>OU343130.1:15002500-17502500 GCA_910594945.2 Amphipyra berbera
GACTTGGCTTCACATGCCGTCGAAAAATATCTCTCAAGTTTCCTTACGATATTTTCCTTTACTGTTTTTAAGCAAGTGATAATCATATAACACGCACATGAATTCGAATAGTCAGAGGTGCGTGCCTTGGGTTCGAACTCGAGACCTATGACTTGGCAGTCCGACGGTCACGCCACTAGGCTATCACTGCTTGGAAGACTCATGTATTTATTCTTCTTCTTAGCGTGTCGATGACAATTAATCTCAATTGAGTCGGCCCAGAAATTGGCTACGAGTTTAGCGTTATCAGTAGTGTCCATTCGTTCCTGTAACGTGCAGGTATCAGGGCACGCAGGGCATGATATCAGTTGTCCCGTCGTTTGTCCAACAGCACTATATTTACATTCCTAGCTGGAGTCGTCTATGAATCTCCATCTAAGCAGGTTTTCCTTGCTTCGACCAACCTGGGTCCGGAGTCTGTTTAAAGACTCGTGTATAATATATTATTGATATGAGTCGTATATATTCTCTTTTAGTATAGAGAACTTTACTTTACAAAGGATTATCAGTCCCACTGTACCCTAATCTTATCTACACGTAACACCCTATAACATATCATCACGCTTTGAAGGGTTCGGCAGAGGTGGTATTTTTTAGTACACCCTCGTTTCACCAGTTATGTTTAAGTCCCATGTAATAGGGAATGAGCCTATTGCCATCAACCGGGCACAAATCCAAATTCCGAGCTGCTACTGAGGAATTCCACACGGAAAAACCCAATAACACTTTGCCTGACCTGGGGATCAAACTCATCGTTATCCATCCTCTAGACATAATCCCTTACCGCCTTTTACGAAACCCACGACTAAAAAAGGAGGGCTATTCTATTCTAGGAACCACATCGCGTAATAATTACGAAAAGTTCAGATATAATGTTCGTTCCCAGGTAAGAAAATCGCAAATATGTCTAATGACTCTATAAAAAGCAACGATCAAGCTGCTCTAAAATTAGTAGGAGGTAATCTCGACACCTGCGTGATCTAATTTCACGTGCCAAGCACTAAGTATAGACTGTTTATTATGACATGCGTACGATAATAGGCTCGGTCAAGACACCCGTGAGGCTGAGATAAAATGAAGGCTATTTAGTTATAGCACAGAATAAATAAAATAAATATAGTGCGTACAAGCCTAGGGGTTCATAAAAAGAGCCATGAGTAGCGCTGCCATCACTTAATCTGCCGAAAGCGAACAACGATTTCAAAAACCCCGGTCATTTGGTCAAAAACAGGAGTCTTCCCCGGACGCCTTTGAAGATATTAAAAAATATTCTTTATGTAAAAAATAAATTATCGTACGAGTCATATAAGTGTGTGTGCTGCGTGGAACTAATTGCTGGAATAGAAAACGAACGAAACTGCCAACGCGACGGCATTTGGGTTTCACCCGTACATTTTTTGAGAACCTCCTCGGACGTCCCCGGACGCCCTTCCAAACTAGGACAAATCCGGAGAAATCAGGACGGATGGCAGCCCTAGCCATGAGTGCCGGTGCAACCTAGATAGTCAGCCCCGCTACCAACTTTGTTGACTGACTAATCTTTCCACCACGGCATGTGTAATTCTCGTATAGCTCGAGAAGAAGTCCTCCCAGCGACGTAGGTAATAGGGGTGCGGCGTAGGACGTTCGATAGCCCTATAGTATATACCTATTAGTATTTTTTGTTAAAACTTAAGCTTGGAACTTCGAGCAGTATCAATGATGTGTATCCACTTGAATAAGCAACAGGTACCTATAGCAGTTAAATAACGAACAATATTATACGTTACATGCAAAGCTTGTGCTCATATTTCTGCACAAAACAGTTTGAAACACATACAGTGGAATCCGTTTAATACGACTTCGCTTATAACGACCAGCCGCTTATAGCGACTTAGTTAGTAGTTTAGTTAGGTTTTCTTATCTGGTATTTACTGACGCTTATAACGACGTCCGTTTAGTACGACCAAATATCGCCGTCCCTTTGCTGTCGTTATAAGCGGACTCCACTCTACCTGCGATTTCAGAAGCTTTAGCCAATACCGCAGGTCGTAAATTAGATCCTAGATAGATTCCCAGAATTTACCCATGACGATGTTGAGTACAAATGCGGAAGCATATAGAGGTTAATTAGTCGAACTCCTGATTGAAACCGCAAATTATTTGGTACTACGCACATATAACTGCGCATACCTACCAAATATAACAGGAAAACCCCAAACATTATGAACCTACTTTATCTGAGAATCGAATGACCACAATCTAAGGAGGTGACAAGCAACATATTGGTATCATTTGATCTCTTAGAACCAGTCCTTACATTATCATCCTTTGCAGGAAGCGCAGATAAATTTATTAATTTAATTAAGCCTTATTATGCTACGAACGAACACAATTTAAGTAAAGCAACACGTAGTCTAACCAGATGCGGCTGAATACTAGTATTTTACAAGGAGCGACTGCCATTAGACCGCCGCAACCCAGTTACTAGGCAACGCCGATATCCTAAGGTTAGAACGGTTGTCAGACTTTCGGGTTTCTGACTACCCGTAACGATTGTCATAGGTATTCGTATGACACCTGGACCGATGATTTAACGTGTTCTCCGAGCCACGGCGGGGTTTCGATGTGTAACGAAAGGTCACCCATTCACGGACTGACCGCAGAAAGCGCAGCTTAACTTCGCAAATCGTATGACCGTGCGGTTTTTATATAGCCATGAGCCACTCCAGTGTACAGAAAATACAATATTTGAATTTAAATATATTTTATACCATAGAGCATAACTTTAAGAATATACTTTAAGAACTTTAAGAATAAATAAAAAGACTGAGACTTTAAAATAAATTATAGCCTATATGTTGCTGAGGACTAATAGCTATATAACAAAAAAGTTTCATCAAAATCCGTCAAGTAGTTTTTGGATTAAAGCCGGACAACAGACAGACAAAAATTTCCTATTTTGTTTTTGCTTGTGTTAGTTGTATGAAGACCCCTAAGAGTATTTTTTTTAGTTTTTATTCAATGTACAGAATTGAACTCTTCTACAGTTTTATTATATGTATAGATTTTTTTTAGTTTTTATTCAATGTACAGAATTGAACTCTTCTACAGTTTTATTATATGTATAGATTTTTTTTAGTTTTTATTCAATGTACAGAATTGAACTCTTCTACAGTTTTATTATATCGCACCTTCGGTGGAACAAAGTCACAATAGCTCATTTTGTTATTTTACAGGAGAGGCTTTTAAGATTTTTTTCTCAATTATTTCCATATTACTGGATTACTATCCAAATATTTTTAACCTACTACAGATGGTAGTAGGAATAATTATCACCCAGTAATATGGAAATAAATGCGAAAAAATCTTAAAAGTCCTCTCCTGTAACATTACAAAATGAGCTATAGTAACTTTGTTTCACCGAAGGTGCGATATGTATAGACAAGCATTTTTTTTAGTTTTTATTCAATGTACATAATTGAACTCTTCTACAGTTTTGTTATATGTATAGATATATAAATATAGATTATTTCTGTTCTAAAGTATAACCTAACCTAACCTAACCAAAAATAGTTTAAAAGGGATGCCAACACCCCTCTCCATTCTCCATATCTAATTTTAGCTTCACGAAGATATAAACATAGGTACAGGTAACCTACATTTTTCAGGCAAATGAGCTTAAAAACCATTTTTTCCCCTTGAATAAACCTCAATTGAGTCCGATTAAAACATCACAACAATCTCTCGACTCTGGGTAGTTGTTGGACAATTTTTTATAGTTCTGGAATGCTGCTGAAATGCAAAAGGATGTTGATGTCGCCTATCCTATGTTGGTGTATAGGCTAAGTTTTTGGTGAATAAATAATTTACTTACTCACCTTATGAATATGCTGTACTCGTAACATCTTATAAATGATTATAATAAACCAACCTTCTGAGAAAGATTACGTTCGCCTTTTCATTCGGTTAACCGGCTTTGGTCCACCGGGGGACCCCGTATTGCATTTTCCTGTTCGCGGTTTCCATATGATAACTCGTTATCCTAACATTTATCAGTTCTGTGTAGACTGTCAACTAACCACCACAAATTGCAACATTGTACTTATAATAGTTTAATGCTACTAGTGTGTTGCTTTTTAGGGTTCCGTACCCAAAAGGTAAAATGCGACGGGTCCTACGTATACTGGTACCACCCGCAAAAATGCAAAATCCACTTTTCTATATCAATTACCTTCAAATCACCGATAGTTACCTCAATTTTAAAAAAAAATAAGTTTCGTGGTTACAAAGGACATTGCTCTGCGCCCATACAATGTTCGCCCTGGAACCTAGAGCATCGGAAAATTATGTTTTGTATTGTCGATCATTAGTAAACTCCTTTAAGATATTATTTTTATAGCGGACTAGCTGCAGAATAGATATATTTCAAAAAATGTATCAGAATTTGAGGTTTTAGTCGAACCATAACATCGAATATTATAGGTATAGTTTTTTATAGCTTCGAGTGATTTTTAAGAAACTGAAAAGCAATATCATAATGCATTTAGCAATTTTTAGTACCCACCTAGCTAATTAGGTACCTATGCAGTTTTTTCTAAAACCTAAGTGTATGTAAGTGCAACATTTAAATGCATAGAATCTAATTAACATAGGTACCTACTTGTATTCTTAGCATAGGTTTTGGAATGAGATAAAATGTTTGTGTGTATTAATGAAAAAATAGAAACAGCGCACACTTGAGTGGCGTGACTATAAAACGCGACTACTATCTATTATCAAGTGCATCTCCCTATAATATGTATTATCTATGGACTTACAGTGACAAGTGACCATTTAGGGACGTCAAAAATAGGGGTGGCAAATACGATACGATTTATCGATAAATCCCAAGATTTACTATGGCCATACGTTACAAACTGTATTACATCAACTTTTGTCATACGATAATATTAATACTATTACAAGTATGACAATGTCCTACTTTACTTATAATAACACACACAATACTTGTAATAATATTAATACATAATGACAACTGTATCTAGTCTGCAATATTGTTTTTTTAAAGAAAACATTTATAATGTTTTCAGTGACGATAAGTATTTTTTACCCGACTACGGCGAAGCCTAAAAGAAGGGTTATTTTTATATTAATTATTGTGAATAATCGTTTTGTTAGAAGTAAACCACACACTTTTCTAAACGACCATTAGAAAACCCAGAATAATGATCACGATGAAATCGTAGGTTTTGTTCATTTCAGCATTATTCTAACTACCAATTTAATATCGAGTATGACCTCTTTCATAAAATATTTATAATTAGGTTTTTTAAAAATTATACTTTTAGGGAATAATAATTATAATCTGTAGAATATGGAATGGTGATTGAATGCTTTTATTGTAGCTTCTATTTGCACTTTATTTGAAATAAATTCAAAATGTGATTCAGATTAAAACATATGCGATAGTTCATTAAAAAATCAATCGATCAATTACAATCGATTGGGCATCCCTAATCTTTTTCGACACGACATGACTTTTGGCGAAGATGGCGGCGATTAATGTTATTCGTCGCGTAAAATACTTTTTAATGTACCTACATTTTGGCATGCAGCTAGTCTGTGTTACAAAAGTATTTGCAACTAATATAATAAAATAGACAATTAATTATCGTGTATGTCCGATACTTTTGTTGCACAGGGCGATTCCGGACAATGTCCTTTGCAAACGAATGGAAATAACAGTATTATATTTTATACGGGATATAATAAATATTTAAGATCTTTAAACCGCTCTTCTATAAAGTTGTGTTTTTACACTTGCACCATTATACGTAGGACCCGTCGAACGGGACCCTATTACTAAGACTCCGCTTTCCGTCCGTCTGTCCGTCCGTCTGTTACCAGGCTGTATCTCATGAACCACGGTTCATCAAAATTTCAACTGTCTATCACGATAGACAGTTGAAATTTTTATAGATGATGTAAATACATCATCTATAAAAATTCTGAACAGAAATCTGTTGCCGCTATAAAAACAAATACTAAAAAACAGAATAAAATAAATGTTTAAGGGGGCTCCCATACAACAAACGTGTTTTTTTTGCCATTTTTATAAATAATGGTACGGAACCCTTAGTGCGCGAGTCCGACTCGCACTTGGCCGGTTTTTTACTGTTGCTCATGAATCGATTTAATGCAAACGCGTAAACTAAATTAATCGAAACGAGTTTTCCATGTAAAGAAAGAAATAGGAAATGACAAGTATCATATAAATCAATTCTTTCCTGAGTTGAAATCTTGAAACGATTAATTTGGCCACGACAAAAAATAATTTAAAAAGAAGGAAACATAAAAAGGAATATATTGAAGGATTTTTAAATGCCCATAATTCTGTTTTAAATACAATTAATTCGATTCCTTAAAGGCCTGGTCAGACAGAGAGCGTGGCTGGGTGTGATAATCACATCACGTGTTGATCGCGTGCTCTTGGCGTGCGAATTACTATGACAATGTATGGAAGACGCCACACAGACTGCCACGGGAAGCTTGACGTGGTGTGGCAGTCTCTGTGTGGTATCATCCATACATTGTCATAGTAATTCGCACGCCAAGAGCACGCGATCAGCCACGCTCTCTGTCTGACCAGGCCCTAAAAGCATGTACAAGACAAGTTAAAGCAAAATATGTACATGACAAAATAATTGTTAAATCTATACTAATATTATAAAGAGGAAAGATTTGTATTTTTGTATGTAACGAATAAACTTAAAAACTACTGGACCGATTTCAAAAATTCTTTTGCCGTTAGAAAGCTACATGATCATTGACTAACATAGGCTACGGGCGGAGCTGCGAGGACACAGCTAGTAATTAATAATTATAAGCAGCTATCTATAAACATTCGAGTCTTAGTACAAAAGTTAGACTGCACATAATGCGCATCCAGTCGCAACTGCAACATGCACTCAATGCAACTGCATAATAACTACCGACTGCATGTGCAGTCCACTTGCAGTTACTCGTATAATTACGAATGTTCTGCCTAGCCTTTTCCCAACTACGTTGGGGTCAGCTTCCAGTATAACCAGATGAGGCTGAATACCAGTAGTTTATACGTAGCAACTGCCATCAGTCCTCCGCAACCTAGTTTCTAGGCAATGCCGATTATCCTAAGGTTAGACCAGTTGTCAGAGTTCCGGGCTTCTGACGTCCCGTAACGACTGTCAAACGTATTCGAATGACACACGGGACCGACTGTTTAACGTGCTCTCTGAAGCACGGAGGGGTATCTATGCATAACGAATGGTCACCCATCCACGGACCGACCGTAGCAAGCGCAGCCTAACCTCGCAAATCGTATGAACCGCGCGGTTGGTAATTAGCCATGAGCCCCTCCTTATACTTAATTACGAATATGAAACGAAATATGATTCACCAAATGGGACATTATTAACCCTTCTGTTTGGTCTAAACAACTGTTAAACACGATTTTGTAGTTAGTCAGACATTCAATTTTAAATGTTTATTACATTCCATGGCCTTGCTTCTCTTTCGTAGCTTAATAATATCCTTTTTTTGTTACTTATCAAGTTCCGCTCCGATAACAAAACCGACAACACTAAAAGTTTTCCACTACCTACTTGTTAACACAGGCCCTTCTAAAAATATAAATAATTTGTATTTTTACTGATAATAGAGCATTCAAATTATACAAGGTTAGTCGGAAAGGGGGTACTAAGCCGCGGGCCACTTAAAGTATCACTGATGACTATTTTAAAGCAAGTGTTAAAATTTCAAAATTCGATAATTTTTATTTGCATGCAAAAAGATTTTTATTTTAGTTTTTTAAAAAAAAAAACATACCTGCTTTAGTTACCTATGAATTCAGCTAATTAATTTTCTAATCCGTGACCCCAAATATGACCTAAATTGTAAAAACAGCTGATCATAGCTATGGACAGATAGATTTTAGCATATTTTTTACGAAATCTTTGAAAAGCTATTTCTCTTAAACTATCGAGTTTTGGGGAAAGTCGAAGAACAAAAGTTATCCCTTATTATGGGTACTTTAACACCCTTTTGGCTTAGTACCCCCTTTCCGACTAACCTTGTATAAACGACTACTATTCATGTAGAGTTGATTTAATGTCATGGGAGCCAATTAATTATTTGAACTAATTAAATGATATCATGGTACCTAAATGTGATAAGGATGTCAGAGTTTGACTTTAGAGACCGGTATTTTATGATTATAATAATAATTTCAGTCGTTAAAAAATAATAAAGCTTTGATTCTTTAAGAATATTTAATTTTTAGTGATGTAACTCGTAAACGCGATAAACGCAAAATCGTGTATACATAACCTATCACCGGCCACTGTAAACAATATGCATCTCCACGCTGAAATTCTATTCGGTATTTTTTTACGAACTAACGCGTGTGCTTTTAAACATGGCAGCGAACGAGCGCCGCCGGTTAGTGTACTCGCAACCGGTGACGGGGGCACGCGTCAACACGTTCGATAATAAATTGCGGACATCAATAAATAAGACTAACAAATAAAATAAATGTGCCAAAGGAATTCAATTGCAGTTTCAAAAATTGACGTGTTTAAAAAAAATAAACTCAAAAGCGCGGGAGCGAGTGTTGGACGCGTTCGTATGGATGTTAGTTAGCCGGTGTTACGGAGCATTCCAAATAATTCGATTTGGTCAAGGTCCGATTGACGTATTATTGGTGTGAAATTGTGCGCTTTCGTATCCTGATTCACGTGTTTCATAGGTGAGTGACATTTCGTAAGGCTAGTCTACTCACAGCTTTATTTTTAACACAGGCACGCTAGGATGCGCTGCCGCTACTATTTTTGGTTCACCGAGCGTTCACACCTATGTCCTAAACAATATTCTCAAGTTACAAAATAGGATAGAAAGTTTTTAAATTATTTTAACATTAAGATGACGAGTTTAACGAAGTTGTTGTTTTATAAAAAATAAGAAATAATGATGCTAACGTTAGCTTTAAATATATACTTAGCAATATTTTCAAATTATAAATTAATGCACAACTACAGATATTGTCACCGGCGAACCATTATTTACATTTATTAAAATAGGTATGTAATGGGCTATTGTTTTTGCAAACACAAGACCCAATGCCTAACATACATATTTTATACCTGGCATGTATTTCCCGTCCGGTTGTTTTGTGTTTGAATTCTCAATGGAGTGGGTATGAAAATGAAACAATTGTACCTACTGATACGGTATTTACTATGTAAATAATGTCAGCCAACAAGAACGTCACCCATAATAAAATAAAAAAACAACGTCCGCCCAGTTAAGTACAGAAATAAGAACACGATATCATATTATTTATAATCTTAATTAACCATTAACAAACGCTGATTACTTTGAAGAACTAAGTGCATAGTTAATGAGTTCAAGAGTTCGTTCACTTCAAAGAAGCGAATATATATAATAAGAATTCAGTAGCTTACTTCACCTGTTGGTAAACGCTAGAATGATGATAGATTACTGAAATGACAAGACTGTCAAATTATATCATTAACGTTAAATACGACATGTGAGAAAAAAAAACTTACATTTAAATAATTAAGTTCAGAAATTACGCTACTCAATAGTAGTAGTAGTTAAATTAATATATTTAATGTAAACGCAATCGTTTACGTCAAATATATTCATGAACAATAGAAAAACACAGACACTAAAACTAGTGGCTTTAGCTATAGAATCTACGAAACTTACACTAGGGTCTATTATTTTTTTATTATTATTATTCAGCCATGATCATCCTACTGCAAGGCAAAGGCCTCCCTACCCTTCTTCCACTCCTCTTGGTTTAAGGTTCTCTGCGGCCAATCCTTCCAATAAGTGTCGCTCGTCCCGCTATCTCCTTCTGGGCCTGCCGCGACGTCTCTGACGTTGTGTGGGCTTCCACTCAGTGATGAGTTTTGCCTTGGAAGGTCTATTAAAACTAATATTAAATTAAAAACACCCTACGCACGTCTTCAAAATTTAATAGTCCATTAAAAAAGCTTTTAAGGTAAACGGTTTTATCTTGCTGTTCACCTGCAGCATCAAGATTTGAGGATTGAAGGTTGAAATTATAATAATGTTGTATTGTCTTGGGAATTGAATTTATGTGCGAACATAACATAAAATCACGCCTTGTATTCCCCGAAGGGTCCCATGTAATAGGGAGCGAGCCTAGATAGATAGATAGGTATACTTTATTGCACACTAAAAGAAATAAAACAAGGAATACACATAATTAACAGTACAAATGGCGGTCTTATCGCTTAAAGCAATTTCTTCCAGACAACCATTGGATGGAAAGAATTGTTAAGAAAAATATAAAGGGCAGTTTGCAGCGTACAAATATGCAACCTACTAAAGATCGGGAATCAACTAAATAATAGGTATAAATACATACTATAACACAAATAATTATATAGTAACATTATAATTACAATACATATTTTAAATATATATAAATATGGCCTATTGCCATTTACCAGGCACAAATCCAGACTAAGGACTGCTACTGAGATATTCCTACAGGAAAAACCCAATAACACTTTGCCTGACTTGGGGATCGAACCCATTACCCCATGCTCAGCAGTCACGCTTGCGACCCCTAGACCAACAAGGCAGTCATTGTGTGCGAAGTTTCAGGAGAATAGGTTAAGCAGAAGTACTTGAAAAATCTGTCGCAAAATTAGAATCAAACACTAATTAAAACCGTTTAAATAGATCCAGACTGTCTTATTGGTTTAGTGGTTATAAGCGTAACGGCTGTGCATTGGATCCTGGGTTCGATCACCAAGTCGAACAAAGTGTTATTAAATTTTTCCATGTGGAATTCCTCAGCAGGAGCCCGGAGTTGGATTTGTGCCCGGTTGATGGCAATAGGCTCGCCCCCTATTACATGGGACTTAAATATAACGACGAAATGAGGGTGTTACTATACACCTCTACCCAACCCTTCGGGGAATACAAAGCGTGGTGTTATGTTAAAAAGATCCATGAGTAAAAAATGTTTGTCTACTTACATTATATTTCTTACGTTACATATGGTTAGTAAGTTAGTAATTCATATTTATTCATTGTTTTTTGCTTGCTTCCTGTGCGGGGCTTCTGGCGGCTGTATTATCAAATGGTTTAATCATTATAACTCAACGAGCTACCAAATAAATAAACCACAAGCAAGACGCAGTCTTCAACCATTCTTTTTGCAATACCTCAGGACTCGATGAGAACTTTTAATTGAATTGCCAGCAATTATCTAAATTTTAAATCTTTACTGCTACCGGAACACAAAAATGAAATCCAATTTATTAATTAGCACGACACAGGAGTTTGTAATTATCTAACAAGTCAACGAACTTTTGAAATTCATTAGTCTGAAAATAGCAAGTATGGAAGTCCATTGTTAATTCGCTCTTGTTGATTTAACAAAAGCTGCTACATTGTTTTGTTCACTTCTTCCCAAAACACAAAGAAAGGAAAAGCAAAACAAAATGGAACTTCCATAATCTATTAAGCTTAATTTCGTATTTTAATAATACTTTTCAGGATTTATACAAAACGGTACTTGTTATAATTGTGTCTATTACATACATACCTACATAAACTCACACTTTTTCTCCAATTGAGATAGATAGAAACTATAGAACGCCACATGCTATGATCCTTTCGTACTCCTTTTGCTTCGTCCACGTTCATACAAATGTATCTACTAGCGGCCCGTCCCGGCTTCGCACGGGTGGACATTTTTCCCGTTTTTGCAACATTTTTCATTTATGCTCCGCTCCTATTGGTCGTAGTGTGATGTTATATAGCCTATAATGTTCCTCGATAAATGGACTATCCAACACAAAAATATTTTTTCAATTCCAACCAGTAGTTCCTGAGATTAGCGCGTTCAAACAAACAGACAAACAAACTCTTCAGCTTTATAATATTAGTATAGATTATTTTAGCAATAAAAAAAACTAAAACAGACCGTACTTTAAGTTAAACTACGTACTATTGTTTATGGTTGACAGATTACAAATCATTATAACATTGGTGTGACAATCTGCTGGAACTGGCTGGAAGCGCTCAAGACCTTGAGCAAAAAAAAAACAAGTTTTTTTTTGTGAACCGCGTTTTTTTGAAGCCTTTCGGCGCGAACCGATCCGGTATTTATTGACATACAAAGACGTGTCTTCACAATAACTTATAATCTTTACATAGTATAAAACAAAGTCGCTCCCGCTGTCTGTACGCTTAGATCTGTTAAACTACGCAACGGATTTTAATGCAGTTTTCAGCAATACATAGAGTGATTCAAGAGGAAGGTTTATATGCCCCACATTAGTATCTACACTGTATCCGTTTGAAGCCGGGGCGAGTCGCTAGTGTTTTATAAAATAAGTTCATGATTTGCAAATATGAGTCACGGTGGTACACATCAGTTCCAGTCCAGTAACCCAGCGTACTTTTTTGGCTTGATAAATTTAAATAAAGTGTATTACGCATTTATAACCTACCTAAAATATGATTATACAATACATACAAGTTTCAATGCCAGACGTTCGTGCGATAACATCCTAACAGGATAACATACACGTGTTAAAACTATACAATGGGGTTATTCACGTGACATATCACGTGAGTTTAACAAATGAATATCAATGTCCAAATTAAAGCCACGTTCGTTCTGCCTAGCCTTTTCCCAACTATGTTGGGGTCAGCGTCCAGTCTAACTAGATGCGGCTGAATACCAGAATTTTACACGGAGCGACTGCCATCAGACCTCCGCAACCCAGTTACTGGTGCCGATATCCTAAGGTTAGACCGGTTGTCAGACTTTCGGGCTTCTGACTTCCCGTAACGACAGTCATAGGTATTCATATGAGACCCGGCACCGGCTGATTAACGTGCTCTCCGAGGCACGGAGGGGTCTCGATGTGTAACAAACCGTCACCCATCCACAGATTAACCTCGGCAAATGCTGCTGAACCTCGCAAATCATATGATCCACGCGATTGGTAATTAAAGCAACATATTCACTAGTAAACAATGTTCCCGAATCAAGTTGCAGGTAGTTTCTGAAACCCCAAGTTAGAAACATTGTTTCGGAACTTTTGCCAACAAAAACTGTCACCGCAACATGTGTAAATGTTTCAGAAACACGTAGAGTCTTGTTTCTGATGCAGTGTTTATAAACAAATGTGTACAAATGAATACCTCGCTTTAGGTTTAAATCACTTTTAACTAAAACCTAAAATGTAGTGTGGTTAATGTATTATATTCGTGCCATCGTTTAACTTTATATTAGTCTCCCAAAAGTAAATAATTTCATGTTTACTTGAGTTGAGATAATAAACTGTCCTAAAAAGATAAGCCGAAGTTTTAAACTGATTCACTGTTTATTTTCTTCATGCAATGTATTTTTATAAAAAATACTATTTTAGTATTTATAATTGCATCTTAGCTTGAAAATAAATGCTTAGTTACTTATTATCTATATCTTCTAAACTAGAACTTTGGAAAACCCCAAAAATTTTGCGTACCTAGTTCATTAATCCCAGGATATTAACCTATCGTATGTACAATACTTATGCACACAGTGTCCATTGCGGTCTTAGTCACATGATTTCTTATCTTAAATCTTTAATTCTTGACCACACTCCTTATCTATTTACAAAGAGTCTGATGACCCGCACCTGACCAAAATATAATCGCATCATGCTCACTAGTATTAATTTTGTAGCTAGCTAACGTTAGTACCTACTGCATCAAAGTTAAATTTTTCATTGAACTATAAAAAAGCCAACAGAAATTGTGTTGGCTATCTAGAGAGCTTATGTCAGCCTTGCAGTTACAAATCAGCCGAACCAACTGCATGCTTGCTAGGAGAAAGCAGTCCGTCTACCACAAATCAGTCTAAAAAAAGCGATCGATTATTTGAAGTTTTCAACTGTCTTTTCCGACTATTTATGCAACAATCAACTCGGAGCAATAAACTATTGACCTGTCACTTCATAACGACTGCAATATACTTACAGATTACCTATATATTATATTCTTAAAGTCCGTATTGTTACAAGTAACTCATTCTAAATATTGAATTACACCGCGAACTGAAGGTTTGATCTAATCGGTAACAAATTAATCCTTTAAGATCTTGTGGCATAATGGAATGCAACTTTAAAAAGTAATGAACTGTCAGATTTCCCGCTCTCTGCTTGTGATTGCCGCGCTTAGCCCAAGATGCTATAAAACACTTGTACACGTGAGAAACTTATTGTAATTATTACTAAATATTAATACACGTGTCTGAAGACCTTCTTGTGTTATTTCGCTACGATAAAATACATGGCGCAGCCGGTTTTATTAATAGATGTTTGATGCCTAAAGCCCAAACCACATGTGCGGTTTTCACTCGCTTATAGTTTTTTTTTTCAACTCTTGCCCCAGTCTATGGACGCTCCTGTATCGTGGGTGCGCTTACAGACATTTTTATCTTCACACGCCCATGCGTGTGATATATATATATATCTACATATACACAAACTCAGAACAATTTATCAGTAGGCCATACAAATACGTGTTTCGTGCGGAAATCGAATCCGTTGTACAGTCAAGCGTCAAATACCGTCGATCCATAGACGAGTAGTTCATAATAGTCGAATCGTTGCAGCGTTTACGATAGCAACTTTTTAAAAAATGCACGCTACGTACGTTAGAAATAAAATGAATGACAGGCACGCATTATCCATCATAAAATAGACTAGTGGGTAAACCTAAATACGGACAAAGATATGCGTGTTGATGATGTAGTGACAAAAATTGAAAGGAGTATGCTTAGGTGGTTTGGTCATGTTGAGAGAATGAGTGAACGGCGATTAACAAAAGGAATTTATAAGGCGGGTGTTAATGGGAACGCCGGTAGAGGACGTCCTAGAAGGACATACATCAATGTTATTGGTGAAGTTCTTCACAAAGGTCGGGTGCGTAGTACTCTCAACCGGCGTGCGTGTATGACAAGATGTATGAATGTGGATGAAGCGAAAGGGGTATGTAAGGGTCGTAGCATGTGGCGTTCTATAGTTTCTGCCTACCCCTATGGGAAAAAGGCGTGAGTTTATGTATGTATGTAGTAAATGATCCTAGATGGAACAAAGCATATTTATGTATTCATTACTTAATTAGGCTGTCTTTTAGTATTTTTAATTTAGTAGGCTATGAAGGTCGATTTCGTAACTATAATTTTGCCCTTAATAAACAAAACAACGTCTGCTTACGATATAGGGCATACATCCCATAAAATAACATCACGCCTGTATTCCCTGAAGTGTTGGGTAAAGGTGTATAGTAACACCCTCATTTCGCCGTTATGTTTAAGTCCTATGTAATGAGGGCGAGCCTATTTCCATCAATCGGGCCTAAATCCAAACTCCGGGCTGCTACTGCGGAATTCCACATGGAAAAACGCAATAACACTGCCCGACCTGGGGATCAAGCCCAGGACCTCCCGATCGACAGTCGCGCTTGCAACCGCTAGACCAACAAGGCAGTTACAGTAATAGGGCATTTTGTGCATATAGTAACTTCATTTATTTTACTTCCACATCGTAATGGAGAAATATCCATTAGAATTTCAACGAATTTAATGTGAAATGAGATCAATGTGATGGTTATAACATCTTTTTATTATTAATTAATGTCTATGGTTAAAAAAAGAGAAAAAAAAGCTATTGTATCTTTGACGTCAATCCACCAATAAACTTAGAACGAAACTGTTTATTTCTAACAACCGCCATGACGGGCATGTAATTTTTAAACTGCAAAATCACCATCAATAATGACTTTATTGTACTGAAACGTCGTAAAAACATCATTTTGTTTAGAATCAGGGATTTCCAAATGGATTGCAGTAATTTTATAATAATTATTGCCACTTCTCAGTAGGAGATTTATATTTATAGTTGTGTTTACGTAGGTAGACGAAAATTACAGCTTTACTTATATTGTTTTATTAAGTCTTTTGATTAACATACTGACTGCCTAATTGGTCTAGTGGTGGCAAGCGCGACTGCTGATCGTGAGGTCATGTGTTCGATCCCCAGGTCGGGCAAAGTGTTATAGGGTTTTTCTGTATGGAATTCCTCAGCAGCAGCCCGGAGTTTGGATTTGTGCCCGGTTGATGGCAATAGGCTGGCCCCCTATTACAAAGGACTTAATCATAACGGCGAAATGAGGGTGTTACTATACCCCTCTGCCCAACCCTTCGGGGAATACAGGCGTGATGTTATGTTATGTGATTAACATAGTCTTCAGAACGTTTCAAGAATATAATTTTATGTACCTACCTAGCCTATAGATGTCTGTCATGAAACTATAAAAACTGCACAAGGAAAACTATTGATCTACTTTACAAGGGAAAACCCCGTAGAGCTATTTTCTCTTCAATATACTTGTGTACCATTGACATATCGACTGTTTTAGCAGTGATAGCCTAGTGGTGTGACCGTCAGACTGCCAAGTCATAGGTCTCGACTTCAAACCCAAGCCACGAACCTCTGACTTTTCGGATTCATGTGCGTATTGTATAATTATCACTTGCTTAAAAACGGTAAAGGAAAACATCGTGAGGAAACCGGGATGCCTGAGAGATATTTCTCGATGGCATGTGAAGCCAAGTCAGAGGCCTATGGGCGGCATAAACTCTGACACCAGGTTAGTCACTAACCACACGAAAAGAAGAATCGACTGTTAACTTGACACGCGAGTTTGTATTCCGAAGAACTGAAAAGAAAAGCTTTAAACTCACTAGTAAGCTAAATTGGGCAAGTTATTAAAGCAAAGTCGATAAAACTTCGACAAGTCGACTTGCTGCGATGTGACCACAGCATGAAGATGTAGATTAAGATGTAGACCATACTACAAACACCGACTGAATTTCGAAACATTTGCCCTTGAATGTTTACTTTGGAATTCGTCTCATTCTATAGATTTCCAAACTGAATACATACATCGACGGTCCCTACGTAAACTACCGAAAGTGGAAAATGACTACTTTTGAGGAGAGGGTTTTGAAGTTTGTTTTATGAATATTTTCAACTTTACGTTTTGAAAAAGACGAAATAATATGATATTTTAACTTTTTAATTGTATAACCTTTAATAACATAATTTCACACATTTTAAGCAAATAAAATAAAAACAGATTTTGTAGTTTCGATAGTATACGTAGGGACCATCGACATAACATCACGCCTTACATTCCCCAAAAGGTTGGGCAGAGGCTTTTTAGTACACCCTCGTTTCGCCAGTTATGTTTATGTCCCATGTAATGGGGGCGAGCCTATTGCTATTAACGGGCACAAATCTAGACTCCAGGCTGCTACTGAGAAATTTCTAATGGAAAAACTCAATAACATTTTACCGACCTGGGGATCGAACCCAGGACCCCATGCTCAGCAGTCGCGTTTGCGACGACCACACCAACAAGGCAGTCATCCAAACTAAATATTATCTTTTTCTAAGTAGGGCATTTAGGAAGAGACAGAATTTCAAAGTTATGGCTATAACGTCCTTTTTAATTAATTAATGTCTATGGTTAAAATATACGAAGAAAAAAAACTACTGTATCTTTGATTCAAAGCCAAATGTTTTGACTTTCAGTAGGTGTTCGTAGTGTACCTATTCTCCATAGGTATTTACCTATAGGGCCCACAATGAAAATCGATTGCAGAAAACAACTTCCAAAATGGAACTTGCCCGCTTTGCCTGATTTAGCGCTTGGCAAAAAAACAAGTATAATAATATATTATCCTCAAAATCGTTAAATTGTTATCATACAATAAAGTGGATAGAGATTGAATATTTATAACTACGCAATACTTTTTATTAGGAACTATCGAGAACAGCCAATAAAAACTCCACCGACACAGTTCGCATTCCTTTACAAATTCGCATAAGTACCGAAATCATTCACCAATTGATTATTATGTATGAATTATGATGACTTTGACCGTGACATTACCAATGTGTTTTATCGTCAAATAGAAACATTGCGCCTGCCACGTTGATCCGACAATATACATATTCGACTTTTTATTCTGATTTTAAATTGTGAATGCGGACGAACGTAAGTTTTTACGCTAAATTATAGGTTTCGTTTGCCAAATTACAGGCCTTGACAATGATTGCAGAAACAGTGACGGAAGCTTTAAAATAAATTCGTTAATTTATAATGCTTGAATATGTATAAATTCCCCTAAGTTTCATTTAAAAAAATGAACGTTGTAGCGTGATGTGACGTGCCTTTTGACAAATAAATAGAAGCGCCACCCGCTCATTCATAACATTGAAATATTATCTATAAAAAAAACTTCACCCCAAAACGACTATGGCGCTAATTCTCGGAAGTACCAAACCTAGCGTGGGACGCGAAAAAAAAATCGGAGTCTTTGAGAATAAACATTGTGATGGTTGGCGCCAAATTCTATGGGGAGTAAAGGGCCATTCATTTTAAATTTACAGACCGCCCATAGACGAGGGACGCATTTTTTGCATAACACGGTTATTTAAAGGCTATTCATAGATTTCCCATTAATATATATTTCAGTTAAATGAAAGCGAGCGGATATTTTTTTTCTGTTAGTTTTCGGTGAATGCTGCATAGTGCACACTGTTCTTTTTTTAAACAGCTCTGCTTTTTTTTCATGACGTAATTTGGTGCCTGTATATAATCCTCTAAAGACAACAACACTATACAATGACCATAGATAGTAAATTATGTGTTTAGTAGCAACGTGTGAAAACCAAACATACCAATATAATGTTGAATCAACAATGCTGATGATCAATTTGTGGCACACGGGCTGAATAATCATATTATCACACACAATCCATCCATGTATTATCAAATATTACTTATATACACGGATGTAAAATTAGCAAAACTGCGCGAGGCAGTAATTTTAGTGCTAATTTATAACCCAATCAAAACCGGTTTTGTTTTAAATCAATAATTTTCGATATGTTTATTCATTGCAAGTTTCGGTAGTTTGATTGTAAAGATACTAGGTACACTTTATGGCTTATTTAAAAACATTAACAGCCTGTATCTTATCTTTTATGTCTTATATCAGATCAGAATATTTAGTGTCTTCCGAGCTGGTTAACCTTACCAATTATCGGCATAATAAAAATGCTAAATGCAATCTTAATATCTTCGTATTGACGTCAAGATTCTATACTATCTAATAAGATAGTAAAAGTTATGCACATAGATCCGAAAGAATCTCGTCTTTACAATAACTATTTATTATCATAATCAGTCGTGATGTAGAGAATATTATTCTACTATCAAAAAACTGATCGCCTCTATTGCTTCTCAAAGTCTAGGTTATATGCAACAGCATATATATGTAGGTATATTTTTTTAGTCAGGCGCAAATATATTGAATAAACAGGTAAAAAATATTTCGGTCATATATTTAAAAAAAGTTTAATAAAAAGTGTTTTACCAAAAAAATTACAAAAGTAAAATTTCAATACCTTAATTTTTAATATCTGTTTCGAATAAAAAACATCAAAAAAATAATTTACATTTTATTTCAAATTGGTTTGGGCCAGACTTTATATTAGGTTTCTTTACATAGGATATTATCATATTATATTTTACGAACAGAACCGCTGTCTATGTATAAAGCACATACAAACTCAAAAATTGAGATGGCGCCGAAAGATAGTACCTACAGATTTTTTATATCTTAAAAGCATACTAATGAAAATATTATAATAACCATATTTTTTATTACATCTTCCTTTATCTGCCATAAGAACATGCAAGGGTAGAGGTTAGGAACTTTAGATAGCTTATACGAAATACGTAGTTAAATATAACTGATAATGCGGAATATTTAATAATATTATCACGATGAAGGTTTTAATGAATTGTTTGTTTAAATTATGTTATTCGTTTCATCATCATCTTTGGCGGATTTTGCATTGCTGAGTAAAATGGTTGAATGGTTGCTCTGAAATCTAAGGTTAGAAGAAATTGCTACATTGCGATAAGCCCGCCAATTGTATGTTTCAATTACTTACAACTATTTTCTGCCTGTATATGCTATTTGGGGCACAATAAAGTACCTATCGTCGCTGAAGTTCTAACACCGCGTAACTCAAAAAATAGTAGTTTTGAGTTACGCACGTCATTCGATAGGGAATCGAAAAACGCATCGTTTGACCAATCCCAATCAATGGTTAGATCCAATAGCAACGCGTTATTTCAAAAACAGCGCGTAAGTCAGGTGAGTTCCATACTGGATCGTGTCGCGAAAGTGCTCCATCGAAAAAACCAAAATAAAATAGAATATTTCAGATTAAAAACAACTATATGTTAAGTAGAAAAAAATCTATTTTTTGCTCTCCTGAAAAGTTAACTATTTTGAGTTACGCGGTGTTAGAACTTCAGCGACGCTATATATAAATAAATAATCTACAATGTGAATGAAGCGATGTGCTGTTTCGATAACATACACTTAAAATCTGAAATTAAAACATGTACATATTTTATCAGTTAATGTGATAAATTGCTAAAGTAAGTATGTTATTGACATAATTGGTGTTTCATCTTGTCGATAAGGCTTGTGCAAGATTGGCGCATAACAGGGAAGAATGACATAAGAAGATAGGAGCCTAAGCCCAACTGTTGGTTGATAATAGCTGCGATTGATGACGATGATGATATGAACTCTCTTTCAAAACTCTCTGGTACTTTTATGATGTATTTACACAGTTTTTCTTGCTACGTATATAAGTTACAGCTAGAGCTTATCAAAATAATACAATTACGCTAGGCTACGCGTGACCTAGGTATCCTGGGTCATTAGATTAGACTTTGTAGCTACCTATAAAAATAATTAAAGTTTTTAAGATTTTTATTAGTTATAAGGTCTGATTATATCCCCAACGTATTTATCGAAAAGTAAACTTGTTTGGTTTTATATGTTCTCAAACACAACACATTGAAAAGAATTATTCATAAAATTTAAAAAAATGTTTTATTCTTGACACACTGTTGTTTGAACAACTAAAAATACAAACACAAGACAGAACGGAAAATTCCAAAATAGCGAAACAGGTCGACATTTCACAATTGTTCTATTTTTTCTTTCAGTTGTGCTGCGACCAGAAATATCTTTCTTACTTGTTATTTTTTATGATAAAATGTAACTTTATTCTTACTTTAATTGACACACTTTTAGATACCTCTCTCTTTTTCTCGTTCGCGAAAAGAAAAGGACAAAAGTCTTAAGAATTCAGTGTGTTTTATAAAATATGATAAGTCGAGATCTCGGGGACTTGGAGACCGCATGGAAAGTCGCTTCGACCACATTCCTTGCAAAACGATTTAGTTATAAACATATACCTATCTAATAGATCTTGTTTGTATATTAATAATCTATTTGTATTAGGAAAATAATGAGACTGCTTTAAATCATTACAACGACTGCATTTTTTAATTTTTTTGTCAAATTAAATTATGGTTAAAGCAGTGATAGCCTAGCGCTTGGACGTTTGCCATACATGCAGGAGGGTCTGAGTTCGATCCCGGCCCGTTTGACTGTTCTGACTTTTCGAATTCATGTGCGGATCAAAATTTGATCTCATCAGTTGCGTTAACGGTGGAGGAAAACCATAGTGAGACCTGAGAGGGCTCCATAAAGTTCTTGATGGTGTGTGTAGTCTGCCAACCCACACCAGGCCAGCGTGGTGGACTAAGGCATAAACCCTTCTTATTCTGAGAAGAGGCCCGTGCCCAGCAGTGAGGCAGTAAGGGGTTAATTATGTTATGCAAAGGTGACGAAAGTTAAATATTTTTTGATAATTTTAGGACTTCATTTGAAATATTTACAAGCAAGCTATATGCAAGTATCCAAATCAAACGTTCAGTTACCTCTCCATGACAATTTGATGAAAGAAGATCTGTAGAATTCTGTAAACCTTATGGACCTTTGTAAGATTTAAAAATATCTATAACCACAACCTATAACAGTACCTATAGAAGTCCAAAGTATTTACATTATATATCTTTACTAAAGTCGTTTCGATAGCTCTACATAATATTAGAAGTCGTAAATATTCTAATATTGCAACAAGTCGATATAAAAACGGATATTAAACATAAACAATAGCATATAACTCTCTCTCTAAACACATTTTTATAAAGTACTAGCGATCCGCCCCGTCTTCGCACGGGGGCAATGTAGATACTAATGTGGGGCATAAAAACCTTCCTCTTCAATCATTCTATCTATTGCTGAAAACTGCATTAAAATCCGTTGCGTAGTTTAAATGATCTAAGCGTACAGACAGCGGGAGCGACTTTGTTTTATACTATGTAAAGAAGATTCATATCAACGAATTCGTGATTTGAAACGAAGCTTTAATAGAATATTGAAATTATGTTTTTTTTTATTCGTTCTTAGAAGATATTAAACTGACTGGCTACTGACTACTGGACTGCCAAGTAATAGGTTTCGAGTTCGCAACCAAAGCACGCACCTCTGACTTTTCGGATTCATGTGCGTATTGTATAATTATCACTTGCTTAAAAACGGTGAAGGAAAACATCGTAAGGAAACCGGCATGCCTGAGAGATATTTCTCGACGGTATGTGAAGCGAAGTCAGAGGCCCATGGGTGGCATAAACTCTGACACCAGGTTAGTCACTAACCACACGAAAAGAAGAACAAGAATGTTTAAACCATTTGGGACAACACACATCTTTGTACCATCGGGCATTTACCCCCTCACAAAAAACAGACCACATTTTAATATTTAGTACTAATGATATTTTAATTAGTGTTGGTGTGCATATGTTTTGTTTTAGGTACTTAATAGTGACACGAGTTTTAATTTTTATAATAATTGAAACTACACATCATACGAAGCAATCGTTCACCTCTAAAGGCGACGAAAAAACTCTATGTACTGGCTTTTTCCAAATAGTGTCTGTACTATGTACTTCGCCATCTGAAGCCTTATGTACGGTTCACACATAAGAGCCCGTTCACACAGCGGATCCGTTTTAACGGATCCGTCGGTACTGGATGTGTTGTTCACATCTGTACCGACGGATCAGTTAAACAAATAGCAGTTGCCTCGCATCTGCCAAGCAGGATACAATTAAAATAACTGTTGTGTATGTGAACTCACTCATACAACTACAGGCGCTATAATCAAAATAAAAACGGATCCGCTGAAACGGGTCCTGTTAACAGTCTCTGTGTGAACTAGCTGTAAGTCTAGTGTACACGCCTTCATACAAAATATATTAATCCGATAGCGTCAGATGCACCTACTGACGCGTCACGATGATTCGTAAGTAGGGTTGCCAGGTGTCCGGCTTTTTACTGTCGTGTACGGCCAAATATATACAAGTCCGGCCTGTTCGGCTTTTGTTAGGCTTTTGGTCAACCGCGCCCTGCCACAAGATGCTGAACGAAAGCGAGCGAGTGATTTCTTTTCTTTTAAAAACCAATGTGTCAGGCTTACAGGGCAAAATGTCCGGCTTTTCTATTTTTGGGCGTGGCAACCCTACTCGTAAGTCTAGTGTGAATCCGGCATTACCTAACCTACCTATTATTATCCAAAGGTTGTCTGGAAGAAATTGCTTTAAGCGATAAGACCGCCATTTGTACTGTTCTTAATAACGTGTACTCCTTCTGTTTTATTTCTTTTAGTGTACAATAAAGTATATCTATCTATCTATCCTTTATAAGTTTTGGCGTTCTCCTACAATCTCCTTGCATTTCGCTGTATCTAATCATCCGACGTCTACATAGTCCAATTGCCTAATAATCATTCTACCACACGTTTGCTCACTAATTGAGTCCATAGCTTCATTAATACCTTCTTGGAAAAACATCAGTCATACTACGAGAGCAATGAATTTGTCTAGGCATTGACCTCGGGTGAGCCTCCAACAAAAATATCTGACGTCAATTGTGACCTAGCAGTCAATACGTCATTATTGACACCAATAACTGTAATAACGTCTATTATCACTCTTTTGTGGAACGACACTACACTAATTATTGTTGTCCATTAAGTAATGCCGGGTTCCGATAAATAAAAACGAATCGTTTTGGTTACCATTTGTAGCATTTTTATTGCCAAACTGGGTATATAAATAGACTCATAAGCTAATTTCATCTGTGATAGCTACTACCATATAGGAGGGTTACGCAAACCTATGAGATTTTTGCTTCATTATTGGTAAAGATACAAGAGCCAATCTTAACCAATAACGCTCCGTAAGTTATAGGAATCGACCACTAATTATCGTATTTGAATAACAATTGAGTACAATATAGATCATTAAACATTTTGTCTCGTCGGAAATGAGTAAAAATTGAAACAGTTCTAGCCTATTTAGAGGTCTGTAACTCTTCCGCAAAAAATCTGGAGTAATTATAGCATTGTTGGCTAGACAGGCAAAGTTGGCACTAATAGAACACGAGTAGATCATGAATCATGAGGTTAGGTTTGCGGTCACCAACCCGCTGGCCTAGTGTTGTGACTAGGAAATAGCTCTAATTTAGAAGAAGCCTATGACCGGCAACATGCTAAATGATAATGATGGAATCGTGAACTGTGTATCAATTTGATACCTATAGCATGTAACGTTATTTTGTTTACCTTTGCAAATAGACACAACGCTGTTGAAGAAAAAAATAACATTTATTCATGTTTTAGATGGTGAGCGCAACTAAAAGCTTTCTTCTTCTTTTCGTGTGGTTAGTGACTTACCTGGTGTCAGAGTTTATGCCGCCCATGCCTCTGACTTGGCCTCACATACTGTCGAAAAATATCTCTCAGGAATTTTTTTCAGGTTCCTCACGGTGTTTTCTTTCACCGTTTTTAAGCAAGTGATAATATACAACCAAAAGTTTTTAAATGGTTTTTTTATTTTTTTGCTAAGAAAATTTGCTTTTTGCATCTTGAAGTTTAACTTGAAACTTCTGGGCTTTCACACTCAAATCTGGGTCATAAGTTCAAATTCCAATAGTAAAGAATGGGTAGGTATGCGACGTTAGCATATTAAAATTAAATAAATAATAATGTTTAAACGTTTAATAAATAATAAGTCTATCAAAAACATGTAACCTTCCGAACGGCTTTTACAATTTTTTATAGCTTATCTATACTAATATTATAAAGCTGAAGAGTTTGTTTGTTTGAACGCGCTAATCTCAGGAACTACTGGTTAGAATTAAAAAAATATTTTTGTGTTGGATAGTCCATTTATCGAGGAAGGTTATAGGCTATATAACATCACGCTACGACAAATAGGAGCGGAGCATAAATGAAAAATGTTGCAAAAACGGGAAAAATGTCCACCCGTGCGAAGCCGGGACGGGCCGCTAGTATTGATAGATAGATAACTCTCTACAAAACGCTTACTTATACCTACTTAAATTCAAGTTTTTGTTATGACTAAATTGGCCACCAGCCTCTTGTACAAAATCATTTTCTTCATTTGTTAAAAGAAAAGACAGTGTAATGGATCAAATTTTTGCATATCTCCTAACATTAAGATAACTTATGAGTTTGACAATCCCATGATACGTACATTTTATATTTTAAGCTTACGAGCGGCATAAGTTCTTTTGCCGGGAACTCCGAAATGTTCCAATTCCAGCAGCAAAACAAAATCGCCTTTTCCCAACTATGTTGGGGTCAGCTTCCAGTCTAACCAGATGCGGCTGAATACCAGTATTTTACACGGAGCAACTGCCATCAGACCTCCGCAACCCAGTTACTGGGCAATGCCGATATCCTAAGGTTAGAACGGTTGTCAGACTTTGGGGCTTCTGACTTCCCGTAACGACTGACACCCTGGACCGACTGTTTAACGTGCTCTCCGAGGCACAGAGGGGTCTCGATGTGTAACAAACGGTCAATCCACAGACTGACCGCGGCAAGCGCAACTTAACCTCACAAATCGTATGATCCGCGCAGTTGGTAACTAGCCACGAGCCCTTATAGGATATAGAAATACATACATACATAAACTCACGCCTTTTTCCCATGGGGGTAGGTAGAAATTATAGAACGCCACATGCTACGACCCTTACATACTCCTTTCGCTTCATCCACATTCATACATCTTGTCATACACGCACGACGGTTGAGAGTACTACGCACCTGTCCCTTGTGAAGAACGTCACCAATTACATCGATGTATATCCTGTTGATATAGAAATATATGCAATAAATTACTACTAACCTCGATGAACAGAATATTACAATACCTTGCCAATACCGTCGTAATGTAGGGCACGATCAGAACTTTAGACCTCACAAACCAGTCAGGCAATCGTTGTAATGTCTGTGTCTACAAGGATTCTTTGCTGCCATAGAAGGCTCTACGCGTCGCTTATAGACTGTGTGAAACCGACTCGTAATATTTATAGCCGCCACGCGATGATTTATATTATACCGGTCTCGTTACTGGTTCGGGCCGGTGGAACGATCTACGCAGTCCCTTCAGAAAATATCGCGAATCTTTACGTTTATTTATCATCAAAATTTGAATAACAGAGATGAGGGCGTTCCAAAATTAAATTTAAATAAAATATCGGCTGTGATGGATTAATGTGATAAGTTTTTCGCGACCAGGTTACTAAAAATAGGGTTCCTTGTTTGACTACAGAACCTTAGAAAGCTTGTAGACGGAGATTTTTTGTAAATTCGATGTATTTGTTGACCATATATAAAATATTTTTAACTGACTTAAAAAATGAGAAGTACTGTTCTTTCCCATAAGTATGAATGAATTCATTCTTAATTTACTCAAAATAATTAATATAATGTACATTAATTACAGGAACAATTATTAAGCGAACAACAAACTATTTCAAAAACATTTACAATCTAAACATCAGACAACGAATTTCAATTTTTTTTATTTACCTTTAGTGATGAGGTCTTCACAATTTGTATTTTATAATTACGGCAAGTGTAAAAGACACTTAATTCATGATGTTTCTTTTTCAACTAAAACTGGTTAGTGTCCTCTCGATCTTTTATATCCTAACCACGGTGGTTCAAGGATTTATGCCATTTTGGATTTTTTTGTTTTGAAAAGTAGCTTATTTCACAATATTATGAAATTTTATGAAATAGTGCAACGTGACATGTAAATATGTACAGGTTTGGAATATATTTCTTACAAAACTATATATTTATTTGTTCTATGTATGTCGCTAGAACAGGAGTAGGAATTTTGTAATAAAGATTTTCATACATTTTTTTTTATATCGTACTTCGCTTCTCAACTCTCTCAACGAGTTTTCTTTTGGTGTCTTTTATAACATACCCCAATAACCTTACCTTTGTACAAACCTTCATCCATATCTGTTCATCGGTAACCGAACGCCACGGGCGCGATTAAGTAAGAAACTAATACGACCAAATCTTCAATTCACACAAACATTCATACAAATTTATAAATACATAAGCAAATCTGTCTACCTGTCTGCGTGTGTGCTACGTTCAGAGTACTATTATTATAGCACTAAGTTTTCGCGGCTAAGCTACCAAATCGTAGCCTTGTTAGTTACAAGTGTAACTAACAAGACACTTTTCAACCCAGAAAATGAAAATCTTCACATTTACACCCTGAGGGACATACTATATTTAAAGCTAATTATAATTTAAGTGAGACAGTGACGTCACATAATGCTAAAATGAGAGTGTGTATGTGCAATTCGTAATTATATTTATCAAAGCTTAGCGATGTAATTGTCGGATGCGGGTCGTCATCCGACAATTACATCGCTAAGCAACGAGTCAATTTCATTAAACCAACCCTACTTTATGCCAACATTGAAAAGACCACAGATTAATGATAGAAAAGACTGGGAATTCCGATGACAAACACACTACCAACTTTAAAAAAAGAAAGAAGGTAACCAAAACATTTTGCCATTTCAAAAATCGAATTGGTCTATATTTCTGTATTTTTTTAAAGAAATGTAGTTTTCCACACCTTTATATTTCACGTGTAAGCAAAGATAGAATAAGGTCTATAGGTTCCTGATCTACAAAACCTGCTCCACCGGTGTGTTGAATGACATAGAACTTGAAAATTAACATAGCATTATCAGATATAAACATAATCATACGATTATTTAACACAGTGACCGATCAACTTCCATACAAATAACAAGTGATTGTGTGTTGTGGAACTATTCATATTGAAACTGCTAAAGTGTTAGTGGAATTTTGATTAATTGTTGGCTGGTGAGTAAGTTACTCGTATTCAAGTAGGTAGGTACTCGGTAGACTTGGATTTGCGTAAAATAACATATTTATCTTCAAATGTCTTCACCTTGTGGGATTGCCAAGTTCAAGTTTGCAATACCGCGGCTAAGTGGCATTTTTATTATTTCCGATTTATCGTGTTAAATCCATCTTTTGACTATATTTAATTTATTTTTGACGGCTTAATCAAAAAGAGTTCCACCTAGCCTTTTCTCAACTGTGTTGGAGTCAGTTTCCAGTCTAACCAGATGCGGCTGAATACCAATATTTTACACGGAGCGACTGTCATCAGACCTCCGCAACCCAGTTACGTAACGATTGTCATAGGTGTTCGTATGACACTCGGGAGAGACTGTTTAACGTGCTCTCCGAGGCAAGTAGGGATCTCGATGTACAACAAACGGTCACCCATCCACTGATTGACCGCGGTAAGCGCAGCTTAACATCACAAATCCTATATTCCGCGCGGTTGGTAATTAACCAGAAAGAGATAATGGTGGCGCCAAATAAATGTATATATTTGCTCTCAGGTTCAACCGTTATCAAAAACTCATAACAAGATACTTATATTGCTATGTAGTTTATCTATAACGTCAATTTCTTCGTCTGTTATCGTTCGTTTCTCTTCATCTCTGGGTGTATGATCTACTCATGATCGCGCCATTGTCCTCTCCTAAGTTATATTCTTCTCCATCTTCACATAAGTTTACCATCCCTGAAATATTAACTTCACCATTTCTTCGTCATAATTCCAAGTGACGTGATTTTCGCACGAGCTTTTAATTAATAAATCGATGGCAGCAAAGTAGATACGGACATCTACATTTTTACGAAAATGCTTTTACTGAAAAAATGAGCTTATATCAACCCTATCTACAAGTCTGTATTAAAATTATTTAAATTTCAAAATAATAAAGAAAATCTCGCACGTAAATGACATCTACACTCGATTTTTAAGAAGCATCGCAGCTAAATGGCCTCTATTTTTTAACCGACTTCCAAAAAGGAGGAGGTTCTATGCTCGTCTTTACTAAATGTGCTCTCCTGTAAAATTGCGATTTTGTAGATGTCTTCTTTTACTTTGCTGCCATCGAAATATTACACTTAGTATTTCATATTTTCGCAAGGTTATTTTAGCTAACTTTTTATGATTTAAAAGCTCTTATTGTCCGTAAGTTTGTATGGAAATATACCAATCATACAAAGAGATAACAATATCTTTAATGTATTGTTTTTGATTTTCGCACAATAATTTGTTACTATCTACGGAGCGTTGACCGTGAACATCAATAAAGGGCCCCACGCGAATATAAACAATATTGTTTAACATTTCATTAAGTATATAGACAATTATTATGGAACAGTCTGTTGGCAACTGATATCGACGAAGTACTTGGGTCAAGTGAATGTCAAAACAAAAGGTCGAATCAAGAAGATACGAAATTGAATGGTTTTATTCGGGTTTTATTAGCTAAAACTAATCTTTAATTTGATATAATAGGTATTTATCAATATGGAGAGAATATTTGGCGTCTATTAATTTTTGCAATTATTATTAACCCGTTCTACTACGAGACATCATATCGGTTTGGCGGTTAGTTTCATAACCAACTAATCGTCGCTGCGCCTGCATAATCCGCTGTTCTTTTTTTGAAAATCTATAAAAAATAAATTTATTTATTTTGCTATCTTCTTAACCAAATAAATTATAAAAAACAGATTTTACACTTGCACGTGTCTTGAGAACTATAAAAAAAGATAGATTTAAAAAAAAACAGTGGATTTTGCAGGCGCAGCGACGTAACTACACTTGTGATCATGCACTGATTCACGGCAGAGTAAACTACCTCATTAAATTAAGAGCATCACTAAAAGTTCACATAATTATCACAATCGTTCTTCTAGTCCATTCAAGTGTTCTAATCAGTATTGTACGATGACGTCACATCACGTGATAAACTGATGGTCTCGTGTCTCGTGTGATTATCCGTGAACGGAGTGACTGTATGGAGTTCATTGATAGTAAAATTATAGTATAGATTTGATATTGAATCTCTTTCAATGTCGAAGATTTCCACTCGTTTGCTCTTACCGGACTAATTAGATCATAATAATACAAAAGTGCACCAAGAATTAATTGTAACTAATTAGTAATGATTGGCTAGCGGTTGAACGTTTGCCTTTCATGCAGGGTCTGAGTTCGATACTGTCTCGCACCTCTGGACTTTTCGAATTCATGTGCGTATCAGAATTTGTAGAGACGGCTTCAAAAAGTTCTTGATAGTGCGGGTTTGGCTAAGGGTTTGTCTAAGCAAACCCTCCTCATTCTGTAAAAATGCCCATGCCCAGCATTTGGGCCGCAAGGGCAATTTTTTTATTTGTTAACTAACGACCCGCCTTAGCTTCGCACGTGTGCAATGTAGATACTAATGTGGGGCATATAAACCTTCTTCTTGAACCACTCTATCCATTGCGTACTTTAAAAGATCTGAGCGTACAGGCAGCGGGAGCGACTTTGTTATATACTATGTAAAGATGCTCCTTAATGGTTACTGATTACTTACCTAATTACAAATAAGCTTATCATGATAAATTAGTAGCCCTTAACCATCCGAACCGGAGCCAATCCGAACGATTGATATCTTATACAATGTAAGGGTAGTGAGAAACTGATAAGGTTTATGGTATATACATAGTAAACCAAGTTTATTGAAATGTATCTGCAGCTGCAAGTGCATACAAAATAAGGGCGTACCTATACTCACTGATGCTAATTATTGTGCATACACTGTCCTGTTACCCTATTGTTTGACTGCATCGAAACAATGTGCTTACATAACACACATAGATATGCAAATTATGTTACACAACAGAAGTATTATTTCACTGAATACAATAGTAAACTACTTGTTGTATAGAGTATGTTTGATACTTTTAAGATACCTACTTTTGTTACTCAAAAACTGTGGCCGAAGCCGACACGTTCACGCAGACAGTTTTCGGTTACAAACATTGTCAAATTGTTTGACAACAAATACAAAATCTAGTTATGCATGCTGCATTTATTCTATATTTAGAATCCGGCACTTGAGTGCGTACCCTGTCAGAGCTGCTAAAAACTCTTCTCATTCATAAGGCCATAACTAAGATTAAGTTTCTGTTAGCGATAAAAACCTAGCAAGTAGTTCCATTTTGTCGTAGAATTAAGTTAGTCTGTATTAAGTTCAAGTTCTTTATTGCATTCATGTGTTACATTGGTGTTACATAGTAAATATAGTAAGATTCAACATGAGGCCCGGTAAGGGCACAGCAACATAATAATAAGTCAGATATACCTATATATCATCAGACTAAAATACTAGTAGGTAGGTACTTAAAATTATCTTTAACATTAAACCTGCATCGTTGATACAACTCTCTCGTTTTCTTTATAAACATATCTCCGACGCTCCCCGAAACCTAACTACTTATCATTCTGACAGTTAACGTAAACGAAAACTGTCTGACGGTCGTGATTCGTTTACGGTTTTGCAACAATTTTTATAGTAGAATTGGGCTCATCTCACAAAAGAGAGGCTTGTGGTTAATTACCAACCGCCCGGATCATACGATTTGCGAGGTTAAGCTGTGCTTGCCGCGGTCAGTCCGTGGATGGGTGACCGTTAGTTACACGTCGAGACCCCTCCGTGCCTCGGAGAGCACGTTAAACCTTCGATACCGGGTGTCATACGAATACTTATGACAGTCGTTACGGGAAGTTGGAAGCCCAAAAGTTTAACAACCGGTCTGATCTTAGGATATCGGCATTGCCCTGTAACTAGGTTGCAAAGGTCTGATGGCAGTCGCTCCGTGTAAAATACTGGTATTCAGCCGCATCTGGTTAGACTGAAAGCTGACACCAACATAATTGGGAAAAGGCTCCCTAGCCTTTTTTCCCTAGAACATATCCATCTGCATTATGTATCAAGTCACATAGAGAGTGCAGGTAGTAAAGATCACAGTGGCCCGTTCTTCGTAAAGCATGCAATTAATATAAATAAGAGCTTTGACATAGCTGAAAACTACTTATTATTTTTATTTATTTATTTATTATATTTTGAAGAGGTACATGGTAAGCCTTAAGATCTAATAAAGTGTCCCACAAAACTGCATAAACAGTTTGACTGTTATATTTATCATGGTAAAGGATTGTAAAGTATGTAGGTACTATATTTAAAGATAAAGAAAACTTGATCACATAATTATATTTTTTGAGTAAGAAGCCACCCGGCCTTGTTAATATATTTTTTTAGAAAGAATAACAACGTGTTTTTGTACACCTACGTTTCGCCAGTTATGTTTTTTTAAGTCCCTTGTAATAGGTGGCGAGCCTACTGCCATTAACCGGGCACCAATCCAGACTCCGGACTGCTACTGAGAAATTCCTAATGGAAAAACCCAGTAACACTTTGCCCGACCTGGATCTCAGCTCAGCTGCAGTCGCGCTCGCGACCACTAGACCAACCCGGCAATCAATTCTATAATAAAAAATAGTCCAAAGTCCTACTATAATGTATGTACTTAATAAAACTTTTTATTTCCATACTAGCGACCCGCCCCGGCTTCGCACGGGTGCAATGTAGATACTAATGTGGGGCATATAAACCTTCCTCTTGAATCACTCTATCTATTGCTGAAAAATACCATTAAAATCCGTTGCGTTGTTTATAAGATCTAAGCGTACAGACGACGGGAGCGACTTTGTTTTATACTATGTAAAGATTTCAGTGTCCACATTGTTGTGTAGGCGCAATATAATTATTGTGTTGATAACTTTATCTCCTTATCTATGGCTCAATCATAAAAGCTTTGATTAAAGCTTTTTGTTGTAGATAGTATGCCATGGACACGCATTCGAATGAAGGTTGGTTGATATCACTGACTCAGATGTACTGTACTCGGTATGAGCATAGATTATTTCATACTTACTAGTATACCTATGTTCATATTTCAGTAAGTACAATGCTGCCTCGTTGGTTTAGTGGAGGCAAGCACGACTGCTGAGCGTGAGGTCCTGGGTTCAATCCCCAGGTCGGGCAGTGTAATTGGGTATTTCCGTGTGGAATTCCTCAGTAGCAGCCCGGAATATGGATTAGTGCCCGGTTATGTATTTATTACATGGGACTTAAACATAGCCGCGAAATTAGACTGTTACTCATACACGTCTGCCCAACCCTTTGGGGACTACAGGCGTGATGTTATGTTACAATAGTTAGGTACATAACTGAAAGAAAAAACCGCTTCTCCTTGAACGCTAATTATATTGTAGCTACTATATGAAAACTTGTGCTATATTGAGTTATTTATCGATTGGTACTAATAAGGTGCGTTGGCAAAAGATAAATTATTATTGCCCTTCACAAAAGTGATCATAATAATTTAAAACGCATTTTTTCTTATAATTTGTTAAGTTCCATGTATTGCCTCTTATGACACGTGTAAAAATAAAGCCTAAACATAGCCTTGAACCGATAATAATTTTATCAACCATACACTACCACATCACATGCCTCATAAATATAAGGCCGTGTCCATATCATACGCAAGATGACACACACACAAAATATGTAAAAGCATATCACTCCGCTCTCGTCGGCCGGCTGACATAATAACGCTTGTTATACTACACACAGTAAATATACAGGGTGTAAACGAAATCATATAATTCCTTCAAACCTTGTGATGTACTGCTGACATAGATTAACCGCACACGGGATCCTTTTGGTTTCAATAAAGTAAAATTTACAAGTTGTCATACCTGTGTTCGTAACGTGAGGCATTTTAGCGCCCCGAGTTAAATGACTGCGTGGAGAGCGATGGCCGCGCAATTCACTCGGAGCGCTAAAATGCCACACATTAAGTTTACTTATTGCAATTTTCTTATTGAATGGAAAGGTATCCCGTGCAGGGTTAAACTATGTCAGCAGTACATCATAAGGTTTGAAGGAATTACATGATTCCGTTTACACCCTGTATAAGCTAAAGCAGTATGGAAACTACGTACAAACGTTCGATTGTCACGCTCGAACAGACGTGCTCATCGACAAGACCCCAAAGCGGCGGTCGTCGTACTGAGCACTGCGACCACCGCTTTTGGGGTCTCGTCGATGCGCGCGTCAGCGGCGAACGTTTGTACGTAGTTTCTATTACTTTCCATACATACATACATACAATCACGCCAGTTTCCCATTGGGGTAGGCAGTGACTATAGATTTCCACCTGCTACGATCCTGACACACCCCTTTCGCTTCATCTACATTCATTAACCTTCTCATGAATGCTCGTCGGTTTATGGTGCTACCAACCTGGCCTTTTACTTTCCATACTTTAGCTTATATATTTACTGTGGTATACACAAGCGCGAAGCTCCGTCACTTAAGTAACGTTGATGGAGGTCGCCACGTCCGCTCTTATCACTGTTATCAGTGCACAATGGTCATGATTTACACTGGTAGGTAGATGTGTCAGTCGGGTCGACCAGCAAACGTGCTCCTATCGCATATTGGAGCAAGCTATTATTTGTTTTGTTCAAGCGAAGGAAATTCACGTTTTTGTCAATGTGATAGGTATCTACCTACGCTAATTCGGTCGGTTTGGTGTGTTCCTTGACCTTAAGATGAAATAGAGCTTATAATAAACTTGTGTAGCTCTTAACACATCCCATTCTTTAGGTGTAATCTACTACAAGATAGACACCTCCTGGAAGTAATTTTCAAACGGTTCTAATTAGCTTTTTGTTTGATTCAAATCTTGCGACAAATTTTTCAACTACTTCTGCTTAGCTGCCTCGTTGGTCTAGTGGTGGCAAGCGCGACTGCTGATTGTGAGGTCCTGGGTTCGATCCCCGGGTCGGGCAAAGTGTTATTGGGTTTTTGCGTGTGGAATTCCTCAGTGGCTGCCCGGAGTTTGGATTTGTGTCCGGTTAATGGCAATAGGCTCGCCCCCTATTACTTGGGACTTAAACATAACGGCGAAATGAGGGTGTTACTAAACACCTCTGCCCAACCCTTCGGGGAATACCAGGCGTGAGGTTATGTTATGTTCTGCTTAATACATTCAATTCCCATGACAAAATAAGATTAAATCCTCAAATCTTGATGCTGTAGGGCAGAGCCTAGGGGTACTGCAAGATAAAACCTCTCTGTTGTGCATCCTACTCATCCAATCTTACCACTAATTAATTATTATACCTTAACGCTTAGACAGACCGCTGTAGGCGCGGCGACGCGGCGCGGCGACTGAAGTTACCCCCGTCAGCAGCAAAGTGCTGCTCGTCTGAAAGATTCCTTTTGTATCATAACTTGCCACTTGTTTATTTAATATGAAACGGAACTTATAAAAACTCAACAAACTGTCGGTGAGCGTTGAAAACAACCTTTCGCTTTTAATATCATGTTCTTTAGAATCATTTAACTTTGACCGTCGAGTTTATCAGTGAAGGTCAAGGAGTTTTTTTAAAGAGCTGCGGTTGATAATATTATTAACAGCATATTTACCTACTATGAATTTGATTTTAGCATAGTTATTCAGACTAGATGTTAGCATAATAGCCGGGAGATTGAGCGGTTGCCTTCCATGCACAAGGATCTGGTGGCGTATTACGACGTGTTTAAATCATAATTGTCTCGTGAGAAGGTGATGGCGCTTCACGACCTGCATGGCTGCGTCACTTTCTCTCACCGGAACAGTGATGGTTTTAACACTTCATAATACCGCCCCAGGTTTCGACCTCGGCCTGCATAAATACTTATTGGTAATACTTATTACTTTTATTATTATAATTAGCCTGTACTGTCCCACTGCTGGGTAAAGGCCTCCCTCCATTCCTTCCATCTGTTACGATTCTGTGCAGTTTCATGCCAATTATCATGAAAGGCATCCAACTCGTCCCGCCATCTTCTCCGCGGTCTGCCGCGACCCCGTCTCGCTGTCTCGGGGCTCCAGTCTTGTGCTATACGGACCCACAGCTCATACACTTATTGGTTAGCGTTTCAAATTCATATGCGGATCAGAACATTGCTAGGAAACCTGCACACCTGTGAAAGCTCCAAAAAGTGCTCGACGGTGTGCGTAGTTCGCCTACACTAGACCAGCGTGGTAGGTGATTAATATTTGATAACGCATTCAAAGTTCGTGTCGTCTCTGCTCAAGCGCAACTTCCTAAAGAGCTCTTCAACCTAAATAAACGTAGACAAAAAGTCTGTACGAGGTCACTGTATTACTAATATACTTACCATGCGTCATGTTTTCATTGTAGATTCCGTCTGGGATAAAATGGTCTGCTATGGAATTAGCAACGATTTAATTTCAGCTGAACAAATGCTATTAATAGGGAATTTATCCTCGTATGTACATAGTTTTCCTACGGGGCCTTATTGTTATGCTTATTATAAGTAAATAAGTGACTCGGTGATGACGTGATACACAATATTTATATATAAAATCAACCAAGCAAGCATTATTAAATTTTATATTTTACTTCGTAGCTTTCTTTACATCCCTTTGCTCAGCAGCGGGACGAATAAAGCTCATCACACGAAGCGGCAAAATGTGGTGTGGTATTTCTATGAATCATTTACTATGAGAAGAGTACAGTTCATGATCCATCGTGCTCACCCGCCGCCGCGGAGCCGGTCGTGTCTTCAGACTCCGAAGACGGAAGAGAAAGAAGTTTTTTCATTCACAATACTAGTTTTATTTTACGACTAGCTGTATCCTCACGGCTCCACCCGTAGCCTATGTTACTCAGTGATAATGTAGCTTTTTAACGGCAAACGAATTTTTGAAATCGGTTCAGTAGTTTTTAAGTTTATTCGTTACATACAAAAATTCAAATCTTTATTTTTTATAATATTAGTATAGAAAAACAGATAGGTATAGACTGTCCTCTGAGAATAGTCATAATGTGGCGATACACGTCATAATCAAGGTTTTATAACTTTTGCACCACAAACATTAAAAGGTAGTTTGAATAAAACCAGTTCTTTCTGGGTTTTAACTAAATTGATCGATATTGGTCTGTGTTAAGTATAGAATAGCGCGTCACTGCGAAGTCATTGTATTATTGTTTGAACAACTGAATTAACTGTGTACGCATATATTATGGGAGCACGTGGTCGGAATATTACCACAGAATAACAATTAAACTCAAATGTAATGCTTATCGGACACGAGGGCAGTAAACAAGTTACAAGAGCCAGTGATACAAGCAAGTAATTGTCCTCAAACTCTGTGCTGTCTTCGAAATAGCTCTCACCCAAGGTAAGTTACACGTCGGGCAATGGATTAATTACTATAGTAGCTAGTCTATTGGCCTCGTGTCCATCGGGCCTAAGGTTAGGAAATATTATTACTTACTTATAATGGGAAATTTGTAGGTTCGTGTCGCGGAGAGCACGTTAAATAGTCGGTCCCGGGTGTCATACGAATACCTATGACAGTCGATACGGGAATTCAGAAGACCGAAAGTCTGACAACCGGTGTAAGCTTAGAATGTCGGTATTGCCCAGTAACTGGTAGCAGCCGCTCCGTGTAAAATAATGGTATTCAGCCGCATCTGGTTAGACTGGAAGCTGACCCCAACATAGTTGGGAAAAGCCTAGGTAGGCAGAACTTATAATGGGAAAGTTGGGATGTTTGTTACTTACACTGTTTGGCTTGCATTTGGTACAAAGTTAAAATTAACTTTTGATTACGGTAAACTAAGAAATTTTCACGACGGCCGGCGGAGTCACGGGCACAGTTAGTGTCTTTACTTATACAATTTCATATATATGTTAAGCTATTAACAAATAGTGGTGGTGGGTAGTGGGCTGCCGCTGCCGTGTTGGTCTAGTGGTCGCAAGCGCGACTGCTGATCGTGAGGTCCTGGGTTCGATTCCTAGGTCGGGCAGTGTTATTGAATTTTTCAGTGTGGAATTCCTCAGTAGCAGCCCGGTGTCTGGATTTTTGCCCGGTTAATGGCAATAGGCTCGCCCCTCTATTACATGGGACTTAAACATAACGGCGAAATGGGGGTGTTACTCCGCCCAACCCTTCGGGGAATACAGGCGTGATGTTATGTTATGTAAGAAATTTTCACGACGGCGGAGTCACGGGTACAGATAGTATCTTTACTTATACAATTTCATATACATTATGCTATTAATAAATAGTGCATAATGCGCAAATTCGCTTAAAAGTAGCACAGAGTCAAAGCTGTGTAATATTGTAACTGTACTATATGTATACATAGACACAGAATAGATACTTTATAGTACTCGCTTAGAAGTCTAATGAAAATGGTCACTCATCAAATAAAGGCCTTGGCCATAGATGATAGATATACATATAGGTCGTTACATGGTGTAACGAGTAACGACCTGTATGTCCACCGTGACCTACCACAATCTACTTAACATGATTAAAAGGAGTCCGTATACTTCTTATCTAGATTTATTCATTCTGATCACAGATATTTATGATACTCTATGGCAAAGGTCGAAGAGTCTCTCATAGTTCACTAAAATCATTTTTCTGTAAAAAGCAGTGATAGCCGAGTGGTGTGACAGTCGGACTGCACAAGACAGATCTCGATTTCGAACCCAAGGCACGCACCTCTGACTTTTCGGTTTCATGTGTGTATTATATGTATAATTATCACTTTAGTGTAATTTGCGCGATATTGTCCCAATGCAATCGATTTCTAGAACATTTAACATGAGAGCAACTGAGAAGCACCAAGGGCGCGTTCTCACTATGTCGTAACGGTTAATTTATCATCGGACGACTGTCGTCTCTAGCTGTTCCCATTATAACGATTGTTTGTCGTCAATTTTTTTTATCGTTTAGCGACTGTCGTGTCTAGCTGTTCCCATTGGATCGCGACGACATTTTATCGTTTCACGGCAGTCGCTTTGTCGTTTGCACATCAGTAGCAAGCTACAACTCTACAGTCGACGAGACGATATTTTTATCGTGGCCACGATAGATAGTCGCAACAACGACACATGATTTGCCGTCATGATAAGTTGTGACGTTTTCTTATCGTTTTACGACTGTCGTGCTAGCCGTTTCCATTGACTTGACAATCTGTCGACACAGCAAAAAAAAGTCGTGAACGACAGTTAATCGTGTCGTCTTATATGTGAATACCTCCATTTAAATATATAAGCCACGACATTTAAAACTACACGATTATCTGTCGTCACGATAAAGTGGGAACGCGGCCTGCACAGCGTCACTATTTTCGCACTGCGATACTACTAAGAATAGAATGCAATCGCACGTCAAATCGATATATCGCATCTTTATGAGCCTTGTGGCCAAATACTCAAAATAATGCTACTCAATTGTAAGTTACCGTTAAGTCTCGTGCTGTCACTGTCAGTATAAGGCGAAGTGACAGTGACAACACGAGACTTAACGGCAACTTAAAATTGAGTAATGTTTGACCGTCAGACCTAAGTTACACACGTGTCTCGCCCACACACAAAATCTTGTATTTTGGAATACATAAAGATTGCAATAAACTTATCAATTACAATATCTTTTCAGGGTTCCGTACCCAAAGGGTAAAACGGGACCCAATTACTAAGATTCCGCTGTCCGTCCGTCCTTCCGTCCTTCCGTCCTACCGTCCTTCCTTCCTTCCTTCCTGAAATTTTCACACATGATGTATTTCTGTTGGCGCTATAACAACAAATACTAAAAAACAGAATAAAATAAATATTTAAGGGGGCTCCCATACAACAAACGTGTTATTTTTATAGACGGAACCCTTCGTGCGCGAGTCCGACTCGCACTTGGCCGGATTTTTTATTTGGTTTTATTTTTGTGCTGTCTTAACCCTGGCGATGTAGGCACAATTTCATTCGTCACCCGTAGCTGACTGTAGCGGTCATAAGGTTAAAATATACTAAAGAGTATCATAAAAGTCGGTATAAAATTGCGTTGTATTTATCGCTGGTTGACTAGACACCGACTGAATGGCGCACTATACGTTCTGCTTCGTCACACACTGTTTTTGCTATAGCTAATTCATTGTTTTTTGGGATTTGAATACTGGTCAATCCACTCAATTGTACGCAGACAACTACGCACTCGCATATATTTGAATTGTTTGTCCATATTAATAATCATTTATGTATCAATGCATAGCTATGTTCATTAAGTTGCCAATTGATCGGTTATAGAATAACAAACTATTGGCAAATCTTCTACGCATGAAGTTGACTGCAAATAACTGAAAGACATTATCACATTAATTGCAATCTTTGTCCTTAATCTACCTGTCAGCTTATCGCAGCCCATGGCTGGACTTGGACCTGTCTCTAAATTCCCTTACTCTCAGTTTTCTAAATGAATAAGGAGGGATTAATACCTATTATAACTTTTTAACCCCCGACGCAAATAGATGGTCAATTAAATGAAGGGTCTGACTTACTTTAGCGGTACCCCGACGCGATATTACATCGCCATTTCAACGAGCAAACCTTATCGTGCCATCCATCAATTTCTGTAATTAAAATATATAGGTGTTACTCAATCGAATTTGATGGCTCAACGATACTATTATTTTTGACTTGACTGACTTTGGGGTTTTTTAAATTTTTAATTTAATGCTGACACAAATAAGAAGACATAAGATTCTACAACTCTGAGATTTGGACGGGGGCGTTAGAACCTCTCTGTATAGATGCTTCTCTTGGGCAGCCGAATTGGTGATCGTAGAGCTAGTCGAATCTCTTAACAAAAAACATAACATAACATGACGCCTGTATTCCCCGAAAGGTTGGGCCGAGTTGTATAGTAACACCCTCATATCGCCGTTATGTTTAAGTCCCATGTAATAGGGGGCACAAATCTAAACTCCGGGCTGCTACTGAGGAATTTCACACGAAAAACCCAATAACACTTTGCCCGACCTGGGGATCAAACCCAGGACCTCACGATCAGCAGACATTAACAAAACTATGTTCTATTTATCAATGCTTAAATCCAACATGTGTTTACTGTTATTATGATGCATGCATTCGGTCAACAATGCACAAGAACGTTGAATACTTTTTGAACCAAAATATAAGTGAAACGTTTTCATGAACATAATCGTAAAGCAAAACTTCTAATAGAGAGTGCGTTCTAGGACAATTTCACCCATAAACGGATACTTATTCATAGGCTTTATCTGTAATAGCCTAAGTAGCAGGTACGGAAAGGTACTTAAACATAATTCCACGTATTTCGAGCGAAAGCAGGACTTCTAAATCTATACTAATATTATAAAGCTGAAGAGTTTGTTTGTTTGAACGCGCTAATCTCAGGAACTACCGTCAAACCTGGCAACTTTGCCCTTGAGGTATGACTTTGCCCAGCTGTGCATTTTTTTTTAAATTTGATGCATAGCAAATTTGTCTATAGTTAGGAGTATTCTTTTGCCTGTGGTAGAAAATTGATTATTTTTCTGACAATACCAAGTGACGTAATGTCACCTATGTTACTTCCGTTGGCTGTCAGGAACCTTTAAAAGTTGGTATTGTTTTTAGCGGGCAAAAACCAGTCAAAAAACTTTATCAAAAAGTGATAGTTGCAGATACAGTAGGTAATTAATTTTTTTGCCACCGTTAATATGTATGAAATTAATAATATAGACTGGTATTTCACACAAAACATCTCATAAAATTGTGAAATATATTGATGGGCAAAGTCACATGCATGTTTTTTGAGCATGGTTGACGACATTGCCCACCAATTGTTTTTCCGTAGGGTTGTCACCTGTAATTTTTAAATTTATTATAATTTTAAGAGGTACCTATGCACAAACTAATAGAACGCTAAAAGAGAAAAACTTGTAAATGTTTTGGTGGCTTCTGATGAATAAGGTTGTCCAATGACCAAGTTGGACTAGAAAACGCTAGTTTTTAGCAAATTGGAAGAAAAGAAACCTGATGTTACATATTTAATGAAACAATTCCCAGCAATACATGTGTAGAACTATTTATAAATAGGCATTCATCGAATTTGTTAGTTCGAACAGTATCTGCAACTGGTGACTGTCTTCCGACATATTGTGTAGATGTTTAGTCACATATTTTGTCTTTTGGCTACCTTAAAGTTAGTAATATATCGTAGCAATATAACTTAACTGGCAATATACCGTATATCTTCATTTTGTATCCATTATATACTTATTGAATTTATGATTATCTCAATAGAAATATTCCACATCAAAAACTTTATCATTAAGTATTTAAATGTAGCATTTATTCAATGATGACAGCCCTTAGACATTGACCATTATGGTAAGAAAAATGTACTAGGAGGCTTTTTGACTTTGCCCACTCAATTTTGAAGGACAACGAATATGTTCATTCATCTCATAATTTTATACTATACTTTATGGCCCTGTATTTATATTCAGCCATTTTTAAAATAATGATACGGTTTATAGTATCTGAAATATTACAAGTTGGCAAAGTTGCCAAAAACCTGTGATTCTTTGCCTAACAATTATAATTGTGTTTTTTACACACACAAATTCATTTTTCTGGAAATTTTCAATAATAAATATCGAGATATGAACATATAGTATTGTGTGGTACAAAAATAATATGAAATACATTAACGTTTTCGGAAATAACTCAACTAATGCAAAAATACTCTGATTTTTTGGGCAAAGTTGCCAGGTTTTACGGTACTGGTTGGAATTGAAAAAAATGTTTTTGTGTTAGATAGTCCAATTATCGAGGAAGGTTATAGGCTATATAATATCACGCTACGGCCAATAGGAGCGGAGCATAAATGAAAAAATGTTGCAAGAACGGGAAAAGTGTCCACCCGTGCGAAGCCGGGACGGGCCGTTGGTCTATTATAACATTGTTGGCCCAGTGAGAAAAAGCAGAATCTCTACTGCTAAGTTCTTTTACTTCTTTGGCTCGATCGCAAAGCGGACGAATTATTAGAGCTATGCTGCTGTCCGATTTCTAAAAGACCGTTAAGTGTCATTTTTTTAAATTTGTGTTTTATATTCTACGTTAAAGCGCAACTTTTTCTCTATCTATCAGTCTGGGTCACCTGTGATAGCTACTTCCATGCGGCCCTCCCGTACTCTACTATGCAAAGCTATGATGTATTTGCTTCATTATTGGTAAAAATACAAAAGCTTAAATTTTAACCTATTAACGATTCGTAAAGTATAGGAATCGGCCATTAGGCAACAAAGAGACCCGTCAAAAAGCCTGATACAGTCTACATACCAACATATTTCATACAATTCCTCCAAACTTTGAGGGGGCGTAAATTCGTGGGTGAAAATCGATAGATTAGATTACAAAACTTAATTTTGTTCCAGTCGCAAATTAGGCCAGATTAAGCTATTAGGTTGCTTACTGCTATATCAACATCAAACAAAATATGCGACGGTTGAAATTTTTATTACCACAGTATAACCTTCATCGGTTACTTTAAGGTTCATCGCCATTGACATTGAGAGCCTAGATACTTATGCACTTACTCTGTGGTATTACTTAGCCATCCAAGAAGCTAAATGTTTGTTTTTCTATTGCAGGATTGAAACACGATGAAGCAACGGGTCGCAACAGATGAGCGGCCGTTCAAAACGGGCTCTACCGATGACAGCACTCGTAGTGAAGACGAACCTGAAGCAGCATTAGTAAGTAGAAGGCTTTAGGGCCAAGCCACATCGGACGAAAGATACGTCGCCGATCTTCCGCCGGTACACATAATTCCATATAAACATCTCACACCGTACACATTTGACCGAAGGTGCGTTGCTAAAATTCCTCGAGTAAATTACGCAACGGAAGATCGGCGACGTATCTTCCGTCAGATGTGGCTTGGCCCTTACGGTTTCCGGTACTGTTATTACTATTTATAATCTAAGATCCCACTATAGAACGACCTTCACCGAGCTGGTTAATGGATGAAAAGTATTTTATATCAAATTAAGTAATATGTCAATAAATATATTGCAAATGGGACTGAAATTTTTTAGTCAACCCGTTTGCAATATATTTATTGACATATTTAATTTGATATAAAATACTTTTCATCCATTAACCAGCTCGGTGAAGGTCATTCTATAGTGGAATCCTATACTATTAGTTATTAACTGAACTGCAAGAAGCATGAATGCAGCTAAAACATTAAAACCTCTTTTGACCATAAAATTATCAACAAACTCTTTGCTTAAAATTAAAAGAAAACGAAACTGACATGAAAAACTTTCATACTTGACGTGTGTGACATAAAATTTTATTATAACATGGCCAAGAGATTTTAGTAAAAACTGAAATCAAATGGGGCTAAGCGAGATGTCCCCGATTTTCCAACATACTGGCTATGTTAAAGCTTGGTTATGTTAACACACTTATAGTATCTTTAATCGTTATCATTCACGTTACCTCCGTACTGTTTACCTTCGAAAGAATTAAATGTGATGCTGGACTGGGCAAAGCTGCCCAAAATCAAACAGATGTTATAGAAAAAAAATCCGAATGTATAGGCACCTGCAACTGTCCAGAAACATAGCTACTTTAACGAGCATGTCCATATAACACCAGCAAGGAAAGAAAATTTTGTTTAATTTGTAGTGCAGTAATTAAACTAAGATGACAGCACTAGAAAAGAAGCTAAAAAGAAATAGAATAATACACAAGATTGCTGAACGAATTATAAACGCGTGTCTTCTTGCTACAATTTCTTTGGCGTTTGCAGAGATAACTATGACTGTTTTAATATTGTTGCTTTAGATGATTATGTTATAACTGAGGCGGATACGTTGATTTGCAATGGCCTTTAATAGACTGTGGCAAAGAAGGAAAGAGATTGTACAGAGAGCAGCTGAAGTGATTGTGGACGTATTAGCTTGGGCTACATTAATAGTTGGAACATACATTTTGTTAGCATGTTAATCCTATTCTATATCCAACTTTTCAAACTAGCCAAACCATGGATTCTGAAGAAGCTGAGAAAATAATATCTGAAAGATTCTTGTTAGATTGTCTCGCATTATCAAGCTCCATGTAATTTTACCACACATTGAAAGGCAATAAATGATGCTTTAATGATTCAGGATACAATGACACAATTTGAATTGGGAGCATTTTAAAAATAGTAACCATTAAAAACTTAACTTGGAATGGAACTACTACAGAAATGTAGAAACAGAAATGCAACAATAAACTTTCCGTCGCTCCTTGTCTTTTCTGAACTACATACCACAAATAATGCTTATAACTAGTTTAATTTCAATATATAAATAAATCTATTTGGTTTACGACATTTGTTTTATGTTTAAACGATACATCTTTAAGACGTGTACTTTGGATTTCTACTAAGATTTTTTGTAATAATTTCCTTGATATAACAAATCAATTACATTAATTTGCTACAATTGACAACGATGGTGTCACCATGCCGTTATCGGTCAAATGTATCACATATCGAGGTCTACGCGTCACGTTGGTCAAAGGAACTCCAATTCTTAGAAATTATCGAAGAATCGTTCATTCATTATGTTTAATAGGTATAACTGACTGAGACAACATTGGTAGGTAAAGATTCGAAGAAAATTATTGCACAAGTAATTAATAAGTAAATTAATGATGTATCCTTGAGCTTGATATCGTTAGTTGCCATGCTTGAAATATCAATTATCATAAAATGTCAAGCAACTGATAAAGAATTGCTCTGAGAAAGTAACTAAAGAATAGATTAATTAAAAGAGAATAAACTAAAAGTGATAGTTATAGCTGATTTCGATTGATAATGGAGAGGATTCTCTTGTTCAGCAACTAAAATAAAATTAGAGAATTGCTATATTTTACTAACAGAACGTTGCGTTGAACTTCACCGTGATTTTAGTCAGGACGTTCTGACGAGTCGTCTAATGAAAATAGTTCAACTAAAGACAGCTCTTATTTACGTAGTTTAGTTTGTGCACAACAGAATAGGCACCAATGACGAAATTTATAATTGTTCCGGAAGATTGTAGTTACCGCCCGAACAGGCAAGATGACGTGAAATCGAACCACATTGAAAAAGATTGCGTGAAGTAGTTATCTTTTTATTCTTGTATAAACATCTTTATTCTTAATGAATGGTAGATGTGCCCAATAGTCAAGATAATACAGCTTCTATGATTGCTTATGCCCGGTTCCTGTGGTCAAAAACAAATGGTTTTGCTTACCAGTAGTTAAAAGAAATCCCTTAAATCTGCCACTTTTTGGTATCTGTTTCTGTAATTAAGAAGAGGCAGAACCTGGATACGATTGGAACAGGACCGAAGTAAGTAGGATAATTGTGGCGTGGTATTTACAAATGAGCTAAGTACCAAAAAAAAAAGAATCAAAAATTTTAATAAAAATGTATGCTAAAATGTAGCTCCTTTGACATTAAAAATATTGACTTCAGTTTTTTGGGCACTTAACCCATTTGTAAATTCCACGCCTCAATTCAAAAGAGACCAATGACCAGCAGTGGGATATTGAGGACTGTGGACTGTGGATGATGATTGATGGTACAAGTTACTGACTACAAGCTGTGAATATAATGCAATAGACCACTGTCAAGTAAACACACTAAACACTATCAAGAATGCTCACACAAGCCAATGCTGACCCAGAATACCGAGATATCCCTAAAATGAGTTGTATTGATGTTTTAAGAACCACAAAAAATTACAATAGTTTCGTTCGAAACGACTTTTAACAGTTCAATGCTGCTACCAAAGTTGCAAGTAATGTAGGCACCAGGCTGGGCAAACAGGTTGATAACCGCAGAGCAAGTTCTCTTGTATCCCAGACGTTACTACCATCATAGACTTGGGGTATTTGGACTGATTCTTTTCCTTCTTTCGTGTTGGCACGGTCGATACGAGAATAGCTCATGCCGTGATGTAAAACTTATATATTCAGCAAAGTTGGTGACTGCCCAGGGTGCGCCAAACATACGTAAGTATGTAAGTATCGTCAATCGTGGAGTCTCTTTTAATGCATCAGTCGATTGTCAGTGATTTGTCAGTCCCTAAACATACGATGTTGTGCGCTTCCCCAAATGAATGGAATTGTCGGTAGCTGGTAACACTGGACAATGTTGATAAAGGAGAGTAGTCGTCAAGATGAATCAACGTAACCGACGTTATAAAAACAGTGGTCATTCGACGGAGCAGAGCTTTTTGTGTCGATCAGCCGAGGAATTCTGACCTTTTATATCTGATTAACTTATACTTATTTTCTGATCATGTATAAATTATTATATTCTGGACTAGCTTCTGTAACTAACCACTAACCCAAATATAAGTACTCTCAGTGGTGGAGTCTATGTTGGTTTCATTTACTTTATTTAAAGTCTTGAGCATCGGCGTAAAGTTGCTAGTCTATCGGTTTTTTATCGGACACATTTCGGAGAGTGTGCTTCAGATCTGCATGATCTAATACCCCCCTGCCCTTTTTTCTATCGGACGGCCAGAAGCACGAAAAAGAGCCATCAGTTCATGGTTGATATACCAAAAACCCGAACGAAGCGTTTTGATTCCACTTTCATTGTGAAAACCGCCAAACAGTGGAATGCGCTGCCCGATTGGGTATTCCCCGACAGTTACAATCTGTGTGTCTTCAAGTCACGAGTGAATCGGTTTCTTCTGGGCAAGCGTGCTCCATCGTAGACCGCATCATCCCTTAACATCAGGCGAGATGGCGGCCAAACGCAGGCCTAGTAACAAATAAAAAAAAAAACATTGCTCGCAATACTGACAGGCCGATATTAGCTATAACTGTAATGTTAGATTCACCCCAAGATTCTGTTGTTGTCTTTTACAATGGTCATTTACAATCCATAAAATTCTAGTTCAATGTAAAACTAAACATTTATTTTATTTCAGGCCGTACCTCCAGATGGCGGGTGGGGCTGGGTGGTGGTGTTTGCCTCCTTCATGTGCAACTTCATCGTGGACGGTGTTATGCTGTCTGGAGGAGCCCTAACTCCAGCCATTAGGAAAGAATTCGATGTAAGTTTAAGAAAAAGTTCTTGTTATCTTTGCATTTTACATAGCAGTTTTTATTTTAATATTTCTATTGGACAATCTGTATTGACACGATCTGTATAATTATAAAAGGTAATGGGCAACGCTTCTGTTTAACAATGGGGTAATAGAAAGTATCCAATTAGTTTGTAGCATTAAATACCTACCATCAATCTCGAGAACTAAATAATTTATTTTCTTCGTTTACACAAATGTATAAACAAGAGATTTTATTGTGTAAGTAGTAGTAATAAAGTTGGCTAGTTTATACGGATGATTCAAAGAAAAGCGTGAAAAAAATATTTAATAGTTGCAAGCTTCAGACGGACGTCTCGTGCATTTCTATTTTCGGCTCCAACCACACCCTCACATGAGTAGTGTTACACAGACTTGCGTCACTGCCGTGCCTCCGTTTTATAACTTTATAATGCGACCAGAAACAATAGATCTGTAGAATCAAAAGCGACATTACGCTCTCGGGACAAAATGAAATATCTTTTTAATTTGGACACTCCATTTTTAAATGTGTTAGTGTTACCAGATGTCTAGTGTCCGTTGGCATCTGATTGTCGTATCCTGTTGAAGTTTTATCTCTTACACATTGTTGCTGTAATTTTGTTTTCTTCAATAATTGACTTACTCGTATGGCTACATGCACGATTCCTTATGTTGAATAGTACCTAACTAATAAGTTATACTTATAGTTTGTCAAAACAATACGCACGACATACCGATTTCTATCAAAGAACAATATTAGATTATTATTTAATACTAACTGCGTCCTCACGGCTCCGCCCGTAGCCTATGTTACTCAGTGATAATGTAGCTTCCTAACGGCAAAAGACTTTTTGAAATCGGTCCAGTAGTTTTTAAGTTTATTCGTTACATACAAAAATCTTAAAATACAAATCTTTCCTCTTTATAATATTAGTATAGATTATACCGTATACGCCAATAACCCATCGACAATGTAACATAAAAATGTATGACGAATTACAAAAAGTTACGTGCTGAGAAGATCGTCAAGGTTGCCGGTTGTCGAAGTGGGTCGCTAAGAAAACGAATACTGATTTATCGAGTGCGTGTGAAATCGAACAATGTTTTGGCTATCACATGTCGATCTTATGATGGGTCGTTATGCTACATGCATTAGCTATCTATGTTATAAGCTAAGCGGTTGCATCCGTATCCGTATTCCCTTTGCATGTTATCAAGAATTATTTTATTCAGTAATGAATGCTTACTTGCTTAGATCTTTACACGTGCTAAAATTGACTTAAATTAATCCATCAAACGATTTAAATTTGAGTCCTGAAAACGCGTGTTGTTATAATAAATTATTCTGCTAGTCCTAAAAACATTTAGCGGTAAAATTTTCTTAAACTGTTTCTTTTTTAACGTCCAATTAAAGACGCTTGCGAATTCGAAAAAAATCGGCATTGGCGCCAGGTTAGCGCATCAATAAACGATAATTACTGACACAGAATAACTTAGGAATTACGAGTACAATCCTGTGCATAAAAAGTTCAAAGATTTCTTTGTTTTTTTTTTAAGCAGGTATTAGGTACCTATCAGCTCGAAAAATTTAAATTTAACGTTTAGAAATTAGGTACTAAAACGTGACAAGTAATCTTAGAATTTATTTTTTAAGAACCAAGTAATTGAAACTGGTTTTTTTATCGAACTTTGATACAGTTCGATACTTTGGGCCTTGGGATTCTCCCGTCAGCAATTCAGTATGTAGCTTTATAGTATAAGTATTAGTAGGTACCTAACCTAAAAGGTGTCTAGAAACGAAAGCCTTCGGCACACCAGACGGGGGTCGTGACCCGACGACTCGCGCCGCAGACGACCTGCGCTCTCATTTGATGTGCAGTGTTCTATAATAGTTGCTCGTGTACTTACAAACAGCGCGGGCCCGTTTGGTGTGCCGAAAATTTTAGAGAAGAAACTACAAACTACTGTCTGCATTCATAACTAAAGCAGATATGTTTTTTTTTTGAAAAAATAAAATAAAAATCTTTTTGCATGCAAATAAAAAATATCGAATTTTGAAATTTTAACACTTGCTTTAAAATAGTCATCGGTGATACTGTAAGTGGCCCGTGGCTTAGTTCCCCCTTTCCGACTAACCTTGTATAGGTAATTATACTGCAAATTACGCAAGTAAGTCCAGAAGTAATCGGCTAACTTTCAGGTACTTAAGTACTTACTTATTACATTCGTATTGTGTTATTGACGTGATAGAAGAAGTAAGTTTAAAACACAATATTATTTTAAATGATTTTGTGGCATTCTGTTTAAGTCATAAGATCAATAGTTACAAAAAATAACAAATCGTAATTACAATCTTGTTTTATAGCGAACAGCGGTTGACCATCTCAATATTGTGTTGAACAATAAAATTATCATAATGTTAAGGCCAAGGTTCCAATCACGGCGTCTACAACGCTCCATTCATTCATTCGGTCAGTCATTCAATCATCAATGGAACAGTAGCTGTGTAGTGTAAGGTTTACTGTGGTGGTGTACTTTACATTTTTTTAAATAAAATCATGCCTGTATTTGTCTAATGGGCTGGCAGATATTGTGTACTGTGTTTTCCCATGTAATAGGCGGCTAGTAGGCTATCGTCATAACCCGGGCTCTATTGCAAACCCCCGGGGTCGGCAAAGCTGACCGAGCAGCTACTGTTAATTTTAACATAACAGAACATCACGACTGTATTTCCCGAAGTGGTGAGCAGAGGTGTATAGTAACACCCCCATGTAATAGGAGGCGAGCCTATTGCCATCAACGGGGCACAAATCCAAACTCCAGGCTGCTACTAAGGAATTCCACACGGAAAAACCCAATAACATTTTGCCTGACCTGGGGATCGAACCCAGGACCTCACGATCAGCAGTCGCGCTTACCACCACTAGACCAACAAGGCAGTTACTGTTAATTTCCTAACAGAATAACTTAATATAAAACCTTCTGTGTTTGCGACCACTTGACCGATGAAGGGAGAAGAGGGACACATTCTATAAATACTAAAAGTACCTACTTATAAAAACAGTCTAATAAATCATTTTACCGTGCTGTGAACGTCACAGAAGCGCGCACTCGATCTAAAGGCAATTAATTACACAATTTACACCAGTTCGTTGTCAAATCGATGCCAGTTAATGGAATTTGCCATGACCGATTCTACATAGGGTTGTCCCTTGGACTTCTGAAGCATTTTATTAATAGTGTATACCGGATTTCCGCGTAAAATATATACGTAGATGACAAGTCAAGAAATAAATTGAAGGTTATATCTAGGTCTGGTGTCTCTTGGGTAATTTAAAAAGCATTGCAGGCGTAGGCATTGGATTTTTCCGTGTGGAATTCCCCAGTAGCAGCCTGAAGTTTGGATTTGTGCCCGGTTGATGGCAATAAGCTCGCCCCCTATTACAAGGGACTTAAAAACATAACAGCGAAATGAGGCTGTTACTTACACCTCTGCCCAACCCTTCGGGGAATACAGGCGTGATGTTATGTTATTTGTGCAGGCGTAATTACGCCGAAATCTCGTCGCGTATTTTCGGCAGGGTGTGACGAATCCCGCGACCCCGGCCGAACGGTCAGGAGGCCGTTGGTTTTTAGCCGGTAAAAGTCCGGCAGACCTCCTCTCCTTCCCCAGGCGAAGGACATCCATGAGGAAATCCTCAAAATTCCAACGATAAAAAAAGAAAAGAAGAAACGCTAAAAAAAAGCGTGTGACGATATATTAAAAGACGTGTAACAAAAAACGTGTCAACATTAAGAGCACCACGTACCAAACGATTGGTTGAAAAATCTTTTCGCGTTACACTCGCGGCGTGATGAATGTTAAACAGTGGCCAGGTCGAATAGAACAGCTCTATTAAAAGTTTTCCACTATCGCAAGTGCACTAACCCTTGCAATGCTGAAGTACATAAAGTTCCCACATAACAGTGCGGGGGCAATGAACGATCTCGGCCTCGAGACGCCATTTAACCGAACAGGTTGCATTTTTAATACGTTTCGTTTCGGATTCAATCGAATGCATTATTTTGATTAGCGAATATTAGGTAAGTATCGATTATGAATGTACCTAGTTGGGTTGGGATTTTTTGCATCGACCCTACCACTTCTTTTTAAGAGCACAACAAACAAAGCGATTCCTCCTACCCCGGTCGTTTTGTATAAAAATGTTCGCGTAGTCATTGCGAATGTCAATCCCACACTTGTGAGTTCGCGTATTCGTGCGAATGTGAGTGACCCGCAAAGACAACTACTGTACTTTGTAAAATATAGTTTGATCCGTGACAGCTGTCAGAGTGACATGCAATCTAAGGCAAAATGTTAATTATATTAAGTAAGTACTTTTTATTTATAATGTGTGGCACCATACTAAATGATTTTTTTTTCTGACCAGAAAAGCGATTTTTATTGAAACGCTTGTTCAAAGTTATGTTGTTGGATGAAATGACAGCTGTCACAGGTATCGAGCTATGTTTTACAAAAGTATAGACAAAACATTCTAGAAATAATTTCACAAAATAAAAGCTGTTTTGTCTATGTTATGCAACTGACAGACACAAGTCGTGTGATAACGCAATATCTATGAAAATAAATAGATTTGCCCACGGGTGAACGCAATCGCTGGGCAACATGCCAAAGTTTTAGAGCAAAATAAACATATTTCTTGGAGTATTTTGTAATCTTACATTGTTCAGTAATTTTTATTATTTCTAGATTGTTTTGAATTTACACGTTATCATGAGGAAAACGAAGTCTAGCTGAAAACAAATATAATAAGTCATTTGTGGCTTATTCATAGGTACTTACTTTTTTACGTAGCTGCGTAGGTATCAGGGAATATTGTATTTTCAAAGTCAAGCCAAAGTGGTTATGGGGCCATTCAAGTATTACGTAAGCAGAATTTTGGTAATTTTTGACCCTCGCCACCCCCTTGTCAGCAAAAGTAAGCAAAGCTCTTACCCCCCCCCCCTCCTAAACATCGTTTTTTTAAAATTCTGTTCAGATTTCTTTATTGTTATTCAAGAGTAGCAGTTTTCAAGTCTAAAAAAATAAATAAATATTGCTGACGTAATCACCATCCAGACCCCCTCGTCTCCAATGTCATCAAAAATAAGCTAGCCAAAGACCCCCCCTCCACACCCCTCTTTAGTGCTTACGTAATACTTGAATGGCCCTTATCGCAAAATCTAAGTTCAAAAACAAGCTAATCGTACATTTCCTGGTCACACAGATATGACAATTTGCATTGGTAATAGCAGGGTCAAGTATGCAGGCTGATGGCGCCAACACACAGTTACAAAAACAAAAACATTTTGCGTTTGTATTTAACAAAACAAACAACATCTCCATTTGTATAGGGATAAAGTTCAAAATTGTGCACGTATTTTTTGTAATGTCCACGATTATGCGGACTACGTAATACCATACCTAGTGCGTAAATGACCACGGACTTATAAGCACGCATTCAGTGCGTTAAGTGCATTTGCAATTAAGCAGCGCAAGCGCAACTTTCGTTAGTAAAATTCCATAATTGTGCTGATTTTGTTGTGCACGAACTAAACTTCATTTAGGCTATTGCCATCTTTTTCACTGTGATTAAATAAGAAAAAGAAGGATTTAAATAAGAGCTGTCAAATTTAGTTGAAGTATTTCCATACGAATTTAGAAGATACGTCAGAACGTGTCGACTATAAACACGGTGAAGTTCAAGACGTAAACTAGTTTGACATCTCTAACTTAGTTCTTATCTATCACCGTCCTTTTCTTGCACTGTCTATTAATAAAAGATAGCAATTCTCTAATTTAGTTAGCCAATGTCATGTTAAGGCTTTAGCGCCACCACCGATATATATTTTTCATACGATTGTGTATCTGCTTTATAATGCCACGCAACCTTACTTCAATAATTTACACCTTTAATTCCGGTTGTTAAATGATATTATTGCTTAAACACGAGTTTCATATTAGTACCATCAGTATATCAAAATAAATAAAATAGCAACGTATATGTCGGTACAGAGCAATGCACCAAGTCTAAAATAGAAAAAGAGAAATTAAACCACTATGAAACCTTAGCTAATCATATCGCATAAACTTTGATTGCTAGAAACCATATAATTTAACTAAATATGGACTCTAAGGCTACCTTGGCCAAACACGTCTGCGATTAGCCCTGAATATATCCGTTGTGAATTCATTCAACAAATGGAGTTATCCGCCGTAACAATTTGATTCTAGTTCTATTTCACCGATAACCTAATTGTAATCAGGCGATTGTAATTATTACTGGTTAACGAGCGCTGCTACTTATCACGGTTGTTAAAAGTTTACCTAGAAACTGTATTTTTAGTTGACTTACTTTCATACTTACTCTTACCTCTCGTTTACACATACATACATACATAAACTCACGCCTTTTTCCCATGGGGGTAGGCAGAAACTATAGAACGCCACATGCTACGACCCTTACATACCCCTTTCGCTTCATCCACATTCATACATCTTGTCATACACGCACGCCGGTTGAGAGTACTACGCACCTGACCTTTGTGAAGAACATCACCAATAACATCGATGTATGTCCTTCTAGGACAAATATGTGTGTTCTCGTTTACACCTTGGTATAAAACAAATATCAGACGTTTTTCGAAAAAAATATTGCATATGTGCATACTTTAAGTAACAAACATGTATCTTATAGATCTTTAAACACTTGTTTGAAATATTTTACAGATGATCATTAATTGTTAAGACCAAGTAATTTATATTAAAAAGACCTTTACACAAATTGTGTTTAGAACTTGTTTTTAGGTGTAAACGACGAGTTAGGTAGGTACAAAACGACGAGCTAGTTATCGAATTATTCTTGAATTAATCTATCTGCTGTTTTGCCTTAACATCCTTAAACTAAGCAGCTATGCGCATGCGTGTCGCTCCGTGGTTTAGGTATGAAAACTCTCGAGTAAAACACAAAAGAAAACCGAACCGAATGTTAAAGTAACCGAACCGCTATTTAATAAGAGCGCGAACGCTTCAGCGGAAATGGAGCTCTCTTGCCTAACACTTATACGCTCAATTTCGCATGCGCGTTGCACGCTGCACATTTTTCTAGATTTTTGACACATTAGTTCGGGAGTAACGTTTCTGTTATATAGTACTATTTATTATTCTGTGGTATGCGCTCAAAGGCTTAGAAAAAGCAAGGCAGGGCTGGTCAACCCTATAGCTTTTCAATGTACTTTCAAAAGACTGAAACTGATGCACACAACAATTTAATTGTAGTCATAATTAGGTATCCTAATATTATGTTTTGTGTTGCCCCCCCCTCCAAGACTTTTCAGTGCCTGCGGATTGCCTGCTTACTACAGGCAATTTTTTAAAACGAAATCTTCCCTACCATCGTTTTAGCTTGCCTGTCCACAAATTAATTGGCTACTTTCCCGGTGAAAACATTAAATGTTTTTTGTATAAAGCAATAAAGTTTTCTTGACCTGTTTGCAACATTGTTATCACATTTATAACTGTTCAATAAAGATTACCTATTAACGATTATGCTAATCGCAATTAAATCGTAATTGGTACAGTTGCAGTGTTTTCATTGAAGTTATACGTAAACACGCATTAGAATTAATTGCTTGTTTTCCTTTAGACTTTTCAATAACAAATATACGTAAGCTTGAGACCCAATACTTGGTCCGTATTGTGTCTATAGAATCTTAGAATAACTGTCCTCTACAATTCCTTTAGACAAGTTTGAAATAGGAATAATTTTAAAGCCATAAGCCGTTTTGTCTCGTGGCCTCGTTGATCTAGCGGTGGCTAGCGCGACGGCTGATCGTGAGGTCCTGGGTTCAATCCTCAGTTCGGGCAAAGTGTTATTGGGTTTATCCGTGTGTAATTTCTCAGTAGCAGCCCGGAGTTCGAATTTGTGCCCGGTTGATGGCAATAGGCTCGCCCCCTATTACATGGGACTTAAACATAACGGCGAAATGAGGGTGTTACTACCTATAGGTACACCTCTGCGCAACCCTTCGGAGAATACAGGCGTGATGTTATGTTATGTATGTATGTGAACCTCTAACATACAAATAAATCTAATTAATAAATGTAATTCAAGTAACGGAACTTGCAAATTGTCTAATTAATAAATCAAGCCAGTCTTCAACATAATAACAAAAAAATATTGACTGACAGCTCTTTCAATTCTAATTATTAAACCTGAATAAACTGGATTGATTCAATAATTAATAATACATCCTCAGTTTAAAGTATTTCCATTGTATCTAACAATTTTATTAGGCAACTAGCGGCCCGTCCCGGTTTCGCACGGGTGGACATTTTTCCCGTTTTTGCAACATTTTTCATTTATGCGCCGTTCCTATTGGTCGTAGCGTGATGTTATATAGCCTATAACTTACCTCGATAAATGGACTATCCAACACAAAAACATTTTTTTCAATTCCAACCAGTAGTTCCTGAGATTAGCGTGTTCAAACACACAAACAAACAAACTCTTCAGCTTTATAATATTAGTATAGATAAATCTAGAACTATGTAGCTGCGTACTTAATAGTAGTCACGTACAATGCCCTCAGTACTTAGGGCCTCGTTGAAATTCAAGATCTTTTACATTAGTACCGTTATACCAACTAACGTCCAGCGTCGCCGTCGCACGCCTGTGAAACACAGTCTATGCATCATGCCTAAGTAAATAGGACCACACATGGGCTTCATGTAACTAAATGAACGTGCCTAGACGATGCAACAAGCTACGGTACTTATATGCCAGTTTAACCATGTAGCTTGACTTGCTAACAGGTGTTCTGTATTTGCTTATTATACAGTTAGATTTGCAAAGGCAGAGCCGGACTGGGACCTGAAATCGGCCCGGGCATTTGAGAGACGGTCGGCCGAAGCGATTAGACGGACGACGTTTTGTTTTAGGCTCTCCCCTTACTCTTTCTCCTGTATCTTGGGTGCATTTACAAACACAAACAATTTGCGGCTTCTTTTTCAAGCTAAAGGCGATAGCTGGACGACCTTCTTTTTTTTTCACGTTCCCACACTTTCGATTTCTCCGACTGTGTGACCGGCCCGTCAGACCACACCGGCCCATCGGGCATCCGCCCGTATGGCCAGTCCGGGCTTGTTCAAAGGCATTTTTCGTCTCAAAGGATCTCGTCTCGTCTCGTCGGCGTAGTCAGGTACAGACAAGGTAGGGCAGCTGCCCCCCCCCCCCCCCCCTTAGCAGGGTCTGGTTAAGGCCTCGGTTGGAGTGCTACCGAATCGAAGAGTAAATAATTTTAAGCAAACTTACATTTTCTTTACATGGTATAAAACAAAGTCGCTCCCGCTGTCTGTAAGCTTAGATCTTTTAAACTACGCAACGGATTTTAATACAGTTTTCAGCAATAGTTAGAGTGATTCAAGAGGGAGGTTTATATGCCCCACATTAGTATTTACACTGCACCCGTGCGAAGCCGGGGCGGGTCGCTAGTTTAAAATAATTCCGAAATTTATTCGCTTTGCATGTTTTACACTCGCTTGTTTTTGTAACATGAATATTATTACGTTTCCCTTGCCTGCCTGCCCCTTGAACTAAATCCTGGCTACGCTCTTGGAGATTCCTAAAGTTTGGTGCTCCAGCAAAAATGGCCAAACATATATGTCTTCGATAAAAAAAATACACAGCCCTTTTGCAACCGCAATTTGTAAACTGAAAATATACTTGCGGTCGATAACCGAACCGGTCTTTCAATTCATGCAAATAATTTAGGTACTTAGATTAAATTTTTTGCACCGTGTGTAACATATTGAATGTAAAAATAATCGGAATATATCGGACTTTGTGATATTAAAGTCATGCCATCCAGCAACTACCGGTTAGAACTGGTTTTCCATTTCTGAAATGTAGGAGTTATTTAAAATACTATTTTTCGGTAGCAATTAACATAACATCACGCATGTATTCTCCGAAGGGTTGGCAGAGATGTACAGTAACACCGTCAGTTCGCCGTTATGTTTAGGTCTCATGTAATAGGTGGCGAGCCTATTGCCATAAACTGGGGACAAATCCAAACTCCGGGCTGCTACTGAGGAATTCCACAAGGACAAACACACTTTGCTCGACCTGGGGATTGAACCCAGGACCTCACGATCATCAGTCGCACTGCCACCACTAGACTAAATTTCTAACGCTTTTATTTGGTTATTCCCACGCGGCGACGCAACGCGCGGTCCCCTACGACTGTACGACTGGACTAACAAGATAACTTTCCATTCAAATGTCACTTTAATTAAAACTAAAAAGTGCATAGAGCGTACAGCGTCTGTCACTTGTCTGTCAGAACAACAAGGCCAGTAGGCCACACGACAAGAAGGTATTGACAACGGAAACTTAATTTGGCAACGGGAAGTAACAGATTTACTTCCACATCGTACTTGAATCATTCAAATGTAACGACTTGAAAGCTAGTAAGTTTCACATTGAAAGCTTTATACGGCCATGTGCATTCTGAGCGCCAGTCCACCACTCAATGTAGTATACCAACAACATAATTATTTTTATGTAAATTTTTTGCGATGTTATCTTAGTGTAGGCCGCCTTGAATGCAACTTGACGTGGGAATTTGACGAATTATTCATCGTCTATCCGATATCCTTTGCCGTTACTTCCTCTTGTGGGTCGTGTTTAAAGTATTTACATTTTAACGGTAACCGTATAATTGCTTCGAATTTACATGTATGCAAAGACAGGTGTCGAATCTCGCACTAAAATGACGTTCTGCAGCTATGACCTATCCGAAAATATTACAGTTGTGTTGTGTCTGTCTACGAGTGAACGGTTTTACGCAACTTCATTTTCTTCTTGCGTGCCAACTTTTTCCGTGGCATTTGTGTCAAGGACAGGGTTCATTGTAAAAGAAATAGATATTTTTATTTATTTGTTCTGAAAATATGTTTTGTAACCCGCCACGGGGCATCTCGGGATAAACGACACCAAGTTTTAGAGCGAGGGTCCATCTAGATGACCCGATGCTACGATTTTTACATAATGTATGTTTGGTGTAGAAACCTATAATGTTTTTTTTAATATAAACCTATAAATAAGACCATAACAGTCAATGAAGTCAGTCATAACAGGCAAATTACAAATGTTAAAAAAAGCTCAAACAAACATGTAACTTTATATTATAACATAAAACAATCAGCCCACAACTGTCCCACTGCTGGGCATGGGCCTCTTCTCAGAATGAGAAGGGTTTTAATCAGCGTGGTGGTTCACGCTGGTTTGGTGCGGGTTGGCAGACTACACACACCATCGAGAACTTTATGGAGGCCTTTCAGGTGTGTAGGTTTCCTCACGATGTTTTTCCTTCACCGTTAACGCAAGTGATAATCAAATTGTGATCCACACACGACTTCGAAAAGTCAGAGGCCGGGTTTAAACTCGAGGCCCTCCTGCATGGAAGGCAAGCGTTCAACCTCTAGGCTATCACTGCTTGGACCTGCCGGGGTTGCGGTGCATGCTATTGCGAATCCCGCGACCCCGGCCGTACTATCAGGAGAAGGAACACCGTTGGTTTTTAGCCGGTAAGAGTCCGGCAGACCCCCTCGCCATCCCCAGGCGAGGGACATCCATGAGGACTTTCCAAAGCAAAAAATAAAAAAAGAGGCTATCACTGCTTATTATTATTATATTTATCGTAATTTGATTCGCAAGAAACTTCTTATAAATATTCCTCTCAGCCATCTATTTATTTTTGTAATATCTTTTGTTTTCAGGCCTCTGAAAGTCAAGTAGCACCAATAAACTCTCTGCTGGCTGGCTTCTATCTTCTGGGCGGTCCTTTCGTATCGGCTTTGGCGAACAAGTGAGACTTTAACATAATTTTAAATACATTATTCGATACCTATCATCCATTCATCACGCTTTCTTTTATTCCTGAAAGATGTTTTAAGTAACTGTAGTGGCTGAGCGATTGGCTTCTACGCTACGGATCGTGGGTTACGGATTTGTATGGCCTACAAATAGTTTTTCCGGGTCTGGGCGTTTGTGTATGTGAAGATTTGTGTCTGTAAACGCTCCCACGATACAGGAGAAATCCTAGTGTGGGGGGCAACGTTTTTTAACAAAATAAAATAAAAAGAACGAAACAAACAAAGAATAGTGTGTAATGTGTATTCATTTAGGAATCCTGAAATAATTCTAATATACAATGTGTCCCAGTGTGTAGTAATAAAACTTTAAGGGATGTCGTAGGATAACCGGAAAAATTGGATCTTTGCGATAGTCCTAGGACGATTGCAAGGGACCGGATGTTTGGAATCTAAAAAAGATTTTTGTAATCATTCGAGCTATTCTGATGACCACTGCAAAAATCGGAATTATCTTAGGTAAGTCGCGAAATCGCTCAAGTTATGAGCGCTGATTGGTTGATATGATCTGTATCACTTTTTTATGTCTATAGATCCTTGTGAAGAGCCATGTTCTGACCAACCAGAATAAAGATGATATAAATCGACTCTTAGATTAGCCAATCAGCGTTCATGTTTCCAATCCTCCTAAACAAACTGGGATTTTTGCAATGATCCTGAAAATAGCGCGAATGATTACAAAAATTCGGTCCTTTGCAATCGTACTAGGATTATTGCAAAAAATCGATTTTACGGGTTATCCTACAACATAATTATACACTAAATTTTATCGACAAAAGCACCTCACTTGTAGGGTCAGTCCCCCCCCCCCCCCTCAAAGATAGAGTACTTAGGTAATTTTAGTATTTGACTTACCTATTTCGACCTCTATGAATGGGGGTATGAAGGGCATTTAGAACACGAAGGGGTTTCGTTTCGATACGGTATTATTTATTCTTATGCCTAAATTTAATATTATTTTCAGGTACGGATTCCGAGTGGTGACCATCTGTGGCACTGTGATCGCGAGCTTAGGTTTCGTCGTCTCTTATTATGCCACTAGCGTCGAATTCCTTTATTTATCATACGGAATTGTTGGAGGTAAGATACTAGATAGTACCTACTAATGCTACAAAATTGACATTATTTTAATGTATTACAAAATTACAATAACAAATTAATTTGACAACTGTTGGCAAAATAAGAATGCTTACAGTATCTAGTTACTACTCGTGTAGCAAAGAGTAATAAGGAAGTCACTCCATGAAATTCAACTGAATCTAATCGGAATTAAAGCCGACCTAACATACGATAATGAAGTATTGTCTTCCTTATTTTTTCTCTAAAATGAATGTATTGTTCCCAGGTATTGGTTTCTGCATGATATACATGCCATCTGTACTGACTGTTGGATTCTACTTTGAGAAATGGCGAGCTCTCGCGACCGGCTTTGCGCTTTGTGGCTCCGGACTAGGCGTATTCATAATGTCGCCCTTCTTAATATCACTTGTAGCACAAATAGGCTGGAGATTGACTATACTTTGTCAATCAGGTTAGTAGAATACTTGCGACTCACTCAGAGACACTTTCTTTTGCAAAATTAACATTTTGTATTCATAAACTCTTGTGTTGATTTTATATTATGATTTTTCTTCAGGTATGTTGCTGTTGTGCATAGTTTTTGGAAGCTTGTTCAGACCGCTCAAACCAGTCCAAGTAGTAGTAGTACAAGAGGGAGGGGTAGAAGGAATCCAGCGCAAGTCATCATTTGACGAAGGTAGCAGAATAAAATTCCAAAGCAAACCTGATTTAAGCATACCGGTGCCGTCTGATATGAAGTTCTCTACCAAAGCGAGCCCCCACACGTGGATGGGTGTATCCAGTAACAGTCGCTATCCTACTGCTGAAGAGGTCTTCCGTAGAAGCGGTAATGTTGCTAATAGTCAACGACGCTCCTCGGCCACGGCAGGAACAATTAAAAGTAACCTCGGGGCCAAACCTGCGTACCCAACGGTCGCTGAAAAAGACGAACAGGAGGACCCTAGCACTAACGCTGATAAAGCGACTGAGCCTTTAATCGGATCTACTCTCAAAATAATCTCACAAGTTGACTTCACTGACAGTGCTCATCACCGGCGGCGGTCGTCAACGGCTGACTTAGTTGCCAGACCTTTATACCGTGACGATATCTTTTTCGGAGCTAGCTTAAACAGACTGCCACAGTACAAGTCAAGAACATCCCTCGGGTACCACATGGCTGTAACCCACCTACCGACTCCAGGAGAAAAGCAAGAAGAAAAGCGTTGTTGCCCTGAAGCTATACGAAGAGCTCTGGCCACCTTGTTGGATGTGAGCCTATTCAAATCCGTAATATTCAATATCTTCGCTCTGAGCGGATTCTTCACGATGTCAGGATTCTTTGTTCCGTTTATGTTTGTACAAAACAGAGCGAAGGAGAACCACATGTCAGAGGAAGCTATTGAGTGGTTGGTGTCTGCCATCGGGGTAGCTAACATTATTGGTCGTGTGGGAGCCGGAATGATAAGTGTGATACCGCATGTGTCTCCGTTGTGGGTAATCAACATTGCGCTGACACTTGGTGGTATGGCCACCATGATGAGCAATCTTTGCTATGATACCTACTTCCAGTACGGTTACTGCGTTATATTCGGCTTTGCGTGTGGTAAGTTGATATTTGCTTATCTCTTTCACGTGCACACATATTATTTTATTATCATTAAACGTTTGTTGCTTAGCGTAGCGGATTCCAAAATTATTTGTGACAACGTCCACGCTTAATACATTAAAATTTCACAGTCAACAAAATATGTAATCGGGTAGAAGTGTTAGATAAAACTTTTAGCTCCAAAAATTACATTTCTGGTATTTATAACACAAAAAACTGCGCCCTAAGAATATAGCACAATTAATAAACAACCATTTAAACTTTAGAGGAGTCTGCTTAGAGCTAAAATATTTTGTGAAAGATCTTCGGTTTTCTAATAAAAGTATTTGAAATATCGAAAATGATTTTACAATTATTGGGGCGGCGTTTTGGACCTAAACAAATACTTTTTCATTCATGAAAATATTACCGAATTTATTTAATGATGAAGTTGTTATAGTACCTACCTACCTCTATTTCTTTGCATCATCCTGTTGATCGATATTTTTGTTTTATTGCAGCTTCTTTCGCGTCGCTGCGGTCTATCATAATCGTCGAGTACCTTGGTCTGGAGCGACTTACCAATTGCTTCGGACTGTTCCTTCTATTCCAAGGCGTGGGTGCTGTAATAGGTGCACCTGTTGCAGGTAAGATCGCATTGTGTTCATATAATTAATGTGTGCGGGTTTGTGGTATCTAATAAAACTTTAAGGACGGTATATTGGCTGTTACAAAATTTACTCTAACAATTTTGTGGAGTTACTCACTTACGTAGATTTTTTTTTCAAAATGCTAGTTTTTTTTTTATTACTTTCCATACAAATCATATGAAATTATTCTTTAAATTGTATGGAAAGTAAAGAAAACAATTCGCGAATTTCGAAAAGTTCTTCTACGAAAGTTGTTCAATTTCCGATACCGAATAACCTCACAAAATTCTTAATTTTTTTTTTTTAATAGCCTCTATATGTTACAGTTAATGTTAGGTGGATGGATAAAGCTAACTTTATCCAGACAAATACGAAATGGCAAATTAACCTTCCTAACCTTGGGGTTAAGCCCACTCACGTATATCAAATACCTATAGTACCTAAGATTTTAGGCTAGTTAAGCATCTTTACATAGTATAAAACAAAGTCGCTCCCGCTGTCTGTACGCTTAGATCTTTTAAACTACGCAACGGATTTTAATGCAGTTTCCAGCAATAGATAGAGTGATTCAAGAGGAAGGTTTATATGCTCCACATTAGTATCTACATTGCACCCGTGCGAAGCTCGCTAGTATTCTATAAATTGAAAATAAAGGACCAAAATAAGGATTGATACTGTTGGAGTAGTTTATCAGACATTAATGTTGTCAAATGTAGTGTAATAATTGAGTTCGTTGCGTTGCATAATGCGTGGCGCCTGCGCTATTTCTGTCCTTAGTCTAGTAGAGCAGTGAGTGCAGTGCCAAATTCCTACCTTCAACCTCAAGCAAGCCCGCATGGTTATTAAACAATCGCCTAGGCTAATAATAATATATTTACAAATAGTAACACTTATACACTGGAGTGCATAATATTTTTATTGACATACTTCAGCGTATTCTGTTTTATTGATGTGGGTCAATACCATGCTTGGGTCTTTCCTTGGGAACTAGATTATTTTATTGTGGTTATAAATAAATGTAGGGCTTGGATTACATACGTAACATCACGGCCGTGGTCTTTCATGGCGTTAGCATTTTTATAATTATTATTGTCAACTGCACTTTTTGGTAAAAATATGTGTCGATAAATAATAATATAAATAACTGGCGGCCCGTCCCGGCTTCGCACGGGTGGCCATTTTCCCCGTTTTTGCAACATTTTTCATTTATGCTCCGCTCCTATTGGTCGTAGCGTGATGTTATATAGCCTATAACCTTCCTCGATAAATGGACTATCTAACACAAAAATATTCGTAAATAGCGTTCAAACAAACAAACAAACTCTTCAGCTTTATAATATTAGTATACATAATTGTATAAAACAATACAATTTACTTTCCTCTTTAATTAATAGGGATTTTTATTTGTTGCACAACTGGCATTAGTATAGTCTCTATACAATATTTTCTCCTAGTTGACTTTGACCGAGTATATCTTGGCGATATGATATTAAATCCCACATAAGTGACAAAGTATTTTTTTCCACAATATCGTTCGTTCTTGGCTGAAACTACACTTGGCTGCGATTTGTGATGCAATGTGGGGAGCGAAACCATTCAACCAAGATATATACTAAACATGGTGTCGCTACATTATTTTAATAAGTGAAAATCCAGGGCTGTCAATTTTATAATGTCGTTGTGAAGCATATCATGTGTAAAGATAAGTATTTCACAAGGACATTATAAGAGCGATAATGCGGCTACACATACAACGAAAAAGACAGCGATGTCGTCGTGAATTCGCTTTTACATCGCGTTTTTACTCTTCGCAAAAGATTCGCGACCACTCCGCGTCAAGGTGGCTACATAGAAGCGGCGAAGAGGCGACGCGGGCGCGGGGTTCGGTTTGCCACTCACCACAGTCGATAGGACACTGTGGCTTTGTTATTTAAACGACTTTATCAAAACCAAAACTTGTACGGCAGGTCGCATAGAGCCAGTGTAGCCTTGACCTTAGTCGCTTAGCATATGCACAACTCAGTTAAAAATCAGATACAGTTATCTAGCTGCATCACCGTTCTTCACTGTACTTGCGACTCTTTGTCTATTTTTATAGCTGATACAAGTTCTTTCATCTTTTGCAGGAGCTCTGTACGACTACACCAAGAGCTACGATGTGTCGTTTTACGTGGCAGGAGCGTTAATGATCTTATCAGGAGTTATGTGCTACCCTATCGACAGGATCAGCAAGTGGGAGAAGAAACGCGCCGATGAGGAAATAAAGGCTCAGCCAGAAGTTTAATCGCTAAATTGAAAGCGAAGGGACACATGTTGCAGAAAACACATTGGTGCCAAAAGAACTCTATTGAAAAATAGTGAATGAAGTTTTCTAACTGCTGGGTGAGTGCGTAAAACGGAACGTAGCCGGCACTCAAATGGGCCGTTTACCGAAGGATGAGTGTACACTATTGCGTGTAATGAATCACTAACTATGCCTCTGCGTAGCTTGACTACCAGCCTTATTCCCATATTCATGAATGACCTTATACGTAAGTGATTATACTCACTGCCATTGTAATGGGTTTGACATTGCCTTGGCGCATTCGTTGATGAATACGGAAATTATTTTTTTGTAAGACTTGGATTTTTTAAATCTACATTTATTTACAAAATGTCCCTAGTGTTATAATGTTAGTTTTATATACAGTCTTTGGAGAGATCAAGTTACATGTAATTTTAATTATAACTGTTAAATATTTTATATTATACACAGTCCTAAACATGTACCTCGAATACAAAATTATAAATTAGAAACATTCCCAATAGTAAAGGTTTGACCAAACTGAGGCGAACCCCGTGCGAGACATGAGACGGGATTTGAAGCAATTCGCTCGCTCGCTTATAGAGAAGAACAAGTTTTGTTGCTGTATAATATATAGCATAAGTACATTATTTCATACTCACATCTTGAAAACCATATTAGGCAAAATATTTTGAATATTTATTTAGTTTAACAAGAAATACAAAGAATAGTTTAAGTAACTTACCTATCGTAGGTCGGCAGTGAAAACCACGTATGTGTAAAATACATTTTTTTTAAAAGAGGTAGATATAACTGTCTCCTACAAAAAAATGCGCGATCAAATGTTAATACAAGTTTGTCATCGTACGTCATAGATAGCACAAGTGTTTGAATTAAAAGTTTGTTGAACTAGTACCTACGTGTATGACGAGTTTATCAATCTAAAGAACAATTAAAACGCTTTTGAAGAAAATTTTATATTTACGAGGTTTTCACCGCCGAGCGTCGCTATACATATAAAAAATTGTTACAATATAAATACAATCAGGAAAAGTTCGTTTCAATATCATGTGATTCGCTCGCGCATATTTCACCCCGCTCAGGATTCACTTCAGTTTGACCAGTCCTTGACAAAACTGCAAGGGATAATTGCCTTTGCAATGATTCGGTTAAGTCAGACAAATGCATTTAAAATAGGTTTAGAGGAAGTACAAAGACTCGAAATATAAAGATAGTTTCGCAGTTTTGTCGAAATTAGGGCCCCATATAATAGGTAATGGAGATCTGAAGCCAAAATGTAGGTACTTACTTTAAATAGCTATGTTAGCTACTGTTGCTTGTGCCTAGTTCATACTTAAAGTGGTGCATAATATAAGACTACTTAGAGCTAATTCGTTGCAATATGTAATAGGTAGATATCTATTAAATTACATTTCAGTGTGGGTACGTGATGTGATGAGTGATATTTATAATATAACAATACATAAGTAGTACCTATTTCTATATAGGTAATTATATTAATATTATTTTTGAAATTTTGTAGCAATCGTGCCTTATTGTGTGAACTGACTCGCTATTTTATAATGAAATATTTGTATTTACATAAATAAATGAGAATCTTGATATTCATTGTTATTATTGCAGAAGTTTTATTGTAAATTGGGAATATTTCCAAATGTATTTTTGCACATCACATGCAATGATTGTAAGACGTAGTAAATAAATGTACCTAACTAACATATTTTATATAGATTAAGGACTATGTGGCTGTGGTCTTATACCGTAACTATGCTAAAATTATGTAGGTGCCTAATTAAGAAATCATAGTCGAATCATAATCTTTTATTATCTATTCGTAAATAGCTACTTACCCCTGTTTCTGATAACCTTATGCCTTTTTAACTCAAAAATTAACTAATCAACTGTCAAATCTCATGTCAAGTGATGTAATTGGTTTTTAGTATTTTCGTCGACCAATCACATTTGTTGACATGAGATTGTCGTTTCTTTTAAATATTGTGCAAAATTATTTCTATTTTCTTGTACCTCTATCTCTTTACCACTAAGGGCCGATTTTTCAATCGTCACATAACTTTTATCTGAGCATAAATACGGCGGTTTGACATATTTTCTATTCAAAAGCTGTCAAAACCTTAAACATATTCCCCAGATAAAAGTTATCTGAAATTGAAAAAATGTGCCCTAATACAGTAAATACTCAAGCCTTTTCACAACCTTATTTGACTTTTTCAAACTGATAAAAACAACTTTTAATTTCATTACTCATTCAAATTTTAATTTTGAATTCTGTTATCAATAAATTATCTTTATTTTGAGTTTAGACATTCATTGATATAGATTTCTCAGCGGGTGTTTTTTTTGTTATAAATATTACCTAGGTATGCCTTAATCTTTGTAAGTGCTAGAATATTTATCATATTTTTGAGATCTGTAGGTACCTACCTACTTCTGTACAAAAGTACAATATTTTATATTTACCTAGGGGAATTTTTAATAAATTATATAGGTAATCGTTGGGATGTTTTTTGATGGAGACTATGATTTTTTTATGTTAGTATTTTTATCGATGCCACAGTGCCATATAGTGTAAAGTTATAAGGAATTATCAGTAGGTACCTATGTACCTACACGCGTCTGGACTATTGTCTTGCCGTTTATCATGACAACGTACAAATTGTCAATTGAAATGTGTCCAATAACTTTTGTGAAGTATAATGTGTGTAAACAATGTTATCTACAGTTTTCCTCGGCCTCTTTAAATACACGATATTTGCCAAATAGGATGCTAATTCTAGTTTTATTTACAACTGTTATTTGTTTCATTTCCTTCATACTATAGGCCTAGCTGGGCCTAGCACAAACGTTTGACGTATACAACATGTCCCAAAATTCAAAGATAAGCCAATACCGGAGGATAGACTTGCCCATGACTATTCGGGAAAAAAAAACTATTTTTTTTTAAGTTATAAAAAAATGAAATTCTTCAAAAATGGAGACCTTTTATATTTTTCACTACCATGACCACAATTTTTTAAATATTTCTGTTTTTTTATAGGCAACCTGAATAGCACTGCTATCTAAATTCTTAAAAAATCCAGAATACCTCTAGTTTTTTCACAAAAATTAATGAAACTTATTTTATTCCCTAAATTTTTTGAACATTTTTACTTTTCACCAACTTTAACTTATCGTGGTGTAAAAAAAAGTATGAACACTAGTAGGTACGGCAAGTTTTTTTTTTTTAATTGACGCAACTAACCAACATTCCAAAATGATAAAATACTCTATTAAAACCAGCCGCAAAAAAATAATACCCATACTAGTTCAAAACAAAAACCAGATTCCTTAAATTGTGGTTAACAGTACATCACTTTTACTACGTGCCAAAAATGGGTTCTTGTTACAATTTCTAGGAATTTAAATGGGGCATACATACCTTAGAAGTTAGAGAGAGATAGATAGAGATATTTACATTAAAAGGAGACAATAACAGGGCAGGTAGAGAAGCTGTTATTATTCTCAGCAAGTCAGTTTAGTTCAGTACGTTCTGCTCCTTTGTTTACTGCGCACCGTTCCGTATTCAACTGACGTGGCTCTCGTACGTACTAACGACTTTTGGCTTGGCTTTTTGGACTGGAATCGATCTGCAGACTTAACTGACCTGGCATTATTTGGACTGGAAGTGATCTGCAAACTGAACTGACCTGGCATTATCTTGGACTACGGTTGTGGTTTTTTGTGATTTGGAGTTCTGATGCATTTTGGACAGTTTAGCATTTAGCATGCTGCAACCATACACACCACAGGAATACGCTAATATGCACCTCATCTATGGAGAATGCCGATGCAATGCTAACGCTGCTAGCAGACTGTATCGAGAAAGGTACCCAAATGCTCAAAGATATCCTGATTATCGAGTGTTTATTAATGTGCATCAAGCGTTTTCGGAGGGTCGTATGCCAGGAGAAACGCTGGAAGACCTAGATTGGATCGTGATCAATAGCAGAAGATATGCAAGATAAATAAAACGATCATTTTTATGGCGATATCGTGGTTAGTGCTGGTGGCAAACAATGCGAACATTTGCTACAATGTTAATAACGTAATAAATTACACGTGAAATTGTTTGTAGGTACCATTTGTTTTGAAATATTAAACATTTTTCAAGAACTAATACTTTTTATTACCCGACCGTCATTTGGCATTTGTTTAGAAATAATAGGCACATTTTTTTTTGTAAGTAGGGGAGACCGGGGACAATAGTAACGCGGGGCAATAGTAACTTTAAGAATATTTCGGTAACTACGCAACGTAAGGATGTGTGAGTGCGCAGAGGCGATGGCCAGTACGTGTCCGGACCTGCTCGCTAGTCAGCCGCAACGGCAGTGTAGAGTGAATATGTACAAAGTCGCTGTGAAGTTTTTGGGCGGTCGCTGTAAGTATTATCCATCATTTAATTGCGTTGTAATTTTTAAATAAATGCATGCTATACGCAGATATTAGCACCATTCGTTACTACAGGAACTAAATAATGCCATACGAGATGATTTGTGTATTATTCTTGTTTTTATCGTAATATTTTTATATTTTCCCCAAAATAGCCGCGAAGGACAAATTGTAACAATGTCGACGGGGTTGGTTGTTACAGTACAATTGACCCCGCGTTACAATTGACCCCAATGTTTTATATGTTAATCCTAGAAAAACTAAAAACATTTTTTCCACAGATGCCAAGAAAACGACTGAGACTGAGAACTGACTGAGAAATATATAAATTATAAAAAACATTTTAACAAAAATAAAACCGACTTAAAAAAACGAAGAAAATAATAAAATAATTACCATAAATTATAAAATTAGCAGTTTCAGAAGTCGGTGCTAATCCACGCTGAACCAAATTGAAGGCACCGACTTCTGAAACTGTTAATTTTTTAGTATGGTAATTATATTAGACTTTTCTTCGTTTTTCGAAGTCGGTTTTATTTTTGTTAAAATGTTTTTTTATTTTTTTCATTTTAGATGCCTTAACTAAAACATGGTTGGACCTACTAAAGACGCTGCTCGTAACATAATCACATCGTCACATTATGCGTACTGTTCGTCATTAAGGAGATCCATTGTCTATCTCCGAAGTTCTTCATCAGATCTTCACCAAATTTAAATGGGACCATTTCGAAAGAATACTCTTTCAAACAAAAAAGATTTTTTCAAATCGGTTCATAAATGAGTGTGTAGTGAGGTAGCAAACATAAAAAAAGTTAAAACAAAACACAGTCGAATTGAGAACCTCCTTTTTTTTGGAAGTCGGTTAAAAATTGGTCCTTGGGAGTAATTGTACCACGTGTCAATAGTAACACGCTACATTTGTAGGCAAACTTATGTTGTTGATTATGTTATGTAAGGCATAAGGATTTTGTTTAATTTGAATGCTATTGTGATAGGGACACCAAAGTGATTATAGTTCTATAAGAATTGTGTTAAATTTTTAGTTTATAATGAGTAAACGCAACTTTATGTTTATGTGTTAATTTTATGAAAATTATTCATAATATTCCAGTGCCTTATGAAGAAAACTGATTATAAAGGTTCAAACTACTTGATAGTAAATAAAGAAGACTGATTTATTAATTATTCTGCGTTTTATTTTGATTAATAAATCTGGTACAATTGATCCTGGGTATGGGGTTAATTGTAACACGTCGAGTGTGTATTGTGTATTTCCTTCGCCCGCCAGCTCGCTCGCTAGCTGGCGGTGTAGCTTACGCTTTAATTGTGCCATACCTACTATATGTGAACAGTTCCATTTACATATACAAGCCACAACACTGAACAGGAAGACTACCTGTCGTCACTACAGAGTGGGAAACTGCTCTTATCCTGACTACATTTATCATTGCAATTGACGCATACATCTTAGGTAGATAAGTGAAAGCTACGTGCTTCTCTTTCAAGATCATTCGCGTGCCATATTGTGCATTTTTTTACGTAAGTATAGTTTTAATGACATTTGCCTGCATATATTAATTGTTTGCCTGAATACCTATTTAACTCCTATGAATGTACGAAGATTACGCAACTTAAATCTCATGTAATATCTAAACTCAGTTGATTTTTTCAGAATGACATTTTTATTTCAATGGAAACTGAATGTTGTTTAATGGAAGTAAGGTTTCTAATCCTAAAGAATGTGAATTCCAAATTTAATAGTTTTGTTCCCGCGAAAGCTGGTTTTCTTTAGCAATTCTTCTTTCAAAATACGTCAGTCTCCTTTCTCATCGCGCCCTCAGGCTGCAGTCTATTTAGCCCAAGTATAAGTTAAACCTGTAAATCAGGCCCTACACGTACAAACATATTACTTTTAGGTGCCATTCAGACAGATGGCTCTTCGTGGAATACGTCCTTCAATACACTGCGTTACTGCATGCTACACTGTAGATAAGATAACAAGTAGTAAGTACCTATCTACGAACCAGAACTCCAAAACTATTTAAAGCTAAATATGTAGAAAATACATTCATATACTTTCACCAGTAATCCCCGAAGGGAATAGCAGAGGAGTTCTCCTATTAAAGGAGTCTGTACCAGTACACCATCGTTTCTCCGCTGGTATTAAGCCTCATGTAATATGTGGCGAGCCTATTGCCATTTACTGGGAATACTATAAAGGCTGATTTACATGAGGATAGTTTCTCGAAGCGAGACTCATTCAGTCTTTGTCTTTCTCTACGATGAGAACAGAGATAACATGAGACTCGTTCTGAGAAACTATCTCCATTTAAATGAGCTTTTATGGTGCCAGGGTCAAGGGTGAGTAAAAAAATGGTATTTAAAAACTGCATACCCAGCTTTCTGCAGTCAATCAGGATAGATAAATTAGAGCTCATGATGGCTGGCGCTGTTACCCATTCTCTTGATAATATACTTATTATTCATTTATAAACGCTTAGTTTCCTTATACAACACGGGCTGAACAATATTACCCCAAGTTGCTAACTGAACTTTTAATAAAAATCACCTTTGTTACATTGTTCCACCGAGGACGTAAAAACAATTAAGAACAAAATATTTTGAAATTAATTTGTAATGAGATCCGTGGCCTGACCTCATACGCTGTTGCCGTATACGGCTTTCTCAATTACTCACGTCATGCTATCTCTTTCATTTCGTGCGTGACGTCATTGGCATGTCATTTGTTTCCTGAACGGTTGGCGGGTTGGCGTTGGCTACTTTGCCAGTTGATAAGAACAGTCTACCCACTACTAGTATAGTATTATATTACTTGACCTCTTCCTCTTTAAACGCTCATTGTAGCAGTTATTGTATAGCCCATGTTTATAGCAATGGTCTTCGTTAACCATACCACCAATAGATGGCGATCAAGCATCGGCAGAAGGATTCATCTGGTATTTATTCAAGAATTGTGCGCAATAAACCTTTTGGAGCAGAAGAACTGTTCAGATCAGTATGTTATATTACAACGACTATAACAAAATCAATGAACAAACGCGCATTAGGTTTAGATATTTTCAAAATAAAACCAATATTGGCGCAAAAAGATGTTATATTTGCATTTTATTTACAAATAAATCTAAGAGTTGGAGTTGGGTCCACGTCTGCGTCCGAACGTCTGGACAACATTCACGAATCTGTAATGATAACATTAATTTGTTATTACAAGTATCAATATTACTAGTTGGCCTATAGGCTTTATATTTGTACAGAAATTGAAAGAGGTCACAACTAATTACTAAGCAGTTTATGATGAATAATTTTGTACTTTACACAACATAATTGAAGATAAGTGCAATGATAACAATTTCTGATTATACGTAATAGGTAGCATCTGATATACTATTAGCTTAAGCGTATACGCGGGTACTGGCCGCACAGGCGATACAGTTCAGCCACAGGTTTATATCAATACAGTTGGGCAACGCCTTTGATGTCAGGCGATACCAATCTCTATGGTGCCGAAAAAGTAGGGTGTTAATTTTAAATGTACTGAATTTGACATAATAATTGTCAAATGAACTGTAACAATAGAATTGTAACGTGGATAAATATGATAGAGAATCATTATTCTCTATGATATAGGCCCTTCCTTGCCCAGATGAGAAAATTAGAAACTGCTAAGCAGTTGTTGTTTTGTGCAACAATTTGTGATGAGCCATGTCATGTTAACACATTGCTACCATCTGATCTTAGTTTGATTCTTCATAATAATATTACGCATCATCCATAAAAGTAAACTGGCAGAGAAAAAAGATTGTTGACACTTATTATAGTTTTTCGAAAAACAATGCTGCTCTGAAATTGGCGCTGCCTAGGACACTACACTCCAATGCACACTAATACTTTGCTACTGTGCAGCCTAGCTTCAACTGACTAAATAAATAATTAATATTTACCGTCTGTTGTACTGGATCCTACGCTTGGCACGGCCAGTCTTCTTCTTCTTCTTCTGTTGCTTCTCTACTTTGGGGGTCTGACCTTTGACCTTACCTGAAAGAGAAAAATGAAATTGGTTTAATAAGGTGAAAAATAGTTGCTATTGAAATATATACTGATGAAATTTACAAATTTTGTGTTGCTCTAAATTTAATGAATTAAACTGATAACAGTGGCGTGCATTGCATATCGTCGGTTGGCAGTGAAAACCACGTATGTGTAAAATACAATTTTTTAAAAGAGATAGATATAATTACTGTCTCCTGCAAAAATGGCCTATCAAATGTTAATACAAGTTTGTCATCATACGTCATAGATAGCTTAGAAGTATTTGAATTGAAAGTTTGTTGAACTAGTATGTGTATGAAGAGTTTATCAATCTAAAGAACAAATAAAATGCTTTTGAAGAAATAATTATTTACGAAGTTTTCACTGCTGCGTCGATATAGGCAATTAAGCAGTGCCTACCTCATAAGATTTAATTAACTATTCCATTTTTAACTATTACTATAAATAAAATAAGTGTGTATGGCTATAATTTCTTTTGGTCAAAATCATATTGAAATGGGTTGAAGCATACAATTGAAAGACGACATCGCTAGTGCCTGCCTACCTAGTCCGAAGCTCACTGATCACGCACTACACTGACTGATGTCAACAATGATGTGGACAAAAAATACACCCGGGTACTAAAATTGTAGCAGCTTGTAGTGTTGGAAACATCAAAATGTGTATGAATATGCATACAAGTTATTTGCATATGTTTATGAAAATAGTTGTATGTATATGTAGTAGTAATTTACAATAAATATAATGCGAAAATCGCGACTATAATCGTCATTTACGATTTAACAGTTACATGTTGATAATGAATATTATTCATTTAATAACTTAGGCATGGCCAGTATTTTTATAGATACTAGTTTAATTTCTAATAATGTTCGCCATATTTAGGACACACTGACCCAAAATCTCTTGGATACTAGCAAAAAAACAATGTTTTCTTGTAGATAAACTTGCTATCAAAACAGCATACATTAACATATTAGTAATTTTCCATATTCTGTACAATACAAATTAAAAACAATAAAATTTAATAAATGTTGTATAATAATATAATAGGAGCTATTTAAAATGCAATTTATTGTTGCAACATTTTTCAAATAATTTAAATATGTTGGCCCTGTAGCTTAAATGGTATTTTTGTAACTGTTCTGCCTAGCCTTTTCTCAACTATGTTGGAGTCAGCTTCCAGTCTAACCAGATGTAGCTAAACAGCAGTATTTTACACAGAGCAAAACTGCCATCAGACACCTGCAACCCAGTTACTGGGCAATGCCAATATCCTAAGGTCAGACTAGTTGTCAAACTTTCAGCTTCTGACTTCCCGTAACAATCTGTCATTGGTATTCATATGACACCCGGGACCAACTGTTTAACGTGCTCTCTGAGGCACGGAAGGGTCTCGATGTGTAATAAAGAATCACCCATCCATAGACAGACTGTAGCAAGTGCAGCTTAACCTCGCAAATCATATCATCACCGGAAAGCCAATACTACTTAAGCGCCATTTTGGCCAAAATGAGTTATATATATCATTGGATTGCATTTTTTAAGTGATAATGGCGATATGATCTGCCCAGTTGATAATTAGCCACAAGTAGTATTTTTGTAACTGTTGATTTAATAATGAATGGTACTTTTGCAGCATAAAGGATTATCTCACTCTATAATTACAAACTAGCCTTATACTATATATATACCATATGGCCATATCTAAATAATTGGCTTGTACTTCATTCATAACTAGAGTTAGCTCTCAATTAAAGGAATTAACCTTTCCCATAACAGCTAACATAATTATCAAGATATAAAAACTAACAAATTCCATAATCATACAATAATTTTGCACAAATATCAGAAAAAAAAATTGAATCAACAAACAGTTCCAATTCAATTAAGATAGTACAAAATACCTAGAATTCAATATCAACATGTGTACTCACCGGCACGAGCCAAGGATCCGTGCACTTTACCACCAAGCAGTGGCACTGTCAAGTCAAGCTCGTAGGATGAAAGCTCTGAAACCAGGCATGCATCTTCCACAGGAGCACCGCACAATGACAGTGTCACCTCCTCAGCACTGAGCTCAGCAAGGGCGCGGATGCGCTCCTACAAGTAAAGTCAGGTTTGATAAGTCAAGTTAAAGTAGCCACATAACCTATAAGGTGTTATTTTGGTGTATAAATTTTAAATTTGGGTGTTTAGATACTATTATAATAGCATTTTATTGCACTTATCGGTGTTGAGTAAGATGTGCAGATGAGTAATAATGAAGAATGTTCAGAAATTCACTACGACACCAATATGACTATCATACGATCTTCAGTATGATCAGTAATTACCTTGATCTGGCCAATGGTCTCCTCTCCATTGACGTCTAAGACGTGAGTCGACTGTCCTCTGATGTGCAGCTGCATTTTAAGGCCTCTGAAATGGAAACGGTAATATTCAACGGCGTGGTCAGCTAACACGATAACAAACTCGTAGTTTTTTTCACGAGAACAACAAATTTAACACAACTTATATGTTAAGCACAAATATTTTCACATGTACTAACACTAAAACTCCGTTTTTGCCCAGTAAATCACATAAAATTTGTTCAATAAAGTGGAAACGTGAGAAATACTAACCTTATCAGCCAAGTTTGACAAGCGAAAGAAACAAAGATGGTGGACGGAAAAGGAAGCACATGCGCATTGACAATCGATTTATCTGATTCGGATTTCGGACACACACATTAGTAAGTTACATCCCTCGGAATAAATCCATCCAGTAACTAATTATTCAAAAAAATCAAGATATTTTAATTGAAATGCGCTAAATATAAATCCACTAGCAAGAAAAATTGCGCAAGTTGACTTCTGCAAACGACTTTTAACCCCTTACCGCATGTGTTTTTTATTTTTCACAGAAAAAATATATCTGATAGTCCTTGATACGTACTATTAAGTTAGTTAAGACAGTTTTCCAAAATCCGATTACTTTACGAAATATGATAAAAAACTTATATTTCCCATATATGGCATAGTATGCAGTAAAAGCGACTAAAACTAATTTGACATAATTGGCATAATATGCATTGCAGTAAAGGCGACTCAAACTTATTGCCATATTTGGCATCGCATGCTCTAAAGATAACTTTAAATCAATCCTCAGTACAAAAGAAGGTTTTAAAAAATAAAAATTTAATGAAAATATACAAGAAATTTAATGAGATCAGTTGCATTTAGGAACTTCGCATTTTACACTTCGACTTACAGGCTAACAATTCACCAGTGGAGTAGCATGGATTCAGTCTCATCATTCACCTTAAGCAAGATGAAACGATTTAAAGCAATTCCTGTCTTTATTTAGACAAAGGTGTATGTTACATTTCTTAAATTTGATGAAGGATTCGCCCGAGCAACCATACATTTTACACAGTTGTCGTTCCTATGTGTATGCTGGCAAATGATCTAAACCGTCACCGGCAATTTCGGGGAGAGGTAAATCTATTCGTCGTTTTCTTCTTCTTTTAGGTTCTTCGGCAGCAGGCCTTCCGCGATTTCGATTCTGAAAAAAATATCAAATAATGCTTCACTGCATAAATTCCCATATCTGGTTGAATACAAAAATAACTATTAATGCATACAATGCCAAATATGGAAAACTAATTTACACGTTACTGCATAATATTCCATATTTGTCATGCTAAGGTTTGGCATGATTGTCGCTAAACTATTACTTTTTACTTACATGTTTTTAGTGTTTTGAGACCTTTGATAAGTCTTCTTAGCACCACGATATGAAGATCGAACGAAAAATCGATAAACAATCACAAAACAATTTTTTTAAACTTAGCACTCACGAACGGCAAATTTCAACGACCACCGACTGGTTTTGATAGGTTATAGTTTCGTTACGCGATACACTAGATGGCAGGACATGTATTTTTATTGAAGTTTGGACGTTGCCTGGATCTGTCTTGATAAGCCGTAAACGGTAAATTAACATCATTTTGTATTTCTGAACGTTTGAAAATAACTGCCCATATTTGGGTAGCTATGCGGTAAGGAAGGAACAATTAACCAATTGTAGAGACTATCGTAACAAGGCGACTTCTGGAAGTTTACTTTAGTTGGTCCTTCTTTTATAGTATTGTTATCATATTTTGTAGTCTTTTGTGCAGTGCAGAACTGTAAGCAAGCATATCCTTCAATAACTTGCACAATTCAACTTGCGAGTGGATTTTGAACATTTGGGTCCCGTTTTACATTGCAGCAAGAATATCCCCGTAAACATTGTTTGGTTATAATTTATTGACGAGATATGTTGGTACTGCAATTTTATAGCCCTTGGCAGTGTCTAAACTAAAGGGTTACTTCCAACAGCTTCGAGTTTTAAATCCATCAAGTTTGATTCGAATTAAAGGCATTTCCTACTCTGGAAATCCATAAAACTTTACCAATGTTATATTCATGAAATACAGATTTTTGCATATTTCTGAAAGTATCACATTGTATAATCAAGTCGCAAAACAAATAACATGTTATCATGTCGTTTCGTGAACTCGTGAGGCATGGGAAACCTTCATACCTATTTTTTGTAGGCCCGACTGTCGGTCTGACTCAAGACCGATTATCGCTGGCCTACTTTTTCACCGATTTTTCCGATTCAACGCACACAGTTAATCGATTGTCGGCTGAAATGTATACTTACCGTTTAGTGCTCGTAGTAATTGCAGCCGATTGTACCGATTATCATCGGCGGACGTGACCGTTGCGTTAACATTGTCAGTCATACTCTTTCTTTCGAACATGTCATTTCTAGGACAAGTGGATCGGTCAGAAGTTCGTCGAGCAGTGACCTGACCATTTGTTTTGGTAGGTAGGTACTTAAGTCAAAGTCACTTAAGGTGAACGCGCACTTGGCCGCACCGCACGCGCCACAGTCTCCGCAGTCATCGCATTTGTTGACGGCTTCGCACACTTGTCCGCACCGCAGTCAACGCATTCCATGAATGGCTCTGGCATTAGGCCTTTTAAGCCAGTAGAACAGATTTAAAACCGGCAGTTTTTATTAAAATAAATTATTATCAGATTTATCTCAAAATTCATAAGTAGTCAAAAAATGGTACGTTCTCCGTACCATTTCAAAGATACTCGTTTCGCACATAGTACTTAATTAAATTAAAAACTTTATTCATACCTATGTATAACACAAATTGTGCATGTCAGAAAAAAATAACCAAAATGTTTTAATTAGGACAGTAATATTTTCGATTCAAAATTCGCTTACATTAGCATTAGCGATACGTTTACGTTTACTATACGTCAAACGTTCGTGCGAACCCTACTAACAGGCAATTTATAACATAAGTTAATAAAAAACACTTGAGCTTCGCGTTTTTTTGTTTTGATATGTTTGGTTGAACATACTGAATACTTTCTAAAAGTTTGTCCGGGTGTTTTGTTTGGATCTTATATAAATCACAGTAATATTTTGCAGTGTTGAGCGTAATTACTACTAAAATACACGTTTAATATTTTATTCAATTTTTTCAATAGATTACACCACTTCATTTATTGTGGACTTTCATCATGTTCGACAATAAAAGGTTTTTATATTTAATTTTATAATATTTTTGCGTGCGCACGCACATCTGATTCGGTCGGTCAGTCAAAGAGAATAATTATGCATAGTGAACGCAGATGACGTCATCAGCAGCGGCTGAAAGAATTCGGCCGCTCTGGTACCGCGGCGAGTGCGGTGCGGCTAAGTGTGCGAGGTTGTGTAGAACTTCATACAAAAAATTCAAATGCGGAGACTGCGGCGCGTGCGGTGCAGCTAAGTGTGCGTTCACCTTTAGTTTGCAAAACTTGCAGAAGTCAACTAGCTGCGGGTGTGGCCAAAGTTTGAAAGTGTATTGCAGACGTTAATTGACAATTCATGCATTTACAACTTCCTTTAGTGGATTTGGTGAATTAAGTCGCTTTATGAACAGCACGCTGGCGCTGGCTAGTACATTTTTATTCTAGGGTGGGAAACAAAATAAATACAATTGGTTTCTGAACGTTGGCAAGCAGTCTCACATCTTATCCACCCTGAAGCTCGTGATTGGCTGTCTGAAAAAAGCGGCTGACTGTACCGTGTGATCTGTCCAATTTGAGGTGATTTCTTGTGCCGAAAAATGGTTAAATAAAATAACTTGCTACCGCCAAACTTCAGCTCTAGTCTGATAATTCTATATCATGCTGTCGAAGCAACTCAGTCAGTTTCTGATTAGATTGGTACATTTGCTTTTGAATTTACTTGTTGCTGTTCATAATGTTTATTCCCGATTTCGGATTAAAAAGTGCATTTTACCTCAAGATGAGGTGACCAAAAGTGACATAAAAGTTATATTAGAACACTTACCAAGAGTTACCAAGAAACTCAAACATTTGGTGATCCTGACGGACACTGATCACCACTCGTTCAGTGATTTGGCTCGCATGGTTATATGGAGCCTTGTAGTGGGAATACCGTACGTGAGCTTCTACGATATCACAGGTAATTATTTTTTTAAGTATTACATCCAGTTACGCGGCCTCATTTACTTTATTACTCATACCTTAACCATTTCAATTTCCTTTCATATCATTAAGAAACATTTTATACTACTATGAATATAAACTGTTATAATTGCAATATAATTTTTGTTTTTAACATGACCAGCAAAATGTGTGTAAACTAAACACTATTTGTTTCATTATTTAGTAAACTATTGCTTCAGACTACAAGCATTTAGATAGGGATGATGCATTGATATTAGATAACAGTTATGAATTATCTTCTACTTGTGACTATTCTATTACTCATATTTTGATTCTTATTAAAGTATGAAAATATAAACTGAATTTTATTCACAAATTTATTTTATTTTCTAGGAAAATTAAAAGAAAATGAAGAGAAGCTATTTCTTGAAGTGGAAAGAAATAAAAAGGGTGTGCCGGGCTGTATAAAATGGTACAGAAAGCCAGACTTGAATGGCTATACAAATGGGATGCAGGCTCACACGGTGTACATAAATATTTTTACTAGTAATGATGGAAAGCCAACCATAGCCCGATGTATACGTCAGATAGCCGAAGATAAAGTTAAATGTAGTAGAGAATCTAATGAATATACAGCACAAGAGTTAGATAATGCTCTAACGTTTATGTACCCTTCCATTCCTGATCCAGAATTAATTTTATATACAGGTCCGTTATGTTGTACTCATGGGTTGATGCCTTGGCAAATAAGACTCACAGAGTTTATACAACTTTCAGTAGACCATAATGTAAATATTGGCAATTATATAGGTGCATTGTATAGATACAATAAATGTGATCAAAGATTTGGTAAGTGAGATTAGGGTTACAACACTGATAGGCCTAAGTAAAGTTTATACTCACATTATCCATTGTGTTTACCATCATGAGTGTATGTGTAAATAGGTGCTTTATTTCAGATTCATAAATTAATAGGTAGATACCATCAGTGATCAAGGCATTAACACTTATGTTATCCATGGCCTGATTTATATAAATAAATGTACTTGTCATCAATAAAAAATTGGTATTGCAATTAATGTTATCATGTTATAAACCTAGTTGTACATCATTACAAACAGTGAGCAATAAACCTATATAAATTCATTTGATATTTATTTATTATTTTTAAAGTATTTTTAAAAATATATTAACTTTATCCATTATGGTAGTTTCATTTTCTTAAACAGGTTTAATATTGTTGCCGATTTTATACAAAATATAAATATCATAACATAACATCACCCCATTATTCCCCGAAGGTGTATACAAGGTTAGTCGGAAAGGGGGTACTAAGCCGAAAGGGTATTAAAGTACCCATAATAATGGATAACTTTTGTTCTACAACTTTCCCCAAAAGTCATTAGTCTAAGAGAAAAAGATGTTCAAAGATTTCATAAAAAATACGCGAAATTTTAACTATCCTCAGCTATGATCAGCTGTGTTTACATTGTAGGTCAAATTTGGGGTCACGGATTTGAAGCTCCATTTTCTGAATTCGTAACTAAAGCAGGGATGAAGAATTTTTGAAAAAACTAAAATTAAAATCATTTTGCAATGATTTTTTTTCATCGATTTTTGAAATATTAACACTTTCTTTAAAACAATCATCAGTGATACATTAAGTGGCCTGCGGCTTAGTACCCCTTTTCCGATTAACCTTGTATAATAGTAAAGTCCCGTGTAATTAGGGGCGAGCCTATTGCCAACAACCGGACACAAATCCTCACTCCGGGTTGCTACTGAGGAATTCCACACGGAAAAACCTAATAACCCTATGACCGCCCTGAGGATCGAAACCAGGACCTCACGATCACCAGTCGCGCTGGCCACCACTAGACCAACGAGGCTGTTAAATAATTCCAGGTAAACACACAAAACTTACATTTAATAATTATGAAAGTAAATTATATTGACTAAATCGTCTATCATCAAAGCAGAACTATGTAATACTACAACCAATTATTACCAGTACATTAATTAAAAAGCGTATCGTCGCTGGGCAGTGAAAACCTCGTAATTGCAATGAACGTAATTTTACAGGAGGTGATAATAAATGCCTGTTAAAAAAGGTATGAAGTGTAGATGTACGGTTCTTCTGTTTTATTACCTATTCATCAATGTATTTCATCTTAGACCTGTGCACGTTCGTTCTAAATATGCATTACAAGGTTTTATACCCAACAAATGAATAACAAAAAATACAAGATGAATTTGTGCTTTACGTGGTTTTTGGACGGTAACTATGTCCATCATTGTCATTTATTTATTTAGGTTAGCCTATAATTGTTTACACGTTACATTTCTTTTAAAAAGTACACAATATACATTTATAAGTGCAACAACTATTTACAGGCTAACACCGCATGCACAAAATTATTTATATTATACATTTTATTATTGGAATTAATTGTGGATTATAAATAATAAAAATAGTGCAAAACCAAGCTTAAATCTAGCAATTTCACAAACAAATCATGATCATTGAATTACATTAAATACATTGTATTGATTGGTAATAAAATAACAGATAAATAAACTAACTTAAACCTAGATTAAATATTTGGTTTACATTACATAATAATTATAAATTAATTAACGAGAAATAAGTATATAAATCAACATAATAACAATTCATATGTCTGAGCTGTGCGAACAGTATTCAATAACTAATTTACAAAATTTTCGGTGAACGTCGATTAGGTCACTGCAGCTATTTAGAATTTTACACATTCGCGGTATTGGTGAGTTAGTACGTAGGACAGTTCTACGCAAGTGCGGGTAAACCGGAGTGATGGGATTTCGAGGATAGCGGGTTGGTGCACGAAACTTGAGGAGACTCAGTAAAATCATCACCATCAATCATCATGATGACAGACATTTAGACTTAATCACTTGCATCACGTCAAGAGATCCAAATTCACTTACTTAGCTTGTCTAAGTTCCTGAAGTCTAAGTTCCGTCAGTCACACCTATAATATCATAATTAGCCCATTACTGTCCCACTGCTGGGCACGGGCCTCTGCACAGAATGAGAAGGGTTTATTTAGGCCTTTATCTACCACGCTAGCCTGGTGTGGGTTGGCAGACTACACACCACCGAGCACTTTATGAGAGCCCTGTCAGGTGTGCAGGTTTCGTAACAATGTTTTTCCTTCACCGTTAACGCAAGTGATAATCCAATTCTGATCCGCACATGAATTCGAAAAGTCAGAGGTATGGGCCGGGATCGAACTCACCCCCCTGCATGGAAGGCCAGCGTTCAACCGTCAGGCTATCATTATCACGCCTATACATACATAAATATAGGTACTTACGCCTGTAATCCGAGGTAAGCAGAGGGGTTCTTACAAGAGTCTGTACGCCCACGTTTCGCATCTTGTATCGAGCCCCATGTATCTAATAGGTGGCGAGCGAACTAGCATTTTTTGGGTACAATTAACCTTATAACCAAATAGCCTTGCGTGTATGACAAGATGTATGAATGTGGATGAAGCGAAAGGGGTATGTAAGGGTCGTAGCATGTGGCGTTCTATAGTTTCTGCCTACCCCCATGGGAAAAAGGCGTGAGTATATGTATGTAATTAACCCTTAATTAAGGTTTTAAGAAAATTAAATAACAAACAATTTGATGATTTTTTATAAATAAAAAATAAATATTTTTACTTACGTATCATTTGTATTTACTTATGAAGCAAATAATAAAAAAAAAACATACAGACGAATTGAGAACCTCCTCCTTTTTTTGGAAGTCGGTTAAAAATAAAACAAGGAGGCTTTCGCGATATCTTCCAAAAAAGTTGGTGGGAACCATAATCTATTTGGCTTATTAAGAGTACGTGCCAGGTTAATCGCCTTTTAGGACTCGCTTGCTCAACAATGAAGGCGAATTTCTTAATCCACCCCCCCATGGTCTCCCGCCTATATTTTGAGATTAGGGTGTACCTACTATTTGCGGTCTATCTACAACTCAGCAGGTGAAGGTGTGTGGTCTATGCAAGTAGGTATATTATAGTCTTTGGTTTGGTCCCGTAAGACTTACTGGTTGCTATAAAAAAATTCTAAACAGAAAACCTAAATAACATTTTGTCCTACCTGCAGTCGTAGCATGACCCTTGTCTATGGTGGTCACGGTTCGCCTGCTGGAAATCAAAAGCAGGACTTTACGCTCGATGTCCGTGTTTGTGGTCACTGGTCCAAAGAGGCAATATTATTTACAGTAAGGCTCAATTCACATTGAAGTGGCAGCGGCCGGCAGCGCAGCGACTGGTAGTTTTACTGTCAAACCATTTTCGACTTTGTCTCGTATCACCAAAATGCATAGTATCGGTTGCAAGTATTGTATAAGTCGCGCGGAGCCATGAGCGACCGCACGCTTTCTCTTGACGTCACCACTTTCCGACGTAGGTGCCGCCTGTCGCTGCCATTTCGGTGTAAATTGAGCCTAATGGATGGATGCGCAAGCCGCACCTCGCTCAGCTTTTTTGACTTTATATGCCTTTTTTATTTTTTTATTGGAAAATCCTCATGGATGTCCCTCGCCCGGGGAAGGCGAGGGGGTCTGCCGGACTCTTACCGGCTAAAAACCAACGGTATTCCTCCTCCTGACCGTTCGGCCGGGGTCGCGGGATTCGCAAAAGCATGCACCGCAACCCCGGCAGGTCCCGATCCGCCAACCCTCGGCGGACCTCTCCTCTGTGGGGCCTTATCCCGCATCCTCCTGAGAAGCGCGCACGGAACACAGCGCGCCGCCTTCTCAGACCTATTATTATTGGTCGGGTGGCGGGTCCCCTAACCCGCCGCCCGCAGGCCACACACTAGGGTGGCTGGAGGTAGTCGCGTACGCGCGCTCTCCGGCGCCCAGTGGTCTGGCGCGGGAAGGGAGAAGAGGACACCGCTCCCTCTCCGCTTCCTCCTTGGTTGCCATCACCTCCTCGCAAAAGGAGGCGATGGCTTCCCACGCACCCTCGCTCCCGACCATGGACAGAACCACGGCCGGAAGCAAGAGGTCACCACCGACTGCCGCGACTAGTTCGCGGCGCTGCGACCCCCAAGCTGGACACGCCTGCAGCGTGTGCAGCGCCGCGTCCTCAAGGCAGTCGCAGTGGTGACAACCGGGCATCTGTTCCCGGCCTATGCGACACAGGTACTTCCCGAAACAGCCATGTCCCGAGAGCACCTGCCAGCTGGAAGGTGAGGGCGCCATGCCGCCTCCAGCCACTCCTCCATAAGACTTAATATGCCTGAAGAAATGAAAAAAAAGCCTACCTAATTAACAAAAACTACAACTCATTTGATTGTAAGTTTGTACGTCGCGCATCGCAACTCGGGAGACTGGGGCTAGTCGGGATTTGCACGTGTCGTTTTCGTTCATATCCATAGAAGAGAAACAAAGGGGCGTGGGGCACCGCAGACGGCGGTGGGGGTCATTGTCGTTGCGGGGGGGGCTCAGTAGCCGTGGAGTGAAGGCCCACGGTGAAGCGAAGAGGAACCCGAGAAGGGGCCGCTCGTCAGGGCTTTGCCGGGTAGCCCTCGATGTAGCGGCCAATTAGGTTGCGGTGTCGCATGGGCGATATCGCAACTGAGGCGGGCCGCGATGTCTTATGCGAGGCATCGTGGCTGAGTGCTGGAGGCTGCAGTGGGAGAGGAGTGTCGGTATTACGGTGCGCCGTTCTCCCTACCTTCCGCGGCCTTGACGGGGCCGCCATCGTCAGATGGCGGACGCGGTGGGGCCGCAGGGGGAGAGGAGTGTCGGTGTATAGTTGGCCACTCTCTATATCCTCTGCGGCCGAAAAGTGGTAGGCGGCGGGGCCACTAATCTGACCCGTCGCAGGGGGCCAAGGGTGCCCAGACACGGGGTCATCTGGCGCCCATGTGCTTGTTTGGTCCCCGGAGTGGTCACGGCGTGCCATGTGTTCTGGTGCGCCGGTGATGTGGGGTGCACCCCGCGCCTCTCTGGAGGTCGTGGGGTGGGGCCCCACTGAGGAGAGGTCCACCAGCAGTTGGTGGCCCAAGACCTGCCGGGGTTGCGGTGCATGCTTAGGCGAATCTCACGACCCCGGCCGACGGTCAGAAGGAGGAATACCGTGGGTTTTTAGCCGGTAAGAGACCGACAGACCCCCTCGCTTACCCCGGGCGAGGGACATCCATGAGGATTTTCCCACAATAAAAAAAAACCGGCCAAGTGCGAGTCGGACTCGCGCACGAAGGGTTCCGTACCATTATCTATAAAAACGGTAAAAAAATCACGTTTGTTGTATGGGAGCCCCCTTAAATATTTATTTTATTGTTTTTTTTTGTATTTGTTCTGTAAAAAAAAACAACTATTTAACTATCACGGCTCATGAGATACAGCCTGGTGACTGACGGACGGACAGTGGAGTCTTAGTAATAGGGTCCCGTTTTATCCTTTAGGTACGGAGCCCTAAAAAGAAAAAAAAGGTGGCGGTGGGGGTGACGCAATTTGTGCTTCAGTTGTTGCAAGTTATCTCTAATCAGCGCATCAAAATTAGGTTTAATGTTTTGCTCTTTTTCCCTAAATTTATGGGGCGGCAAACCATACAGGCCCGGGGCGCTGAATCTTAAAATACGCCACTGGATGCATTGACGTCCATTTGGAATGCATGTCATGAATAATAAACGTCACGCCTATGATCCCGTATTCAAAACAGGTCGTTTTTTGAACATCCAGTTCGCCGATGACGGTAGTGGGTCATACTTGTTGTTCAAAATATTGCCCAGTAAGGTTATTTAGATGGATATCTAATTTATATTTAATTTTGTTAATTAGCATTTTTTAGCCCTATAAAACCCAATGAAATTAAGCATCTAATTTTAGTTTTTGTTTGAGACAATAAATAAAACGAATGGTTAAGAGTGAAGTGTTTATTAAAGTAATACGCGAATAATAGTGCACACTAAAATACTATACACAAGGGACTAATATTTACATCTGTTGCACGCACTAATGATTGCTCCCACCTGCAAGAGAAAAATAAAAATAATATATCACAGCCTTAGTTTTTTTGATGTCAGAAATGCATCTTGTTTTACATAAGTTGGTTGAAAAAAACTCAGATGTTATTTGGTTTGCATAAACAGCGATAAAAGACGGATATCCTCGAGCAAACGTATATAAATGGTTATCTACGATGACATGATTGAACCAAGAGATAATAAAAATTATATACCTAAGAAGAAATTGTTTCATGCTTGTTGCTTTAAATGATAACAACATTTATTCTTATTTAGTTGATTTGATTGTTTGTGCTTTGAATATACATATTAATTTATTGAAATATATTTAAAATACTTCAATGTATTGGGTCAACGCTGTTTATGTCTCACAGTATGTCGTCCCTACCTATGACCGTTTTCAATAATCTATCTATCGACTGTTTGCCCTACTAGGGATAGTAATTTGACATAAGCTTCATAGAATTAATGTCAAATTTCTATCTTTAGTAAGGCAAACCGCCAATAGATAGGTTATTATAACCGGCCGTTAATTAATTTCATTGGACGGTTTGAAATCTTTTGAACATTGTCAGTGTTTAGAAGTTACAATAAGACAATAACATTTCTGACATCATCCTATTTTCCATAAACATTGTTAGTATATTGAGGTCGAGGTAGATTTGTTTTTTTTTTAGTAACAATTAGCATTGCTATATACATAATATCATACACTTAATATTAATTGCATTATTTTCTGGCACTTTGGTTAATCTTTTGCATAAACAAATAAAACTTATGTTTTCTTTTTCTAAGTCGAACACACAAGGTTACAAAATAGATTAAAGTACAACCTGTTCGATGTGTAACCTGATGTTCACCGGCGATGGCGGGAGTGACTGCCGCTGCGCGATCGACGCCGGTCGTAGTCCCTAGACCGCTCATACCTATCGTACTTGTCGTAGTCTCGGCCCGACCTGTCGTAAGACCGGTCGCGCTTGGAGCTGTCCCTGTCGTATGACCGCCTGTCCCTCTTGCGCGAACGTTCTTCGGATCGGTCCCGCGACGTCTTCTTCCGTCCCGAGCGCGATTCGTAGCTGATCGAACGCGACCGCTTTGTACGTTTTCTTGGACGATCCTCTTCGGAGTCATCCCTGTATTTATCTTTGTGTCTGTCGTAGTCCCTACTTCTAGAAGATTTGTGTTTGTCGTAATAGTCATCTTTCTTCTTGGACCTAATTTTGTCAGATCTCTCGTAGTCGTCGTAGTATTTTGATTTAGAGTAGCTTCTGTCGCCTGATTTGTGAGACTTGTCCTTCCTATGTTTTTCTTTCTTTGATTTTCTGCGAGAGCCACTGGAACTTGAGCCTCTGCGTTTACGTTTTTTTGATTTAGTTTGGACTACGGCGTCTTGTTCGGTCTCTGACGATGATTCGCTCGAGCTGGATGAGGAATCGTCTTCAGAGTCACTGGTAGATGAGGAGCTTTCTTTGTGGTTGGCTTTATTGGGTGTTTTTGTATAGGGACTCGGAGTGCGATCCCTCTTACTCGACCTCTTAGCTTTCTCCTCTAAAATAGTATCTAACTTCCTGACTCCATCAATCTTGTCTGGCTTATGACTATTTCTTTTATCCTTGGAGAGGCGTCGTTCTGGTAACTTATCTGGGGTTTCGCTGTCTGGCGGTGGTGTAGCTGAGGATCCTGTAGAGAAATTGTCATTGTTTTTAAAGTTTTTGTTTAATTCCTAAGTCATTGTCCTAGTTTTTCACAAATATTTTAAAGTTCGCTTGTAGTGTTATCAGATGTGGCTGAATATTAGTTTTTTTTATACACAGCGACTGCCATTCTCGTTTCGCTGCAGCTGCAAGCTACAACTATCGTCAGTGCTGTTGACGACTCACAGATATACCGACAGATTTTAGTGGCACTTTTCCTGTGACATTTCTTAGGGACCAGCTCTAGACTAAAGGTTAAAAATGCTCTCGATCTATCGAAAGCACCACAAATTCTATTATATTAGTGTTATGCACTAACGTGAACGCCGGGGTCTCTCAGGCGTGGTGTTATTCGGTGTGGTAGGTTCTTCATTCGCCTCCCTCGCTTCAGCACGGCGTACCTCCGCCTCGATCTCCCGCGAAGTGCGCTCGAAATCCAACCTCTTGCGTTTTATGATGTCCTGGTAAGTATAAAAATCAAAATGTTACGGACTGGGTTATATGTAGTGTTTATAATGGTTATTGGGTATCCCGATAATATTTAGATGATGAAAGTGTTATGAGGGGACCATATTGGCTTACCTAAAGTTTTTTACCCGAAATTGTTATTCCTACCGATTTGTAATCCGAATTATCACTGTTCCTAAAAATTTTATTCCTAAAGTTTTCAGTCATACAATTTGTAATACTACAGACAATGTTCATAACACTCGTGTTTCCGAAAATTGTAATTAATAATATCACTAATTTTAATTTATTTAAACTCCTACTGTTGGTTTTCATAACGTCTTTATGCCTAAACATAATTTTCATAATATTTTTACTCATTTGTAGGGCATGAAATGGTCGACAGAGCCCCGCATCGCGGGGCTCCTACTTCTGGGTGGTTTATAAAAAATAACCACGAAGGGGATGGCGGGGTCTATTCGCTCGCTTCGATCGCTCACACGACCCCGCCATCCCCTTCTAACCTAACCTGTCCGAGTCGGGGTGCCCTAAAGTCCAGATTGTATTAGACGAATAAACAAAAAATAACCAAAACTGTAAAAGTTACTCAAAATTAATGTAGATATGTAATGTTGATTATTATGAATAAAACAAATATAAATAAAAAAGATATGACTGAATAATAGTGTGAAAGACGGTTTTGTTGAGAAAATATAGGAAAACAAATAATAGTATAATAGATGTTTATTGCCACTGACATTATGAAATTGAATGATTCGGAATTATGAACATTAGAAACAGAGCAGTTAGGAATTGCGATTGTTAGGATGAAAAATATTAGGAAGAACATTTTCGGAGTACCAATTATCGGAGTAGAAAATTTAGATGAACTTTGGCGCACCCTGTTATGAGATATGAGACAAAAAATAACAATCAACTACAGTATGTGCATTCTGGCAGATAAAGGAGACGCGGCGTGCTCGCAAAATAAAAAAAGCAACAATATGAAAGATAAGTTTAATGTCATAAGTTCTTACAATTCACGAGTGCGCTTGGCGTGACTTTTATGTACACTGTCTTTGGGTTCAAATTTAACTGATTCACGCGCGCTCGTGAATTGTCAGAACTATACTCATTTTGCTACCATCCAGAATATAATTATGCACAGTGTGATAGAATGGATAAAATAAATGACAGTTTTGTTAAGATGTGATTTCTTATCGATTTCAATTAAACCCACGTACGTACCAATTTAATAGTTTTTATTTATTTATATATAGTTATTAAGAGATTCCTGATTGGATTGTGTATTATCAGTTCAATGCCAATTATTTGGTGATTTCAAATACTTATCGAAACAATAAACATTATATATAGTAGAAGTTACGCATAAATTCATCCGTTCTACTATCGTGATTCCGTATCGTTATCAAAATTAAATAATATCCGTTAATACAATGACATCACAGCAGTTCGTCACACTTGTAGGTTAAGCTATGGATTTTATGCGGTGCCGCTTGTGGCTACTTTAAATTAAGTGGAGAAACTTTACAAGATTTCTAGGTAAGTAAGATATTTTTTTATTTGAATGTGTTCTATTCATGATACCTACTGTCAACGACATATCGATATGGTAATTTTCATTTTCAATACAACAACAATATTATAAGCAATAACGTATGCGAGATCGAAATCGATAAGAGCGGTCCATGCCGACTCGTGCAGCGCTAAAAGACTAACGGGGTGTCCTGCGTAAGCGACGAACGCGACATGATGTGGAACAAATACGTGTTACGTCGCGTCTCGCTACATAGGCTGCTAGTAGGGAATGCCGTTATCTTGATCGCGTTTGTCACGTTCGTCGCTTACGCAGGACACCCCGTAAGAAGGCGCGGGCGCTGTGCGGGGCGGTGTTTTGTTCGCTATCTGCAACGGTACCGAATATCGCTTATATCTGAATAGGCCTTTATGTGATATTATTACCTGCAGTTGTTGGTCAGAGAGGTCATTCTGTTCTTCTTCGTCGCTGTCTTCACTGCTGCTCTCGTACGCACCCAGCCCTGCACACATACACACGACAATAGTAACAACCCAACGCACACGCATGAAATGACGAAAGAAACACTGAATCGACCTACAATTTATATGCGCTATAGAAGAATAAAAATGTTTGTGTATGCGTTCGTATTTTGTTTGCATTATTTTTTATTTCATCTTATTAAAACAGTAAAGGATTACAACGGTAAATAAAATAATGATATCGTATTTTAGAATATCGTATTGTGAAATATAATTACTACTTATATTTTTATAACATTTTCGTGACACACCTATAAAGAATTTTGTATACGACCTTTTGAAATTAAGACAAAAATCACACAAACATTAAACAGAGTTTCTTAAATAAATCATTTACATAAAAATATTTTACATAAATGTTTATAATTATATAACATCTATAATAAATTCTGTACATTTCTTACCAATTATCCACTAAAAACAATGCATTTAAACACTGTTGATACAATGCATTGCCAAATTAGGTCAATACTAAAATACTAATTATGAGGCTGGGCTGCTGAAATGAGAAACTCGGGTAACATACATGGCGGTTTAGAACAAACGTTACAACATTATTGATAGTTTTTCTGCAAAATGACGAGAAAAACCACCATTTATGTTTTGTATGCAAATATCTGGCAAACTATTTGATCAGGTGAAACCATACCTACTATGTTACTATTTGACTATGTATTATATTAATCAGTTGATTAAACATAATTTGGCATACGGAAGACATCGACGAGTTTGCGAGATATTTGGCTCGCTCGCATTAGGAACACAACTCACCGAGCCCACTGGCGATAGCGGCCAGTGCCTTCGACTTGCTCGCCTTCATAGCGTTGAGGCGCGACGCTTTTACCATATAAATAAAACCAACATTAATCACACACACCACATGTATTCAATTGTCAACAGGCAACATCTGAAATAAGACTTTATTAGCGATGAATATAACACAATTTTGCACATCACAATTCTTCGAGTCCACATAAGACTGTCTCGATACGAGACGATAGTATATCACAGTTATAGTCAGTACGCCAGTTTCACGTGGTACAAAGTAATGTCTTGGCGGAGACCGTCGGTCCGTTTGGGATAAGCTTAGATGAGTGGAAATACCTTGTAGGGCGGTATATCGGGCCAATTCTTCCTGGCTCACCGTTTGAATTTCCTGGTCAGTCACCTCAAGGAGTATTTCTGTGAGTGAGCGGCGTACTGCAAGCATCTATGAATAGGTTACAATTTTAATAAAAAAAATGTAGGCACCTTCTAGGTCCTGAGTAGTCAGATGAACATAGGGAAACCTCATTTAGAGGTCAAAATAATTTTCAAACTCACCACTTCTTGCATAATCTCTTCTCTACTCCTCTTGACGAGTGGGGGCGGCTCATCCCGTTCCTCTCTGGGGGGCGGGGCTTCCTCAGCTGGCTCCTCCTTCACAGGACTGGATGATGATGGCTCCTCCTTCTCTGGTTCTTCACCTTCTGAATCCGATTCCTGTAGAGAATATTAATGTCAATATTACAGTTTATGAAAACGCCTGCTTGTTATTCATGAAGGGTATGTCGACCATTAGACGATGAAGAGTTCCCATGTTTATACAAGGGATGGTCGTATTTCCTTAGTTCATTATTGACCTTGTTAGGTCGTAGGCAAGGGAATGTTTTTAACATTATAAAGTCAGCTTTTTGCAAAATTACAAAAAGTACGTTACTGGCCTTCATGGGTCTTTGGACCTTTTGCGAAAAAAACATGACCTTTTGCGTCTGAACCAAATTAGCAATAATAAGCAGCTTTTATTGTATGAATTAATCAAAATTAGAATTAAATTCGTGTATTGTGCATTTTTTTTAAACACGCATTTTAGATAGGCTTTGGTTTAAATCGTAATTGGATTGAGATCGGAATTATTATTGATTGCAACTTTACAGATGCTGCCAAATATCAGTGTTTTAAACGGAGCGACTGTCATCTGACCTCTGTAACCTAATTCCTGGGAAATATAGATTTCGTCAAGTTCAGTGTGTCAGAATTTCATGTTCCAGATAAGACCACAGGGAGCGATGGATTTACGTGCTCTCCAAGGTAAGGGAACCCATACTACGTGACCCGTTCAAGGGTGGGAGAGGGTCTTCAAAATACCACGCCTGGTCACAGGGGCACTTGGTCATATACTACGGGTGGTCACGGAGGGAGGGAGGGGGGTAAAAATTGTAAAAAAAATGGGTCACGTAGTATGGATACGTTCCCTTAAGTCAAATGATAGCTGTCAAATGTGGCATCTTAAATTTCGAGGAATGTAGCCGTTTGAGGTTGCGAGTACTACAAAATACCAGAACAGAAACTGAAACTATTTCTAATGTTCTAATAAATTACTGTCTAGCCAATTTAGTCTGATCTTATTGTTACTCCAGTTAAACTAGCCGTCGAGTTAGATAACAGCATGCCAACTGGGAACTTTATTTAGCCGAGAATATCTGCCAACACTTCCTGTACTCAGCAATATTAATGGACTCATCTGATAGTTATTTTGATAGTCGTTACTGATGCACATTCCATGCAGCTCACAAAACGGACTTAACGTTTACGTACAGGTATACGTAACGCCCGTTTTCAATATCCTATCTATCGGCGGTTTGCCTTACTAGAGATTGAAATTTGACATTACTTGTATGGAGTTAGTAGTATAATTTTAGTTATTTAATTAAATAATTACCACACATATAAACACGTTTAAAATTTGTGTAATAGTGCGGTGCCCTGACGGGGTATCGTGTTGTTTATCCTATTTTATCCTCAGGGACCATTCAAGTATTATACAAGGTTAGTCGGAAAGGGGGCCTAAGCCGCGGGCCACTTAATGTATCACTGATGATTGTTTTAAAAGTTAAAATTTTAAAATTCAATTTTTTTTCCATGAAAAATTATTTATATGTTTTTTTTTTAATTTTTCATCCCTGCTTTAGTTATGAATTCAGAAAATGGAGTTTCTAATCCGTGACCCCAAATATGACGAAAAATGTAAACACGTCTGATCATAGCCGAGGATAGTTAGAATTTAGCGTATTTATTATGAAATCTTTGAACAGCTATTTCTCTTGAAATATTGACTTTTGGGGAAAGTTGTAGAACAAAATTATTATGGGTACTTTAACACCCATTCGGCTTAGTACCCCCTTTCCGACTAACCTTGTATAAGCACAAAAGGGGGGCGAGGGGGACTTTGCTTAGTTTATTTTTAATGACATGGGGGACGGGGGTGTCTAGATGATGATTACGTCAGCAATTTTCATTTATTTACTTATTTTTGTAGACTTAAAAACCGCTGCTCGTGAATAACAATAAAGAAATTACGTAATACCTTGAATGGATACGTAATACCCTTAAGATCATACGTAGGTACACATGAATGTACGCAACAAACATTTTTGACTTTTTGAATTTTGGAGCTTATGTCAAATTTCTATCTCTAGTATGATAGATAGGTTATTGAGAAGGGTCGTAAGAGATGATGTATGGCTGTTCATTGTAGCAATCATTGATAGAACATTGTCAAGCAGTGGGCGTCTCGGGGCTTTTTCTCTACGATTTTTTTTCTTTATTTATTTATAGGGGCTTTTAAGCATAGCGTATGTCAGTCCCATCATATCCTAAACAATTGTACCTACTTTCACAAGACATGGGCCATGAATTTGAACAAACCCTTCGTATCGTCGCCATTTGGTTGGGATAGAACAGGGAACATGCCTACATCAGTTCTGCTGAAATTCAGGGATCTTACTAAATTATTTCAACTGAACTTATATTGGACACATTCCATCAATAGATGTTGTGTCCTCAACAAGAAATTTAATAAAAACACGCAAATAACGCGACTGTATTACAATTATATCTTGGCAGTTTATGGTAGGGCTGCTTGCAAAATCCATTTCATAATGTTCTGCCTACCCTTTTCAGCTTCCTTCTGGGTCAGCTTCCAGTCTAACCAGATGCGGCTGAATACCAGTATTTTATACACGAAGCGACTGCCATCAGACCTCCGCAACCCAATAACTGGGCAATGCCGATATCCTAAGTTTAGACTGGTTGTCAGACTTTCGGGCTTCTGACTTCCCATAACGACTGTCATAGGTATTCGTATGACACCCGGGACCGACTATTTAACGTGCTCTCCGAGGCACGGAGGGGTCTCGATGTGTAACAAACGGTCACCCATGCACAGACTGACCGCGGCAAGCGTAGCTTAACCTCGCAAATCGTATGATCCGCGCGGTTAGTAATAAGCCACGAGCCCCAATCGGTTTAATAATAATATATCCTATTTATCCGACTGCACTTTCGGATGGTACCGCGGCCGGGTTATTTTCGCGGTAGCTTTTAATGTGTCATAGTGTAGGCCCCAGATGGGATGTGTACTAACGAATTTGCTCTTGGGTGGCAGTACAGGCTGGCCTCCAGCTTCTGCTTTCAATCTTTCTAATTCCTCTTCTTCTAATCTCTTCTTTTCTTTTTCTGCTTCTTCCCGTGCTTTCTTCTCTTGTTCCCGTTCTATCGCCTTCTGTTTCTCACGTTCCATTTTTTCTAAACCTGCATTTGTTAAAATAAGTATTACATTAGAATTCTGAGTATACGTCTATGATAAATTGAATAGTAAAATTGTTTAGTCTGTATAGAAGTGTTATACATTTTTAGTTTATATGACGTAGCAGTAGATATATGGCCAATTCCTATAATTTACCGAGCGTCATTGGTTAAAATTAAGACATTTGTATAAAACATAACATCACGCCCGTATTCCCCTAAGGGTTGGGGATAGGTGTATAGTAACACCCTCATTTCACCGTTTTGTTTGAGTCCTATGTAATAGGGGGCGGGCTTATTGCCATCAACCGAGCACAAATCCAAACTCCGGGTTGCTACTGAGGAATTCCACTCGGAGAAACCCAATAACACTTTGCCCGATCTGGGTATCCGAGGGCCTCACGATCAGCAGTCGCGCTTGACACCACTAGACCAACGAGGCAGTTTATTTGAGACTTTTGTATCTTTACCAATAATGAAGCAAATACCTCATACCTTTGTAGCTATAGACAGGTAAATAGATCTATTTATATCTATATAAATAAAAATGAATCGCCAAATGTGTTGCTAAGTGCAAAACTTGAGAACGGCTCCACCAATTCGGCATTTTTTTTAATATATTTCTTAAGGCACAAGGAAGGATCTTATGGAGAGAAAAAACATAAAAATCGCGTGGAAATTAGTAAAAATGACACTTCTTTTCCCACTACAGGCCAATAACTTTTGACAGAACGAAGTCTGTCCGGGCAGCTAGTTGGCAATATAAAATGCTACAATTGGTCGGTAAAACGGTTCGTTTTTGGCCATAGAAACCGTGCATTTTATTTCATACTTTTAATGTTTGTAAACAGACAGCTTGAGCAATGCATATCATTACGAACAATTTTCATTCATCTTCGATTCTATTGTTATTCTTTCGAGTTTTATTAGGAATTCTTTATAATACTATAGTTACCTTCTCTTATCCATGCCGGAAGCTGTCTTCGTTTAGCTGCGTCAATGGTGGATGTTGTCATCGCAGTAGGCATTACTATTGGCTCGATCACTGGGGGTATCACGGGCGGCTTTTCTCTGCAAAATTAGTGAATAAAAATGCAGTCATTTGTTTCCCAATTTCAAAACGTTCTTATACATGTTATATCCTTTCTATGTGGGGTTTCTGGGACCCCATGTTCCCTCACGGTGACGCAAGTCGGAGCGACGGTTTTAGAATCGCACTGAATTCGGTAGGTAATTTAAAACATTAGGAAGAATTTAATGTTCTATCAAAAAAAGGTATAGAAAGAAAAAGATCGTTGAAAAAATAAATAAAATCAATCTAAAAATGGAGGTGAGTTTTTCAAGTTTGGAATGGCGCAATTTTTGTCCTTGACGCACAAAACGGTCATTGTACGGAGTAATGTTAAGTTACTATGTAGTTTTTGAATTATGACGTCATAGTTTAATAGTGCGGTCTCATTCAATAGTGTCCTGTTTGCTAATAACAACAAACTGCGATCACCGATTCATTTGCCAACTGTGGTGATTATGCGAGTTTCATCATTCATTGTAGCCATATTATAGTAAAATTGTTAATAATAATTAATTTATAACTGGAAAGCATGAAATGATGGTCATAGTATTATAAAATTAACATTTTCGGAAGGTGGTGCTATACCACACTGTAACGAAGAATTGAATCCAACGTGAAATTGAAGGCATCGCCTTCAGAAAACTATGATCATTATTTCATGTTTTTCAGTTAATTGCCATTGCACCGAATAGAGGACCACCTCCTTTTTTGAAGTCGGTTAAAAATAATAAAAACTAAAATGGATTCTATTTGATTCTTATGTAGTAGTCACGTGGTCAGGACTCATTGCTAATGTTACAGATATACAATAGTGCCAGCCACGAAGACGCGCCCCACTCTTTGTCTTAATCGCGTGTTCCCTCTCGCTCTCTGGTCAGACAGAGAGCGTGGCTGGGTGTGATATTCACGCCACGTGTTGATCGTGTACTCTTGACGTGAAAATTACTATGACAATGTATGGAAGACGCCACACAGAAACTGCCACGCGAAACTTGGCGTGGACCCAGCCACGCTCTCTGTCTGATCAGGCCTTCAGAGAGAGAGAGAACGCGCGATTCAAACGAACACCCATATTCTAAGACGTTCTTCCAAAACTTACTCGACTCGACTCCACCTCGACTCACTACCATTGGTAGTTACCATTGATAGTTGACATAAACGTCCTCGACTCGAGATTTTTCCCCAGTCGAGGTAAGAAATAATCTGTCAAACTCAAGGTACCTCGGAACCTACCTTAAGGAAGGAAATGTCAAAGTTCGTATGTAATAAAAATGAATTTTGAAGACTTTATCGAATATGGTTACGATAATCCTTACAATTATTTATCGCGGCGTTATTTGCGCGATGCAGATAATTCAAATTATGACGTAATGACTCCACGCTACCTCGACTCATTTGAGGACCCCTCAGTCGAGGAACCTCAAAGTTCACTCGAAATTGCGACTAAGAATACAATTTCGAAGGTGTTTTCGAGGCCGTCCTGAGCAGAGTAAGTATTGGAGGAACGTCTTAGAATATGGGTGTTAAACGAAGAGTGGGGCGCGTTTTCGTGGATGGTACTATCTGTAAATCACGTGCCTAGCAGTTCTTTGTTTCATATTGATCATGATACACAATAGCTCGACAGTTCTAGACCTTTTGTTTACTTAGTAGCTTGTTACGTTTTGACTGCAAGGTCAAATGTATTGTTTTTGATACACACGGTTAAAGGCTTTAACGTAATGAGTTTGTAATGGTAACAACCACGTTATTCTGTTTGAATGATCTACCTCTTTTTGAAACCTCTTACGTCACCTTACGAGAAAAGATGGACTGGTAAACAATACCATGGACTAGTACATACGACAAGAGTAATAATACGCGGATTATACAGTCATTGAATTTGTGAGATGTGCAGGTTAAAGAAACATCTGTGATTGGACGATAGAAGATGTCGCGTCATGCCTGCCTAGACTTTTCCCAACTATGTTGAGGTCAGCTTCCAGTCTAAGCAGATGCAGCTGAATACCAGTATTTTACACAGAGCGACTGTCATCAGACCTCCGCAACGCAGTTACTGGACAATGCCAATATTCTTACACCGGTTGTTAGACTTTCGGGCTTCTGACTGTATAGGTATTCATATGACACCCGGGACCGACTGTTTAACGTGCTCTCTTAGGTACGGGGTCTTGATGGGTAACGAATGGTCATCCATCCACAGACTGACCGCGGCAAGCGCAGCTTAACCTTGCAAATCGTATGATCCGCGAGGTTGGTAATTAGCCAAGCCCTTCATGCGAGCTCGTGCTCGTTCGCCCGCACATTATTTTATTACTGCATTCTTACTTTTTGCGTGGGCAATGTATTGAACAAATTAAGAAGTATAGCATACCTTTGTGATCTAGAGGTTCTGGTAGGTTTATGTTGTTCTCTGTTCTTGCTTTTAGAGCGCCTGTCTCGACTGGAACTACTGCTCCTGCTGTTGGCTTGTTCCACTTGCGGTGCGGTCCAGTAGCCATGTTGGAATGTCGGCGCTGGGGTCCCAGTTGTGTATCTGAGATGTTTTAAAAATTTTTTGTCTATAATGAAATTAATGTATCGATTGTAGGAAGTCAGTGATAGCCTAGTGGTGTGACCATCGGACTGCCAAGCCATAGATCTCGAGTTCGAACCCAAGGTCCGCACCTCTGACTTTTCGGATTCATGTGTTTATTGTATTATTATCACTTCCTTAAAAAACGGTGAAAGAAAACATCGTGAGGAAACCGTTATGCCTGAGATATATTTCTCGACGGCATGTGAAGCTAAGTCAGAGGCCCATGGGCGGCTTAAACTCTGATACCAGGTTAGTGACTACCCTCACGAAAAGAAGAAGAGGAAGTCAGTACGTAAACTTTAAATGTAACCGAAGTTGAAGTAAGAGTCGAAATCGTAGGTGTGATCACAAGCGGAAGTGTCAACATTTTTAATCGGAAGCGTAGCTCAGTTATATCCCTGAAACATGCACACTAGGCTGTTTTGTGTCCGATTCTCGGTAGAACCTGCGTGTGTAAAACCAATTCTGTATATACAGGGTGTAAACAAAATCATGTAATTCCTTCATATCACGTGATGTACTGCTGACAAAGATTAACCCTGCACGGGATACTTTTGGATTCAATGAAAACATAAATTGCAATAAGTAAACATGTGTTCTTACAGTAAGGCATTTTAGCGCCCGGAGCGAATTGTGCGGCTATCGCTCGCCGCGCCGTCATTTAATTCGGGGCGCTAAAATGCCTCACGTTAAGAACACATGTTTACTTCTTGTAATTTATTTTTCATTGAATCCAAAAGTATCCCGTGCAGGGTTAATGTATGTCAGCAGTACAGTCACGTGTAATAATATGTATACACATAGCGAAATTAAAAAGCGATTTCCTTCTATAATATCTATTAGAATTATGAAATATTCTACAAATAGTTTTTACAATTACACACGAATTACCGTGTCTAATATTTCTTAGTTACACTTTATTCTCTAAAACAAATTCGCTTTTTAAGTTCGCTACGTGTACCTATACATATTATTACACGTGACTGTACATCTCGAGATTTGAAGGAATTACACGATTTCGTTTACACCCTGTATTCAGTTTGCAGCGCCTAGTAGACTTATTATGGTTCCTGTTTATTAAAAGAGCTTCATTCATAAACCTTTTTCTGAAGCCTACTCTTAACGTCTTCGGCGTGAGGATTTTACAGAAAGACTATTAATGCTTTTCTATGAGAGGCGGTAGTCTGACATTTATGCTGAACTGAACCTATTTGGCTCAGCCGCTAGACACACAGATACTTTTTTTTTTTTGTTTATTTTTTATTTTGTTTTGTCTCTTATGATTTTTTTTTGTCTGTGTGTCTGACTGCTTTCGTGCCAAATTTCTTTCTTTCTTTCTAGAAGAATTTAGGAATGCTACAGATTGGTTCTGGCTCCATTATAGGGCATTTCGCACTGGCCCTCACCAGTTCATCAGCGGCTTCGTTGCCTCTGACGTCAAGTGTCCAGGTACCCTATTGCCACCAAGTTTAATACTCTTAGGCTGGTGTTCAGCATTATTAATTCTTTGGTTAAACAACCGTTTACTTGAAAAATTTTTAGGTAGACTGTTGTTTAAACAGAGAATTTAAATAATAATTGGTGAACACCCACCTTAGTGAATTTTGTAGCTGGATACTCTTTGACTAGCTTAAGAGTTAATTTCCTCTGAGGCTAAGGGGTTTTAGTACAGACTGACTGTCGGAGACGAAAAAGATTCACCTAATAGCCTATAAATGTGTTTATCGAGAGCGTTGGTGGTTTTAAGGCCACCAGCTTCCTTATTCTTGTAAATGGTACAATAATCATACGACATTATTTCGTTCGTGTCGTCATCGTCGCCTTGCCAGTGCGGCCTCGACCTTAGTATTACAAAAGTGTAATTTTGAGTCCCCCCTACTACGCTACCCTTTTGCATATTTAATAAAATGTACTGCAGTGTAACAATCGATTCCGCCTGTTGTAAATAAATGCAGAAGTTATTTATATCTCTTCCAAATCCGGTAGAGAAGGTATTCATTCCATTGTTTATGCTATTATTCTATGTAACAATCGTCGCCGTGTAGTGAAAACCTCGTAAAACACAAGTTAATTTGTTTTTATTTGCTATTTATTAGTTTGGATAGAAAACCTCGTAATGCATATTTAGATTGATGTATCTTTACATAGTATAAAATAAGTCGCTCCCGCTGTCTGTCTGTCCCTATGTATGCTTAGATCTTTAAAACTACGCAACTGATTTTGATGCTTTTTTTTTAATAGATAGAGTGATCCAAGAGGAAGCGTTATATACCCCACATTAGTATCTACATTGCACCCGTGCGGAGCCGGGGCGGATCGCTAGTAGATAATAAAACAGAAGATCCTAACATTTACACTTCATAATTAATTTTTACCAGACTATATTATCTTCTGTAAAATTACATTTATTGCAATTACGAGGTTTTCACGGCACGGCGACGCAATGTGGAATATAACATTCGTATATTACGATGCTTTTAAAGCCTGCCAGAGTAAGCAGGGATACAATTAGGAACAAAATCAATTAAATCGATGTACACTTTGAGGTCAGACAATGTACCTACCTATTACAAAATTGAAATTACTTAATTAATAGTTTCTTTAAAAATAATCTAAGTTATGTTATTGTGTTTAACATTCACAAACTGATATTAGCAATCAAAGAAAGCAGTCAGAATAAATTGTTGACTTTCACATTCTTGTAGAATCCAATAGGTATGTATGCAAATTAATAACAGCATGTGAATGTTAACACATATAAATAAAACAATTACCTACCGTCTTACTAATAAATGGTGAATAAAGTTATGACAAGCTAATGCTTCAAAAATATAATATGGTTACTAGCGGACCCGTCAGACGTCGTCCTGCCCGGAAAAGCAGCGCCACCTACCGGGTCCAGTGGTGTTTTCAAACCATCCAGGAACCCATTGAAATATACACACAGAATTTCATCCAAATCGATCCAGCCGTTTAGGAGGAGTTAGGTGACAAACACACGTACAGAAGAATTATATAACCATACTATTTTTTTGAGTTGGTCTCCTTTGGCCCTAGTCTCACCTGATGGTAAGCGCAGACAGGGTCTAAGGTGGAGCACACGAATCCAAGGAACAGAGATGTAGAGGGATTCCCCTATACCCCTCTGGCTCTCACATACACACGACGGATAAACTGCTTGGCTTTTATGTGAGGAGGTAGCTGGCCAGGATACTGAAGTTATTCATGAAATAACTTTATTCAGCGTTTATTAGTACGGGGTTTAATTTTTTGTGATAATAGATCCCTATAGATATTGTTTAATTGTGTATAACTTAATCAGGTACTAGCGACCCGCCCCGGCTTCGCACGGGTGCAATGTAGATACCTACTAATGTGGGGGCTTATAAACCTTCCTCTTGAATCACTATCTATTAAAAATAAAACCTCAAAATCCGTTGGGTAGTTTTAAAGATCTAAGCATACATAGGGACAGACAGACAGCGGGAGAGACTTTGTTTTATACTATGTAGTGATAGTGATAATGCGTAAGATAAGTAAAATTGCAAGTTACAATCAAAATACGAACAAATCACTTGTAGCAATCTATGTTGTTCTAATATTAATACTTTTACCCCGTGAGGGGACGGGTTAGAATATAAAACTTCCTCACCGCACGCTGGGAATAGACGCGTGTTGCAAGAATCAACAAAACCCACATGCTTGATGGTAGGATCTATACGTTCCGCCTGGCTAGCTACCACCCTCACATTAAAGTCCAGCGCCAAGCAGTTTACTGTGTTCCGTCGTGTGTATGTGAGAGCCAGGGGGGTATACGGGAATCCCTGTAGGTATATCTCTGTTCCTTAGATTTGTGTGCTCCATCTTAGACCCTGTCTGTGCTTACCATCAAGTGAGACAAGGGCCAAAGGCGACCAAGCCAATAATAAAAAAATCCTTCATACTAATTAATCTACCTATATACTAATATTATAAAGCTGAAGAGTTTGTTTGTTTGAACGCGCTAATCTCAGGAACTACTGGTTGGAATTGAAAAATTCTTTTTGTGTTGGATAGTCCATTTATCGAGGAAGGTTATAGGTTATAAATAACATCACGCTACGACCAATAGGAGCGGAGCATAAATGAAAAATGTTGCAAAAACGGGAAAAATGTCCACCCGTGCGAAGCCGGGTCGGGCCGCTAGTTTAATATAAAGGGCCTTCATTCTCTCACTCACATATTATCTCAGTTAACAGCTGAAAATCTCTAGTTTATTTTTAACAGTTTATACAAGACTATTTTTATACCCTTCTAAGAGAAAATGGAAGCCATAGTATTACGTTTTTCTTAGGCTATTTATATTTAATCTGGTGAAATAGAACAGCAAGCAATGATAATATGCATTATTGTTGAATTTGGCTTCAAGTGTTATGCACTCGAGTTGCTGATATTGGCTAACTATCAATGTTCATTGGTCAATTATCAGTCATTTGATATACTTCTTGTATAAACTGGGGCAGCGAGCGCTGAAGCTTAGCCAACAACACTGTAGCCATATAACATTAAAAAGGAAATAAAAATTCCCATAAACAGATTCAATGGAATTCAATTATATAGTGCCATTCAGAATATATAAAAGATAGGCCGTGGGAGTGGCATTTCAATGAAAACCAAACTGGTATTTTATGCAAAATAGAACATTTTGTTCAGATACTATTTCTAGCACTCATGTTCTGCCTAGCCTTTTCCCAACTATGTTGGCGTTAGCTTGCAGTCTAACCAGATGCGGCTGAATACCAGTATTTTACACGGAGCGACTGCCATCAGACCTCCGCAACTCAGTTACTGGGCAATGCCGATATCCTAAGGTTTAGACTGGTGTCAGATTTTCGGGCATCTGACTTCCCGTAACTACTGTCATAGGTATTCGTATGACAACCGAGACCGACTGTTTAACATGCTTTCCGAGGCACGAAAGCGTCTCGATGTGTAACGATCGGTCACCCATCCACAGACTGACCGCGGCAAGCGCAGCTTAACCTCACAAATCGTATGATCCACGCGGTTGGTAATTAGCCACGAGCCCCTCCAGGTATTTCCAGCACTCATGTCAACCTATTTTGCCCGATTCTGATGTTTATGAACTGACATGGCCACGGTACCAGAGTAGTAATAGTACTATGTGAGGTAGTTGTTTTAATATTCTTACAATACTGTAATATACATTTTTAACACATTCTCTAAAGATAGACAATGCAGATGAGTCATCCATGAGCCCATTATACTTATAAGCCTAACATGCAGTGGCGTGCATTGGTTTTCCGACTAGGTAGGCAGGCACCAGCGATGTCGCCTTTCAATTGTACGCTTAAGCCCATTTCAATAAGATTCTGACCGAAAGAAATCATAGCCATACACGCTTATTTTATTTATAGTAATAGTTAAAGATGGAATAGTTAATTAAATTTTATGAGGTAGGCACTGCTTAATTGCCTATATGCAATGCATGATACTGCTAGCATGTTACAGGAGTAAAATATTTAAAGGTATGTTGCATGAAAGTATGATCTATACTAATATTATAAAGCTGAAGAGTCTGTTTGTTCGTGTGTTTGAACGCGCTAATCTCAGGAACTATTGGTTGGAATTGAAAAAATATTTTTGTGTTGGATAGTCCATTTATCGAGGAAGGTTATAGGCTATATAACATCACGCTACAACCAATAGGAGCGGAGCATAAATGAAAAATATTGCAAAAACGGGAAAAATGTCCACCCGTGCGAAGCCGGGATGGGCCGCTAGTGTTACATGTAATTCAGCTCTTTACTGTCCCAATAATGGACCCAGGTCTCTTCTCAGAAAGAGAAGGGTTTAGGCCTTTGTCCACCACACCGGCCTGATGCAGGTTGGCAGACCACACACTATTGGGGGCTTTTTTGGCCCCTATCAGGTGCGGGCTTCCTCAAGATGTTTTCCTTCACTCAGCGCTGGCCTTAGACCTCGATCAGGTAGAGCGAGATTGTCTATCGACGCCCTTTGGTCGACGCTTTCACATCACATAAATTGTATTTCAGTTTAATATGTTTAATAAATAAAATTACCATCTTTTCCAAAATGTACTTTTGGCGCCTCTTACCACCTGGCGCCTATGGTAACTGCTCCTCTCGTTCTATCTAAAGGCTGGCACTACCTTCACTAGTAAAGTAAGTGATTATCAAATTCTGATAACACCCGCATGGGACCAGGGCAGGAAGATGATGATGACCTACATATAGGCCTTAAACATACTTACATTTGCAATTTACATACATACATAACACCACACCTTACATTCCCCGAAGGGTTCGGCAGAGGTGTTTTAGTACACCCTCATTTCGTCAGTTTTGTTTAAGTTCCATGTAATATGCGAGCCTATTGCGATTAACTGGGCAAAAATCCAGACTCCAGGCTGCTACTGAGAAATTCCTAATGGAAAACCCAATAAAACTTTACCCGACCTGGGGATCGAACCCAGGACCCCATGCTCAGCAGTCGCGCTTGCGACCACTAGACCAACAAGGCTGTTATGTTTTGTTTGGCACTTGCAATTTACGTTATTGTTTCCATTACACAAACTACTTGTAGCCTCTAGTTGCACACTACAGGAGTAATGGAAATATAGCTTTGATTATTTGAAGTTATTAAGTAAAAGTTGGTAATCTTACCCTGGCATTGGCGCAGCTGTGTCTGGTGGCGCGGGGTACCCATCTATAATGGGTGCCATGCCCATAGCGGGGTCTGGAGGTACTTTAGGGTCCACTGGTCCGGAGCCTGACCATCCCCAACCTTGTGAACAGTAATAGTATTGTAGTTGGTTGCAAGTACAGTGGAATCCGTTTATTACGACTTCGCTTATTAAGATCAGCCACTTATAGCGACTTAAGAACACCCTTTAGTTAGGTTTTCATATCTGGTATTTACTGACGGTTATAATGACGTCCGTTTAGTATGACCAAATGCCACTGTCCCTTTGATGTCGTTATAATCAAACTCCACTGTAGCTTAATTTTAGCTTAATAATTCCACTACTGAAGACGGGCCTATACCATGCTGTCAGAATCAAGCGATTACTAAGTAAACAAGGTAGCGTGACAAAAAGATTGGTAATTGCATTATGTTGTACACAAGACAATTCCGCTGTAGGTAGCAGCATTCAATGGACATAATCCCATAATATATGTTTAAATACATAACATCACGCCTGTATTCCCCTAAGGGTTGGGCAAAGTGTGAAGTAACACCCTCATTTCCCTAGTTATGTTTAAGACCCACGTAATAGTGGGCGAGCCTATTGCCATCAACCAGGAACGAATCCAAACTGCAATCCGGGCTGCTACTGAGGAATTCCACATGGAAAAGCCCAATAACCACTTTGCCCAACCTGGGGATTGAACCCAGGACCTGATGATCAGTGGTTGCGCTTGCCACCAGTAGACTAACGAGGCAGTTACGTTTAAATAAATTCTATGTTTTTTATATATCTATGCTGATATTTATGCATGCATGGAAGCAATATAGGAGACATATTGTATATGGTCACATTTCACAGCAGTGCATAAGAATGCATATTAACCATAAACATCTTGGGAATATCTTGAGGTAATGGTTGTTATTTTAATATGAATAATGTTTATATTTCTTGTAATACCATTAACGGATTTGAGCAATGTGTTTATAGCCTTATAGGTCAGTATAACCACTAAGGTCCAGCTACATGCATGAACAGCTTATGCAACCATTTAAATAAACAATTGATGGTATTACACAATAAAGTGTTTCGTCATTTTAACATACATGCTTACTTGTGCTATTAAGAATTATCTTTACTGAAAATCTTGTTAAATAGCTGTTCCCTGTGGAGTTATCACTGATATGTATTGCTCTCATGTTTGAGAGAAGTAAAGCTATTATAATAATCATATTTAGCCTTTTGATGGCCCATAGCATAAGTCTGTTCAGTTTGTGCCTTAATTGCCATGTTTTACCAGTGAATTGGTAATGAGATGGTACCACACTGAGAATATCATAAATATGGAGACATTATCAGTGTATGTGTCTGCCTGCAGTAACTATAAGCATTTAGTGAGTAAATACATGACTTTGAAATCATCACTGATTGAAAAGTCAACCATACCCCATTGGTTCCAAGATCCTCCCCAGGAGTTCGTTGAAGAGTTCCATTCGGCGCCAGGAGGTCCATCTGAATTGTTATCCGGATTCTCAACCTCCATCGGTGCTTCGCCTTCTTCCTCGGCCTTCAGAGCAGGCGGCGGCGGTGCGGCCACGATCGCCGCCGCTTCCTTCATAGCAATCCATTGTTGAGCTAAGGCAGCCCAGTCAACCTGACTAGAGTCAACATTTTGATACGCAGTGGGATTCAATGCCCACTGCGTGGGATACGCAGTATTTGCGGCATCCTTGCCGGAGTACATGATCGTTCAAATACGTCAAATTACACAATAACAAGCAATCTTTTTAGGCTCTCATAGCACTAGGAACACTAAACACCATATACGAATCGGTTTGATTTATTAATTAGAGTAATTATGCTAAATTCACAAGCAAAATTCATTTCAGATTCATCCGTCTTCAACACATTTTTCTAATAGACTAAAAATACTTGTTTTTTTCTAGACCGTTGTCATCATCGGTTGTTTATGGTCTTACTTATTTTTCTTGGCAACATCTGGTGTAGCATTCATTCGATGTTTTAAATATATTGCCTTTTTTTAAATAAATAATAATTCAAAACTAAATTGATAATTTTAATGAACTAATTACATAGGTAATAAATTAAAATTACATTTGATTAAGAAAACGTGATCCTGCCACCTAGCGAGAAAAGAAGAATACATCTCACTATCAATAGATGACGTTGTTACCAAATATAGAAATTAGTTTAGCTACTCAGCAAAAGATGGCGCTTTATTAAAAGAAAGAAATTCTTTTGTGATTGCGAAATCGTATAAATCTCAACGAGGTTTTTTTTTTCAATACATATCCTAAATTATATTATGTTGATCGGTAAAAGTAAAGACAACAAGTCACACCAAAATGCCAGGGGATGATAACTACTCCATTGCGATCATCAATCACATCAATCCGCATACAAAACGATGCGGTTAGATTTTTCGAAGTATGAGGAGTACCTAGTTAGTAGTTTCCTACTTAGTGGATACCTAGATGCTTGCAAAACTTTTTGTCAGTGTTTTATTCAATTTGATTTAATTGTAACCAATACGTATCTAGTTAACTGACCGTCACTACCCTGCAAAGAATAGGCCAATCTCTCTTCACCCGTGGGTGTCCTAAAAGCCTACTAAAGAATAATATTATGAGGATAGGAAGCGGCGTTCTCTTGTCTTCTAATAACAACATACTGCGTTCATCAATCCGTCGTTGTTTAATAAATAGATTGATTATGGCAATGTTCACGATGATCGTTCATTGAATTTTCACTGAACATTCACGCCGTTTTACTGGTGAAACATGATGAACCATACTAGTAGGTACTCTAATAACCCTGTAGGTACCGTGCTTGTGGTAAATATTTTTTTATTTCTATTTCTATGAAGCGATCAATGAGAGACCCTATTTATATGAAGCGGTTAATAGGAGACCCATGTCCAGCATTGGACATTTAGAGGTTGAAATTATGATGAAGGGGATTTCTGGGATCGAGTTTACATGATCAAAATTTCAACTACGGATTTTAATATAAAAAATGGTTTACATTTCATTAATTGCAAAATGTATAATGAGCGTACCTAATGTACGATTATTGCTAGCAACACCTTGGTCCGTTAAATCTAGATCAGTTTTGTAATCGTAGTCTACTTACAACATATTTGATAACGCCACGTAGTTGTGTACATCGTTAACAAGGTATGATTAATAGTAGGGATCGTATCAAAAATAATTGTTTAAACATTTATTTAAAAATTAATTTATTATTCGTCATTAATATTTATACATTTACATACATTTGCATCCATTCATCTCATGTGCGTCGAACCACTTACACAATTTGTCCACAAACTTACATTTATAATTAAATTTAGACAGCGAACTCCATTCATCACTTGGAGTGCGACTACGCGTGCCACACAATACTTTACTAGGGGTACTTCAATCACTTACATAACGCAAGTCTTTGTATTTGCACTAAATTAACTTAACGCTAATAAAGGTTCTTCCGCATCATGTTTTTGGCTGACGAATTTTGAGTTGGTTTTTTTCCATTGCTCTTTTTTGTTCAACATCTTTTGCTTAGTCGCTTCCAATTTTGATTTGGCTTTAGATAACTTTGGTGCGCTTGTCGTTTTGTCGATGCGCTCTAATGTTTCAATAATGTTCTTAGGTTTCGATAACACTCTTCTCGTCTCTTCGCTAATTTCGTCCATCGTCGAGTTCTTGTTTGCGTAGACGACGACGTAGTGTGAGTAGGCGGAGTTAGATGGAGTGTTGATGTCGGCGAAATCTCTGAAGTTGGCGAATTGGTCCTGGTTGTAATTCGGCCTAGGGTTTGCGATGTACCCGAGTTCGTACGAGGGTCTGCCGTGACCATTGTTATAGTAGGAATTGTATCCATCGCCGTATTCGTCTTCATCGTTCTGGGCGAAGAACGTTCCACCTCTGATTATACCAAAGTTTCCTGAGCCGAGCAAAGCGGAGCTTGCATCGACGAGCGGTGCTGCGGTGGGAGTGCTCTGTTTACCGAAGTTATCTACATTTCTGTTATAACCACCGAATAGAGGGTAGTTTAGGAGAGATCTGTACGAATTTGGTCTTTGACTGTACGCTGCTTCTTGGTTATTGAAGCCAAGTCTGAAATTGTTTGGTTGGCGTGGTTCGAAGAGGTTTGCAAACGATGGGAAGAAGGTTTGTGAGCCGCCGACGAGCTCTATGGAGTGGTCGGACTGGTCGTCTGTGGCTGCTGCCTCAGGTTCCTGGTACTGCTGTGCGAGACCAGCCGGTGGCGCCACGGCCTCTGATATGATTTCTGATGATTCCGCATTGAGGTCCTTTGTGTCATCTGAAACAATAAAAGTATTTGCATGGGAATTTGTAACGACTATATTTCTTAGGGTAATTTATTTCTATTACGAAATTTAAGTATTATGGTACAAAAACCATGCAGTAGGGAACTCATATGACTAATGACCTACAATTACTTCGAACCTTGATCAGCCAGTTTCAATATAAAATAAGTAATAATACCCAAATAATATGTGTTAGATATTACTTCATCCGACATTCGATACCTGACCGTTCTATTATACATTCAGGTAGCTTTGAAGTATGTAAATTCTGTGGGCGTACAAAAAGCGTTTGACGTTGTCTAGTTGCACGTTCTCGTGACAATATGCGCTAATCATGTTTGTGACGTTTTAATAAAGAAATCTGCTGCCTTATACAGATCAGTAACATGGTTCCTGTTTGCATAAATTTAATTAATGAATAATTAGCTGCAATATATTCGATGAAGGTTTTTTTGAGAAGCCGGATTTGGTAGATTTTTTTTGGATAATTAATAGGTTCGTTATTATTTTCATATATACTTTCCGCCTTAATAATATTACTAGTAAAGTCATAACGCTATGGCAGTGTAACCGTACATCTTTTGGTGTATAAGTTTGTTATAACTTAACACAATGATTATTGGTAAGGGGGTTTGTGTAAGATAGTTGTTAATGTTGTTTATGCTGTAAAGCTCCGTACTCACATAAGGTATTACTCGAAAACGAGCAAAAATCAACGCGTGGACTGTAAAAATCACAACTCGAAAGCTCCTATCGAGCCGGCTCGATGGAATTAAATAAATGCAATTTCCTTGGCACATACTCGAAGCTCGCTACTACTCGGTTCGGTGAATACTGAACGTCGCGCGTCGCTCGATAGATAAATGCTGAATGTTGGAAATCCCGTGCCGTGATTTTTACTCGACGTGTTTGCTCGATCGAGTAAAACTGCATGTGAGTACGGAACCCATGCACAATGTACTCATATTTATGGAAAGGAATTGAAAGTGATTTTTGTACTGGTTGGCTTGTCACAATTTTGCATTAGTTTAATCTAATCATAAAGTCGTATTGCTCATATCGTCATTCATAATTGGACGTAGTTTAGCGAAAAGGATCCAACCCACACAGGAGATATTTAGTTTTTAAGTTTAGACTGTATTTCTTCATTGGTTCTTTGATTAAAATTTCTTGGTTTTATTGTAATTAAGGGACAAATGTATAATACTTTACTTGTTATTAAAATGTTATTATGAGTACTTTGGCTTAAGAAGTTTAGGGAGTATTTTGATATAAATAACTCATTTTCTCTTAACTACGTCCAATTACCTACATGTTTAATTTTTAGTACCAAAGCTACTTATTCTGTCATATCATTCAAAGCTGCTTACTTAAATTAAGTATAAGTAATATATCAAAAGAGATATAGTTCACACTCTAACTTCATACTATCCTATTGACTATGTATGAGAGAAATTCACAATCGGTACAACATTGTGACACATTGTTAGACAATATGCAAGTAAAACCGTTTTATTGTTGCGACAGGCATCTAACACCCGTATGCACAAACATTACTAAAAGGCCTCACAGTGTGCTCGAACGCACTGCGTTGAATACGGGTCTGGGATTGGTCCCCTATATGTTGCGAGTTAAAGGAAGCCAATTATAGAGCCGTCTTCAACGCAGTGTGTTCAAGCACACTGTGAGGTCTTCTAGTAATGTTTGTGTATACGGGTTTAATACTTGTTATGTGACATATTGTATTGCCTCATTGGACTATTAAAAAGGATTTTTAAGTTGACGATAATTTGTTGAAAGATATTTTTTTAGTTGATGTGTTTCGGCTTTGAAGCAGCTTACTTGCTTCGAAAAGGTTTCTTTAAATTAATCAATATACAGAGTTGAAAAAAACCAACCGGAGTTGAAAAAAGGCGGTCGGTGGATGCAAAGTACCTTAAATACTGATGATAGCAAATTTTTCACAAAGAGAACTTTCCTTTATATTTAAATATAAGTTTAACTGCATTCATAGATTTTAAATTCCCGTAACAAAATTGTATAACATCACGCCTGTATTCTCCTAAGGGTTGGGCAGAGGTATATAGTTACACCCTCATTTTGCCGTTATGTTTAAGTCCCATGTATTAGGAGGTGAGCCTATGGCCATCAGCCGGGCACAAATCCAAACTCCGGGCCGCTACTGAAGAACTTCACACCGAAAACCTAATAACACTGCTCGAACATGCTTGGGATCGAACTCAAGACCTCACCATCAGCAGTCGCGTTTGCCACCACTAGACCAACGAGGTAGTTGGGACGAACGACTGTGGCTCAGCTGTAGTTCGATTTCGATTTAAACTTTTTTTTTTACTAGTATGATATATATGATTATAGCAGTGATAGCCTAGTGGTGTGACCATTGGACTGCCAAGTCATAGGTCTCGAGTTCGAACCCAAGGCATGCAACTCTGACTTTTCGGATCCATGTGCGTATTGTATAATTATCACTTGCTTAAAAACGGCGATGGAAAACATCGTGAGAAAACCGGCATGCCTGAGAGATATTTCTCGACGGCATGTGAAGCCAAGTCAGAGGCCCATGGGCAGCATAAACTCTGATACCAGGTTAGTCACTAACCACACGAAAAGAAGAAGTTTAGAATTTGCCTCCTGGTATAATGCTGGAATAAAACGATCGTGGTTAAAACAAATCCAGCAATTATTATTATACACTAAGTTTATAATAAACTATTTATTGCTTTTATTTAGTAGTATTCTAATTTAATATTTACGTAACATGTTTATTTATTTATTTGTGTCGTTATTGCCCGTGGCATCACTATGGTCCTATCTGAAAACCAGCGTTGCGACATTTTGTTTTTTTTTTAAATGTCGCAGCATTATGCTGAGATAGGAGCCCTTTTTGGCCTCGTGCAGTTAGTATAAATTCTTATCCTTTCTTTTTTTTTGTAAATATTGTTTTTGTTTTTGTAACTGCCTGTGTGAGTCCAAAATAAATAATTTTCTTTCTTTTCAATTTATGGAAATATATTTGTGTGGTGGCTGTTGCAACAATTTGCTATGATAGCGTCTCTAGTTACGTGTCATTACGTGTATCATTGATGTGGTTACCGGTGTGGTCGATGTCGTATGTGTATGGATAAGTTATGCTCTTATTATGTTGTTATAGTTTACGTCATACACACTGTGTGAAGTGTCTGTTATTCATCATGGCCTGACTGATATTGATGTCCATCACAGTCGTAACAAAGAAAGAGGAAAAGAATAACTGACTGCTGATCGTGAGGTCCTAGGTTCGATCCCCAAGTCGGGCAGTGTTATTAGGGTTTTTCCGTGCGGAATTCCTCATTAGCAGCCCGGAATTTGGATTCGTGCCTGGTTGATGGCAATAGACTCGCCCCCTATTATATGGGACTTAAACATAACGGCGAACTGAGGGTGTTACTATACAACTCTACCTAACTCTTCGGGGAATGCAGGCGTGATGTTGTGTTAGGTATGTGAAAAGAACTGCCGGTGTTGCGGTGCATGCTTTTGCGAATCCCGCGACCCCGGCCGTACGGTCAGGAGAAGGAACACCGTTGGTTTTTAGCCGGTAAGAGTCCGGCAGACCCCCTCGCCTTCCTCGGGCGAGGGACATCCATGAGGATTTTCCAACGAGAAAAAAAAAAAAAAAAGTATGTGAAAAGAATAAAAATAAATCAGTGTTCTGCTCTGTTCCGTGCACCTTGTATTATGAATACAAAAGAGCATAATGATGATTAGAAGGGTGCATTTAACATAAGCATAGCCAGCCGACTACTGTTCCACTGTTGGGTATAGGCCTCTTCTCAGAATAAGAAGGGTTTAGGCCTTAGTCCACCAAGGACCTGGTGCGGGTTGGCTGGCTACACACACGATCAAAAACCATTTGGAGCCCTCTCAGGTGTGCAGGTTTCACGATGTGTTCCTTCACCTTTAACGGAAGTTATAATCAAATTCTGATCCGCACATGAATTCGAAGGGGTGAACGGGCTTGAAAGAAGAAGGAGAAACCTTTGGCCGTAGATGAATAATATGAATATACAAGGTTAGTCGGAAAGAGGGTACTAATCCGCGGGCCACTTAAAGTATCACTGATGACTATTTTAAAGCAAGTGTTAAAACTTCAAAATTCGATAATTGTTATTTCAATGCAAAATTATTTTTATTTTAGTTTTTTCAAAAATACTTTATCACTGCTTTAGTTACGAATTTAGAAAATGGAGCTTCTAATCCGTGACCTCAAATATGATCTAAAATGTAAACACAGCTGATCATAGCTGAGGATAGGCAGATGTTAGCGTTTTTTCAAAGAAATCTTTGAACAGCTATTTCTCTTAAATTAATGACTTTTGGGGAAAGTTGTAGAACAAAAGTTATTCATTATTATGGTTACTTTAACACAATTTCGATTAGTACTCCCTTTCCGACTAACCTTGTATCTATACTAATATTATAAAGCTGAAGAGTTTGTTTGTTTGTTTGAACGCGCTAATCTCAGGAACTACTGGTTGGAATTGAAAAAATATTTTTGTGTTGGGTAGTCCATTTATCGAGGAAGGTTATAGGCTATATAATATCACGCTACGGCCAATAGGAGCGGAGCATAAATTAAAAATGTTGCAAAAACGGGAAAAATGTCCACCCGTGCGAAGCCGAGACGGGCCGCTAGTAAATACCTATAATATAAGAATCTAGTTGACAGGTGAATTAACAGTTGCTCATAAAATAGTCCTTTAACCACCAAAAGAAGTTTATTCTATATAATTAATTAAGAGGAAGGTAGCACGATGCATACTTTATCTACACGATTGTTCTCCTTTAAAGGCGCGTCTATATTAATCGAATCCATATAAAGAGTTGACAATATAAGTAGGTAAATACATAGTAGGTACATAACTGGTTGCTGTCTCATTGTCTACAAGAATCTTATTTCCTACATTTGGTTCGTATCACAGAACTCTATTTGAATAAAAGTTGGTTATTATATCTTTGCTTGATAAAATGCAATTAATGATTTTTTTTTATTATCGGTCTGCAAACAATACAATTTGCAAGCATATTTTATCACTATTCCTGTTAACCTGTTTTCTTTGGATGTACAAAATTGAATTTACTTATGTTATGAGAATTTGATTACACAGATCTACGATGAAAAAGTTTTTTAAATAAATTCATCACAAACATGTAGATGTTGGTCTCCATATAGCAAATATAAACTTTGTTTTAACGTATCCACATTCTTTTTGCATATAGATAAATATATAATAGCTAGTTCGTTACATCGGTAAGTTCGTTTGTTTGTGTGTATTGTTTGTTGTTTTTTTACAAAATTGATTCCATGATCTATATTTCTATTCTATACTCTATGACCAACCATCCTATAGTCTATTGTTACTAACACTGCTTTCCTCTGTGAGAAAAAGTAACAAAAACATATTTTGGCTCTCATATGAGTCTGAAAATTCATTTTTTGAAGTCTCACATTGATTTTTTCCCAAAAAATCTAGGTGAGTACAGTGAAGAACAAGGTAAACGGTTTCATCAGGACATAAAAGAGATGTAAAGAAAATATCAAGGCCGTTGGGACGTTAATATGATGGCCGACTATTGCTGGATGATACACAGAGATGAAATAAAAAATCATAAACGAAAACCAACAAAACGCAGCTTTTTTTCAAAAAGAAAACGTTATTATTATATTTTTTCTTCGTGTATACCTTAATGTTGTATTTTAATAGCTATAGACTTAATAAAACTTTACAAAATATCCTCAAATGATTCTCATTCATTTTATAAAAAAATTGTTTTGTTCTTTTTCGTATTCAAATACAATATCAACTAAATCTGATAAATGTAAAATACCGTTTTCTATTACTTTTAAGACAATTAAAACAAATATTAACCATTTATCAAAAAAACTTAAAAAAAAAAAAAAATTCGCAGACCAGTGTTATCCACTTGCGATAAAGGCAAAACATCGGAAGGAAACTACTCTTTATTATTGTTTTAAAACATTAAGTACTTAAGGTTTTGCCACACCAAACGCGGGGAGTGAGTGGATCTTATCGAAGGAATGCCCGCGCTCGCTTATTTAGGTGTGACGCTTCATAGTAATCCCTTGAATACTATTAACGAGGGCCCTCCGACGACACGCCCCGCGTTTTGTGGGGCTCGGCCCATAGTTAGGTTTTACGTTTCATTTTGAACACTACCTACTCTTGTACCTACAACGTATTTTCCAATACACGTGTTAGGATCATTTACCTATTTATTATATACGATTATATTTCTTGTAATATCAATAACTACTTGTCGCATTAAGTTATCATTAACGTCTTGTTACGTATGATTACATGTGTCGCAGGCCGGTGTTATGGTTTCCTGTTAATCGTCGTCAACAAGATCGACTTGTATGCAAAGTCGGTCTTGTAATTTTATATTTATTGCAGCATCATCATCATCATCTTTTTTATTTTTACATTTGTTTGTTAATTTTAGTACTACATTACTTATTGGTCTGTGGTCAGGACTCCATTCTTCTCTCACTATCCTAAATCATTGTACTGTATCCACTGAAATTGTTAAAGATATTATTTTAAAAAGAGTAACCATGGAGTTTCTTGCCGGCTTTTCTTCATAGGAAACGACTAATTGGAACCGTGCATCTAAATTCGACTTTTCATAAGCACCTGTATTGGTTTATGTGAAATAAACAATTTTGATTTGATTTGCCATTTAACTTGTTAAACAGCAGCATTTTGGACCTTCGTAACCGGGCCAGTAGACTTTTATGACCCGGGTAGGGTTGCCAGATGTCCGGCATTTTACTGTCGTGGCCGGCCAAATATATAAAAGTCCGGCTTTTGTTAGGCTTTTGGTCAACCCTGCCCCGCAAAATGATGCCGAACGAAAGCGAGCGAGTGAATTTTTTCTTCTTTTAAAAATCAATGTGTCAGGCCTACAGGGCAAAATGTCCGGCTAAATATGAATCTGTGTCCGGCTTTTCTATTTTTCGGCCTGGCAACCCTAGACCCGGGGATACCGGAGTTGTTAGGGTTAGCTTAGATCAGTCTCAACTCTCAAGCAGCTCACTACCCATAGTGAACGTTATCTTCTTTTTTCGTGTAAAATAGCTCATGTCCTGATGAAATGATTTGTTAGTCAACAGGATTGATAGCAGGGCTGACTGCCCAGGGTGCAATGGACGTACTGAAGTATCGTCACCCGTGGACGTGGAGGCTTTTAATGTACCCTATCCCAATGTTATTAAAAACAGCTTTGGGGACTAACATGCTCTTCGAGGGGCCTTTCTGTGATCTGAATTTATAGGTATACGTACATAGCGTTTGTCTATGCAAGACTTAGGGCCAAGCTACATCTGACGGAAGATATGTCGCCGATCTTCCGCCGGTACACATAATTCCATATAAACATCTCACACCGTACACATTTGACCGAAGATGCGTTATTAAAATTCTTCGAGTAAATTACGCAAAGGAAGATCGGCGATGTATCTTCCGTCAGATGGGGCTTGGCTCTTAGGAACTGTGGCGGCATCTACCACGCCACATGTGAACTATGCAACAAGACTATTACTAGCAGACAGACAGCGTCAACAATAATGACAGCTGTCAAATGAAATGTCACATATCCTGCATCGCGATATCAAGATCTGACACGAAGTTAGTATAAATACAACTTCCCAACATAAACCGTTGGGCAGTGGCCCGCTAGGCATAAAACCCACCTGGTAGGAGGATACTCCCTTTTCGTTGGAGGAACACGGAGGAACACCACACCTTGTTCCTCCACAGACCCATCGAGCTGCGCAGGCGTTCTTTGTCTTTTAAATAATGTCTCTTTCTTTTAATACTTGTACAATTATAATTACAAGTATTAATTAATAAGCATGTCGCAATAATTCGCCATTAGCGTAGGTATAGTTACGTATGACTCTATGATTACATGTCTAGCCGTCCGTAATATGGTTTCCTGTAGTGTTAATCGTAGATCATTTGAGTACAAGACACGATCAACTTGTCTGCAAACTATGTGTGGTCCGATATCATGCAATGTACATTTATATATGTACTAGTATTTAGCCCGCGACTTCGTCCGCGTGAATTTTCATTCAAACTTCCATCCCCTATGTTCCCCTCTTAAGGGTAGAATTTCCAAAAATCCATTTGTAGTGAATTACTACGTCACAAAAGGAATCTATTGTCCAAATTTCATGTTTTCAGCTTCAGTAGTTTAGGCTCTGCGTTGATGAATCAGTCAGTCAGGACAAGTAATTATATTATCTATTAAATATGTATACTAATATTATCTATAAAATATGTATACTCTAAGAAAAATAACTAAGTTTATTTTCTTAAAAAAATAATTTGAATCTCTCTACTGTAAAGTAGGTATATTGGCGCTTTAGTCTTTTTACCTTTCCACTGACGTTATGTATAGTCGACAGCCTATCTGCCTCGTTGGTCTACCGCGACTGCTGATCGTGAGGTCTTGGATTCGACCCCCAGGTCGGGTAAAGTGTTATTGGATTTTTCCGTGTGGAATTCCTCAGTAGCATCCGGAGTTTGGATTTGTACCCGGTTGATGGCAATAGGCTCACCCCCTATTACATGGGACTTAAACATAACGGCGTAATGAGGGTGTTACTGTACACCTCTGCCCAACTCTTCGGGGAATACCGGCATGATGTTATGTTGTACGTTAAAAGCAGTCCTGGGCACGCAGTGAGGTGGTACTTCCCAAGCTATCGATGGTTGGATCCAGATTGAGAAATCTCCTCACGATGCCTTGTCAAAGACTACCGTTTTCTGTATCAGGCCCTTGATACAATTGTTCAGCGAGAGCTTCTGAAGATACTGGTCGAAGCCCCTCGCTGTCAACCCATTTACTAACAATTATTGTTGATTCTAGTATATTCCACATGCCAGTAACCTCATGATCTATGATTTTATCATCTCCCTGCCCTTATCCCACACTAGGTGGGGTCGGCACAACATGTATTTCATAAATCCATGTTGTTAGAGGTTTTGGCTTATCGTTTTATGACCGGCCGTCTGCCTGACATTAACCCTCCTTGGATGATCTATGATTTATTAATATTATCGTTATAATTTCTCGGTCAATCGCTATGGGCTTCAATTCTTTCGCCTAAGGTGGGTTGAGTTTCTACTATTATGCAGTACGACCTGCCATAGTCGTCGTTGAACTTTGAACTGTGTTGCGATGATCCTTGCACCATTTTCTAATAATATTTTAATGATATATTATAAAAAACATCCTGTTCTGTGGTTTGACCTCATAACCATGAGGTCAAACTTTTGTTCTTGCGTTACCTGCTATTTATTTACTACGAGTTGCATTTCGACACGTAGTATACATCACCCTTGATTTAGTTAGGACATAACATAACATCACGCCTATATTCCCCCAAGGGTTGGACAGAGCGGTATAGTAACACCCTCATTTCGCCGTTATGTTTAACTCTCATGTAAAATGAGGGCGACCCTTTTGGCATCAACCGGGCACAAATCCAAGCTCCGGGCTGCTACTGAGGAATTCCATACGGAAAAACCCAATAACACTGCCCAACCTGGGGTTCGAATCCAGGATCTCACGACCAACGAGGCAATTGATTGACTTTTTCATAATTTTTTTTATCTGTGGGGTACGGATTAAGAATAACCTCCCCCTCTGTCGTCAGGCAAACGAGTAGTAAGTGGTGATGGACCAGACCTAACAATTGTGCCAAAATGGCAATAGGCTCGCCACCTATTACATGGGACTCAATACAAGAAGTGAAATGTGAGTGTACAGACTCCTTTAATAGGAGAACACGAGTGACCAATGTATGTATGTTTTTCATACTGATAAAATATCTATAGGTATATGAACGGTCAGATAGAGCGGTACGAAATCAACAGTACTTAAGTGAAAACGAAGCTATTATGTCATATGCAGGTACCAGTGGTACCACCAGCGGCCGTTTGTGGTTTGCGGTCTCATTGCAGCTTCGTGTTTCCTACTCAAAACTATTTCTCGTTCCAATTGAAATGAAATCGAATGGAACGGAAGATTATGTTACGACCCCAGAATTAATTGAGGGCACGTAACAAGGATTCGCGATGTGGTCACACGTTAAGTTAGGACAACTATTCTCTTCATGTGGGTGTCGTACAATCAGCTATCAGCAACAATTACTGGGAAAAGCTGTGTGATTCTCTAATAAGTCGCTGCGCCAGCGTTGCGTTCGGTAAAGGAGCCCGCGTCGCAGCGCTATCGCGGCGACTTGATTCTACTAAATAATCTCATAACAGTTTAATAACTTTACTGAGGCCAAGTCTTAGATGGATGACCACATACACATAACACACATAACATCACGCCTGTAGTCTCCCAAGGGTTGGGCAGAGGTAACACCCTCATTTCGCCGTTGTGTTTACGTCCCATATAATAGGGGGCGAGCCTATTGTCATCAACCAAACACAAATCCAAACTCCGGGCTTCTACTGAGGAATTCCACACGGAAAAACCCAAAAACATTTTGCCCGACCTGGGGATTGAACCCAGGACCTCACAATCAGTAGTCGCGCTTGCCACCACTAGACCAACGAGGCATGACTGATGGATGACCGGTCTTACGTTACTCTTACGTGCTTTGACGTCAGCTGACATGCGAATATTATCTCAGATAGCGTCGATGTTTGATAAATAATGTCAACTTATTAAACAAGAATTACCTAGGACAATAGCAGTGATAGCCTAGTAGTGTGACCGTCAGACTGCCAAGTCATAGGTATCGAGTTCAAACCCAAGGCACGCATCACTGACTTTTCGGATTCATGTGCGTATTACATCATTATCACTTGCTTATAAACGGTGAAGGAAAACATCGTGAGGAAACCGGCATAGACGAGAAATATTTCTCGTGCATGGCATGTGAAGCCAAGTCAGAGGCCTATAGGCGGCTTTGACACCAGGTTAGTCACTAACCACACGAAAAGAAGAAGAAGAACTTATTAAATAAGAATTACCTAGGACAATATAAATAGTTACAGATCATCATTTCTCTGCGTTTCATCACCACAAAGATCATCATATCATAGCGAGATATTAATATGAATGAGAGCTATTCTTATATACCTCGTGTCAACATGAGTGAAGAAGATTAATATGAATTTTGTAACTCTGTTATTATGTATTTCTTTCCATCGATTTATGATACCTTTACCCAATTAATTTAAAGAAAAATAAATATTTATGGACCGGTTAACAGATTTTTTTTAAATTGCTTTACTAATTTGTTGGTAATATTATCATATTCGTGATTTTATTGCACTTAAGTGTTGTTGCAAAGTCATGCAATACACGAAAAGTACATAAACGATTAAAGATTAAACACAAAAAAGTAAACGATTGATTGAAACCTCTTTACATCACCGAAGAGTTTGCAACACACGATTTTACATATTATTACGTATTAAAAATAATCGTTAAATCGTCACTTATGCCAGTAACCTCTAACCCGGCCTACTAACATAGGTGTTCTAAAAACAAATATTTTTTTAAGGAAAATTACTTTAGTAGGTAGGTATTTTGTAAGCGTGACAGGTCATAGAGAAAGCGTTGGTTGAAACAGGGGTTTGAAATAGTGTGACAGCACTAATTGAAGTAAATAATGGTCGTGGCGAAATATAACGTGTTGTGATTGGATGTGTTAAGATAATTGCACTGGCTGGATTTGTACCTACTACGAAACTACGACATATTATTAGAATGTAAATCCTATCGATTGCCCCACATTTAGTTAAGGATCTGTATGTTTCACACAACTTTAAATAGGGTGGTAGGATCGGCAAAATGTTTGGGGCCCCCGGCTCATGAGGGCCCCAAGTCGGATGACTTAGGGCCCTCGTAATCAGATCCCGAGTCTGTCCCAGAGGTCTCTGTGGGACTGATCCGGGATGCAGAAAAAGAAGGTTGTAAATTTTTTCTGTAAGGTTAAAAGGAAACTTAGAAAGTAAAAGATGTAGGTACCTATAAGTATTTAAATTATTACACGATATTCTTAATTGATAAACGTTATTTAAATTCTCAATTTTTGTTACGGTGTGTTAATTTACAGACATATTCTTTGTATGGTTAGTATATTTCATTGACGCAGCCCAAAAAAATGGGGCCCTATAAGTCGTTTAACTTCTAATACAACAATTAGATTAATTACTCTTCAGATTATTACATAATACGCTGTTATTGTGCATTAATTATATTGTGATATAGCATAGTCATAAAGAATAAATATTTCCGCACTACAAATGGAGAGAAAGGGAAGTAGAATGTAGGCGTTATTAAACTTCCTTAAAGTCAAATATTTCCCAACTCAGAAATGACGATTTTTTTTTGGTATTAACGCAGTCCACATAGTGGCATTCCTTGTGCGTGTAACGTTCGTTACGTCACTTGCGAATATCGGACTTGGCTGTGACGCAAAAATGTGACGTTGACGTTTACGCGTTTATATTTTTTATCTATACTAATATTATAAAGAGGAAAGATTTGTATTTTTGGATTTTTGTATGTAACGAATAAACTTAAAAACTACTGGACCGATTTCAAAAATTCTTTTGCCGTTAGAAAGCTACATTATTTATCACTGAGTAACATAGGCTACGGGCGGAGCCGTGAGGACACAGCTAGTTTTTTATAAATAAGTTGCCCCGCTCTAGGATTTAGCCTGTATCGTGGTGGGTGCGTTTACAGACACAAATCTTCACATGCACAAACGCCCACAACCGGACCAACTATTTGTAGGCCATGCAAATATTTTATCCGTGCGTGAATCGAAACCACAACCCGTAGCGCAAAGGCCAATATCTCAGCCACTGCACCGAACGTGACGTCATTTATTCAGGTACTTTATGTAGGTATTATTTAAAGTTGTTTAGAGAAAACAAAAACTTGACCAAAAACGTTGGAATTGACCGCATTAACCAGTAACCTGAGAGCTACTGATATAATGATATGCATCTTTATTGCTTATGATGTAACTATACGGTTTTGGACTTGAAATCTCTTCTTATGATGGACTGTTATGTTGTTATGATGATGACAGTTCCTAAATTGTGACGATATATGTAACCATGGCGGGTTAACAAGACGATTATGGATTTTACATGCAAATATTCTTGTTTCATAATGTATTATTTTCTTTTGTTTTTTTAGTATTCCAAGGTTTATATAGGGTGGCAAGATAGGCAAAATGCTAGGGGCCTCCGGCGCATGAGGGCCCCAAGTCGGATGACTTAGGGCAATCGTGATCAGAGCCCGAGTCTGTCCTAGAGTAAAAATTATTTGAAAAAGCAACTATGGTTCATCTTTATGGCGCACACTACACTGATCAAAAACGTTCAATAATCACGATCTATGATCGCGATCCAAATATCGTGATATGATCGAGAGCGTAGCATTCGCCTATCTGGTCTTAATAAACACATGCACAATGGACTATTGGACATGCTATGTGCCAAAGAAGATGCATGCTATTAGTATTTTACATGCCAGCTATGTCATTATGTAGAAACTACCTATTAGCAATTTATAGTAACTTATTCCACACAAAACTGGTGGTGCGTTTTAAGTTAAATTATTTAAGGCTGCATGCAGAGTCATTCATAGGTATTAGATGCGTAATCAGGTTATTACTGGCCCACTGCTAGGCACGGACCTCTTTTCAGAATAAGAAGGGTTTAGGCCTTATTTCACCACCCTGGTTGGTGGGCTACTCGGGGTTACACCCGCCAACTCCATTGAGAACAATTTTGAGGTGATTAAGTAGGTAGGTATTGAATGAAGGAGCACCGTTGGTTTTTAGCCGGTAAGAGTCCGGCAGACCCCCTCGCCTTCACCGGGCGAGGGACATCAATGAGGATTTTCCAACGAAAAAAAAAACAAAAAGGTAGGTATTGAATATGTTTGCGTTAAGTGCACAAAGTATTAATCCAACTGACCCACATCCATCATCCATCACATTCGCTACACCAAACCGTCAATAAGATTGACGCTTCAAATCAATAACAACAATTAATGTCAGAGCAACAATAACATTAAATAATACTCCGATTCAAATAGACAGCTCATTTATTTAGTATCTGATGCATCGCGTACCGAGTATGGTAGCTATAAGAGGTAAGGTTGCAAAACTATTTTTATGGTTAGTGTAACAAAACGTCTCAACGGGTCTGCTGCGACTAAAATCTAACAAAACATGTTTAGTGAACTGTCGGACCAAAAACAACACAGTAAACAGTTAGGCCATGCCCCAATTTTGTTAGAAACACATGCTAATTCTAACAAAAATATGATCGCAGCAGACCCGGCTTTAGGCGCAAATGTAACAATTGAGGCCCTAGAATAAGTTTTTCAGGTAAGTAGCTTACGAATACTAACAATACGATATTTGTGCTTACCATCAGGTTCTACTAGAATCAAACGCGAACAAGTCAAAGATATGAATAGGTTTAACGCAAAAGTAGTAGTAGCTAGTGCTGTAACTAGGGCAGTGTCGGCGGTGCCCCTGCACAGGGCGTAGACCCTAAGGGGGCGCATGAATTTTGGTCGTTCCTGCGTTACAACATTTTAGAGGGTACAGTAATAGAAACTCGCACCGGGCGCACAAAAGGCTAGTTACGGCAATGGTAGTAGGCTATCTAGTAGTAGTAGTAGTCGGCACTAGGGCCTCTATTGTTCGATAAAATTTGCTTGAAACAGAGGTTTATTTTTGGCACGAGTAAAATTAACAATAGTTGAAACATTATTGTGAATTATTTTCAGTCATTAATTGAATTAAATGTACTTATTAGTTGACAGAAAAAAAATTGTAAAAAGAATTAAATTTTTCAAGTAAATATAATGACCAATTAGGTACATACGTATGTATAAAAAAAATTCAATACTTTACTTTATTTATACTGTAGGTAGGTACCTACTGTTTTAGAAAGTAACTGTAACAGTAAACTTACATTGTAAAGCTTTTTACTTTTTTACAGTAACATTCGTAAATTATGATTCATTTAGATGCCCATTTTATATTTACATTTCAATCAACGATTGATGAAATCATTCATCGAGTGCACTGAACCAAGGCATGGTTCAGTCGCTCTTGGGTCATTCAATAATCATGATTTGACCTTACACGTCTAAATAATATAGTGACCGTAACATAAACTATTATTAAACGTATAATCAAGAACATAAAACATGAGTTTGTAGTGGTAGCGGTTTTTTTTTGTTTTTAATTTGGGGCAAAGGTCGTCGTTCGGCTTAGTCATAGAGTAAGGTAGAATCTCCTCTTGCAAAAGCTTGTAATCTCTTCATTAAAGAAATTGCTTTTTTTTTTGTGACCAATGTCATTCTATTTTTTTTTTTGTTCTCTATATAGGTCAAGTTTATGGATGACGGTATTACTGACTTTAAAGCAACACATATCTAGTCTGTCTCGTTGGTCTAGTGGTGACAAGCGCTACTGCTAATCGTGAGGTCCTGGGTTCGGTCCCCAGGTCGGGCAAAGTGTTATTGGATTTTTCCGTGTGGAATTCCTCAGTAGCAGCCCGGAGTTTAGATTTGTGTCCGGTTGATGGCAATAGGCTCGGGACCTATTACATGGGACTCAAACATAACGGCGAAATGAGGGTGTTACCTACTATATACCTCTGCCCAACTCGTCAGGGAATACAGGTGTGATGTTTATGTATGTATGTATCTAGTCAAACGGTATTAAAGAATTAGTTAAAGTAAATCATTATAATTAATCATTCAAAATATTAAAATTGTTATTTTGTCTTTGGTACGATTTTTGGACAAACATAATACATCGGTTTTCTTCGAAACTAGAATACGCAACCATAAATTTGAAAGCTTCGTTACAAATAAAGCTCTCCGAAGATGGAGAGCTTATCATTATCTTTTCTTATCTTAATCGTCAACATTCCTTTAAATCAAGATTATAATATTGATATTCAACGCGTAACGAATTTAATAAAGAATTCAACTTACTTTAGCAATGTTTAATTTCACCATACCATATTTGTAACGACAGGGCACACGCAATTTTTTTGTACAGAATGATTAAATTGCTCTGATATGTAGTTCGTGGTTTATGGATAAAAGAAATGTGTACATCTTAGTACAGTTACAACATAGCAATGCTATAAACACGCATTGCAATACAAAGGTGTTATTAAAATTGTTAATTATTTGCAATAGATTACGAATAATTTATTAAGTGATTCACTGGCAATATTGTGCGTGTTAATGAAAATAAACATTGCGTTTATTAATGACTAGCTGTGTCCTCACAGCTCCGTCCGTAGCCTATGTTACTCGTTAAGTTTATTCGTTACATACAAAAATACAAATCTTTCCTCTTTATAATATCAGTATAGATATAGATTTCTTGAGACTTAAATGTAGAATTTTTCTTGCATTTTTTATGTTTATTGTTTTTTTATAACACAACTTCACGTCTGCATTCTCCGAAGGATTGGGCAGAGGTGTATAGTAGCACCCTCATTTCGCCATCACGTTTAAGTTCCATTAGGGGGCGAGCTTATTGCCATGAACCGGGCACAAATGCAAACTGAGGAATTCCACACGGAAAAACTCAATAACACTTTGCCCGACCTGGGGATCGAAACCAGGACCTCACGATCAGCAGTCGCGCTTGCCACCACTAGACCAACGAGGCAGCTTTTCTGCTTATATTGTTCATTTCACTGAGTAGTTATGTGGTACGTACACGGGCTTATTACTTATCTACCATATAATGCCAGAAAACTGTTTTATTTTATACTTGCTGTTGCTCGCGGTTTCACTCGCTTTCTAAGTAACTACTCAATATACCCGAATAAAAAGTATCCTATGTTTTATTCCAGGACATGGTCTATCTGTGTGCCAAATTTCATCTAAATCCATTCAGTAGTTTTTGCGTGAAAGGGTAACAAACATCCATACATCCAAACTTTCGCGTTTATAATATTAATAAGAATTTGTATTTCGTTGTGTTACGGCTTTCCTCATTTTATTATGAGAAATAATGTAAACGTCTAATGTGGGAAAAAAAGAAGAATTTTAATAGTTTAAGCATGATAAGTAGAAGACTAATTAAAAAACAGTTAGATGACATTCTGCAATTAATTATTCTCGCTATGCACACAGTAATGTACAAAGAATTATCCTTTACTATTATATGAGTTACAGACAACAATATTTTTACATTTCCGCATTAAAAATTACCATATTATTGTAATAAATACCTAAAATGACCAGATTACAGGCCTGTAATGTCATGGAATTTATATAATTCATGTATGTAACGACTTCCCTTTGCAAATGACATTACAGTGTCATGTTTTCCTGATAGCCTGAGGTAAGCAAATTACTTGTACATTGAAATTTCCGTAATTTATCTAATGGTCATCAGTGATCAATATGCGTAATATATTCTGTTTCTTGCAGTAAAATGATGTTTATCAATTTCAATACAAGTAAGAATTAGTAAGAAACAACTATGCGATGATTCATAAAATACTGCCTTGTTGGTTTAGTGGTCGCAGGTGCGACTGCTGAGCATGGGGTCCTCGGTTCGATCCCCAGGTCGGGCAAAGTGTGATTGGGTTTTTCCATTAGGAATTCTTCAGTAGCAGCCTGAAGTCTGGAGTAGTGCCCGGTTAATGGCAATAGGTATGCCTCCTATTACATGGGACTTAAACATACCTGGCGAAATGAGGGAGTACTAAAAACATCTCTGCCGAACCCTTAATTACAAGGCGTGATGTTATGTTATGATTCATAAAATATGATTATGATGGTGTGTTTTTCTTCCGGTTGGATAGACTAAAATGGACTATTTTTATTACCTACATATAAATAAAACAAACATGATTACGTATGAAAACTTCTATCATTGCATGGCGTTAAAAATTATCCAATTAAATACCCCTACGCGGCATTTTGTCGACGACATGTCAGCGCCAGATCGTAGAAGCTGGCGTATCGAGGGCAGCCGCCGCGCCGGTGCGTCGACGGCTGCCGTCGACAAACGGCGATGACTGCAATTAACCCTTAAGGCGGGTACAGACTGCTGACGTAACATGCAATGTAACATGAAAGGTACGTAGTACGCACGCGTAGTGTGCACGGTTCGTGCGCGCAAGGCGTCCACACTATGGGAATTCTGTTACATTGCATGATACATTGCGACAATGTGGACGGCAAATTCTTTCATTGCGTGTTACATTGCATGTTACATTTCGTAAGTCTGTACCCGGCTTTAAGTCGACAAAGTGCTGCCTTAAATACATCAGTATCTAATTCAATAAATAAGCACATGCAAGCAAATCCCTTTGAAATTCGAATGTTAACATTTAAAACTTGATCTATAAATACTAATCCAACACGTCAAAGCGAGTAAACATTCTTAAAGCATCAAAGCATTTGTGTAAGTAGCTTGACGTTTCTCAACACATTTGTGCCCATCTATACAAGCGTTACTATATGGAGCGTGACATCGATTTTGTGCTCACGTGTACTCCAGTTATGTGACAAATGACAACATAGCGCGATACGTGCGTGACATTTACGTAAAGCGTGAACAGAAATAATGTTACATTGCACGTCGCGACCGTGTTCAACGATGGTATAGGTAAAGGTTTACTGTTGTAGGATAATCGGAAAATCGGATCTTTGCGATAATCCTAAGACGATTGCAAAGGACCGGATATTTGGAATCTAAGACAGATTTTTGTAATCACCCGAGCTATTATCAGGATCATTGCAAAAATCTCAGTTAGTTTAGGAGGATTGGAAACATGAACGCTGATTGGCTAATCTCAGAATCGATTTATATCATCTTTATTCTGGTCGGCCAGTACATGGCTCTTCACAAATATTTATAGACGCAGAAAAGTGATAACGCTAAAGTGATAATTCAAACGCAAAGTTAGGGAACACTACTTGAAGTCGCTGCACTCCTAATCATCTAATTTAGTCTTCGTCATAATTGCATTAAGATTTTTATAACGTTTTGTAATTGATATATATATATTGTAATATCTATATATTTTATTATGTGTATTTTATATTTATCTTTTGAATTCCTAATATATTCAATCCAAAATTGTCAACTCATCTTTTTCCTGTACCTATTTTGATGCTTTTCTTTTTAACCCTAAGGTTGACTGGTAGAGAATGCCATAAGGCATTAAGTCCGCCACAGTGCATAGAAGTATAAATAAATAAATAACGATGATATCAGCCAATCAGCGCTGATAACATAACGTGAGCGGTATTCGCGACTTACCTAAGAAAAGTCGGATTTTTGCAATGATCCTGAAAGTAGCTCGGATGATTACGAACATCTGTCTTAGATTTCAAATATCCGGTCCTTTGAAATCGTCCTAGGATTATCACAAAGATCCGATTGTTCAGATTATCCTAAGTCATATAGATTACGCCGATAATGACGGCGAGCCTATTGCCCTTAATCGTAAACAAATCCAAACTCCAGGCAGCTCAAAATCTTATATGGCAATCGACACCAAGTTCACATAGCCTATTGGTATTGTAGGCGCACAACTGCGTCTCCATAAACGTAGTAATCAAGGTTAATTCAAACAATTTGCGTTTTTAAATAATCGTAGTCCTTTTAAGTAGATATGCAGTCCTATTAAAATATTTGTGATCTTCAAAGATGGACCTATTGCAAGTGCAAGTGTCTCAATTAAACTCACAATAAAACGCAATACTTAGTTTAGGTTCTAATTTAAATAAAGCAATGTAATAAGTTATCGTTGATATTTTTTTGTTTAAAATTGTTTAAATAAAAGGAAAAACTGACTGACTAACAAATCTATCAACGCACAGCCTAACCTGTATTTTACACGAAGCGACTGCCCTCGAACCTCCGCAACCCAGTTACTGGGCAATGCCGATATCCTAAGGTTAGACAGGTTGTCAGACTTTCGGGCTTCTGACTACCCGTAACGACTGTCATAGGTATTCTTAACACCCGGGACTAGGGTTGCCATCCGTCCGGGTTTCCCCGGATTTGTCCTAGTTTAGAGGGCATCCGGGGAGCGTCTGGGCGGGGCTTCATTTGTAGACCGGGTTTAAAAAATTTAAGTCTTGGCCCGCCCGCGACACATTTTTGTGTCGTGATTTTTATTACACTGACTATGCTTAAAAAAACCTGTTGACATGTCCGGATTCTGGGCTCTAAAATCTGGGGTTTTCACACGTCTTGTCCTGGTTGCCAAATTTTAGAGATGGCAACCCTACCCGGGACCGAAAGAGTAACGTGCTCTCTTTGTTTGTTATTAAAATTATTGCATTTTTTGTCTTATTCTGTACTCTCTACAGTGCCAATTTTACCAACGTCGGAAGTCTTGCATCTTAGGATTACTTAAATTAAACGTTTTGACAATTTTTATATAAGAAATTCTGTACAAACGTCTCACTTATTCCTCAGATAAACTTTATCCGACGGTGGTAAAATGGGGCCTTATTCACGTGAACATGGAGCTTCATAAATATGCATATAACCTAATGTATTTTCGCAAAACTAGTGTTGAAATAGTACACTACTGTAGGCGTGACACTTAGGACCTGTATGTCGTTTTGTTATGTGCACGTCTTTAAGAGATTAGTGACAATTTTCGCATAGATTTCAGTTTGCAATCGGCTACGCAATCTTACAAAAGACTAGCCTTAAAACTTGACTTTTCTAATTCATGTGCGTATTGTATAATTATCACTTGCTTTAAAACTGTGAAGGAAAACATCATGAGGAAACCGGCATGCTTGAAAGATATTTCTCGACGGCATGTGACGCCAAGTCAGATGCCCATGGGTGGCATAAACTCTGACACCAGGTTAATCACTAACCACACGAAAAGAAGTAGAGCCCAGTCAAACAAAGAACCACCTTTTTAGGGAATACGTATTTATTTCTGAAATGTTGGGATGACGTTTTGTTACATCTTATAAAGATTACGAAGAAACTATTGAAATTATTAAATCTAGAGAAATGTGTATTGCGCTAGGATATTTTCCCGTCCTGCGATGTCTAAAATATACATAGTAATTTTTATTGAAAGCTTTTATGTAAACTTAATTTATTATTATTTTTGTCGCAAGCTTTATAAAAACGACTTTTCATTGGTGTACAAAACCGTCTTGATGGTTGTAAGCTACCCTGAATTAAGCCTTATTTTTTCCTGTTCTTTAGTGCAAAAATAAAATGATTACATACTAGTTTATGCACAATGTGTGCATAAAATCATCACGACATTTCAATGTCGTATTGTAATATAAAGAAATACGGAACTAATACATATTAGTATGACGCATTCAATTGCGTATTGCGATCACTTAGAATAAAAGCTCATGTATCATAATTAATCATAGACCAAAAAATTTTTTTCCTGTTTAATTGGAACTGTTTTGGGCATTTTTAATTAAGTGGTCAAGGCAAAAATATGTTCGGAAGAAAAAACTTACAAACATTAATCAAGTTAAAACAGAAAAAAAACGGTTCAGTAATTAGCTGCGTATATAATAACAGAAATGCTACTAGTTAAACTAAGCAACTACCTGTCTGTATCCGCCTTGTCAATAAAAAACGGGTGTTAGAAATTTAATATTTCGGTATAACGCGTATTGAGGAAACATTCAACAAATCACTGTATCGATTACGTCTATGAATTTTCCGAGTCGATTATTATTAAAAATGCCCGCGAAAGTAATTCCCGTACACGCGTATACCTACATAAGTAGTACTTATAAGTTTAAGACCTACCACAAGGAGCCTTTTCAAAACATTCCAGTTCCGATAAGATCGCGACCGTGAAGGTCATTCGGCCATTCGTAAAACCGGGTTCTTATCGATTCGGGTTGGGATTTGCATACCAAAATAATTTTGTGGGTATCGATCCTTGTACCTGTTGATGAAAGTGGGTTTGAAGGAATGTGTGTTGTGTATTTTATCGATGTTTTGTTAGCGTATTAATTTTGCTGATACATGTTTTGTGAGCAAAGTTTTTTGAAACGATTTTTGTATTCTTGTGTTAGTTAGTGGAAGATACGATTGAAGATTTCTAATTCGATGAGCTTAAAATAATGACAGTTATAAATAAAAACGAAGTTTACACGGTATATCAAAACTATTAATAGGACATGAAAATATCAGTACCTTGGCATTCATTTTATTGTAGCTTAAAAAATATTCGAAGGTTCTATTTAATTCTAGAGTCGGCTTAAACTTAACAATTCATGCTTAACTATTTCCATTAAAATGTAGTGACGTTCTATATAACTATATAGAACGTCACTACATTTTAATGGAAATAGTTAAGCATGAATTAAAATAAACTTATTTTCCACATAAATACATACTGCCTTGACTGCCTCCTTGGTCTAGTGGTCGCAAACGCGACTGCTGAGCATGGGGTCCTGGGTTCGATCCCCAGGTCGGGTAAAGTGTTATTGGGTTTTCCCATTAGGAATTTCTCAGTAGCAGCCTGGAGTCTGGATTTGTGCCCGGTTAATGGCAATAGGCTCGCCCCCTATTACATGGGACTTAAACATAACTGGCGAAACGAGGGTGTACTAAAACACCTCTGCCGAACCCTTCGGGGAATGTAAGGCGTGATGTTATGTTATGTAGATACGTACTATATTCACGCCTGAAATCTCCGATGGGGTAGGTATCTGTACACCCTTTCGAGGTTGCGGTGCATGCTTTTGCGAATCCCGCGACCTTGGCCAATGGACAGGAATAGGAACACCGTGAGTTTTACCCGGTAAGAGTCTGGCACAACATCATCATCCATGAGGATTATAACAAAATAAAAAAAATGTGTCTGTGCATCTACGTTTCGCCTTTAGAACTAAGTCCCATGTGGTGGCGAGCCTAATACCCCTTTTCCAATCAGAAATTTTCATTTACTTTCCAATTAGCGGAATCACCATACTATTCACATAAAGTAAACATCTCAGTAAATCCCTTTCTAGGTCGTATCGTGCGTTGATGAGTCAGTAAGTCGTAGCCAGTGATTTTTTCCGCGTCAGTACATACGATGCCTTACATAACTCTGAGGTAACGTTTACAACTTCACTATGTCATTACGTTTACGTTTACCGTCTCGACGCCGTTTTGTTACTCGATTAGGGGCGCGTCACGTTGCGTGCGCGATCTCGCGGATATTATTGTTCTATGGTATTATTAATCAAAGTGTATTGTTGCAATTTTTGTGCGGTATTTTTAGAATGGAATGCTTTTAGTGGTTTTATTGTGGAATTTTTATAAAACGACGATTCACGTAATGTTTACTTCCTTATTTATTAACTACTAGCTGTGTCATCACGGCTCCGCCCGCGAAGATGATGATGCGTATGATGTTTTATTCCAGTAATAAATATAGCCTATGTTACTCAGCGATAATGTAGCTTTCTAACGGCAAAATATTTTTTGAAATCGGTCCACTGGTTTTTAGTTTATTCGTTACATACAAAAATACAAATCTTTCCTCTTTATAATATTAGTATAGATATAGATTAGTATAGATTAAGATGACGTAGGTATGTTATAACAAAACAGGAATGGAATATTTTTATATAATAACTTTCATGACTTTACCTACTCAAGTAGTTTTTATCAAGGTTGCTTGACTTGTTTGCGCTCAACCGGAGCCCTTCATAAAGGGTCATTCACGTGGCGATGTCGCTAATTGACCTGATCAGAAACTAGTCGGGCAACCCCGATAAAATGCTTGTGAGTAAAGCCAAATATACTCCTGAGCAAGAATGGTTTAATTCATAGATTGATTATAGACCTTCTCGTAGATAAAACTTTCCACTGAATAAAAGTAGTGATAGCATAGCAATTGAACACTTGCCTTTCATGTAGGAAGGTCTGAATTCACCCCGACCCGCACCTCGGATTTTTCAAATTCATGTGCGGATGAGAATTTAATTATAACGTGGGTTAATGGTAAAGGAAAACATCGTAGGGAAATTTTCACACCTGAGAGGGCTCCAAAAAGTTCTCGATGGTGTGGGTAGTCCGCTAATCCACGCTATACCAGCGTGGTGGACTAAGGCCTAAACCCTTCTCCTTCTGAGAAGAGGTCCGTGCTCAGCAGAGAAAAAGAAATGCGTAGATCGATGTAATGCACTGTGAAGGAACAATGGCCCAAATTACACGCTTAGCAAATAGATTTGTTCTAGCACAAGCAATTCTTTTACGTTACTCAAGGGAAGAGAGGAATATTAAATATTACATAATATAAAAAGTAATTCCTAAGCATATTTAGAATGATTACACTTAGCATGCCTTGAAGCAACATGCAATTACTTAATCGACTACAATCATAGTAAGAAACGATAGTTATTTGGTATAATCGACTAACCGTGTTTCTTTGGTACATCCCTAATTATAAGTTATCTTCTAAAATTGATACGTGAGGTGTTACTAAAGCTAAGACGCCTGACAGACATGTTTATTACAGTCCACACTGAAATCCTACACGGTATTCGTGCTTCTACATGAGTACTGTCAGTTATGTTCAAAACGATCTTAATCTCATACACATAATTTTTATGGTGCCTAGAGATATGCTCGATAAACACGTCGATCAAATATATATAGAAATCTCATGAAATAACCATAGCGAATAAGACACCATCTTTGAAAAGGGGCGTTTGCGTGAATTTTATTGTAAGACACGTGCGATCTTCTAAAATCGCGCTAATGTGTAGGATACTAACGATTATTTTTCATAGATTTCGATTGACAATGTCGATCGTCAAAATCGATTAAAAAATCCAGCTAGTCGCTACCCTAAAGGCATTGACAGGTCCCGCTGTCGAATAACAATATCGATCAACAAAATCAACTACGACAAGTGCGATCGCCAAAATTTATCGACAGAGTAGAACAAATATGTAGATACATGGAATTTATTATTACAATTGTGGGTTGTTACTGATTTATCTCAGCGTAACAATAATGCGGCTAACGACGCCTATAATATTGACGGTTCTGTGTATATTATCCCATCACTGGTATTAGAGAGGTTCGCGCTCAAGGATGCAATGCATTGCTTAGAACTAAATTTATTGTGTCGCACTATTGAACGTGACTGCAAAATAATAGTCTTTATGTATTGGCTGGTAGCACGTTTTGTAGTATTTGGGTGTAGCATAAAATGGGCATAGTTGGATGAGACGTAGCTTTTAGATGCAGAGATTTCACGAAAATAATAAAATTATTTCGGTTTAATTTATTAACATAACATATCATCAATCCTTGTATTCCTCGAAGGGTTCGGCAGAGGTGTTTTAGTACACCCTTGTTTCGTCAGTTATGTTTGAGTCCCATGTAATAGGAGGCGAGCCTATTGCCATTAACCGGGCACAAATCCAGACTCCGGACTACTGAGAAATTCCTAATGAAAAAACCCAATAAAATTTTGCCCGAACTGGGGATCGAACCCAGGACCCCATGCTCAGCAGTCGCGCTTGCGACCACTACATCAACAAAGTAGGCAATAATTAATTTATAAATGTTTTCTTTTTTTTATTAATCAATTCATAATCTGTAGTCTCCTCCTCAATACTCCGACAATCCATTGAGAACAGCTGATTGGCTGAGGATTATTTTTAATCTGTTATTATAATTGAAGTTTTAATTGTTTTTTGTTAGTGTAGCAGCCAGTTTAGCTTAATGAATTAAGATTTTTATAGACCGTGCTAACATCCATACGAAGGTGAACATCCATATAAAATGGTTAATGAAATCAATATAAGGTTAAGCTACACGATGGCTGATGCGTGCGTGCCGTCAGTTGGGCCAGGTCATCTCAAACCTGCTATGGCTCTTTCCTCAAAAAGCCATTCCAGACATTACCCTACATTATTACACTCTTATCGTTTTTATACCACAATGTCTGGACTTTAAAAGAGACCTTGACTTCTGAGTTTGTTTCTGCTTTTGTCCTCAGAGATAGACAGAAAGGAAATGCCGGCACTATCTAGTCTTCAAAAAAACATTACATTGACTTGTAAAAGTATTTGTAACAGATTTATTTACAGAAATAAAAAGCATTTATCACAATTAAATCTATCTTGCACAATATTAAAATCCTCACCGCCCATTCACATTAGGATGATCTCCTAACCATTGTTCTTAAACAGGAACTTGAGAAAGTAGATCAGTTGCATTATCAAAAAGACGTCGACAGCCTGGATTAAATCATCACCAGTAATGCAGTCACGACTTCTTTCAAATATTTCGAAAGCTTATAAAGATGATACAATATCCTACTTAAGTACACAAAGGTAGAAAGTACTTGAAGCAAAGTTTACTTCCCTATGACGTAAGATAAATAATCGATCTCATTTGTCAAATCATTGAGTCGTGTTCTCTGAAATGTCGGTTAATGAATTTTTGTGCAAGCATACAGACATTACAAAGCAGAGCATATGTGAAGAATATTGTTGTTTAATTAATGTTGCGTAGGCGTCAGGTTCGGTGTGAGAAGTCGTGAGTTTAATACATTTGACGCTTTAGAGTTGAGAAAGAGTCTGGCGTATTAGAACGAGTAATTGTGATTTGGGGTATGGTGTTGACATAGTTATATGTTTGAAATGAGAAGATATGTTTTATCGACTGTAAAAGCACGGGTAACTTTTGTCACGGTGATAATTTCGCCAATCTTATCAAGTCTATGGGTATGCATGGAGGTGCACCAGGTTGTCATTTCGTAATATGCGCGCACATCACCGCAGTTCGAGTATGTCTGAAATCTTATTCATTTAAGAAAGGTGCTTCCTTAATTCTGCCCAGCATTATTAATCCCGCTATTACCATTTACGGAGCTCTTCTTTGTTCAATATTTTCTGCTTTGGCCTGGCATTTAATATCTTCCTTAATAAGTCTGATCTTATATCCACATTCTTCACAACATCTAGCTAGTGCAAAAATTGGGCCCCGCCAAGGCTTATCTTTAATATACTATATTTAATTCTTGTAGAGGCATCCGTTGTTATTTAATTAATTTTACCGGATCCTAGAATCTAGAAAATTATGAAATAGTTGCAGAGGCAAATTAAGTCGTTAACGGAATCACAGCGAGCATTAAGATATACGATAGTCATGGTCATAAGCTGATTTTAATCAGTTCATTGAGTTAGCTGACTCTCACTTCGTGAGTTGTTATATTCAATACATTGAATAAATAGGTGAATGTATATATTCATAAAATTGAATACAATTTTGACGATAGCTTTTTGTTTGTTACTCATCCATGGAATAGATGAAAGGTTAAATGAGGTTAATGATTATTTGACTATGTGTTTTGATGGTTGCGGTGCATGCTCTTGCGAATCCCGCGACCCCGGCCGAACGGTCAGGAGAAGGAACACCGTTGGTTTTTAGCCGGTAAGAGTCCGGCAGACCCCCCTCGCTTTCCCCGGGCGAAGGACATCCATGAGGATTTTCTAACGAGAAAAAAAACAATAAAAGTATTTGATCTGCCCTAGTATCTTTGTATGTTACAAAATAAAAACGGCTATGCATGATACGATTTGATTCCGTTCTGATTACCTACATAAATAATTATTGTCGTCATGATTTTCTAAATAAATACATAGAACTTTAATATATATATATAACTATCGCGATGAAATAGAACTTTAAAATGCAATAATAACATTATATAATACTTCTGTATATGTGTGCTTTATCTGTGTGAAATGTATTTAATCTGTGGACAGCAATTTAACTGTCAACATTAGTTCCGTTTATAACATAAGATCCGGCTAAATGGACTGAGACATTAAAAGTTAATCTAGAGAACATACTTATTAGGTTTTTTGTCTGACATATTACGACTAAAAAAAACAGCAAATGTAGAGGGAGAAACGTGTTAAGACTAAACTGTTACAGCTGATTTTTTATTTATTAAATCGCACTTCGGCTGCAATTATCCAATTAAAAGATAAATACTCTGAACTGCGAACTCCGATCAATTAACATCACATCATCATGTTACAATAACTAGATAATTTTCAACTATCATCGCAGCCGACTTCCTACTTTTACGGAATCCCACAGTTGCATAAGCTTTAATAGAAAGGTACCTACGTTTTATGGGGTCCACGTTGCCCTTTGATAAGTTAAATTTTAATACAGGCACGAAACGGCGAATATTTATTGAGGAGGCGTGTCAAAACAAAATTGATGTCTAATTGTTGTTTGTTACATAAACAATTGTTGATTCGACGTTTTGGTGTTGCAATATGTGCATTATGTGCAGGTGTATGAATTAAAGCTATTATTATTTATTGCAATACAACTTGACCTGTTTTTGTCAGTGTACTGTGTACATGGCGATGTGTACGCAGTTTCTCCCCATGCTGTGGGTGTCGTAAGTAAGGCGACTAGAGATTATATCATGAAGACCCAGTCGCTTTGCGTAAACAAAAATCTTGTTGTATCATAACCATCAAATTACCCAGTAGCTTTTTGAGCAGAAACAGATAATACAAAAGAAGCGTTTGAAAATGTTTTTGTGCCTAATAAAACAACAAAATATTTTTTGAGGTAGTTAAATCTGTGGAACAAAATGGCATACCTGAATTAATTTGAATACATATTCGCTTGAAAACAGAATAATGATGTGAAAAATGCATATGATTAATAAATTATGCAGATAGCAACAGTAAACATAAACATTACAATGAAGATATGTCTAATTAAAACATTACTAAGGAAATTAGGTGTGTTTCGAAAATTTTAACAACTCTGCTGATCTTGGCCGCAAGGTTAATGCATACTTAGGTAAGTACTATGTTCTAGAGAATATGGACAATCAGTTTAATAATGATTACAAAGAATTTGCCTACACTGATTTTTTCCCCATTTTACTAATTTGACAATTTTATTTGACCTTAGCTTTGTCTTTGTCTTCCGATAGGGTTGATCTAAGCCTTTAAGAGGAGCTACTGTCTGATAAAGCTTTCCTTGGTGTTCTCTGCTGTATTTGGTCTTATGGGAATACTTAGTGGTGATTTTGTTGGCACTTATAGTTGTACTGACAATAATATTTTTCCAAGTTCGGTGGCATCCCGCAGGGTATCATTCTGGGGTCACTTTTACAAGGTGTTCATTTAAAGTATTTTTTTAAAGGAGATAACAAGCAACATCAAAATATAGTTACAGTTTTATATTGACACTTAATAGGCGAATCTTTGAAGCAGTCTGAATTAAGTCTCAATACCAGGACATCAGTCCTTAACGGCGAATTAATATGCGGAATTATCTGACTCAGTTTATGTATTATTAATAACCCCGTTTATACTACATTCACTGACCACAATCATTGTCGAGTATGTCCTGTTTATTCGAGAAAGTGAGGTCAAAGATATTAAGGAATAGAAAAAAACGAAATAGCACAGTTGTCGTTTCAGTTATGACTAATACTGATAAGATCAATTATGACATATTGACAAGTGTCAATTTTAGAGAACGTGGCTGAATAAATGAAAGTTATCTGATTTTTGTCGTGACCTGTCTTAATTAGATTTAAGTCTTTGTTCTTTGATTCTTAACTGACACATTTAATTTGGGTTCTATATCATGATGTCACTAAATAATAATACTTATTATTTCGTATAGTGAGACCTTAAATTAATTATTGGTCTCCGACTCACCATTAATGTAAGCCTGAAAAAAGTACTATATATAGTTTTATCTACTACTTTATCCCTATCTTACATAACAAATCGAGGCTCGTAAAGTCGTAAGTGACGTGCTTAGATTATGACATCGATTTTATGCATTGATTGATCGATTACTGGCCGGATGTTTGCTGTCATTACTACTCAAGGCTTTTATTGTTTGTAAACATTCGAGTTCTGAGTTACAACAGCTGGTGTGCAGGGGTCAAGAATCATCTTTGTAAGGGAAGAATAATATATTATTACGTTTTACAAATATTATTTTGTAGCATTCAAAAAGAGTCGTACGTCACTTTCCCAGCTCGGAAAACATATTCTTGATTTCAATCTGACTGAAAATAATATAGAAAATTTCTGAATTGGCGACTGAAACTCGCCTATTAATTGAGCAATGGAGGGCGGGTGTCTTATAAGTACCGTCTTCGGCAAATTGGAATCTTCAGGGATGGTAAAATAAGTCTTGTTTTAGTATTTAATAATTAAATAGAAAGGGATGCAACTACTTTTAATGATTAAGAAGCCAGATACGCACACATTACATTACAATGAGTATAAACGCATGATATTAACGCATGATAATGTGTTAACGCAATTAAAATTATAACTTAATGAGTATTTCGTTTGAAATTAGCATACGACCTTAGTGCTGAGCTAATAAAGAATAACCTTCATGGTAAGTACAGTACTAAACATTCCTCATATTTTATTGTTGCATAAGTTAACGGTGATAAAAAAATGATAACCCTAAGCCTGGTATTCACCAAGATTCATTCTCTGCCTCGTTGCTCTAGTGGTGGCAAGCGCGATTGCTGATCTTGAGGTCTTGCTTTCGATCCTCAGGTCGGGCAAAGTGTTATTGGGATTTTCCGTGTGGAATTCCCCAGTAGCAGCCCGCAGTTTAGATTTCTGCCCGGTTGATGGCAACAGGGTCGCCCCCTATCATATGGGACTTAAACATAATGGCGAAATAGGGTGTTACTATACACCTCTGCCTAACCCTTCGTAGAATACAGGCGTGATGTTATGGTTTACTTGAATTTCTATTAGAATTTTCGAGTAAACGTTCGTTTATCCAGAGAATTAATGTTGGTGAACACCAGTTTATCGTCGCTGCGCCTGTAAAATCTGTTTTTTAATCATTTATTTGGTTAAGAAGATAGAAAAATAAATTATTAGAAAACGTATTCTACAGTTGCACGTGGCTTGAGAACTATTATAAAATAGCATCAAAGACAGATTTTCAAAAAACAAAATACAGAGGATTTTGCAGGCGGAGCGACGATATGTCGCCTGTGATGTCAAAATGTGAGTGGATACTTGATATAAGTGAAGCTACTTAAATTATGACGAAGTGGTTGGGTACTTCGTGATTTGGCTATTACGCAAGCCCTTGTGAGAGCTGGTGTCTGTATTAAGTTCAAAACATGAATGACACAGGCTCACACCCTCATAAAATCAAATAAATAAATGGCAAAATTCTATTTGAATAGTGGTAATGTACTTAGTTAACACCGACAGATATCTTAGAAATAAAATGCTATGAGAGAATAGCGTACTTGGCGCGTTCGACGTGCGTTTCCTGATGTGCACACTCCCCTATAAATTGAGGCCTAAAGCCTAACAATACCATCCTAAGTAGTATGTACCGCTGTCATTTAATTTGCCTCTATTCATATATCCACTTGTTTACGTAATATGAAGTAAGTGCTTTGATATGTCTACCGACTTAATGCATTTGAATGCGCTGCCTGAGTGGGTATTCCCCGACAGTTACAATCTGGGTGTCTTCAAGTCACGAGTGAATCGGTTTCTTCTGGGCAAGCGTGCTCCATCGTAGACCGCATCATCGCTTAACATCAGGCGGGATGGCGGCCAAACGCAGGCCTAGTAACAAATAATAAAAAAAAAAATTCAAGATGTGTGCGAGTTTTAATTTAAGGCATTATCGAAACGGCTTATCAGTGGTTACGAAACACAGAAGATGTTTGAAACACTGTATATACTCGTGTTTATGATATTCAATACCGCATTTCCAATACTTACTAATATAATCTAATTACATTAAAACGATGGTTCCAGATACATACATTTTATTAAAGAATCTCAGGACCAAAGGCCATACTGTTGTGGCCAACATTAGCTGTTTCTCTATCACATTGTAATAATCGTAATATTGCCCCTTAGTGACGAAAATAAATATTTTTTATTGTTGTGTGGTAACCCTAAGCCCGCAAGCTGTCATAATCTCATAATATTATGGTGTCACGTAATAGTGGGCGTCAAGTACCTCTCTATTCGTACCGGTATTTACCTAGTATGTATCTCTGCCTCTCACGGAAGTAGGCATAGGAAGCTAACGTCCCACGTTTTTCTAATAATTATTGAGATGCCGACTATTGTATTGTGTGTTGGATAGTTTTAAGTTTTTGGTGTGATACTATTTTAACTATTTTTATGTGCATACATTTATTCTTCAGAGAGAGAATAGCTCATGCCTTGGTGAATAGATTAGCCAGTCAGCAATTTTCGTAGCGGGGCTGACAGCCATTCTTAAATTATACATACATTAAACAATTATGATTTTCGTCAAGTAAAGTTGCAAAGTTTTCCGGTAGTCACGTTACGTTTAAGACTACAACGTTAAAAAACGTTTTCTAAATGTTAAAATGTGCTCTATAGTTCCTACGGCAGTCTATCAACTAATCGACCATTTACCAGTAAAATAACCATATTTTCCTTTAATAGAACTAATAATAGGGTAAAAACTACATATATATTTACCAAATACGTATAAAAATAATCAAAAACTGCACTCAGGCGTCAAAATATTTCTCCACATCACTGTCATCTGGAAGCGTGCCCAGAAGACGGGCAGCGTTGCCACGTTGGATGGCAACGCTAATTCTTTGGCCAAAGATTTGTAATATACTAGTTTAGATTTGTATTGTGTATTTTATATTAGGATAAATTCTTTATTACTATACTGGCCTGCAAAAATAAGTACTACACTTTTAATGATATTTACTTTTAAAGTGTGATACTTATTTTTGCAGGCCAGTGTATGATTAAATAAATAAATATTAGTATAAATGGGATTAATAATTATAGGGCTCCGTTGGCTCCTTTTGGATACGGAATAAATGAAAAGAACTTGGTACAGTACATTTTTCAAGAAGCCATAATCTAATCATGATGCTGTATTGAATTAAACTTTAATGCAAGCAATTTCTAAACTATAGCAAAGTCCTTCCTCCTAGTCTTTTCCCAATTATGTTGTGGTCAGCTTCCAGTCTAACCAGATGCGGCTGAATACCAGTATTTCACACGGAGCGACTGCCATCAGACCTCCGCAACCCAGTAACTGGGCATTGCCGATATCCTAAGGTTAGACCGGTAATTGTCAGACATTCGGGCTTCTGACTACCGGTAACGACTGTCATAGGTATTCTTATGACACCCGGGACCGGCGGTTTAACGTGCTCTTCAAGGCACAGAGGGGTCTCGATGTGTAACGAACGGTTACCCAGCCACGGACTGACCATGGCAAATCGATGATCGGCGCGGTTGCTAATTAGCCACGAGCTCCTCTTAAAGGATAGCTACGTAATACGTATAATAAAGGTAGTTAACCGCTTCAGCACTTTAGTAACGCTACCTAACCTCATTAAATTCTAAAGATTAAGCTATTATTACGTTTACCACGCCGAGACGAACCGATATGAAAATAATATAACATTAACAGAGTTAAGACGTAACAATGTTGATGGAATAATATTAGCCTTTCATGATAAAATGAAAGTGTATCTAAGTTTAACTTTGGCGTATTTAGGTCCGTATTACAGAACATTCCTCAAGTCCAGTTTGTTCTTTGATCAGTTGATCACTGTTTAAATATAGAATCAGTACTTGAGGAACGGTCTTATTCCAGAACGGCAATCAATCTATACTCAAATGAATCGAGACTCAAATCGAGCCGATCGATTGGTTGATTACAGATCAAATCACTGCTTGGGGTCGAATCTACGAACTGAGTGACGATCTAGAATAAAGCCAAACTCAGCTGAACTATGATCAATGAATCTATGCTTGAGGAACGTTTTAAAATTAAAACTCTACTCAAAACTAGTTTTAAACAGAGATCAATGCTTGAGTTTCGTTCTGTAATACGGACCTTAGGTAAAGTGCTTGTAAACGGTCGTTAAACAACCGAATAACCTGTACACGTTTTTCGCCATTCGTGGCTTAATCTGGCATACAATAAACCTGTAAGCTGCATTTACTTTATAAAGAAGATAAGCGTATACAATAAAGTTACCGCTCACACAACACGGCTATAATAAAATCACTGTGACCAAATTAGGTCTTGAACGAATATCTTAAATCGTAAAATCTTATATCCGGTTACGTAATAGCGTATTTTGTGAAATTTCACAGTCTGGATATGAATCACGAATGTGAAAAAGTTTCGCTTTTATGAATACAATAATTTAGCTAAAATGTTTTTTTTATTTGCCGTGGAATGCAGGGTTACTACTCCGTGTGTGATATCGGTTAAAATTTAACATGGAAGGAGCTTTGAGCGTTATGCAACAGCTGTAGAAAACAGTATTCATGATTATAAGGAAAATAAAAAAAAAAGAATAGATATAAATAAAAAAAAAAAATTGAAAGAAAATTTAGTTTTATTCCTAGGTTAATATTAATTTAAGTAGTGATAGCCTAGTGGTGTGACCGTCGGACTGCCAAGTCATAGGTCTCGAGTTCGAACCCAAGGCACGCACCTCTGATTTTTCGGATTCATGTGTGTATTGTATAACTATTACTTGCTTAAAAACGGTGAAGGAAAATATCGTGAGGAAACCAGCATGCCTGAGAGATATTTCTCGACGGCATGTGAAGCCAAGTCAGAAGCCCACGGGCGGCATAAACTCAGACACCAGAATATTAATTTTCTTTGATTTTAAAGATTTTTTTTACTTATACTTCCTCGTTTCTCTGCTTCCTTTGCAAAACGATTCTTACAAGTAGGTACACATATCTTACCTACTTGGATACTTACATTGTAAGAAATTGCGTGTCGAGATTATACCTTTGACATTGTAATTTTCTTGTCGCCACTGTAATATATAATTAATGCGTAGAATAAATGCATTAAAACATTCGCTGCATAAGTGCATTTCATAATTAATGTGCTATGGCGATAAACACGTAAATCAACGATTCAAAGGCTATTATTTTACTGAGAAAAGATCTATGGCTACGGAAAAAAAATTAAGCTAATTGGGAACTAAAATTATGGAAGAAAAGCGAATTTTAGTCATAAAAATATTTGTAATTTTGATCAAACAATAAGGCATGAAAAAATCATTATGGAATTTTTAAGTTCGATAATTTAAAAGTCGATAAAACGATCGATTCAGTATCTTGTTCACTCTTTTCCGAAATAATAGAACGTCCAAATACTTAAATTTTTTTTTCAACTACGGGCTGTACCAGCTTAAAAGCTTTTCAACCACTCAAAAACAATACTAACATTGAAAAACAAACATCGATTTAAAAATACTAATAAACTTAACAAGTTTACTGGATCAGTGGGTGAGAACCGATTATCGATACCGCGATGACATTTCGAAAGATTATGTTAATCGGTTCGATGATATAACGAACAATATATCGCCATGTGGGCCAACGAGGTCTTTGACGTCTCAGTGTGTTCGTAACCCGATGACCGTCATCTGTGAGAGGTCGGGAAACTTCGGAGTTCTTCGTAATTTTGTATTGGCTAATACAATGTTAATTATTAACTATTGAGAAGTTGATGAAAGTGGTAATTATTATAGAATCACATTATAAAAAAAAAAAACTTAGGACTGAAATGATACTCTTGTGGCAAAATTAAAACGTTCTTGCTTTGATTAAATATTAATTAAGTAGTAACCAGACAGCATGACATCCTGTGTGTTTCAGCCTAAGCATTCGCTTTCTTTCGATTCCGATATTTATTGATCGAATTAATTATTCCGGTAACGGCAGATACCTACTATTTGAATTTATATAAAATCTAAATATTCATAAACATAAATAACATCATGCCTTATAATCCTCAAAAGGTTCTGCAGAGGTGATTTTTTTAGTACACCCTCATTTCGCCAGTTATGTTTAAGTCCCATGTAATACGGGGCCAGCTTATTACCATTAACCGGGCAAAAATTCGGACTCCGGGCTGATACTGAGAAATTCCTAATGGAAAAACCCTATAACACTTTGCCCGACCTGGGGATCGCACCCAGGACCCCATGCTCAGCAGTCGCGCTTGCGACCACTAGACTAACAAGGCTGTCAGATAAATATTCAACTAATCATATCCAATTATTACCTACTTACTGTATGTTACAAAGAGAAAGTACCTACACAGATTTATGACATTTTCATCACAGCTTAAGAGCTTAGGCTTAATTAAATTCTCAGATCAGTATGATTATTATAAGGCCGCAAGTGCACAGGAAGACGATACCGACGCGAATCCAAACCGACTTAATAAAACTCTTTTTAATTGAGGCAGCTACAGAGTATACTGTACACCCATGACCTGGGCCCTTATTCTTCATGATATTTAAACAAAACACGCAAGAAACGCGGTCGCGTTACAATTATATTTTTGCAGTTCATGGTGGCGCTGCTTACAAAGTTCATTTGACAATAATAATGTCAAATTCAGTATAGTGTGTTGAAAAGTATTATCTTCAACTTTCAAGATTATAAAGCTGTGTTTTCATTAGGAGACAAATGTAGCGCGACAAGTATCGCCAGCGATGTCCGGCGATACCACTTCCGCGACAATTTTATGCTATGCCTAGTTGCCGGAAATCGATGGCAACAGTCGCAGGACATTTATCCTCTAATGTATACGCGTCGTTATCATTTTGAAAGTTAAAGATATATGTATAATATAACATCACGCCTGTATACCCAGAAGTGTATCTATAGTAACATCTTCATTTCGCCATTATGTTTAAGTCCCATGTAATAGGAGGCGAGCCTATTGCCATCACCCGACCACAAATCCAAACTCCGGGTTGCTACTGAGGAATACCACTCGGAAAAAATCCAATAACACTTTGCCCGACCCGGGGATCGAACCCAGGACCAACTAAACCAACGAAGCAGTTATATATGTATAAAGTTTTATACATTTCAGTAAGACAACGCACAATCACTATAAAAGCCTACAAAGCTGACCATCTGCCCGCGTCCTTACATACGGGTCGCGACATTTACATTGTGTGCCTTGAATACCATTCCTCAGTTATATCACTCGTTATACAATGAAGCTTTCTCCTCTGTATCTCTTTACTTAATATAATTTGTATATTAAGGATTCATCAGCCTATTGTTCAGCGTGACTTGTTTGTAAAGCCTAAAATCAGCATTTGATGTAATAAGTGTAAGGTATTGATTTTGTTTTGAAGTTGTATTCGTTGAGTGTTTAGTTATTTGTGTGGTGTATGTATGAGGGAAATACGCTTATGAACTAGCAGGTAACGAATACCAGTAAGAATGTTGATTGGCATATGTTGATTGGCATATCTGTTACATTAATAGAACATGGCGTTTTATAATTTGATCCTGCATTATTTTCACTACTATCTCTAATGGGTATGACGAAGATTCGGAAGAAGTACGAAAGTGAAAGAGATAGCGGCGCTTCAATGACATATAGATAATGTCGTTTTTTTTTGTATACCTACATATAATATCATTGATACCGTCGAAATTCATAACCTTAATTAATGCAGATAAGGTGTGAAATTGGGACGTCTAAAAGTACTTTAAAATGTCAACTTATAAACTGTCACTGTTTATTTTATCTACTTTATGCAATCTTTAACCCAGTCCGTGACTCCTCGAATACAGCTTCAGATATTGAAACACGTACCTACTTTTATAACTATACATAAATCAAATTCAATAGAAAAGCAATCAATAGAAGTTCTTCAAAGGTCATAAAGGAAGGGCGTAAGTTCGTCACAATCATTTCGGTAATCATTAGTTACTTCCGGTCAGAGGTCGCTACGTAATGGTAGGTCACGTTAGCATGCTATTGATGATTCATCATTATTTGTAGAAGAAATGTGCGTGTAGGCATTTCTGAATAAGTGTCATATACAGGGAGTAAACAAATTCGTGGAATTCCTTGTAACCACCATGATCTACTACTGGTATAGACTAAACCTGCATGGAGGTTTTCCTTGATTAAAAAAAAAACTGTCTTGCGATAGTGGTATAAAGTGGTCGTATCTAAACAACCTAATAGGGTTATAAAAAGTAAACCAAAATAAATGTTGCTTTAAAATTATTTTATGTGATAGAACATTTCGATGCTGCACATAAATAAATGGAAGCACGGCAACAAAGCTACCGGGCACGACTAGCGCGTTATTGCTCCGCGCAGTCAGTTAACTCGGGGCGCGAAAATGACTCACGTTAAAAACACCATTTTCCTATTTTGAACTTTTTTTATTGAATTTAAATGAGAGAGAGAATGCAGAGTCAATCTGTGTCACCAGTAGATCACGAGATTTGAAGGAATTACCTGAATACGAATAAGTACACACTGTATTGTTCGTTGTTGTGAATTATTTTTATGTAAGTACTATTTGAATAAATGCATCATTAGGCTAAGAAGAGATCCTTAACAATCGAAGGTGACAATCGTGAAGCGATGACAGTTTTAAATTGTCAAGGTAACTTATTTTATTCCGTTCTCTTATTTGGCTCTTACAATTTTTTTGTATGATTTTTTTAATAGACTTCATAAAAAGAGTTCTTAATACGACGCGCATATTATTTAAAAATTATTTTTATGTAATGTTATTTGTACATACATGCATCATTAGGCAAAGAGGAGGTCTTCAGAGCCGAAGATGACAATCGCGAAGCGATGACAGTTTTGAATTGTTAGATTTTCTTATTCGGCTCTTACTAGTTTCTTATTAGTTTGTATGATGGCTTGTTCTACTGATTTTCATTACTTGTAGGGACTTATACTGGATCGAGTCGGCTACCTTACTGTGACGTCATTGCTGCATTTCGAATACGTACCTGAAAAGAACAAAATTAATTGTTAAATTATGTCACAGTAACACAAAAATAATTATACAAATCTTGTTTAAACAATTTTTTAACTTGGTCGTGTTTGGTCCTAGTTGGTAATCGCAGACAGGTATTAAGAATCCAAGTTACAAAGACATTGAGGGACTCCTTTATACCCCACTGGCTCACACATATACACGACGGAACACAGTAAGCTGTTTGGCGCCGGATTTTAATGTGAGGGTAGCGTTACCATATCTCAGGATTTGTCCTGAGATTTCAGGATTTTTGGACTCTTCTCAGGATTGCGGCTGGATTTTGCAAATCTCGTGAAGTCACAGGATTTTTTGAATTTTCAATAAAATACAGCTTACAAAATATACGTAAATATCCGCAGTGTATAAAAATGATAATATTACGACTTTTTTAAATTGTTAAGTACGTTTTAGAGAAAATTCTCAAACTGTAAAAAACTTCAGGATTTTTCAATGGAAATCAGACCTTTTCTCCGGACATTTGATTTTTTCATCTGGTAACCCTATGTGAGGGTATTGGTAGCTAGCCAGTCGGACCGTAAATATCTTACCACCAACCGTGCTGGGTTTTGTTGATTCACCACCACGCGTCTATTGTAGAGATCGGATTCATGATCATAAATTGGTAAAATTATTTCTCATATTTGTATACAATGCTCTCATAACGATGACTAAGGAGTTAAGCATTTCACATAATTATAGCCGTGATAGTCTAGTGGTTTGGGTTTTCGGACTGCCAAGTCATAGGTCCCGAGTTCGTACCCAAGGCACGCACCTCTAACTTTTCGGATTCATGTGCGTATTGTATAACTATTACTTGCTTAAAAACGGTGAAGGAAAACATCGTGAGGCATGTGAAGCCAAGTCAGTGGCCCATGGGCGGCATAAACTCTGACACCAGGTTAGTCACTAACCACACGAAAAGAAGAAGCAGCATTTTACATATAAATGGGAATCGTATATATCGTTTTTATCCAACCGTATGTTCCATGTACCCAGTGAACTATTGGTATATTGGCACTGATACCGATGTATTTATTTAATCATTTATTTCTATTATTTCTGTGTTAATTAAACAGCGTTCTTAGGCAGTATTGACACATTCATCTACAGTATTGAAATAACTGTAATGTCATTGTATTGAGTCAGTCGGCATGCCAAGCGCGCTTGTCTAATAACTGGTCGATCTTTGCTTTTGTGCTTACCGTAGTAACGGTGATAAATTAATGTTGTAGATAATATAAAAAGATGGCGATTGAAAAATATCTATTGTAATCAATATTAGATATTTATTAGATACTAACTGTGTCCTCACGGTTTCGCCCGCGTATGAATTTTTATTCCAGTAATGCTATGCCAGATCGCCTATGTTACTCCGTGATAATGTAACTTTCTAACGGTAAAAGATTTTTTTAAATCAGTCCAGTAGTTTTTAAGTTTATTCGTTACATACAAAAATACAAATCTTTCCTCTTTATAACATTAGTATAGATTATATGAATTTTGAAATATTATTCCTGAGTTTCCTAAAATGTAAAAGAGTATAGAATGCATTGATTTCTAAAATTTATGACTGGAGAATTGTTTTTAAATGGTTTTAATTAGCTTCACTTCATATATTTGTTTGTTTGATTAAAATATTGCGACAGATTATTCAACTACATCTGCTTCACCGTTTCCCTTGAAACTTCGCACACAAATTCCCATGACATCCCTTTCTCGCGCTGCCTGTTAGTAAATGATAGCAATTCTCTAATTTTAGTTTAGTTAGTGAATAAGAGACTCGACCCCATTATCAATCCACCAACGCAGCTTTACTTTTACATACTTATGGAACTATATGACTGCTGAATAGTGCTAATAAAAAAATATCTCTGTTATCTACAGTGTCTTAGTTTTTTTTTTACTTTACATACCTAATCGACATAAATCTCATCGCTTAACAATTTAAATTGTCGCTTGAACAATTAACCCTGTCCCTACTGAAGCTAATTAAATATAATAAGTCCAACTATTGCGATGATTGCACTTAATAAATATAATTGCGCCGTTTAGTCACACGGATTGCTTCAACTGTTGTCATATGACTTGTTGTGAACGTGATGATATATTGCTTAGGAAAATTATGAGATATAAGTTTAGGAACGGTAATTGCCATAAAATTATAGAAAAATTAAAATGTATACTGCGCCTTAGACAGAGAGGACTTGTTGTCGTGTATCAAAAGTTTCCAATTGTTGTTTGCGGGCGGCGGACTAGGGGTAGTCCGTCATTCGACCAGATGCGGGCCCCAGACGCAGACGCATCGTGTTCTAGATGCGGCCGACCTCGGTGGCCGTACGGAGAGACGGGGCCAGCTTGCAAGTGGCAGGCCCAAACCTGACCTGGGCATGGAAAATGCACGAGCGAAAATGGCGAGCTATTGCCTTTGGCCGCGCCCCGGGCCAAACGCAATAGGAGAAACGCCGTGGCGGTTTTAGTCGACAATAGTCTTACATAACCCTCTGCTTAACCTTGGGCGAAGGGTATCCATGAGGACTTCCCCAGTGTAAAAAAAGGTCTTATTTAGTTATAATAAAATTATTTAACGTCCCGACATACAAATAATCAGCACAGCTACCACATACATAATGGTGCATTGTGTTGAAATATACATGCTGATAGTATAGACTATAGAGAATCATACAACAAGATTAAAATTCATCTTTAACGATATAACAGGGCTCTCGAAAAGATAATGTCAAGTTGCTTGAGGGCATGGCATATTGTTAAATTGGCGTGTAACAGTTCTCACATTATCGATGACTACCTTAAGCCCTCGTTAAGATTAAATAATCGTTTTCACCAGGCATATATCGTCACCGGAAAGCCAATACTACTTAAGCGCCATTTTGGCCAAAATCAGTTATATATTGTATCGTTGGATTGGGTTTTTTTTCTGCGTCGATTAGTTGGGATTTCGTATTGTATTCTATTATATTAAGAAATCGTGACGATATAGTCCGCCCTTTCAAAAGTTGTATAAAAGATAAACAAACTTTTGATCGTGAAACATTCATTTTGCTTTAAGAATTCATTTAAAATAGGTTCACATTTTTAGAAAATCTTACCATTTATTCTTCTATAACACATGCTTTCTAAAAATGAATATTTTGAATGCATTTTTAAATTAAAATTAATGTTTCACGATTAAAGATTTGTTGACTCTTAGGTACAAAATTTTAATAGTCTGACTATACCAAAGTATTGTAAGTGGTTAATGGTTAAAACTAACCCTTTGTCACGGAATACAAAAGATAAAATACTCTCTTCTATTCTGTGCTTTTAAAAGATAAACACAAATGATCTATTCATTTTGCTTTAAACTAAGTGTTGCACCATTGACACATACAAACAATTTAGTTAATCGTCACCGTGGTCCTTAAGTGTATAATAATTATTCCCATCGCTGTAATTCCATTGACAAATAAGTACCACTTATCTATGTGAGTTTTTGTCTATTTAAAAAGATTAACGTATTTGTACATTCGACATTAAGTACTAAATTCACTAGTAACTTAAATTGCGGGTATGTTCACAGTAAAAAGTCGGTTGCAAGAGTCAACTTGCGTAATTTAACTTAGTGTATTTAGCACTTCAGGCAAGATAATATTTTGGTGTTAAGGTGGCCACGCATGGGCAGGTATGCCTTTTAGGGTCGGGATCGTTGATCTCTAGAAATCTAGCTACCCTATTCTCCTTTTAGGGACCCTTGAGTTAGAATTCTATCCCTATTCCCGGAACGAAAAATTAAATGTATACAACATTTGACTACTCATAGAGACATTTTCTGTAAAATATTTTCTAACAAAAATAAATTGTGTGATGTTAATCTATTTGAAACACTTCCTATTCAAGAAAGTTTTGTATTTTTCATTGATTTTTCAGAAAATATCTCTACTAAGAGTAGTCAAATGTTATTTACATTTTATTTTTTCGTTACGTGAATAGAGTATAGATACATTCTTGGCATTACTTTAATAATAATAATAGCAGCCCGAGAGTCATACGATTTGCGAGGTTAAGCAGCGCTTGCCGCGGTTAGTCTGTGGATGGGTGACCCGTCGTTATACACGGAGACCCCTCCGTGCCTCGGAGAGCACGTTAAACCGTCGGTCCCGGGTGTTATAAGAATGCCTATGTCAGAAGCCCGAAAGACTGACAACTGGTTTAACCTTAGGATATCAGCATTGCCCATTGGATTGCGGAGGTCGCTCCGTGTAAAATACTGGTATTCAGCCGCATCTGGTTAGACTGGAAGCTGACCCCAAACATAGTTGGGAAAAGGCTAGGAGGAAGAATAGTAGCCCATAATTGTCTAAATTAAAGACCAAAGGCCCTCTTCCATGCAGACATGGAACGTGATTCATCCTCCTTGTATAACCTGCCGAACGTTGAGCCTACCTTCATACATTACGTTGCCTTGCGGCAGTTCCAGTGTTCCATAAACGTGTTTACTGCGTAGGTTAAAGTTTGCATGTTACATAATTTACTTACATTTTAAACAAACTAGGTCTTTGACATTGGTATCTGTTTCATTCTTCCATTCTTGTTACGAAACACTAAAAATAACTTTAAGTAAATCAAACGACATTCTAAAGAATCTTATCCATTTGTGTAGAAAATATTTAGGAGTGTCTACATATCGATCATCTAGTCGTTTTTCCGAGCAGCTGTCAGTCTTAAGGCTTCACCGTACCAAACGCGGGGCGAGATCGTAGCGTATCATTAGCGGGCCAGCGTTATTAGTATTCTTAGGATTACATAACATAATCATCACGCCTGTATTGCCCGAAGGGATGGGCAGAGGTGTATAGTAACACCCTTATTTCGCCGTTATGTTTAACTCCCATGTAACGGAGCCAGCCTATTGCCATTAACCGGGCACAAAACCAAACTCCGGGCTGCTACTAAGACTGATCGAACCCAAGACCTCACGATCAGCAGTCGCGCTTGCCACCACAAGACCAACGAGGCAGGATTACTATGAATTTACATCAAATGCGAGCGCAGGCTTGCCGTCGACACGATACGCTCGCACCCCGCGTTTGGTGTGACGAGCCCTTAAATTATATGCCTTAATTATATAAGAATGATTAGGTATTTGATAACTGGCCTTGGCTAATTACGGAAAGATATCAAATCTTAATTAGCCGTACGTTAGACTAGTTTAGCAGGAACTATGGTGACAATTAATTACGGTAATTCACACATGCAAATAGGTTAGGTGGAACGCCCTGATTTCAACCACACCCATATAGAATTAATAGCTATATGGCTATATTCCGCAGTCTTTAGTCACAGATTTTCTTAACAATTTCTAAAATAAGCCTGCATATATCGAATCGAGTGGGTGTATCTTTAATCGATAAGCTAAAACAATTATTTACTGGTCTGCATTTACAACATTCTACGATGTTGTTCGAGAAAGTTCACATAATGAGTGCAATTGTAATGAATAACTGTTTTGGAAAAAATATAGAGGCATCAAGAGCTGAACTAAAGCGAAAACTTATAGAATGAGAATTATCTAAAGCCCTTTCTTTTTACTTTCAATATTCTGCTATGCAATCAGCGTACAATAGAGAAATATCCATTAGAAAAGTCGCAAAAATACAAGCGAGTGTCGCAAAGGGTACTAGGCACACTGTGTCATAATTTGAAGTTATGTACTGGAAATATTACAATTTCAAGACGTCTTAATCTCTGTAACCTGACTTCATATGCGATTCAATGCTTGGTTTATACGAGGATTCAATTTGTGAGTAAGAAGTGTATTATTTAGTCCATGGGCCTTAACGAACATCACATCAAGGAGACCAACATGTATAACATGCGCAGCGCGACATAATTTTGTCGTCGCATTATCTCGTGCCTAGACGAGATAATGTATGACTTATCTCGTCTCGGCACGAGATGATGCGACTACAAAATTATGTTGCGCTGCGTGTCCTCGTTTCCACTAATTCTTATTGATTTTTAAACACATTGTTGTGGAGGTTAGTAAACAACCTTTTCTTAAGCTTGACAAAGCATAATATTTCCATATCATTACTTTCTTATAAGTACAGACAGCAAACAAGTCATTTTATAGTAAACTTGCCAAAGCTTTATAAAAGACGTCACAAATAATCGCCTTATTTTAAAGTTCGTCACTATTAACACTTTTAAGAAGTACTTTACTTGTGACCTGACCTCATACGCATTCTACGCTCGACTGGTACCAGGGTACAAACAGTGATTAAGAAGCGAATCAGTTAACCCATCGACCTCGGTAAGTTTAATATTGTTAAGTCAAGGCAAGTCAAGGAGACGCCTAGCTTGAACTAATTCTTGTTGGTTTTTGTCACACACGGGCAGCAAGTTCGGTCAGCAATGTGAAAAATGTCACAAAAAATTGAATTCTTCTTCTTTCTTTTCTTTTTAAAAAACGTTGCCCCACACTAGGATTTCTCCTGTGTCGTGGGTGCGTTTACAAACACAAATCTTCACACGCACAAACATCTAGACCCGGAACAACTATCTGTAGGCCGTACAAATATTTGTTCCGTGCGGGAATCGAACCCACGACCCGTAGCGCAGAAGCCGATCGCTCAGCCACTGCACCAAACGTGTCGTGTCGTGTCAATTGAATCTGTTTAGCCTCGAAGCTAGCTCTAACATAGTTGGGAAAAAACTAGGCTGATGATTTTATTAAAATGATTAATAAATCAATAGCGAAGCAGTGATAGCCTAGCGGTTGAATGATTGCCTTCCATGCAGAAGGGTCTGAGTTCGATCCCGGCCCGCACCTCTGATTTTTCAGATTCATGTGTCGAACAGAATTTGATTATCACTTGCGTTAACGGTGAAGGAAAACATCGTGAGGAAACTTGCACATCTGAGAGGGCTCCATAAGGTTCCCGATGGTGTGTGTAGTCTGCCAAACCACACCAGTACAACGTGGTGGACTTAGGCCTAAACCCTTCTCATTCTGAGAAGAGGCCCGTGCCCTGCAGTGGGGCAGTAATGGGCTGATTATGTATGTATGTATGATGATTATTAATACGATTGATAGATACTGTTGTGGATGGAGTTCTTTATTATATAGCCACGCCATACTCACATGGGCATAACCGGAAACCACCGAATACCACTCTCCTTACTCACACCTTCTGCTTCCACCACATTTATGTACGTTATCTTGGTTGTAATTAATGTGAATTATAAATTCACGGACAATAGATACATCTAAATCGCGACTGCTGATCGTGAGGTCCTGGGTTCGATCCCCAGGTCGGGTAGAGTGTTATTGGGTTTTTCCGTTTGGAATTCCTCAGTAACAGTCCGGAGTTTGGATTTGTGCCCAGTTGATGGCAATAGGGTCGCTCCCTATAACATGGGATTTAAACATAACTGCGAAATGTAGGTGTGACTATACACCTCTGCCGAACCCTTCGAGGAATACAGGCGTTATGTTATGTAGATAAATCTTCGGTGTAGGCATATCGCAAGGATTCGTTTCCTCCCACAGCGGCTTTACCTACGTAAATTGTTAACGTACAACGTCATTATCATTGTATGGGAATGTCAATCAGGCTAAGAACAATGAGAGATAATAACGAGGATTAATATCACTTCATACGCATATGCGTATGCGTATGAAGTGTTAATATGTTATGATACCTTGAGAATCGTCTTTGTATTTCTGCGAAGCAATAGGAACCCTATATTGCAATGCTATGTTTCTAAATGATAAATATATTTTTTATTTATTTTTTGATAATATCGTATCGCTGTCGTACATCAGTGTTCAAAATAAACTATTGAAATAGTACTTATTTAAATTATTTTTTCTTAAGTTCATTAATCATTTACAAGCATAGACTAATTCATTGGATTTACTTTATTTAAATTTTACTATAAAGTAAAGTAATCTGACTCCCAAACAAAATAAAATAAATGAAAATAAAAATGCCTGAAGTCAAAAGCAAACTGATTCAGAAAATTAATTCCTCAACCAATTTTTTGTTCGACGTAAAGTAAGCTGAACTCTGTCACCGTATTTACTCTACAGCATTTTAAGTACTATTGTTAACTTCGCGATGCTTTGAGAAATCACCAAGGCTGTTGCTTAGCAACCGTTGCCTTTTTTTCGAAACAGTAGGTCACAGTTTACAACAGAACGTCACGGTTTGATGGATTGACACGCGACCGATGTTCGTTCTGATAAGTTCGATGTTCAAAAATGTAGTGCACGTTGTCAAACATTCTTTTAGTATTTTTTATAGCTTGCATAAATACATTTTGAGGTTGTGTGTTTGATTCACTCGAGTTATTGTTGTTTTACTCAGAAATATTATTTCGTGCAGTCATTGACGTAAATATTGTTATTTGAACTGAGTTCTTTAGTTATAGCCGTAAACAATAATATTGGGTTTATTTTTTTATAAATCAGACATCACTCATTATTCCTAGGCCAACCAAGCAGCGCTAGGTGTAGTCTACACTTAATGTTGTAGTGAGATGTCACTTAAACTTTATTTCCTAAGACCATGTGAAAAACTATAAAGGTCTTGCAACAGTTCTATTATTACCTTGTGAACGATTGTTAAAGTTTAAACTTAATTTTGATTATAAAACAATAACAATGGACTCGGTTCTGGTAAAGTTCACATCTCTCAAGGTCCGTGGTTTGCGAGATAATTTAATAACTATTTGAGTCTTAGGCGGTGATAGGAATCAAAACATTTGTCAATAACATTATTAAAAGTAAGTATAAGGTATGATTAAGTTGCTTTTGAGTAATCAAGATGAGCCATCAAAATTAAATGTTACTTTTCTGAATCGTTTCAACAGCATGTAATTTGTGGTTGTTTGGGAAACGAAATCCGTATCAAAAAGTGTATTTATTCTGATTTATTAAATCAGCATGTCACCTGGACCTAGGCATCTCCCATGTGGTACGCCTCAACACATTTCGTAATCATCCATCTTCCGCATTCAGTCAATTCGAGCTGTCTTCTAAAAGCTCTTATTTATTTAATTTGACGTAAATCGTAGTTACAATTTTATTTGAAAGGACTATTCCTTACATTGCTGAATAATAATTATTTCTGATTGTTAAAAGTTAGCCTACCAATGTATGTTAAACAAAGCCCGGAATTCTTTGGTGTAGTGTATAGAACGCTTACGATAGGTCGCGCATGCGGTTGAATGTCGCGATGATCACGCGCAACAACAAGGGGCCGATTCTGATGCAGCTTTACATACTATACCTACATACATTATTTTGTATACTTTTCTGGTATTTACGCAAACTTAGGTGTTTTGATTAATCGAGGTTAACGCTTTATTCATTTTCAAACATTTTAGCGTTTATATAATATTTTATGGGATACCGACCGATATCCCATGTGCGTTTTACAAAAGGTTACTTAAGAAATGTAGGATTTCTTTAAAATACTTAAACTATGAAGAATGCGGTTGACATAGACCACGGCAGCACGGCACAAAAAGCAAAAACCCTGTACTCATCATTAGGTGGAATTAGGTTTTCAATGATTGATCCTAATTTCGTTATGGAAGATTTTTTAATTGAATTGTATCTAAGTATATAACTTTATTTCAAGTAGTGGTTAGGATAATTCGTATCCTACTGTTAACAATGAAGTGACTAAGCAAAAGCTAGACTTAATTTTAAAGATTTTAAACGTGAATGTTAATTGTGATTGTGTGATCTCTAAAGCATTTTTTGTATTTTTATTAACTGTTGGTATTTTAATAGAATAGGCTTATGACAATCATGTAAAATATCTTTTGTGGGAATACTTTACAAGTACCTATTTTTTTTACTATTATTTTAATTAGTAGTTTCAACTAATTATATGTTGGTTAAAAATAATATTCTATCAGAATAAGTAGACAATTTGAATAATAATATTTACTAGAGCCAAACAATCCTATCAATTGTAAATATCTTTTAGTACAATAAACGAGTAATTGAAATTACGACATTATTGCACGCATTTAAGGGCTTGGTAATTACCTATAGACTTAGGAGCATTGTATTTATTTCCCATATAGGTATTATTCAAGATAAACGAACCTTATTAACTTTACTGAAGCATACTCTTATTCACTTATTATACTTCTGTGCCTTTTATTTAGGCAAAAATCATCATTGTGTTTTAACTAAAATTTAGATTCTTTAGTAAATTATTGTAATTAGTATATTATGTGACAAGTGTAGGACAATACTATAAACCTTTAAAGAGCCTGCATGATTGAAGATACTCAAGTACGTCCGGTGCACTCTGGGCAGCCAGCCTACCTACAACCATGCTGGTTGGCTAATCTTTTCATCACGGCATTAGACACGGGAGAAGAAGAAGAAGAAGAAGAAGAAGAATTGAATATGTAGTCATTATCATCGTCATCAACCCAATTACTACAGAATACCTATATCTTACGACTGATAAAGTCGAAAATAATATTGTGACGTCTTTATTACGTATTGATAACGTATTGTTAGTATTCTCAATAGGTATATTTACAGCAAACGGTAAAGTAATTGGCAGTAAACAAGTGAACGTGAAACGATGATGCGTTAACGTTTCGTTCATTGAAGATTATTTATCTTCTCATTGTAAACCTCACGAAAACGAGGTCCTTGAACTATCGGACAAATGTCTACAACTTACTGAATGTCAAGTAGACGGCACTTGGAAGTGGACCTGTGTTTATTTAACAAAACAGCTATGTTAACAGGACTCAATAAAGCATTATAATAATATCACATGTACTTGTTATTTGCAGTCACACATGTGATTTTGTCTCCCATAATTTATTACACGGTGTATAATTTGTTCGAATGACCCAAATTCTCATTAGTATTTCGATTTTACGAGCACTACTAAACAACGGTGTCACACATTCGATTAGAAAACGTACAGTTATTACAAAAATGTGTACAAAATGCGGTATGTCGTGACAAATTGTACTGTCAAATTGTTCCGGCATTTTTGTTTTTATTTCTGTAAAAATAATCGTAGGCTGCGTTGCGGAATGGCGCGTGCGCAGAATTAGTCACGCCACTTTTTTTCTACAACTTTTTACGCTAACCTTGGACTAATTGCTCGGTGGCTTTCTAATTGGTAATATTTTTATCATTTGCCGGAACGCAAATCTGATTCTCAATGAATTGTTTTATACCAGTCTTCCGTTAAGGAAACCATGAGAACTGTTGTGCGTTAAATTAACAATAATAGAATTACGAATGAACCAAATCGCCTAGGTATATTTTGTGCAATTTACAAAGATCAGTCCAACTAGTTCGACAAACCTTTGTCAATAGCTAGGTTGACCTAGGTATTTAAAACAAGTCTATTGCTCATTGCTCTGACCAAGTTGTAAGATTCAAGTGAGGAAAGAGGGTTGCTAAATTGCCTGCAAGCGATGGGTCAGCAACCTATCACTTGTGCAATGTTGCAGTTTTTAAATACATCGTTGGTATTTCGATCGGTATCAATATATGCGGCGCTGGTTTCATTCGAAGCCTGCTTGCTGTAATTATCGTGCATAATTAAATTGTAAACTTTCACACGCTACAATTTGCAGAATGCAATGATAATGTGAAATTTCATAATATTTACACGATAGCCATTAATTAAGCCTATCGTTTGGGTCTAAGATCACGGAATTATTATTCTGTGCCTCCGTCTGTGCGGTACTTAATGCATAAAAACAATAGTCATATATCTAGTAGAGCTGCTTATGAAAACATGATGTTTGGTCATTCTGATCATGAGGTTCATTTAATGTTTCAATTTCACCTTTCTACTTCACAACGTTCACAATGCTCTTCAGATGATCGTCTATTGTTAGTAAAAATTTTGCGCTTGTTTAACTTTTCAAAATGAATTTCGTAAAATAATACAATAAAATGGTCAAAGTTTTATATTTAAAATAACCAGTTTTAAACCTTTTATGAAATGTTATGAATGTGCACAGATCCGAAAAGTTGGTCCTATGGAGAAGAGCTGGCAGGAACTCCATGGATACTCTTTTCAAATGATAAACTATACAACGTGCTACATAATTCCCCATTATTACTGTAAATAATCAACTAGTCTTTTATGGTTGTTGTCATTTACCTCTCAGAGGAAATTAGGTAAGAATGTAAATAACTTTCTGGGTAGTCTACTCTTTAGTTTTATGTTTTCAAAGTTGCATTTCAATAATAATTATTTTATGTTTCAGCTAAATTTTTTTTTGAGTCATACTACGGTTTCTAATATTGCCAATAGACTCTTTACAAGGGACCTTTTAAACCCCTTTCGGCTTTAGGGGTATTTTTGTAACACGTTGTATAATATTATGCATACTCTTTTCAAATTATAGACAATACTAGCTACCCGCCCCGGCTTCACACGGGTGCAATGTAGATAATAGATAGAGTGATTGAAGAAGGTTTATACGCCCAAGCATATAAACCTTCTTCTTCAATCACTCTATAAAACTTAAAACTTAAAATCCGTTGCGTAGTTTAAAATATCTAAGCGAACAGACAGCGGGAGCGACTTTGTTTTTACCCGAGTGCCAAGAAAGGGTTATATACCTACTATGTAAAGATTTTTTGTTATTAAACTATTGTTTGGAAAATATAAGGACAAAAATCATGATTACTTCAATAAAATTAAAGCGAATGTAATAGGTGTAAAATAATAAAAGTTTCTAGCAAGTTAACTAATAGTAACATTTTCTATTGTTTGTGAAAACAAAACAACCTTCATGCATAAGAAACTATTTCACTTAAACTCAAGGACAAATTAGTCAACAGAGGTGTGAAAATCCAATTAATTGTAATAAACGCTACGACGGTTTTGCACGCTAACTTCCACAACTTAGAAGGTAGTTAATAGAAAAATATTAGAAGTGGAAGAACAATGTAAAAGTTTAAATGCTCATCATCTCAAACACGCCGTAAAAGAAGACTGAAAGAAAGGGGTTGTAATTATAGTATGCCTATAGTCTGTGCGCAAGTGCTAGTCATCGCCTGAGGTATGAGAGCGGCAGGAGGGGGGCGTGAAACAATAGACTATGCGCTCTGTCACTTTGTTTTGTCCGCACCCCCCACCTGCAGCTCCCATAGAATAGAATAGAATAGAATATACTTTATTGTACACCAAAATTGTAACACAGCTCCTAAACAATAACAAACATTAAAGGGTACAATGGCGGTCTTATCGCTGATAGCGATATCTACCAGACAACCTTTGGATGAACAGGAAGTCAATGAATAAGATAGAGGGGGTAGTCCATGGTGTACTGCTGCAAAATATATACTACTCACCATACATAGACATAATACTTACATATATATATATAAATATTGTAATATATATATACATATGATATATATATATGATATATAATTATGTGATAGGGAAAACAAGGTAGATTGATGATGAGGTACTGATTTATGAGGTTTTTTTTTTCCCAAACATCAGAAGGTGACAAGCATTTGCGCGCGGACTATAGGAAAGGACTAAAAAAGCAATGTACGGCAATCGCTGAATGGAAAGAGTAAAATGAAGGGTAGGTTGATGATCTTAATTGAATACCTGAACTGGCAAGTATGAAGACCCCTATAGAATACCCGTACTACGTAGAGCATCAAGTCTATTTCGGCTTTAGTCAAATCACTAAGGTTCGATTTTGTGTAGAAAATCTGTACAATCGTCATATTAATAATACAGATACATGTTATTCGACGCGATGTTGGTAAAATCTAGCTGAAGGTCCCTTTTATGGAGACCTAGGATGTGCCGCGCTCTCCACCGGGTATTGTATGTACATATAACTAACTCTCCTACCGCGGAATAACACTCTCCTACATGGTCATATTTTTAATTATCCACTTATCGCCCCGTTTCACGCTCCGCGGTAAGCTCCGCGTCTCCAGAAACGGGAAAATCAGTCAGTCAATCAGTTAATCCATCAGGTATAATAAGCCTTTTTGAATGTACATACGTAAATATTAATAAATTGGAAAGTGAAGAACATTGTATACTAAGTAATATTGTAGTAAGAGTGGGTACGTCGTGCCCTTGACCGCAGCAAACAATGGCTGCGTGTAAGATACTCTGCCGCCTCACAGTCATAGCTTACTGTGGGAACTTGGTCGTGGTTACTGATTATTTGGGACACACTTCATGTATACGCTAACACATGATTTATAAGTGTGAAGATACTTTAAACGATGATGACGTAGTTGCAATATAGCTCGAAATCTGGGCATTCTTAATTTAGAAATAAGGAGGGTCGTTGGCGTAGATCGAATGCGAAAGTCTGAGAACCGGATGATGTGCTTCAATTTGGGTGAGGCCTATGTCCATCTTTGGACTTTTATAGACAGAGTTGATTGATGATCACCGAAATCAGGAATGGAGGGCGTAGGCCCATCGATCAGAGAGCTTAAGCATAAAGAGATTAAAACTATTGAAGAAGGAAAAGCCTGGATGTATGTAACAGAAGCATTAAAAGTATCCAGGAAGAGACAGTGAATCCACAGATCTCTCTTTATGATTGAAAATCGTAAATGATCACGAGGGTGTTTCGACAGACTCATCGCTCCTACCAGGCGAACAGTACGTCAAGAAGTGTCGATATAAAGATTATTGCCGCATGAAACCGTGTAAAGCGATAAAGTGCTAGGTTCAGAGATCGCCAATCGTAGTAGTGTATTACTATTGACAAGTTCCTTGTGCTTAACACGCAAACGCTAGTAAACATCCCTCAGTTGACATTTGACTCTCATCGTCAGGGATAACAAACGGCTGAGAATATCTTCTAGTCTTCTGCACCTTTATCGCCGAACGGTATACATGGTGCCAGATAATGTTATACACAGAGTAAACAAAAACAAAACTTGAATAATCTAGCATTGTCGGATTAAAACAGTACTACGACAACCACAATGAGTAGATATATTTTTAATGTCTAATTTTAATTAAAGTAACTGTACAAAACACGTCGTAGCTAATCCCAGTTGTTTTCATTCTTTGAAAAATGATTTAGCACTAAGCCTAGTAACAGTTTTTATTAGAAAATTAATATCACGACTAGAACTTCATATCAATAAATTATAATATAATAAATCTTATTGAATTAAATTCCCGTTACATTACAATAATTTATGAAGCAAACGAATATAAATATTCCATTTACCGATGCTATTATTTCTTAATGTGTGTCAGATAGAAGTACTTGATGTCATGTTACTTCAATTTGCTATGTACACAGAGTAGTAAAGCCAATAGAGTGTTCATATATTCATGATTCACTCTTTTTTTGTTACCAAAACTATTATTATTACCACAGCAGGCCAGACACCATTAAGATTTGTCCGGAATACTGTGCTTTCTGCTTACTTATTAACATTGATCATGAACAATACTACAATAATAAAACAATGTTATACTTAACTACTTATATTACTTATTGAAGTTATACTTCTTTTGGCGCATTGAGGAAAAAAATGTCATTGTTACGGAAGTTAGGTACGCATCCGTAACGGAAATGCGACACCATGAAGTTAGTTATGTCAACACATAAACCTCTTTTCTATCTCAGTCGAAGTAGCTATAACTTCTACCGCGCGTACATGAGTACAAGAACCATTTGTTTTGATATAGGCACAATAGGTATATGCACTTATGGAAAGGTGAGAATTTAGTTGCACGGTTCCAAAAAGACCAGAATCTTCAAGGATACTCCTGTCTCATACGCATGTTGCTTCCTTGAGTAGCCCGCACAATACACCGTGTATTTTTTTGTAGTTAAGTACCTTTATAGGTTTGAACAAAAAACCCGATATGACAAACAAGAGCTTGTGTTGTAGAACTTATGACCAGCTTCCCGTGTTTTTATGTTTCTTTTTCTTAATACCCAAAAGTCATACACCCATATTCTAAGACGTTCCTCCAAAACTTACTCGACTCGACTCCACCTCGACTCAGCCTTTCTCAATACCATCGGTAGTTATAGTTGACATAAACCTCCTCGACTCGAGATTTTTCCTCAGTCGAGGTAAGGAATCATCTGTCAAACTCAAGGTACCTTGGAACCTACCTTAAGGAAGGAAGTGTCAAAGTTCGTAAATAACAAAAAATAATTTTGAAGACTTTATCGAATATGTTTACGATAATCCTTACTATTATTTATTGCGGTGTTATTTGCGCGATGCAGATAATTCAAATTATGACGTAATGACTCCGTCGAGGAACAAAGTTCACTCGAAATTGCGACTAAGAATACAATTATGAAGGTGTTTTCGAGGCAGTACTGAGTCGAGTATGAGTCGAGTAAGTTTTGGAGGAACGTCTTAGAATATGAGTGATAGAGCTGAACTGTTTTGCGTCCTCTATTTGCTAACCGCTCTGTATTTATGAAGCAGTTGTAATGAGGTATAATACCGTCATCACTCTTCAACAATACTCGATAACAGTAACTTGACATTTGTTTGAATAATTTGTTGGTATAAATATATTTACCGCTAGTACCGGTAGTTTACTGCGTACGGCTTGTGGTAAAATAGATAAGTGCCGGTAAAACCTGTATGGAAAGGCTTTTTATAATTCGAATTGTTATGGTGAACTGAGGTAATGATTACACTATTATATTCATACTAGACTATTACCCGCGGTTTCATCCGCATCCTAGGGGAACTACTTGATGTACCCGGATAAAAAGTATCCTGTGTTAATCCAGGGCATAGTCTATCTGTGTGCCAAATCTCATCCAAATCCGTTCAGCCGTTTTTGCGTGAAAGAGTAACAAACATCCATACATACAAACTTTCGCGTTTATAATATTAGTAAGGATTATAGTTTCTGCAAGAATTTTTGATTTTTTTTTTACCAAATATTTAATTTAGTAGACATAAACGTAACATAATCAACCCATTACTGTTCCAATGCTGGGCACGGGGCTCTTCTGAGTATGAGAAGGGTTTAGGCCTTAGTCCACCACGCTGGCTTGGCGCGGGTTGGCAGACTACACACACCATCGACAACTTTTTGGAGCCCTCTCAGGTGTTCCGGTTTTCTCACGATGTTTTCCTTCACTGTTAACGCGAGTGGTAATCAAATTATGATCCGCAAATGAATTCGAACAGTCGGAAGTACCGGCCGGGATCGAACTCGAACCCTCTTGCATGGAAGGCAAGCGTTCAACCGCTAGGTTATCACTGTTTTGGTATTGACTGCTTTATTTGTTTTTTTTCCTATTCGACTGCTTGTAGATGGTCTTGCGGACCATTTCTACGTAACCGGGCAATTATTGGTGAGACCTGAAGGGTCTCCAACCAATCCCGACGAGAGTAAAATACTTAACCTAAGCTAACTACTATTACTACGTCTAATATACTAACAACATGACTAGATAGCAACAACACCACTAAGGGCGTCCCCCTAGGGGGGACTCGAACCTTGGCTTAGGGCGTTACTTGCGAGAGGACTGGGAGGGAGACAGCTTGATGAGGGCTGAATTAACGGTGTGAAACTTTATTTGGTGAGTTTAGCCAACATTTTATAACTATACAGAAACTGTAACACACCATTATGATTTTTATCACAAAATGTAAGATCCGTTCTCTGTATGTATACGTCCACTGTATTCTGTTTCCTTCAGTCGAGAAAATGTGCGTGAGGTAATAAACAGCTGACAGTAGTAACTACTTTCGATTTCAATCAATGTTGAAGCTAGTGAGTTGAACATTCTACCGCGTAAATAAATACACGTCTTCTTATTTACGCACACAGTTACATTTATATAAGGTTAGTTAGAAAGGGGGTACTAAGCCGCGGGCCACTTAAAATATCACTGATGACTATTTTAAAGCAAGTGTTAAAATTTCAAAATTCGATAATTTTTATTTGCATGCAATAAGATTTTTATTTTAGTTTAAAAAAAAAAAACATACCTGCTTTAGTTATGAATTCAGAAAATTAAGTTTCTTATCCGTGACCCCAAATACGACCTAAATAGTAAACACAGCTGATCATAGCTATAGACAGATAGATTTTAGCATATTTTTTACGAATTCTTTGAAAAGCTATTTCTCTTAAACTATCGAGTTTTGGGGAAAGTTGTAGAACAAAAGTTATCCCTTATTATGGGTACTTTAACACCCTTTCGGCTTAGTACCCCCTTTCCGACTAACCTTGTATAGGTACTTAAGTGCGTCGTTGGTCTAGTGGTGGCAGGCGCGATTGCTAATCGTGAGGTCCTGGGTTCGATGTCAGGTAAAGTGTTATTGGATTTTTCTGTGTGGAATTCCTCAGTAGCAGCCTGAGTTTGGATTTGTGCCCGGTTGATGGTAATAGGCTCGCCCCCTATTATATGGGACTTAAACATAACGGGGATATGAGGGTGTTACTATACATCTTTGCCCAACCCTTCGGGGAATACAGGTGTGATGTTATGTTATGTGCTTAAGTTTGTAAGTATCTTACAAAAGTATTTAATATAATGATTAACTGCACCAATTATTTCATTTACCTATAGTATTTAGTATTCCAATAACGAACGAATCTATAGCTTAATAACTCCAATTTATATTTTTAGAACCTTACGTCATTTTACGTGGTTGAAATGTTACTCGACTCGGACAGTAGTTTAGCTTACCACAAAGGTAGGAGGTCAATATTTTAGGTTAGATACTAAAAAAAAAGTACCGAAGGTTCAATCCACACCGTAGAAGCACAAAACAGATAGGTATAGAAGTCAATCACATGTATGTACTTTACTTTTCATACCTACGCTCGGCGGTCGCTCTAGCTCTATCTATATATCTATCTCTCTCAAGCGCATGGTACTCGCGCTCGCACTCACTCGCACTCTAGTCCCAAACAGCCCGAGATATCGTGTCCGTGAGCAGTGTCTATGTGTGCGTTGCTCGAGCGCACTTGTATGTAGATTGACTTCTGTACCTATCTATTTTGTGGTAGAAGTTTCGTATTGAAAAATCACACGAGTAAAGCGAGCCTAGTAGATTCGTCCAGATCTAGTCGACTGGACTGGACGCGTAGTCACCCGACTCAAAATTATCAGCTGTGTTGTTTTTTTTTAGGTTTATGGCGTCCAGCCTCAACATGACATAATATTACGCCTGTATTCTCCGAACGGTTGCGCAGAGGTGTATAGTAACACCCTCATTTTGCCTCATTATGTTCAAATCCCATGTAATAGGGGGCGAGCCATGCCATTAACCGGGCACAAATCCAAACTCCAGGCTGCTGCTGAGGAATTCCACACGGAAAAATCCAAAAACACTTTTGCCCGACCTGGACCTCACGATCAGCAGTCGCGCTTGCCACCACTAAACCAACGAAGCAGTTGTATCTATCTTTTGCATGGCTTAGCGGTTTGGTGAACAGTTAGATATTATACTCGAAGCAGACAATATTTATGCAATATTTCTTAGTCAAACAGTGAGTCAGAAGAGTTAAGAACGTTGACATTGTGAAGTTTATTGTACTTCGTAATTATGTGTTACATAGGATTTTCATTCGGATTTAATTGATGCTAACACTCTAAACATGCTTTATTAAATACCTTCGATTCTTTGAATAGATAAAGGAAAATTAATAATTTATTAAATGCAGGTATTTCTCACATGTGAGAACAAAAGAGTTTTTATTATGATTTATATGATTTTATCTTTATTAGCTTTCAGCACAAGACCAAAGTCTATCTATTGAGTTAAAAGATCATAGTACGAAAGTAGAGACAGGTTTGTTATACCAGGTTCCTATAAACAAAAACGAATCGTTTTGCTTACCAATGGTAGCATTTATAATTGCCAAACTGGGTACCTATATAAATAGACTCGTAAGCAAATTTTACCTGTGGTAGCTACTTTCATATGGGAGGGTCTATTATGCAAAGCCATCAGGTCTTTGCTTCATTATTGTTAAATATACAAGAGTCTCATTTTTATTTTTACTATTCTACTGCTTGTAGATGGTCTTGCGGACCGTTTCTATGTAACCGGGCAGTTATTGGTGAGACCTGAAGGGACTCCAACCAATCAATTTTAATCAATAACGCTCCGTAAATTATAGTCATCGGCCTTATGTTATCAGTCCGTCTGCGTCGTCGGTAAATCATTTTCAATTAGTTTTTACCTGCGGCTTTATATCAATCAATCAATCAGTCCAGTAGACATTGGCCTCTCCCCTTATCAAATGTGTAACTTTAATATTAAATTAATAAAATTAGTGACCACACCCCGGAAACTTTTTGATTTTCCGATGAAAGTAGCAGTAGTGGGAATGGTCAGAAATTGTATAAACTAGAGAGCTTTGGAAAGAGAAAGGGAAAGCCTTTGCCTTGTGTTGGGCTGACATTTAAAAGATAACAAAAAAGAAAAGATAGCATTATGAGTTAATACATTCGGGAGCAATGAATCCGGGTCACCAACATAAACTAAAACAATGTTGAAATGTTAAACAATGTTTAAAAATGTTTTCGGTTTATGTTGGTGATCCGGATTCATTGGTCCCGAATGTTTATTATAATTCTAGTTAATTATATTTAAACCATATTTCGTGATAAACTGTCCAACCATTTATTCGTAATAGAACAACAAGACAGAACATTTTCCCATTAGTAATATTCTTAGAGATTTAACAGCAATCCATTAGTTGTATACTTACGGTAGCACAGAAGCTACTAGCATCCATTAGGATTACGTGAACTATCAATCACTGATGTTTATGCTATCAAGAAAAACTTGTACATGGGGTTGTCAGATAAAAACTTGGGAAAGTTGAGCTGTTCATTTTTAATAGAAAAATCATTTATGTGGGAAGGCGGAGAGTGAATAAAAGGCAATGATCATTGTGATTAACCAACGCCATTTATTACACATTAAACAAAAGCCGAAAACCAAAACTCAACAAAAAGAACATCGTCTTTCTTTATTTAAAACTAGCTGCCCGGACAGACTTCGTTCTGTCAAAAGTTATTGGCCTGTAGTGGGAAAAGAAAAGTGTTGTTTTTACTATTTTCCACGCAATTTTTGGTTTTTCTTTCCATAAGAACCTTTCTTGTGCCTTAAGGAATATATAAAAAAAATTGCCGAATTGGTCGAGCCGTTCTCAAGTTTTGCGCTTAGCAACACATTTGGCGATTCATTTTTATTTATATAGATATATCAAATCGGCTTCCATCAGTTTCTCTCCTATGCATTCATCTCTTTCATTCACTCTTACTCATTAGTTACGAGCAATGGTTTAATAGCCAAGAACCTCGACCAAAATCTGATGAGGATTTCGTTCGGCGGCTAGATCAAAGGGCCTGATAAAGAAAGCAGTACTTCTGGACACAGCGCGTATTAGGAAGTTCCTCTCTCTGAGACCCTGACTAGCTATAGCTTGGACTCTGTTCGCGATGCCGGTGGGTTACTATTTTTTATATTTTTAAACGTTTTTAGTTTTTTTTATAGAAATATTAAAAAATGAAATTTACATATGAAAATGGATAAAGGAGATAATTAATAACATGTCATAAATTCATAATATGTTGGACACGATAAAACACTTAATATCGAGAGAAGCAGGAAGAACCAAACGTAGGTGTGAAAAGCTAAACAAGTCTAGCTAAACCTGATGTTCAACAGCATACCACTCTCGTACGAATAGGTATGGGAACAAGTTCTGATTCCTATAGACATATGATATGGTGGAATGAAATTCCGCTTCCTTATAAAAGCTGGTTGTTGCTCGTTAGTTACCTGTTTACAGCTTTTCCTGAGCAGCTGTTAGCCCTAGGCCTGAGTAAACAAACGTAACTAAGAGTGTGAAGTAAATGAATAAAATGTTTTGCATTCACACTGATTTATACATAACACAATATCATGCCTGTATTCCCCGAAGAGTTGTGCAGATGGTGTGTTGGTACCTACGCTTATGTATGGAAGTGAATGTTGGTCGTGGCAGAAGAGGCATGAAAGTAGAATAAATGCCGTGGAAATGCGTTCCTTGCGAAGTATGTGCGGTGTAACTTTGAATGATAGATTGAGAAATGAAGAGATTAGACAAAGTTGCGGTTTAAAAGATGATGTAGTGACAAAAATTGAAAGGAGTATGCTTAGGTGGTTTGGCCATGTTGAGAGAATGAGTGAACGGCGATTAACAAAAGAAATTTATAAGGCGGATGTTAATGGGAACGCCGGTAGAGGACGTCCTAGAAGGACATACATCGATGTTATTGGTGATGTTCTTCACAAAGGTCAGGTGCGTAGTACTCTAAACCGGCGTGCGTGTATGACAAGATGTATGAATGTGGATGAAGCGAAAGGGGTATGTAAGAGTCGTAGCATGTGGCGTTCTATAGTTTCTGCCTACCCCCATGGGAAAAAGGCGTGAGTTTATGTATGTATGTATGTTGTGCAGAGGTGTATAGTAACATCCTCATTTCACCGTTATGTAACAGGGGGCGAGCTTGTTGCCATCAACCGGGCGCAAATCCAAACTCGGGGCTGTTACTGACGAATTCCAGACGGAAAACCCAATAACATTGCTCTACCTCGCTTGCCACCACTAGACCAAGGAGGCAGATCAACTGACTTGAAAGTGGAAGAATATCAAATATTTTATCAGCAGTCGTGAACATTCTTTTAAAGACCTTCCTTATGAATATGGTGATGCTCAGATTAGTTCTTTAATTTCTAAGTGCAATCTTATAAATTTTTGAACCTCAATCATCACACAGTGATTGCTTTTCCAATCTTATTGCTGTGTTTCGGCCAAAATTACACTTAATAATACCGTGTTAGGGATCGTAAGTGTAATGTTATCACGGTATATTTTCAGGAGATGAATATTTAAAGAGAATGAATATTTACCTCCTATAATCATAAGATTGCTCAACTGCCTCGTTGGTCTAGTGGTGGCAAGCGCGACTGCTGACCGTGAGGTCCTAGGTTCGATCCTCGAGTCGGGTAGTGTTATTGGGTTTTTCCATCTGATTCCTCAGTAGCACCCCGGAGTTTGGAGTTGTGCCCAGTTGATAGCAATAGGCTCGCCCCTATTACATAGGACTTAAACATAATGGCGAAATGAGGGTGTTACTATACACCTCTGACAAACCCTTCGGGGAATATAGGCGTGATATTATGTTATGATTGCTTTCTTAAAAACATGTATAAGAAAAATTGCTCGCGGACTTCCTTCTCGATTAAAAAAAAGCATTTCACATCTATTGCACGGCATTGCTTTGATTAATGGTCACGTGAATCCGGGCTTAAGAAATAGTCAAAACGAGCCACAGTCGCAATGTTGAACAAAATTCCTTCCATATCAAAAAATCTAAGATATGTATCAATCGCCTCGGAAGTACTGGCAAATACATTGTATTTTAGAGATGTAAAGAAATTGTTACGTCGATCAGTGAATCGCTAAATCCGTTTTTCTCACGTCTGCGTCTGCGGTGGTTAGATAACTCAGTATGCGCTTACGCACTCTTGCTAAATTTTAAGTGTTTCAGTTTAAACTTGAATGTGTGTGTAATGTTGAGTGTGTTACTGATTTGAGAAAGGTTGGTACTATAAGTAGCAATTTTTCAGAATCGTTTACGTATCTAGAACGTAGTATAGTACGACACAACTTAGAAATCGCATTGGCAAATTTGGTCGAACAATCAATGGCAGGCGCTCATTATCCCGCCATTCAAACTTATTGCGTTAGCGTAAAGATCATTTTTTACTGCAGTACTAATAAACATTCAAGGTCTTGAAGTCGCACTCATCTCGGAAGTGATCGGTTTTACAAAGTTTGCCGATGCGACATCTTAGTTGTGTCTAAGTTTGTCTGTGATTTTGATAGCATAATATGCTCTTTCTATTTATTAGAATTACTTCTCCACTACAGATAGCCACAACAATTACTGATAAGTTGTTTAGTAGGCAGTTTGTTTCAGGAAAAACGATTCGATGTCTCAATATATAGCTACCTATATTATGAAGAGCGTTAAAATTTCGATGGACTGTATATGTATAAAGTAGATTGAAGTGAATTGAGCATTAAAGTTGACAGTAGACATTGTTTATTTAAGATACCTCGTAAGTATAATATTTTGTATAAGTAATTAAGAACATGACTTTATTATTTATAACGCCGTACAATAAATAGTAGGCAAAGTAACCACTTCATCTGAAGGCCTTGCTTTAGCTAAGTTGTGGAATGACCACTATAATATCGGATTAGTTTGAAATGAGATCATATCTGAATGAAAAATCGCTTCGTATACTTATGCATTATCCAATCTGCAAATGTATATCCATAGTAATTTAACCCAAGCAGGCAAATTGGTTTAATCATATCAATCTACTTATAATGAAGTACCTACAGGCTCGTAAATAGCAACAAAGTTAGAGGTAAACTAGTGAATGTAATGTAAACAAATGTAGTTACGTTCTTAAAGTGGACGTATAAGGTCGTATATGTGGATCTAAAGGCCTCTTTGTTTACACCATAGTCATATAAGGTAAGACAGACATAAGTTTTTATAACCCTGTCAACTCTGCGGGGTATAATTCTAGAATACTCTTTGCTTCAAGGGGTTCAAATGGCTAATTGCTTCACGTAAAGTCACCATGGATAAAATTTAAAAAAAATAATAATAAAGCAGCGATAGCCTTGTGGTGTGACCGTCGGTCGGACTGCCAAGTCATAGGCCTCGAGTTCGAACCCAAGGCACGCACCTCTGACTTTTCGGATTCATGTGCGTATAGTATAATTATCACTTGTTTAAAAACGGTGAAGGAAAACATCGTGAGGAAACCGGCATGCCTGAGAGATATTTCTCGACGCCATATGAAGCCAAGTTAGAGGCCCATAGGCGCCATAAACTCTGACACCAGGTTAGTCACTAACCACACGAAAAGAAGAAGAAAGAAGACCGTGGATAAGTTTTATTCAATTTGAGGATAGTAATGTGTTATGGTATGTTTAAGATTTTTCATAAAGCAACCCTCATGGAAATCAAATTGTCGCAAAATCTCGTGTTAATTTATCCCGCGTGGGGACGGGCTAGAACATAAAACTTCCTCGCCTCACGCTGGGAATAGATACGTGTTGTAAGATTCAACAAAACCCAGCATGTTAGGTGGTAGGATCTATACGATCGGCTTGGCTAGCTACCGTCACATTAAAGTCCGGCGCCAATCGCGCTGAGCAGTTTACAGTGCTCCGTCGTGTATATGTGAGAGCCAGAGAGGTATAGGAGAATCTCTCTATATCTTTGTACATTGGATTGGTGTGCCCCATCTTAGACCCTCTCTGCGCTTACTATTAGGTGAGAGACTTGGGTTGAACACGAGCAAGTCAAGAATAAAAGTAAATAAAATTTGCATAGCATTGATAGTTACTGCTGCTGTTTTACCTTACGTTCATTTTAGCAGTGCTGTACGGTAAAGTATCAAGTTGCCTCGTTAGTCTAGTGGTCGCAAGCGCGACTGCTGAGCATGGGGTCTTGGGTTCGATCCCCAGGTCGGGCAAAGTACTATTGGGTTTTTCCATTAGGAATTTCTCAGTAGCAGCCCAGAGCTTGGATTTGTGCCCGGTTAATGTCAATAAACACCTCTGCCGAACCCTTCGGGGAATATAAGGCGTGTTGTTATGTTAAGGTCCATCTAATGTGATGTCCTACTAAGAGCGTTTAAAAGGTTTTATATGCAGGAAAGGCTATCAATGAAGATGCAACGTCGTCATAAAAAGGATAGCTGCAACTATCACTAAACCCGAAGAAAAAGATAATGTCACTGTTCTGTAATAAAATTATGTAAAAACCAATTGATTTATTACTTGCATTTAGTTAAGAGAATATTTATGCTTTCGGTAATATATTGGAATTTGCTTGCAGTAATTATAAAGGTCGTCGTTTTGATTTACGATACCTTTCGAGGTGTTGCTTGAATTATTACAATTATGTGTCTGATTTCTCTTAGCGCCTGCAAAAATGGTTGACATATTTTTATAATATCTGTAGCACAAGTAATATTGTTTGTATAAAAAACAGTAAGGATATAAACATTCATTACTCTAGTATGCCCTAACTTCTTGTGGTAGATTTAAAAAGACGAAATATTATTTCACCTATCCTATTGACGGACTGACCCCGGCATATGCCTTGCGCATGTTGTAGGTGCTTGTTTTACGTACACTTCCAGGGAGCGGCGGTGTATACACTCGGGAGCAATGAATCCGGGTCACCAACATAGACAAAATAATGAATGTTTAACAATGTTTATCGAGACATTAAGGTTTATGTTGGTGATCCGGATTCATTGCTCCCGAGTGTACATTCTTAGTTTCGTTTCTCTTCATTTCGTTTTTCTTTCGTTTGGCTTTCTGTGAAGTACTTACGTATACAAACAATTTTCTGTTCAACCTTGTTGGATAACAGACAAACATGCTTTCACATTTACAGTAGACATTAGCAAGGATGCTTTTATACTTCCTAGAAACACTACCTTTAGGTAACTTTAGAAAGCTAACATCAATATTAGAGCCCTGAACGTACATGTTCTTTTAGGGCTCTATAAAAAAAATATCTACTACAAGAAAAAGACCAGTCCTACGCATAATAATGCAAGTGCAAAAAAATATCATATTTTTCATTTTAGTAGCCTTAATTAAAACATGATTGGACCTACTAAAGACGCTGCTCGTAATCTAATCACATCATCACTTTATGCGTACTGTTCGTCATTGAGGAGTTCCATTGTCTATCTCCGAAGTTAGTCATCAGATCATCACTAAATTTAAATGGGACCACCTCGAAAGAATACTCTTTCATACAAAAAAAGAATTTTCCAAATCGGTTTATACATGACGATGTTGTGCGGTAACAAACATTTAAAAAAAATACAGCCGAATTGATAACCTCCTTCTTTTTTTTGGAAGTCGGTTAAAAACAAATTTACAAGAGAAGAGTTTATTTCGCATTTCCATTACTATACGTGGGATCTATCGAAAAGGCTTTTAAAATTCAATTTTTATCAAAAGACCCGTAGTTATAGACCGCGCGCGAGAGCTAGTCACCGCCTGCGGTATGTGAGCGGCGAGAGGTGGGAGCGAAACAATAGACGCGCTCTGTCAGTTTGCTTGTCTTGTCTACCGCGCACCCCCTCCCTGCCGCTCCCATACCGCAGGCGGCGACTAGCCCTCGCGCGCGGACTATTTTATTACAATTGAACACAAATTTTAAATTAACGAACTGCGTTGCTAACTGCAATTCATTAATTAAACAGTTCCGGTGGTCAACTTTTTATCCGTCGGAGTTACAAAAGGATTATAATTCTGAACCAACTTCAACGGTTTGATAGAACACTAATTACAATGTGCTTTATTGGTAGTTGGACAAGTTTTGAGAACCTTGATTCCATATCTAAGCCATTTATGGATCGATCTGTCGGACCGATAAATGTTCTCAAAAGATAGCAAATTCAATAAAAACTCATACTATAATAGGTTCAGTTGAAAACCAGCGTCATAGACTTGTTGTCTGGAATTATGCTGAACTGGGCCTGTTTAGCGCAACCGCTAGGCACATAGACAACTTTTGTGTAACTTTTAAGGTTAGGTTTTTTTAACATTACGCCTATATTTCCGCGAAGGAACTGGTAGAGGTGTATAGTAACACTCTCATTTCGCCGTTATTTATAAGTCTCATTTAATACGGGGCGAGCCTATTGCCATCAACCGGGCATCGAAGATCCATGGCCGGGGTCGCGGGTTACACTACGTCATGCACCGGAACAGTTCTCTAGTTGAACCCAAAGCCCATCAAAATCAAAATATTTGCCTTTCTATAACCTAATTATAGTATTGTATAGTGTCATAATTGAAAATTGCACGAACAAAGGTGCAAATCTTCTTAACTCTTCGGATAAAGCGTGACATTATTACGACAGTAATTTTAATTAGGCAAGGTTTGTGTTGTAACAACATTGTCACGATGCACCGACCACTAAACCGCACCGCGGCATGCTCCTGCGCACCTTATTAAAAAGTCAATTCAGCTACTTTGTCTATTAACATTTATATTACGTAATATTTATGTAAGCAGTGATAGCCTAGCGGTTGAACGCTTGCCTTCCATGCAGGAGGGTCTGAGTTCGATCCCGGCCCTCACCTCTGACTTTTTGAATTCATGTGCGGATCATAATTTGATTATTGCGTTGACGGTGAAGGAAAACATCGTGAGGAAACCTGCACACCTGAGAGGGCTCTATAAAGTTCTCGATGGTGTGTGTAGTCCGCCAACCTGCACCAGGCCAGCGTGGTGGACTAAGACCTAAACTCTTCTCATTCTGAAAAGAGGACCGTGCCCAGCAGTGGGACAATAATGGGCTGATTATGTTATGTATATTAATATTTATATAAATAACCACTGTACACTGAAGGTTATTTAATTAAGGAGTTTAATCATTTTTTTATTATCTTTAATAATTAATTTCAGTAGTTTGAAAAACTTAACTCCAAGTGTGCTTGATCACCATGTGATTTTTAATCATATTTGGGTTTTCTCGGGAAAGTTATAATTTAGAACTATTTTGTACCTATAATATGTATGAATAGCGAACCGCCCCGTCTTCGCAAGGGTGCAATGTAGATACTAATGTGGGGCATATAAACCTTCTTCTTGAATCACTCTATCTATTGCAGAAAAAATCCGTTGCGTAGTTTCAAGATCAAAACGTACAGACAGCGGGAGTGACTTTGTTTTATACTATGTAAAGATGTAAGGACCTATAGTAAAAGATTATTTTTTTCTCTTGAATAGGTATTGATTGTTTTGAGAATGTTCTGTTAATTAATGTTTTTGATTCGAAATTGTTGACATTCATAGATAAATTAATAGTTACTAGAACTAGACCACACTTGTTGTATTATCATAAATATAACGATCTCACTTATGTATATTATTGTATAATATTATATTAAGCGTGTTATAATAAAAGTTTCTCATGATATTCGTTTCATGAATCGAGAATTAATTTATTACTGATTAATGAGATACAATAATAAGATCGATCGTGACATACTTGAAATAATAGCGAATAAAAACTATAAATAAAATTCATTGCAATATAAAGATATCTGATATAAAAAAGTATTATCTAGCACTATAAAGGTCACACCACATATTTCAGAGAAAAGTGTCAAGGGAATAACGACTACATACAATTTTAATGTAGTGTGTGCTCCTACGATGTAATTATCTACCTCTACTTAAAACGTAACATAAAATCACGCCTGTATTCCCCGAGGGGTTGGGCAGAGGTGTATAGTAACACCCTAATTTCACCATCATGTTTAAGTCCCATGTAATACGGGGCGAGCCTATTGCCATCAACGGGGCACAAATCCAAACTCCAGGCTGCTACTGAGGAATTCTAGACGGAAAAACTCAATAACACTTTTCTCGACCTGGGGATCGACCCGAGGACCTCACGATCAGCAATCGCGCTTGTCACCAACGAGGCAGTTACCTCTACTTATCTGTTTGGAAATACAGACCAAACAGTTTTACGAGCCTAATATGTGTTCTCTCGATGAAATATCGTACCTAACTAGCCAATGGTAGACAATATTTATACCCAGGCCCGCCGCTAGCTGTTTCGTCGCCCGCGTGCAATACCGCTCACTCTTTCGATTACTCCTGTATCTTGAGTGAGACAAAACCGAAAAAATTGAAATTGGTCTCAATTAGATGAGTCGTTCGATTTGCCGCCCCCTGGGTGTGCCGCGGTGTGCACGCTTTGCACGCCCGCTTACGGGCGGCCCTGTTTATACCTACCAGACTAGCTGCCCGGTGAACATCATCGTACCACCAAATCGTTCTTTTTTTTAATTTTCTTTTTTTAAACCACCCAAGTGTTGAGGAGGATGAAACAAAAAAAAAATCGATCCAGCCGTTTTAGTTTTAGCGAGACTAACGAACAGCAATTCATTTTTATATAAATAGATATGTTTTTCTGGCCATGTTAGTACGATTTGTAACACATAATGAGCGTCACGTTCAAAAAATAATGGAAGCACGGACTTTCCTTATATAATTCTTGTCAAAATTGTCTCACGTAGACCTTAAAAATTTCTATTACTATTGCGAGTCTATAATTCTATTACACGCCGTCAATTTCTTGTTTGTTTACATAAAGCATTCGTCGTTGCACTTTAAACTTATAAAAAGATTATTATTAGTTTAAAATTCATAGTTTCAGCATCACGAATACCGCGAAGTGTTTATTTATAATGTTGAAATGTAATTTAAGATAACAGTTGTTATTTAAATTTAAACTCTATTCCCCTGACATATGGTTTTGTTCAAGTTGTTAATTAGTTTAATAAGGATTACTCCACGTTATTGCAGTCAGCTGCTACTTTCGCACATAATGTACAAATTTTATGCTAAATATTCCAATTATGAGCGGTTAAGAATCGAGGACCAATAATGTAATCTTTTTTTGGGTGTCAACCTCCTTGGTGTCAACCGAAATTATTTTTGGCGCGAGGTTTTATGCAAGAGTGTAGGGCTACCAACTGTAAAAAAAATAACCGGATAAAGTACCGGGTCCAATACAAGACTGGACTTTTTTCTGGCGTTAAAGTGCGATGCGAGTTTAATTTGCATGCCGAGGGTCGCAGGTCTTTTTATAAGACTAGTCTGGCAGTCGGTAAAATCAGGATGCTTTATAAAAACCCACCCGGACGCTCCCCGGACTACCTCAAAACTAGAACAAATCCGTGGAACCCGAAAGGGTGGCAGCCCTATGCAAGACCCAACTGATGTTATTTACGGAAATGTCAACACCTTCAAAGTTCAAGTCACTGTCCACTTTCAAGTTATCGGCAAATACTCGTAATCGATTTTCTTTTCTGGCAGTTTAGTGACACTTACACTCACAAACTTGTGCGAGTGTAAATAATTACGTGAACCGACAACTATGTTTCTAAGCTTGAATGATCGGAACTAATTTTATGTAGGTATTTTGTGTAAAATGTCTAACATAATATTTTAAACCATAATGGACGTATGACATTCAAACAAACGGATGCGGACGTGGATTGCGGCAAAAGCACCGACTGGTGACGGTTGCGTGTCAACTGCGTGCGTTTTAAGATGATTTGTGTGGAGCTACACGGAGCGCTGCGCAGCGAGAAACCGTCCGCCGTTCGAGGTTTGGTTCGGCCCTTATACTGGAAGCCGGGAATATTTTTTCTAGCTTTGGCTTACCTATTTACAGACGTCAGTCAGTCTTCACATAATTATATCAACCCGTTATTATTCACTACTGAAAATGTAATAATCGTATCTGGGGCATTCTTCGAAAAATATTAACAAAAATTGAGAACGTCATTATCATCATCCCAAAGTTAAGAAGCAGATGTTTAATACTATAATTACGATAATGAAAACTGAAACTATACCGCTGCCGTCAAGCAATAAGACAAGAATAAAAACAATCTGACAATACTATAATGTTAACAACCCGGGAGAAGAATGATTTGTTAAAATAATGTTAAAAAATTTCGAATATTCACCCATCTACATATATTTTACTGCATAGAGACCTACTTGAAAGATTAACTTAACCAATTTTTTTGGTATATTTACGAGAGACAGCTGACAAAGTATTGTATTACAAAATATGAACGGAAGGCAGGGGTCGTCACTCACTTATCACCTTGTCATCAACTCGCCTTGAACGGCTGGGTGCACCGTCAAGGTGTGGGCTTGTTAATCACTGTTATGTTCGCGGTCTATATATATGGCGGTTGACAAAAAAATTATATTTATAAACGGATATTTAATTAACTAAAACAATAAAAAGAAGTTTGTGGCATGCAGTAATGTCATTCGAATCGAAAATTTTACCAGCTGGCGGAAATACATTGTATTGTTTTCGTTTTGATTTGGTTGTGGCCAGATTTCGCCTTCCGATACGATTATCTGGTTTCCGGCAATATAAAATACAATCGAGCAATTGTTATGTTTTATTTGGACCTAGCAATTTTTATGGTAGTGTTCCGAAATTTATTTCAATCTCCTATGTATCCTAATTGCAAAACACACTCACAATCACAATAGCTTTGATTTTGACATTTAATAATATCCTTCACACCGTATATTTCAAGAATTCATCCCCTCGACAACTATGCACCACACAAATAATATTGTTGTGTTGCCAAAACTAAAGCTATTGCTATTCTGAGTGTGATACGCAATTAGGATGCTCAGTTTGGTCAAAATTACGAATCAAGTGACATTATAGTGATTACGATCTTATTTCATAGGTATTTTTTACATTTACGCGCGTAGATTGCGGCGTTCTATTTCTATAGAGATGATTGCTTATTGCTGTCAAGTAAATTGTCGTTGCAATATTAAAAGTGTTAGTTCCTTTATATGGTTAGCGACCTATGCCTTAATTAATGAATACCATCCACGCAGTTATTGGAGTTGTTCAAGACTGATTGAGCAAACAGTCGCCTTTTAGCATAAATTATTTTCGATTGCAAGTTTTTCGTAGAAAGAGTCAAGTAATTAAGTTTAGGCCCTGAGCAGACGACGGACTTTTTGTCCGGCGAATTGCCGCGGACAAGCATGACGGTGGTTGGTAATTGTTGCTCGTCGCAAAGCACGTGGTTGATGGTTAGTTTTTGTTCGCTGCAGTCTTCTTGACAAAAAGTCCGTTGTCTGCTCAGGAACTTAGTTTTACGAATTAAATTAAATTTAGGCTTTAAACCAAAAATGTTTTAACACAACAAGAATTCTAATGCGATTTTCTATGTAATAAGAACCTAAAACGAAGATGCTTTTAGTTATTTGTATTAAATAATTAAAGTCATTTGACATATAAAGATATTTTTAAAGATAATTTACTTATATTTCCACTAAGGCTACTTAAATATAATATATAAAATTATTGTTATGAAATAAAAATAGGTACAATTGTTTTTTGGGTATTGTGTTGCGGTCACATCAAAATACAATAAATATAGCTTTTAGATTATGCCCGACATTTTTGAATTTCCTTTTCCAGATCTATGAGGAAATTAATACTTAAAAGGCGTTAGTTTCTACGTAATAAACGTCTAATTCAAATCACGTAACACTTTTTATGGAAATAAGTAATATACTTTTACGATTTAATAACTCCAGATTACTTGCTTTGTTATACAATTTTATGTTTTGGTATTGTATAATTTGCATTTGTTGCATATAAATGGGTAATGCAAGTTATTAGATGTGTGCATAGATAAAAAGCTGATGTTATTATTCACTGCAGTCTTATAAAGCAAAGTAGGTTTTAGCAAGATTATTGCACATTTTACAGAAATTATAGATAAAAGGTATTCTGTTTTTTTTTATTATTATTCGAAGTCATATGTCAGTGACTACCCTTAAATCATATGCAAAACAAATAAAATCTTTAAAAAAGATAAACTGGTTAAAATAATATCAATAAAGCAAAGTTTTACCTTCCCTTAAGAAGTTAATAAATCAACGGAAGCAATTATTATTATTACCAACAATTAGCATTATTACTATTCATATTCCATCCGCCACTTAAGATTATTCACGCACACAATCAAACCAATAAATGTGCTCAATAAAACAAATACACTATCAAAAGGTTACACACTAATTAGAATAATAACTTTACAAAATACATACAACGGCAGAATCGTGACGTGGGAGTCATGAAAACTTCACTTATAACAAATAGAGCTGACTTACTTACTTACAACTGTTTTAATTGCCATGCGGGCAATTAAAACATGAATACAGAATAAATACGAACAAAATGTAACTCCACGCAACGCGCGATATGAGGCTCAAGCACTAAGTAAGCAATGGTGTTTAAAAACTTGTAAGAGAAAATTAACACGTTAATTTTCTTTTTTGTTTGTGTGATTGGGTATGTTTACAAACACAAACCTCACATGCAATTATCTCTAGGCCATACAAATATTTGGTCCTGGCGGAAATCGAACTCGCGACCCATAACCCAGAAAGCCAATCGCCCAGCCACTGTGCCAACCTCAGATCACAGAAACAAGGGGAGATTTACCATTAGTACAGTACGCTTAAAATAACTTTGCCCTTTGAAGTGAGGAACAGAACGCTGAAAGCCTGGTTTCAAGCAGTAAAGTTATTTTACGCGTTCTGTACTTACATTAATTGTTCGTGTTCAATAGTCTCCGCGTTCCTTCCATTTCACTAACATGAAAACAATAAACGATAAGTACCTACGGCACACGTAGTGAGGTGCCAACCATGTCGACAATTTTTAATAGGTTTTAGAAAAGGTAGAAGTAGGGTGCGATTAAATATCGTAGTAATAGGATACAGGTTTTTTACATAATTATAAATATAAATTATCATCAGCATAACAGATCGCTGCAGTGAATAATCGAGAGAGAATTTATTACTTTTCCCGCCACGGTTGACAATAGAATCGATGTTCGCATTATACAGACGATTGACAGATATTTTATTTCATTCGCTGTCTATGGGTGCATCGACTTCTTATCGCGTTTATAAGGTGGGCCTTCTGTGTATCTATATTTCGTGATTAAACGGCTTAACTACAGATACGTAACTTAATTAAAGAATAATTCCAAACAAGGGCATTCTGAATGCCAATACAATGTCAATTGGTCATGGTGCACTGATTCGGATCCAATCGATTTGTCGATGCTTTTGCTTTATTTAGTCGATTAATCAATGTACTCCTGGACAACATAACATCACGTCTTGTATTCCTCGAAGGATTCGGCACCAGATAACTACTTAAACATAAGTTTAAGTCCCATCTTATAGGGGGCGAGCCTAACGGAACAACCCAATAGGACTTTGCTCGACCTGGGGATAAGCAGTCGCGCTTGCGACCACTAGACCAACGAGGCAGTCATTCTTGGACACTCATTTATTAATATCTAATACCTTTAAACGAGCAATTCTTGTATGTATTCTTATACAAGGTTAGTTGGAAAGGGGGTACTAAGCCGCGGGCCACCTAAAGTATCACTGATGACTATTTTAGAGCAAGTGTTAAAATTTCAAAATTCGATAATTTTTATTTGCATGCAAAAAGATTTTTTATTTTAGTTTATCTGAAAAAAAACATACCTGCTATAGTTATGAATTCAGAAAATTAATTTTCTAATCTGTGACCCCAAATATGACCTAAATTGTAAAAACAGCTGATCATAGCTATTGACAGATAGATTTTAGCATATTTTTTACGAAATCTTTGAAAAGCTATTTCTCTTAAACTATCGTTTTGGGGAAAGTTGTAGAACAAAAGTTATTCCTTATTATGGGTACTTTAACACCCTTTCGGCTTAGTACCCCCTTTCCGACTAACCTTGTATATATAATCTGAATCTCGGAAACTGCTTAAACGATTTTCATGAAATTTAGTATGCAGGGGGTTTCGGGGGCGATAAATCGTTCTAGCTAGGCTTCATTTTTAAAAAACGTCGATTTACCATAAAATAAACCGAGCAAAACTCGGTCATCCAGGTACTTGGCATAATATGTTGTTGCACTCCTGGACAAAGGTTGCCCTGCACTTTCCGCGATATCGAGCTACTTCCTTTAAAAAAATACATCCAATTCGTCGTGTATTAATTGATATAATTAGTGTTTTTAATAGTGTAAGTATCCCTTTTTATTTCCAAATTAAATAATCCTTTAAATTTTTTTTTATCTTAAACGGTTTTATCTTTGCAGCACCCCTGCAGCATCAGGATATTCAGGATTTAAGAATTGAAGGTTGAAATTATTATAATGTTGTATTGTCATGGGAATTGAATTTGTGTGTGAAGTTTCAGAAGAGTCGTTTAAGCAGAAGTAGTTGAAAAATCTGTCGCAAGATTTAAATTAAACAACCAAAAAAAATAATCAAACAAACAAACAAATGTGCCAAATGAAGCTAATTAAAACCGTTTAAAAAATACACAGGATAAATAATTTTTTGTATTTTTTTTCAAGTTCCTTGACATACGAGTTTATTTATACATTGGAGGTTTACGTGAAGTTACCTACAACAAAGACCGATATTAATTAAGTAGGAAGGTATGTTTCAATACCATAATGTTATCGTATGTCATTCAGTAAAAAACAAGTAATCACGACCACAATACATTTGAATAAATACGTTACATAAATATTTAATGAGCGTGAAAGGAATTTAGTGAATTTTAATTAAGGGCGCGTAATTGTTCATATTAAAAACGCATAATAAAAAAATAAAATAAAATAATAATAATAATTTACGAAAAAAAGTTAAGGGCGATGCCTCATTAGTGCGTTGCGTTGCGTCGTCGCAACGGATCAACGCATTGTATGTGGGTATGCCACACCTGCGTTGCGATGACGCACGACGTCGCAGCGCCAGAGGACGACGCAGGCACCCCTAGCAGTGGAACACTGTCCGTCGTTGCGCCAGAGCTCCGACAGCGCAGCGCATCACCCTCCCCCCACTTCGTCTCTCGTCCGCCGTTCCGTTGAAACGTCGCGTGCGACGACGCAGCGTTGATGCTGCGACGACGCAACGCAACGCACTAATGAGGCATCACCCTTACTCGGAATCGGAAGTGAACAAACAAAAGCGAACGAAGTCACAAGAAGTAGGAAGAATAAAGTTACGAGATTGTGTGAAAAAGCAATTACAAAAATTATGTAAGTCAATGAGGGAGATAGTTGCGCGCCTTGAGTCGAGATACGATCGAACGATTTATACTTAGACAACAGATTGCATACAAAAGCTCAGATAGAATAAAAATAACCATTTCATGAATACCTAGCCTAATAGCTAGTTCACACAGAAACTGATTACAGGACCGTTTTTTGCGGATACGTTTTTATTTTGGTGATGGCGCCTGTAGTTGTATGAGCAAGTTTACATACACGACAGTATTCCAATCCAGTAAAAAATACAAAAACGACATTTTTACACATTCTTTTTTGTTATCAAATACAGTATAAAAAACGGATCCGTACATGAAGATGCATGGAGAAGTATGGGTGCATTCACGCACGATCCGTAAGTTTTATCGTATCCTGCCTGCCAGATGCGACGCAGCTTCCATTTGTTTAACTGTTCCGTTGGTACAGATGTGAACAACACATCCAGTACCGACGGATCCGTTCAAACGGATCCGCTGTGTGAACGGGCTCTTAGTCATCCATCGTAGTTACACGGAATTACAATGGAACATGTCCCAGTTACGCTTCGATTTAAGTCCACCTCATTTCCTAGTTTTTTCTTATCATTTTTGCTAAATCAGGTGTTAAATAGATACTGATTGTTATGTCAGATAATAAATTATTTAACACCAAATAGTCGTATTGACAGCTCCAACGAAGCGAGAGTGATTTATGAGGTCCGACAAATAAGGTCAAGGCCAGCGTTTGTTTTTACTGAAAACATTTTTATGCTAACTGCCTTGTTGGTCTAGTGGTGGCAAGCGCGACTGCTGATCGTGAGGTCCCGGGTTCGATCCCCAAGTCGGGCTGTGTTATTGGGTTTTTCCGTGTGAAATTCTTCAGTAGCAGCCCGGAGTTTGAATTTGTACCCGGTTGATGGCATTAGGCTCGCCCCCTGTTACATGGGACTTAAATATAACGGTGAAATGAGGGTGTTACTATAAACCCCTGCCCAACCCTTCGGGGAATACAGGCGTGATGTTATGTAAACGGTTTTATTTAAATAGGCATTTGCAAGATGAATTGCAGATATAGAAAGATTTCTTAACACATAAACGCTAAGTATTCTATCGGCATATCTGCGAGTGATGTGTAAACTCACTAAGTAGTAGTTGCTTTGATTCCGCGCTCGATTTCCCGGAATGGTGTTTTGAATCGTGTAATCGAACGGTGTATCTCGATTCAACCGATGTACGATTACGTAACGAGGCGTCGCGTCCAACATGCTCCAAGTTTCACTTTCGCGTGAGTTACAGTTTCGCCGTATGTCGTCTGTCTGTACACGCTCCGAATCGCACGTTCGTCGGAATCGATTTGATTTTGGAACCGGTAGTCGATTGCACACTTTCCGAAGGCCGGAGACTTTTTGCGAACAATACGCGTTTGTAGTGAAATAGTTTACGAAACATACTCGATTATTTATGCAAACGATATGCCAAGCATGTAATTTGTGACGTTTAGAGAACAACGACCGTTTAATAAGCGGTAACTCATTAAGTGCATTCGCACGTGCATATAGAATTTTATGAACATTTTTTGTATAATAATAACATAAATAATCGTACGGATTGTGGGAATATTATGTGATAAAATATTGCGATAATTATAAGAAAATATTTTTAGAATCGTGCTCATAGTTAGTAATTTTCTAAATTGAGCAACGTTTTACCCTTTACTAAGTACCTAACATAACATCGCGCCCTACATATCCCGAAGGGTTCGGCAGAGGTGTTTTAGTACACTCTCGTTTCGCCAGTTATGTTTTAAGTCCCATGTAATAGGGGGCGAGCCTATTACCATTAACCGGGCACAAATCCAGACTCCAGGCTGCTACTGACAAAATCCTAATGGAAAAACCCAATAACACTACCCAACCTGTGGATCGAACCCAGGACCCCATGTTCAGCAGTCGCGCTTGCGACCACTAGACCAACAAGGCAAGGCAAGGCTTTACTAAGTATATTTTTATTATACACATTAAATAGAAGTAGGTACCTATGTACAGACAGCTGTATTAATTAAGTATCACCCTGGTAACTTTGGAGGCTCTTGCAATGCATCCTGGCACTCTTCATCTCCTTCTGCTTTCTTTTCATGTGGTTAGAGACTACCCTGGTATCTGAATCTATGCCAGTTGCCACCCATGGGCCTCTGACTTAGCTTCACATGCCGTCGAGAAATATTTCTCAGGCATGCCAGTTTCCTCACGATAAATTCCCTCACCGTTTTTAAGCAAGTGATAATTATACAATACGCACATGATTCTGAAAAGTCAGAGGTGCGTGCCTTGGGTTCGAACTCGAGACCTATAACTTGGCAGTCCGATGGTCACACCACTAGGCTATCACTGCACCCTGGCAATCGTAGTTTTATGAATATAATAGGGATTAGTGTAAGCCTTTATGAATGCTGACACAAAAATTGTATCTACTAGAGTACTAAGGTGCATTAAAACAGCTCCCACAGGCTACCAGGGGGGTACCCAATTAGGAATACAGCTCAAAACGAAAGCAGATAGCAAAACCACCGTAAGACCTCATCACAACCAATCAGAAAGAGTTAAACTGTCACTATCAATAATGTCATCCACATTTTAACCAATGAAATTGCTTAGGGCTTGCGGGGGTGGCGCCATTAGTTCCTCAGTTGTACGTCCTATTGATATCTGTACATAGAAAATCAATCATGTAAGTACATACATTGACCACGCAAAACACATGTTTTGTCACTACAATAATTACAATTTTGTTCTTGACCTACATCGATCATCGCAAATGTCAAATGTTTGATCCATTATTGGGGCCAGCAGAATTGGTGAAAGCATTTATAAAATTACGGGTGATTGACACGAGCGCAGTTAAATGCCATTTGTCCAAGGTTGGCCATTGTGCGCGTGTCAGCAACGCCCGCTGTAGAACAGTTGCCCTGTTAGCAATATTTCGAATAATTTATTTATGTATCGAGTATGTATTTTTCGATTTTGTACGAATTATGCGACCAATTAAGTGACCTTTGAATTGATCCAAAGAGGACAAAGCCTGAGTTATATAATATTACTAGCGACCCGCCCTGGCTTCGCACGGGTGCAATGTAGATATTAACGTGGGGCAAATAAACATTCCTCTTGAATCACTCTATCTATTGCTGAAAACTCCATTAAATCCGTTGCGTAGTTTAAAAGATCTAAGCGTACAGACAGCGGGAGAGACCTTGTTTTATACTATGTAAAGATTAAAGATATTTAAAGAAAAATTAACCGAGTCGCAAAATTAACTGCCTCGTTGGTCTAGTGGTGCTGATCATGAGGTTCTGGGTTTGATTCCCAAGTCGGGCAAAGTATTATTGGATTTTCCGTGTCGAATTCCTCAGTAACAGCCCTGAGTTTGGATTTGTGCCCGGTTGATGGTAATAGGCTCGCCCCCTATTACATGGGACTTAAACATAACGGCGAAATGCGGGTGTTACTATACACCTCTGCCCATCCCTTCGGGAAATACTGGCGTGATGTTATGTTTATGAATGTCACATAATTCGTACAAATTCGGAAACTCGAATATTGTCGAAGCACATAACTTATTTCGTAGTGTTTTATTAAGGATTTTGCTAATAAAATTACTTTGTATTTAATTACAGTTGAATGTAATTTAAAAGTTTTAAATTGCAGACATTGTATGAACATTACTAGGTGAATGAGGTGAATGCACTCTCTCTCTATTCACTTTTTCACAATAAAAACCAAGTAAATAATGGCAGACGTCCGTCAAGTGTGAAAGGTACAACATTCATCTTTGAATGAGTCAAGGTACCTATTTTCTGGTTATTTGCATTTTAAAACGTATTTACAGGATGGTGTAAATAACATAACATAACATCACGCCTTATATTCCCCGAAGGGTTTGGCAGAGGTGTCTTTAGTACACCCTCGTTTCGCTAGTTATGTTTAAGTCCCATGTAATAAGGCCTAAGCCTATTGCCATTAACTGGGCACAAATCCAGACTCCAGGCTGCGATTGAGAAATTCTTAATGGAGAAACCTAATAACACTTTGCCCGACCTGGGGATCGAATACAGGACCCCATGCTCAGCAGTCGCGCTTGCGACTACTAGACCAACAAGGCAGGTGTGTAAATAATACCACTCCGATTCCTATAGCCAAAAACGAATCGTTTTGTTTACCGGTAGCATTTGTTATTGTCAAACTGGGCATATACATAGACTCGTAATCTAAACAAAAAAATTAAAATGCTGTGATAGCCGATAGCCTAATGATGTGACCGTCGGTCTGCCAAGTCATAGGTCTCTAGTTCGAACCCAAGGCACGCACCTCTGACTTTTCGGATTTATGTGCGTATTGTATAATTATCACTTGCTTAAAAACGGTGAAGGAAAACATCGTGAGGAAACCGGCATGCCTGAGAGATATTTCTCGACGGCATGTGAAGCCAAGTCAGAGGCCAATGGGCGGCATAAAATCTGACACCAGGTTAGTTACTAACCACACAAAAAGAAGAAGAAGTAAGCTAAACTTGTGATAGCTACTAGTGTATGGGAGGATCTGTTATGAGAAGCTTTGGTCCTTGCTTCATTATTGGTAAAGATACAAGAGTCTTCATTTTAGCCAATCAGTTTCCACCTAGCCCTTTCCCAACTATGTTGGGGTCAGCTTTCAGTCTAACCAGATGCGGCTGAATACCGATATTTTACACGGAGCGACTGCCATCAAACCTCCGCAACACAGTTACTGGGTAGTGCTAATAACTTACGGTTAGACCGGTTATCAGACTTTCGGGCTTCTGACTACCGGCAACGATTGTCATAGGTATTCTTATGAAACCCAGGACAAACGGTTTAACGTGCTCTCCGCAAGCGTAGCTTAACTTCGCAAATCGTATGATTGGTGCGGTTGTTAATTAGCCACGTGCCAATCAAACCCCCTTAATTTATTTGCCCCTTAATTTTAGCCGATAACGCTCAGTATATCATAGGAATCGGTCATAAATCATATTTTTTTGTCCAGTACCTATATTGATTAAACAAAATTTCCTACTGAATGTTATTGTTTACTAGCTGTTCTCTCGCGGCTGTACTCGCGTGAATAATTTGACTACGGCGCCACCTATTGGATCTCAGCATAGCTACGAACCATCGTATTAACAAAACAAATATATTCTGTAAATATGAACTCAATCGGTAAAGTCGTTCTCAAGTTATGGCGTGACCAAGGGAAATAGGGATTCATTTTTATATACAAGGTTAGCCGGAAAGGGTGTACTAAGCCGAAAGGGTGTTAAAGTACCTATAATAAGGGATAACTTTTGTTCTACAACTTTCCCTAAAACTTGATAGTTTAAGAGAAATAGCTTTTCAAAGATTTCGTAAAAAATATGTTAAAATCTATCTGTCCATAGCTATGATCAGCTGTGTTTACATTTTACGTCATATTTGGGGTCATGGATTAGAAACTCCATTTTCTGAATTCATAACAAAAGCAGGGATGAAGAATTTTTGAAAAAAATAAAATAATATTTTTGCATGCAAATAAAAATTATCGAATTTTGAAATTTTAACACTTGCTTTAAAATAGTCATCAGTGATACTTTAAGTGGCCCGCGGCTTAGTATCCCCTTTCCGACTAACCTTGTATAGATAATTAAGACTCATGTATTTTTACTAATTAATAAGCGTAGTCTCCAAACCGGGATGTAGTAGACCCATCCATCATAAATGATGGTAACTTACGAGTCTGTTTATAGGAACAGTTAAGCATTACTAAACACCACGTAAGCAAAACGATTCGTTTTTGGATACAGGAACTAAATACTAATAATATTTTAAGTCCAGTCAATTGATTAAGACATGCATAATATTATTATTTTCAGCTTTCTATCACCAATTATATGTTTAAATGACATTGTATCATTACGTATGGAGTAATTCGTTCTTATATCATAAAGCTTGCCAAATTGTATTGGTGATCATACGGGGTCCGGTTACAAATAAAGATTGATGTTTAGCGATAATAGTTAATTGATATTAAATGTCAGTGAGCTAAACTTGGGTCAGTAAGAGTGAATGTTATTGGTATTGATGATTTGCAGTCGGAACTTAGATATGCATATATCTGAAAACTTGTAAGTCTGGCAAAAAATATTGTACGCAAGCTTGCTGGAAGCACGGACACGCGAAACCAAGACGACAACTGAACTACATACAAATTCTTTTGTTTTAAAACTATTCAAAATTAAGAAAAAAAAACATACAGCTTTCAGTGTCATATGTGTTTTTTCTTTTTTCCAAAAGTCGTAATTTTAAAGCCATAACCCAAAAGTCGTAACATAAAAGCCATAACCCAAAAGTCATAACCCAAAAATCATAGACCAAAAGTCGTCATGCAATATAACGAGTAACGAGTATATCATTAACCCATGAAAGTTATTCTAACCACTGAAAAAGAACACTGCCTTGTTGGTTTTGTGGTCGCAAGCATGACTGATGAGCATGGCATCCTGGGTTCGATCCCCAGGTCGGGCAATGTGTTATTGGATTTTTCCATTAGGATTTTCTCAGTAGCGGCCTGGAGTTTGAATTTGTGCCCGGTTAACGGCAATAGGCTCGCCCCCTATTACATGCGACTTAAACATAACTGGCGAAACGACGGTGTATTAAAAATACCTCTGCCGAACAAAAGGCGTGATTTTATGAAAAGAACACGGTCGAGTACAGATAACTAAATTTTAAATATTAGGTCCTTACCTATGAAATTGGCGTTTTTTTCTCACAAATAGAGAACCTCGTCACTTCTATGATTTAAAATATATTATATCGAATAATGACCATCATAGACAACTACCAATAGTAAAAAAACCTTATTACTTATAGTTTTCTAAACATAAAAAATACCTTAAAAATGACTCCCCTTTTTGTTAGCAGAAATGACCACTATTTTTGTTTTAACTTTGCCAAAACTTATTTTTCTTATAATCTAAGTGGCATACGTTATCTTAGTTTTTAAACATTAGTGCATAAAAGTTTTAAAACATTAGTGTTCATAGTTGTTAAATAAATTAAGAAAATGTTAGTATGAAAAATGCAACTTCTTTAAAATTCTCCATACAAAACGCTGATTTCATAGGTACCTAATGACCTAAAGTTAGATACTTATGCAGTCCAGTAAATCACTACGAAGTACCTACAACATACAATATGACTAAATTGCTTTCCGAGAAGAAGCGACGTAAACTAACAATCTTTCCAAACAGGAAAATAGCAACCATTCGGAGAAAAAAAATAAAAAAGCAACCTAGGGTAGGTGAATGACGTACCTAAGTGCCCACTGAAGACTTAATTCGTTCTTCCACTGATTTTAAAGCAAACAATAAAAAACAACCCGCTTTATAATTTATGATTTTTTAGAAAAATAATTTTGTATTTTAGCCTAGTTTCATATTTGACACTATTTCTATTTCAGGCTTTTTACGTGTTAGTAACTAGTTTTCCGTAAACCGCTTATCAGGAACAATTATTGTAAACAATTCTATTTAACCCGTCAAGTGTCGGGCGCACATACGGGTGTGCGTAAGAAATTCGGGCGCGAAGTGTCGGAGGCACACACGGGTGTGCGTAAGGAACGCGCTCCTATGGTAGCGGATTTTGTACGTTTTATTTTACTGTTTACACGAACCGAATTTATAGGAGCGCGTTCCTTACGCACACCCGTGTGATTTTTTTTAGAGGTACAAAACATTTGTCCGGAAAAACATATTAGTCACATTAAAATTGTTATAGGAAATAAGTTTCTATAAAATTGTTTGCTGTCAATTCAATTATTTGATAAGTATCTATATAAAAAGTCTAGTCTATAAATAGTTAAACTTATTTAAAGAAACTCAAACAAAATAAAAAAATATGCATGAGCAGACTCGCATGCCAAAGCCGGTTTATACAAAACTGAGCAAGTAGGTCAAACTAAATTCGTGTACAAATTAATATTAAAATCTTCTACAATATTATTCGTTGTGGGTCAACGATCGAGTCGTAACATTAATTCGATTATACCATAAACAACTTTTTACGTTGTCTCATAATCGAGTTAAAAATATTTATTTTGATTAATTATTTTCTCATTAACAAAGGTTTTGATAATAAAAAAAGCAGAATGTAATGAAAAATAATCTAATAAAGCTAGTCAGTATTTTGAAAAAGTATTTAAAACCTAATTAGGACTTACCTAATGATGTTTTTGTAAAAATGGATACTTAATGCTATAAAAACAATGTTACGATGTGTGTTTCAATGTTACGACTTCTACTTAACTTTTGATCTGACTTTTGACTGCAGTCGTAACCGGGTTGACCTCAAAATTAATTATTGTATACCTATTGAAAATAATTGATCACGTCTTTATTAATATTATTTTAATAATTTCAAACGATCTGTAACAATGGCTTAAGCTAATAGCCTTGAATCTGCGAATAGCCTAATGTCAGATACCTGGTTAATGAAAAACTAAAAAAAAAATGGTAACCTAAAAAGTAAGTGCTTTTTCTTTTCCTATTAGACTGCTTGTAGATGGTCTTGCGGACCTTTTCTACGTAACCGGGCAGTTATTGGGGAGACCTGAAGGGTCTCCAACCAATATCTAACTAACTAACTTAAGACTAACTAACTTAAGACTAACTAACTACTGTAATCTAACATCATCACTATTTAGCAGCAACACCTCTAAGGGCGTCCTCTAGGGGGGACTCGAACCTTGACTTAGGGCGTTGAATGCGAGAGGACTGGGAGGGATACGACAGCTTGATGAGGGCTGTATTAACGGTGTGACTGCGGTGTCAGAAGGGACGACCGGCTCCGCGGCTGCGGCGGGTGAGCACGGTGGATCGGGGGCGGCGGCGGTGGGACGTCGCGAGGGGCCTCGTCGGCGAGGATGATACGCCGGTCGGCGGCGGCGGTGTATTTGTATTGTGCTGTAATAAAAACTCAGTGCCCAGGATGACTGTAATTTAAGGTCGATCACTCCGTTCTTTTAAAATGACATGAGTTTGATTTACTTAAACACAGAGTAGGTACTTATAAAATTAACACAAGTGTTATTATTAATAAATAAAATTGACCACAAAGTGAAGTACTGAAGCATGCACAAAAAAAAAACGGTCATCTCTCATACGTCTCTACAAAAGGTTTACGACCTCTGTGGCTTCGCTGTTTATTTGCATTCCCATTTTGCAAAGGGTTTGAAGAATCTACGTTACATTGCAACAATATCTGAAGAGGTTATTGCTACCTGAACCCTTGGCCTTTCCCAGACAGTAGATAGTTCTTGTAAGTAGATGTTGTAAAAACGTTTCATTCATACTTGAGTGCAGTCAACCACATGGATTGAAGTTTTGAATCATCTTTATTCATCGCCATTGGCAGCCTTCTTCTATCCACTTTTGTGTGTAGGCCTTATATCCCTTTTGGGCCATGCTTCCCTGGTAAACGCCAGTCGTATTCAGTTTTACCCTCTACTACTGAGATTGAATGGCTCTTATAAAAGTCACGTCAAAACTTCAAGTGATTTTGGCAAAATACAATTTGAAATAGCTTGTCATCAGTACATGACAAGCAATTCTCAAACTGAGTTTCTATTTAATGAAATGAAATAAGAATTATTAGTAATATTTATGCTTTGAATGTGTAAAAATATAAACACAGAAGCTCTACCGGATCGAATTACAAACCTTATCATTTGAATACTAATATGGTGATCAATTCAAAAGTTATGATGATTACACAGTCTCAACCTCTTTAAAAACACTACATTCTACGAAGACTTACGAAGATGGGTAGATACTTGAATTTTTAATTGAAAATGAAACTTTCCTTGTTGTGAGGTAATTAAAGACAACGAATAAGGATGTTTATGGAAGATAATTCAGACTTAAAGAATAACTTGCTCATACTTCGATTATCTCTGTTGCAAGTTGCAATCATGTTTATAAGTGAACAATTTTGCAATATCGCCAAAATTGCCATGAGCTTAGAGGAAGATTAATTTATGATATGAGATGTTTTAATTTCACATAGAACCTCCAGAAACACGATTACTTGCCACCGTTGAAAAGTAAATAAGTTAGAAATTAGAAAAAAGATTGATATTATGATTTGATATCCTACATTTGAAAATCAATCCCTCTGCAGTTTTTAACTAATTTGTATAATTACAACGTGCTTAAAAACGGTGAAGGAAAACATCGTGAGGAAACCGGCATGCCTGAGAGATATTTTTCGACGGCTTGTGAAGTCAAGTCAGAGTCCATGGGCGGCATAAACTCTGACACCAGGTTAGTCATTAGCCACACGAAAAGAAGAAAAACTAAATTGGGTAATCTATAAGATTATTTTGTGATCGTGTCGTGTCTTTAAGAATCCATATATAGATGCTATAATGCAGCCTCTAGTCAGCCTATTTTATCCGTAATCGGAAATGACAAGGTGAAAGTCAAAGCTATGTCGCTGTGCATTGATAAGTTTATGAACATTGCTCAATATCCGTTACTAGCATTTAACATAATCTGGCTTTGGCAATCACTTGAACAACTGACAATAAATACTGTAGGCGAATTCGAGTTTACTGTATACCAATATACATATGTATAGTTAATTGCAATTAAGATATTGTTATAAATTAAGTTTATGTTGCACGCAATAGACGGCGTTGTGAAGCTTGCAAAGATTTGTTTCATTGATGAATTTATATTACTGTTTTTGCATTTAAATGTGAGTAATAAAACATGAATGAAAATATGATTTCGGAGGAAACATTAATTAAAGGAATATGCGATTATCATTGAAATTGGTCTTACAACAGCTGATGAAGTTAACGGTAAGTGTACCAGCAGTAACAAAGACAATGACAAGTACAAATGAATTTTATAAATAAGTATGTACAGCCATTATAAACTAAACAGACACGTTTCGAAATGACCAGTTCTAAACTAGTTCAGTTCGGGTGTGTATTGCTAATTTGCCAGCGCAAGCCAACAAAGAGTTCTTTGCAACTGGGCAAGCGAAACGTTATCAAGGTCGCTTGAAGCGAATGCAGTGTCAATATCGACAGTTTTTACCATTATTTGTGGTTATAAGTAGGCATTAATATTGACTACGATCTTTTTTGAATAATTGACACACGTTCTTAGTGCATACCTTGAGTTTTTGCATAAATAGGTTTTGTGTTTGAGCAATTTCAACACTACCATGAAGCTTGATTTGAGCTAAGATTTAAACGCAGTGTTTGCCTGCACCCTTAGCCTTTGAGCTATTGTATTTTCTACACAAATAAGCTTTATCATCAAACATCAAATGCTAAAAAGCACGCCCATAAATATCAAGTTAAATATACAACCTCCAAGTACATAAATATTAAACATTTGACGGCATTGGCTCCCCATAAATAGTAAGAAAACATCAACGCCTTAAATGAACCACAGAAGAATGCCATAAGTAAACTCAAAGCACATGCTTAAAGTACTCGTTCTATAGAACGAATTGGTAATGTCACTCAATTGCAAAGTCGTAAGTGACCACTTGCACAAGTAATAAGGCATTTCAAATGCATATCGCGTCAAAAATAAATTATAGCTGTCCATGTTTGGCCGTAATTTGACTAAAGAAACTCCTTTCTGATGGCATTATCCATACATTTACCTTTTTATGTTTTCTTTTTGGTCCACAGCTGAATGAATAGGTGTATATGCAATAACAAATTGTTATGACCGAAGGCCTCACAAGAATTGTTCTTGCCAATGACGATTTAGGACAATTGAATGGCACCGACATAATTGACCATTTTCGATTACGTTTCAAGCATCAGAATAATGAGGATTTGCCAAATCATAGTGATTGTTAGGATGGTGTTGCGTTCTGTCCCTACAGTCACGATTTTGGACGCCCGGGGCAATATTATCCGTGCACCGAGGCGTGTTGAAACGAAGTGATATTACAAATATTAGATACAATACAATAAAAGTTTTATAAAATGGCTTTACGTTAATATTCAATGAGATTTCAAGAGCTTTACTCCTTTGAAATTTTCGACGGCAATCGTAAGAATGTTTCGCAAAAATTTGACCACAATTGTATGCAGATTCCAAAATATCACTTAAACGACACACTAGTTTTATTTGCGCTTAAATTATTTCGTAATTTTTCTAGACAAGTGTAAAATAGTGTTGTAAGTCGTTTTCCAAGTCAACTAGATGTCATTGTAAGCTATAAAGCGAATGGCAAAGAGAAACAGTACTACGTCCTAATTTTCATCATTCATTGTAAAGATAAATAATTCTTAATCTTAATTTCCACGCAGGAGGGTCAAAGATCCACCCCAGCCCATAATTCTGACTTTTCGAATTCATGTGCGGATGATAATTAGATTATCACTTGCGTTAACGGTGAAGGAAAACATCGTGAGGAAACCTGCCCATCTGAAAGGGCTCCAAAAAGGTTTCTATTGTGTGTGTTGTCCGCCAAGCTGCACCGGGTCAGCGTGGTGGACTAAGGCCTAGACCCTTGTCATTCTAGGGAGAAGCCCGTGTCCAGCACTGTGATAGTGATGGGTTTGTATTGTAAAGATTGGAAGTAGGTTATATTTTAGCAGTCACTAGACAACTAAAATGAATTACATACTAAGCTGCCATAATTCTGTAGTGTTTTTCACAATTGTTTCCTCTATTAAATAGGATTGCTTATGTGCAATTAAAACTTCCGATCATATTTCATGCTGAAGGCTAGTTTCTATCTGAAACACTTCATTGTTATTAGCGTTTAGAGTCTAAAGCAATTTTGCAATATCGTCTGTTGCTAAAGCTATCATAATCGTGTATATGCATTTAATCGGATGCATCGCTATTGTGTCGGATAAGTGTCAGTTACTGTGTTCTAGATTTGAGAATAATAGATTGGGTAATAGACAAGGTGACAGTTTCAGTTATTTTTTATTTGAACTAGTTATTTTTAGTAACACATCTGAGTTTTTCAGTTCCTCTATTGAGGCGGTAGCTTATTTGTATATTACTCTGACCCAAAATTCAAATGATAAAATTCTGAACTTAATTATAGGTTGGTATATCAATTTAGTTTTTCTTTTAAAAAGAACATTACTTATATACATATCTATATGTTATCACTTTAGTTAAAACCATTTAATTTATTAAGATTTTAAATGTGTCATTTTCCTTTTCTTTGATGTTATTTCCAAATAAGATTTTTTGTTAGACATTCGCTAACGGCTCTAAATTCACAATGGCTGCGACACAATTGCATTGCAGCATGATGCAACTATTGCTTCGACAGCGTTCCTGTTCGTTTTGACATGATTCCACCTCCGTGACCTTTGAACATGTCAGAAAGATGGAGAGGTGCCCCATTTAGATTTCACCGAAGTAAATTCACTATTTTGTCATCAACATCGTAAAATATCCTTGTGAAAATCAACGTAGGAACAAGCAGGAAGGAATCAGAACAAGGCATTTTTTGTTTTTTCTAAAATTGTGTCATCGACATTATTGTTTAGATAAGTTTAGATGAGTAAAAAAATGTTTTCTGTAAACAAAAATAAAGCTGTTTCGAGGTTCATACTCAGTTGAATATATGACTTAAAATTCCACTTGTTGCTAACATCTCATTAATATGTATGATGACATTGGCGTACATTTAAGTGTCGAAAGGTGACAAATCCTCGGAAGACATCTAGCATTCCTCTCAAACGTTAATAAATAGTCTCGATGAAGAAATTCTCGGAAAGCACTTGGATATAAGCGCGAATTGGCCAATCGCTCCACTTCCAGATGGATACGCGCGAAGATTGATGGTTTGCTCATCTGCTGTTACGTCAAACCGCGTAAGCAACATTACTCTGTGATTCTTAGTTCACATAAACGTTATAATTGAATGCAATGCTAATTGTTGTTATGTTATTGTAGTGTTTTGCATATTTCTTTCAAAATCCATTCAAGTGCAAGTAAATATTGCGAGTGGAATTACAAAAATATTATATAACAATAGCAAATCTTAAGTACCGTAAAAGTTAGTACGTTTAAAAATTGGTTACGGATTCTGTCTGTGCCTAATCAATACATAATACTATTGTCGAGCTGAGACATCGTTTGCTTACTATCCTTTTCTTCTTCCTGCCCTTATCCCACACTAGGTGGGGTCGGCATAACATATATTTCGTATATCCATGTTGTTAGAAGTTTTGGCTTAATGTTTTATGACCGGCCGCCTGCCTGATATCAACCCTCCTTGGGAATACTCGTTGCGCCGTCGTGCGGGTGACCCAATTTGGTTGCTGATATTATGCATTGGGTCTCAAAATGATATGCTAAAAGTTTGTTTACTATCTCAATAACACAAATAAAAAATTCTGATCAGCTTTGGCCAGCTGTCGGCGCTTTGAATTTTAAAACAGATGACGTAATTTTCATCAAAAAAGAAAATTTCACTTTACCTTGTAAATAGACAATAGTCAATAAAAGCATTTGAACCATAGTGGCACTTTCCACTTACTTTCACTTTACCTTGGGCCGAGTTGTGTGGAAGCATTGACATGCGCCCGCGCCGATAGAAATGATTGATTGCAAGAGGTCCCTTCTATTATCCGAACAAAATATGTACAGATATTATGATTGCAATAGCGTTGATAAAATAGCTAAAAATATTATAATGATTTCGTGTTGTCATTGTATTGGTTATTTCATCAACAACAGAAAAATCTGGGCTGAAGTAGATTTTATAACGTAAGAGCAAAATATTGCAAAATCAAATAAGTGTCTTATTTTATCTATTTTATTTATCTATATATTTTATATTATATCCATGAAAAAAATACTTTAATAAGTCGGATAAAAGCATGATAGTTAAAATTGACTTTAAACGTAACTAGAGTTAATCTAGTCTTTACGTAGAACATTGTTAGCGACTATAACTTCATCGACTTTTACATTGGTCCTTGTCATCATCGTGAAGTTACAACAGTGATAGTCTAGTGGCGTGACTGTCGGACTGCCAGGTTATAGGTCTCGAGTTTGAACCCAAGGCACGCACCTCTGCTTAAAATCGGTGAAGGAAATCATCGTGAGGACACCGGTATGCCTAAGAGATATGTCTCGACGGCATGTGAAGTCAAGTCAGAGGCCCATGGGCGGCATAAACTCTGACACTAGGTTAGTCACTAACCACACGAAAAAGAAAGAACCGTGAAGCTGTTTAGTTAAATAAACTATTTTACGTGTAATTATAAGAGGAAACAATTACCTCGTCATAACCTTCAAGATTTAACAATGAATATGAAGTAATCTTTACTCGAATTAAAGTTAAAGGAAAAAAGTTGTCGCAGTTTTCAGAATCAACAAAATAATTGTGTAATAACGAGTTGAATCTGAAAACGCAATCGCAGTCGCTTTTATAATTTCTACACAAATTGCGAAATAGAAATGGCTGGGATTCTGTAAAATTGCGTATCACATGCACTGCGCAAATTTATGAAAAGGGATAGGCAGAGGTGTATAGTAACACCCCCATTTCGCCGTTATGTTTAAGTCCCATGAAATAGAGGGCGAGCCTATTGCCATCAACCGGACACAACTCCATACCCCGGGCTACTAGTGAGGAATTCCACACGGAAAAACCCAATAATACTTTGCCCGACTTAGGGATCAAACCCAGGACCTCACGATCAGCAGTCGCGCTTGCCACCTCTAGATCAAAGTGCAGTAAAAAAAGATATAATTATGTGAAATAAATGGTCGTGGTTGCAAGGAACTTCGTAAGACATCGTATGAAGACGATTTATTTTAAAGTAACGAGCTTGACTAACAACTGCGTGCGTGCAAGTTGCGAATTCTTGATGTCACTTAAAACTTCTCGTTTCTAAATCCTACCAGTTTCAAGTACTTCTCAAGATTAAAGTATTGCGCCTGCTTGCTTACGCCACTTTCCATTTGAGCCGCCTTTTGTCCTCCCCGTGATGAAATGTTCAGACGTAAAATTCTAAACTCCAATTAGGAAAGCCGAAACATAATTAACTAGAGATTAAGATGCAATATACTCGTTAGCGACGCTTGTAAACGATGATTAAATAATTATTGAGACCAAAATCTGATTGTTGCAATAAAATGGTAACAAAATTTAATGTCTAACACAATAGATGCTGTTAACTCTGTAACATTCGCAATTATTTATTATATCGATGTTTGCGCAAAGTAAACTGTGAATATAACATTATTTTATCGATGTATTCGATTACTTTTATTGGAAAGTATCGATTATGATCGTTACACAATAATTATAACATTACTAAGTGACATAATAGTAATGCAACGTATGATATTTTATTTCGTCCAATCGAAATAAGACTGTTAGTCATAACCTGTGATTGCACTGTTTCGAAGATAATAAGAATTTACGACAAACACAATTATTAGTAATAAATATTGCAGCGATATTGCGTTAATTAATTTAAGACATTTTGATGTTTATAATCGATAAAGCATGGATCGTGACAAACGTGCTGTATCTCCTAGCTACTGTTATCGATGATTCCTTTGCATCATAAACAAAGCACCTGCTAAAGTGTGGGAAAATATATTGTGATAGCTTTGTTCTTTTAACTTTGCGAAGGGCGAAAATAAAATGTGGAGGTTCTTCCATTCTTCAAGTCAGAATATTTAAATGTCAACATGTAAAAATCGCTGCTCAAGGCAGTGATAAAAACACTTCTTGTATGGATTTAAATTGAAATAAAACTTGTAATATGAAAATATATGATATTGTTTTTTGATTATGACAGGGGCGAACATTAGTTATAGCATACTACCTGCCTTAATGAAGACAAGATCCATTGAAGGGTACCTTTGGTTATAAATTTCCTCGTGGTATGCAATAAAGATTGGTTACCACCTAAATCTGGTTATATTAATCCTAAAATAAAACAATGTGCATTCAAAATTCTGGTCAAATACTAAATTTGGAATTTCTGAGGGTCAACCAATAAATACGTATAAAATTGTGGCGCCGCACGGTCGACCACATTTTTCCTCCGATACTTAGCACATGGTCAAATGAAGGCTTTTTAAAGCCGTAAACGTCGGAGCACATTGTCAATATTGGAGTGTCAGAACCAACGAGCTGAGGGTATTGAACTGAAGAAGGATGCATAACGCTCAGGTAAGGAATAACTTCGAAATCTGAAGTACCAATCAATGATTCGAGCAACACCTTTTCAAGATCTCGTAAATCCGACCCATGAGATTAGACTAATAACATCGGATATAAAAACATTTGTTGATATAAACTAGAATGACAATTCGACGTCAATTTCTGCACACGACAAGTACAAAAACAAAAAGAACTAAGTGTGGACAATGTAAGTCATGCGAACGTTCGTAGCCTAGTTACGGCCGTTACGACACTATAGAAATGGTAATGAGTGAAGACATTAACTAAACTAACAAAAACAAGCGAAGTTGACCCGTGAAGTATCTCACGTGGATTGCACAAGAAAGCAATGTTCCTCGGAAGTGAACGGTTCCGAGCAACGCGAACTAACAATGGTGCCGAAAAATTATCCAGCTTAAACATTAGGCGTTGAAGAGCCTTGCAGAGTTTCTATTGTTGCTCGTCCTACACTGGAGGTTGTAGCAATTAAGCAATATTAGGAATGAAGAAGGGAAACCTTGGTAGATATTCATCCAAACAATTTACTAGCATTTGTATTTGTTGTTGATTTTAGACACCTTGGACAGCTTTGTAGTGATGCTACTACGGAATAATAGCATAATCGTTTTGATCCATGGAATCGTAAAAATCGTGAATCGATTTTTGTGTTAAGGTTACTAACTCGATTATAGTCTTTACTAGAGACAACAGTGCTGAACAAAAGGCTAGCAAAAAGTCTGTCATTACAAATAATGCAATCAAAACCGTTATTTCCGGAGAATTGGGACATAAGAATGCAGGAACAAGGGAAATCGAGACTTGCGTTTAGAAGATTGCAATGGTTTTGGTCTGCAGATTTACATCGACGATTTTCACGGTGTTATCAAATATTGAATTATACGCCGTTGTCATCTAGGTCATGTCGTCGATATTCCAAGTTAAAACGATAGATTGTAACTACAAATTAACAAATTATGAAGTTATTCACCTAAATTCAAGCAATTATTGCGTGCACGCACAAATTACTGTTATTGTTTTGCGTATAAATTAATAATTTGATTTAAATGCTTTGGTTACTTTTGCCAATTATATTCGAATCTTTTTATATTGATTGGTGAAAATGTCGACCCCAAAAGGGTCATTTTATTTGCCATATAAAAAGGTATGATAAGTAAGGTAAATTTTGATTGAAAAATAAATTGTTAGCTGATTAAATTTTTTAACAAGATTTAAATTTTTCAATCAATGGAATTTCAATGGAGTCAATAGTAAAAAGAATATGAATGATGAGGTTGTTACTTATTCGTCATTATCTATTAAATCTATTGTATTGTATTGCATATTTTTATTATGTATCTTGTCTTATGGTTAATTTTTTTTACTGTAATCATTACTTTTATTAAATCAGAACAAAATGTTTTAAACTTTCTAAATCCCAATGTAAGAACTAAAACACTCTAGTTTTTAAGTTTTATTGTATCTGTGATTCCTCGGTATTCAATTAAAATGAGCTGTTTTTGTTTTATGTTTAACTAGGCGATTAGTACCGCGAAGTCTCGACACTTTCAGTAGGTCATTGTCACTCAAAGCGTGCAGACAAGTTTATTTACTGTGAAATTACCCGTAAAAGTTCTTTATCTATTTTGCAACTAGTATTTGACCAGTCTCGTACCTTGCGTAATTTTTTTTCCATTTGCAACGAAACAATTTGTACAGTTTCCTTTATTTTCGTTATTGTATGAATTAACGTTGTTATTATTTTGTTTCTTCAATGGAAACTTGTGCACGCTTTCTAAGAATGGTTTAGACAAATTTTTTAGGGCATTTTGTTGAAATAATGCATTGCTATTATTGCAATCACTGAGCGTATCCAGCTTCAGGGTATCCTGTATTTATTTTAGTTTACATAGTAGATACTACTTCAAAATCTTTTAATAATTTGTGAAGATAACTGTCACAAGAAATTTCAGTAAATAAAAATATAATAAGAAACACTAACCAATATTTAGAGTAGCCTTCCTGTGGTCTCCCGCGGGTACAGCTGTGACAGCAGAAATCAGAAGAAACGTGACGAAAATCCACGCACTGACACCCATATTAACAGTTCTGCACGATATCCTCTTTGGAAAAAAATACAAAATATATTTAATTAATTCACGATACAGACGCAACTATTTCCCGCGTGTGTTCGGTAACATTTGCGTCGAGGTTGACGTGTTTCCCTCTCCGTTTACAGTGGACGACTAAACCTCGGTGCGGTACTTTCTATCTGCTTTATGCGCAAGAGCAATGTCTGGTGCACCCGCATCGTTCGCGCACCACAAAATAAACAATTCAGAAGGTTTACTCAATAACACGCCCGATAAGAAGTTTACGTCAAATAAAACACAAATATCAGTGTAGCAAGCTCAACCTTATGTCAGCTTCATTGATATTTATTTATTTATACTTCTATGCACTATTGTGGTACATAAGGCGGGCTTAATGCTTAATGATATTGTAGTAATTGTATCAACTATTTGTGTGTTCTTTGTTGCGCGTTGTGCGAATTGCTCCTTCTGTACCTTCTTGTTTTGTGTAAGCACGGACATTGTCATTTCGTATTATAGGATTGCGTTTTTCTATATCTAGTGATAGCATTGTTAACGTAATATAATATAGTAATTATAGATTCTCTGATATGTATGAGTAGTTTCCTTGTATTTGTACACACAATAGTGAACGGCCAAGTTCATTGAGTGATGATAATGTAATTAATTTTAACATTTACGAAAATATTTTTTGCAGTGTTTTTATTTCTCTTATAAATTCGATGGTCGCGTTTGGAGGACAAACAGTATTAAATATATGATGTTGTTAAAGACAAGCATGATTAAATTGATTTTAAGACAATATGTTATGGTTTTAGGTACCGTAAAACGGAGCTATTTGAAATTCATGGGGTTAATTGGAACGAACAAGGTACCTACAGAAGATTTTTCGATATATATTTTAACTAACTATGAATAATTTCATTTTTAATATTTATTTTTATTATAATAAATATACAATTTCATTGAAATGGTAAATATGTTTATGAAGTACGTTCCATAACTGAATTCCAATTAACCCCATGAATTTCAAATAGCCCCGTTTTACCGGTACCTATTTCCAATAATCTGTTGACGCTATCAATTTATAATGGTATTTTTTTTACAAAAACCAAGTGCAATGCTCTCAATATACACATATTTTTGCATTTATAGCAAAATATTTGCATGATATTCTACAATAATATTGTCATCGTCTTATATTGGGATAGGTACTTAAATATTTTTTATAGTTTTAAAATTTATTACACCAATATCAATTTATGCCAAAATTAGGGTTGTCGTAAAAATAATCACTGAAGGACGTCATTTTACGATCTGTTAAGAACTTTACTTTTTTTTTCAAGGTCACTGATGTTAAGGTTGATATGCCAGGGACACTTAATGGGTTTATGGTTTTATATTTTGAAGGGGCAAATTCCATGTATGTTCTTGACCCCATGAGGCCGTGCGGTTTTATGCTAATAAAATTTCGTGACGCGAATTGTGTAAACAGGGTGTTTAGTCATTGTTGGTCAGCCGAGTGGTTGTTTATACGCTTCGAGGCACTAAATTTCAGTAACCAAAACTCGCACTGTTAAGCGGGTTTGCTGCGACCATATTTTTGTTAGAAATAGCCCCGAACAAGTTTTTTTACAAAAACTGTTTACTCAGTTTAGACCCAGTAAAGTTTATTGTGTTGTAATTGATCCGAGTGTTCACTAAACATGTTTTGTTAGATTTTTGTGGCCCGGCTTTATATTGCATAGAAATATATGTGGTTCAAATCAAAATCAAAAATTTTTATTTCACATAAACCAATACAGGTGCTTATGAAACGTCGAATTTAGGTGCACGGTTCCAATTAGTTGTTTCCTATGGAGAAGAGCCGGCAAGAAACTCCATGGTTACTCTTTTAAAAATAATACCTTTAACAATTTCAGTGGATACAGTACAATGATTTAGGATAGTGAGAGAACAATGAGGTCCTGACCACAGACCAATGAGTAATATAGTACTAAAAGACTTGAGTACAAAAACTAACAAACAAAATAAAATTTAAAAAAAAGTAATATGAATAATATTGTAGTAATTTACAAATTTATAGATGCAGGTCCACAAAGTTCTCACATTTACAAAAGTGAAAAGGAAGCTAAACTATATAAAACAATTGACATAATTAAATGTCATCAAAACTTATTATGGTTATTATTATATACGTTTATTCATTTATATGTACATATTATTTACATTTTTAAATATTTCTATAAAAATTATAAAAAAACATTTAAAAATATAAAAAATAGTAGCCCACCGGCATCGGGAACAGGGTCCAAGCTACCGGTGGTCAGGGCCTCAGAGAGAGGAACTTCCTGACAATACGCGCCGTGTCCAGAAGTACCGCTTTCTGTATCAGGCCCTTGACCCAGCTACCCAACGAGAGCCTCGTCAGATGTTGGTCGAGGCTCTTGGCTATTAAGCCATTAGCCGTAACGACTATCGGCACAATGACTGCTGAGTCAACCTCCCACATGTCGACAACCTCGTGTGCCAAGTCTTGATACTTAATTTCTTTATCTTTCTCGGCTTTCACCAGGTTCTCGTCATGTGGGACAGTGATATCAACAATCATTGTGAGACGCTCTGATCGATCTATCACCACTATGTCAGGCTTATTGGCAACAATAGTCCTGTCGGTGATGATAGATCTTGTGTTATTATATATATTGTTATGGTTGGAGATGTTACCACATTTAGACCCTGAGCAAACGATGGACTTTTTGTCAGGCAGACTGCCGCGGACAAAAAATAACCACCAACCACGTGCCGAATGTCGCGATGGGCAACGACTACCAACCCCTGTCATGCTTGGCCGTGGTAGTCCGCCGGACAAAAACTGGCTTGGTCCTAAAACCCTGGGCAGACGACGGGTCTGCCCAGGGCCTTAGGGCCGAGCCACATCTGACGGAAGATACGTCGCCGATCTTCCTTCGCGTAATTTACTCGAGGAATTTCAGTAACGTATCTTCGATCAAATGTGTATGGTATGAGATGTGGCTTGGCCCTTACTCGTGTTGTGTGGTGGGCTGCGGTAAGGCAACCTTAAACTGCTTTATTAGTTAGATTAGCTTTATTAGGTAAAATGTGATAGGTTGTGTGTATAGTCTCCAATATGACTTGTTGTTCTGCCTAGCCTTTCCCAACTATGATGGGGTCAGCTTCCAGTCTAACTAGATGCGGCTGAATACCAGTATTTTACACGGAGCGACTCCCATCAGACCTTCGTAAACTATTTACTGGGTAGTGCCAATATTCTAAGTTTAAACCAGTTGTTAAACTTTCGGGCTCCTGACTTGTAACGACTGTCATAGGTATTCGTATGACACCCGGGACCGCCAGTTTAACGTGCTCTCCGAGGCACGGAGGTGTCTCGATGTGTAACGAATGGTCACCCATCCACGGACTGACCGTGGGAAGCGCAGCTTAACCGTATAAATAATTTATCTACAATATGATGTTAGTTTTATTAAGTAATTGACGTTACAAGAACACATAAATAATAACCATAGCTCCAGTTAAAAAACCTAAGCATTCAACTTGCCCAGATCAAGATACAAGATGCGTAATAAATCAAAAGTTTATCAATAATATAACATAACATCACGCCTGTATTTCCCGAAGGGTTGGGTAGAAGTATATAGTAACACCTTCATTTCGCCTTTATGTTCAAGTCCCATGTAATAGGGGGCGAGCCTATTGCTATCAACCGGCCACACATCCAAACTCCGAGCTGCTACTGAGGAATTCCAGATTGAAAAACCCAATAACACTTTGCCCGACCTGGGGACCGAACCTAGGACCTTACGATCAGCAGTCGCACTTGCCACCACTAGACCAACGAGGCAGTTCATCAATCTTGCTACTTAATAAGTCTATAATAACACTTGTAATAAACTAATGTCGCAGACTCGCAGCGTTTGTACGCAAACAGAGCGTTTCAAGCAGTACAATAGTAGTCTATGGTTTCAAGTATTTTAGAGAAAAAAAGATACTATTAACCTGGTTTTCATGGATAAGTGGCCGATGAATAATAATTGTGTTATTAAGAAATAGACGTAGCGTAGGTTGCAGTGCGGTGGTACCTTAACTTTAATTGCTTGTGTCGAAAAATTATTTGAAACTAACTGGTCTTGCGTTGGGGCCTCGCGGAATTGTGCCGACCAAAAATGTAATGTTTTTATTTTCCAAGAGAAAATGTTCTTCTATCAAATTAATACAAAGGCCGTAATTTGGTTTATCTTGAAAGATAATTAATTTCGTAGCACAGTACGACACAACTAAGATGTCGCATCGGCAAACTTCGTAAAACCAATCACTTCCGAGCTGAGTGCGACTTCAAGACCTCGAATGTTTATTAGTAGGTAAGTACATTCATTTTTCGTTTTTCCTATTCGACTGCTTGTAGATAGTCTTGCGGACCGTTTCAACGAAAGCGGGCAGTTATTGGCGAGACCTGAAGGGTCTCCAACCAAATTAGTAGGTACTGCAGTGAAAAATGATCTTTACACTGAGTACGCTGACGCAATACGTTTGAATGGCGCGATAATGAGCGCCTGCCACTGGTTGTCCGATCAAGTTTGCTATTGCGACTTCTAAGTTGTTTCATACAGCGGTATGATCGTGAAATTAATCTACAAATCCAAACATCTTTAAAGTTTGAGTTTGTAATAGCCACCTAGGTTTTTTATTCTGAGGTACCTAAAAAGTACCTCGTTGGTGGTGGTAGGTACGGTAGTCATGCGTGAGTTCCTGGGATTGAATGTCAGGTCGGGTCAATTGTTCATGGGTTTTCCTTTTAAGAAATTCTCAATTATTTCTTTCTCAATGGAGTTAAGCTTGCCTCATTGGCGAACTTTGGGTAAAAGATTCGTTCCGTAAAAAGTAAAAATCAATTGTAGCATAGGTTGCTTATACGATTAATTGTATGTACTTAATATTAATAACTATATGTCGAAAATATTTGAAAATGTCTGTTTCACAGTTTAACTGAGCGAAATAGCTTAGGTCGTATTTAAAATTGATTGTCTCCCAGTTAGTTGATCGATTCGTCAGGCATTTCTGAAATATTGGTATGACCTTTTATGTATTGTTCCACAATATATTCATACGTTTGCCATTGCCGTTTCATTCTTAAAAAAACCGGCCAAGTGCGAGTCGGACTTGCGCACGAAGGGTTCCGTACCATCTATATCTACAGTAATATTATAAAGAGGATTCCCCAATATTAGAAGACAGCTTTTCTCCTTTCATCGACGAAAAAATCAAAAACTTTAACGATATTTCGGACAGACTCTCCAAAATTAATTTACATTCGGCATTCACCCTGATTAGATACTATTGTTTTGGCCCAAATTTTATATATTCTTTACGCTCTTCCCCTTTATGGAAGCAGCCACACCTCTTGGACAAAATCGACCAAATCATTCGCAGCACCCTAACATCCATTTTAAATGTGGCCTTGGACAACCGAGCGTGGCTGCAAGCCACACTTCCCATCCGTTTTGGAGGCCTCGGTGTCCGCAAAATTTCCAGTATTAGCTTACCGGCGTTCCTGTCCTCTGTCCACAGCACCGAAAAGTTGACCGGGAAAATTTTAGCCCCCGCCCTAGTTGACTTTGAAGTGCCGTGCTTGACCGACGCGGTGAACGCCTGGAAAATGGCTTGCCCGGATACAGATCGGCCCGTGAACCCATCTTCCCAGAGGCAGTGGGATGAGCCGCTCTGCAGGTTGGTACGGAATAATCTCATTAATACGTCCACCAACTCTGCTGAGCGTGCCCGTTTGCTGGCTGTGGGTGAGTGAGAATCGGGCCTCTGGCTTCAGGCACTACCATCACCCAACATAGGCACTTTCCTGGGTGACACTACCTTCCGGCTCGCTACTTGTCTGCGTCTCGGCGCTCATTGCGTGGTTCCGCATCGCTGCCAATGCGGTGAAGGTGTCGACTGCCTCGGTCACCATGGTCTATCTTGTAGTAAGAGCGCAGGTCGGATAGCACGGCACGCTAGCATTAATGACATCATCCGTCGTGCTCTTGTCACCGCCGGGGTGCCAGCTGTTTTAGAACCCAATGGCTTGGCACGCGACGATGGGAAGAGACCAGACGGAATGACCATAATGCCTTGGAAGGTAGGTAGGCCTTTGGTGTGGGATGCAACTTGTGTCGACACCCTTGTGCCATCCCATCTTCCTAGCACGGCGGGCTGTGCTGGGGCGGCTGCTGCAGGTGCGGAAAACCTCAAACGGCGCAAATACTCCAATCTTTTTGTGTCTTATATGTTTGAGCCATTTGGGGTTGAAACACTAGGGCCATGGGGTCCGAGTGCCCACTTAGTTTTTCGCGACATCGCCAAGCGGTTGGTCGACTCTTCACGTGACCATAGGGCTGGCCTATATTTTGGCCAAAGAATCAGCATTGCCATACAACGTGGCAATGCTGCCAGCCTTATGGGCACTTTTCCTGTTGACAGCGAAGCGGACGAATTTTTTGATGCCCTTTGATTCTTTTAGTTTATATTTGTATTTTAGTAGTTAAGATTTATATTGTATAGGTATATTAGGATAATTCTGTAAATAAATGTTGTAGGTATTATAAAGAGGAAAGATTTGTATTTTTTGATTTTTGTATGTACTTAACGAATAAACTTAAAAACTACGGGACCGATTTCAAAAAATATTTTGCCGTTAGAAAGCTACATTATCACTGAGTAATATAGGCTACGGGCGGAGCCGTGACGACTCAGCTAGTTATCTATAAAAACGGCAAAAAAATCACGTTTGTTGTATGGGAACCCCCTTAAATATTTGTTTTATTTTAATTTAATTATTTATTTTTAAAGTGAATATATACCTAACTAAATATTCTGTGTATATTTCAAGCGTCTACCTAGCCTGTTGCCGTTATCAATATCGAGCAAAACAAATCACGTTTGTTGTATGGGAGCCCCCTTAAATATTAAATATTTATGTTATTCTGTTTTTTAGCATTTGTTGTTATAGCGGCAACAAAAATACACCATTTGTGAAAATTTCAACTGTCTAACTATCACGGTTCATGAGATACAGCCTGGTGACAGACGGACGGACAGCGGAGTCTTAGTAATAGGGTCCCGTTTTACCCTTTGGGTACGGAACCGTAAAAAGAATAGACATATAATAATAATCATACTTATTTTAATAATAATTCTGATTCTGAATAAAAGAACTTCTCTATGAGTCACATTTTAAGTTTTCTTCTAAATGTACAGGTTGATTTATTAATCACCAATCCATTTTTTTCTAGGCATTAAGTATTTACGAAAACTCTATTTTTGAAAAAAAAAGCACACCATGGTTAATCCATTTTTCTCTTTAAAATAATTTTCCCGATTCGCTCCCGTTCACCATTGGTAGGGCTGTAGGGCAAACGGACCGGCTTTGCATTAGAGTGAGAGGCGTATCTATGTTTTTTTCAAAAATGGAATCTTTTTATAATAACTACCTAATCTCTAGAAAAAAAATTGGGTGTTGATTAATAAATCAGCCCGTATAGTTGCGCCTAAATTGCGCCAACATCATTATTGTTCACACATTTTGTGTTTTTAATTGATTGTGTTAAGTGCTTGCAGGAATTACTAAACGACCGTGTAGAAACTATTCTAAATGATACCGATATGAAAATGTTAGTAATATAAATATCGAGTTTCATGGCAATAGGTATTTCAGAAGCTATACTCGTTAGATTTTATACACGTTGCGTTACACGCCTTTTGTAACCTAAACGGTCTAGTATTTCAGTTAAAGTTCTTCGTCTAGAATAGAATGTGAATACGTTATGGTGCGTCCAGGCCTGACGAATGCGCCGCGAATGCGCCGCTCGCGAGCCGCTTGCGAATTGCGCGCGTGCTTCGTACGAACATGAAATGCACGCGCGCAGTTTGCGAGCGACACATTCGCGGCACATTCGCGGCGCGTTCGTCAGGTTTGGACGCACCATTACACAGAATATTAATACACTCAAGACCAATGAATCCGGGTCACCAACATAAACCTTAATATCTCGGAAAAAATGTTAAATATTTTTTAACATTGTCTTGCTTATGTTGGTGACCGGGATTCATTGCTCCCGAGTGTACCTACATTCGTCGGTAATGTATGTAGTATGTATTTTACTCTTTTCTGCAGTCAAGCAGCATTGCTACGTTTCGGTTTGAAGGGTGCGGGTGAAATTACAGGCACATAAGACTTTTTCAACTTTATCTCAAACTAGCGACCCGCCCCGGCTTTGAACGGGTGCAATGTAGAATCTAAGCGTACAGACAGCGGGAGCGACTTTGTTTTATACTATGTAAAGATTAGCAACGCATCAGCTCTTGGGGTTTTAGGTGTACATATTATATATCGGTGGTGGTAACCACTTTCTATCAGGTGAGCCATTACTGATGGGTTGATTGTCAAACATTAACTTGAGAGGGTAGGTATTATGAACGCGAGCCGCAGGCGAGCGCGATAAGGGAGCTGTGAGTGTAATGATCAATGCACACGCGTTTCATACGACGTTTTTCAACTCATAGGAGGAAAAAAACAGACTATAGGCAATAGGTATCTAATACAATAATAGTACATTATAATACTAACAAGCTAAGTTGGTTATTTTGATAAGTATTTGTGAAAAATGGCGTGTGGATTTCTTTTTTCACGCGCTGTGCCTGTGGCGGAGTTAGCTATGTGCGCGCAGGTGCAAGACCAAAGGGCAAACAACAGCATAACATAAAAATAAAGATTATTTTTGTGTTTATAACACAAATGAATTAATGTTAATTTGTTAACGAAAAATAACAATTTAATGAAATTAAATGTTTATTTATCATATTTTAATTAACACAGTTTATTTATTCACAAAAAAGTTTACTATTTTTAGACATAAAAACGTTTTACTAAGATTAAAAAAAATGTATACTTAGGTAGTAAAATGCACGCGTGTTTAATAAACTGCATTATGAGCCTAAAAGCGGTGCATTAGTCTCACTATACCAGCAAGTGTGTTGAAAAATAAATTATAAAACTGCTTTATTGGTCTAGTGGTGGCAAGCGCGACTGCTGATCGTGAGGTCCTGGCTTCGATCCATAGGTCAGGCAGTGTTATTGGTTTTTCCGTGTGGAATTCCTCAGTAGCAGCCCGGATTTTGGATTTGTGCCCCGTTGATGGCAATAGGCTCGCCCCCTATTACATGGGACTTAAACATAATATGGAAAAGAGGGTGTACACCTCTGCCCAACCTTTCGGGTAATACAGGCGTGATGTTGTGTTTTATGTTCATAAATTACTAGCTGTGTCCTCACGGCTCTGCCCGCGTAAGTAGTTTTATTCCAGTAATAAATGTAGCCTATGTTACTCAGTGATAATGTAGCTTTCTAACGGCAAAATATTTTTTGAAATCGGACCAGTAGTTTTTAAGTTTATTCGTTACATACAAAAATTCAAATCTTTCCTCTTTATAATATTAGTCTCGATATATTGTAGGCAGGCACGGCAGTTGTGGAATCCATGTCCGCATTATGCCATTAAAAGCGTAACTCCTTGCTTTGGAGAGTGTCTACCATTGATGTGCCTACAGCAACAAGTAAATGATATTCCAGTAATGACTATAACGATGTTTGCCCACCGGCTTGCAACACGCGTAGGAAGCCGACCACCGAACCGTAGCAACGTGTGGACTATGAAGGTCGACTCTGTGGATTATTAAATTGGTTGAATAGTGTCTATAGACTATCGAATATTTTCAGTTATATTTTTGTGTATTTGGGTCCGATTTTACCAACGCGTGTCATCTACGATGTCTAGTTTAAAAAAAGCAGTGGCAAAATGTACACCTTCCCAGTCCTCCCGCCAGCAACGCCCTAAGCCGAGGTCCGAGTCCTATTAGGGTTCGCCCTTGGTGTTGTTGTTGCTAGTAGTCATGATGTTAATAGTAGTAGTAGTAGTTGTTAGCTTAGGTGAAGTATTTTACTCTCGTCCCCATTGGTTGGAGACCCTTCAGGTATCGCCAATAATTGCCCGGTTACGTAGAAACGGTCCGCAAGACCGTCTACAAGCAGTCGAATAGAAAAAATAAATATAGGTACAGGCCGTCTGTACCAGCCAGGTTTTGTATATTTAATGTAGTCAGAAGTCAAGAACGTGGTATCGATGGGATAGCGAAGTCATGGGAACAGTCAACCGATACCACGGAGGCATGTCATTGCACTAAATTATTACATCTTCTTCTTTTCGTGTGATTAGTGACTAACCTGGTGTAAGAGTTTATGTCGCCCATGGACCTCTGACTTGGCTTCACATGCCGTCGAGAAATATAACTCAGGCAGGTTTCCTCACGATGTTTTCCTTCGCCGTTTTTAATTAAGTGATCAATACGCACATGAATCCGAAAAATCAGAGGTGCGTGCCTTGGGTTGGAACTCGAGATCTACGACTTGGCAGTTCGACGGTTGGCAGTTCGACGGTCACACCACTAGGCTATCACTGCTACAATTAAATTATTACATTATAAATAGTAAGTCGCAGGCGTCAGCAGTTTAGCATTACGTCAATCGTTTTATTTACGCTAACCGTGTCAAAATAGTGATGTAGATGACTCGTACACTACGACTGCATTCAACGCGTATCGTCTGCGCGTAGAAAAGACGTCATGTGCATAGGCGTAGATTTTGTATAGAAATTCTGTAAAACAATATCCCAGGCTCAATAAGAGAACTCCCTATAAATAAATTTAAAACAAAGTAATTACGCGACCGAAATTACGCGACTCACAATTCAAAAAATTACGCTCGTCTGGCTTCACCCTAAGACATTGGCTGACAGAAAATTGTTTTAATACATTAAGTGATTTTTTTAACTATAAAGTATATACAAGGTTAGTCGGAAAGGGGGTACTAAGCCGAAAGGGTGTTAACGTATCCATAATAAGAGATAACTTTTGTTCTACAACTTTCCCCAAAACTCGACAGTTTAAGAGAAATAGCTTTTCAAAGATTTCGTAAAAAATATGCTAAAATCTAACTGTCCATAGTTATGATCAACTGTTTTTACAATTTAGGTCATATTTGGGGTCACGGATTAGAAAATCAATTTTCTGAATTCATAACTAAAGCAGGTACGTTTTTTTTTTTAAAAAACTAAAATTATAATCTTTTTGCATGCAACTAAAAATTATCGAATTTTGAAATTTTAACACTTGCTTTAAAATAGTCATCAGTGATACTTTACGTGGCCCGCGGCTTAGTACCCCCTTTCCGACTAACCTTGTATATATATAATTGTAAACTCACTAAGCACCTACTTACCTAGTAACTACCTAATTTAATTTTGCATACCTTGTACCTTGTGAGATGTGTTAAGCTCTATACATTTTGTAACATCTACTATAATATCTCCTGCGAATAAATATTTCTTTTTCTATTTCTTGGTAAAATCGGGCCTTAGAATATAAATATGATAATTGTTTATCGCGTGAAAAATCCTCATGGATGTCCTTCGCCCGGGTCTGCCGGACTCTTACCGGCTAAAAACCCACGGTGTTCCTCTTTCTGATCGACGGCCGGGGTCGCGGGATTCGCATAAGCATGCACCGCAACTAACTGTAGGTACCTAACTAATTCTATTACTTCCAATATGTGCTGAAGTTGACTCTTTAATTACCCACTTTGCTGAAGACTGTATTAACTCTTAATATGGGGTGAGTCCATTGCCGTTTATCGGGCACAATATTTAACGAAACGTCCGGATTTTTTACGGAAATGAATTAGCTTTCTATGTCCTGGGAATAGAACCCAGGAACCGACGTTTGTTAGCCTCGCTTGTGACCACTAGACGAATCATAATTATCTATGCAGTTAAATTGACATAATAAATTTCGATTTCGTGGGTGTTCTTTACATATTTCGTTGATAGGTACATATTTTGTAAATAAATCTTAGGTTTTGAAACGAGGACAGATCGAAATATTGGCTAATTAATACTTGAAACCATTAATTGCTTGGCAAAAGCGTCGCTTGAGGCAATAACTTAGTAATAGTTGAAGATTAATAGACTATTAAATTTTGGTTAGTTTTGTTGACAACCAAAAAATAATTATGTAAGTACCTATTCCGTTTTTAATTTGCTATAGGAACCTGCCTACCTACCTTCACTGTCGTATGCACTTTGGAATTGCGAATAACACAATAAATTCTCAAAGATATTCATATTTTACGTAAAATATTAAAATATTTCGCGGGCCGACTGACGGTTACTTTAAATTATGATGCAGTGTGCAGTCCAAACCTTGATAGTTAGCGACACCTATCATGTTGAATAAGAACTGCAAACTTCTGCTGATTACAATCTTGCTCATTATATTCAGGAATGATAAGTTAGGTAGCACCTACTTCCCTTTTTTACTGAAGAGATTTTAAAATGTTATTAAATTACATTAAGTTATTAATAATATTTTTATCCGAACTAATTTTTAGAATTTTAAGAATCGGCGCTGCGGGTTTTCCATAACGTAACTAATAATGCTATAATTTCATTAAATTAAATTTGTACTTATTTTTATTTTGTATAATTTTTAAAAACATTGCAATTTTATTGTCAAAGGATACAACGAATTTTGGGTAAAGTGACATCTATTGGTGTTTAAGCACAACTCTCAGTTCTTTTCAGTTTTCTATGTAGTACAACAATAAATATAGAGATGTCACTGTTTAATTATTATTGTACTGCCATCTAGTAGCGAGTAGCAGAACTACTGAAAACGCACGTAGTTGTATTTGTCATATTTTAGCTATAGAGGGCACTGTGATCTCGCCATTATATTTTAATCAACTTGAATTATATATTTAAAAAATATATTATTTTGTACTGGTTCAGCGACATCTACTGATTAACTCGACATTTTGGATTTAGTTTGATTTAACTTAGATAGTAGTTAACCTATTATGATTACTTTTAAGATATTAATCTTGTCAGTTTATAAACATACTAAAGTAATATTTCTTTTTTAAATTCTATAATTAGGTACTATGCATCTTATTTTATTATAGTGCTCTACTCATCAGTTGATTATTTAACACAAATAAGATACCTACCTATTTTATGCCAATTTATTGATATAATTTACGATCCAATATTATTTAATTGTTAAACAAAATAGAAAATCTTCAGCAAAATGCTAATTCCAACCAGTAGTTTAATAGGTACAGTAGAAACCTTTTTAAGGCTTCTAACCATATAAAGACTTCAAATATTTATGTCTTGAAAATATTTAGGTAAATACCTGAGTGATTAGACATAAATTATGAGCTTATAACTACATAATTTACGTGTACAAGTTAGGGTATTTTGTAAAGGTTATTTCTAATTTATACCTATTTATTATCTATTAACGTTTACAGTTAGCGTAACCTTCTGTTTTTATGGTTACTTTATCCTGTCGGATATTAAAATTTATTAAGATTTATTTTGTTTCGCGAGTTTGTTTTCGTTATTTTATTTTTTTCATAACTATATCTGCCGCTATTATAGACTACTATAATACTATATACCTAAAGGATGATTTCCAACTAACGGATCGCATCGCATTGGATCGGAACGGATTTTACAATCTTTAAACGATATTAAATCGTGTACATAGTTTAAAGTCTATATTACCAAGTTGCGTATAGCAGCTTGACCGCGGGCGTCTTCCGCGACACACGATCGTAGCCGAAAGTATGCTGTGACGGGCGATCGGCTCCGTTCGCCTGTTGTCGTATCCGATCGGATCCTTTCGGCTGTCAACACGGTAGGAATGCAACTATTTGACTAGGCGCAGAAACGCATACGTTTCCAAGCAATACGGAGCCGATCGTATGCGTCGACATCCTGCCGGACGCGATCGGCTGTCGCCGCATCCGTTCGTATCCTTTCCGATCCGATGCGATGCGAGCCGTTTGGTGGAAATCATCCTTAAGACATGGTAAAAGACTTTACCAACGCGGCAACGTAAGATAAAATTTATCTTAGGAATTTTGAAGTTTCGACTGCTTTTGTATAGAAAATCTATCAATACGTCAAATTCCTCAGATAAAAGTTATCTAATGTTGGTAAAATTAGCCGTAAGAGTTACTGCGGTGACAAGGGGATGGGTTGTAGTTGTAGCATCCAAGGTTGTGGTTAAACAACCACATTATAGCGATCACCAATCATTTTACAAAGTGTAGGTACTAATAATGATAATGTTAGCGCCCTTGTACCGCAGTGGTCCTCTACGGAGAGATCTGATGTCATTCCATAACCACTTTCTAGGAATCATATTATTATCTCATGTTTGACATGTAAAGTAGATGAACCGACACCTACTAGTGGCTACTAGGGTATAATCATCATCTAGTAGGTGTTGCCTTGTTGGTATGGTGGTCGCAAGCGCGACTGCTGAGCATGGGGTCCTGGGTTCGATCCCCAGGTCGGGCAGTGCTATGGGTTTTTCCATTAGGAATTTCTCAGTAGCAGCCCGGAGTCTGGATTTGTGTTCTAACTGGACAATAGCCTCGCCCCCTATTACATGGGTATTAAACATAACTGGCGAAACGAGGGTGTACTAAAAACACCTCTGCCGTATCCTTCGGGGAATATATGGCGTGATGTTATGTTTAATAGGTGCTCATTTCGTTTTGGCTTTCAATTTGTCCTGTAATTTATTAGTGTATTGATTTATCATGTCTAGATGAACATCTACTGTCCGTGTTGTTTCATTTAAATATAAAAGGCGTGTAAAGGAAAAAGTTGAAGAAGTAAACGCAAGCTTACGTGATTGAATCCATTTATTTCATTTTATTTTATTATTTAAATCATGTACTTATATTTCACATGTAGTAACAAAATTTGCATTGGAAAATTATGCAACTCGTATATAAAACATAGGTAAAATTCACATGGTATCAGTTCATTAATTCACTAACATCTAACGGCACATTTCTATACAAACTTATGTATAATTTACTTATTACATAAATAAGCAACTTACTATAAGGCTAAAAGTCTTTCTTGGCTAAAACGGCATGTTTTGCCTTCTAATAATACTCGAGATACATTTAATAAGAGAGATATTAAGTAAAATTTTGTTAATGCACTGCATAGAAATCAGATTCCATCGTATAGCAATAGGAATAAAGATATATTAGTATAAATTATATAAATACTGATAGTTAAAATCCAATAAATTAATATAAACTTATAATAAAGCGCCGTCGTAACGAGAAATAGAAAAATATAACAGTTAAGTACAAAGGAACTGAACAGAAAGGCTTAAACACTAAAACTTTCAATAAATTAATGATTAATATCTACAGAATACTAAATATCACAGAGAAAGTACCCAATACTTAATCAACAAAACATTGTTTCGTCAAGCACTTCGAATACAACCAACATCTGTCGTGTTAGAGAGCGTGCGCTTACAGACCTACAAATAAATAAGTACAAAAGGGACTATACCGATTGTAAATTGAATAAATAATTAGTCGAAGCGAAGATTAAATTACGTCACAATACTGAACAAACATATATTCTATCTTTCCGTGTTCTTGTATCTTTTATCTTTCTTTTCTTTTAGTTTGGCCTCGTAGGCCGCGCATCTGGTGTTGCTGGTGATGACCTTCTTGCCTCGAGGACATCTGAATTCTGAATACCAGTTGTTGAGAAGGTTGCCGTACGCTCTGAATGCTATGTAGTCATTCTTCAGACACTGTGGCGCGTCTACCTTCATTTCTAAACCTTGCAGGTTTTTACTTTGGCCGACCTGTGGCACTGGTATGTTTACAGCTACCATATTTTCCTTTATTTCAGCTATGGTACTGTATAATCTCTGAAGGGTTTTCCCTATTAACTCATGGCGGGTTTTATTGTAGCTGCAGAAAGGATCGTCGGCGAACTCGACTTCGACTTTGATGAGTAGTTTGAAGATATCATGGTACTCAACGAGGGACTTGTACAGCTTCGGCATCAGATACGCAAACTGCAACAAAAAGAGACACGTAGTTAATAAATTGATCTATTAGTGACAGTTAATGATGCATACAATATGAATGGCCTAACTAATTGGAATTTACAAATGATATCAATGAATGAAATCCCTGATATTACGGTCATTGATAACTATGTTCATTGTCTTTACGATTATACCCAAACGTAATTGTGCTTACGTCAGAGAATAACGACGTATTGAAGGTTGAATCTTTTTTATCGAAGTGTCGTGGGTTTATCTGTTCTAAAACACAGGTATTATTAAAGTTCTTTTACTTTTGAAAAGGTTTTTAAGTGGCACCAATATTGTGCCTTGGGGTATCTCAGTACCGTTTTCAGTCCCGAATATTGTTGTGTGAATAATTGTGTTAGTATCGAAATGTAATATAATTAAGTTTTGGTATGATAAAAACATATTGCCGAGAAATAAGTACGGACTTTTACACTAGTCTTTATTAAACGGGTCATAGTGTGAAGAAGCTTATGTGTGAATTAAACGCGTCATATCGTGGATAGTTTACGTCTCGGCATATTCGTGTCGAGGCTGCCGCGCCGTGGGCATTTGCGATCGGTATGACTATTCAAATGACGCTATTAACACTACAATCGTATTGAAAATGTATTTATACTTCACTAGTATTTAAACGAAATTTTACTTAACAATTCACTTTAATGGCACTTTCTAGATGATTATTATACGCGGCACGACTCTGTCCCCGTGTTTATAACTTTAAGCCCGCGTCGGATCGCCATTTTCTTTATTATAAGACAATACTAAAGCGTAGAGAACGGCTGGGCCGTTAGTGATTTGAAATTCAAAGTGCGTTATTATCTTTTAAGGATTATTTTCAATTAATAATTTTGTGTGTACCACCTTTAGTGGGGCTTTTGCTTTTAAATATACGGATTAGTTTAAAAGGATGTCAGGAACATAAGTTTCACGTAATTTTATTTTGTTAAATCCTAAATTTAGCGGCGGATACAACCAAATTAGATTTTTACGATCTCATATTGTCAATATTGTAAAATATTCTTATAATATTGTGGTTGTGAACAATGGCGTTCCTGAGTATTGCATCAATCGTTTATTTTGAGATGCAATAAATCATTTGTAATTGTATGTTACTTTAAATAATTACGTAAAGAATTGTAATAAACTTGGTAGTTGTAGTTGAATGACATAATCGAGTGTTGGCTTTACATGACAATCATAGTTTATTAGTAAAGGTTAAAATTATACATTGCTATATTTATGTTTATATTCTTGGAGATCTTATTAAAGATTTATGTAAATATTTGAAGCTATTAGCATAGACTAGATCATTAAATCTAAAAATAGTTAAGTAGCAAAAGTTAATTACTTTGTTGAGTAGGCTTATCAGCTACTTTTTAGTTATGTTGCAGATGATTTTGTCGAGTACTTCGAAACCGCATACCATAACAAGTAGGCGTAGTTGAAAGACGTGGTTGATTATTGACAAGATTTTATCATTGAAATACATCAACATTTCCAGTCTATATTGCTTAACCCATTTCAAAGTACGACTTATACTTAGTTTAAGAACATCATCATTAACTTTCTTCAAGTATTTTGGAATCAATTTTGAATCATTTTATATTTCTTATTATCTACTTATATCCTTCGATATTTTTGATTCTCTATAATTTCTGTCTATTCAAGTAACATTAGTCTATTCAAGTCCTTTCGGAAAATGGAGAACATTTTAGCACTAATATGATAAGTACCTTAATAAAACTGTACTCATTGAAATATTGTCACAAAATTTTCAAACACAAACGTATCTAATTTTCTTCAAGTAAAAGTTAACCAGCTAAGTGCTCTAAATATACGAAAAGATAAAGATGTATCTAGACAAATAGCGTTCTTTATAAACAATGATGCGTTTACTTTGCTCTGTATATAATATATAACTTGTATACAAGAGTACCAGACAAGCCGGTTCACCTCGGTAGTTGTAATGGATCGGTTATTATTGTCCTTTAAAAATGCGACATATTTCTCTATTCGTATTTATTGCAATTCTGACGTGATCTTATAGAATTCCCTAATTATAACCATGGCTGCGGTTTTCTATTATAGTGACGAATTTTCATAATTTACTCAACATAAATATTGATTTATGATATAAATGGTTTGAATTACTATTTTGCATGATGTTTGCAAAAATAAATTTATAAATTTCCTGTATCGCCTTTTTTGGAAAGTTTCAGATTTTGTATTTTGAAAATTTCTTTCAGCAATTTTATTGTAGCATTAATATTTGAATGTTTATTTATTTTATTATTTATGTTGCCAGGTTATTTTCCGTTATTACTAATAATATAATTTCAAAATATTTATTTATAACATGACATAACAAAATTATCTGCCGCTGTAACATTCCTATTAGGTAGTTCGGTTAGGAATTTCCTAACCGAACTACCTAAATATAATTATATTCTGTAATGCAAAAACGTATGAATTATAATGAAACCTACGTAAAACTAATATTGTGACTAACATTAACATTCAATTCTTCCTGCTTCCACTTAGCGGTTAATGAATGAACTCATCTCATCACTCATTGTTCCAGGAACATGAACCTGAGACGTTCAGCGTTTGTTTGTGTCGATTCATATGTCACCAGCTTCCTCTAATGTTTGAATGAATGAATGATTCACTTCTACAGCTGTCTCTGTCTAGTCGCAAATATTTTGAGGTCACATATTGTTTTCATTTAATAGTCTGCAGTTTTGTGAGTCGCTTTAAAATTAAAGTGATGGCTGCAATTGTATGAGAAAATATCAAATTGAAATTTATGATTGCGTTTTATGTGACTTATAATGGTGTCTTATGAAACCACCCGTAAGACACCGGTCCACATCAGATTTTATTTAATCCCGCGAGTATTTAGAAGGCAATAAACAATCGATTCTAAAATTAATCGTTAATATTTTACGGTTCATAAAAGCATTGAGTACACGCCGTTGCGTTTTCCCAACTATTGTGAAGGCGCGACGCCGAAGAAATTGTCGGAGCGAACGATAATAAAAGCGTCGGGCTGTGTGAGCAAATATGGTCGTGTATTAAAAGCCTGAAAACCCGACAATAAGCCGTACATTTGCCTTAAAGAGGCGAGCTTAACCTCCGAGACGTGTCGCAGACAAACGCGCCACTCCGGAATCGTAAGTTCACATTCGTCTCACTTGGACAAATAATGTGTTTTTAACATTTCGTGTTGTTTTGTTAAATCGTAAATACTGTACAAACACTAGCACCGAGCGACCGCTAAAGCCCCGGCCCCTTGTCACTGTGAAAGCGCACCGTGTTCCAACTTGTGGAATTTCTGCCCTTTATTCAAACACTGAAAATACCGGCCGCTAGCTGTCGCACGATGACTCGCAGAATTGTGTGAAAATAAATCCACTACAAATTAAAAGTATCCTTGGGAATTATTCACAGTGCTCTTCACTCAAACGCTTTAGCTTCGGAACTTGGAGGGTCCGATAAATTAAATCAACATGTCGTTTGTATCGTGTGTCCACATTATTCTTTCTTCGAGCCCTCTATTTTAACGTCTCATTTGAGCAGTATTTAATTTTTAAATTGTTCGTATGTCAACTAAAGCCGGAGCGTAGAGATCACTTGAATTCTAACGCTTTCCTTTGCCCAATGTCAAATATTTAAATTTCTTAAGTGGCCGTACATTGACGAGCTGGCGAGATATACGTAAGAATTATTTAATATTCATCGGTTGGTGCACTGGTCGTGTGCAGGCCGCTATGTTAGGAAATTATTTGGTCGCCGAGTCGCGGACACTAAGGTTCGTCAAGTGTGTAAGGACATGTGACGCTTCGAATGCACACACACTTATTGTCTCGCGTCGCATTAACTTTTGTGTACTAATTAGTGGGTGACCAATATGAATACATAACAGAAAGTCTCGAACTCCAGATGTGTGTTCGGTAAATAATAAAGAGAGGCTTATAGAAGGCTCGTTAAATATTGCTTGTGTGTTTTATATTTTTACGAACCGAAACCGGTACGGGCAGCCGATGAACTGAATACAATTTTTATCATAATTATAATGTGTTGGGTTAAGATACCTACGTGTAGGATGCGTGTTAAGGCATGGTTTTAGGATCGCGTGTGCGGAGTGAAATCATGCGGTGTCAATCTATGCAAATTTCCTTGAAACATTTAACTGGCTCCTTAGTTCGCTCTGCTCCCACAAACGCTAACCATAAGCCCCTGATTTATATATCGCCAGTTTTAAATGAGCCCTTAGCTTCGGAACGATGTGTATTTAACAATGTGAGTGAACTGATGATTGGAGCTCAAGTTTTATTGGTAATTAAATGTGGGCGGCGTCATCTTTTTTCGAAAGCATCATCTAGATTAGAGGGTGATAATTTTATTTGGAGCGGGTTTTGCGATGTTTTTACTTTTAGTTAATTAAATTATATCTTTAATAACGGTCTCAAAACTATTTTAAAATAACGAATAAAATCGAATTCTATTCAATAAGAAGCTACAACTGGGAAAAATAATATTTATAGAATGCAAAACAGGTGTATAGATTAAGCGATTTCGCTTAACCACCTTCGTAATGAAGTTCTATAAAACACTTAAAGCTGCACCGATTTTCAAACGAGAGCGGCTTTTGAAATTAAGGGCTTGTACTTCTAGTTATTGCCCTTAAGTACAATGTGAACTAAATAAACGCGGTACAAAGGCCGACCACATGTAATTTGGATCGTCGGAACCTCATTTAAGTTGCAACGGTGAAGCCTCGAGCACGGCTAATGTACTCGGGATCCTTTGTCTCAAATAAAGCAAAAATAAATTAAAAATAACGTAAAAACATTGAACGGGTAAAAAGAGTGATGGGACGGACCACCACACCCTCGACGCGAGTGATCGCCCGTAATAATTACACTGTCAGTTGCACAAAAATTACTTCAAACATTGTAATACCTATATACTCGTATTACGATTCATCGTTACATCTTGCGTCACATTTTTATCGATACTTTAATCGCATAATTTAGGACGGACCACGCCGACTTGCTAAAACTTGTCAATAGACAAATGAGGTCATTGAATGGAAGCGGAAATAATTTCACTCATATCGGTTATCAGAGGCAATTGACACTCGAAATTTCTTAAATCAAAGATAGTCTATTTTGAATTATGTTATTATCAGAATACTACCTATCTATTAATTTAATGATAGACCGCTTTCAAACATGTGTTACTGTCAAGACAAAAACTGAAGGTGTATAATTAATCAGTGCAAAAAGATACTCACTTTGCGTTCAGAGATGGTCGCGCCGCGTTTTTTGTAGTTGAAGAAGTGTATGTCGACGAAGTTGATGGTGGGCAACCAGTCAGGCATGCCGTCCCTATACTCCCGCGTCTCGTTCAGCACTCTCCGCTCCTCGTTAAAGAACCTCCTCGTGTTCTTCAACTTTTTTATAATTTTTCTCGTTGCGTTCTTGAAGCGATCTGCGTGGACGTTTTTCTGCTGTCTCATCAATCCTTGCGTGTCTTTGGTTTGTGGCAGGACGGTTTGCTTCCTGTGCGGCCGCCGCCTGTGTTCCACTACGCGGGTGTCGGGCTTCATCCTCGTGTCTTTGGTTAGTGCTAGCGCGTCATGCTGCCGCCTTTCATGCCTGATCTTGTGATCTACCGTCCGCGCTTCAGATGGCATTACAACCATTGCTAATATCACTAGTACTGAAGTAGCTACCAAAAGCTTTTTGGGAAAACCTGCAACAAAAAACGAACACTATTAATCTTCATTCTTCAATCACTTGAACGGGTTTTAAATTTAAACAATAGTATTGACTATATGTGATCATTATTGTAGTGATATCGTTATTATCTTTACGATTGTGATTAACAAGAATTGATAAAGGGATATAAAATCTTTTTAATCGGGCGCCGTTTTTGTAATTTGCTCACGTTTCAATTTTTGTTCTGATTTGGTAAGGATATTCCCTGAATGCATTACATAATTTGGAAGAAAAAATATGTGCATATGAGAAAAAATATTGTGGGATTGTTCGGAATACTTCAGAGCGGTGTTTCCGTGGACCCACATAAAAAATAATAAGGTGCGTGATTATGGTAACGTTGCTACATACACGTCTGTACGATTTTCATCTCCGAGCACTTTCACACCGACCATTAGCCCGGGGTGGGATGCGTGAGGTGGACGTGATTTTTGTAATCAATTTCGGCTTGTGGGAATTTTTTTGTTGTATTTTTGGGATGCCGTATTCGGGCAAAAAATATGGAGTGACGTTATGGCATGGTGAAAATTTGAATTATGAATTTTAGTTCTGTTCTACATTTAAACTAGAAGTTCGTTTAATATTATTTTGGCCTATTTCAGTTACAGCTATGACTAAGTACTTGCATAGTAATTAATGACTATTGGAAATGGCTTTTCACAAGTTAGCAGTGACATATTTTGACGTCATGCGCGTCAGCGGAAAGCGTCACGCCTATTGTTAATGTTATTGCTCAAATATTCATATGTTTCGCCTTGTTCGATTTAACGTTTGACAGTTATTGAAGGTTTTGATGTTTCGCGCCGACGCCATAAAATATATTTTATGTCCCAAGCAATTCTGTTGAGACGATGTTTTCAAACTTTTAAAAGGAAGCACCACCGGCTTTGAAAGCTCAGCTTTGTTCAGTCAGAGTGCTAAAACATAGAAAGTACTTGTTGCAGTTTTTATTAGTTGCCTGTGCCTCTACAAAGAAAATATACCGACTTTAAGTAGACAGAATGGGTTTGATTGTGTTTTGTTTTCATTTTAGAATTTATTCTACGAATTTTAATTTTGAAGTTTAAAATTTGATCTTGGAACACGGTTCGCTTTTTTTAAGTGTTTATTTTAGTGCGTGTCACAAAAATCCCATGATCACTGCTATACAAATGTCTATGATGCGGTCATCGATAATATCTACTTCTATGTGGTTTTTCAGAACAGCAAATCAAATACATTACATGTATTATCACATCGCCTGAATATTACAGTGAGTTTACACTTTTGTATTACGTCAGACGAGGATAAACCGAGGTTTATGGTCAGTGAATCATTAGGTCAATTCGTGTCGTTGACAATTTAATGTATGTTAAGTAAATACGGCGTAACGCGTCCACACACTAAAAAAATGCGAGCAAAAAATTTGACATGCTGTGTAGTGACGGCTATTCTGTGTTACAATTTTTTAGTCTGTGACCATTGTGAATGGTCAGTAGCGTCGTCTACATCGACGAGATCATCAAACAATGCTAACGTATATAATTGTTACCGCGAAAAACGGGTACAGACTGCCTTTTCCACCGTGGGGTTTCCCCAACCGTTTGCGATCTCGGTAATCATTTGTTTCCGAATAAATAATGCGATTGTATAAATACTTTTTGTTATTTTTTCTAAGTCTGTCGAAGTAAGCTGTTACATATTTTTAATGATACAGGCGAAGCGTGATTTATGGTATTCTTTTAAAAAAACAAAGTCTTAAAGTTTGCTCACATCAAAAAGGTCATAACATTAGTTCGTCGGGATTGGATTCTCTCACGATTTTAAAATTGGTATCCCATGTGACCGTCATTATTTTGTACATAAAATCTTATATCATTAAAGGCCGATTTTTCAATCTTCAGATATCTTTTATCCAAGGAATAAGTATGGTGTTTTGACATATTTTCTACACAAAAGCTGTCAAAAAGTGAAAATTATTTCTCAGATAAAAGTTAGCTGATGAGTGAAAAAACGACACAACTTAAGATAAATGAAACAATTATTCTTGTCAAAAACAAAGGCAACTGATCAAATGTTACGAATACAGAAAGCGAAGCCTGTATGTATCCGATGACATCGCTGGCGTGTTTCAGCGAAAAATCCTTTTGATCGATTGCCGACGGCCCAGTGTTGAACATTCTCACACGATTCGAGCACCGCATTCGATTCTCGATACATGTTCACTTCCAAAAATGATCAGCGAATTCGCTTAGATATCGATTTTTGTACTGCAATTAGTCATGTCTCATTTCAGCGTGTGTGAATTGAGAGTTTCAGTACTTACATTTTTCTTTCTGAGGAAGTTTCTTATGTTAATGAACTAGCGATATTAGTTTAGTTTATTTATTTATTTACTGAGGTTATGGTAAATATGATACCGCATTAATTTTATTGTTAAAGTTTATTGGAAATTGTATATTTACTTTACGTTACGAATGAAGGAAATGAAATCGTTTATAATTTGATCGCCTTATTTCTATATTCTTCATTGTTTGCTTTTTTCTGTGTCGTAAATAAAGTAAATAATTAAGAATCAAGAAAAATCTTAATTAAACAAATCTGTGTAGACGGTAATATGATAGCTTTATTATGTTTGCGTTTTATTTAAGCTTACCCACAAAATTACTGTCAATTGTTTACATTCGACGCGCGAATGAGCCGCACACTTGAGCTTGACAAACAAATAATTAAGACGAGGTAGGCGTCGAAGCTTTGAATTAAAATTATAAAATAAACACACACCAGTTAAAAAGACATCCATGAACAACGCATTGATGTAGCTCCTTTGGGCAAGTCCATGTTCATGCGAACAGAATAATCCCGATAAACGAAATGTTGGAAAATGATATAAGAACTTTCCAACCGAACTAATTGTCACTGGCCGCAAAAAAAAAAACACTCGCGAACTTTCAACACTTAAAATATAAGAACACTATTTTTGAAATTCGAAGTCACTAGTGTTGTAGTAATATTTGCACTGGATTATAAAATCGTGTGGTGTTTTGTCGAGCGTGTGTCACCTGAGTGGTGCGAGGAGCGAGTGTGCGAGACCGGCGCGCGAGCAGCCTCCGCTCGTTGAATGGGCACCGAAATGCGGCACCGTACGTGAAATAGCCGGTCAAACACTATGCGAAATCTCTTACCCGCCCGCCGGAAAGTGAACTTCGACCCTCTCGGAGACTTCCTTCATACTAATATTTTTTAAGTTTTTTCTTTTCTCTATATCTTTTGGGACCAGGAAGATAATGATGATATCAAAAGGAGCTTTCTGTCATTCTGTAGATTTATTGGCCTTTTTTTACCCATTAGAAATTAGAGTGACGAAAACCGTTACAAGCTATAGTCATCACTTACATCATTTCCATTGTTTGTGATTATTAATGATCTGATTGTATCATTACATTCATTACTAATTACCAATAATTGTGAAATTTAAGTATTTCTATTATCTATTCTACTATCGGGCAGAGGAGTCAAGATTTATTTTATTATCAATCCTTTATTAACTCTTCATACATCATCATAATTACACATTAATGTGTAATTTTAGTTAATACAGTCACTTGATTAACTTGACAATAAAATTAAATACGAAAAGCTGTACCTACATATTATATTGTTTCACACATTATAAAGTAAGATGAATTTTTTTTTTTAAATATCAAAAGATAGTAAAATACTTGAAATTGAAATAAAGAATTTGCTTCAAAAGCAACAATTAAACAAAAGTGCGTCTCCACAGACGCCTGTTTCCACATCTTGTGCAAGTGAACATTTATTCGGTTAGACCTCGCCGGTGATTCATCGATGAGTCTATCCTAAAGTGAGTTTTTATCGGGCATTAGTCGCCGCGCCGCGCATGCCCGCAGCACTAATCCTTGCAAACTTTAATAATAATTGCCAAACATCCACGCGACTTTACTCCAAATAATTACTAATTAGGTATTATTGTTTTTATTGCGTGGGCGATGAAACGCGATACAATTTGTAAATCATTTAATTTGTACCACTCGTTGCCTAGTAGTTTCGTGTACACGATAATGAGATATTGTCGTACGATAAGTATACTATTAAACTGATAGATATGGCTACATTAACTAGTTTATGTAAATGGGCACCTAGATTTAGAGGTTGTTTAATTTATAAACAACTTTCGTTTTCTTTTGCACTTGTCAACGGCTGGTCATCATCCGACAAACAAGTGAAAGAGTACAAGGACTACATAAGAAAGTAAACTGAGAGTAAAAAGTGTGCCAAGTCTGGGAAACACTCGGCTGACACAGATAGGAAGGTTCACCTACGTGCGACTCGGGTCAAATAAATCCTTCGGCCTAAGTTACACATGACATGAAAGAACATCCTTAGAGTTTCATTGGTATACTGGTTGTTTGAAGATGTTTCTGTGGGTGTTGTTTGTAGCATGTGGTTTGCGGTTTAGTGATGTGAGCGTGCATCTCAGTGTTTACATTGACACGTTTTTTTGTTCCGTGGTTAACAAGGCGATGCCATTGTACGCCCGGCTTAGTGATAGTGTCAATACTGGATTATTATGATTGTGATCTAGATATCTCAGTGATATATTTTTAGTCAACTTTTTTTTATATCACGCTAAATAATTTTATTCATATTGTGTTGATACCTGAACTGATTAAGATTAATATTAAAATAAAATAATAAAATTGCCTACATCTGTTTCATAATCAAGGTTGAAGCGATGACTAACACGAAAAAAAATGGCGATTTTTTTATAATCAAACTTTTTAATTATTTAAGTTTCTTAATTTAATAAACTTTAAGACTGTTACATAATAAAATTCAGTACCGTGATTTATGTTAAAAGGCTAACACGCTAACATCGAGAGCAAATAACCTAGCGCGTTTACAATCATTTTTTCTCTCATCAATACAAAGGAGATTCCCATCGCGATCATTTCCGACTACTGACATAATGATACGCCTTTCATCTATTATACGGCTAACCTTTTTATGCGAAAATATTCTGCAATTAGACCAACCAGGCTTTTCCGGCGGTTGTCTCATCCATGACTCACGGATTTTCCGAATTTTTCGCTACAGTAAGTTCGTAAACTACTGAAAGCCCACAAGACCGTGTCGCATGAGCTCAGTATTACTCACGCCCAGTAGAAAGTCTACGCGTTAGATCCGTCTAACATTAACCGATTCGTCATGTCTCAAATATTGAATTTTAAGTGCTACGAAATCATTTGTAGTTATAAATAAAACTTGTTTCATAATAGATTTCATATTTAAACGGTTTCCGTTATTTACGTGTTACCTGACCATTAAACAATTAATGTAAAATATTATGTTGATTCGTCTGTGTGTTTGTCAGAAGGAAGCTTGAAAATTCCTACGTAGATATTGAGTGAACTCCCGCGAGTTGTGAAAACTATTTTCGTGTTACAATGACGTTTTGTTTTGTGTTGGAAATATGAAATATTTGTGTAAATAATAAAGTTGTGTAGCTCTGAGCTGTGTGGGATATAGCGGGCGGAGTAACGCGAGTTCGCTAGTAGTGAATATATTTTACCTCTAATACTACTCCGTTGATATGTTACATGTTGTTTTAAGCAAATATAATCCATCTATCCGTCAACCGCGGCGTCCGTAACGTCTCTTGCGATGATATGTTTCTCTTTTAAAAAATGTAGCACTAAAATTACCGATAAAAGGTTTACCATTGCCGCGTAAATAGTTTTTTGTTGTTGAAATCTAAAGTGCTCTGCTATGATACTGACCTGAATAGAGGCGGACATAGATAATAATATAATAGTTCTTCAAGATCAAGTTCAGAGCTAAGATAAAGGATGGATTAGCATTATTTATTTCAGTATTCGTGATGTTTGGTAGACAGTGTCACTTTGTGTGTTTGTGTTATTATTTCTTGAGTGCACGCTTGTAGGAGATAATCCACCGTAAAATTCCTTTACCAACATAGTTTCAGCAACTAATTTAAGTTTACCGTAAACTTAAAGACAAGCTTCCGCGACAGAGTCCGCCTGCGGCCGCCTAGGCATTGCCAATACGCGAAATGGCATTGTTTGCGAGCCACAATATAAATCACACGTTGTGCGTACAATTCAAAAGCTTTTACTCATTGTGCACGTACCCTTAACCCCTTTCGTAGCACAGGCTAAAATTAATACTTACTACGTTGCCTAGAAATCTCAGTATGCCAGTTATGCGGAAGGAAATGTTTTTATACTGTGTCCTCAAAATTGACTAAGTTAATTTAGTGTGCAAGAAAAGTGTATGGTTGGTTATAATGTATGCGATCCTACACGGGGTTAAGTTTGTGTATAATTCATAGCTAACGCTATTGACTGTTGTGGCTAAGCTGAAGTTCCAATAAACGGGAGATGTAGTATCAATATTCTTTTTGTCAATCGATAATTTGAATGAGAACCACACGTCAGCTTTAGTTTATCGATTAACACTTTTTACAAGAAGCTCTTTTATCTTGAAAACTAAAATAAGTAAATAAACTGTTTTAATAGAGCTGCGTGCGCTTACGGTTAGAGCACGTTGTTTTAACAAATTATTCGATGACTAATCAAGATAGCTGATTAACTTATCTATGAAAGAAGTTGATGTGTAACCTGATTATTCAATTTTATTAAGATGATTTAATATAAGAGGTACTTGTGATAAAAGTGATTTAATCGAACAATCATTTGTAGAATGTAAACAACACTATGTATTACCGGACTGTTTTTTTGAATATCGAATAGATTGTTAATTATTTTAAAATTTAAACGTCGAAGCTCAGTGACTTCCTTTTATCTTCGCGATAACTAGAGATGGGATCAAGCATTATACAATACACATAATGAGTAATCACTCAACAAGGCAGAACTCGTAATTTCCTTGTATTATCAGTGTAGATATTTCATAGAATAGAAAGTGATACAAAATTACATCACTTCCTTTACTAGTAATATTAGGTCACCGAATTACGCGATTTCCTATACTGAAATACAATGTAAAGTTAGAATATTTTATCATTTGTATTGATTATTTTCGATTAGATCATCGAGTCAGTCATCATATTCACCTATAGGGATGGGTCATATGTTATAACACACGTTATTATCGAATTTATGTACATGTTGTCACTACTACTGTATTATTAATTTTATGACCGCTGGATGTTCATAAATGCAAATTAAATTATTTATTCTCTTTATCACCTTTATCAATTACAAGTAATTAAAAATGTTATCAGTGCATCGATAAAAAATAAAAATAATAATATAGCAGAAACTTACTATATCTAAAAGTATATCCTTGTCTCCTTGAGGAACATCCGTTGCAGCAACAAGTGCACATATCGATCATTTTAATATTTATCGATTTATCACAGATCATAATAAAAAGTCTTTGGCATAAACTGTCACAACAACTCACACAAATAAAAAAAGTTCACTGTCACTTCACAATTTCAAATTTAGAACAGGTGTAAGCACGTGCTTATTCTGTTTATTGAATTTAATTTACGTGATTAACGGGCGTCGTATTCGAGTCGCGTTCAGGACACGATCTCGCCGAGCGGATACGTTCAGTTCGCCGCGTTACGTGTAATGTGTGTCCTGAACGGATTTGCACGGCTTTTATGTGGCCGGTCGGCGCTCCCGTGATAAAGGGTGCAAAAAACCGATTGTTTAATTTAGAGGGCCCGCCATGCGCCATTACGTCACGGATACGACGTCGATCGCGATTAGGACGTAAACGGACACATGCTCTTACGCAATAGCTTGTTCAAATAAATACATGTGGCAAGAACCGGATTCTGGAGGTGTGTGAAAATGCGATTCCTGGCCGCTGTAAACATATTTTTTTATTAGGATTTGCTGATTTGACGGTTGTGGTCTAGGTCTTTTGGGATTAACTTTATGGTTTAAGCTATAATAAACGGGATAATGTCAGCTTTTATATTATTGTTTGTGTTTTAGATTACCTATATATTTTATATGGAGTTATTGAGTATTAAGATAACGATAAAATAATTAATTGGGTCTTTCAGAATTTAGTATAAGATAACATGATATTTTCATAAATCTATGTTAAAGAATAAAACGATTATTATTATATTTAATAATAATGTGTTAGTTTCTGTTCATTTATTCATTTACATACATGTAATTTTTTTTAAAATATTTGTATTTAAAAATGAAAAACTGAGAAATATAAAAAAAAATTGTGGCCCGCGGAAATCGGGCACAGGGGTCACGTTACCAGTGGTCAGGGCTCCAGAGAATGGGTCTTTCTCTGGTCAAAGAGTATCGTTTTCTGAATAAGCCTTTGATCCAGCCATTCAACGAGAGCCTTTTGAGATGCTGATCAAGGCTCTTGGCTATTAGGCTATTGGCCGTAACGACAATCGAAATAATGGCTGCCAAGTCTAGTAGTTTGATTTGTTATTTTTTATTATTAAATTGAATAATTAAAAAAACAAATAAATAACAAAAATGTAAAGTTTTTATTATTTTCTATTATAAAAATATTGTAGATCGGTATAACGATGAGTAAATGTGTGATATTTACTTATTGATAAGGTTTATTTACATATTGATACAAGTTTAATGACGTACTTACTTACGAATAGTTTACAACCAAAGCATGAATTACTCGTAGCAGTGTTAGGTTAAGAATTTAATTCGAAATAATTCTTAACTTATCACGAATAACTTAATTGTAACTTGTCTTTTAAAACAGTGTGCGCACACGCACACACTGACCGATGCAGTTGCGCATCGGTCCATAGTAAAGTCCTACTGCGGTGTTTATTTTTAAATTCCATTTCGGCCATATTAGAAATGCGTTTAAATTTCAGCGGGGGGTGTTGCTCCACCATCCCGCCTCCAAGAGACGCCTCTCGGCCTCATTCCCGAAATAGTCCCGTTCGATTGGTCGCTCAGAATAATCTCTTCGCCTATTATATGCACTCGCTTCAAACTTTACTACACTCGGTAACAGTACTTACATGTTACGTGGTGGGGGTGGTTCTACTTGTTCCAGAATAAGTCTGTAATTACCTTTTGGCGTTCATTCAATAACGTTTCTGTTTATAAACTTTCAAATACATTCGCGTACGGAGTGTATGTTTTTTGAAGTGTTTACGGAATACGGACGCGGAAGTTTTTTTTGCAACCAAAAAGTATCGATAGAACACAGTATTTTCTTCGTAACTTCACAACAAACCGGAGTAATTTATACGTAATATATTTTAAAGCGACGTGAAAATATCCGAAGCCTATACTAAACTGAAGTTTCAATGTCGATACTGTGTAACATCCTTATTATGAAATAAATCATGCAATCAGTCATTAATAATACAGTAAATCACTAATGTCATTACTTACCTGAATTAGATTCGATGATGTAAAAGGAACGTCAGAAAAATCCTTTATACCTCAGTGTTGATGCGAAAAATTCATTAGTTTCCTATAATAATACTCAGAAATTTTATAATTTTGTTATTATTGTGACGTAAGTAGGTCCATTATCTAGTTTATTATTATTTATTTTATTCCTTATTATTTAATTTTATTTACCTTTTAATAACAACAGTAAAATAACCATTTATTTAGTTAAATCGGTATTATTTCTTCATATTAATTACCTATATATTGTGTTATGACGCGTCATCAAATTTTTACTGTCTTGTTAGTCTAGTGGTCGTAAGCGCAACTGCTGAGCGTGGGGTCCTGGGTTCGATCTCCTGGTCGGCCAAAGAGTTATTGGGTTTTTCCATTAGGAATTTCTCAGTAGCTGCCCGGAGTCTGGATGTTTGCCCGATTAATGGCAATAGGCTCGCCCCCTATTACATGGGACTTAAACATAACTGGCGAAACGAGGGTGTACTAAAACACCTCTGCCGAACCCTTCGGGGAATACAAGGCGTGATGTTATGTTATCAAAATTTTGGTAGGTACCCTCCCGAAAATTATCGATTTTCAATGAGGTGGCGTATTTATATTTTAGTTACATTATATTATTATAATTAATCTCTTTTATGTGAATGAATAAACCACAATTTTTCCTCGTGAACCGTATTTATTAACATTATTAATACAATCATCCTGTTATGAGAAAATGTGGCTTTCAGTCATCAAAATCGAACCTAAATAATTTTAGAAGCACATTTTTTTTTGTTTTTTTTTGTGGCTTTGGACAATATTCAGTATACATATGATTAATTTTCTTAAATTAAGTTACACTTTAAGAACTTTAAATATCTGACAAACGAAAGCCACTCGCACATTGGCCTCTGGCCACAGCCACAAGTGGCCGACCACAATCTTTTTCCATAAATTTCAAGTGGGCGCCATTGGCCACATGTGTGCGTCGAGTTATTGTGAAATGTATCGAAAAGTTAGTATGTAACTTGTGGCCGGCCACTAGTGGCTGTGGCGAGATGCCTCTGTGCGACCACGACCACGAATTTCCCAAACGTCAACTTTCGTTCATTCAGCAGTTGCTCGGGCAGCGTACGTTAGTAGGTCAATTCCAGAGCCTTGAACTTCAGACTGCCTTATTTCGTCAGCCGCCGTAAACGCGACTGCCGACTGAGAATTCCGGGGTTCAATTAGCAGGTTGGGTTTTTCTATTAGGAAATTATCAGTAACAGTCCCGTGCAATGACTCAATACCGTCATCAGTATAATGTGGGTCAAAGATAAATGTACAGCGGTACACCGAATAATTCAGACGTAGGTTTGTAGGTACACTTTTTTCCTTGCAAAATCCTCATTCATGGATGTCCCTCGCTCGGGGAAGGCGAGGGTGTCTGCCGGACACCGGCTAAAAACCAACGGTGTTCCTCCTCCTGACCGTTCGGCCGGGGTCGCGGGATTCGCCAAAGCATGCACCACAACCAGGTATGTAGGTACCTAGGTATATACTTCCAATGATTTACCCCGCTACACACGATTTTTCGTAGCACAACATGACAACGGCGTCTACGCATCGATGTATCTCGTGACTTCAGCACATTGTTCAACGCAATAATTATCTGATCAAATGGCTAATGCGAACAAAAGAGTCGTTATTACGTATTGGAGTTTATATCACACCGTAGTCTAGATGATGATTAAATCTGATTATAAAATTTGTATTGAATTAAGTAGGTGTAGCATTGGACTTTACTTAATTTTCACTATACATAGAAGGTACAAATTAATAAGCCACCTTATAATGTAAATCATTTTTTTAATTCTAGATAGGTTTGCGTTTGTCTGGTGTTAAGTGACAATGGTGTCGATTCTGTAGTACACTTTGACAGGACTAAACTAAACTAAGGGTGTTTGTCTCTTTCTGTTTCAATAGACAAAGAAAGTGACAGTTGCGTTTAGTCTAGTTTAGTAGTGTCAAAATGTGTAACAGAATCGACACCATTGTCTTATTGTCCGGGTTCAAAGACATTTTGTCATTATTTTTTTAGGGTCTAAAGGAAAACGTATTAGTTATTTTTAGTATAATAAGAATTCAGGAATGAAGATTTTTTCTTCTTATACGTTCTATAAAGGGAAGACACTAAGATAAAAATCAGTAAATACAAAAAGTAAAAGATCCCACCAACGAAACTCACTATCGATAAGTGCTCGCCCTGATAATGTAACGATAAAGTATAGATATAATCGCTTGTTCGCTACGGTGTAACAGCGTCCTATGTGAAATAATTAACGCACAAAAAGCGATCCTTTCTCAGGGAATCCTAACTGGTGCGCGTAATATATAATGCATTCAAAATGAGGGGTTATTTAGAACATCCTGATACATACGATTACCGAGAAAATGTTATTACTAGCTAGAGAAAACCCCATACAATGATAACTCATTGTTTATGCAAATCCGCCATCCTATGGTGGCTAGTCATATCCGATTGTTACAAGTACAACCTCCGTTTAAAGTTCAGAGTTCCTATGTAGAAAACGAGTCTTCTTAATAGCTTGGTTTAAAGTCTCTTCAATGTCCAATAATTATACCATAATCTATTATTTATTTATGATGCTTGAATATTAAAAAATCATAAAATAATAGTAAAATCAGTGGAACTTTTTAAATTTTAAGTGTGCTACAATATCGCATTGGGACTAGCCTGTAAGGATATTTGTATGTTTAGAGTGAATAAATAAATAAATAAATTATTGAAGGCAAATCACAAGAAAGTGTACTGCGCTTTCATTGATTTGGAGAAGGCCTATGACAGTGTGTGGAGGGAAGAATTGTGGTCGACACTATCTTTGTACGGGGTGGACTGGCGCTTGATACGGGCTCTGAAATCGCTGTACAGGGATTCCAGTGCTTGTATTAGGATAAATGGGGCGTTCACAGACTGGTTTGGCATCTCCAGAGGTGTTAGACAGGGTTGTGTAGCGTCTCCATGGCTGTTCAACCTATACATGGATAGTTGTTTGACAGATTTAAAAGGGAGTGAGTGTGGATTGAAAATGAATGAGTTGCCTGTCAAATGTCTTCTCTACGCAGATGATCAAGTTTTGCTTGCATCGTCGGCGGAAGAGTTGCAAGACATGATAACTATGATGAATGGAGCATATAATATGAAAGGGATGAAAATTAATGTAAGCAAGACGAAAGTAATGGTTTTTGAAAGAGATGCAGATGTATCTGAGTGTAAAGTAAAGATAGGAGATGAAAGTATTGAACAGGTGAATGAGTTTGTTTATTTAGGAAGTATGTTTACAAGAGATGGTAAGATTGACGAAGATGTGGAAAGGAGAGCAAATGCGGGAAATAAAGTAAATGGTGCTATGCATGTGGTTGTGGCTAGCCAGTCGATGTCCAAAAAGGCACGACTGGCTGTCCATAATGGTGTGCTGGTACCTACGCTTATGTATGGAAGTGAATGTTGGTCGTGGCAGAAGAGGCATGAAAGTAGAATAAATTCCGTGGAAATGCGTTCCTTGCGAAGTATGTGCGGTGTAACTTTGAATGATAGATTGAGAAATGAAGAGATTAGACAAAGTTGCGGTTTAAAAGATGATGTAGTGACAAAAATTGAAAGGAGTATGCTTAGGTGGTTTGGTCATGTTGAGAGAATGAGTGAACGGCGATTAACAAAAGTAATTTATAAGGCGGATGTCAATGGAAATGCCGTTAGAGGACGTCCTAGAAGGACATACATCGATGTTATTGGTGATTTTCTTCACAAAGGTCAGGTGAGTAGTACTCTCAACCGGCGTGCGTGTATGACAAGATGTATGAATGTGGATGAAGCGAAAGGGGTATGTAAGGGTCGTAGCATGTGGCGTTCTATAGTTTCTGTCTACCCCCATGGGAAAAAGGCGTGAGTTTATGTATTATTATGTTATAAATTATTGAAGGATACTACGATAGCCAATCAATTTTAGATGTTTTTTTAACCTTCATATTCCACGCAATTTATTTTTTATGTTTCTCCTCCTCGGCATCTGAACTAGGCACCATGATCTTTGAACTCAACTGAGCAAGCCTCGAGGTCGGACTGAAGATGAATATGCGAAGACCAAGCTGATGACTAATAGCACGAAACGTAGGTTAGAAGTCGATGGTGCAGAAATCGAATACGTCCAAGAGTACATCTATCTGGGCCAATTAGTCTCCTTCCAGGCGAGACAAGAAAAAGAAGTTGCTAGACGCACCGAAAACGCCTGGAAGAGCTATTGGTCCGTGAAAGAATTAATGAAGGGTAACCTGCCTCTAACACTCAAAACAAAAGCTCATGGACGTATGTATACTGCCTATCCTCACCTACGGTGCTCAGACTTGGTCTTTGACAAAACATCAGAAGTCCGCACTCGGGGTTTGCCAGCGAGCCATGGAGCGCAGTATCTTAGGATTCCGGTTATCAGACCATATAAGGAATAGTGTACTGCGCTCCAAAACTCAGATCGCCGACGTTGGTCAGAAAGCCGCAAGCTTAAAATGGAACTAGGCTGGCCACGTCTGCCGCATGTCGGACGAGCGGAACCCACACAACATCAGACGACGTCGCGGCAGGCCCAGAAGGAGATGGCGGGACGAACTAGACACCTATTGGAAGGACTGGCCGCAGAAAACCTTAAACCGAGAGAAGTGGAAGGAGGGTAGGGAGGCCTTTGCCCTGCAGTGGGATGATCATGGCTAAATAATATAATAAAGTACAGCTAGGCTGCAGTATACCAGTTATTAAATAAGGTTCACCATATTATCCTATTGTATAGGTATATGGTTTTCTGAAATCGCTTTCAGAGGAGGAAAAGATACCAATATTGTTCTCAGAACACACAAAAGAAAAAGATCTAAACAAGATATCAGAGTCCGGCATATAACGATCTTTCAACAGTGACTTAAGACCAGTGATCGGATTAGGTAGAGCTAATGTGCCTAAAGTTCAAGGAACAGAAACGAAAAGTGGAGACTTCCTTACGACAACATTTTTTTTTCGGAATATTTGTTCCGAATGTCGGAACATTTCTTAAGTACAACTAAAATTAATAAAGTAAAACAATTATCGAATTCATTTACTGTTTTTGTTTAAAAAAAAAGTACACGATTTTTGTTTAAAAAATAAAGGTAATCTCCTTATCTTCGTTTGAACGCCGTAAGTACCTAAGTGCGGAAGCTAATTTAATTTTCATACCAGCTATAATAGTTAGAACTAACAAGGTAAAAAAAAACAATTTATAGGTTTTCATTCCATTTATTCATTTTGTACAATTATTGCAACTAAACGTAAACAGAAATCAACCTCAATAATTAAGATAGTTACCAATCTTAAGACTCAGTCAGAATATTATTTCCGTTGATGTTGAAAGTTGTCCCTTAATCTGAATCGGTACAGTTTTTATCAGGAAATTAGTTTTCTTTGTCATCGCTAGATTTATCTTCTTCCGGAGAATTAAAATTAATAAATAACATTATCATTAAATGTACTTAACTGATTCCGAGTTTCAGAAAAACTTATTCGGAAAAAAAATTTAGTCGTAAGGAAATCCCCACTTTTCGTTTCTGTTCCTTGAACTTTAGGCACATTAGCTCTACCTATTCCGATCACTGCTTATGACGAAATCATAGCGGCATTCTGTAAAATTTTACGGATATTCAGCATACCGATTAAAAATTTTGGGTTATGACTTTTTAACTTTTTGATGACTAACCCTTACATTAGGAGGTTTGTTCTCAGAAATGTTCTCAGGTACCCCGCCTAAGGAAATGCCAGAGTATTGCATATATAGGTACAAACATCTTAGGAGGTCAATGAGAGGTGTATGTCTATTGTAAGGACGTGAGGTCATGTTTCTTGGAGTAGTAGTTTGATAATAAAAGTTTGGCAAATTCTGACGTAATTTTTTGTGTAATGTGTTGTAAATTCATTGAGGTCATATTATCTTGAAAGTAATGTCTGGGAAAAAGACATCGAAAGTCTTGTATTCAAAATCACAGACGTGAAAATAGGGCATAGCTTTGTAATACGCGTAAGTATGTGTTCAGTCTCCAGATGATCAGAAATAGCAGTACCTAACGAGATAAAATTCACGAATAGTGACGTAACACAAAATAGTAGCGCCCTTAAATTCCGTGTAACGTCTTCGTCGGAATTTTCTGAGTAGTCTTTAAGGTGGCTACCATCTCGTTTGAGGCCATTCAAGTATTACGTAAGCAGAATATTAGTAATTTTTGACCCACCCCTCCCCCTTGTCAGCAAAAGTAAGCAAAGCTTTTATCCCCCCCTCCTATGCTTACGTAAACATTGGTATATATTTTTTTAAACGGATCAGATTCATTTATTATTATTCATGCGCAGCAGTTTTTAAGTCTAGAAGAATAAGTAAATTAATAAAAATTGCTGACGTAATCATCATCTAGACACCCCCAAGCTAAGCAAGCAAGCTAAGCAAAGACCCCCTCACCCCCTTTCGTGCTTACGTAATACTTGAATGGCCCCCTTCTTACAATAACATAAAATGTGTGGAGAAGATGTCATGCTCTGAATCAAAGAAAGTTGAGGGACCATTTTAGGGTATCATCGGGGGTACACTAAAACAGCCTCCGAGAGTGAAAATACCGAAGTTCCTACGTCCGGCGCACCCTGGGCTTCCAGCTCCGCTGCTAACCTTGCTGACTGGCCAATCTTTTCACCACCATTCTCATTTAGCTCGGCCTAACATGAGAGAAGAAAGGCATCATCATGTATGTCCATTTTTCAAATGGAAATCGTCAATCGTTTGCGTGTGTTATGTATGTCAGCATGGCTTTGAACCCACGTGCAGTAGTGACGTAGATATGTGTTTCAAATTGTAACATGCTGCGTTGTTGCTAGCCAAAAATTATGCTTAAAATATAGTATATGGTCACGTAATTTGATTTAATTCATATAGGTTTTTTTTTGCTTTTGCTTTCCGAAATGTCATTTGGTTAGCTTGATTTAATTGTACTATTTCCTTGATCATTAATGTTCTACCTAGTATTTTCCCAACTATGATGGGGTCAGTTTCCAGTCTAACCAGATGCGGCTGAATACCAGTATTTTACACCGAGCGACTGCCATCAGACCTCCACAACCCAGTTACAGGGCAATGTCGCTATCCTAAGGTGAGACCGGTTAGCAGACTTACGGGCTTCTGATTACCCGTAACAATTGTCATAGGTATTTGTATGACACCCGGGACCGACTGTTTAACGTGCTTCCCGAGGCACAAAGGGGTCGCCATGTGTAACGAACGGTCACCCATCCACAGATTGGCCGCGGTAAACGCAGTTTAACTTCGCAAATCGTATGATCCGCGCGGTTGTTAATTAGCCACGAGCCCCTCAATGATCATTCACGAGAGGCTGAATGGTCAACAGCAAATTTTTTTTAGCTGGAAGATTCTGGATTTTGGAGCCTTTACATACATTTCTGGCATTTTACTAATTGTCGACCGGAAAGAAATGCCAAGAAGATCTCAGGGTTCAGTCTTTCTGTTTCGTGTTTTTTTTTTCAATTGGTATTTATTTCTTGTATACAAGGTTAGTAGGAAAGGGGTTACTAAGCCGAAAAAGTGTTAAAGTAACCATAATAAGTACCATAGATGACTTTTGTTCTACAACTTTCCCCAAAAGTCAATAGTTTAAGATAAATTGCTGTTCAAAGATTTCATAAAAAATACGTTAAATTCTATCTATCCTCAGCTATGATCAGCTGTTTTTACATTTCAGGTCATATTTGGGGTCAAGGATTAGAAAGTCCGTTTTCTGAATTCGTAACTAAATCAGGGATGAAGAATTTTTGAAAAAACTAAAATAAAAATCACTTTGCTTTGAATTTATTTTCGTCGAATTTTGAAATTTTAACACTTTCTTTAAAACAATCGTCAGTGATACATTAAGTGGCCCGTGGCTTAGTACCCCCTTTCCGACTAACCTTGTATATTAAAAAACTGAACATAAAAAAACAACATGTAACTTGGCATTTCATTAAAAAAGATGTAAATACCTTCTTTTGTCTGCGCATGAGTGTTGTTTATACACATTAAGTGATTTTCGAATCACACTTAAAAGTAACTGTTACCGAAGTTAGCACGTGTGCTTTTTAATTATTTTTTATATTCGACTGCTTGTACATTGTCTTGCGCACCGTTTCTATGTAACCGGGCAGATATTGGCGAGACCTGAAGGGTCTCCAACCAGTGGAGACGAGTAAAATACTTAACCTAATCTAACTACTACTACTAACATCATGACTTCTAGCAATAACAGCACTAAGGGCAACCCCTAATGGGACTCGGACCTCGGCTTAGGGCGTTACTGGTGCGAGGACTGGGAGGGAGATAGCTTGATGAGGGCTGAATTATCGGTGTGAAAGCACGTGTGCATTCTTGTTATTTATTTATGTACCATTTAGTGTGTACGAAATTGCCTATGACAGTTAAACTGCAATGTCCTTCATCATCAGTGAAAATATTTCGTACAATTCCAGGTATAGTTGCTCTACAAATAAGAATCATAATTGCATGCATAATTTCGTCAGCGTAATTAGTACCACTTCTAGTCATGTAGTATAATCACGTCATGGAATACCCAGTGAGTTTTTGCAAAGGAACCATTTCTGTGTATTGGTAGGTGGGTAGCGCGTGTACAAGATCTTTTTGCTGTATAATTAAGTCAATACCGATTGTGTAAGAAAAATTACATTGTCACATTATGGTGGCGAACATAAATAATAGTACGAGGATGACCGATGCTTTGCTCGGTTTTTTTTTTTGGTAAATCGACGTTTTCTAAAAATGAAACCTAGCTAGATCGATTTGTCGCCCCCGACACCCCCTGCATACTAAATTTCATGTAAATCGTTGGAGCCGTTTCCGAGATTCAGATTATATATACCTATACATATACAAGAATTGCTCGTTTAAAGGTATTAGAATATGAAGATCAGAACAAAAAAGACTGGGCCGCCCTTCCTCAAAAAATAATAATTGAAGTGCGTTTAAATCTTTTGGTGATAATTTCTGTACAAACTGCCTCGTTTATCTAGTGGTGGCAAGCGCGACTGCTGATCTTGAGGTTTCTGGGTTCGATCCCCAGGTGCGGCAAATTGTTAGTGGGTTTTTCTGAGTGGATTTCCTCAATAGCAGCCCGGAGTTTGCATTTCTGCCCGGTTGATGGCAATAGGCTCGCCCTCTATTACATGGGACTTAAGTCATAACGGTGGTACACCTTTGCCCAACCCTTCGGAGAATACAGGCGTGATGTTATGTGATATAATAGAAACAACTTTGTTTTAACATTTCGTATTCGAATTTCGAGTTTAAATCTATTTCGTTCAAAATGCCAATTTTGATTGGCAATAGCACATCCCTAGTAACACTAATTCGGTAATATTTTCTTACAACAGAAAAGCAAATATAAGCTACATTACTTCCTCTCTAATTATTATTATAAAACACAGGAAAAAAACCTCTATTACACGACTATTATAGTATTAATTGCTTCCAGCCACAGTGTGACAAAGTCTGCTGTCGACCGTGGGACCGATGCGCCGTATTCAAATCGGTATCAAACAAAAAAAAAAACCATTTAATGGAAATGCTTTCCAGTTTTTCCGGTAGTGTGAGATTTGTTCACTTGTCATTTAAAGGAACAAGATTAGAATAATTGTCTAACAAGATGATGCACTTTTATATTCAAATGAGGCTTTGTCCATACGTAAATTGTAATTGTACTGTCGTGTTGTTATTACATCTGTTAGTTGTCCCACATTTATTGGACCAGTGTTAGAATTATGAGAACGATTGGAATTAATTGGTTTTAGCTGTCATGTTTTTCTGTGGTTAAAGTTTATATAGGTAGGTATAGCCTTCTTTATCGTAACATTTTCTCGATTATAGCCAGGATTTTTATGCATGTATGCTTGAGGTTTGAATTTATTTTTTGCACCTACGATGCTTTAAGCGCTTTAAGTGTTTCATATTATTTGTAAAGTAAACAATTTGTTATATTTCCAAAATACCATTTTTTTAAAATTTATAATTGCAAAAAATTAATAGGCCCGTTTTGACAGCTGTCAGATTAGAACATGTTATGTCAATTTCGACATAAAATGTACTGATCTGACAGCTGTCAAAACGGGCCTATTATATTTTAGACAATATAATTTTTGAGTTACACGATTTAATATTAATTTCTTGTGAACTATAAGGTAGGTAATTTAATGTAATGCTTATTAAAATATAATTCAATCACTATACAGAAATACTTTTCTTCAAAGACGTTCTGCACAATATGAGTTCATTTATTGTTGTAGGTCAGGTATGTCGCAATCTCGTTTATTGGAACTAACTTGGCCCTGTTTAACTGCTCAGTCACCATAATAGACGATGACAGCTGCCAATATCTGTCGCATCACACCATGTCGGTTCCTATCAGCTTCATTTATCGATTGATTGACGATGATACTCTTTTGTCATTCAATCAGCAAAATTTAAAATTCGAACTTCGAAGTCGTTTCGTACTATGAATTCGTTTAGAATGTTCGTAATTTGAACGATGATCACAAAGATTATAAACATATCGTCTTGTAAATAAAAAATGGCGACAGCACGACAATGTCGTTAATGATTCTCGATGTCGGTCGATTTACTCCACAGCACACTCACCTGTCCTGTATTTCCTGTTCGTATGTTGTTACGCAAAATTCTTGAACTAATATAAAATTCCATCTGTTTTGCTTCATCACGGCCATTGTGATCTGCAAATTAGTTCTTAGATATTCATTTGCTTTGTTTACATTTATTAATTGTGAAATCAGATAATAGTGATGGTGAGTTTTCACATGTTTTTGTTGTGCGCGTGCGCAAATGTTGGGAGTTGTGGAACAAAGGTTTATGAGTTAAGACAAACTGCCGTTACATTTGTTTTAGGTGTACAAATAAGAATAATAAGACTTGTTGAAATATTTGGAAGTGTAATATTTTGTTTAGTTATTGGTTAATTTTAAACCCTATTGGTTCTATGGTTTTGAGTTTAAATTTAAATTTCAGCTCTACAATGTGTTACATAATTCCCCATGAAAAATGTAAATAATCAAGTAGTCTTTTATGGTTGTTGTCATTTACCTCTCAGAGGAAATAAGGTAAGAATGTAAATAACTTTCTGGGTAGTCTACTCTTTAGTTTTATGTTTTCAGATTTGCGTTTCAATGATGATTGTTTTATGTTTTATCCAAATTATTTTTCGGGTCATACTACGGTTTTCAAATATTGCCTATAGACTCTTTACAAGGGAACTTTTAACCCCCTTTCGGCTTTAGGGGTATTTTTGTAACACATTGTATACTCTATTTTATATAACATTAAACAAAAAAGATCCATTTTAGTAAGAAAATGTACAGAAATATACAACGTGTTTGCTTCCAGCTGAGATTCAACACAGTATAATGGTTTTATGAACTTTAATGATCAATTAAGATGAGCTGAAACTCTATTTAATGAAATGGTTCAAAAGATATTCGTGCCTTGGTGGGCCATTTCTATCTAATAGAAATGAAATAAAATTACTTCATGAAACGTTTTATTGACTATTAGTTTTTCGATGGTTTTTAATTATAAATCTCATTTACAGTTTGAAAGTGGAACTGTCCTCGATATAAAGGAGTTATCGTATCAAGCGCAGCTTATCACATTGGGACATAACCGACTCGACTGCGTTTCGAGTGTCGAAACATCTGTCAATCTTGGACATCCCTTTGAAGATTATTGACATGGTGGTTATTATTCTCTTGGGTGGGTATATTCCCGACTTTTTAACGGTAAATAAATCGTAATTTTTTATAAAAAAATGCTTAAAAGAGTTTTTTTTATTTCTTCGTTTTATTTAATTATTGTCCAATATTTAATTAAATATAATTCGGTAGTCGACTACTTTAAACAATTAGGAAGAATTTAATTGATTTTGTATGATATTAAACAAGATATACAAATAAAACGATCGTTCAAAAATAAATAAAAACAATTTAAAAATGGAAGAGATCCAGGTTTTTTAAAGTTTTTGAATGGCATATTTTCTGTCGGACATTATACGGAGTATGTCGAGTTACTATGAAGATTTTGAACAATGACGTCATCGTGCAATAGTGCGGTCTCTGTCTATTCATAATTTTTAATCGCTTATAACTTGGGCATTTTATTATATATTTAATTGGTTTTTTCATTTTTGCTTATATTTTTTGGTAAAAGCTACAATGCCATTAATAAAAAAAAATGTCAACTACCCAATTGTTAAGAGGTGGAGTTTTTGGAAATATGTCAAATAAATGGCATCAACTTGATGATTGATATCATTATGATGCTATCAGTAAACCTGGTAATCATCCGACCTTTATATGCTTTTCATGCATTAAACATGTACGTACGTCTTGACGTCAGCAACAAGTGCAATGAAGAGGGACTCCCAAGTAATCGTTCTAAGGTCATCCCGGTTCGTTTGAAACATAAGGATGCGATGTACATAGCACTAAGATAATTGAAATATCCGTTATACTATAATACTCGTTTTGCATATACAAGTGACGTAAAATAAACAAATGCAGGTTCGCCCGATGCGACCGTGTAAAAAGTACCCATTAGCTGCGATAAGGTAAGGTATGTAACTACAGAATGTACTGAGATGATAAATGTTGAGTATTGTATTTAGAAAATGTATGTTAAATCTTGCCTTGTTGCTCTAGTGGTCGCAAGCGTGACTGCTGAGCATAGGGTCCTAAGTTCGATCCCCAGTTTGAGCAAAGTGTTATTGGGTTTTTCAGGAATTTCTCAGTAGCAGCCCGGTCTGGATTTGTGCCCGGTTAATGGCAATAGGCTCGTCATGGGACTTAAAAATAACTGGTGAAACGAGGGTGTACTAAAAACACCTCTGCCGAACCCTTCGGGGAATACAAGGCGTGATGTTATGTTTATGTATGTTATGTAAAATCCTATGATAAGGTGCGGAAGTGAAAGAAAGGCGATTTGAAACTCATTATCATCAACATTAGCGAGCACGGCCCTCAAAGTTGTAAAGTCTTGTATGCCGGTAATTTCATACTCTTCAAACCGGAACACAGCAATGATGCTTAGCGGATGAAATATAAAGGTATAGTAGGAGTACTTCCCCAGACGATTCCAGTTATAAGGAGCTCTAAGTACTACTACATACTAAAAAGGAAGGTACCGGTAAACTGGGGTTACTTTGAATCCTGGGTTAACTTTGATAAAAAAATTGTTTCGTAATTAAACTCAAATTGCACGAATTCTGAACGTATTCTTCCTATTATTTTTTTAGGATTGGCAGCATTAAACGTCACTGTTAGTCGCAATGGATGGATCCTTGCCGGTTGATGAAAAATTATTAAAAATATGTCAGTAATAGTTTTGTGTAATTATTTATTCCTTATTGGGGTTACTTGCGAATTCCTTAGAAAAAAAGGGAGGTATCAAAAAGTAATAAGAAAAATTATAATTTTATTCAAGAAGTAGTTATCATAAACAAAATCGATATTTGCATTTTTTTTTCTCTCATATTTCAAGAGAAAAATACACTTCAATTTAGAAATTGATCAAAGTAACACCGGTTTACGGTACTTAACGTCTATAATCACCATTCTGGGGATAGGGGGTTGAGGATCGTAGACCCAGTGACGCTGGTAACCTGTGATGGGGGTATTTAAGCTGACAACTTGGACGGTTTCCAGAGGGGCTCGTGGCTAATAACGGCGCCGATCATGCGATCATTTAGTCGACATTTTCTAACTTCCCACTGCCTCTTTCGATTGTCTTAGGCTCAGTATTTTTTTTTTAGCTTGGGGAAATCCTCATGTTCTGTCCCCCGTCTGGGGAAGACGGGGGGTGTGCCGGACACTTACCGGCTAAAACCACCACGGTGTCCCTCCTTCTGACCTAATACCGGGGTCACGGGATTCGCTATTGCATGCACCGCGACCCCGGCAGGTCTCGGTCCACCAGCTTCTTCTGGTGGACCTCTCCTGTGGTGGGGCAATTGCTCCCCTGCCTCACTTCCTTCCGAGGGGCGCGCGTGGAACACAGCGCGTCATCCTCCCTGGGCCCGTTACTGGTCGGGCGACGGGTCCCCTAACCCGCCCCCCGCTGGCCACTCACTAGGGTGGCCGGAGATCGTCGCGCGCCCCCCGGCGCCCGGTGCGTCTAGCGTGAGAAGGGAGAGAAGAAGCGGCCTCCCTCTCCCTCTCCGCTACCTCCTTGGTCGCCATCACCTCCTCGCAGAAGGAGGCGATGGCTTCCCACGCAGTCTCGCTCCCGACCATGGACAGTCTTAGGCTCAGTTGCACCAACTATCTATAACCGTAACCATACTATGGAACGTCAAACGTCAAGGCGGATGCACACGTAGGCACACTATAAATATTATTTATTTATTTATATACAAATATCAAAGTATTTATTGTAATTACATAATTAAATTTATTTATGTAATTAACTTATGTATTTGTCCGTGGCTGCCCGTGGCCTCACTATCAGGACCCATCCGAAAACGCTGCTATACTTTGGTACTTCTTTTAATGTGTTTGTGTCTGTAACGATAGCGAGACTTAAATATATTTTTTTTTTCTTTCTTTATCACATTTGTATTGGATTTGACAGACATTTTGGTTTGATTACAGTTATAGTTACTATGGGTGCCAACTAAGAATAGGATTGCACTTGCTACAACTTCACACGATAGCTGTCAAATATGTACAGCCAGCAAAAAAAAACTGTGAAAAAATTTTGATATATTTTTATTCATAGATTTCATTATTATTCATAAAATGTTATTTCTTGAAATCCATAAATAGATAATTTTGGATAAATTAATAATATTTGAAAACAGTATTCATTAAAGAAATGAACCAAAATATATAGTTAATTTCACGAAATGCTACTGGTCACCCTAATATGTCGCCATAATAATAATATAATTACTGAGTAATTAATTTGGCGTAAATTGATCAAAAAATACCAAAAAAGTGAACTAAAAATAATTAAACTGAGTATAATTTCTTTATTTATTTTTTTGCACACCTTACGCTTTGGTAATGAAGTTCACGAGTATTGCGGAACAAAATGGCGTCTTGACAGTACTATTTTTATTTGGCACGCATAGTAGATGGTGCAACTGAACCTTAGATATTTACTTGACTGTTGGGGCTGACGGTCTCACGTGGTCTTCTAAGCAGAGATGAATTTAAAGCAAAAAACAGTCATCTACGATTTTAGTGGCATGATGACCATTTGGCTACCTACGATCTGTTGAGGTCATTTGTCTTTCTTTCTTAATCAGCACAGTTACCAATAACTAATAACCCGTTACCAATACGGTAAGTGGCCAATGATGTGGTCTAGCCGCCATTGTCCCCAGGAGAGTCCACTGCTGGGCGTGGGCGAGGGGCGGTGTGCCTGTCAATAATTATAATAGCTCCGTTATTCGTCATATTGTTCTCAATTATAAGCCAATTAGTATGTATGTAATGATACTGAATTGTTAGTGCTTTGTTGTTTTTTTTGGGTGGTTAACCTGCACCGTGTTATAGGGATTGGGTGACGTGGTGTTGAGGGTTAGGGCGGGCTGTGAATTCAATCTATATAAATAAACTAGCGGATCCAGTAGAAGTTGTCTTGGCCGAACGACAGCAGCGCCACCTACCGGGTCCAATTGTGAATCTAAACCATCCAGGGCGCCAACCAAACGCATACAAAAAAAAACATTCAAATCGGTTCAGCCGTTTAGGAGGAGTTCAGTGACATACACACGTACAGTCGAATTATATATCTATATATAGGTATAAAGATATAAAAAAACAATTGCCGTGCGTTAGTTTCGCAAAAACTCGAAAATGGCTCGATCGATTTGTTTTTTTTTGTTTTGTTCGCCTCATTACTGAGTTGGTTTAGGAAAAAGGAAAATAAGGAAAAAAAATAGCTGGTACGAAGTTCACCGGGTCATCTAGTTTGATTATAAAAGGTTTGAGCCGTGTTGAATGCTTCTATTACTACTGCATGTAATCTAAATACATGTAATGTTACATTGCAATCCATTATTATATTAAATAGACTACAAAGTTGTCCAATATAAGTGCAAGGCATCGTATATATATCTATACTAATATTATAAAGAAGAAAGATTTGTATTTTTGTATGTAACGAATAAACTTAAAAACTATTGGACCGATTTTAAAAATTATTTTGCCGTTAGAAAGCTTCATTATCACTGAATAACATAGGCTACGGGCGGAGCCGTGAGGACACAACTAGTCACTCATATAAATAAATTAGTTTATTTTAACATAAAACATGACGCCTGTATTCCTCGAAGTGTTGGGCAGAGGTGTATAGTAACACCCTCATTTCGCTGTTATGTTTTAAGTCCCACGTAATAGGGGGCGAGGCTATTGCCATTAACCGGGCACAAATCCAAACTCCGGGCTGCTACTGAGGAATTCCATATGGCAAAACCGAATAATATTTTGCCCGACCTGGGCATCGGACCCAGGACTTCACGATCAGCAGTTGCGCTTGCCACCTCTGCATCAACGAGGTAGTTTATTTTAGGACGGCTTAAAAATCTAATCAATATTTAAACTAACTATAGTATCTACTATTAATCTCATCAATCCTTTAATCTAAATCTTCTTTTACTTAGTAGGTATAATAGTAAGCCTAGATTGAGATACTACTGTTTATTAATTGATTCTATTAACCTTGATTCTCAAAGTTGATTGATTGTTCTCAAAGTTTAAATTTATTGCAAAATATACCTAATAGTGACGATAGATATACGCCTAATAGACCGCTAATAAATTATAGAATCAATAGATTTTTTATATCAATTTCTCCTATAAATTAAGACATTTTCGGAGAGAAAACATATATAATAATGATATTACAAATGGAATAGATATATCAGTGTGATATTTAATAGATTTTTTATTAGATAAAGACAATGAATAAATAGTTAATCATGTAGAATGGTTCTTACAGATGTTTTTCCGATTGTGAATGTAGGTTGTAAACTAATTTATAATCAATTTACTAAGTAAGTCGACTACCTGTAATGCGATGCTATAAACACGTTTGACTTGAGGTAGGCACGTTTTATTATTATGTCGTGGTGTATTTACAGAGACAAATCATACAAGCACATAGGCCTAAAAAATATCTGAGTGCAGGAATCCAACCCTAGACTCTGAAAGCTAAGATTTATTTATTAGCTTTGTTCTAAAAGCCCATGTTCAGTATATTATTGGGGTGTTTGAAAAGCGCCTCCATGAGTGACGATACTTAAATACGCCCGGCGCTCCCTGGCCAGTCAGCCTCGCTACCAACCTTGCTGACTGGGTAATCTTCTCACCACGGCATGAGCTATTCTCATATACCTCGTGCCGAGACGAGAGAAGAAGCATATTAGTAAAGTAACATAAACATAACATCACGCCTGTATTCCCCGACGGGTTGTGCAGAAGTAACACCCTCATTTCACCGTTATGTTTAAGTCCCATGTAATAGGGGGCGAGCCTATTGCCATCAACCGGCACAAATCCAAACGCCGGGTTGCTGAGGAATTGCACACGGAAAAACCCAATAACACTTTGTCCGACCTGGGGATCGAACCCAAGACCTCACGATCAGCAGTCGCGCTTACCACCACTAGACCAAAGAGGCAGTTAGTAAAGTAAATAAATTAAATTTTGCCCTTGTTTTGCGTGAGTTTAGTACGTAAGAATGTATGTAATGAAAATAAGTTATGAGTTGTTACTGTCTTAGCAAATATAAATATAATAAAAATATAAATTCTGTAATATGTGGATATTACAGAATTTATATTTTTAATAAGCATGTGGATGGATTATAGCATCGCTTTTAGTAGGTGCTTAATTATTTCTGATATTTCACACGGTAGGTATATCCAATGCATATAGGTTCTATATAAGAACTTATAGTTATGTAATAAGAACGGCGAATATGAGCATAATTTTATGAACAAAATACTCTCTTTACTAAAATTTATCGTTATTACATGGGATAAGTAGCGTTATTATTAAACTGGGCTCATTATTATTGGTAATCTCTGGCCGTGTTATATTCAGAAGATTTTATAACGTTGAACCTCATCCGGAAATTGAACACGGGACCCTGCTCCGAAGCATCTACTTAAATTTAATAGCTCTATTATGTATAACAAAGCTTTTATTAACTGATATATTAAAAGTTGATTATATTTTACTAGCTTTTGCTCGCAGCTTTGCTTGTGTGATTTTTTCACCTCCTTAAGGGGGGAATTTTGAGAAATCTTTCTTTAGTGGATGCCTACGTTATAAAAAGTAACTACTGTCAAAATTTCAAGTTTCTTACCCCAGCGGTATAGGCTGTGCGTTGATAGATCAGTCAGTTAGTCAGTTTCTCCTTTTATATATATGTATTTTATGATTATTATATCTAATTAATATTATGTACGATACATACTTGTACACCAAGACTGCCCGATATCTATTTCCGTTCTTCCAGTCCATCCTAAGGTTGTCTGGAAGAGATCGCCCATTGTACATATTGTGTAAATCTTTGTGTTCATTTTGTTTCTTACCGGTGTACTTATTATGTACAATAAAGAGTATATAAATAAATAAATATACTATACAGAAGATTGAATAATAGTTTTATTTCAGGCAGGCGGTCGGTCATAAAATAATAAGCCAAAACCTCTAACAACATGGATTTACGAAATTACATGTTGTGCCGAGCCCACCTGGTGTGGGATAAGGGCAGGGAGATGATGATGATGAGAAAATTGGAAAATACCTACTTTTTATAGTTCTTCAGTGGGTAAGAAAAATATATGACTTGATCACAACTCCAAGCTGCCCAAGAGTTAAGTTCAAGTGAATTAAGATTTTCTTATTCTATTTGACGTGGACATCTATAGAGGTGTTTGTCCAGGAATGTGTCTAAACTAAAAGAATGGTATAGTGTAGTCACAGTCTAGCTATTCCATACAGTCGTCCATCGCGGTGACGTCATCTCCCGAGCTGCCTTCAAAACTGTCAATGTCAAACTCTCGATGAACCACTGTATGGAATACGTTTGTTACACTGTGGTGCAGTGTATATTGTTTTTAGTTTCACAATATTAGCAACCACATGCAATAATAGACCTAAATACATTTAAAGTTCGATTTATAACGAGTGAATTTTGCCTATTAGATTTTACCTTTTTATTATTGTTTATGCCCCGGTTCCTATATCTAAAAACGAATCGTTATGCTTACTAATGTTAGCGTTTTTTACTGTCAAACTGTAGGCATATACTTGTAAACTAATTTTATTTACCTGTGATAGCGACCGCAAAGCAGTGATAGCCTAGCGGTTGAACGCTTCCCTTCTATGCAGGAGGATCTGAGTTCGATCTTGGCCCGTACCTCTGACTTTTCGAATTGATGTGCGGATCAGAATTTGATTATCACTTGCGTTAACGGTGAAGGAAAAACATCGTGAGGAAACTGCACACCTCAGAAGGCTCCATAAAGTTTTCGATGGTGTGTGTAGTCTGCCAACCCGCACCAGGTCGGCGTGGTGGACTAAGGCCTAAACCCTTCTCATTGTGAGAACAGGCCTGTGCCCAGTAGTGGGACACAAATGGGCTAATTATGTTATGCATATCTGCATTTTATCTTCTTCACAAAACACGTTCGCTATACATTCATACTTACTGTGAAGTAAAAACCGTTTGCGGTAGCTTTTGTTTCAGTTTCTATTTACATTATCAATTAGTACATTTACAAATTGTAAAGGAGTTATTTATAAACAGAATTTACTTATGTACATAATTGCGTATTTTTGTGTTTTGTGACCCGGCCATGGCTGCAAGACTGTGTGTTCAGTAGTTTGACATACAATACTAATTAACGAATCGTAAAGAGTAATTTGTACTATAGTTACTGTAAACATTGCAACTTTATCTTTACTTACCGGTTTAGTCCCACGTTCCGTATTTTTATCGATACTCGAATTCTTCTATCTTTGTCGACGAGTTCTGCTTCTGCAAACATATTATTATCAGTATCTTTGTTAAATAATCTATAAGCATTGTCAATACTTATATAATCTGAACAAAATGGTTGATTTGATTGAAGCAGTGATAGCCTAGTGGTTGAACGCTTATGTTCTTATGTATGAGGGTCTGAGTTCGATACCGGCATGCATCTCTGACTTTTCGAATTCTTGTGCGGATCAGAATTTGATTATCACTTGCGTTAACGGTGAATGAAAAATATCGTTAGGAAATCTGCACACCTGAGAGAGCTTAAAAAAAGTTGCCGATGGTGTGTGTAGTCCACCAACCAACACCGGGCCGGCGTGGTTGACTAAAGGCTGAACTCTTATTATTGTGTGAAGAGGTCCGTGCCCAGCAACGGGAGTATGCTGATCATGCAAAGATGTTTGATTGATAAGACTCGATTCCGATTATCGAAGAGCTAGTTTGGGAGACTCTTTTTTCATATTTTTTTGTTGGAAAACCCTCATGTATGTCGCTCGCCCGGGGAAGACGAGGGGGTCTGCCGGACTCTTACCGGCTAAAAACCAACGGTGTTCCTCCTCCTGACCGTTCGGCCGGGTTCGCGGGATTCGCAAAAGCATGCACCGCAACCCCTTATTTGGGAGACCTACATCTCCCAAACTAACGATACGATATGCATAATTACTGTCTGTCAACTAAATTTAGTAACTATGGAAACTCGATTAAAGATTAAGACGTATTTGTAATTAGAAACAAATATTTTTGACATGTAACTTTACCACAAGCAGCGTAGGTAGTTTAATAGTAAATAAATTTTACGTTTACTCAAGCTTCTTATTATTCAAACAATTGCTTTAAAACGCGTTGGCGACGCAACGGTGATGCAAAGTATAGGAACATCAATTTTAGTGACCAATAAATATTTATGACAACCCTGTAATGTTTTATTGAATTAAAAATGGCCTTTATCGTCTCAAGCTCATCATGTTTTAGGTACGTCTAATAAGTTATCTGTTTTTAAAGGCCCACCTTGTTTAGCTCTGTAATTTTATTTTGTATATTGGTTAAGTATGGTAAGATTCTCTGATGGTGAATTATAGAATCAGCGCTGAGTAGATGATATGAACTCGAATGTGATCGGTTTTTGCGTTGATTCATGAGCATGGTAGGTACATAAAGACAAATTAAAAAAAAAATCTTCTTTAGGTATCATCATCCTCCTGCCTTTATCCCAACTTATTTGGGGTCGGTGCAGTATGTCTTCTTCTTCCATACATCTCTATTAGCCGTCATTTCGGTAGTCGCCCCCTTTCTAGCCACATCATCTTTCAAACTATCCATCCATTGCTTCTTTGATCTTCCTCTACTCTTATAACCATCCACATTCATAATCTTCTATAAGTATAACGTATTCTTTTTATATCATAAGAAAGGTCTTATTAAGTATTGATGAATAGTATAGTTAGAACCTACATTGCTTGAAAAAGAAGCCAGTAGAACTGGCAACAAATTAAATATAACACGTTTTTTAGTAACTACTTTCATGCAATACATTTAGTATTAGTATTTTTCTGGTAGTGGTTCCCCATTACAAGTATTTATAATAACTCTACAGCTTCTTTTTTTTTTTAGTAAAAAAAACGTTGCCCCACACTAGGATTTCTCCTGTATCGTGGGTGCGTTTACAAACACAAATATTCACACGCACAAACATCCAGACCCGGAACAACTATCTGTAGGCCATACAAATATTTGTTCCGTGCGGGAATCGAACCCACGACCCGTAGCGCAGAAGCCGATCGCTCAGCCACTGCACCAAACGTGTCGTCAATTTATAAAATTACTTCAGTTAAATAGCGGTATTGCATGACCCAAAGGAAAGCTTGATTATTTCCTTCACACCTCAAGTTGTCGCAATATTGCAATTGTGTGGTCGTAAAATAATGAAGTAACGCATAAATCATCGACACAACGCATAGTTTAGTAAAATAAGCTTTCTACTTTGGAGCCCTGTTACGATAAATGATTTAAACGATTCTTTTTTTTTTGTGTATCAGCCAACTGAGCCTTGACTTATACTACTTACAAACAAAATGTGTTTCCCATAGTCACCATGATAGGCAGATGGAGGTGCAATAACAAAGCCTCCACGAGTGACGAACCCTAGGCAGTCAGCCCCGAAACCAACCTTGCTGACTGGCTATAGGTACTTTTCATCACGGCTAATTAGTAATTTTTAACCGACTTCAAAAAAAGGAGGAGGTTCTCAATTCAACTGTATGTTTTTTTTTGTATGTTTGTTCCGCGATATCTTTGCTAATTGTGCACCGATTTTAATAATTCTTTTTTTTTTGAAAGAGTATTCTTTCGAAGTGGTCCCATTTAAATTTGGCGAAGAACTGACGAAGAACTTCGGAGATAGACAATTTGAAGTCGGTTTTATTTTTGTTATAATTAAACTTTTTAACAAAAAAAAACCGACTTGAAATTGTCTATCTCCGAGGTTCTTCATCAGATCTTCACCAAATTTAAATGGGACCACTTCGAAAGAATACTCTTTCAAACAAAAAATAATCATTAAAATCGGTTCACAATTAGCAAAGATATAGCGGAACGAACATACAAAAAAAAACAACATAGGACAGTCGAATTGAGAACCTCCTCCTTTTTTGGAAGTCGGTTAAAAAGTTTTATTTCTTCTGTTCATCAGGAAGGTTTTATCCTGTGAGACGGGCTAGAATAGAAAACTTTGTCAACGCACACGTGTTGCGTTTAGACACGTGTTGTAAGATTCGACAAAATCCAGCGCACTACGGGTCCGCCGTATAGCTCCACCCTCACATTAAAGTCCAGCGCCAAGCAGTATAGTGTGTACCATCGTGTATTATATGTGAAGGTGGGTTTAGACCAAACGGACATACAGATAGAGCTAGAACAAGAGCACAGAGCGTCGTTGTTTGTTGCTTTTTTAGTCTAAACGATAATTAGTTTTCATCATTTACACCAAAAGAATACCAACGAGCAAGAATGACAACGAACACGAATTGGAATTCTTGCACATACTCTAGAGATGTTTAAATGAGCCGAACACAAGAACGCTTCGAAGAGATCGCTTCGCGGAGCGGGCACGTCCGAATACGAAAGAACGCTCTAAGCAACTGTTCGCACGCTCGTGCGCTATTTACATCAAACGAGCGAGCATACTTAGAGCATTCTTAGAACATTCCATAGAATCTACAAACAAGATAGAACAACGAAAGAATGCTCTGTCTCTGTTTACACCAAAATAATTTGGAGTGGGGATAGAATGAGCATTCGCTCGTTTGATCTAAATCCACCTGAGAGGAGTAGTGGAATCTTTATCTTTGTTACTTGCATTCGTGTGCTCCATCTTAGACCCTGTCTACGCTTACCATCAAGTGCAACTAGGGTCAAACACGACCCGCGACCAAGTCAGAGAATTACAAAAAGTCATATACGCGTAGTATCCTTTTACTTTTTAATTATATTCACTTTCAATAAAAAATCTATGGTATGTATGAACTTTTTGCCTTCCAAACCTCTATTTTGTGCCGTTTCTAACCATGTCAGCCCCGCAAACACGTCTAGATCGTCACGCCACCTACGCCGCACCCGACCTCGACGACGGTGTCCTCCTTCAGGCGTACAGTGACGATCTTTGCCCGTCTGTCCGGGTGCATTCGAGCTACATGACTGGCCCACTCTCACTCTCTGTCTGCTACTTGCGTTATGGAGCGCAGGGTGGTGTTCCTTTGCTCAGTAGTGGGACATTCCAAAACCACAAAAAAAAAAATGTATGATCGGTTTTTCTTCTTACATCGGTTCCTCAACGTTGAGGACAGTGGCCTCCACATTCAATACCTGATCGGTTAGTGACCAGATAATAGTTATACACGATGCATCATAGTAATCAAATCAATGACATCAACAATGCTAAAACAAAAGCATAAATTATATTAAGCATAACTTTTGTCAAGACTGTAATTATTGCGTGTACAGTTACCCGTGTTAGTTCCTCTTCACTTCAACCTTTATGTCAAATGCGAACCGACTTGTAATAAAATAATATTAGGCATAAGTCGTAAAATTAAGCAGCCTACGTGCCACAAAGAGAGTTTCATGGTTCGTTAAGTACTAATATACTATATTGTAAGCGAATTTAAAGGAGCGGTGAGGATAGGGCATTGGTCAGATATTATAAGATTGTCTTTTTCCGGGCGTTAGATAATTTTTATAGGTACTTCGTTTAGGTAATATTTCCCGGACTTGAAAATCGACAGAAATGGCTTAATTAGAAACCTCGAATGGAATTTTGTAAATATGATGTCGATTTTGTTTCTAATACACCACCACCCTCATATTAAAGTCCGGCGCCAAGCAGTTTACTGAGTTCCATCGTGTGTATGCGAGAGCCAGAGGGGTATAGGGGAATCCCTCTATATGTCCGTTTCTTGGATTCGTGTGCTTCATCTTAGACCCTGTCTGCGCTTACCATCAGGTGAGAAGGGCCAAAGGCGACCAAGACAAGGTTTTTTTTTGTATCTTAATTAAAAGCCTTTATGATAATCATCTGGGTCGTATTACGAAAGTTTTAATACTTGTTGAAACCTTGTCTTACGTTGAACTCCATACATACATACATACATAAACTCACGCCTTTTTCCCATGGGGGTAGGCAGAAACTATAGAACGCCACATGCTACGACTCTTACATACCCCTTTCGCTTCATCCACATTCATACATCTTGTCATACACGCACGCCGGTTGAGAGTACTACGCACCTGACCTTTGTGAAGAACATCATCAATAACATCGATGTATGTCCTTCTAGGACGTCCTCTACCAGCGTTCCCATTAATATCCGCACATAATAAATATAATATGCAAGTAAAAAAATACCATTCAATCTGATATACAAGGTTAGTCGGAAAGGGGGTACTAAGCCGCGGGTCACTTAATCTATCACTGATGGTTGTTTTAAAGAAAGTGTTAAAATATCTAAATTCGATAAAAAAAAAACATGCAAAATGATTTTCTATTGCAGATTTTTCAAAAATTCTTCATCCCTGCTTTAGTTACGAATCCAGAAAATGGAGCTTCTAATCCGTGACCCCAAATATGACTTTAAATGTAAACACAGCTGATAATAGCTGAGGATAGACAGAATTTGGCGTATTTTGATGAAAACTTTGAACAGCTATTTCTCTGAAACTAATAACGTTTGGGGAAAGTTGTAGAACAAAAGTTATCCATTATTATAGGTACTCTAACACCCTTTCGGCTTAGTACCCCCTTTCCGACTAACCTTGTATAAGTAAATTCTGCTCACATTCATTTAATAATTAAACGTAAAAGCGTGGGGCGCTGTCTGCGGTAGGTACTAAAACATTTTTACCATGTGGATGTTACAGAGAAGTTAAAATATTTAACATAACATCACGCCTGTATTCCCCGGTGGGTCGGGCAGAGGTGTATAGTAGCACCCTCATTTCGCTATTATGTTTAAGTCCCATGTAATAGAGGCGAGCCTACCGCATCAACCGGGCACAAATCCAAACCCCGGACTGCTACTGAGTAATTCCACACGGAAAAACCCAATAACACTGCCCGATCTGAGGATTGAACCCAGGACCTCACGATCAGCAGTCGCGCTTGCCACCACTAGACCAACGAGGCAGTTAATTATTATAGTTAAAACGTTTAGCTGTAATCAAATGAAAATATTATTATAAACAGTGACGTTATGTCTGAAAACACACTATATCGGGTGTATAAATACCCTTAACGAAGCCGAAAGCCACGTATTCTTCCCATCATTACGAAGATTTTTTGGTATTGGGCCATCCTTGGGAACCGACTGGTTATGGAGACATTGAAGGTTAAAGTCACCATATTTTTGTACCTTTTTCACGAAAACTAAGTGTAAATGTTATTACTAAACATTCTTCTATACTAACATTTTCGAAATGTAGTCACAGTCTGCTGCGCGCGCGCTTACATTGCACGCTACAATTAAAAGCTGTTTTTTAATACCAAAAATAAAAGTCGTTTTCCAGCAATTATTTTTGCAGTATGTTACGTAGTTTGATGTACAGTATGCGTAGACTTCGGCTTCGTTGAGGCTATTTTTACACCCAGTATAAAAATCCCATTGTTTAGTGGTAACATGCATTGGGCATGTCCATGTCAACATGGATACATGAACATTATTTTGATTAAGGATACCATAATTTCTACCCAATCCCAAAAATCCACATCAAAAAAGAAACAATATTTTTTTTCTTAACGTTATGTCGCTAATCGCTCATCATTAAGACAGGTTGCGAATCACATACTTATCTTTTCAATCTATAAAACAGTATCAGGAATGATACAAAAGGCTTTACGAATAAAACATGAGATTCTTTGTAAAGATGTGATTGAACTGTCGTTTTATTATGACCGAACCCTTGTCAACGGACTAATTTGACGCTGTAATGACAGCGTTAAATGATTCAGTAAATTGCAACTGTTTTATAGAGGTAATTATTTTTGGAAATACAAGATGGGAATGTAACAACACTGAAAATTGGGGACCTAAACATTTTGTGAGTTTAGACTAACCTTTTATAAAAGACATACAACGGAATCTTATAGGGGTGAATCTATTATTACAGTTATAGCTAATATCAGTAAGTCAGGATTGGGAGCATGGTAAATAAAGTAAATTAAACTAACATAGACTCTCTACCACTGAGAGTACTTTTAATTAGGTTAGTGATTAGTTACAGAAGCTAGTTCACAATATATCACAATATAATAATTAACACATGATCAGAAAACGAGGACAAGCAAACCAGATACAAGGGGTCAGACTTCTTCAGCTGTTCGACATGGAATCCTTTGCTTCGTCGAATGACCACGGTTTTTATAACTTCGGGTACGTTGAATAATCTTGACGGTTACCCTCCTATGTCAACATTGTCCAGTGTTACCAATTACCGATAACACTTTTTCCGAGCTATGTTGGGGTTGACTTCCAGTCTAACCAGATGTAGCTGAATACCAGTATTTTATACAAAGCGACTACCACCAGATCTCCTCAACCCAATGGACATTGCCTATATCCTAAGCTTAGACTGATTGTCAGATTTTCGGGCTTCTGACCATAACTACCGTCATAGGTTTTCGTAATATACCCGGGATCGACGAATTTAATGTGCTCTTTGAGGCACGAGGGATGTGTAACGAACGGTCACTCATCCACGGACTGGCCGCGGCAAGCGCAGCTTACCCTCGTGAATCGTATAATCTGCGCAGTTGTTAATTAGCCACGAGTCCCTTATATAAAACTAGAATAAAAAACAAATTTAAAAATAATATGGTCACTGAAAAAACGTCTGTTAAATATAATAAAATAAGACACAAAATAAGAAAAAGTAAAAAAAAAGTAAACATAATTATTTAACATAAGCAAAGACATAAATGAAAGTATACTATCACTGTCACTGCTAATACAAATAGGAAAATCTTTGTTTATAAACTACTTTACTAATCTTTACAAGCTGCAATAAATCTAGGCAAACATGATTGTTGAGCCTCTGATGTACGCTCTACAACCATACGACAAAGGCAAAGTCAGAAGGTCCACGCACTTTGAAAGCTCACGACAGACGCCCACGAAAACAAAAACTTCAAAAGTGCATACGTTCTGCAGCTGCGTTTGTGCGAGACTGCTCCGTGCGATGTCAACATTAGAGCTATCAATGTGTAAGTGTAGATTAGAGTTGGCCTTTGGTACATTCTTGTTTTGTTCTACTACGGCGGGAACGCTTCGATACGTGCTCCGCCCACGTGCGCTATGGAAATCAGTAGGTCACTAGGAGCTACTTAACGCGAGATGTGGTTACACTAGATTCGGCTTTGATTCATACTCATAGTGGGCGATCCACGCAAGGTCGATGTACTCGAAATTTGCGGTACCATTATTTGCATATCCACGGGTCAGACGAGAGAGAAAAAATGACACCGATAGTTAGATTTGTAGTGGTGCAAATTGGTATCAAGGTTACAGACTCTCTCCTTGCGTTACTGGGTAAGTGTAACGCCTAAAATCAACTTATGATAAATTGTTCATTGTAGTGAGATAAGTGTCGTATGTTTGAGTGGTTTCCTGTGTCGGAGTGAAAGCTGGGTGATGCAAGGATATGGTAAATTGATGACACTGGGCCCGCGACTGTTAACGGTCCTTTGAGTTTGTTATGAATGTACCTTTTAGAGTAGTGACGCGATTTGCTTATCGAAGTGACCTTATAAATTTCGACATAATGAATCTGTTCAAAGATGATATTTGTATAGTTGATTCAAGAGATTAGTTAAGTCAAAATGTTGTCAAGAAAGGCAGTTAAGCGTAGGAAAAATCAGACCTCAATAAAAACATGTCCAACTAAATAAACATTACTCGATCTCATGTTGAAACATATTATTTAAAACATTAAGATTTCAAGAAGTAAACTCGTTAAGTTTCATCATGCCGCAGAGGGCTCTTATTAACGCCGTGAACATGGTTCATACCCACTTATTTACAAGTTAATTATTGGAAGTCGACAATATCGAAAACTGGTAGAAACGCTTTACCAGTCTAATAAGGCGAAACAGAATTCCATTTACACAATTAGGCTCATTATAGACGCTAATTCGTTCGAAGGGGACAAGTAAGCTCAGCTTGGGAATTATTACGCGGAGGAAATAATTTCTGCATACCGATGTGCAATAATTATAATCATTATTGTCATTATTGCTTGGGTTTTCGTGACACGCCTTAATAGTACGTGTGCCGATAGCAATTTACGGTTCGCATGCAATTCCTATAAAATTATTATTTGTAATTTTTTTTGGGTCCGCTATAAATAATTAGCCTTCGTTGTACTTTTGCTTTTTTAGTGAAATAAATGAATTCTTACAAAGAATTCATTTATTTCACTAAAAAAGCAAATAACTTTATTTTTGAATCTTCTTCTCTGTAGTTAAAAGCTTAGCCAGTGAGCAAGGTTCATCTTCGTTGCAGGGCTGACGGCTGACTGTCCAGGGTGCGCTGGAAGTGCTAAGTACCTACCGTTACTCGAGGAATCTCTTTTTATGTACTTTTATTTTTTAATAATAAGCAATGTACCTACTTAAAATATTTAGGTACTATGGTTTTTGTTTTCTTACGAGACATTTTTCTAGCTTGCCAATTGTGGTGTGTAGGGTAGTTTACGCTCACGGCTGTTAGTTCCAGAAGTCTTTTAGGAAGCTTATATAAAGTCATTACGTCATTGATGCTCTTACACGAGATATTCTGTTTTGTTTACTTTGAAATCAGCTATTCATCATGCTTCAAAAACTTCATATTACCTTAGCTGCTGACATGAACCATCAACATCATCTGCATATAATTATAGCTCTACATGTGATCCAAAAGGTCTTCCACAATTATTATGACGTAATCATAATTCAATAAAGGGCTCAACACAATGATAACAAAAGAATAACGCGTCAATAAATTAATCTTACTTTCAACACAAGGTCGAAAGTACACCCACAGGGAGCCTACGCTAATATCTTTTAATATCAATAAAACGACTATAAAATGACGTATATAAATAGTAAGAAAGTTCAGCATAGATTCGCAAATATATAAATCAGTAGTACAATGAGAGCGATTTAAAATTTGCATGACGAATTTCTAGGTTATGTTTGGAACTGTATGCAGATAGCCTAAAGCTTGTATCGGTATGCAAGACTTTTTATACACTCTACTATATATACTATAGAGTCTATAGATCGACAATCTAGATGAATAGATCTCTTAAAATATTTTAGGCCAGATGTAAATGTTTTCGATCTTGAAAAGTATCCTATGTGCCAATCATATATTTGATCTCAATCCCCAATTTCTTCTGAATCCATACAAACATCACGGCTCGATCGAGTAATAAAAATATAAACTTTCACATTTGGGTAATTAAAAAAAAAATGCCCAAAGATGTAGAGGGACTCTCTTATAACGCTCTGGCTCTCGCATACAGACGATGAAACGCAGTAAACTGCTTGGTGCCATACTTTAAAGTGAGGGTGGTAGCTAGCCTGGCGGACCGTATAGATAGCACCATGCGTGCATTTGTTACTCTACTTATCTTGTCTTACTGAATGATATTTAACCCTACTCGTATCCTAAAGGCCTGGTCAGACAGAGAACTTGGGTGGGTGTGATATTCACGTCGCGTGTTGATAGTGTGCTCTTGGCGTGCGAATTAATATGACGATGTATGGAAGGCGCCACACAGAGACTGTCACACCGCGCCAAGCACTCGATCTACACGCGACGTGAATATCACACCCGGCCACGCTCTCTGTCTGACCTGACCTTTAGGAAAGTCAGGTTGCTAGAGAATAGAACCATAATTTTTATTCTAGTTGTATGTCTTTGGTTGAAGATCACACACACAAGTGGAATTTCCTATACAGTTTCATGTCTTTCTCCTCGTTGTACTCTTCTAACTCTTTCTCTTTTGTATAGCCCAAACGCCCATCTTTCTTTCTCAACCTACCCCAATTCTGTACACCATCATTAGAACCATGTTGTGTAGGATTTTCGACTAGACAGTGTGGGTGGTTGTTCGTGAAAGTGCCTCTTGATTGACTGCTTAAATGTTGCAAGTTCGTGTGCCCGACATATGAATTAAATGCTAAGATATATTAGGTCTATTGTTATGTAGCCGTTTAGCCGACTTCGGTATATATGTCATTTGGGATTCACGCGTAAGTCTGATGTCATTGCTCTAAGGAATCTAATAACGTATTCTTGAACGACGATCGCGCTGCATCTATTATTTAGTTTCATTATCGGTATAATTGTAACTGATATCGAGATATATAACAGAACATAATTAGCCCATTACTGTTCCACTGTTGGGCACGAGCCTTTTCTCAGTCTTTTAGTATACCACGCTGGCCTGGTGTGGGTTGGTAGACTACACACACTATCGAGAACTTTATGTAGCCGTCTCAAGTGTGCAGGATTCCTCACAATGTTTTTACTTCACTGTTAACGCAATTGATAATTAAATTCTAGGTGTTTGGCCAGACTGGCAGCGCGGTGCGGGGAGCGGTGCGGGTGCGGGAACGCGCGCGATTTACCTGTCCGCAGTGGAGCGTGGCTTCGTTCTGAGTGTTGTCGTGTCCAGTATTTGTCAAAATATCATATGGATGAAGAAGACTTATTTTAACTGGAAAATTCTTACTAAAAAACGATGTTTCGACATCCACAGTGCAGATCGCACTTATTAATTCTTCAACATTTAATTTTGAAGATGCCATCACAACAACGCGCGTGGTCAGCTCGAACTAGTTTGAGATCCCCCGCTCCCGCGTGGGTTGTCGCTTGCCGCCCGCGCTCTCACTGCGGCCACTTGTATGAACGAGTTATGGCGTGAGCTACCCGCGCGCTCCCCGCGCCAAGTAGCCCGCGCCGCTACCCGCGCCCGCGTGCCCACTATGGACACTCAAATGAAGTTCTTCAGTTTGAACTCGCCGCACCGCGCCCGCCCCGTGCCCGCGTTTGCAGTCTGGCCAAAGGCTAACACGCACATGAATTCGAAAAATTGGAGGACACCGGGATCGAAATCAGACCCTGCTGCACGAAGGCAAGCGTTCAACCGCTAGACAGACAGGACAGACCTATGATATAGGAGTTTGAATTTGTCATATTTATTGCAAGTGTGCTGGTAGGAACCACGGAAATTAAAAGCTCTATTTGACTATAGTGAGTCATTTACTCGGAACAGGTGGGTTTATCATTCGGGAATTTACATAATCATAAAAAACTATGTAAAATCTAGAGTAAACAAAAGAAGGTACTTGGGACTTTTTACAAACCTAGTGTATTCTAAGTATACTCTTGACACTTCGAGTGGACAACGTAGATGATCTTTGCTTTTTGTATTAAAAAATCCGATAGCTTCGGCAAACGGTTGATTTATACTAGACCATGCTGGGTCCGAGCCGAGGTATAGAGGAGTCACGGATGACATAATGACAGGTATATTTTATATGGACTAGTTCACGTTACACCGAGCTGAGTACGCATCTCGGACAAATCGCCTTCTTTGCTTTTTCGCTCGGCTCGGTGTAGCATAAGTCATCCTTGAAGCGATTGTGTATGATTAATGACATTTACAGCTTGAAACTGAAGCTTACCCATTGCGTAGTATTCTACCTACCTCCTTTTATGTATGCCAATAATCTCTGTCCTGTGTTGGATTCATCCAATTTCGCTCCTCAATTCTTATGTGGTACCTCTACCTAGCTAACCTTCGTCCACACTGTTTGCTTCTTCCTACTGCCAAGTAAAGCATCTCTTTACTTATGTCTGTATATGCGATTTTCTTCATATCTTCAGACCCAACGCAGTACTTCTTATGCTCTTGTTGTGCCTAGCCTTTTCCCATCTATGTTGTGGTCAGCTTTCTATCTAACCTGATGGGGCTGAATACCAGTATTTTATATGGAGCGACTGCCATCAGACCTCCGCAACCCAGTTACTGGGCAATGCCGATATCCCAAGGTTAGACCAGTTGTCAGACTTTCGGGCTTCTGACTACGATGACTGTCTTAACGACTGTCGTAACGACTGTCTTAGGTTATCGTATGACATCCGGGACCAACAATTTAACGTGATCTCCGAGGCAAGCAGGGGTCTTGGTGTGTAACCCAACCCACAGATTGACCGCGGCAAGTATAGCTAAACCTTGCAAATCGTATGATCCACACGAGCCACTCTACTGCTTATGCTCTTGTGAGGTATGAAAAATCATTCTCATAACTCATCACAAATTGAATTTGCCCCCAACCGTTAAATGCCTGACAAATTAATTAGAAAAACGTGTTGTATCCCAATAAAACTTTACACATAAAGTCAACAGTAGCATTGTTACGTTTTATTGTGAAATTTGTATCGTGTAGTCGTGTCCTCACCAATTTGGGTGAAGTTTTGTGACTCATTCCGATACTAAACAGGTGGATCCTCGTTTACACCTACTGAGTTATTGCTAATGATACTATGACTTGCCATAAACCGTTTTTGAGTATGAGAGTTTTGGAATTTTCGTACTGATTTGGGAAAAAGCTTTTACGACCCGTAGTTTCCTCCATAAGGGGCTGCATCTGATACCGTAACTATATGCATTTACGACTCTTGTAAAAAGCAGTTGTGTGACATAATCATTATATTTGCTCTATTCTTATACAAGAGGTCGGTTGATGGCAATAGGCTCAACCCCTATTACATGGGACTTAAACATGACGGCTATACACCTCTGTCCAACCCTTCGGGCAATACGTTGATGTTGATTGATGTTGTGTTGTGTTAAGGTCGGTATAATATAAAATTAATCCCGCGACCCCGGCCTTAGGTCAGAAGGAGGGACACCGTTGGTTTTTAGTCGGTATAATATAAGATACTTTTTTTTTTATACTTAAAGTTACCGCTTTTTATACTGACTATTTAGAACCTTTTATTCAAGAAGTCAACTTTTTGAGAGTCCCGCGACAACATCTATTATTTTTATTTACTTAAACCACCTATCTCTTTACTTCTTTAAAAGCCTATTCAGATATAAGCGAAATTCGCTATCGCTGTGAGTAGCGAAAGCGGAGCGGCTGCGGAAGTACATACTAATACCCGACGGTCTTTTTTCCCTACCCACAGCGGAAGCGAATATCGCTAATATCTGAATACGCTTTAACACATGCAGAGGAGCCCTGGAAACTGTAGTGGAATGACTTTGAATCTACCTTATGTTTTTTTTCTGTAATAATTTAAGAAAGACTGGTTATGTTTGTATGTTTTTCTTTTATTTTTTATATTCGTCAAATTTGTTTGCCAGATGTTTGAAAACGGTACTAATATCGGTCGATTTTTGTAAAATTTAAACATTTCTAGTTCTTTTAATAATTAATTTATTGATAAAAACAAAATATAGCGACAGTGGTGGTAGATATATATATCATATGGTAAAGAAATATTTGCTCTAGTGACATTATTCAAGGAGGAAACTGAGGAATACGTTGGACTAAATGCCGACCGCATTTCCTCTTAACGGAAAATTAAAATTGAGTATCGTTTAAGTATTTGACCATAAAATGCGTAAATACATAAGAAACATATAAATATCTAACACATAAAACCATATAAATATATTTGTAAGGACGTTAATTGTTTTGTTACTGACCAATAGCGTCGCTTCGTGGACATAATTTATAGGTAGGGCGTTATATCTTGTAACTGAGATGTGAATTAACTACTGTCATCATTTATAATAACATATTTTATTTATTTAAATGATTTTTCACATCTACACGTTGACGTATCCGCAATTATTTGAGGCGTAACATTATCAGCTTTACCTACGTTCTTCCAACAGACTGGAAAAAATAAATAACATAACATCACGCTTGTAATCCCAGAAGGGTAGGGCAGAGGTGTATAGTAACACCCTCATTCCGCCGTTATGTTTAAGTCCCATGTAATAGGGGGCGAGCCTATCGCCACCAACCTGGCACAAATCCAAACTCCGGACTGGTACTGAAGAATTTCACACGGTAAAACCCAATAACAATCGACCTGGGGATCGTAGCAACGACCTCAAGATCAGCAGTCGCTCCTGCGGCTACTAGAACAACGAGGCAGTTAAAATCAAGTATCCAGACATTATTTAATTGAATGTGTTTTAAGTAGGAAAATAAACGTGTAATTAGTCGAGGCAGGTAGTTAATAGATATGCTACTTAACCTAGTCTTTGAATGTAGGAAAATTAACCGCAATATCCGGTTCTTATCAAATCATTATTTAAATTAATTAATTATTCTGTCTGTTTTAAATATGCTCATAAACCTAAAGGCCTAAGACCTAAAATTATAATTATATAACTAAAACATTTTTACGGAAAAGTTGAAGAAACCGCGAGCGTAGCCTATACTAGTCTATTATTATAGAACCTCTAGCAGTGATAGCTTAGTGGTGTGACCGTCGGACTGCCAAGTCATAGGTCAAAGAAAGATAATAAAACAAATTAATTAAACTTAATTATTAATCTGAACCTACTATTCTCATAATGCATACGTAGCTTTCCTCTTACATTTTGTTCTTTATTACAATATACATAGTTGTGTAGGTATAACTGGAGCACCTTATATTGTTGGGTGAATAATAATAATACAAAATTAAGCCTTCAGCACATCAAACGCAGGTCGTAAGCGGTGCATTTCGTCGCTCGCGTTAGTGTTTGCCGACACTCAGCCCCGCCCACGACCCGCATTTTGTGTGCCGAAGGGTTTATTCTGTTCACGAGATACGTCAGTAAAGACGAAGAAAAATGTATAAATAAAATTATTCCAAAATTACATACTTCCTTCATAATTAATAAGGTTTTTTATACGCATAATTATGTTCTTAATTAGGCACATATTGCCGCGGGGTTAAATATATGACAATTATTGGGAAATCCACTCAATTATGTCATAGAATGTCAACACATTTTTACGTGTAGTAACATAATAGGAAATAATAACATATTTTCTTAAGAATTTTTCTGATATCCTATTACTTATCCTGCTCCAAATCCTTGATTATTATTTTAGAAGACAGAATTAAATTTCCGTAAATTTTATGGGCGTAAATAAGTCCGGTTAATCATTATATCAAATTGTATGTATGTGTCCATAACAGCTATAATTTCATATAATCAATATCAATTTGGTCAAAAATTTGATGTTTAAATTAAATATGTTATTATACGCCAACACTGCTGATTCGCGTGCAAAATATAACTTTTACTAATTTCCATAAATTTTCAATTCAACCGGTAATGTTAACCATGACGAGTTATTGTTGACAATGTTATGTAAGAACGTTATTTGACACCACTATTTAGGGTTATCAATGAACCAGCTACCTACTTTATAAGACTTTAGTAAACTAGCAATTTCGCCTGAATAGGAATTAATCACAGAAGAGAACAGTAAAAAATATACATTAAAATCGTGTGTGTACATTATTTCGTCAGTGGAAAGGTAAAAAGACTAAAGCGCCAATATACCTACACCTAATTTCCAGTAGAGATTCAAGGTATTTTTTTAAGAAAATTAACATAGTTATTTTTCTTAAAGTATACATATTAAATAGATAATTAATTAATTTATTTTTATGTTAATTGATAATTTAATTATCTATTTAATTGTATACTTTAAGAAAAGTAACTAAAATTATTTTCTTAAAAAAATACTTTGAATCTCTCTACTGTAAAGTAGGTATATTGGCGCTTTAGTCTTTTTACCGTTCCACCGACGATTTGTATAAATTAACAGGAAATCATAGCTTATAATAAAGAAAAAAAATTGCGAATTAGTTCTAGTTCACACTTTTACTAAAGATTGTTTAATAAAAACGATAAAATTAAATAAAAGGAACAATAAATAATAAATAATAGCCACATCTCTTCGCCGACCTACAATCAAAATTAAAACATCGCGACAACCCTGACACGATCCGAGGTCGCATACTCGCTCACTAAAATCAAATGAATCACGCTGTATAACGAAATTTCAGATGACGTTTGTGATTACGTCATCAGTCTTGTCTCGACTGATAATTCTTACAGGGTTTACTCACCTCGATGCGGGGGAGACGATACTACACATAGTCTTGGATGATGTTATGTATTAAGACATTCCTAACATTTTTTTGGCATTATTCTTCTGTATGTGACTGTACAGATCAGTGGATTAGTATGTAATAATATTGTGTAATCCGGACATGCGTAGATCGCGGCGCTTAATATTATAATTGAATAGAAACAAACATGAAAGATTTTTTACATTTTTAACATAACATCACGCCTATATTCCCGGAAGGGTTGGGCAGAGGTGTATAGTAACACCCTTATTTCGCCGTTATGTTTAAGTCCCATGTAATAGGGGGTGTTAGCAACACCAACAAATTTAGTTTTTTGTTTTCTATGTTGTGGCAACACTGTTTTTAGGGTTCCGTACCCAAAGGGTAAAACGGGACACTATTAATAAGAATCCGCTGTCCATCCGTCTGTCAGGCTGTACCTATCTCATGAACCGTGATAGACAGTTGAAATTTTCACAGATGATGTATTTCTGTTGCCGCTATAACAATACATACTAAAAAACAGAATAAAATAAATATTTAAGGGGGCTCCTATACAACAAACGTGATTTTTATAGATAATGGTACGGAACCCTTCGTGCGCGAGTCCGACTCGCACTTGGCCGGTTTTTTACTTGTCGCTACTTTTCTTCACATTTCTCTCAATCAGCGGTAGCGCGAGCTTTAGTATTATTTTTACCTATCTTCGGTTTTTTTATCAGCTGTGATTATCGAAGCATTTAATCGATTTTACTATCCAACAAGTTATTTATTATAAGTATTAAATACAGTCCACCACCAAAACCTACAAATACGCAAAGGGGGCGAGCTTATTGTCATCAACCAGGCACACATCCAAACTCCGGGCTGCTACTGAGGAATTCCACACGAAAAAAACCCAATAACACTTCACCCGACCTGGGCATCGAACCTAGGACCTCACAATCAGCAGTCGCGCTTACCACCACTAGTCCAACGAGGAAGTTAACACTAATTTACACTATTGTTTATTTAAAAATATGTATGCAATATTGTAAGAGCAATTGCCTAGTTGACTACGCGTACATTTTGGGGTTATTTATAAGGTCCAACCAAAATACCTGGACAAACTTTTACACAGTGTCCAGTACGTTTAACTAAACATATCTATGCAAAAAAACGAGACCCAATTGTTTTTTTTTTATAACCAATTTTTTTTAATTTATAATTTTAATTAAAAAAAAAACTTTTTTCATTTCGCGGATTAAGTAAAACACGGCGTAGAAGAAGGGTGTGCCCGGGCGGCGGTCGATGCATAAAAATTGGATGAGTTTATTCTTAGAGAGTAGGTACATGCAATTTAAAACGTTATAATTTTTTGGTTAGAAAATAAACACTTGGATCTCGTTTTTTTTGCATAGATATGTTTAGTTAAACGTATTGAACACTGTGTAAAACATTGTCCAGTTATTTTGGTTGGACCTTATATATTTGCGGTAGCCATACCCATCACGCACAGGACCACAATAGGTTTAAGTTGAGTAACATTCCAGCGTCAGTCTATTTACATATTGTTCGAAGCATATGTCATCTCTAACGACTTTTATACCTATATAAGGCATTGTTGACCAAGTTTTTCCCATTTAACTTAATAAGGGGAGATGTACACAATGTATTTCCCATATGACAGGAAGGAAAGAGGACTGACTAATCATCGTTGACCTTCCTACTTACTACCGTCATCGTCAGCGTGAAATGTTCACCCGCCCACCATAGTGGCCTATGAATCAGGGGTACTTGCCCAAAATAGGCAATGTTACGACATTTAGCAAATACACAAGCGGACTTGTTGCATTGCACACTATTGAAATGTGTGGTGTGCAAGAATATTTCGTGAACTAACTGAAAAAAAATGAAAGCCTATGAAGTCATCAAAAAGTTTTGCAACTTGCACTGTGCAATTGTCAAAGACCGCTATAATAAAGCCTCCTAGAGACTTATCACAGCGTATGCTTGGTGCGAGTACCTATACGAGTTGGTACAATGTGGTAAATATAAGAAACAGAGAGCACGTTAAACTGTCTGTTTCGGGTGTCATAAGAATACCCATGATAGTTGTTACGGGTTAAATAAGGAAGCCCGAAAGTCTCCCCCCCGGTTGGGTTCCCGCATTGTCGTTGCGGGGGGGCTTAGTAGCCGTGGCATTGAACCCCACGGTGAAGCGAAAAGGAACCCAAGGAGGGGCCGCTCGTCGGGGCTTGGGTCTGGTAGCCCTCGATGTAGCGGCCAAGTAGGTTGCGGTGTCGCTTCGGCGACATCGCAACTGAGGCGGGCCGCGATATCGTTTGGAACGCATCGTGGCTGAGTGCGGGAGGCCGCGGCGGGAGAGGAGTGCCGGTATTACGGTGCGCCGTTCTCCCTACCTTCCGCGGCCTGGACGGGGCCGCCACCGTCAGATAGCGGACGCGGTGGGGCCGCAGGGGAAGAGGAGTGGCGGTGTGTAGCTGGCCGCCCTTTCTATCTTCTGCGGCCGAAAAGTGGTAGGCGGCGGGGCCACTAATCTGACCCGTCGCAGGGGGACCAGGGGTGCCCAGACACGGGGTAGTCTGGCACCCATGTACTTGTTTGGTCCCCGGGGTGGTCACGGCGTACCATGTGTTCTGGTGCGCCGGTGATGTGGGGTGCCCCCGCGCCTCTCAGGAGGTCGTGGGGTGGGGCCCTACAGTGGAGAGGTCCACCAGCAATTGGTGGACCAAGACCTGCCGGGGTTGCGGTGCATGCAGTAGCGAATCCCGCGACCCCGGCCTTAGGTCAGAAGGAGGGACACCGTGGTGGTTTTAGCCGGTAAAAGTCCGGCACACCCCCCCGTCTGCCCCAGACGGGGGATAGTCCATGAGGGTTTCACCAAGTAAAAAAAAAAAATGAAAAAAAAAAGGAAGCCCGAAAGTCTGACAACCGGTCTAACCTTAGGATATCGGCAATGCCCAGTAACTGGGTTGCGGAGGTCTGATGGCAGTTGCTCCGTGTAAAATACTGGTATTCAGATTCTGGTTAGACTGGAAGCTGACACCAATATACTTAGGAAAAGGCTCGGCAGAATAATGTGGTAAATATAGGAGCTACTTCGAATTACCCGGTGAAACTCCAAATGCTGGCTGGATATCGATCAAAGACCTCGATTTGAATAAAATTTTATAAAAATATAATTTAAATTTGTGTCAACTTACCTACAGTACGTACGCTTCAAAGTAGCGATTCTAGTGTCTAGTATAAACATAAACAGCAGTGATAGTCTAGTGGTGTGACCGTCGGACTGTCAAGTCACGGGTCTTGAGTTTGAACCCAAGGCACGCACCTCGGATTCATGTGCGTATTGTATAATTAACACTTACTTAAAAATGGTGAAGGAAAACATCGTGAGGAAACCGGCATGCCTGAGAGATATTTCTCGACGGCATGTGAAGCTAAGTCAGAGGTCTATGGGCAGCATAAACTCTGACACCAGGTTAGTCACTAACCACACGAAAAGAATAAGAAGTAGGTATAAACATTTATTTTTGTTTGTTATGTGTTATATTAATGATATCCAGTAACCCTGTGAAGATTCAACAGATGATTTGAAGTAACCTTACCGTGAGTCATTAGGATGCGATTCTCTAATCATTTCCTATGATGGGTTTGAAATTCTCTCATGTTCGTTCTTAAGTTACGTAACACGATTGTTTTTTCAAAACTTTCAACAACGCTTTGTCACTAAGTACATGTTTCATTAAGGTTTTTTTAAAGCTACGTGACGTAATCTTTAAAAATTAAAACTATACAGTCAAAAATGTTGGTGCCTGAAGAGGTTTTTTTTGTTATAATGGATATTTAATACTTCAGCATGTCTTGCTGAGTATATTTTGAATAAGACAATATATTGAAATTTCATTATCACTTGCGTTAACGGTGAAGGAAAACATCATGAAGAAACCTGGACACCTGAGAGAACTCTATAAAGTTCTGGATGGTGTGTGTAGTCTACCAACCCGCACCAGGCCAGCGTGGTGGACTAAGGCCTAAATCCTTCTCATTCTGAGAAGAGGCCCGTGACCAGCAGTGGTACATTGATGAGCTAATTGTGTTATGTAAGAAAATATATTACTTTTTTGTCAGTAAACCTAAAAGCCAAGCTTATTAAGCTTATTAAGCAACACTTATTAAGCTCCAACTTCTTTGTATGAAGCTTTTACCATGTTCCAAAGCTTCAACTTAATAACTTAAGCGACCCAGTTAAAGCTACTTTATAAAGGCTAGCCTACAAAGTAGACTCATAATATTAACATTTGTATGCCCAAGTATACGCGGGATGATCCCTGAAGCCGGATTTTCATTTTTCATTTTCCCTCATACAAATAGTTTGGTCTTTTGCTAGTTTACGATGCTTTCAATGTGCAAAGATGGGCAGTTTTATTAGTCACTGTACTATAAAAGCTACACTTGGTTTAAAGACATTTACACGAGCATATTATCGATATATTTTATAAAGGTAATCTGAATAGAGTTGTGGCAATGTGTTTGTATAGAGAAGAAATGATTTGATTGACGACACGTTTGGTGCAGTGGCTGAGCGATCGGCTTCTGCGCTACGGGTCGTGGGTTTGATTCCCGCACGGAACAAATATTTGTATGGCCTACAAATAGTTGTTCCGGGTCTGGATGTTTGTGCATGTGAAGATTTGTGTTTGTAAACGCACCCACGATACAGGAGAAATCCAAGTGTGGGGCAAGGTTTTAAAAAAATGGTTTTTAAGAAAACTATTACATAAGTTAAACGGTTTTATCTTGCAGCACCCCTGGAGAATCAGGATTTGAGGATAGAAGGTTGAAATTATTAAAATGTTGCATTGTCATGGGAATTTAATTTGTGTGTGATTTTTCGGGAGTTTCGGTTAAGCAGAAGTAGTTGAAAGATCTGTCGCAAGATTTGAATAAAACGAACAAATAAATATACGAGGTTAAGTTAATTAAACCGTTTAAAAAAGAAGATCTTTTTTCTTAATACAAATAAAATTCATCGAAGCTCATTTATTAATGTTATGGTCCTTGTGATAAATTATGCGGTTGGTATTAATAATTACCGCAATATATAATAATACTAGCTGTGTCCTCACACGGCTCCGGCCGCGTAAGAAATTTTATTCCAGTGCTATGCAGCCTATGTTACTCAGTGATAATGTAGCTTTCTAAGGACAAAAGAATTTTTGAATACGGTCTAGTAGTTTTTAAGTATATTCGTTACATAGAAAAATACAAATGTTTCCTCTTTATAATATGTATTATAGTATAGGATAGCTAAATGATAACTCATTAAAAGAAAAACGCTATTGATGAATACGTATTCGTTGTTGAATAAGTATTTTAATTAAAAAACAAACAGGTATTGCATACCTATTGACGATATTCACAATTAATAGGTAAAATATATTTTTTATTAAATAACTTTATACACTGGCCTGCAAAAATAAGTATCACACTTTTAAAATTGCAATAACTTTTTAAGTACACAAGATATATTTTCGAAACAAAAAGGACTCAAAAAAGAGTTTAACTTTGTTACTATAGTTTCAAAGAAAGCTGATAAAAATTGCTATAAAACGTTTTTTATTTTAAATCTCTAACTTCTATAGTTTAGAAAAAATCGAAATTTTAAAAGTGTGATACTTATTTTTGCAGGCCAGTATATTTTTTCCCTGTGTGGGGACGGGCTAAAATATGAAACTTCCTCACCGCATGCTGGGAATAGACGAGTGTTGTAAGATTCAACAAAACAGTGTACACTTGGTGGTAGGATCTATACGGTCCGCCCGACTAGCTACCACCCTCGCATTAAATTCTAGCCCCAAGCAGTTTACTGTGTTCTGTCGTGTGTATGTGAGAGCCACAGGGGTATATGGGACTCCTTCTATATCTCTGCTCCTTGGATTCGAGTGCTCCATCTTCGACCCTGCTTGCGCTTACCATCAGGTGAGACTAGGGTCAAACGCCACCAAGTAAAAAACGAAAAAAATAATAAAGAACTTTACTTTAAGATATTTTGTTCTGCCTAGCCTTTTCCCAATATGTTGAAGTCAGCTTCCAGTCTAACCAGATGCGGCTGAGTACCAGTATTTTACACGGAGCGACTGCCATCAGACTTCCGCAACCCAATTACTGGGCAATAGTTTAAGATATTTTCTATACATAAAGAGAAAGATTTGTATTTTTTGTATGTAACGAATAAACTTAAAAACTACTGTACCGATTTCAAACATTCTTTTTCGTTAGAAAGCTACATTATCACTGAGTAACATAAGCTACGGGCGGAGCCGTGAGGACACAGCTAGTAATAAATAAAAAAGGATGTAAGAGGAGAATTATTTTGTATGGAGAGGAAATAAAGCGCTCTTAAAACTTATTACTGTGTTCAGACTAGTATTAGTTACTTAATACTAGATTATTTAATGTACGTTTTGTAGTAAAGACGTTGTTACTTTATGATTGACCGCTTGCCAGTTTCAATCATGTAATTATAGTTTAGTTGTGAATATTATTTATTGAACGATGTATGTTAAAAATTCAATTAACATTTTACCTCCACTTTATGTAGGCATTCGTAGTACTAGGTAGATTGTAGTATGTACTGAGTATTATTTAATAAAAATAATGTGGTTAATTTAATCGCAATGTTCTAAGATAAAAATAGTGTCCGAAATTAGTTTGGAAAACCCGATGACATACACGAGAGTAGTACCTATGAATATTTTTAATTATGTATAAAAACAGTTACCTATATAGCTTCCTTATAGTATAGGAATGAGCAGCTCCTTTTTTATTTTAACCTATCGGTTTTGGCACACTGGAATGACTCCAATGATTATGCTGATAAAGAAAGTAAATATTAATTGACTTCGAAAAAAAATACCGAACGAGTATGTTTTTGTTTTTCAATACCTTTTGTAAGATGCAGCGAATCTAGCCGACAAAGGCCAACGAAAGTTCTTCATTTGTTGAATTTGACCAAGCTTTGTATAGAACGCATCAGGTTTTATTCGGTACTAGATGACCCGGTGAACTTCGTACCACCAAATGTTTTTTTTAATTACTTATTCTTATTTTTTTTTTCCTAGACCACCTGAGAGTTGAGGCTAACAAAACAAATAAAAAGTTATTCAAATCAGTTGAGCCATTTTCAAGTTTTTGCGAGACTAACGCACGGCAACTGATTTGGTCGTAGCGTGATGTTATATAACCTATAACCTTCCTCGATAAATGAACTATCCAACACAAAAATAACTTTTCAATTCCAACCAGTAGTTCCTGAGATTAGCGTGTTTAAACAAACAAACAAACTCTTCAGCTTTATAATATTAGTATACATATAGATTTAGCGGTATCCAGCCCCTGTCATTGGTGTTCGTTAGCTAGATGGTATGCACTGCATTATAGGAACTTCATACAAACATACCTACGATAATATCATTGGGATTATGTCTCTATTCCATCCACACTGTTATATATTAATGACACGCCTCTAAATAGCGTTAAATGAGAGGTAATAGTCCAGGATAATGGCCTCTAAACACGGCTTGCAGCTGTAAAACTTTATTTATATTGGCTTGCGGCCCACACTGAGTGTCTGTCCTAACTTTCTTACAACATCAATGTATGAAATGTATGATTTTGTCATACGTGCTTCGTGTACTGATTCATACGGGTCTTTCAGTTTTGTTATGTGATGAAATTGTATTTAAGTGCTTCAATAAAATAAATTAATAATTGTTAGTATTATGATAGGCTGTGTTGGAGGCGCTCGTGGCTGATTACCAACCGCGCGGATTATACGATTTGCGAGGTTAAGCTGGGCTTGCTGCGGTTAGTCTGTGGATGGGTGACCGCTCGTTACACGTCGAGACCCCTCCGTGCCTTAGAGAGCACGTTAAATAGTCAGTCCCGGGTGTCTTACGAATACCTATGACAGTCGTTACGGAAAATCAGAAGCAAGATAGTCTGACAACCGGTCTAACTTCAAGATATCGGCATTGCCCAGTAACTGGGTTGCGGAGGTCTGATGGAAGTCGCTTCGTGTAAAATACTGGTATTCAGCCATATGTGGTTAGACTGGAAGCTGACCCCAACATAGTTGGGAAAAGGCTAGGCAGAACATGGTAGGCTGTGACTCTGGCAATTTGTTACACCTTTTCTTCTCTAGTGGAAATTGTGCTTAAAGTCATTTTTTTTTCATTTGAGGATCATTCGCCTCACGGGATGCTGGTCCAGTTTGACGGCTTTATATTTATTCTCAGCAAGGGTAATAAAATCAATTCGTTTGTTTTGTACAAGAATGCAATTTAATTCTCTCGTCATCGTCATGCATTATTAGAATCTTAAAGGACTTTATACTTTGCAGTATGTGGAGATTTAATTTGAATTCAGGCACCCACGATACTGATTAATCTAATGTGGGTGCGATTGATAAATAAAATGTTATTTCTTCATCAGTAGAGGAGGTGTCTACTGATCTAAAATAACTTACAAATAAATGTGCTAGCTAAAATATGAACACAGTTCACAGAATTCATCTGATTACTACTAGTTGAGTAACATTAATATCAATATTGTTGTATTTTGTAATTGGAAGATAAAGGACACATTTCGAAATCGACTACACTCGGGAGCAATGAATCCCGGTCACCAACATAAAAAAAAAAAAACAATGTTAAAATGTTAAACAATGTTTTCCGAGATATTAAGGATTATGTTGCTGACCCGGATTCATTGCTCTCGAGTGTATTTAGTTTTTAAATAACTTAATAAAAGTCTGAAACATAAAACAGTTAAAACCTCGTAAAATATACATTGATACCTGAAGATAATATGTGCACAGGACATTTCGCAAAGAACATGAAATACAATACTGTAGTGTGATATCGGGTCTATTACTCGGCCCGTAGATTTACAGCCGGTTTACCCGCGTAAACTTAGTTGACGTTTACAACTAGTTTCCTCTGACAAGGGTTGGGCCTTAAAAGCGGCGTTGTTGCGTAGTGTCTCAGTTCGTGTTACATAAAAGCGAGCAGTAGCAGGGGTGCCACGAGTGACGATACTTTAGTACCTACGTTTGGCGCACCCTGGGTAGTGACCCTCGCTAGCAACATTGCTGACTGGCTAATCTTTGCACCAAGGCATGAGCAATTCTCGTAAAGATCATGCCGACACGAGAGAGGAAGAAGAAGCATAATAGCATAATCAAATTTTGATATGCACAAAAAATTCGAAAAGTCAGAGGTGCATGTGAGCTAGTGTCAAACACAGACCCTCATGCATCGAAGGCAAGCGCTTAACCACTAGGTAATCAATGCTTATCGAGCGAGCTCTTAATATTCACATTTGGCATAGGCAATATTGAGGCACCAATGCTTGAGTGTGTTAAGAACACAAAATGTCAAAATTTTCAACCTAGACCATTAAAATATGTAACTGAGGTTTTATTGGGAGAAGGAAGTAGTCTATTCTATTACAACTGTAGTGTGCTTGTGACTGTAATGTTCCGGCTATGGGCAGGCGTTTTCAAGCCGGTTGAAACAGATAAATGAGCTTTTAATAAGATTTTTTTAAGTCAAATTATGTAGCTTAATTGAAACGGTATGAAAAAAGAAAAACCTAAATTTAAAGCTTTTCCCTATGTCATTAATCTACAGCGGAATAAATCTTGAACTAGGCTTTTAGATACAGAAGCATCAATAAGGTGAGCTTAAGCGAACTAGCTTGCGTTTATTATCACGGTGGTTTAATATAGGTATGAAACCCCCGTGTTTTCATTTGATACATCATACGGAGCGTAAATGTGAGCTGGTTTAGTGGCCCCAAATTAACGCTTTCTAGAGGGGTACTTGCTTTTTGTGAATATTGAATTATGATGATAAAATCTACATTTCAAGTCGGTGAAAATACTATCTACTTTTATGTCAAGTAGATAATATTTATTATTGAATTATATTGCTTATGACAAATACGGTGTGAGTGGGTGAAGCAGAGTAATGTAATTATTGATAGAAACTGATGCAAAATTATTATGCGACAGACATTTAACGTAATTCAGCTCTGTTTTTGCTTTCCATTTTGTTTAAAAGTGTTAGCCTCGGGTCAAAAGTGTAAATAAATAAAATATTTTATGTATAATATGTAAATTATATTGGAGATATATCAAATTTCGTAGTATGTTAGTCATCACTTTGATTTCTCGTGGAAGATTTTTGGTTTAAAGGTGACTGGGGAATCATTTTTCTGTGCGCTGGTTTAAATAACGAAACACTGTGATCTGTGACTAATCTATTTGCCAAGAGTGGGGACGTTCTTAAATGGATTATCATTTTTGTAATCAACCTATTATTGTCCCACTACTGGGCACGGGCCTCTTCTCAGAATGAGAAGGAACTTTTTTTTTGATCCATCAAATGTGCAAGTTTCCTTACGATGTTTTCTTTTGCCGTTAATAGAAGTGATCCGCATATGAATTAGAAAAGTCTGAGATGTGGAACGGGATTGAACTCAGACTCTTTAGCACGGAAGGCACACGTTCAAACGCGAGGCTATCACTGATATAGTTCCCTTTAACATGGAATAGTGATATTAATATCTATTTGACGTACGGCTTTCTAAAAACAAGGTTCAAAATGTACGTACCTCAGAAATAGTACCTATCTTTATCTACGTAAACCAGTACCAAAACAAAGTTGGTAGGTACACTCTAGCAATGGAGAGTCCCATTTATTTTCATTGCATCGCTTGGTATGCAATTGTATTCACTTTATGTAACTCAACGAATGCTCGACGTCATTCAAGCAACGTTTATTGAATGAAGGGAAGCGGCAGAGGAGCGATTCGATTTGTTCGAACGAATGAATGGACTATAACTCGGAGCTTAAGTAAATGTTGCAGCGGTTGTTAGTGTGTTTGTGTAGGAATAAGTGTGTCAGAAGAACATATGAGTGGGTAATTTTCAAGAATTTGAGTGTTTGACGCTAGCTTAGATGTGGATGGCTGTCTGTGATTTGTTGTGATATTTATTTTATAGTATTGTACTGTTCTATCCAGTTCGACACATAAACCGTAGGTACTACATTTTCTTTTAATTTAAAAATGTATACGTAATAAATAATAAAATAAAAAAGTAGGTGCTGCGATCTTTGTGTCCGCAGCGAAGCAACATAACATTACAAAATATAGGTAGTGTTCTACCAGGAAATGTTTAATTTTTATTATTAAAATCTCCGAATTATTTAACTCTGGTTTTTAATCCTTTATTTTCCATATTGTTCCTAGTGGTTACTCTTATGCATCTATGTGTATACAATTAATTATGTTGTATAGATACTATGATTAATTTCTACAAATTCTACACCTCACTTGATTAGGAATTTAGGATCATTAAGTGCTATGTAGGGTTATTTCAAATGAATAGACAAAACTTCATAGAGGTACTAGATATCATTACATAACATAACATCCTGCCGGTATACCCCGAAGGATTGGGCAGAGGTGAATAGTAACACCCTCATTTCGCCGATATGTTTAAGTCCCTGTTGCCATCGGGCACAAATCCAAACTCCGGCTGCTACTGAGGAATTTCACACTGAAAAACCCAATAAAACTTTGCCCGACTTGGGGATCGAAGCCAGGACCTCACGATCAGCAGTCGCGCTTGCCACCACTAGATTAACGAGGCGGTAGGTATTATTAATAGAAAACATTTAAATAATTTGCCAGTTAATTTGAATTCACCCTGTATAGCTTTTTTTTGTAATGTACCTATCTATTGCTATCATTTATAAATTAATTTTGATGATATAACAGCTCCAAGTAATTCCACGTTCAATAGCTTATTGCAGACAGTTACTTACCGGCAGATGGACGGCGCTACCGCGTACACGCCCACTGCGAGGCAGCAGTACCGTGCACAGTGGCACTTAAGAACCCATTGCATCTGTACTAACTCAAACTTTTTAAGTAAGTACGCAGAGAGAAATATTACTTTTTAAATATTTTTCTTTATCTTGAAGACACCTCTTCATCCTTCTGCCCTTATCACAACTTAATTGGGGTCGGCGCAGTGTGTCTTCTTCTTCCACTCATCTGTATTAGCCGTCATCTCAGTAGTCACTCACTTTCTAGTAATATCATCTTTCACACTATCCGTTCATCGTTTCTTTGGTCTTCCTCTACTCTTATGACCATCCACATTTTATTTTGAGAAAACCTTATTGGTAATAATACTTATTTAAGGGTAGTATTTAAACGAGTGACTATAAATTAAAGTTTTAAGTGACAAAAATAATTAATTTACGTTATAGTATTACTAAGTGAGCGACTGACTGCGAGTGACGAGAATTCAACAGAACAGCAACTTACAATTTGGTGCAGTGGTTGAGCGATCGACTTCTGCTCTACGGGTTGTGGGTTTGATTCCCGCACAGAACAAATATTTGTATGGCCTACAGATAGTTGTTTCGGGTCTGGATGTTTGTGCGTGAGAAAATTTGTGTCTGTAAACGCACCCACGATACAGGAGAAATCCCAGCGTGGGGCAACGTTTTTTTAAAATAATAATAATAAATAATAACAAACACTAATTTGAGTTACTTAAAATACAAAATGAGAATCTTCATAATATTTGAGCGACCTAATATTTGCTTGAGTGTTTGCCTTTGCAAAAGAGGAAATCTGGCGCTCGGCGGCCGCTGCCGCGGCACGCTCGCTTCGCTCGCTCGCCTTCGCGCGTTGCGTGGTCTGAGTTCTAACCTAACCTAACCTAGACGTTACGAATTTGACAAACTGTTTCTAATATTGAAGTTGCCCTCTCTGTATTTCTAGTTGCTCACTTAGTAATTCAGTCGCACGGCTGGAATTTTAATATCTGAAATGGATTAATCACAACCCACTTTTTGTAAGCTCGTTCTGGATTTTATTATTAATCAATATTCGTCGTTAGTTTAGTAAATTTTTTGCTTACTCAAAATCATACCGCTCAAGTTATTGAAACAGTATCTCATCATCAGTCGCTAAGTTTTTTTATTCAATCATTTTATAATTCCCCCTTATTTAACGATCTATACTGAGTAGCATATCACTCAGATTTATAATTAAACATTTGAAATCAATCTTTTTTATTTGTCGTGATGTAGAATTGAAACTGTACAAAAAAATAGACTGTAAATTGATACATAATATGATAGTCCTTACGGTTAGTCAAGCTCGTAAGACTGACAACCGGTTTGACCGTAAGACAATTAAGACATCGATATAGCCCAGTTATTGGATTGCAGAAATCAGGTGATTGTCGCTCCGTGTATAGTCAGTGGCGTGCATTGGTTTTCGGACTAGGTAGGCAGGCAATAGCGATGTCGCCTATCAATTGTACGCTTAAGCCCATTTCAATACGATTCTGACCAAAAGAAATCATAGTCATACACGCTTATTTTATTTATCGTAATAGTTAAAGATGGAGGATTAAATCTTATGAGGTAGGCACTGCTTAATTGCTTATATGAATGCATGCCACCGGCTGACTATACACTGTTTAGTCAGCCGTATGTGGTTAGACTGGGACCCTATCCCAACGTAGTTGAAAACAGTAGGCTTACCACGAGCGTTTGACGAATACCTATAGTATCGTAATCGAATTACAGATGTAAGCGAATTTTTAATCGAAAAATACAACTGTCCTGTAACATTTTAGTTTTTTTTATCGAACAATAAAGTTTTTAATTTAATGAAATAGTATGTACGAAACGAGGAGGGCCGGTCTGGGACTTGAAATCGGCCCGGGCATTTGAGAGACGGTCGGCCCTGTGCTGGCAAAAACATTTTTTTTCCCAAGCAATTACACGGACGATGCTTTTTTTAGGAATTCTCCTCACTCTTTCTCTTGTATCTTGGGTGCATTTACAAACACAAACAATTTGCGGCTTCTTTTTCAAGCGATAGGCAATACTTGGACGACCTTTATTTTTTTTTTACGTTCCCCTCTCTCTTTGGATTTCTCCGACTGTGTGACCGGCCCATCACGACACACCGACCTGGAAACGAGTATTTCCGATTCAAAATTCACTTACATTAATGTTGTTTATTTCAGTAACTCGACAGATTCGTACCAGGTCGACAGGCTAGTCAGTTCTGATGATATATTATTTGAATCATTGACTGCAGCCAACTAACTCGTCGTCGTCATCACAAAGGCACGCAAATATCCTCTTCTGAAAATCTATTGTCAATAAAAGCAAGTGGAAACCTTTCACGTCAGTACAACACTCATCTATTTGCACATAACATTATTACATATGAGTGGTTGAAACAGATTGCAGTGTAGTGCACAGGGGTTCCCCTTGCAGTCCGTTTATAGTAATACCCTGATAAAATCCGTTTGCACTAGTAATCTTGTACAAGGCTGATCATTACGTCATCAGTGAATGTATCCTCGAATAGGCGTATGTTCTTTTTTCAAACATTACTTTTTAAAGTGAGTGAGGTATTAAAAAAAACTTTGACGAAATTATTCTACGTACATGCCTACATAAATATACTGACGGGGTAAGCAGAGGTGTTCTCCTATTACAGAAGTATGTACAACCACGTTTCGCTAGGTATTAAGTCACATATAAAAGTTCCACAATTGTGAATTACTGAGAAGTCTTCTTCCTCCTAGCCTTTTCACAACTATGTTGGGCTCAGATTTGTCTAACCAGATGCGGCTGAATACAAGTATTTTACACGGAGCGACAGACATCAGACCTCCGCAACCCAGTAACTGGGTAATATTCTAAGGTTAGACAGGTTATCAGACTTTCGGTCTTCTGACTACCCGTAAAGACTATCATAGGTATATTATCCGGGACTGACGGTTTAACGCGCTCTAAGAAGTAAAACGTACCAAATATTATAATATTCATTATTTTATTGGTGCCATTATACCACTCGGTATATGAAAGCTGAAAAATGTGGTGGAATGGGAACTTTGGTGAAATGAACATAACCTCAAAAATCCAATGAGCTCAAATATTTCCTGGGATTAGAGATAAAGAATAGATAGTAAAAATATAGGATACGGAAACATGACGACAATAGTTAAAGTACCTGTTTAAGAAGAGGAAGTAAACTAATTACATAAAGGATATTCTCACTTAAAACATAAGTACATGAGTACGATTGATACTAGACAAATACTTAGGTATATGTATATTTGTTTGATGACACTTATATATTAACGAGAGTCGAGTTTTGTACGCATATATTGACCCATTCATGCATAACTACTTAGTTGGAACTCTTGAATGTAAATGGAGTAATGATCGTTCAAATTGTGGCGTTCGTGGAAGTTTGTGATGTCCCGTTTGGTGTATTAGATAATCAGGGGTTCACTTCCTGCACGGTACAGTTGTATGGTCATTTTTTATGTGGGGCAATTCTCATGGTTACCTTTCACCCTGGGGAAGGCGGAGGGCTATCTTTTGCTAAAACCACCACGGTGACCCTCCGAGGGTATATACCGGCCGAGATCGCGGGATTCGTTATTGTATTCATCGCAACACATTTGTACGATCTATACTATAGACCATACAAACCTATAGACCTTCCAAACCTATAAACCATACAAACCTAAGACCATACAAACCTATTGACCATACAAACTTATTATAGGCCATATAAACTTATAGACCATACAAACTTATTATAGACCATACAAACTTATAGACCATACAAACGTATAGACCATACAAACTTATAGACCATATAAACTTATTATAGACCATACAAACCTATAGACCATACAAACTTATTATAGACCATACAAACTTACAGACCATACAAACGTATAGACCATACAAACCTATAGACCATACAAACTTATAGACCATACAAACTTATTATAGACAATACAAACCTATATACCATACAAATATATTATAGACCATACAAACCTATAGACCATACAAACTTATAGACCATACAAACGTATAGACCATACAAACGTATGGACCATACAAACTTATAGATCATACAAACCATAGATCATACAAACTCTCTAGGTATGTTTCGCCGGTTATTAGTGCACGTGAAAGTTATGTCTGTCTCATAGAGTGAAATTCTCATAATAATTATAGATACAGGACAAATAAAATTGGATAAAATGATAAAAATAAGCTTGTCTTCTTTTCAATTAGGATCTATTCCACTAACTAGTTTGCCAAGCTTGTTAACTAGTCTAGTAGGCGGAGCAACGCCCTGAACTACAAGACGCTGTGAAGAAACATAAGTAGTGGTTAAGCTAATACTAGAACATCATCTGCGAAACGTGGGTAGTTTGAAAACGAGGGGTTATACCAGTAGCAAAGGATAAGACCACAACATAGTTAAGTTCCAAAGATTCACTCGAAACAATATATGGATTAAAAAATCTATAGAGACATCAAACAAATAAAAAATACGCGGCTGTGGTATTCCGGATTGTTCACATTATAAGTTCCATACATCTTTTTGGGTTTGGGTCTTCTTATCATCCTAGTTAATATTGAGATCAGCTTGGCAGATCTTATTCGGCCTACAGTTCGTTTTTCAAAGAGCGACTACCATCTGAAATTACGTAGGTAATCGAAAAATTGACACTCTAACCAGTTGCCAGAAATTGGAAGGTTTCTGACTGCTTGTGATAATTGTTATAACATACTTTCCGGGTATGGAAAATGGAGAGCTCTCGATAGTCATACAATACTTCAAAGCGGCAACGTTGCTCATACTGTAGATTGATTAATCTACGCTACGCCCAAATAATTATGCCTTAACTCCGATTGTGACAGTCTTTATGGAGACCTAAGGCTCTATGGCCGGCTTTACACCTGTAAGTTTTCCTCACGTAAGTCCCTTACGTAATTAACTTACGATAGATTTGTAAAATTGAATTAATTGTCATAAGTCACTTACATACATTTTACGGAAGCAAAATACAAGTATATTGGCGGCCTATGACCCGGATTTATAGTCGACATCTTCATGCTCTCAGGCCTTCTGTACTTTCCTCCACAGTTGTACCTATCCAGCCTACTTGTGTGGTGTTCAAGTGATGTGTCGCCGACGCTGCAGCCCACATTTGATGTTAATCTCAGCTACTGTTGCGTAACAGTATGCACCCATTGTATTAGCTTTTGGTGCTTTCTGTTTGTTACGTTATTATGGGATGAATGTGTAGTGCTTAGGTGGATAATATATTCCGTAGGGTTTTCGATTTAATGACGTGCATTTGTTTAAAGTCGTGTTTTGCTTAAGAGTTATTCATGTGATAGTTCATAATTATCATTAGATATTTAATAAAGTTTCTTCTCAAACTAAATCATTATTTCGATAACAAGTCTTTTATTTTGTTTACCTCATTATTTTTGGTTATCAACAAATAGCACGTGGATTATTGTTAAAAATTCTAAAAACATCGCTAACCCAATTTTGTATCCAAATAAGGAGCCGTCGTGTACGAGTAAATTCCTAGAAATATCGAAAGGACCAGACTGTGTATAACGCGTTGGTCCCAGATTGATATTTCGTTTGCACTTCGGAAGGCGAGGCGCGCATGCGTCAAAGTACTTGCTCTGACGCAAGTCGCTCGCCCAAGTGTGCGACTACGCCGGCGTATGCCAAATATTTGACAAATAGACACGGGGGCTATAGATACTGAGAAACACAACAAATAAACCCTTTTTTGCCATATTTGGAGCCAATATTTGTGTAATAATCATCTTTCGCACAGAAATGAGGTTAAACACGAATTGTTTGATGTGATTGATTCATAAGGTTCGATAATCGTTTGCGTCAATAGCTTGCATTTTAGAGTGTTGTTGGATAAACAGATATTACCGTTTTATTGAAGGAGGATAGTTAATTGATTGTTGCAAAACTTGGTCAATAATAGGAGCTGAGAGTAATGTTTCTTGTACAAATATATTATTTTTGTAAACAATGTGAAAACAACAATACAAAATAGAAAATGTGATTTACACGCTAAGTAAATATTATTGCACTATGATGACCGACTAACTAAACAACAATCCACATAAATAATCTTAAATTAACACTTGTTTAACACTCAATAAATAGTTACAATGCAGCAACAAAATTATTTGAAGTCAAACATGCTAGTAATATTTTGTTTAATCAAGATACTCGGTAGCCAAAAAACAACGCTTACCGAATCAAATCACTTAATAGCCGGATATGTTCATATAACCTGAGACGTGTGAACGGTAAGCACAGTCAAGGGGAAACCCATGTCGTCAACTAGTCCATGATAAAGCAAGATCTTATCTAGACCCCACGATTCAATCGAATTTGTGGTGATGATTTATTCTGACGGCATTTGCTGATCTGAATGGATAAATTCAACTAGGTACATTCATTTACTTGTGTTAGGTTACAAAAAATTATTCCTGTTCTATAATATGAGCAGTACTTTAATGGGATATAGGATGATGAGCTATTTTACACTGAACTTTTTTCAGACTTATACCTCTTAATATGGCATGCTTGTTTTATAAATCACTGATTTTGTTAACTCTAAGCAGCTGTCGTCAAAGCATTTGTAATAAAATAGTAGTACTTATTTATTATTTGGATAAATTCATGAAGATGAAAAAATCGGAAGTTATTTATTTGTTAATCTAAATGGTAATTAAAATATTAAAATTGCTGATGTTTCAAGAAGATCAGGTAGTTTACCTGAACATTAATACGAAAATATGTTTCAGATATGCGCGGAGGTAGATGTCAAGAACCACGCAACGGCGTCAGATTCAGGAACTTTAGGAACAGGAGAGCAATTAACTGACAGGAAATTTAAACTAATACTACCACCATGAGCTACGGAAACTGAAACATAAGAATCCGTCCAGTATTTATTTGTTTTTAAAAGAAACGTCATTTATTTCGTTGCCATTTGATATACAAAGCACGCGCATCCTACGTAGCCAAATTCTGTTGATTCTGATCGAACAGAAACTATTAATGTAAGAAGTCTCTTTTAAAATTTAGCGTAATAATTATAATGGAACGGGAAATTTACTTCTATTCGCTCAACGTTTCACTGATTGTGGTCACGAGGAGATCGATTTTACCTTATATTCTAATACAAAGCTCTAGCCTGAAACTGTCGTTTCGTTCGAAATATGGCAAATAGAAGCGGCACTTTGCCTCACGGGATTACGGGACGATAAGGTCAAGGCAACTGAATCAAAACAAAAACACCTCCAGATTCTAAAATAGAATAATATTCCTCTATTAAAACGTAAAATGTTCAAAAGTTCAACAATCAATCAATAAAGATTATAAATATCCATCAACATTACTCATTTCATCGACAACCACTTCAATCATTTCCGTAAAATGATTCAAATCTGTCCGCGCGATATTTACGATAAATACTTCACTAATAACTTTATCGTTATAAATATCACTATCTATTTTTATACTGATTACAAAATATCAATGAATGAAAGGAACGTTGTTCGTACATACGTAATAGCTAAATACAAATAATGGCAGACCGCTTCTGACGTGAATGTCATCAAACAAACTTATCTGCAGACGTTACACCGTAATTCTCGTAATAAGATTATCTTATCGCATAAAGGAATAGGTGTTAACAATCATAGTTTGTCTATCATTGACGCCCGCTTGTCGTGTATTTTTACTCAGAATTATCTGTGAATTGATTTGTTTGATCGCCAACATTTTACTGTGAAATGCACAATAGTCACGCGTCATTGGTATTTGTTATATCAAAATTTTGTACTTATTTTTTTCCTCTGATGTAGTCATTGTCGTTACTGTCATAATAAGGTATTTTTAAATGGCTGCAAAGTGAACCGCTTACGTCAGAGTTAATTCAAAAACTTGGACTTCATGAATGTCTCCTAACTTACACCTAATGCATTGTAGCCGGAAATATTGTATAAACATCTGTGCAATAAAGTAAATACGTATGTATTTTTTGTGAGAGATTCGATAAGTTTCCTATAAATAACAAAAGCAAATACATATTTCATAGATATGATAGGAATTGATGGCATCATTCTTACATCGCTGGCGCCAGCAACTAGTCATAGTTGGCGATAAGTTATGTTTGCACAAATATATTGAAATGTTTTTTGTATAAATTATTTATGTTCAGCCCAGATTTCTTGGTGAATTATTGAGACGAATTGTTTTTTAATAAATGCAAGTTGGTTTAAAGGAATGCAATGGTGTTTTTAACAGTGGCGATATTCTTTCTCGATTCACAAATAATACGATGAGCTTTAAAGCTTTAAATAATCCAATATAATATTGCATGTTTGTATTCCCAAATCTGTTGATCTGAACGGTATTGTTCTTTATGAGATTCAATTTCTTTTATCTTCAAACTGAAATCAATGTAGATTTTTTTTGACGCGATGTAGTCAGAGGCGTGAATTATAATAACATCATCAATCAAAAAAACTTAATCGGCATGCAATCATTATGTTGTAGAATAATAATAATTCAAGCTGATACACTTATGACAGCATATGACACAGCTTCTAAGAATAATGACGTCATAAGTGTTTAAGTCCTGATTGAGCGCACGCTGGTTGTAACAGTAGTTCAAAATTTTAAAATAATTGGTTCCCATAACAGTGCTTTGAATCTATCTATGATAATTGATTGACCGCTAATTATAATGTTTAACAACCCAATTAGGAAATGTCAATGTCAATGAAAACATAGTGGGACGAGACGACGATCGATGTGGGAAAAAAAGAAAAAAACGTCTTTTGGCACGTGTAAAACTACTTGTCAAGATTTTTTGTTGTAATCATTGATGAATAACACAGTAAGATTGTCCTCGATTATATATTAATGTTATATTTTTATTGACAATCGATTAGTGTATGTTAAATGAGATGGATAAACATACTTGGGCGTTATGTAATTTAATTCGACGAGGTACTTAACGCAGTTATGTTGTTAAATGTAAAAAATTATGACTGTGTAATATTTTGCCTGGAAACCCTTCAGGCCTCGCCGATAACTGCCCGGTTACGTAGAAGCAGTCCGCAAGGACATCTACAGAGAGTTCATAAGAAAAAAAAACTGTAACAAATGTAAGGACAAAATCTAGTCCGGGCTGTATTCTGAAGCCACAAAAAAGAATGTCCCGTATGTGCGAAAATTTTGCCTTGGAAATATATTATACAGAGTTAGTCAGAAAGGGGGTACTAAGCCGAAAGGGTGTTAAAGTATCCATATTAAGAGATAACTTTTGTTCTACAACTTTCCCCAAAACTCGATAGTTTAAGAGAAATAGCTTTTCAAATATTTCGTAAAAAAATGCTTAGGTATATCTATCTGTCCATAGCTATGATCAGCTGTGTTTACAATTTAGGTCATATTTGGGGTCACGGATTAGAAACTTATTATAATTTTCTGAATTCATAACTAAAGCAGGTATGATATTTTTTTGAAAAAACTAAAATAAAAATCTTTTTGCATGCAAAAAATGTGTATCGAATTTTGAAATTTTAACACTTGCTTTAAAATAGTCACATCACTGATACTTTAAGTGGCCCGCGGCTTGGTACCCCCTTTCCGACTAACCTTGTATATGAACAATTATAGCTTTTTTATCATAACTATCCTGTGGCCTTGCTTCTTGAAATACAGGATTGATTGATTTCTGCCTCTATTCAATAGAGAAAGCTATGTATAGAAGGATAAAAATGGATACTGAAAAGGTGAAATACAAGGAAAGGGATGTACTTATTATCAAATATTATAAGAGGCACGTTTTCCAAGAAAGCTATATGCAAGGCATTCAGACTTATTTTCCGACTAATCGATATAAGTAGTAGTTGCCAAATCGGAAAACCGGCTATTTTCTATTATTGATTTGAAGTTTTAATAATTGACATACCTATTAAAAATATGTAATACACAAGATAACATTGAACATATTCAGGAACTTGACATAATGAAGTGCGTAATGTAATATTGTATAAATAATAATTATTGTATAATAGTTTGCAAAAAAGATATACCTATCTTTATTTCTTTTGTTTTGTGTGAGATCGCACGGCAAAAAACATAAAAGTACAATATCAATCTATGTTAGTTACAAAAACTATTTGTTTAAACTAAGGTTGTTTTATAACAAATGATTTACTCGGAACAAATATTAAGACGCTAAGGTAAACTTGTGATCTTCCGTAAAAAATAAGTAAAATAAATAAACGGTCCATTCACAAAATATCATGTTTTAACATTTTATTTTAAAAGATAACATGATTTTGTTGTAATTCAAGAATTATGTCGCGAATCGTTTCTTACCTTAAACGTAGTTTTGGAAGAAGGTAGTGTGATAGTATTTCATTTACTTGATCGGCTTATTATTGACAGCGAACATGAAGAAATAAAATTACTTAGTTACGTAAACTTTTCCAGAGATTATTGTTAGTTGTGTTATGCAATTGGATAATATGTAATCAAAGAAGGTTACATGATGGTCCTGCCTATAAATATTAACTAGCTAGCAAAGTATTGATAAAATACTTTTAAAACTACACTTTGAAAACGGCAATTAAGACCTTAGTACACAGCACGGGTCCGTTCGTTATGCCCCCGGTTTCGATTGCCCCCGTTCGTTTTGCACCCGAGTTTGTTTAAAGCTATTTTTAATTAAATTTACTGGCAGACACAAAAGTGTTTTCACTAAAATAATAAAATATTGGATGTTTAATGCCTGCTATGAAAATTATTTGAAATAATATGAACTTACCCACCCTACCCACCTACCCTACCTATCTATGTCCCTACTTACCTATTTTTATACAAGGTGTAAATGAAATCATGTAATTCCTTCAAAACTCGTGATCTACTGCTGACATAGATTAACCCTGAACGGGATAACTTTGATTAAATTAAAAAAAAATACAAGAAGTAAACACAGGTTTTTAACGTGAGGCATTTTAACACCTCGCGTTAAATAAAAAATAGATAAAAAAACATGGTGGAAAAACTTTATTACACACCGGATATTCCTATACTACATATACAGAGAAATAATATGTTTGCAAGTGTGTGGTCGTCTATTAATAAAGGGCATAAACGATGATGTGGTTCAGTTAAATTAGTGAATTTAAGTGACAATGTGCAAATGCAAAAGAGCCATAGTCCTGAGTGTCAACCAGACCTTTTCAGGAACGAAGTCAAGGTGGTTATTGACAAAATAAAGAAAGAGGTTACAACGAATTTTGACTCTATCCAAAAATCTTTTGAATTGAGGACTATGGAGTTGAATAATAAAGGTTTCGATGCAAACATTCCAGCTTATCCAAGAGTTAAAAGCACATTATAAAAAATCAGAACAAAGCCTAACCAAATGTATCGATAATGATATCGATGAGGTTCCAGAGTTCATAATTGAATAATAAGATTAATTATAAGATTTCTTTAATTAATAGATTTAAAAACGGTCAAAACGAAATTTTCTTTAACAACGTATTGAATCAAGGAAGCAATGAGATTGTTTTATGACAAATCTGTAAATATGCTTAAGTTTTTGCTTCTTAATTGCTTCGAGCATAATTTTGATGCAGCGGATGGAAGCCAATTTTCTTTATTGCATTCTATTTGGACAAATCATATCCATTTACCTCGTGTTGCTTTATTAGCAGGTGGAAATTAATTTAAATCAAATACCTATCGATATAGCTATAAGCTTGCTAGCTAAAGCTATAGCTATATCAATAGCTTTTTTTTAAAGACTGTATCATTAACATACACGTATAAATAAATTATTAAATACTTAAACAATTTTATTGTCAACAGTACTTAGTCCAAATCTGCCAAAAAAAAATTGATATTCATTTGTTTCTAATCGGGTGCAAAACGAACGGGGGCAATCGAAACCGGGGGCAAAACGAACGGGGGCAATCGAAACCGGGGGCAAAACGAACGGGGCAATCGAAACCGGGGGCAAAACGAACGGGGGCAATCGAAACCGGGGGCAAAACGAACGGACCCCACAGCACAGGAAAGAAAAAACAGAAATAAAATAAGTACTGCCTCAAAATAAAAAATCTCTGTAATAAAAAACATTTGCCTCGTTGGTCTAGTGGTGGCAAGCGCGACTGCTGATCGTGAGGTCCTGTTCAATCCCCAGGTCGGGCAAAGTGTTATTGGATTTTTCCGTGTGGAATTCCTCAGTAGCAGCCTGAAGGTTGGATTTGTGTCTGGTTATGGCAATAGGCTCGCTCCCGATTACATGGGACTTAAACATAACGGCGAAATGAGGGTGTAACTATACAGCCCAACCCTTCGGGGAATACGCGCGTGATGTTATGTTATGTAAAATAAGTACATCTTCTGATCAAAAATATGAAAGATACTTTTCTACAAATATCAAGTTGAAATACCTGTCCACCAGCTGCAACTTTTCAATAATGTTGCAATAAAAAGTGGCATGTAGGTACAGTCACGTACATTGGTGAACCTGTCCCAAAGGTCAAATGGTCACATGACACTATAGGCCGGCCATACTGCGCAAACAATACGCTTCACGTTTGTCTATTAACTGTGGACAAACGAAACGACGCAATTGACGCTATTGATGATGCGTTAGCGCATTGGTTTTAAACGATTTTGTATTGGTATTAGGTAAGATTTATAGTAAACTAGCTGTCTCCAACTGCACCTGCGTGTAAAGTTTTAATTTTCTGGGATGGGACGTATTCATATTTCCATTTTCAGGTATCAGTTTGCCTGTCGGTCAAATTCGTCAAAATCGGTTCAGAAGTTTAGCTATTTATCATATTAGTGTGTATTTGTAAGCAAAAAAATTTAAACCCTCAATATGTTCTGAAGCATTAGCAACCAAATGATTGCTATTACAGTAAAGGCCTATTTACACGAAGCGAGACTCGTTCTGTTTTTGTCTTTCTCTGCTATGAAAATAGAGATAGCATGAGACTCGCTTGGAGAAACTATATCCGTGTAAATTAGCTTTAACATACCGCTGATAATACAATTTAATAAATTTTCTCCATGGCAAATCACCCACCATCCATGGCTGTTTCCTGAGCTCTGCATAGGAGAACCAAATTTTAATTTCACCGTTATCTATACCCTTCAAACCGGGACACATCAGAAGTTCTCATTGGCGGGAGAAAAAGGTATAATGGTATTATTTCCCCTGACAAACTCTTTCACAAGGAGTACTTTCTTTAGTAGTAGTAGTGCTCCTTTTGAGGATTAAAGATCCCACAAGAGGTAAACTGGCATTTCCTGAGGAAACTACTATTACTATATTTGTAACGTAATTTTTGACTCATATAGATGGGGCTCGTGCCTAATTAAACAACCGCGCAGATTATATGATTTGCAAGGTACAACTGCGCTTGCCGCGGTCAGTCCGTGCATGAGTGACCATTCGTTACACATGAGAGCACGTTAAACCCTCGGTCCCAGGTATCATACGAATACCTATGACAGTCGTTACTGGTAGTCAGAAGCCCGAAAGTCTGACAACCGGTATAATCTTAGGAATGGGCATTGCCCAGTAATTGGGTTGCGGAGGTCTGATGGCAGTCGCTCCGTGTAAAATACTGGTATTCTACCGCATCTGGTTAGACTGGAAGCTGACCCCAACATAGTTGGGAAAAGGCTAGTCAGAACGAACTTTTCATATCAGGAGTAAGTTATGGTAAAGTGTGGGGTTTATTCTCACAGTAAAATTGATTTATGCCTGACCGTTTGCATTAGGTCGTGGCACCCAGTGCTATTAATAGCCGCCTTTCAAAATATATGCTAATGCAAATGATAAAGGAGACAATGGGGACAAACGACAGACGTTTATACCTCGTTGTAGAATACATAGAAATGTTGACACGATTTGTCTTATGTACCGTTGTTTTCAAAGATTTTTAGAAAAGTTCCTAAAATTATATTCTTAATGATATGTGTAGTCCGCCAACCACCCCAGGTTAGCATGGTAGACGAAAGTCAACCCTTCTCATTCAGATTCTGGCTCAATAAATGAGATTATGTAAAATATAGTTATTGTTTTTAGTAAATACTACCTCGTTGGTCTAGTGGTGGCAAGCGCGACTGCTGATCGTGAGGTCCTAAGTTCAATCCCCAGGTCGAGTAAAGTGTGCAATGGCAAATCGGAGCTTGGATTTATGCGGGTGGATGGCAGTAGGCTCACCTCCTATTACATGGGACTTAAACATAACGGCGAAACGAGGGTGTTACTATATACCTCTGCCCAACCTTTCGGGGAATACAGGCGTGATGTTATGTTATGTTACGTACTGTGCTGTTACAGGGTGCTCCTAAATCTCTTTTATTGACCATTTCTCATTATGGCATATTAAAGTCGTTGACTCGTGTTCATGTGCCATTAAGGCTATATCCTCCTTGTGCCTATAATCCTCCTTTCTAAAGCCGTCTAACATTCGATCCCTCAAACAAAGACACGTGACATCACTGCACCGTAGCTTCGTCAATTTAAACAGCTTCTAGGCTCACTTTGTTTTACTATACTGCCAGTTAAGGTGAATGCGATCGTCATTGCATTTTTAGCGGAATTTATTTGACATTTTAATTTCTTTACCGAATATAAAGCGACGTATGTAATTGGCGTAAATAACAAAATTACATCTCATAAATGTAGCGTAAAAATAAATATAAAAGAATAAAAAGAAACCGTTATTATTTTAAAGACGCTCGCATCTACCTTAAAGACTGTACCTCGGAAAAGGAGATACAAAATGTAGTGATTTGTAAAACGTGTTAACTTGCCATGTTGTAAGAGACTTAAGAGCCTCTATTTATTATTTACGCAACTTGTTTAATTCTATGTGCTATACAATGTGTCCCAGTATGTAGTAATAAAACTTTAAGGGCGCTATATACACTCAATTTTATTGACATAAACACCCCATTTGCGAGATTGATTCCCCTCCCCACAAGATATCGATAAAACACCCACAACTTAAGATCTAAACCTCACAGATTCATAAATTTGATGTCGTTTGAAAGGCTACAGCGTAGACGACCTAAAGAAATATGAAACTGCCATACATAAGTTAAGCAATTTTTGTAATGACACATGAAAGTGAAATTTTATAAATTATTTTCACATTTTCTCAAAAACTACAAGGGGTAACACGCGGTTTTATGTGTTATTTTTTAGTGTTTGAGTTGTTCTACACATTTGTAAAAAAATCACGCCTCTATCTATAGATCTAGATCTTAAGTTTTGCGTGTTTGAATATACATATATGTAGACGTCGAAACATTTGAGCTAAATACGATGTTTTTTCTAATTTAGGGGCTTGTCAGATTCTTTTGTTGATAAAAATGAGTTATATTATAATTATGCTCTTAAAGTTCTATTACTACATTCTGGGAAACATTGTATAATAGTTTAGTTCTGTTTAGTAAATTTTTATACAATGTTTTGACCTTTACTTCCAAAAAATTAAGTATCTCGAACTAATCAAGCTGTTTGTTTTCAAATTGGGGATTTTAATAAATCTAGTAAGAAATGCATTCAAAAGTAAATATATTATATTTTTTATAAAAAAGGGTTTGTTAAATGTTACAATTACTTATAGACATGCGAAGTTATTTATTTAAGCATGTTTAAGGCTCCAATAAGTAAAGCTTTTAGGGAAAAGTTTCTACCTACCTTTCATGTTAATAGAGGATGTAAACGAAATCATGTAATTCCTTCAAACCTCGTGATGTATTGCTGATATAGATTAACCTTGAATGGGATACATTAGGATTTGGATAAAAAAAATTACAAAAAGTAAATGGTGTGTTCTTAACGTGAGACGTTTTAGCGTCCCGAGCGAATAGCACGGCGATCACTCGCTGCGCGGTCATTTAACTCAGGGCGCTAAAATGCCTTACGTTCAGACCACGATGGTTAGTTCTTGTAATAATTTTTTAATTGAATCCTTAAGTATCCCGTGTAGGGTTAATCTATGTCAGCGGTACATCACGAGGTTTGAAGGAATTACATGATTTCGTTTACACCCTGTATAAATCTGAAATCCTATGTAATTATAACGTGAACTATCTTCCTTACACTAAGCTGTTATTATGTTCCAAATTAATTGTATCAAATTACATACATTTTAATAATTTATGCTTCAATAATAAGTTTTCGCATAATCACAATACTGGTTATTTTTCCCGCACCTGGCCACAATAACTTACGGAAGTCATCGTTTCGCTTTTTACATCTTGTCTAAACCAAATTTAAAACTGTAATATACATATTAATAAACGTTATTGCGGCTATAAAATAAGTGGAGTTCTATCAAACATATGTTTAGCGTTTAATTTAAAGTTTTTTGTTCAGCTGTCGCTTTGTCTAAGTTTTGATTCAATGACTCAGACCGACTAATCACAGTAGGAATAATAAATAGGCCAATAGTTCGTAATAAAGTTGCGACGCCATTTTGTTTCTCAGTATATTTAATAAAATAACATCTCGCCTGCATTCCCCGAAGAGTTGGGCAGAGGTGTATCGTAACACTCTGATTTCACCGTTATGTTTAAGTTCGATGTAATAGGGGGCGAGCCATCAACCGGGCACAAATCCAAATTTCGGGCTGCTACTGAGGATGTCCCATGGAAAACCCCAATAACACTTTGCCCGACCTGGGGATTGAACCTAGAACCTGAAGATCAACAGGCACGTTTGCCACCACTAGACCAACGAGACAGTTTTTCAATAATTTATGTATGAACAATAAAGTGAATTTGTATTGTATTGTATTATTTTTCTTTTTTTTAATATAAAAAAGATGCTTTGAATTCCAAAGCACCCACGATAAAAGTTAAATTAGAAGTAGTTTATGAATAACTTTAAAAGTGATCACCTTAAGCAAGTTAATCTTGGAATCGAAAGCGGCATTTTGATTAGAGTTACATCATTTTATAAATCTGTGCTATACCAAGTGTAAGTAAATAAAAACCAGCTACTATCGCATTTTACTTTAATCAGAAATACATGTTATCAACAAATTATCTACCAGCACAAGTTGAAGTGCTCTCAAGCGAAATAGGTTAGCAAAGGAAGTAGGTGATGGATGATCTACTTATCTTCCTGTCCTGACTAGATGTAGGTCACTTTATTGCATCATTAGTTCATTATCCAATTGTTTATCGGGCATTGCAACATTTAAACTTTCATTCAATTAAAACTCTTTTGTAGTCCAATCCAGTCTTTTCCCAAAAGCATAGGCGTATTTAGGGTGGGGCAGTTGGGGCATTTGCTCCACCCTGACACAGGGAGGAATAGGTAAATCTTCTAGATTCAGTCAACTTGCCACCCATGTCCACAGAACAATTAACCAAAATAGGCAGACCAATGCCCGACTCCGTCTAAACTTATTTGGACTTCAAAAATAAGGTTATTGAAAAGACTTCCAGATTAACTGTCTGACTGAGTTTGTCCCACCCTGGACAAAATCCTGGTTACGCCCATCAAAAGGAGTTTTTTCACAAAGCTTAGGTGTAGACAAGTTGGTGGCAGAAGTGTAGGTTGGGTTCTTAGAAGCCCCTTGGTCATTGCGACCTGCGAAGATCTTTTGTGATGCCTCTAGCCATATTATAGCAGTTTAAATAATCGCAAATCAATCAAAACATTTACTATAACTTTGAGCGTGGAACATATTGTCTCATTAATTGTCGGTTTTAAGTAAGATGGTTATTTCACCACCTACCTGTCTTGAGAACCTTCTCAAACTGCGGCTGTAATAAATACCCATTACTTTATCCCAAAACTTTTCACTCGTAAAATTGCAATCACGTAAGCACCTACACTTAATAAAAGGTGTGTATCTTTTTCCTTTTCTTATTCGCATTCACAAATTCAGAAGTCATCATCAGCACATCGGCCCACATTCTCATTTACAGCTAATGTATCTTTATTTCTTTTAAAGCGACTATAATGTTCGCGATATTAAAAGCCCATTTCCTTAAGCGCTCATTCCGGAGCTATGTCTCATCCTCTCATCCCATCCTTAATGACCTTGTATGGTAATATCTGTTCAAAAGTGAGTCAGCAGAAAGGGCTATTTATGAATGAGCATAGACTTGTGGTTAAAAACTACGTAAGTTGAACTATAATTGGCAGTTACTAGTTTTACAATAAAATTTATATTTGTTTGTTACGTGGTTGTGTGAAACGGTGGCTATTTTTATACTATTATGATGAAATAGGCTCGAATGGAAATTCATACCGATGTATTTTCTAAACAAGTAGATATTTTTATTGAGGAAATAAACTATCGTTAAATGCCCGGTTCCTATGGCCATCGCATCGTTTTGCTTATCAATAGTAGCATTTTTCATTGCCGAACTTAGCATATAAATATACTCGTAAGCTAATGTTCAAAGTCAAAGTCAAAGTTTTTTATTTCAAATAGACCAGATTTCAGGCACTTTTAAAACGTCAAAACTAGCTGGACGGTTCCAAAAGATAGGTTCTATGGAGAAGAGCCGGCAAGAAACTCCATGAATACTCTTTTCAAAATAGTTATTTAGAGTATTTATGGAGTTTCTGTTAAGGGCGATAGCTACTAAAGTATGGGAGGGTCTTCTATGCAAAGCTATGCGGTCTTTGCTTCATTATTGATTGATACAAGAGTCTAATTTTAACCAATAACGCTCGGTAAATCATAGTAATCACCCAAAAATTACCTAAAATAATACACGTGATGTTAAAGAGATGAACATTAGTAGAGATGTATTTTCTAAACACTCAGACATTGTTATTGAGGAAATAAACCATCTTTTAAATCACCTTAAATATACACATGATGTAACAGAAAAAAAATTTGTAAAGTACAAAAAAAGTTATGCTCGTAAAATACGGATCTTCAAGAACAATGTTTTCGTTTCAATAGAGCGGCACCGATTACAAATTCCGAACACCGAAAATAAATCTATTTCTATTAATAGACGTTAGATAAGAAATGCAAAAAATAGTGTGAAAATCAGTACAATGAATCGTAGGCCGGACATCCTTTATTAAAAACCCAAATAAAGCAGAACATTTTGGACATAATGAATTATTTTAATCCGTGGCAAATGTACCAATTGCGGGGAAACCCGATGTCAGGTGTGACAATTTAGCTTGGACGAGATTATGCAAAAGTGAAGCAGCTAGAGGCACCAGTGCGTAATTTAACATTCTAAACTAAGTAAACATTTTGAAATAAGTATAGTGAATCCAATAAACTATTTTTTCGTCTGCTGTATTGTAAGTGTTATTTCAATAGAAAATCCATTATAATAGTGTTTAAAGGTAACAAATGTGGTTTATATACGAAGTTAATAAAGACATTAAAATGCAGAAAGCAGCGTGCATATTAATTTAGTGTTTTCTCATTTTACTGTCCTTTCATACTTCCAAAATGTATTATTTACGTGGCAACTAAATGCTCCATTTCTGCATAACACCATCCAATACTAATTGGATAGTGTTATAATACAGATTGTTACTCCCGGATTTACGTCAACACGGAGACGACAGTAGTCGTTAATTGGTTCTGCTGTCATTCCAATAGAGTCGACATCTCTATCAGTCCAATTGACGATTAGTTCCAGTACATTATCGGCTAAACGTATTAGTTTAAGAAAACCCCAAATTTATGCGTGACATAATCACGCTTTTTTATTTTTTGTGCCATTCTTGCATTATCTTGAGCCTATACAAATCTACGTTCGCGTAGGTCAGATCCGTTGTCCATTTTGTTACGGTTCGATGACATAAGAAGTGACGTTTTTATGCCGATTCCGTTTCGCTGAGAATGGGGGGCGTGGTTTTTTTTTTATTACACTTGCCAAAATATTGGTTTATTTATAAGAATTTCGACTTGACAAAGATTCACATGAATACGTACCTTAACGGTAGCTTGAACAACGTTAAGTAAGTGACAAGACAGGCGAAGCTAAAGGTTTCTAGTGAGACCTCGAGCCAAGTTGTTATAGCCTTTCCATAAAGTTTTGAACGCACACACAGGGTGTAATCGTATTTTTTTTATTGAATCCAAAAGTATCCCGTTCAGGGTAAATTTTTCAGTAGCACATCACGAGGTTTGAAGGAATTACATGATTTCGTTTACACCCTGATTTTAGATGCGTAGGCTACGTTACAGGCCAGGATTACCACAAAGTATTTTCTCATATTATGTGTATTTTAATGAGCCACGTAAAAAGGTGTGATAGCTGCAACACAACATTATCCTTTTTTCCATGGGCATCAGCAGAACCCACAGAACGTCACGTGCACACTAATTTTACGGCGAGAAATAATAGAATTTAAATACTATTTATTTTATTAAGTACACAATTATAACAAAGTTGCGATACTAAAATATGCAGTGACATTTACACTCAAAGACAAATAAAGTATAAACCTCTATAACTATTGAAATTCTATCAACTGCCGTGCGACATATGAACGTAGGTACACTTCGTAACAGTGTAGTGACAACCAGATGCAAATAAATACAGTGTCGGACAAAATAATAAGCCACGGTGGCGATATCGTAACACAACTAATAAACGGTAATTTGACACGACAAGTCAATTACGAGCCGACATAAACATGTATCGGCTTCGACGGAGTTTCGCTTGTAATGCCAGACGTGGGAAACATTTTTTTCTCTGTTTTTGCTCTATAGTTTTTATTTTATATACTGAAATATGAAAGTGAGTTTGTATTCAAAATTCCAAGAATTACAAAGATCTACTTATTTACTAAAGTTAGTTCTAATCTGTGTCTAATAAAGCCATTCGTAACGTATTTTATATAAATTATAGTATCAAAAAGAAATCTTATCATCGTTAAAAATTCAAATTTAATTTATCAATTCTCTTTTATCTTGCCATGACACACATTAAAAACAATTACACCTTTTAATGATATAATTAAACAATCGCAACAATCTGAAATAATGACTTTCTCGAAAGAAAATCCTGACCTTTTCGTTCCGAAACTTTCACTTACCCCGAAAGTATTTAATTAAGTCGACGATATCGAACAAGTACGTCCATTATGGAGTTCGTCTCATTAGCTCAATATCAACACGTCTTATGCCTTTAATAGATATATAATCATGCATATTATTTAAATTGCTTGACAAATTACATGTCGGTACCCAGTTGTACCTGCCCAGTTGTCGGTTAAGTTTCGACTTGCATTTCTTGCAAGCTTCGAGATGCTAAGGTGAACTACTGAGAGTTGCTACAACTTGAAAACGATTTTTGTATTTTTTTCTGTCGACTGTATATTTTTTATAAACAGTAAGACTGTTGTATAATTTTAAAAAGTGGTGCCAACTGTCTTTTCGAACACCATAATTATAGTTGTACCTACCATAATCAAATCATGTATCTATGGTTTTTCAGAGTCATGAATAGAAGAAAATATGAAAAGCGTATGCAACAAGGCTGGACATGGAAAGTTTGTATCAAAATCTGTCTGAAACCTGATTCAAATCAATCATTCAATATCAAACTGTTGTGGCGTTTGGATATTATTTTGATCAGATATCGCTGAAGGTTATGAGAGCAAATATAATGGTATTCAGGTTATTGAAGACTGAACAAACTGGACAACACTGAACTGAAAAGCAGATCATGGCTACAGTTGGGATTCATCATGACAAGTAAAATATTTTCTTTAAAGATAGGAATTTAGACGCAGTGTGCATGTTAATATTTCTGACTAAAATATCAGGAGGAAATAGTGCAATTAGTAGCCAAATCACCTCAACAAAATTCAATGTCTCTCAATGTTGTAGTTTTAGATTACTGTCGCTTTTAGAGACTAATATAGAAATATTTGCCAAATATTAGGTCCCCACTTATGAAATCAACGTTTTGTATGGAAAATTTTAAAGAAGTTGCATTTTTCATACTAACATTTTCTTAATTTATTTAACAACTATGAACACTAATGTTTTAAAACTTTTATGCACTAATGTTTAAAAACTAAGATAACGTATGCCACTTAGATTATGCGACAAAAATAAGTTTTGGCTAAGTTAAAACAAAAACAGTGGTCATTTTTGTTAACAAAAAGAGGAGTCACTTTTAAGGATTTTTTTATGTTTAGAAAACTATAAGTAATAAGGTTTTTTCACTATTCGTAGTTGTTTATGATGGTCATTATTCGATATAATATCAAGCAATTGATGAATATTTTAAATCATAAAAGTGACGAAGTTCTCTATTTGTGAGAAAAAAACGCCAATTTCATAGGTGTGGACCTAATATTATATTATGATTATCATCTCCAAAGGTATCCACCATAAAGTCCTTAGCTCTCAGACACGAGTCGCCAATTAGTAGTGGGTACTAAAGGAAAATGTGGCCGCCGGGTAAAATTACGAGACTATGGGTAAGTACGTACACATGCGCGTGAGTATTTGAGCGTCCCGATCTCTCGGGCTCCTGACGAAACGAGTTATAATGCTCACATCACTACTACGTACCTATAGGGCTACCACACTAGGAGTTAACGTTCTTTATAGAATCAACTAGTGGTCCTTAGTTGACAGAACTCTATCCTTTCGAATGAAATATTATGAAGGGTTAAAAGGTTCAGAGGTCCTCAGTGGTCACAACCGTGGCTGTCAAGCAAGATGTTCTAGGGACGAGGTCAGGCAAAAAGTTATTGAGATTTTCTTTTAGATAAATGTCAATGGTAGCCGAGAGCTTACTTGAGACTAATACCGCATTCGGGGAAATGTGGGTGTACCTACAGGTTTGCTTCGCGTGATGATAGGCGATGAAGATGTAACTGATGAATTATATTTTGAAAGGGATTGTGAGATTGCATCGTGAAAGAGGGAGGAAGATCCGAAAAAAAAATACGTAGTAGATCTATTCATACAAATTCGTAGAATCCACCTGGAATATTCGTGTTGTCTGAACTGTTTTGATGTGTGAGTGGCGCCAAAGTTATTTTCAGGTGAAAACGTAGTTTTAATCGTCAACATTAGTATTGATCGGAAAATGTTTAGTTGAATCGCTAAACGTTGAGAGGTAGATACTGCTTAGTTAATGAAAAAGAAATTACAGCAGTGTAAGTTACAAGTAACTATGAGAAACAAATACAACCTAATTATAATATTTTTACAATTGCATCTTCATTATTGTCTTCATTTACCTGTAGGTAGTCATTAACAGACTTGTATTTTATGTTAATTGTCCTTTTACACATTCTCATGTGACTAACATTTGAATATTTACATTCTAGAAATACAGGAATACGATGATAAACCAGATTATCCGACGATCTATTGCCTCTGAGGCAACGATAAACCGATTGTAGCAAGAAGACAAATTAAAGAGAAAACGACTAGTAGTCAGAACCTGCCTACGATGTAACACAGACCAATCTCACGCAACATCACCTGTTAACGGAGAAACAACAAGTCTTCTATAAATCGTTCGTCACCGCACATTCTCTTCGTTTGTTTTCGTCGAAACTTTTGACACCGAAAATATGTTTGCCATTGAGCCACTTTTCCATGGCCATCCACCATATTTGAAGGACGTCTATGAATTCATTCATAACATACCTGATCCTAACCCACTTTGGTATATAGGTCGTCTAAAATTTAGAAGAAAATCTGTTGTACCGAAATTCAAATTAGAATATTCAGAAGAGGGTACGCCTAACATAAAAGACGTAGAAAATAATTTGAACACCTGTGAAGATTCACAATTACGTAATAACTTTTATTTGTTAAGCTTTAATTTTCTTTTATTTCATACATATTTATTTGCATTCCAACTTTTTTAATAGAATATTTTAGTACAATAAGCAATAAAAAATTCTTGAACATACAAATATTCGGCCTAACTAGCTCTTTGCGTACGTTTTTGTTTGGGCCATCATCTTAAAACATTGAAAATAGGTTTCTCCGTTTATTGTTTCTTTCATGTGGCGCGGTTATCTGGCTAGAGAGTTATTTATTAGTTTATTATTTAGTCTATTGCAGTGGTTTCAGACGGTACAGGTGATAATATTATGGTTGTCTGTTGATCGCCATCGAATTTTACTGAGGCCACTTACAACTTGCACAAAATGAGTTGCTGCAGCTGTGTATTCAGCTACTTCACTTTTCTTTATTTTTATATGACCACAAATATCTATAATGTTTTTGAAACTTATATTATTTTTATTGAGTTGAGGCTGATACTACCCTCAATACTTCTCATTCTCCTTTGCCTTGCTATCTTCACTATGAATTCTGATTATTTGGCTAGTGGTCTTCTTATAGCTTTATATAGGAATCTTCTTCGACCGATCATTATTATATGTATTATGTTATTTATTTGATTAGTGGTTGCAGTATATTTTTATTAAGACAAAGAAGGATGCCATTGTCCATCCTCAAGTCAAATTTTTCGAACACATGTATAGTATTTAATGCCAATACATAGCATTACTAGTAATTTTACACAATTGACACCTTCATCGCTCACTGAAGCTACTTTCTTACTCCGAAGAAAGATTACTTGAATAATTGTGAGCCTAGAATTTGTTAACATCCATTTAGTTGCTAACACGCCATTTGCCCTTTACGTGTAATCATTATAGGCAATAAATAATGCTAATGTGCCAACGTTAATTGAACTAGCAGTACGATATATGTTGGCAAGTCTTGTTAGTTAAATTCTTCAAGAGGCAAAATTAATGGGAAATGTGTAAACGTATGGTCGTAGGCGCAGGCAACATCCTTTCACTGCTGGTTTTGAAGCGACATGCGACAATGCCTGGTAAGGTATTGAAAGGTGAATGAAAGGTCAAGTCTTTGCTTCATTATTGGTAAAAATACAAATGTCTTAAGTTTAATAAATAACGCTTGGTAATAAGATTAGGCCATTAGTTTACAACAGTTGGAGGAGCTCAGTAATTTGTAGTTTGTATTGCTAAAGCCAGTACTTCCGAAGCTTTGGCGAGTTTAAATTTATTCAAAGACTGACTTACGATGCTATCGCAATTGTTTTGCTATGTTAGCATTATCATCGATTTATCCAGCTACTTCATCATTTGACCATATGTTGCGATTTACACGTCCGCATGCACGACTGTGTCGCAGCAAAAAGTTGTCATATGCATATGCCCTGCGGTCACAAATGGAGATCAGCAGCGGTATCCGATCAGTACCGTTGCAAACAGATACAGTAGTAACCTCATACGTCAGAGTACTAATGTTAGAAACTCATGAATATAATCGATCACATAATTGATTTCTCATTGACTTTTTTTACCGTTCAACAACATAGTTTTGTGCAATGGTGGGCGTCCACACGTGTTTAGTGTACAGTGAATCATTATACCATTGTTACTACCGATGTTATTTGGCAGTCGTCAATACCCATATCAAACCATCATTAATCTAATCCAAACTGTCCAAGTGTTTCGCCAATACGCTAATCTTCCAAATCTAAAGCGTCTTAAAACTTATTCTGTACAGTAAAATTTGGACTTTGTTGATATATAATTAAAGTTTGATTTATGTTGTTGGGTAGAGAGTGACAAGAATGTAAATGAGAGTATGGTATCGGCACCTGTGAGTCTGGTCGGTTGGTGACGTCAGGGCGGAGTAATGTAGCCTGACGATTAAGCCTCCAATCAAGGAGTCTATAATACGTTTTTGCGAGTGCCACATTCAATTTGTTTTGATTATGATTAACTTGCGGCGACTAGCTGTGAGGTCGAGTTTCCATTTGATATCACTTGTTGATCATTTCAAATAAAAGTGAAATCTAAGTATTAGTTTTTACAACGCTGTCCAGCGTTGTTTAGAGATTAATATAGAAGAAGAGCTATAAAAGCAGTTCGAAGTTGAATTGAAGTAGTTACAGATATTTTTTACGGTGTACTTTTGTTAGTTACGACTAGAATACTTCACGCCAGTGAACGGATGCCGTCTGTCGGTACTGGTTAGCTCTTAACTGCTATGGCAACCCTGAAAGGCATATTTTACTATTTGTTACTCCTATGTGACTTTATTTCCTGCATTAACCTACATTATTATCACACTTTTTTTCACAGTGGGTACTGTAGTGGATTTGTCATGACATAGGTATTTAAAAAAAAAAGTTTCTACGGAGTTTCTTGCCGGCCTTTCTCTATTAGATCTACCTTTGAACCGTAGACCTAGTTTTGACATTTCATACGTACCTAAGTTGTAATCTGATCTATTTCAAATAAAAAATCTTTGACTTTGATTATCGCATAATCTCCAGTATAAATCATCCAAACTTGAATTTCTCGAGGGGATAGGTCAGTGTTTGTTTTACTACGCCCACATTTAGCTAATTCCGATGTTAAGGTCTCATGTAGTACGACTCGAGCCTTTTACCGTTTACCAGATAATTTCAAATTCCGGGCTGCCGCTGTGTATTGTAAGAGGCATTAGGTGTTATATCACGAGACGTTCACCTATTGTAAGTAGTGATGATATCATTTTGCATTCACTAAACCGTTTGCCAAGTGTTGATTCTGGCATTGTACCTCAGGAGCATTTGTTAAAGTTAGGATTTAGGAACTGAATCTCAGGTTGATTCTCATGCAAGTGTTCTGCCTAGCCTTTTCCCAATTATGTTGGGGTCAGCTTCATGTCTCACTAGATGCGGCAGAATACCAGTATTTTACACGGAGCGACTGCCATCAGAGCTCCGCAACCCAGTTACTGGGCAATGCCGATATCCTAGGGTTAAACCAGTTGTCAGATTTTCGAGCTTCTGACTACCTACCCATAACGACTGTCATAGGTATTCGTATAACATCCGGGACTGACTATTTAATGTGCTCTTCGAGGCACGGAGGGGTCTCGATGTGCAACGGTGACCCATCCACAGACTGACCGCGGCAAGTGCAGCTTAACCTGTCGATTCTCATGCAAATAAAACGAAATCGTAAAGCAGAAGAATCATGATCAACCCATTACTGTTCCAGTGCTGGGCACGGGCGTCTTCTCAGAATGAGAAGGGTGTAGGTCTAAGTCCATCACGCTAGTCTGGTGTGGGTTAGCAGACTACACAAGCCATTAAGAACACTTTTTTGGACATTTCTTCGCGATGTTTAATTTAAGTTGAGACAAATATTTCTTAATAAGTACGCAATACATGAATACATAGTTCAACATTTAAACGTTTATGCATGGATATGTGTGTGTGTTGGAACTCACGACAAGGAAGCCTAGTGTTGAGTTACGATCATGAAGTTTTTATTTATTAGATACAATAACATTATACCATAAATGACAAAATAATCAATTTACACGTTATTTAATTATACGACGTCCTATAATGAGGTGTAAGTTACAACTTATAAGACGTCCGGCAGCTTCTGTTAGAACAACCGTAAAATGATCACACTTCCTATTTGCTCATTAAGTTTATTCGTGACTTGACATTAAACTCCAAAATGACGTAAGCACCATAACAACATCGAACCTTATTAATGACAAAGTAAAGTCCCAAATTGAGTGCCCCATGAAAAATCGTGAGGTATTTGTCGCGAATTTTAAGCTTGAGCTGTATGCAGTATCGATAAGCCCCTAATGTTCATGCATTTGCAATGCGTTCCGTTTCCGTCCGAAGTGTGAAATAGGCTTACTATATTAAGTGGCCGGCCTAACCCACTCCACACCCCGTTAGCGCATACATTTTCGGCTTATCTTAAACATTGTTGCGGAAACGACACAGACAGTAAATAGACATAAATATTATGTTTTAAACATAAATTACTATAGAATATGTTTCGTAAGGACCAAAACACATGCAGCACGTATAACTCCTGCAATTAGCGAGTTAGATGTGTAAAATACATACAACAGAATCTTGTAAGGGTGAATAGTAAGAATACAGTTATAGTTAATATCGGTATGTCAGGATTGCTAGGATGGTAAATAAAGTAAATGAAACCAACATAAATTCTCCACCACTGAAAGTACTTATATTTGGGTTAGGGGTTATTTACAGAAGCTAGTTCACAATATAATAATTAACACAATTTACACAAGATCAGCAAATAAGGACAAGCTAATCAGACAAAAGGTCAGACTTCTTCGGCTGTTCGACATAGAATCCTCAGCTCCATCGAATGGCCACTGTTTTTACAACGTCGGGTACGTTGATATATCTTGACGACTACCTTCCTTTATCAACATTGTCCAGTGTTACCAGCTACCGACAACAGTTGCCAGATCTACCTAATAGCATATTAGCGCATTAAAAAGCGTAAGTACACCATTTTCCAAGGAAAGAATTGCTTCTTTGAAGCAATTGATAATTTTCGCGTGTACTTTGGGCCTTTTTCTTAACTACCGTGACCGAAACACAATGTCTCTAAAACCAGTACCTAACAATAGGCGTGATATATTTATATTTCATCCATTGTTTGTTTATATTGTTATGGAAATGAATTGCCCATACAATAAATGCAATGAATTTAAAACAATGTCAGCGAATCGCGAAGCTCTTTAGCGTATGAGACATTGCTCTTTAAGCTTTGCGCATCTTAAAATTGTTCACCGAATTCGCAATATTGTTAAAATCATCATCATCTTCCAGCCCTTATCCCAATTTATTTGGGGTCGGCGCGACATGTCTTTTACTTCCATACATCTCTATCAGCCGTCATCTCAATGTTAACTTCCTTCCTAGCCATATTATCTTTTACACAATCCATCCATCTTTTCTTTGGTCGGCCTCTTTTCTGATAGCCATCCACATTCATACTTAAATCTTTTCTCATAATAATTATGCTCCCCTTTCCTCTTCATCGCATATGCATACCATGGCAACTGATTGCTAAGCAGTTTTTCTGCAATATTAATTTTAATATTTCTACACTACCTACTGCCTTTTTATTTACATCTTAAAACCTTAGAAAAATAATAACTTCTTTTTTTATTTGAATTTTTACGACTTCCACAGGAAGAGATCTTTGTTTAGTTGGGAACCAAACTCTAGCGGCTTTACTAATAAAAGTTAAATAAACTTACGACAAGCTTTTACTTCGAAAAAAATATGATTATACTGACGTTATTCATGACATAACTTTATTCAGCGTTTATTAGTAAGGAGGTGGATGTGTACTAAAATATGTTCTTCTCTACTTAAATATTAATGTTCGACGTTTTAAGGATACTTATGTCACGGCGGTGGTTTCAGAAATATGAATGTAGAATATTTTAACATTCTACGTGAGTCTGACTTAGTGCCGACCTCAACAGTCTTGAACCTTGTATTATTTATTGAACTAATTTTGATATACCCACTTCGTTTTTTTTCTTCGCAGAATTCGGATTAAATAATTCAAACTTTTTTTAATTTATTAACTTTTCTTCTTAAATAGTCTTCTTTTTTATTATAATTACTAGCGACCCGCATCAGTTTCGCACGGATGCAATGTAGATACTAATGTGGGGCATTTAAACCTTCCTCTTGAATCACTCTATCTATTAAAAAAACCGCATCAAAATCCGTTGCGTAGTTTTAAAGACCTAAGCATACATAGGGACAGACAGACAGCGGGAGCGACTTTGTTTTATATGTAAAGAGGATACGCAAAGAGTATATCAAACATGTAACTAGAACTTTAATGAATTTTCATGGATATACCTACAAGTCGATGAAAGAATAAAAAAGTCTATGGTTCATTTCTCACGCAACACAGAATTGATTAAGGGCGGTAGGAATTTAGCATTATATTCCACAAAATAGGTACTTATACATATTTATTTTTCCTTAATTGCAACTATTGATTTACTATCCTGATTTATTGAGTGAACGGAACATTGACACTTGCAATATACGCTGTATTTGTTAGTGCCCGCGGCTCTGATTGTGATTACAAATTTAGATTAAACACTACTTTGATAAAGTGGGTATTATATAATTTACATAATGAATATTTGAACTAGAGTGTTTGCAGTGTCCCTACTCGTATTTCGCATGGCGCGGAAAAGGCAACGACCTCTACAAACTTCTGTAGCTCTTCCAGTTTTATGGGACTCTCATACGTTTACTTATGTTTGTATGATCCTATGTATTCACTGGTTAGGGATGTCTCATAACTTTTTCTTTGGGGTGTCTTAAGAAGCAACTGAGAGATATCAGATTTTGGTTATCAGAACTTATTTATTAAACTTATTTTATTTTTTTTGCTTATTTGGTGAGGGGCTCGTGGCTAAATAACAACCACGCCGATCGTACGATCGTACGATTTGCAAGGTTAAGCTGCGCTTGCCGCGGTCAGTCCGTGGATGGGTGACCATTTAATACACATCGAGACCCCTCCGTGCCTCGGAGAGCACGTTAAGCCGTCGGTCCCGGGTGTCATACAAATACCTATGACAGTCGTTACGGGTAATCAGAAGCCCGAAATTCTGACAAACGGTTTAACCTTAGGATTGCCCAGTTACTGGGTTGCGGAGGTCTGATGGCAGTCGCTCCGTGTAAAATACTGGTATTCAGCCGCATCTGGTTAGACTGGAAGTTGACCCCAAGATAATTGGGAAAAGGCTAAGAGGAAGGTTATCAAAGGTGGAAAGCTAATGCTTTGGCAATAATCGCTCGTTGCTGCTTCTGGAACAGCGTAATGTTCATCAGTAAGTACAACTCTACTGACTTCTATAACATTATTTTGAACTTCTGAATATATTTATTTATAGTTCATTGGTATGGAAGATTTGTACTCATATTGAATTTGCACTGAAATATTAATGTCATAAATATCTAGAAAGTAGTGATAGCCTAGTGGGGTGACCGTCGGACTGGCAAGTCATAGGTCTCGAGTTCGAACTCAAGGCACGCACTTCTGAGTTTTCGGATTCATGTGCGTATTATATAATTATCACATGCTTAAAAACGGTGAACGAAAACATCGTGAGGAAACCGGCATGCCTGAGAGATATTTCTCGACGACATGTGAACCCAAGTCGGAGGCCCAGCATAAACTCTGACACCAGGTTAGTCACTAACCACACGAAAAGAAGAAGAAGAATATCTAGAATCAAGTTAACACATTTATCATTTAAACTTTATCTGCTATTATCGTTATGATTTCAAACGATTCTTCGAGTTTGTAAATCCCACCTACGTATCAGTCACTAAAGCACAGCTTACCCTGCAAGTAGGAAGCTTGTAAATCTGAGTAAGGGGACTTAGGATTTACGAATATGAAATACTGGATCATGTATACAACCTGTTTCGAAAAGCCATAAGGTCCGGTAAAACGACGTTTGACGACACGTTTGGTGCAGTGGTTTAGTTATTGGCTTTCTGCGCTACGGGTCGTGGGTTCGATTCCCGCACGGAACTAATATTTATGTGGCATTTTTTTTATCCTTGGAAAATCCGCATGGATGTCCCTCGCCCGGGGAAGGCGAGGGGGTTTGCCGGATTTTTACCGGCTAAAAACCAACGGTGTCCCTCCTTCTGACCTAAGGCCGGGGTTACGGTATTTGCTATTGCATGCACCGCAACCCCGGCAGATCTTGGCCCACCAGCTTCTTCTGGTGGACCTCTCCAGACATTTGTATGGCCTACCGATAGTTGTTCCTGGTCTGGGCGTTTGTACATGTGAAGATTTGTGTCGGTAAACGCTCCCACGATACAGGAGAATTCCTAGTGTGGGGCAACGGTTTTTAAAAGCAAAAAAATCGCTTAATCTTATTTGCACAACATGCATTATCATATTGTATTATTTCATTAAAAGAGATGTTAAGTAAATAATCAGTTTATGTAAGCTCTTCAAAGAAATGTATTAATATAATCCTACTATAATTTCGTTTAGTTTTAGTTAGCTCGCCCCCTATTACATGGGACTTAAACATAACGGCGAAATGAGGGTGTTACTATACACCTCTGCCCAACCCTTCGAGGAATACAGGTGTGATGTTATGTTATAATTTAGTTTTATAATTGAAACCTTTTACAGATAATATAGGCAGTGCCTTAAGAAGAATACAATATTTTGTTTACTTGAAATATTGGTAAATGTATTGATTTAATCGATCCTACAAGATGACAAAAGCATCACCTTTTTTCAATTTGTCACCAATAGATTTTAATATATATATATATATATATTATATTTCAGACCATAGATCCATATAAAATGTTAGTACAAACTTAAAAAAAAAAATGGAAACTAATGTTTGTAGAAATACATAAAAAAGCAGCACATTTCAATTTGGTACATGAACTCCTTCCCGCACATGTACACCCACCCAGTGCCTGAGAAATGGACCATCAATTTTATCCGCCAAGGTGGCGAGAATACTGTTGGTACTGACTCTAAATCGCTGCCGGATCGAGGCACATCGCTTGCGCATAATGGCATAAAAGTCATCCAGCCGCGCATCAGCAAATATGCCTGATGCGCTGCAAAACCTGGGCAACTCCAACAGCACTCTCAACGTAACACTCTCATTTTAGCAGTAAATAAAATTATAATAAAATCCATGTCCCAATTTTGAATATCAGTCTCAGTACCTTTACCTATTGAATACAGCCTTTAGTGAAATAATAAAGTGTTAATAATTCATTTTAATATCACGTATCGTGATTGTAAGTACCTAATCCATTAAGTATACTGATGGCAATAAAACTTTATTAATTGTCAGTGCCAATTGCTATTAGCAATAGTTGGGGCGATTTGTTAAGTGTCAGACTTCAAGATCCGTTTGTGCTACTACAGGGGGGCAATTCTACTAATAGAATTGTTGATCAATTGCAACCGAAACTTTCATTCTGACAGCTTTCGTTTACAAAAACTGTCAAATTGTTTGACAACAAAAATAATACCAAACATTTTGATAGTTTTCGTAAACGTAAACTGACTTCTGACGGCTGTGGTTCGTTTACGTTTTGGCAACAATTTAACATAACATAACATCACTACTGTATTCCCCGCAGGGTTGGGTAGAAGTGTGTAGTAACCACCCTCATTTCGCCGTTATGTTTAAGTCCCATGTAATAGAGCGCGAGCCGGGCACAAATCAAAACTCCGGGCTGCTACTAAGGAATTCCACACGGAAAAACCCAATAACACTTTGCCCGACCTGGGGATTGAACCCAAGACTTCACGATCAGCGGTCGCGCTTGCCACCACTAGAACGAGGCAGTTACAATAATAATACAGTTACGACAATTTTGTTTATAGAATTGTCCCCCAGTTCTGCCAATCCCGTCTGTCGACGTAGTAGGTACTTTGAAGGAAGATGCAAACAACTCGGGAATGTGAGACTTTGGGTTACAACTCAAATGTTTACCCTTCATTGCATTTTGCTTTGTTGTATGTTTACGTAATAATTTGTAAGAGCGAAATGTTCGCTGGAATTCTGGTGAGGTTGTCTTTAGTTGAAAATAATGAAGTTATTTAAAAAAACTTAGATCTCTCGTTTCATAGACAGCTACAGTCGGTCAAGCTAGCTCTGCATTACAATTGTAATGGCAGCACTGCAAAGAACAACCATAATCATTACAAAAATCATAATTTTTAACTGAATTCCAAAAAAGGAGGAGGTTATCAATTTGGCAGTTTATTTTTTTATTTTTTTTTGTTTGTTATCTCACGACACCGTTTTTTATATACTGATTTGAAAAAAACTTTTTTGTTTTAAGAGTATTCTTTCGAAGTGCTCCCATTTAAATTTGGTGAAGATCTGATGAAGAACTTCGGAGATAGACAATGGAACTCCTCAGTGACGAACAGTACGCATATTGTGATGATGTGATTATGACATAATCACATCATCACAATATGCTAGCTCGTTGGCCTCACAATTCCAGTCGTTTTGGAATCTGGGTCGCTTCCACAGTTTCTTACGACTGGAGTTATCCACCTGCTCCATAAATCAGGTAGTACTGTGGAACCCAAAAACTATAGACATGTTTGCCAACGGTCTATAAGCTTTTTACGTCCATTTTGAGATCCAAAATTAATACTCATGTGGTAAATAATTCTATAATGTCTGCTTCTCAAAATGGATGGACGAATGGGTCCCACGGTACTAAGGAGCTACTCCTCATTGATATGGACATTAGTCAACAAGTTCGCCGATCCCGAAAGAATCTGTCGACATGTTGGACAGACTATAAGAAGGCCTACGACTCGGTATCACATACATTGCTCATGAGGATGCTGGAGTTGTATAAAGTAAATACTACTCTAAGCGCCTTCTTAACGTCATGTATGGGGCAATGGAGGACAGATCTTTACTATCCAGGATGTCGGCAAATTCAAGGGAGAGGAGAACCAATACGGACTGAGCGAGGTATATTCCAGAGCGATAGTCTGAGTCTATTGTGGTTTTGTTTAGCCTTGAACCCTCTGAGCACATTGTGGAGGGTTCAGGGTTAGGCTACCGGTTGAGAAGAGATGGTCAGGTAGTATCCTACCTTCTCTACATGGACGATTTGATACTCTTTGCCCCCAACAATTTACACTGTTGGAGTTACTCAAGGTAACTGAAACTTTCAGTAATGGGGAGGTACAGGCAAAGCTAATTTCAGATGGCGCCACCCTCGCTGGTATCAATTACAACCAATCGGTACGGGTTAAATTAACATTGCCAATAATGTCAAACAAACTTTAACCAATTAAATTGCGTTGGTACCAGTAATGGTGGCGCCATTAGTTACCCAGTGTGCTACCCCATTCCATCAGGATGGGATTTTGGTGTGGACAAATGTGCAGTCATACATGTAAGGCGAGGAGAGATTATGGAATTCGTGGGAACCCAACTCTCGGATTCCATACACCTTAGACTTCTCTCCTCAACCGAAACCTACAAATACTTGGGCATGTCGAAGGCGTTAGGCATCAATGAGGCCAACATGAAGCAATCGTTACGGGTGCGCTTCGATGGCCGTCTGAAAAAACTACTCAAGTCTTTTGTCAGGCGGAAATAAGGTGCGCGCCTTTAACGGTTGGATCATGCGTCTTGATGTACTCCTTCGGCATACTCAAGTGGACTCAGACTGAACTTGATGCCCTGGATAGGAGGGTCTGCACGCTGTTGACTGCATACCGAATGCATCACCCACGTTCATCGGTGATGAGGCTGTACATTCAGAGGAAGTGTGGTGGTCGAGGTTTTTTAAATGCTAAGACCCTCCACAACCGCGAGGTGTGCAGGCTCAGATAGTACTTCCAAGCCGAAGTGGGGATGCATCGAGATGTAGTCGCAGTGGACAAAGGATTCACTCCGCTCTCCTAGGCTAAAGAAAACTGGCGCCTTTAGTACTGGATACTTCAGCAACTCAGTTTTCTCTATATTATCTTACTCCTAAAAAATGTAACACAAAGTTAACTAGAACGTAAAATAAATACTTAAATATGAAAAAAAAACTGTCTGTAGAAACTTACTTCTGTATTGCATGGGTTGACATTTTCTATATTATTTTGTCTAATTTGCATTGGCTGTAATGTAATGTATTATAGCAGTGATAGCCTAGTGGTGTGACCTTCGGATTGCCAAGTCATAGGTCTCGAGTTCGAACCCAAGGCACGCACCTTTGACTTTTCGTATTCATGTGCCTATTGTATAACTATCACTTGCTTAATAACGGTGAAGGAAAACATTGTGAGGAAACTGGCATTCCTGAGAGATATTTCTCGACGGCATGCGAAGCCAACTATGGGCGGCATAAACTCTGACACCAGGTTAGTTACTAACTACAGGAAAAGAAGAAAATTGGCTGTAATACAAAGAAATTAATAAAATAAAATGAATTTAGTTAAATTATGAATTTAACAAAACTACAACAATATTATCATTTTATTTTACTAACAATGTCAACGGTATCCCGTTTTACGCATTTTGATAAGTACACTTATAGTTGTTTGCTCATTTTGGGACACTTCAGGCTTTTAAATCAAGCCCAAAATCTGTTGACTTCTCCACGACGACGTCATAACTTTGAATACTGATATCTGGTTAATCCAAAAAGAGAAATAACTTTAAAACATCCAACCGAATTTAACCTATGAATAAATAATAAACTGCAACAACTCATAATTTAATCTTTGATTTTAAAAATATTTAATTATAAACAGAAGTATCATCTAAACGTCGCAAAGTTTTAATAATAAAGCGTAACAAATAGAAAAATTCTTACAAGCTATCATAATGTTTAACTGTAAACCGAATTAAATCTAATTGTTGCCTAATTAAATAACCATCTTTAAAAAGCAAAACGAAATAACTTAAAAAAGTTCATTTTACAACCAAAATAATAGAAATGCAAACAGTTACCTTTTTATAATAAATGGAACCATTGGGTATTAGAACAGGCACATACACATCTAGCCCTTATCACTGCTGGCGTAATGCTAAATGGCGTCGTTTCGTGAATATTCATTGGCCCACTTCGTCAAACATAACGAGGCGAATGGTCCTCTATTTCGCTTGTGGTTGTCCGAATCAAGCGCCTGTTAAACTGTACGTATTCTTTACGCGGTCTTAATGCGTTTTTTGATGAAATCTCAAAAAACCATATTTTTGAATTATTTCGGTTTATTATTAAGGGTGCGATGTTACGAGCAGCGTCTTTAGTAGTTCCAACCATGTTTTAATTAAGGCCATTAAAATGAAAAAAAAAACATTTAAACAAAAATAAAACCGACTTCAAAAAAACGAAAAAGAGAATAAAATAATTACCACATTATAATATTAAGAGTTTCGGAAGTCGGTTTTATTTTTGTTAAAATGTTTTTTATCCATTGTAAAGTTTGCTCTGTCGGGCTAGGTAATTAGGTATGGATATAGCAAAGCCAACTCTGATTGAAATAATGAAGACACTGCAAAGATTTTCACAGTAATTGTTTGCAGTGTTGTCATAATTCTTCTGCAGAGTTAGCTTGGCCTGACTCTAGATCTGTGATTTTAATTTCTATCATGTACTTACGAAAACTAAGCAGCATTTCATACCAAAACCAAACTCAGTTTTGAGATTATTATTCACATGTATCATCAAATAATCAAACCATCATTTATCTACGATCAATACTTATTAGCAAAACAATGCCTCCTCGAACACCTCTCACACATTGAACATAACACTCGATGAACTCCACAGATAAAATCAAAACCAATTTATCAAAACTATTATTTCTGCCAAATACATCCAACGCCCTACCTAAATACTTGTCTATGCTTTCAAAATGTCCTGAGAACGTGAGCACTAGTGCAAACAAATTCTGTATAAGTCTCTGGTTGCTGCAGTACCGAATTCCGAATTTGGAACGTTTGTATAAAGATCAGACGTGTTATTATCTGGGGTTAATGACACCGTTTGTCATCGATTTTTCGAAGATGGTGATTGGCTTGACTGCATTAACGTTGTTTTTACAGCTGGTAATTTATTGTTTTTTAATAATGATGATGGCATCTATGTTTCTTGCCGAGAGTTAAAGTGGTCAGCATTATAAGGATGTGACTGAGAGTAGAGTCAAAAGTGGAGCAAATTGAAAACTCATTTGATGATCGTATATCCGTTTAATACTCATTTATTGTATGAGATACAAAATAAATTAGATTATACAGGGTTACTGGAAACTCGTTTTCTAGTTTCCATTAATCCTGTATGTGTAATAGTCCTTAACCTTTTGACATCTCCGGTCAGTTTTATATGACAAACAAAAATGTTTTCGTGCCCGCGTCTCCTCAGTCATATTTATACTTACTATTTTGTCGTATAAATCCGACTGGGGCGGTCAAAAGGTTAATGAATTAGTTTTTCTTCTGATCAATATGGTAATAATGGTCCCATGTATAGTTCTAAATGTTCTAAGCAATGAAGATTTATTAGCTACTAACATAATATCGTCATACCATGTCATTTATGAAAAATATATCTAAGTAAATCTTTTCATATTTAGCTCCAAAACGCCTTACATCTTAATAAAGCTCAACACTATAAACAAAAGACATGCTTAACAAGCATGTGTTATATTATAATAGCCTTTATATAAACACGACCTGTCAGTTCAGATATTATCGACGTGAATCATATTACATCACTAGTGACGTCATGGCTCAACCATTTAAATCGACAGCCTAGTCTGAGAATGCAAATTCGAAATTTAAATGTGCCCTTCGAAGCTGTGAACTTGCGGGCCATAGACAATTAATTCGATTCTGTTATGTATTACTTCTATATTTCTTAATCATTGTTTATTTGATTGTAAATAATATTCTCGTGTAATAAGGACAGATTTAATGGTGGTGTCTAAAATACGAGGCCATTTGTTTATTCCTACAATATCTAATTAGGTTTAATATAAGCTGTATTTCATTTGGCGTAAGTTATCAGATAAACTTGAAAATTTTCATAGGGAGGTCACGAACACGTTTGATTTATTTGTTCAATAATTTTGCTTCAACTAAATATTAAACCCTACGATAATAAACTCTAGTCTTGATTACAATAGCTGTAGAAATTACCGCAAAAAGTAGTCTAATTTTTCCCCGATTAAAAATAGAGTCCCCAGAGATGGTAACATAACATCACGCCTAGTATTCCCCGAAGGGTTTGGCAGAGGTGTTTTAGTACACCCTCGTTTCTCCAGTTATGTTTAAGTCCCATGTAATAGGGGGCGAGCCTATTGCCATCAACCGGAAGGTACACAGAAGAACAAGAACAGAAGGTACTCTTGTAACTTGTGTAACTGTGTACCTTCTTAGGTACACAGTTGTTAATATCCCCATCACAAATGAAAAGTCATCGTTGTAAGAGGCATCAAGGGATTGACATTTCTTGCGCTCAGATGGGCCTAAGACCTAATTTTAAAGCATATCAATTAAAATGTCATTTGTAATAAATTTTACCGTACCAAAGCATTTAAGTTCGTTGAATAATGGAGTTTACGTTCTCAAGGCATCATGAAAATGTATAAATACACTGTTGCTAAATAAGACTTGGTGATTAATAAGAATTGCAAAATACACTTTAACGTCTCCTATGTCTCAATAACTTCGTTTTATTGACGGACAAAGGTCATGAGTTCGAGGCGTCGATCTTAAAAACGTGGATATGTGACAGGAGAACTTGTCTCCTAAATCTTCCTCCTAGCCTTTTCCCAACTATGTTGGGGTCAGCTTCCAGTCTAACCAATGCCATCAAACCTTGGCAACTTAGTAACTGGGTAATACCGATACCCTAAGGTCACACTCGATCAATAAATATCGATCGATAAGGCCTGATCGGTTGTCAGACTCGTGCTTCTGACTACCCTTAACGACTGTCATAGGTATTCGTATGACACCCGGGACCGACGGTTTAACGTGCTCTGCGAGGCACGGAGGGGTCCCGATGTGTAACGAAAGATCACCCATCTACGGACAGATCGCGGCAAGCGCAGCTTAACCCCGCAAATCGTATGATCGGCGCAGTAGTTAATTTGCCACGAGCTCCTGTCCGAGAACTTGTCTCCTAAATATAAATTCAAAATTTAAAAATATCAATCTCCAAGTACATTCTGGGCTTATTTATATTGTGTCTATCAAAGAATTGCGATTATCACAGTCAGTGACCGCAAGCTGCCGAAGAATGAAAATTCTTTCTATAGTCACACAACTTGAATTTATATAGATTTGTGGAAAGTAAACGGCGCCCAAAAAACTGGTGTTAGCAACAAAAACAAAATTTCATAGCAAAAACTTTTATGCAATGGCTCAAAAACTATAGGTATATAATAAGTTACCAGGACAAGTTATCTCAAGCATGAACATCAACGAATTTAAAAGAAATCTTGTCAAATTGTTTAATAACAAGGTGTATTATTCTGTTGATGAATATTTAGATGATAAATTTTAATTCCTTTTAATTACATCGAATCTGTTTCTATGGTATGTGACATACTAAATTATTTTGTTAATATTGATTATTATTGAATTAGTGACATTATTATTTTTATTTTGTGTTTTTTGGTTTCTTTTGCTTTATTTAACTTGACATTTTAACAATAATTTTATCTAAATTTGACATGATTTATAATGATTGTGATTGTACCTACTTGTAAATCTCAAAAATGTTTTGTTAAAAAGAAACCTGTGATATTTTGTATGCTTTTTGGCGCGACACAGCTAGGAGCTGATTTATTATCACATCTACTACATGTTTGAATTTGTCATGCTCCTAGCACCGTTGCTGCCCGTCAGAATTAATTTTTTAGTTATCAGTCAGTGAATCAGTCTGGCCCAGAAGGAGATGGCGGGACGAGCTAGACACTTTTTGAAGGATTGGCCGCAGAGAACCTTAAACCGAGAGGAGTGGAAGGAGGGTAGGGAGGCGTTTGCCCTGCAGTGGGATGATCATGGCTGAATAATAAAATAAAATCTGTCAGTCGTTGGTCAGCGGCAGGATAGGTACATCACGCTGACGTCATGTTTGCTATTAGAGAAGCTTACAACACTAAGGTTAATTCAGCTTCATGAATATTTGGGCTTGTACACAAAACTTCGATGCGACGTCGCATCGTAGAAATACTAGTATACGAGCTCGCATGACGCACAAAACTTACAAATTGATTCGCGTAATTGATTTTTCCTATATCTTCTTATCAGTAACAGCAGTGCGCAAATCTTTTTAAGCAAATTTATTCTACCTTGTATAAAGTACGTTCAATACGGTTGACGATCGTCTAGGGATTGGTCATCCGAACCTTGGAAGGAAGACGCCTCGCCGCACGAAATCGCGTACAGCAATTTGCGTCGCAGTTTTCTGCGTTGCGAATTCACATCGCGCCGATTCGCAGTTTTGTGTACAAGCCCTGAGGCACTCAATATTTAAAAATGGTGACCTAATCTGAAACCGTCTTGTTTACAATGATAGAACTGATAATGATAATTTGTTACTTCAATAAAGCCTTGAACTATCAGGTAATTACAACTTTATACATTACAGTCAATACATCATATATCATTTATAGCTAATAAATTGTTAATGGGATCAAAACTGAACGTGCACGTATTATGTTAATGTGAATTATACCTGTTTGGATTAACTTATTACCTTATTAATTCATCCCATGACTGTTCTTGACTTAGGATAGGAATAAAAATGAGCTCTGCTTGGCTTGGCCTGTCTGGAGTATTTAGATTCATAGCAGGATCTCACCTGTCAGAAGTAGACCATTTCAAAAATGATATACCTTGTATATTCTCGCAATTCGTGACGTTATAACTATTTTTATAGGCAAAATAGACACAATATGTCATTATTTTTAAATAAACTGCCTCGTTGGTCTAGTGGTGTTCGATCCCTAGGTCGGGCAAAGTGTTATTGGGTTTTTCCGTGTGGAGTTCCTGAGTAGCAGCCCGGAGCTCGGATTTGTACCCGGTTGATGGCAATAGGCTCGCCCCTATTATATGGGACTTAAACATAACGGTGAAATGCGGGTGTTACTATAAACCTCTGCCCAACCCTTCGGGGATTACAGACGTGATATTATGTTTTTAACCGACTTCCAAAAAGGAGGAGGTTACTATGTTCGTCTGTATGTGTTTTTTTTTTGTGTATGTTCATAGATATTTTCGCCAATTGTGAACCGATTTTGATGATTATTTTTTAATGAATAGGGTATACTTTGAAGTTGGTCCCATTTAAATTTGGTGAAGATCTGATGAAGAACTTCGGAGATAGACAATGGAACTCCTCAATGACGAACAGTACGCATATTGTGATGATGTGATTATGTTACGAGCAGCGTCTTTAGTAGGTCCAACCAAGTTTTAATTAAGGCCACTAAAATGAAAAAAATGAAAGCATTTTTTACAAAAAATTTAAACCGACTTCAAAAAAGAATAAAATAATTACCATACAAAATTAACAGTTTCAGAAGTCGGTGCCTTCAATTTGGTTCAGCGTGGATCAGCACCGACTTCTGAAACTGTTAATTTTGTATGGTAATTATTTTATTATTTTTTGAAGTCGGTTTAAATTTTTTGTAAAAAATGTTTTTTTGAATAAACCTTTGATTAATAATCAAAAAAATAAAGTTTCCTACTTCGTTTATGCCTTTTTCTTTCGAGTCGACGTCCTTTTGTGTAGGTACACTTCGTCTAGGGAAGGCGGACGGGTATGTCGGACTGTTACCGACTAACCACCCGGTGGTCGTCCTCAGCGCAGAAGGGGAGGATCCGGGATCTCCGATGGAACGATCTGGTGTCCCTCTTGTGCTAAGGTTCCGAACACCCCCGTAGTGCAAAGTACCACGTGACTACTACCGACTGATCTCTCTAGGGTTGCTTGATGGACGCCTCGAGTCGACTCTTGGCGTCAACAACCCTGAAGGTCCATCGCAAGTACTGTCACCTTCTACATATACTGAGCGTTTGGCATCAGCTACAATAAATTTTTTTAAAGAAATGCCGTTAAATTAACTCAGGAGGTCAGGAAAAAATAGTGTCATTTACACTTTAGGTTTGAAGCTTTTTTTTCTCATTGGACTCAGAGGTTTGGATTTTATCGATTTCTGAAGAGATTTGGTTCAAAAAGTGCCATATTGAAGAGAAAATAGCATCTCACAAGTCGCTTTCTGATCACCATCACATTTGCAAGGCAAACAGGCATAATCGTGAAATAAAAATCAAAATTTTTGAACAATAATGAAAAGTGTAAATGACACTTTTTGTTCCTGAGCTCCTCAATTAGACATAGTATTGTAAGTGATGACATAATAGAGAATGTATTAACGTTGTTAACTATCTAGTGACCATTATATTAATTGCAGGCTTTCAACGCATTTATGGCAGTCATGACATCAGTATTTAAATAGGTTATGGTAATCTGGAATAATGTAGTGACAAAAATTACAATAAACCAAAGCTTAGACTAGGAAGTTGATAAAAGTAACAAAGTAGGTACGTGATGTGTAGGTAATTGAAAAAAGTATATAAAATCGTGTTCGAGTTGGCAGTCCAAACGCTATTTTCACTTTCGTGAGCTTTTTGATAAGTAGACTGAGAAGAGAACACCCTATATTTCTTCTTTAATAGTCAATTGCATCCACCTGAGCAGTGTAGTTTCTTGAAAGTCAAATAGTAGAAGCTTCGCGTTAAATCATTCGAATTATCGATATTTTTTCCAAAGCCTAACTACAACCCGGTTGAGTTAAGTTTGCACTTGGCGCGGATGACGTCAGTCGGACAGTTAGGTATGGTATGCAAAAAAGGATTAATGGGAAATATTCAGGAGCCTTAAACACAATAATGTTTGTAATGAGTCTATGTTGATGATGATTTTTATATGGTTTATTTCAATGATTGACATTATTTTTATTAAGTGAGGTGCAAACTTAATTCAACCAAGTTGCACTTATGCATGCCTGTTACGGGAGCTAGCTTTAGGACCTTTAAATAATCCTTTTTTTTTGTCTTGGAGAAATGCACACGTATACTGCACTACAACGGGGAGAAAGTGCAGTTATGTGGGACTCAAACCCACTAAAACTCCACGGTGTCCTCCTCTGCCACATATAGCGGGAACACGGGCATGTGTAAGCACTCATCTGCGAAACCTTTAAAATATCCTGGAAAAAGACCAAAAAAGTTATGATTGTGAAGAAGTGCAGACATAGGTCTTTTGGAGGGAGGTTGGTGACCGCAGACAAATCCAGTACGAATCAAATTCTTATTCAGCCCAATCATATTCAAATTGATAACAGGTAAAACAAATGATACTTGGAAGTCAAAAGTCATGTAAACCACAAAACGAACTTGTGAGACAATAAAATCAATTGTTCGAATCCTATAGACATTGTTTACATGAAGTGAATTTAAAGCAATTTTTTAAGTGTGACTATAACATTGTATACCTACTACGTATGTACAATAATGTCAATTATAATATTGAAGGGTAATGTACAGAAGTTGCGATTGAAGCTTATACTTTTACCTGTGTGGGGAAGGGCTAGCATATAGAACCTCCTTCCACATGCTGGGAATAGACGCGTGATTATTGTGTTCCGTAACAAAATTGGTAAAACGAAACATTTATTAAATAACCTCGGTGTCTGTCTGTCTGACACAATTTTTTTCAGTAACTGACGTATATTTTTCTCTTTAGTTCATATAAAACAGTTTTGAGGGCTTATAACGTCACACTAAAATTTCGTATAACATATTTCGTTCATATCAGATATGTATTTATAAGGGCCCAGACAAACGAGACACACCGATAATTTAGTCCGCATCACGCTGTTTCCCTCCCCATCTTCTCGCCAGCAGCGCCCTAAGCTGAGGGCCAAGTGCCATTAGGGGTCGCCCTTAGTGCAATTGTTGCTAGTAGTCATGGTGTTAGTAGTATAGTAGTTAGCTTAGGTTAAGTAATTTACTCGTCCTCATTGCTTGGATTCCTCTCAGGTCTCGCCAATAACTGCCCGGTTACGTAGAAATGGTCCGCAAGACCATGTACAAGCAGCAGATGAGAAAAAAAGTGCATCCCGACCGCAACTGCAAAAGGTTAAGTTTGGAGGGTTAATGCAACTGCGTGACAACTGCCGACTGGATGTGCAGTCCACTTGCAGATACGGTAGGTATTAATTAACGAAATATGATTCGGATATATGAAAGTCATAAAGAACATTCTTATATTGATTCGCTTTCTTATTATAAATATGTATGGGAATCATGAGCTTTTCTGAACAAATCTAGCTTCACCTTATCGTCTAACATTACCTTTAAACATGTAGATCTGTACCTGCATTATTTTAAGATCCATGTACCTACCGTGTTTCTACTAAATAAGTCTCTATTTCTATTTCTTTAGCAAACAAACAAAAAGTCAATGCGATAACTATTTGGCAAGGTTAGCGTAATTGTTCTGCGCCAACGCAAACGCGAACTGCGCAGTTTACTATTATTTTACTATTCAAAAACAACTGATAACAATGAAGGATTGTAAAGGGGTGACATAATGCACTTTATTCTTGACTAATAACTCATACAAATGGCTCAATCAACTTTCAACTTACATATTTATGGGAACGAGGTTTTATGTGATAATTAATATGAAATCAACTAAAGCTGAGTTTACATTGTGAGTAACTCAGGTACAAGTTGTAAGTAGAGTACTGAAAATATTTTAGCTAGCTTAATTTTACAGATTCAGCCAGGTTCATCGTCTCTTATAAGTCGCTTACCCGACGGCAGAGGGGAATTGTATTTTTAATTTGTTCCCTCACTAAGATAATTTTTCACACCGTTAATTCAGTCCTCATCAAGCTGTCTCCCTCCAAGTCCTCCCGCCAGCAACGCCCTAAGTCGAGGTCCGAGTCCCATTAGGGGTCGCTCTTAGTGCTGTTGTTGCAAGTAGTCATGAGGTTAGTAGTAGTAGTTAGATTAGGTTAAATATTTTTCTCGTCCCCATTGGTTGGAGACCCTTCAGGTCTCGCCAATAGCTGCCCGGTTATGTAAAACGATGCACAAAGACCATCTACAAACAGTCCAACAGAAAAAAAGGAGATAGTTTTGGTAGTATTAGGAGCTATTTTGGCAATAACTTTCGTTGCTAAAGTTCAACACCTTCCACAAACATAGATAATTAACAAACATATATTCTTATTTACCACTAAATCTATCGAGTTCAAAAACTATTCCACTAAGTTGTAATCTTCGCGACGTTGTGCATATCTAAACGTTTTTGTGCACAGATCGGTATGCGCGTACGCCGAACATGCGCTATTCAAACGGTTTCCTTGCGTGTGTTATGCAACGAGATTTTCTTCTGGTTAACGTCATCTTGTCTGTTAAGTTCGATTTAAAATCTTAGTAGACAGTGTATTCAAATTAGGTAATACCGCGTTTATGTAGGAAGATTGTGATAATTAAGCTGAATGAAAACGTAGATGACATATCTAGGGACTTTAAAAAATCTCAACTAGGCCCTTATTCTCTATGACATAAGTTTTTTTTAGTTACAATTATTTTTTTACTGTTCATGGTGGCGCGGCTTGCAAAGGTCGTTTTGACATATAGGTATGTTAAATTCAGTACATTTGAAATAAATACGCAATTTTTTCCGATTGCACATTCATCTGGTAATTATGATTTGTGTGTTACATTTTGGTGTTTCATATAGGCTCTTACATTATTATTGTGGTACGAATGCATCCATTTGTGGATTCTGCAGTTACCTGCTCATGAATTTACTTATAGTTATATAAATATAGCAATATCAGACTGATACTGAGTAGCATATCTACATAATAAGTTTTATCACATAAAATCTACTAAGGGCCGATTTCACCGATCTCGGATAACTTTTATCTAAGGAATAAATTTTGACAGAAGTTCTATACAAATATTGCCAAATTTATCCCTCAGATAAAAGTTATGTGATGTTGGCAAAATTGGCCCTAATTTCGACATACATCAAATTTTGTTCAAAAACTATGTACAACGACATGATCATAGTAATCAACATAGAACAATAATGGTTTTTCTTTAGCATTCCATTGTATACGCTCAATCACAGTCTGACGACCTGCACCCTAGTTCCACTTGGCACACATATCCGTTCATAAATCCTCCAACTCATAATTACAAGTTGACTCTTGTAATTCATTATCAAAACAAAATTGTTTCAAGCAATTAAATCGAACGAGTCAGTGACAATAAACCATTAATTGTGTCGAAATGATTTATTCGAAGTAGGTATCGAGTGGTCGACACTCGCATAGTTCTGCAAACAAAAGATATACGCTGATTGACATTTAGAAACACCTAGCCTCGCCCTTTGTGAGATATCACACGAGACAATTTATTCAGTTCGTGTAAATTATTCCGTAAAGGGGCTTTTACAACTAGTAGGTACTACTAAGATTTTGATATATTTGACTTATTGGTATCCTGCTATCAAGCATCGTAAGTTTGGTCTACGAACAATTGCATTATTTAGTTTTATTTATTTTAATGAGAGATAAAGTACAAGGTTAAGATAATATCTCTCGAAAAAAATCTATAATCGAATGATTTTTTTCTCTGGAAAATTGTTTTTCGTTTGTTTCAACATCGTGATAATATAACCCTTCCTTGGCAGTCGGGTAAAAATACAAATAAAATTAATGGCCAGATTGTGGGAGTCCGACGGCATAGGCACCTCTGCTTATTCCTCCAAGGAATGAAAGCGTGACGATTGTGTTATAGGGTTATGTTTAGAACATAAAACATATAATATACGGTCTAAAGGTACCTTAAAGTCTAGCCTAAATGCTGTTGCTTTTCCTTGTCAGATAAACTTTGACAATGCTTTGAATATTGAAGTAGGCAATTGTTGATTCAATCCAACTTTAAAATGTCTTTAGAATATGTGGCATACATTTTCAGCTGAAGTGAGACTGGGCTGGTCACCTTTGCCCAATGCCCGGTGAGCTGTGGGCCAGAATAAACCACTAAGTGGAACACTGACTTAGCTAGATGGCGCCGTCGCTGCTAACCACGAAGAAGATGGCGGGACGAACTGAATAAATTACACAACGAAAACGAATGGTCCATATTAGCCGCAGACCTTTGCTCAGCAGTGGGATGATACAGGCTGACAGTAACAGTTTATGTTCTGCCTAGCCTTTTCCCAACTATGTTGGGGTCAGCTTTCAGTCTAACCAGATGCGGCCAATACCAGTATTTTACACGGAGCGACTGCCATCAGACCTCCGCAACCCAGGCAATACCGATATCCTAAGGTTAGACCGGTTGTCATATTTGCGGGTTTCTGACTTCCCGTAACGATTGTCATAGGTATATGAATTTATTTTCGAAAGTACATATGGTCTAGAATAAGTCACATTGGTATTTGATTGGTTCAATAATAAGACGATTTTTCAGTGTCAACATTGGGTGCAGTAAAAGAGCTTCCACGAGTGACGATACCTAAGTACGTCCGGTGCACCCTAGCACAAAACAGATAGGTACAGAAGTCAATCTACATACAAGTGCGCTCGCGCAACGCACACATAGACACTGCTCACGGACACGATATCTCGGACTGTTTGGGACTAGAGTGCGAGTGAGTGCGAGCGCGAGTGCCATGCGCTTGAGAGAGATAGATATATATGTAGATAGAGCAACCGCCGAGCGTAGGTATGAAAAGTGAAGTACATACCTACAAGTGATTGACTTCTGTACCTATCTGTTTTGTGACCCTAGGGAATCGGGCCGTCTCACCTTTTTACCACAATATAGCGACATTTTCTCGTATAGCGAGTGCACATGAGAGAAAGCGAGATTCTCAACGTACATGACCTACATAAAGCTAGTAACTATGTGTCAATATTTCAGTTTAATTGTTGAAATCAAACAGTTTTGCCGCTGAGGTCATAAACCACGCTGCAACGACATCACGTCTGGACATATTTGAAGTTAGCTAGTTAATAACATTAAAATCTACAATGTCACGTACGACGTACTTCTAACGGGTCCTGCAGAACTGTAAACTATGCATAAAAGGTTGTATTACCGTTTAAATAATGTACCTACAGCAAAATAAAGTAATGGAATGAATATTAATAGTATAATAAGTAGAAATAGAATTCGTGAGCTTGTGACTAATTAATAATTGCGCGGATCATACGATTTGCGAGGTTAAGCTGCGTTTGCCGTGGTCAGTCTGTGGATGGGTGACCGTTCGTTACACATTGTGACCCCTCCTTACATCGGAGTGCACGTTAAACAGTCGGTCTCGGGTGTCATACGAATACCTATGACAGTCGTTACGGGAAGTCAGAAGCCCGAAAGTCTGACAACCGGTCTAACTTTAGGATATCGGCATTGCCCAGTAACTGGGTTGCGTAGGTCTGATGGCAGTCGCTCCGTGTAAAATACTGGTATTCAGCCGCTAGGTTAGACTGGAAGCTGACCCCAACATAGTTAGAAAAAGGCTAGGTAGAACATGTGCTGATTAAGTTAACCTATTAAATTTGACGAAAAACAACGTGAGGTAAAGAGATTAACGTCAATGACAAAATGGTTCACGGTCGATCTCATCATGAGACACGAGATTTGATTTATATGCAGAAATTTTTGGAGAATATGTCTCGATCTTCGTCATTGAAAGGGCAAGGAAGAAGAAGAAATGCAGAAACACATAACTGAATTAATTCAAGTGTCTATACAGACAAAAGCCAACATAATGTCAACTAATTTTAAAGTAACAAAGTAATAATGTGTCTTTTGAAGATGTTTGTACAGCAACAATATTTCATATTGAGATAGCATCGTGATCCGAAATTATAAGCGTACTTGAAGCTGAAGAGAACTCGGGAACATCTCCAGGTTTGTGTGTAGGATGTTACTTGGATTCTTTAAAGATGGATATGAAGGTTTAAAATAATTGTTTTTGTGCATGAAGACGCGCATGTGGTAAAGAGAGCCGGGTATTTCAGTAAAGCGCAATGTTTCCGAACGGTTCCTTATTGGATCACTACCGCTTTCCTTTTTTTTCTGGCAGAATTGTGTCACGTAAAATCCCAAAGCTCTTCAGTAAAAATAAGGGTTGATATGGTAGGTACTGCTGAATGATAAATGAACCACTAATTTATGAGCTCCTACCACGGGTTTCAAGGTTGTATATTTAGTTTTTGAGGTTCTTATAAGCCGTCTCAACGTATAAAACAAACATTACAATGATTAAATGTAAGTTAGACATAAATGTTGTTAATGTAATTAAATGTTGGTCAGTTGTAACAAAACTATTTTTAACTACATGTTTCAGCGCAACAGTTGATGTTAAAAATCTTAATCTATACATAATATGTATATAATTACTTGTCCTGACTGACTGATTCATCAACGCAGAGCCTAAATCACTGAAGCTGCAACCATGAAAGGAGATGTTTCATTTTAGTATGGGACTCCGGCCATAAGGTGTACCTTTTAGAAAAGCTGGGAAACTAAACCCTGAATAGTTTACAGTAACATTTTTTTCATAATATAAAATGTTTTTTATGCACAAAATAAAAGTTAAAAATGTTTGACGTTTGTCGTGAGAGTTATGACAGCCGCGAGAGGTTGTAAAGATGACGTTTACCTTACCTACAAATTGATATTTGTTAATTACTGACTGACTGTGACCTGACATTTTGAATTTTTCGTTCAGAAGTACACGTCAAAAAAGAAGAATAAATATTTTTCTAACCATGAAATCGTCACACTAGCTTAGAATTAGTCGAAAAAGATGGCTAAGATAATAATAATTATTATTAATTGTACAAGAACACATACCTTTCATATTTAACGTCTACGTGAATTATGTTTTGATTTGACATGATTTCAGAACGAAAGCAGGCTATGCAAACTATGGGACGCCATGTTGAATAGAATATGGCAATAATTGAAAACTTAATAGATTTTGTGCACATCAAATCAGGTTTAAATTCACGAAAGAATATTTTTCCTCAATTCTTGGATTTTTTTCCCCTTTTTCGATAAATGTACATCTTATGGCCGAAAATGAAACATCTCCTTTGGACAGTAGGTTCCTTTTGTGACGTAGGCATCCACTAACAAAGGATTTTTGTAAACTCTATCCCTAAGGGGGTAAAATAGGGGATGGAAGTTTGAATGAAAATTCACGCGGGGAAGTGGCTAAATGCCATTTGACATAATTTTATATTAGTTAGCAGTATCCATTGTCTAATTCCAATTAGAAGCTTAATATGTCGCAGTATTGGTATTCAATAAATCTCTAAAATAAAACCATTTGTTTCTTTTTCAGTTCTTATCTTGTCCAGGGCATTTACATGGGTCCACTTTTGCACACGTTTTTTTTTATTATAATTTGATATATAAATGCTAATTCGGCGACTAAAACGCTTAAGAATCGATTTGGTAAATCGCTGTCTTTTTGTGGACTTGAATCAATACTTGTTACAAATGATAATGTAGAATGCAAATGAGATAAATACAATTTATTCTCTGTTATCGTATATTGGCGTGTAAGCTCATGGACGTGGTTGAACCTTTTATTCAAAGTATAAATAAATCAGCCTTTATCCTAATTAGATGTTTATTGCTGCGTGATTTATATAACGTTATAATTATTTTAATGGGTGAGTCAAAATATCGTACGTGAGTCAGTTTGATATAGGTTATTTTAACATTGGGTTACAAATTGAATTATGTAAATAATATTATTCAGTACGGTAAAGTATGAATGAAAAAGCCTAAGAATGTGTATGCTTTTAGATAAAATAAAATATTTATAAAATGAGAACCCATAAAGTTGTTTATCTTCTCATCCACAATTCCTATGTATCCACTCTTGGATAAAAGTCTCATCTCATACAACTCATAATCTCTTGGTACTTCTAACTTCTTCTTTCTTTTTTCTTTCTACTATAGTCCATATAGTTTTTTGATATTAGCAATTTGTACTGCCAAATGTCATAGCAGATCTAGTGGTGGCAAGCGTGACTGTTGATCGCGAGGTCCCGGGTTCGATCTCCAGGTCGGTCCGGTTAAGCATAAATAAAGCTCTCAGAGCTTTGATTGCGAGTGGTCCTACCTTAATAATAAAAAAAAAAAAAAAAACTATTACATGGGACTTGAACATAACGGCGAAATGAGGGTGCTACTATACACCTCTACCCAACCCTTCGGGGAATACAGGCGTGATGTTATGTTTTAAATATCATAGTCGTAAATTCCCAATCCAGAACTCTATAATCCAAGTCTCTCCAGGCTTTTGTTTTAAGTTTATGCAAACAAATTAGAATGCAGGCAATGTCCGTCCAACGCACTGGACAGACATCGCCTCTAATTTCTGTCAGCCTAGTACATTTCGTAACGGGACGGATTAAGTGCAAGCAATGTTTGTATAACACAACTCCCATGCTTTCTTCATAACTTGTGCTTTGTTAAAAATGTTAATTCAATTAGAGAATTGAGGTTCTACTAATGATATGTAGCGGTTTTTGCCGCCTACTTGTCTATGAGAAGTGTTAAATGTATGTTAAATTCTGTTATTTACGAATTACGTCTATGATTAATGTGTTGTTAAATTCGCAATGAATAATTATTACCTATCATCGCTTTAAATCAAGTCATCGCATACTTTATCACCCACATCAACTAATCACAATTATTATTCTTGGAATAAAAGGTGTTTTGCTTATTTAATTCACTTGTTTAAGTCTCTGTAAGAACCATTTCTAAACCTATTTCGTACCTGAAGAGAAGATTTACTTTAAACATGAATTCAAATATTAATTTCTTCAAATATCCAAACTGACTGTCAGTTAAAATGACGCATCGATGACGCAATTACATTTCCTATGAAACCTGATACTTCCGATTTCATTGCACGTGTCACGTACGCACTTAAAGCAATATTAATCCAAACGGATAATATACTACGCCTAAATAAAGAAATAACAAGGAGTAACACCCGATGGAACGATAATAAACTTCTTAACCCAATAAATGTAGTACAGACCACCCGCGAACTATTCTATCGACGAACTACTGCTCTTCCCAAGCATCGTTTATTTAAAGAAATAAACTAACAATTTCATTACAAAACAAAGATATGGATTTCCTTTGAATGAAAGCGTGTGGGCAGCAGCTATCCTACATCGAATGGATGAAACGAACTTTTTTAAGTAAACCAGACTCAATCATCGACCATATAAAATACATTTTCCTATTTCATCAATATTTAAATCATCTTCATTAAAATTCAAACCTTATATTTCTTTTACAGAGTCCAATTTTGCATTGTCTGTTGTCAAAAGAAAATTATTAACAATATCACAGTGAGAACAGGTGGCAACGATTTAGTAGGTTTAGCTTGTGTAATTGCTCACTACTGCGACACTGTCGTGATAATAAAGGTATATAAGATGAAATATGAAGTCTTTGGTTTCCGTCCCTATTATAATACAACCATACTTCTTTAGGGCGCAAACATATTGATTATGAATCTTAGCAAAATGAAGATAGGGTCTTAAATACAATGTTAGATCGTTGGAGAAAGGTCATTTATGAGGGAAGTAGTCTGGAAGAAGACTTGAATGAAGTACGATATGCAGTGGCTATTGTGTCGTATGGCAGTGTGAAATTAGTTCTGTTTATAGACATTTAGAATACTTTCTTTGTAACACTTGGAATTTGTTTTAGTTTTAAGTTACTAATCATGCTTTCTGAAAGCATTCTCATAGAGCTAACAAGCCCTGTTATCTGAGTCCTTTATTTGATAGCTTTCTTCACTTTTCCCAACTTAATGAATTAAAAAGTGGCATATTTTTTGCTCTTATGTTGGCTTTTCCAGTGTCCAGCCAACACTTCCTAAGCATCTCCATAATGATGAACTTTGTTTACCAAAAGACAGCTCACTGCGCCTTCTCCAAGTATTTAAAACCTGTAAAGCCGTCCATCCAAAACATATATTGAAAAAAATCGTTAAATCGAACGACCTTTCCTAGAAATTTCAAAGATCGTGTTCGACGTAGGTCTGATTTTATGTAAGGATAATTTCCTCTTAGATTTCAAATTGCAACCGGAAGGTGTAGCCAGCGTAGAAACACGTGGGTAGCATCCGGCACCCACGGCTGACGTCACTGGACAACGTACGGTTTTACAGCAAACTGAATGGGCTAGATGAATTATGGTAGATACGTTAGTTTATGAATTATGGAGCAGACTAGGTCAGGTTTTGGTGGCGTTTCGAGAGAGCGCGTTGAATTCTATTGTTTGGAGTTTGCAGTGCTGTACGGTTGGGTACATGTATTCGCGTAAATCATGCCTATGCATTGCATAAAGCCATTAATTTATATCGGTAAACGTTAAATTATCAAAATGTATTGGAATTTAAGGAGAATGATGGAGCAGAGGGCGACCTTAGAATAGGTCGTGGAAAAGTAAAAACATGTTTTTAATCGGTTTTCACTTTCCACTGAAATGAATGTTAGAGAAGCATGAGAACCTGGAGGGATGTCTAATAAATTTCCGTGATTAGCACAAACTCAGACACAGTCAATGGTTGCGATGAAAGTAAAATTTGACAGGCGACGATACCACAACGAGAAGGGATAGAGATAGGAAGAATGGAATTCATAACAGAAGAATTTCATTTGTCATTTTTCATTTCACATATTTGACGCAAAGATTTCACAAGCATCAATGTTTGGACTCTTGCTAATAAGGCATAACAAGATAAAGGAGATGAATAATGTGTTTTATCTCATTTCATTGATTACTATTATTAATTAACGAATTTGACCTTTTACTAGATAATTGAATTGCTTCATTCCTCGAAGAGCTATTATTGTAACTGGGAATCTTTAATACTCGTCTAAAATCATAATGCCTTCATGACATAGAATAACTATTGGCTATAATGTAGGTAAAACGCATTTAAGGGGAAGTTTAATTACTGTAGTAAAAATTTACATGAATGCAGAATAGAATAGATTTACGATGACCCCATATGAGTGACTTAGTGGTATGTTACAGATTGCTTTTTATTGAATTTGTATACTAAGCAAAAAGGTACATCAGCAAAAACTGTTGCATGATAAGGGCCGACAGACGTACGTGCGATGCGATGTGAATTCTTATCGTCCAAATGAAGTCAATATTTTTAAGCGTTCGTCACTATCAAACGCGGGGCGCGAGCGCGGCTTTTTTTCAGTGGGCCCGCGTAAATTGTGTTCGAGGGATTATCATGAAGCATGTCACTCCAAATGACCCGCTCGTTCCTAGCATTTGGTGTGGCGAACGCTTAAAATTAACTCTATTGATACATTTTATTGTATCTAATTGTTAGGTAGGTACTACTAGGAGAAAGCTGCTTTCTAAGAGCAAAATTGATAAATAAAAAGTTAATTATTACCTCACAATAAAGAACTTATTTGTAATTAATAATCTAATTGATACAGTATCTAATAATAAGGTATTATCCTAATTTAAATTATCGGTCGGTGCTACATAATTTATTACTATTTATGGATGTTCGGATCCTATTTATCGTTTTCGTATTGATTTTTTGCTTGGGCGAAAAATAAATAGTTTTTCTTTCTTTCTTCTTTCTTTTTCTTTCTTTTTATGACCGGTTTATTATAATTTTGATATCGGCATTCCCCAGTAGCTGGGTTGCGGGGGTCTGATGGTAGTCGCACCGTGTAAAATAATGTATTCAGCCGCATTTGGTTAGATTGGAAGTTGACCCCAACATAGTTGGGAAGAGGCTAGGAGGAAGAAGAAGAAGAGGTTTAGTATTTGTATCGTAGTTTTCGCGTAGTATATACTATGTCACGATGGATTTTTGTTTGTTTCAATGTCAGTCGGACCTGTAAAAATTGCATTCCTATTCGTTACGCGGTTCGCTTACGGTGACGCAAGTCGGAGCGACACGGGTCAGAACAGCTTCGCTCCGACTTCCGTCACCGTGAGGGTAACGCCTTATATATTTATTTTTTTATTTGTTACTAGGCCTGCGTTTGGCCGCCATCCCGCCTGATGTTAAGCGATGATGCGGTCTACGATGGAGCACGCTTGCCCAGAAGAAACCGATTCACTCGTGACTTGAAGACACCCAGATTGTAACTGTCGGGGAACACCCACTCAGGCAGCGCATTCCACTGTTTGGCGGTTTTCACAATGAAAGTGGAATCTAAACGCTTCGTTCGGGTTTTTGGTATATCAACCATGAACTGATGGCGCTTTTTCGTGCTTCTGGCCGTCCGATAAAAAAAAGGGCAGGGGGTATGCATGTCATGCAGATCTGAAGCACACTCTCCGAAATGTGTCCGATAAAAAACCGATAGACTAGCAACTTTGCGCCGATGCTCAAGATTTTGGAGTTTGGTCTGAACAAGGGAGTCGTTGCTGATGAGCTTCTTGGCACGCTTCTCAATGGACTCCAACGCCTCAAGCTGGTATTTGGCTGAGCCATCCCAAAGCTGCGAGCAGTACTCCATGCACGAACGAACCTGTGCTTTATATAGTTGAAGCAACTGTTCCGATGTGAAGTATCGCCGCACCTTCGAGAGGACACCTAGCTTTTTAGCAGCCAATTGAGCCAATTATATTAGGGGGAAAAGTGATTATACGTTCACAATACAATAGTTATAATCTAATTGTATGTCAGTTTGTTACGATTTTGAGACTATGATTACTCAGCCGATTTATGCCAGAGAAGTAACTTGGTAGGTACCTAATACTTGTTTAGTACTTGTACTAGTTATTTGTAAAACCCCGGAAAATTAAAAAAATAACACGTAACTGTTTTCGTTATTCGATTTATAAATTTGTATTGAAATACGGCAATTAATTATTTAAGTTTTATACACAGGTAAATGATGAGTGTTACAAAATAAAAAAACAATCTTCCTCTTAGCCTTTTCCCAACTATGTTTGGAGTCAGCTTCCAATTTAACCAGATGCAGCTGAATATCAGTATTTTACATGGAGCGACTGCCATCAGACCTCCACAAACCAGTTATTGGGCAATGCCAATAATATATATATAATATAATATATATAATAAATAATAATAATAATAAATCATTTATTTATACAATGGGCACATTTACAATAAATACCTTAACAATTAAAATACAGCACGATATCCTAAGGTTAGACCGGTTGTCAGACTTTCAGGCTTCTGACTGCCCGTAACGACTGTCATAGGTATTCTTATGACATTCGGGACCGACAGTTTAACGTGCTCTCCGAGGCATGGAGGGGTCTCGATGTATCTCGAGTGTGTGTCATTTGAGGATAACTACGTAATTTTGCTTAGAAGCGATAGGATGGTTGACATGGAGCGTTGTGTACGTGAGAATATCAACGTAGATCGATGTAAATCCGTCCCATCCTTAAGTGGTAGGTACTATACGGTTAGTGGTAGGTACTGTCGGCATATATGGCTACTACCAATAGCAAATATATATTGGGACTTACAAGAACGGTGTTTTTTTAAAAAAGGTAGTTTGTATCTTTACATAGCTGAACTGAATCGTGATAACATAACATCACGCCTCTATTCCCCGAAGGGTTGGGAGGAGGTGTATAGTAACACGCTCATTTCGCCGTTATGTTTAAGTCCTATGTAATAGGGGCCAAGCCTATTTCCATCAACCGGGCACAAATCCAAACTCCGGGCTGCTACTGAGAAATTCCACACGGAAAAACCCAATAACACTTTACCCGACCTGGGGATCGAAACCAGGACCTCACGATCAGCAGTCGCGCTTGCCACTACTAGACCAACGAAGCAGTTAATTGTGATATTACCATGAAAACGAAATTACAATAGAGAAAAACTATAAGACAATTTAACTTAGATGGTCCTTTCATTTATATCAACACAACAATGTAAAATCAGGTAAAAATACACTCGTATACAAAATACAATTTGTTTTATTTCATATTTGTACATCTTATACTTTCCCATAGCCCTAAAACAAAGGGTTTAAATCAACAATCTCGGGACTCGTCGCCGCACTATCTCCTCACGTGGATCGGTCCTGAGACTTTACGACATATCTGAAGCTTCGTGTTCACCTTTATTCCCTACTGTTTCATTTAAATACTTGGACATGAATTCAAAGCCTTGGTTTTGGCATCACAGCTTAATACAACGGGAAGAGGTATTAAATATAATTTATTATAAAAAAAGTGAATTGACATTATTATTGTTGTAGACGCTCGTAAACACGATTCGATTACTCACCATTTTGCTACAATATACTGTTTTTTACTGCGCAGACGCATCGTGCGACCACCACGGGCTATCATAAAGGGCACGAAGCTTGCGTTTTAAAGTGTAAAATAATAAAGATCCATAAAGAAATAAAGTTTTACAACGGGTAACAGAATAATGGCGTCTCGGGTAGATAGACAATGCTTGCGAAATGTAATATTATATGAAACTCGATTTACGATCACCTACGCACTGGTGAGATTGTTCTAAAAATGGAAGTTGACCTGCAGATACTCAGGATCGACTGTGAGTAAAGAAAATGGGCACAACCCGATCATATACAGAATTGGATTGAAAATGAAGGCGCTGCTATTGTTATCGATATTTGCATCTCGCTCACGCACATAATACGCATAAAAATGTAAATAGTAAATCCACCACGTTCTATCTCTTTCTATAAGTAAGTAATCTATATGGAAGTGCTTATTCTATTCAAATGTACATACTACATAAAAGTCTATGGTAATTTCTCGTCTCTAAGCTTTCACAGGTAATGTGAATAACATCGGTCGGCAGTGAAAACCAAAAAATTTGTAAAATACAATTTTTTTAAAGAGATAGAAATAACTGTCCCCTGCAAAAAAATGACCGATCAAATTGTCATCGTACGTCATAGATAGCTTAGAAGCATTTGAATTGAAAGTTTGTTGAACTACATAGTACGTGTATGACGAGTTTATCAATCTAAAGAACAATAAAACGCTTTTGAAGAAAATTTTATTTACGAGGTTTTCACTGTCGAGCGTCGATATGGAAGTGGTTATTATATTCAAATGTACATAGTATATAAAAATCTATGGTAATACATACCGTCTCTAAGTTAAGTAATAAGCTTTCACAGGTGATGTGAATAATTGAATAATGGACAAATACTCAAACGCTACTTAATTTTAAGTTACCGTTAACTTCGTGCTGTCACTGTCTTTTGGCACTTACGTGACAGTGACAGCACGAGACTTAATGGCTTAAATTGAGTAGCGTTTGAGTATTTGGCCATAATATAACATCACGCCTGTATTCCCCGAAAGGTTGGGGAGAGGTGTATACTAACACCCTCATTTCGGCGTTATGTTTAAGTCCCATGTAATAGGGGGCGAGCCTATTGCAACCGAGCACAAATCCAAACTCCGGGCTGCTACTGAGGAGTTCCGCACGGAAAAACCCAATAACACTTTGCCCGACCAGGGGATCGAACCCAGGACCTCACGATCAGCAGTCGCGCTTGCCAACACTAGAACAACGAGGCAGTTATTTGGCCATAATTATGTGTTTTAAAACCACCATTGCATATTGTTGCTGATTAAATAATTAGTCCCTAAATCGACAACAACCACAGGAGGTCACAAAGGGATACCCCCATACAAAGTCACACAATACACAGATCTACACCCATATTATAAGACGTTCCTCCAAAACTTACTCGACTCGACTCCACCTCGACTTGACATAAACGTCCTCGACTCGAGATTTTTCCTCAGTCGAGGTAAAGAATCATCTGTCAAACTCAAGGTACCTCGGAACCTACCTTAAGGAAGGAAGTGTCAAAGTTCGTATGTAACAAAAACTCATTTTGAAGACTTTATCGAATATGCTTGCGATAATCCTTACAACTATTTATCGCGACGTTATTTGCGCGATGCAGATAATTCAAATTATGAGGTAATAACTCCGTCGAGGAACCTCAAAGTTCACTCGAAATTGCGACTAAGAATACAATTTACAAGAAGGTGTTTTCGAGGCCGTTCTTAGTCGAGTAAGTTTTGGAGGGAGGTCTTAGAATATGGGTGCTAATATCAACATCTATGAGTAACTTTTATAAGAGAGAGTGAAATAAGTAGAACGTTAATTATTTCTGTATTTTCTAAGCTCTCGTTGAATGTAAGAAAAATATCTTCGCCACCTACATTCATGTCGACATGGCGTGGGAGAACACTTTCCTAATTAAAGGATATCGTAATTGGACTCGCATTTATATGACCCCACTTTTTCTGAACTTTCTATTAGAACTTTTTAACTTGTATTCTTTAGTTCATGATCTTTATAATGTCATAGACGAGAGAGACATTTAATAATGACGTCATTATTGGTTTGCTGTTAATTGCTAGATATATGCCTCTTCCAATTTTTGCTGCAACATTCGTTTCTACCTTCCCCATCCAGTTTCCCCCAGCTGCATTTTTTTCTATAGAACATCGGTTTTTAACCCCATGTAAATATTGGTACAGATACGTACTACAATTTATTACAGATACGTATAGTCTCCGGCACGTAACTTGGCAAGACTAGAGAAAAGAATTCCTCTCCTTCCTTACGTTCTTCTATACAGACATGTTTAAAAATAAATTATGGCAATAACCATAGAGAAGATAAAAGTGTACGTGTGCAAACTTACTCTCAATACGCCAAAACCTTGCCAAGTTACGTGCCGGTGACTATACTATAATTAGATAAAGATACGTACTATAACTTGGTACAGATACCTACGTACTATAATTTAGTACGAATACGTACTATAATTTGATACAGATACGTACTATAATTTGGTACAAATACGTACTATAAGATGGTACAGATACCTACGTACTATAATTTATTACAAATACGTACTACAAGATGGTACAAATACGTATTATAATTTGATACAGATACGTACTATAATTTGGTATGAATACGTACTATAAGTATAGATACGCACTATAATTTGGTCCACAAACACCTAACGAACAGCTAAGTCACCATACACCAGACATTGTTACACAAACTAAAGCCTAGTCTACATGAATGGGACGCGTGAATGAAACCAGTCTGCCATAACTTACCGGCGACGTATCACCGGTCTTAAAGCCATAACTCACAGCTTGCGAAATCAACGCCTTAGCTCAGTTGAGAACGCGGCTGGACTCCAATTACTAAACAGTAGCATCGTAGATTAATGTTGGTGGAGAATGTTTCATGGTACTTATTTTATACTTTTGCCACATTCTTTTGGCTAACGAAGGAGATAGTTTAGTTTGGTCGTGTGCTATATAAGGTGCATTTTTAGCGTTCTTATGATACTAAAAATACATCGGGTGTATACCCGGTACGCCTCTATAGGAGCGCGATCAGTTTCTACAAGGAAGGCGTATTATACAGGGTGTAAACGAAATCATGTAATTCCTTCAAACCTCGTGATGTATTCAACCCTGCGTGGGATACTTTTGGAATCAAAAAACACAAAAAGTAAACATGTGTTCTTCACGTGAGGCATTTTAGCGTCCCGAGCGAATTGCGCGGTATCGCTCGCCGCGCGGTCGTTTAACTCGGGGCGCTAAAATGCCTCACGTTTAGAACACATGTTTACTTGCGGTATTTTTTTATAGAATCCTATATTATCCCGTTCTGGGTTAATCTGTGTCAGCAGTACATCACGAGGTTTGAAGGAATTACATGATTTCGTTTACTCTGTAGGTATACATTACGTAACACAACGAAGAGCAAACGGTTGTTACTGGTTGATGGGCAGATAAATTTTATAGCACAATCATATCTATACTTTTTGTCTCGATCCACCCTATCCACTTATCACTGAGTGTGAAAACGCGGGCATAATTCAAACTATATCATAAGCTTCAGGATTTTGAGAAATTGTTTTTTTTTTTCCTAATCGACTGCTTTTAGATGGTCTTGCGGACCTTTTCTACGTAACCGGGCAGTTATTGGTGAGACCAGAAGGGTCTCCAACCAATTCCCTATGCTAATTATTAATTAACACGAACTAACATCATGACTACTTAGCAGCAACGCCTCTAAGGGTGTCCCCGAGGGGGGACTCGAACCATGACTTAGGGCGTTGGGTGCGAGAAGGCTGGGAGGGAGACAGCTTGATGAGGGCTGAATATTTTGGGTGACTCCGGAGTCAGAAGGGACGACCGGCTCCGCGGCTGCGACGGGTGAGCACGGTGGGTCGGGGGAATTGAGAAATTGTTGATTTCTTACTTGTTTATATTGTACAGCTGATCTTGTTGGATGATGATAGTTATGTTAACCGAATACAAAACTGAAAGAGGTTATGAAAAATAAGAAAAATAAAAATTGGTGAACAGCGTGGATAGTGACAGAAAGTGTATGATTGTGCTATGTTTTATCTACCCACCAACCAGTGTCAAAGTTTGCTTAACTGGTGTAATAAATAAAACATTATATTTTTCGATAACATTGGTAACAAAAAATATCCCAAAGATTCAATGAAGTTCATTGAACGTGTACCTATGTATTACCTATAAGTGTACTCTATTGTTAAGCGAGACAGACAAAAGAAAAAATAACTCTTTTTGCTAAAAAGTTTATACAATAACGCGTTACATATAACGTTGATCCACTAATGAAAAGCACCAACATCAAATATGTACACCTTTCTAAATATGTTTCGTAACTACAACGAATGTATATTTGTACATAACGGTTTATTTATTTTCGTGGGTGTACGATATTAAATAGCTTATTTTCCACTAAAATATATTACTCGATATATAAATTTTATAACCATAGGTTTTACTGTTTACGATTACTTTACTTGTAAAATTAATATTGCATAGATAATCAATTACACCGATATTATTGCAAATAGGACACGATAATAAAATCCTAATGAATTATTGCACGTGGATGTAGGTGTATATCTACTTATTAAGTACTTTAACATTACATAATATCACGCTTTGTATTCCCCGAATGGTTCGGCAGAAGTTTAGTACACCCTCATTTTCCCAGTTATCCCACATATCCAGACTCCGGGCTGCTACTGAATAATTTTATCTATTATAAAAGTAATTTGGAAGGAGTAGTACGTTGAAATGTCATAAGGTTGACAATAACTTGTCTCTAAGTAACAATTTCATGGAGTAAGAAGCCTCTTCGTATTTCTGTTTTATCAAACTTCCCTTAAAACTCCTTGGTTCGGTACTTTTTTTATTATGTTTTTTTTTTTTATTTTGCCAACAGTACGATTATCTTTGTGCACATAATATAACATAACGCCTGTAATCCCCGAAAGGTTGGGTAGAGGTAAGTAACACCCTCATTTCGCCGTTATGTTTAAAGTCCCATGTAATAGGAGGCGAGCCTATTGCCATCAACCGGCCACGCATCCAAACTCCAGGCTGCTACTGAAGAATTCCACACGGAAAAACCTAATAACACTTTGCCCGACTAGGGAACCCAGGATCTCGCGATCAGCAGTCGCGCTTGCCACCACTAGACCAACGAGGTAGTTAGTTAGCTTTATTTAATTTAATAATCAATTTGAAATGTTGACATTATAATTAGATAACTAACTAATCAGACAAAACGATAATACTGCTACAAAATTTAATAATATAAACAAAATTGGATCTAAAAATTTAATTATCCAGAATACTTTTTGCTTTAGCTGAGAATTATAACCCATTCCTAGGTCCATAAGTATCCGACATTAGACTAAAAGCCAAATATTATAGCAACTATTGTTAAAAGCATATAAAACTATTACCATTTACCAGCAGAGTAACATAACAATAAAAGTTATCATTTCGAGTTCAATTTGCAACGAGATAACCACTACTGAAGATATGTTTATTGAGATGTAACTGTGGTTTACGACCAAACTGCGCGGGAGCACTTTCTTTGGACCGCGTACGACAGTTATATTTATTTATAACACCTTGAATATTCCATTCATGACATCAACTGGGAACGATGCAGGGTGCATGTGTTGAGTGTCCTTTGAGACTGTCCGGATTATAAAATAAGTTTCAAGTAAAGTATTGGTTCTTGCTTGATAATGTTTTTATAACAGTACAATATTCACTGAATGACGACTTCAAGAAGATAGCTGATAGCGTGTGACGGGTGGTGGTTGACTGGCGGGGGTCCAGGCCTATAAAAGGTCGGGCACACTGGAGATCGCTCGCTCGCGCCGCTGCATTTGCCCAGTTAAGTGCCACATCTGCTCAAGAAGTCCCTGGACTCCTCGCATTGTACGAACCACACCCTGTTGATCTATTTGTAATTCTTAATTAAATATATATGTCGCAGACACACGCCGTTTATAGAATTTGATAGAATTGAGTATAGCATTACAGTTTAGACCAGTGTCTGCTTATCAGAAGGTAAAGCGGGTATTTCGTAAATAAAACAAACATAGACTCTCCACCACTGAGAGTACTTGTATTTGGGTTAGTCGTTAGTTACAGAAGCTAATTCACAATATATCACAACATTACAATTTACACAAATTGAGGAAATAAGGATAGGCTAGTCAGATATAAAAGGTCAGACTTCTTCGGCTGTTCGATATGGAATGCCCCGCTCCGTCGAATGACAACTGTTTTTATAACGTCGAGTAAGTTGATTCATCTTGACGACTACCCTCCTTTATTTTCTAAATTATTTATTCTCCGACATATATATAGTGTACGGTTACAAGTGTTATTCTTTATCCTCCCGTAAATACACGCCTGCTAAATTTTATGTGCACATGCTAGTTGAGGGGTGACTCCTAAAGTTACCCTAAAGTGTTACAAGCGGTAGTAAAAGAATCTATATCTATGGCTGACAAACTATTGAGGGCAGTAAAGGGATTTACGTGAGCTTACGCTGGCTGATACATACATATAAACATAACGCCTGTATTCCCCGAAGGCTAGGGCAGATAGTGTACCTATAGTAACATCCTCATTTCACCGTTATGTTTAAGTCGCATGTAGTAGGGAGCGAGCTTATTTAATAGGGGACGAGCTTCTTTGGCTGATATAGCGAGCTAAAATCTTAAAAACCACAACAATGACAGTCATGCTGTAAAAGTACGAGTAAAATTATAACTGTCAAATTCCCAAAATTAATAGTCGATGTGTTAGCCCTCGGAATTTACAACAGTGAACACGAGAAAAGTAATTTTTTTGTTCGGAATTTCCTTCATTCTTACGCTTTTCCGACCTAACGACCCATCAGTAAACTAAAAAAGAAACGGTCTGACTTGAGCCCGTTTACAGTTCAGTATTGATAGTTTCTGTGAAAAAATATAGTATGACAAGATGTGTGAATGTGGATGAAGCGGAAGGAGTATGTAAGGGCTAGCATGTGGCGTTCTATAGTTTCTGCCTACCCCCATGGGAAAAAGGCGTGAGTTTATGTATGTAAATATAGTGATCAACATTTCTGATTAAACTATTTTGTCCCAAATTATTTCATAGATTTTTAGTCATTCTACATCCTCGCAGTAGGTAGAGCGTAAAGCGGACTTCTATTGTGTCTACAGTGCAAAGGAGTGCAAAATATTTCACTGTTGTGCTGACCATTGAGACCGTTGAGAACTTAATATTTTAATCTTATCGCCAGGAACTGCTTGCACTGACAATGAACTAGTTACGAGACCAACCTTTATTGAACAATTTTATTCCACTTTAAGATTGTGCTGACTTTATTTGGAATATAATGTACACCTTATTACAAGTTATTATTATTAAATAATATCGTCACAGTAACAATTTGCAGCGCATACAATTAAAAATATATTTTCTTCCTCAATACAAGTTTTTGATTCATAAATCTTACACTTTAGTAGAACCGAAATTAACCCTGGGCGGTCTATAGTAAACAAATAAACAATATTTTTTTATAAACATTGCCAACTGAACTGGCATAAAAGACAAAACCAAGATATACAGCCTCTGTGTCAGCGAATAAATTAAAAATTGAAATTTGAAAAGAGAACAAAAACGTAGCCGCAGCCGCGGGCCGCGGTTATGACGTCATAATTAAGGGGCCCAACACACGACGAAAAGCAAGAGAGCGATGTGAGTCACGTCGTGCCGTGAGAAAACCAAATTTAATAAAAAAGTAAAAGTGCTTTCTTTGTACAGGGGCATGCAAAATTGAAGTTCGATTATCGGTGCCTTATTTTGGGACATGATTCATTTTGGTGAGAGGCTTGAAATTTAAGATAACACGTTAAGAATTTTCGATTAGCGAGAATGATGCAACCACTGCCAATGTAACGGGATGGCGAACAAGTTCAAGTGAACGACCCTTTTACTTTTAATACTTATTACACTTACTTTAGGTACATTGTAAACCGTTAATTTTGATTTGTTTATTAGTCATTATCCGCCGTCATCAAGACACGCTGAATATTTTGTTAGTTTAAAATTCTATATTAACGAAACAGTAACCAGATGACATCAATTTACGAAGAAAACAGATTATTTACTGAATTATTGAAAAAATAAATTTATCGGAAGAACGAAATTTATTGTAATTCTTGTTAATCTACGTAACGGTATGAACTTTATATAATTTCCTAAATTTTTTATTTTGTTTTTCGTAAATAATAATATTAAAAATAACAAAGATTCTTGTATTACTAACTTTTTAGCTCAGTGCCTAGAATTGTTTATTTTACTCATTAGTGCACCCAAATCAATGCAACTTACGCAATTCAGTACGACGTGCGAGATTAGAAAATATTCTGCAACAATAATTCGCACCACACCTACACATTTTCAACAAATCGATTCACTGCACATCAAAAGTACACATCGTAAATTGTGTTACTGTTCCCGAATCGCGATGACATCGATGCATCGAGTCAGCGAATCGCAGAATCGTTTCAGATGCGTCACATTTTAATTGTCCCGCATAAGGCGTGACCGTTACTGCATTCAAAATTCGAATAAAGATCAGATAATTAACGGTACAGCTAACGGGTCGGAGGGCAAATGGGATCGAATGAGAGCATATCGATAAAAATTCGGAGCTCCTTAATTTTAATGCATGTTATAAATATTGGCGGAATTAATTGAAATAGCATTTTGTGTGAACATATCGGTAAGTTAAGAACGTGTTTTAGGAATCGAGAGGGTCAAGTATGTTGGCGGATTCGTATGAGCAATAAGTAATTAGGAACTTTATGTTCAACAGTAGGTAGTGTTTACGGGCTGATATCATGATGAACCAAATACGTACAACATAACACAGGAACTTCATTAGGTTCTTATGTACATTGTGGAACATCATAAAAATAGAACTTACCATCTATTTTCTGGATCAGATAATTGAAAACCATCGTAATTTCTGTGGAAATTTGATAGTAAATGGACGACACACACAAAAAGATTACTACTTCAACCTAGATTAAGCCACGACGTCCTTCACTTAGAACAGTGGTATCACAAATAACTAACATGGCATTCCAGCCTATAGCAGCGTCGCTGAACAGTTTTAAAAATGGAACACTAGCATTTAGTACGGAACCCTCGCTCGGGTAGCCAATAAACGGTTAACACGGTGCGTGGGCGGAGTCGCTCTGTTTGACGCGTACGTTATCCGTCGCACTTAGGTTAGTTTACGCTGGTGTATAATGAATTGTAGGGTTTTGGTGACAATAATTGACCTGAAAAGTTTTTATAGCATGGAAAGTTCGGTTTTGTAAAATCTCTTTTGAAGGTCCAAGATAGTTCCTTTAGATACTTTTTCTATATAGCATAGCAACGTATATCGAATGCTAGAAAAAGATCGGTATCTACTGATACATTGAGTTATTCGATTAAGAAATATTTAAATACCTCGACTGCCTCGTTGGTCTAGTAGTGGCAAGCGCGACTGCTGATCGTGAGTTTCTGGATTCGATCCCCAGGTCAGGCAGTGCTATTGGGTTTATCCTTGTGGAATTCTTCACTAGCAGCCCATAGTTTGGATTTGTGCTCGGTTGATGGCAATAGGCTCGCCCCCTATTACATGGGACTTAAACATAACGGCGAAATGAGGGTGTTACTAAATACCTCTGCCGAATCCTTCAGGAAATACAGGTGTGATGTTATGTAAATATTTAAATATTCTTGTATTTAAGTACCTAAATAGATTATTCGACGGTAAAATCTCGAAAACTACAAAGACTCGCGAAACCCCACGTATGAGTCATTTTGAGTAGGCCTAGGATAGATATTTGATTCTGTTAAATAAAATGGTGTAAAAATCCCCTAACGAAGCCGAGACCCACGTATTCTTCCCATCATTACGAAGATTTTTTGGTATTCGGCCATACCTGGGATCCTACTGGTTATGGAGATATTAAAGGTCAAAGTCAACATATTTTTGTATGTTTTTCGGGAAAACTAAGTTTAAATGTTATTACTAACCATTCTTCTATACAAACATTATCAACACTTTTGAAATGTAGGGACAGTCTGCTGCGCGCGCGCTTCCATTGCGCGCTACATTTAAAAGTTGTTTCCCAGCAATTATTTTTGCTGTATATTACTTAGTTTTATGTACAGTACGCGGAGACTTCGGCTTCGTTAAGGTTATTTTTACACCCCGTACAATTAAAACTATATTTAATCAATTCTTTTGTAAGATCGTTAACCTTCTCTGTTCGTCATCGTAGTAAACTATAGTATTATAAGCAAGAAAGTCTATTAAAAAACCTCATTTAAATCTCTTAACTTAAATTCTTGATCACAAATCTGCGTGGAAAATATATTTTTAATCATAGTTTTTTTTTGAAGATTAAGGCAATAAAATGTATAATCCCGCTTAGCACGGATTATATAAAACCGTTTTTAATTTGTATATCAATATGAGTGAATGTTGACTTTCATAGTTTTATTGGATTATTTAGTTTTGCCTTCGTCTTTGTTCGTGGCCTTTGGGATTAATAAAATATCTGTTTCAGCGTCGTTTCATAATTTAAACATAAACATAACATCACGCCTGTATTCCCCGAAGGGTTGGGCAGAAGTGTATAGTAACACCCTCATTTCGCCGTTATGTTTAAGTTCAATGTAATAGGAAGGAAGCCTATTGCCATCAACCGGGCCCAAATCCAACTCCTGGCTGTTACTGAGGAATTCCACACGGAAAAACCCAATAACATTTTGCCCGACCTGGGGATCGAATCCAGGAACTCACCGAGCAGTATTCGCGGTTGCTACCACTAGACCAACGAGGCAGTCATAATTTATTATACTTAACTATAATCCTATTCCTAATTTATTGCTCACATGACGTCAAATATGAATTAAACTATCATTTCTGCGATTTTAGCATAATAATCACATTCATTTTTCCGTGCAAAATCGAATAAATATTCCAAAACCTTTTGAAAAGTTACTTTGGTGAAAAAATTACATCAAAATCAATCCAGTAGTTTTCTATGATGACTAAAACAAACAGACAAACACTTTTCAGATTATGTTTCACGCTTTAACTTTTATCTTACATTTTAATACGGTCACACAACTACAGCAACAGCTCACGCAATCATAAACGGATTCATAATTATAATAATAATATTCCTAATCTGTCGACTACTAGTTAGGTGGATTAAGATACAGTCGCGAAACATCGTTAAATATCTGTTTAATTAACTTTCACTTGCCACCAGTTTCCAGATGATGTCATTCGAACTAAGTTAGACGCACGACATTAAAGCTAATATTAAAATATTGATTTACGTTAGTTTACATCGAAGAATTAATTAAGTTTATAGTTCGCCATAAATGTACGCTAATTAAAAAGTTTAGTAGAGCTGTGTTATGCAATAATGTTTCAACCCACAAAAATATTAACTCTGTGTTAACGCCATCTAGTGGTAGGTCAACCCAACGTTTGAAAAAATGCAAGAGGCATTAAGATTTTTTTAAATGACGCTATTAAATTTACTACAGTTCTGGGTATTTTTCAAGCGTTGAGTATAGACCTACCACAAGAACTAGATGACGTTAACAATTGCCCCACCACTGGAGAAGTCCACCAGAAAAAGCTGGTGGAACGAGACCTGCCGGGGACACCGAAGGAGGGACACCGTTGGTTTTTAGCTGGTAAGAGTCCGGCAGACTCGGTCGCCTTCCTCGGGCGAGGGAAATCCATGAGGACATTCCAACAAAATAAAAAAAAAACAAGATGACGTTAACACACAATTCTTATTTTTGTGGGCTGACACATTATTGCATAACACGGCCCAGTAATACTATAAAGTAGGATTTTAAAGATTGAACGAAGTTCGGTGAGGGGCTCATGGCTAATTATCAACTGCGCGGATCATACGATTTGTGAGGTTAAGCTGCGCTTGTGTGACCGTTCGTTACACATCGAGACCCCTCCGTGCCTCGAAGAGCACATTAAACAGTCGGTCCCGGGTGTCATGTCATACGAATACCTATGACAGTCGTTACGGGTAGTCAAAAGCTCGGAAGTCTGAAAACCGGTCAAACGATAGGATATTGGCATTGCCCAGTAACTGGGTTGCGGAGGTTTGATGGCAGTCGCTCCGTGTAAAATACTGGTATCCAGCCGCATCTGGTTAGACTGGAAGCTAACCCCAATATAGCTGGGAAAAGGCTAAGTAGAACAATAGATTGAACGAAATTGAGAAGACTAAACCAGAAAGTGGTCTCTAATATTTGTAGGAGAACGCTAAAAAGTAGAAGAAAACTTACATCAAAAAGAATACTTCAGTATCTACGTCTGGCGCACCCTTTTTTTATCGTTGGAAAATCCTTAATGGATGTCTCTCGATCGGGGAAGGCGAGGGGGTCTACCGGACACTTACCGGCTAAAAACCAACGGTATCCCTCCTTCTGACCTAAGGCCGGGGTCACAGGATTTGCATGCACGCAACCCCGCACGCATGTCTCGGTCCACCAGCTTCTTCTGGTGGACCTCTCCAGAGGTGGGGCAATTTCTCCCCTGCCCCACTTACTTCCAAGAGGCGCGCGCGGAACACGGCACGCCTTCCTCTCGGGCCTGTTACTGGTCGGGCTACGTCTGGCGCACCCTGGGCAGTCAGCCTCGCTACCAACCTTGCTGACTGGCTAATCTCTTCACCACGGCATGAGCTATTCTAATATAGCTCGTGCTGATACGAGAAAAGAAGATAACTCCTGTTTCTTATTTAATTAAAATAATATTTATGTACTACTAACAAGCTGGTTGCTCATTCTTCTTCTTTTCGTGTGGTTAGTGACTAACCTGGTATCAGAGTTTATGCCACCCATGGGCCTCTGACTTGGCTTCACATGCCGTCCAGAAATATCTCTTAGGCATGCCGGTTTCCTCACGATGTTTTCCTTCACCGTTTTTTAAGTAAGTGATAATTATACAATATGCGCTTGAATCTGAAAATTCAGAGGTGCGAACCTTGGTTTCGAACTGGAGACCTATGACTTGGCAGTCCGACGGTCACACCACTAGGCTATCACTGCTGGTGCTCATTGAATTTATATTACGCTATATATTTTAACATAGCGGCCCGTCCCGGCTTCGGACGAGTGGACATTTTTCCCGTTTTTGCTACATTTTTCATTTATGCTCCGCTCCTATTGGTCGTAGCGTGATGTTATATAGCCTATAACCTTTCTCCATGAATGGACTATCCAACACATTTTTTTTTTAAATTCCAACCAGTAGTTCCTGAGATTAGCGCGTTCAAACAAACAAACAAACAAATTCTTCAGCTTTATAATATTAGTATAGATTAGCAATAAATAAATTAAAAATTTGTCGAACTCGTGTGTGGTTTCTCATTACTCTGAAAAGCAGTAAAAGTCAATTAAGGCCTTGTAATCGTGATACGTAGGCGTTGACAGAACCTGTTACGATTGATATCCATTTGTGGATTTTATAACATCTTTATCTTAACATTTTCCAAGACTTTCTTCCAGACTGCAGGGCTACCTACCGTAAGAAAGTTTCTGAATGGAAGTGTAGAAACAGATTGGGGAATAATTTCGTTTATATGTATTGTAAGCGAGGGATAAGGAAGACGGCATGAGTGGTAGAAAATAGGCGAGCGATAGCAAGCGTGCAAAAAATGACTGAAAAAATGTCAGTACAAATGACAACAAAGCCGCGGGGTGGTGTTACGCCCTAAGCCAACCTCATTTTATGCGTCGCCAATATGTATGTAATATTTTTATTTAATGTTATAATCATGTTATAAAAATGGAGGCTATGAGGCTTCCATAGTCAAGCAAAGTGACAAAAGGCCTTAAGAAAAAAATTGAATAAAAAAGCATATAACAGTTTAGGGTGGCTTTAGGAGTCAACCCTCAACTATAGCATGTGGACATAAAATTTTGCAGGCGAGTACTTGCGGGAGGATAAAGAATAATACTTGTAACCGTACACTATATTTAATTAAGAATTACAAAGAGAACAACAGGGCGTGGTTCGTACAATGCAAGGAGTCCAGGGTCTTCTTGAGCAGGAGAACACTTAGCTTGGCAACTGCAGCGGCGCGAGAGGGCCGATCTGCAGTGTGCCCGACCTTTTATAGGCCCGAACCCCCGCCAGTCAGCTACCACCCGTCACAAGCAGATTGGGGAATCTGGGGAACCAAGGGAAAGAGTAGTTCATTCTCGATCAGGGACTAGAGAGCTAGACTACTAGTACTAGAAGTACTATCACCATACCTATTTCTACCGCCGAACAGCATTGCTGTGTTCCAGTTTGAAGGGTGCAACTACAGGCACATGAGACTTTTCAGCTCTATCTCTAAGGTTCGTAAAGCATCAGCATTCCTCTTTGGGTTGTTGGTATATATAGACGGCGATAACCAGTTAACATCGGATGGGTCGTCAGCCTGAGTGCCAAATTATAACATACATAAAAAAAGAAATTATATGTACGTACTCTACATTTATATTGTGGCTGTATGTTGTGCTATCTGAATAAAAAAAAGCTATCTGTGAATCGATTTTCGATCGAGCTCTCGTTTGAGAGATCTTCCAACAGCATTGTACCATAAAGTAAAATTCCAAAGATTTGACTTTTTTTCTTTAAATTATTTCTCACATATAGCTGTGATAGCCTTGTAGTGAGACCGTCGGACTGCCAAGTCATAGGTTTTGAGTTCAAACCTAAGGCACGCACCTCTGACTTTTCGGATTCATGTGCGTATTGTATAATTATCACTTGCTTAAAAACGATGAAGGAAAACATCGTGAGGAAACCGGCTTGCCTGAGACATATTTCTCGACGGCATGTGAAGCCAAGTTAGAGGCATAAACTCTGACACCAGGTTAGTCACTAACCACACGAAAAGAAGAAGATTATGTCTCACGTCATTTTAAAACTACACTTTAGACGGATCTCTGAAATGAGAGCTGTTTATTAAAAATGGTTTTAAAAACAAAGATGCAAGTGACGATGAAGGGTCAAAAAATTATAAGTTAAACTTCAATTAGTGTTAAATTAAAAGGCACTGTCAGTTTAATTACTCCTTGATTCACCTGAAGTTATCCTTATTAGTCACGGGTGTTCCAAACTGCCATACCCACACTCTTTCAAGTGTTATTATTCTCAGATTTCATCACTTCTAAACTCCTTTAGAGCAATAAAACCACAAGTGGCAGCGGGCGAATTATCATTACGACAGTAAACGACCATCGAACGATCAACCACCGACAATTTCAAAAAACAAGATCGTTCGGACTTATTTGGACCTCCAAAACTTAACACTACTTATCTTACAATCTTTTAAAACGTATTGCTCATTATCCATATATGAGGAGGACACAAAGCACGTATTTCAAACGGAAAGCTTATAAAGCTAAATCAGCGTTCAACAAAATAAATTTCGCATTGACATACATCGGCCCAGCCATAAATATTGATCTCTTTTTGTTTCCTACAAACATTTTTATGTTGATAAAAAAAATACTTCCCAAATAACTCTGGACGCGTATAAATAAAGCGTGGTAGTAAATGTCAATAATATGCAAAATAATGGATGTTAATCTCCGAGTGGATTTGTGATTTGTGAGCGAGCGCGCTTCAAAGATTAGCCGACGGATGCCATCATGGCGTACGAATACCGCGTTTTTATTATAACCTGCGCCAGCGCAGTTGCTCGTCGACTTATATACGATATGTCGGCTGTCAACGTAATCCATTTACATAAGTTTATATGTGCTTAATTATTTTTTGCTTTTTTTTGTTTTTAATTTAATTTTCTATTACGTCCACATAATTAGTATCTATAAAATAGTTTGTGAAAATGACTTCAAAGTATCTTTTGTCACTTAAGAGGTGTGATTTATTAAAATTCTGCGATGCTATTACCAACCCGCTTCCATGTCCTAGAGGATTACTTCTCGTTTTGTGAAACGGCTAGAATTATCACCAACTGTGGGTCGTAAAGAAACTACTATAAAAGTGTAGACACTTACTAAAACCGTTGTTTAATGTCTCCATTAATAAAAAAGGTGTTTAAGATCTGTTTAGACGTAAAAACTGTTAAACAATGAATATTCGAAAAACCTTAACAAAAATTTAAAAGCATCATTATCATCATCCCAAACTTAAGAATGCAGACATTTATCACAATATCATATACCACTGCCACCAATGAAACAAGAAAAAAAAAACAATCTGAAACTACCACCAAGTTAACAAGCCATAACAATAAATTTTTGGTAATAAAACGTTAAGGTAATTCCAATATTCACCCAATCACGATTTTGTGGTTAGACAATATAATCATTCAAGATACTCGTAAATTAAAATTTTGCACACCTTTCAGGATTCCCATTTCTGGGTTACAGGTCTCCTCCTGTTTATTCCACAGTGTTCGGTTTCTCACTATCTCCTTCCAATCCGTGTCTGTCACTGACATGATTATCTCCATCTCTTTCTTCGCCTTCCTAGCTTTCTTTTCATTTATCTGCCAGATGTAACGTTAGAATAACATGAAACAAAATATTTGACTAACGTATTTTTTGTATAATAGTAGTCTAATACATTGTCGTATTTTACTACAGAACATTATATAACATCACGCCTGTATTCCCCGAAGGGTTGGGCAGAGGTGTATAGTAACACCCTCATTTCGCCGTTATGTTTAAGTTCCATGTAATAGGTAGCCTATTGCCATCAACCGGGCACAAATTGAAACTCCGTGCTGCTACTGAGGAATTCCACACGTAAAAACCCAATAACACTGCCCGACCTGGGGATGAAACCCAGGATCTCAAGGTCAGCAGTCGCGCTCGGCATCACTAGACCAATGAGGCTGTTACTTCGGAAGTTCTTATATAACCAATCTCTTACATTCTTTCACAATGTCATAGTAACCTAAATACTACATTTCTAAAGCCGATGTACACCAACATTATTTCTCCGGTTAAACAAACATTTAGGAGATAAATGTACTGGAATCTTATATAAACGGTTGCTTAACCAGTGCATTGACGTTTGTGAACACTAGCCTAAGTTGGAAGACAAGGAGCTAAGTCCACACCGAGCCTCAGGCTTCGTTAATAGGTCGCCGACGGATAACGAAAGCACCACCCACTCGCGACCCGATGACATTGTTTATTATTTTTGTTATTGCTCGTTGCGAACTGCGCAAATAGTAATTAATTCCTACACACTTTCTTTATTGAGTGCGATTAGCCGCCGCTAATTCGGCCGATGACTCGTCTACCTACTTTTTGTTGAAGGACGAAAGTTATGATACGTTTATAGATTTCTTTCGCCTACGGGGGTAATGCAACGTAATTACCTATATACTTACTTATACCATTAATAATAAAACGAAACCAACGTTTTGAAAGGATAGTGTCTCAATAATGTCTGTGATTTGCAGTAATGCGATAATTTGTGTTGATTCTTTTCGTATGACGTAATTTATCGATTCTGTGCTCTCTCAAAGCTCTTCTTTGTCTCGTAAGTCGCAAGTATTTAAAAATCTTAGCAAGATTGGATAATGTTGTTTAGACTCAGCTGTTATACATACCTACTACTGTAATATGAGAAATTCAAGGTTGCTGATTGATACCTTCATTTTTGAATGAAACATTACAGTTAGATGATTATAGTCTGCGCGCAAGTGCTAGTCACCGCCTGAGGTATGAGAGCGGCAGAAAGGGGAGTGCGAAACAATAGACGCGCTCTGTCAGTTTGCTTTGTGTTGCCTACCGCGCGCACCCCCCTCCTGCCGCTCTACCTTAGGAGGCGACTATAGTCCGCGCGGAACTAGTTGGGCGCGCCTTAGGTATGTGAGCGACAGGACGGGGGTGCGAAACAATAGACGCGCTCTGTCAGTTTGCTTTGTGTTGCCTACCGCGCGCACCCCCCTCCTGCCGCTCTACCTTAGGAGGCGACTATAGTCCGCGCGGAACTAGTTGGCCGCGCCTTAGGTATGTGAGCGACAGGACGGGGGTGCGAAACAATAGACGCGCTCTGTCAGTTTGCTTTGTGTTGCCTACCGCGCGCACCCCCCTCCTGCCGCTCTACCTTAGGAGGCGACTATAGTCCGCGCGGAACTAGTTGGGCGCGCCTTAGGTATGTGAGCGACAGGACGGGGGTGCGAAACAATAGACGCGCTCTGTCAGTTTGCTTTGTGTTGCCTACCGCGCGCACCCCCCTCCTGCCGCTCTACCTTAGGAGGTGACTATAGTCCGCGCGGAACTAGTTGGGCGCGCCTTAGGTATGTGAGCGACAGGGCGGGGGTGCGAAACAATAGACGCGCTCTGTCAGTTTGCTTTGTGTTGCCTACCGCGCGCACCCCCCTCCTGCCGCTCTAGCTTAGGAGGTGACTATAGTCCGCGCGGAACTAGTTGGGCGCGCCTTAGGTATGTGAGCGGCAGGAGGGGGGTGCGAAACAATAGACGCGCTCTGTCAGTTTGCTTTGTGTTGCCTACCGCGCGCACCCTACTCCTGCCGCTCTACCTTAGGAGATGACTATAGTCCGCGAGGAACTAGTTGGCCGCGCCTTAGGTATGTGAGCGGCAGGAGGGGGGTGCGAAACAATATACGCGCTCTGTCAGTTTGCTTTGTGTTGCCTACCGCGCGCACCCCCCTCCTGCCGCTCTACCTTAGGAGGTGACTATAGTCCGCGCGGAGCTAGTTGGCCGCGCCTTAGGTATGTGAGCGGCAGGAGGGGGGTGCGAAACAATAGACGCGCTCTGTCAGTTTGCTTTGTGTTGCCTACCGCGCGCACCCCCCTCCTGCCGCTCTACCTTAGGAGGTGACTATAGTCCGCGCGGAACTAGTTGGGCGCGCCTTAGGTATGTGAGCGACAGGACGGGGGTGCGAAACAATATACGCGCTCTGTCAGTTTGCTTTGTGTTGCCTACCGCGCGCACCCCCCTCCTGCCGCTCACATACCCAAGGCGCGGCAAACTAGTTCCGCGCGGACTATAGCAGCTGTACGCGGACTATAGATTGGTAGTAATTCCACATTATTCTGGGTTTGCAGTATAAAAGAGCCACATTGAACTACAACAAAAAAAGAAGTTCCAACCCCAACATTATTGCGCACATTGTAAAGATCATGTTTTCAAATGAGTCACACATGACCACGTATTGGCCGCCTATGACACCCTCATTCAAAATAAGCTGCTGACATTTTAACAGGTACAATTATGTGGAATGGTGCAGGATGATGACTCCTGCGCCGTTTACAACTGTACTTAAATTCACTACCTATATATTTTTTAAGTTTTATGCTCTGACGTGAGAAGATGTGGTTGTACAGTGTTGCCAGAAGTTTTAACAACAACTTGTAAGTTCAGTTTTTTGTGCTGGACAAAGGATTTTTTTTAAATTCTAAATTGTTTCTCTCTAGGCTACTTTTTGGAATTTAGTCACCTCTTTTTATTTAATTAGCTTTTTTCATACTTTAGCGGTATGCTAAAGTCACTGGCTAAATATCTAAGCTGTTTTTGAACTACTTAACAGGTAGACCGTACACACCTACACTGGCCTGCAAAAATAAGTATCACACTTTTAAAATTTCAATTTTTTCTAAACTATAGAAGTTAGAGATTTAAAATAAAAAACGTTTTATAGCAATTTTTATCAGCTTTCTTTGAAACTATAGTAACAAAGTTAAACTCTTTTTTGAGTCCTTTTTGTTTCGAAAATATATCTTGTGTACCTAAAAAGTTATTGCAATTTTAAAAGTGTGATACTTATTTTTGCAGACCAGTATATATTTTCTACAGTTTTCTATGTTTCTTTCTATAAAGAGCTTTAACAACACATTAAATATTTTCCTTATATTTAGAAAGGCCATCAGTCTGGCAATACAGGTCGCCCACATGCGTCCTGGCGACAGGATGTTCAGATGTCGCCTGTAATCGCCCTAATTGCAGCACCGCTCTAATTTGACGCGCACCTTAATGTGTAGCACGTAGGTGTGTCAACGCCTTTACATTTCCATCTCAATGCAGGTTGATTCTTTTGTTGTGGCGTTCTGTATTTAAAAAAGTGATTGGTAATGATAGTTTCATACTACGATGTATTCATTGTGATCATTTGGTTAAGTTAGGAATGTTTGCATGAAATGGTGCATAAGATATTTCATACAAAAGCGAAGGTAAATTACTAATAAGCTATTAAACATGAACTTTTGATAAAACAGCATGGTATTGTATTAAAATCGTTTGAATTTTTTAATAAATCAGATTCCAAGGAGGTATCTGGATGGAGAGTACCTAATCGAGGTATTCCTTTCTCAAGTCGGACAAATATTTGATGTGAACAATGTAAATAAATCCTAAACCATTACATCATCACAATTTTAATTATCAAAAATTGTATCAGAAGCATTTTAATGTCCACTAATTGGAAAATTTGAACCAAACAAGATTAGCATAAAACCATAATTCTATTTAGTCAAAACTTTAAACATTAGAGACGGTAAGCGAATTCTTTAAATTTTATACGCGGTGCCTTTCATAATATTTGTTACATATATGTATATATGTTACATTTTACGACCATTACCACGACCACCCATAATTTAAAGGTGTTTAATGGTAATATTTTGCGTTCAAGAATTCTTAATAACGTATAAAAAGCGATCATGACCACACGAAATTACCAACATTGAGGGCTCGCCGACATACGAACGCGGAGTAAACGTAAATGAGGAAATAATTGATTCTAATGATAAACGCGCGGCGAAGTGATTTCTGCACTTGCATTCGCATGACATTATGGCTTGAATAATGACGCGCAAAAAATGAGAACACGCGTTAACGCATCTTTGTTTGTGACTGCATATTGCATTTTTGTTAAATTGAATTTTTATGGTGTATACTTGGTTTTGCATGTGACGACGTCCGTATTACAGAAGAATTTGATGTCAATCTCGGATCTACGTCTATAGTGTCTAAAATATAATAGGCCCGTTTTGACAGCTGTCAGATCAGTGCATTTTATGTCGAAATTGACATTATGTTCTAATCTGACAGCTGTCAAAACGGGCCTATTAAATTTTAGCCACTATAGAGGTTTTCTAAAAGTCTGCCCTTATAAATTAATTATCAAAACAAACTGTTCTAGGCAGCTTTTGCAAAAAACTTCATAGAATAAAGGACAGTCCGATTTATGCAACAATAACATACAAAATAATTAATCATTTTATTGGTTTGTTGCTTTGATATTAGTTACAATAGTACCTATTCTTTTTTTATAAATATGTTGCAAAACAACAGTGCTTTGCTTGGCGCAAGGACTCTTTAGAAAACGTATAGTAGAAAATTATCTACGAAACGCAAAGTTGCCGAGAGATTCGCAACAACCAATAAGGCAATTCGCACATTGCACCGCATCACGCAGCGTAGCGCGGGATTGCGTGTTCTTACGTTGTTTGCAAGTATCTGTGTTTGTATAGAAAACACGCGTAGTGCAACACACAGAAAACGCATTCACGCGCGGTGTTGTGGCTCCGTTGCCACGCACCCCGCAGCGTAGCGTGGGGCAGTGTGTGTTTCGCCTAAGCCTAAATACCGTAGCCTAAATCGGCAGGGATGAATTGATCGAAGAGAAGCATATTTAACACTACAAGATAAAAAGCTTTGTTCATGTAATAGAGTAACAAGCAGACAAACAGAACAGACATTTAGATTTATATATTAGCATAATCGACGCCGTCGTTACGTTGACGGCTGACTGCGGTGGTCCGAACATTTATCGTTTTGCTGTCAATGTAAAATGAGAATTGTGCTCACCACTATTATAACATGGAAACTTAAACTATCGTAAAATTATTTATATCAGTGTGATCGATATTGAAAATATTGCTTATAGATCCTCAAGTGCTTATCATCGGTGAGTGAGTTTTTGAATAAGTTAATTAAAATTTTGTATTTGCTTTAAGAAGTTTTAGAATTAAACAACCAAGTTCAGTGTATTTGTATATTTATCTTTCATCATTTCTGACAAGACTTACAAAAACAGAAGAAGAAACAAAATAGAGAAAATATAGAAAACAGAGTTGTCAAAAATAAACAATAACAAAGAAAAATATTCATGTGGTGTGAACACCACAAAGCCACTAAGGAATTATAGGTAGGTATCAGAATTCTTCTTCTTCTTCCTGCCCTTATCCCACACTAGGTGGGGTCGTAAATCATGTATTTCGTAAATCCATGGTGTTAGTTGTTTTGGTTTATTGTTTTATGACCGGCCGCCTGCCTGACATCAACCTTCAATGTGCTTGGTGATATTATGCACTGGGTCCCAAAATGATGTGCTTGTCAATCTTATTGCCGACAACTAAGCAGACTATGTTCTTCTTGGTGGAGTATACTTGAAGTTCCTCAACCCACTCATTCAGTTTGGCTAGAGACTTTGGTTCTCTGGTTACTATTGTTTACTACAATGTCTGGTTTTTAAAGAGACTTTGACTCCTGAATTTGTTTCGGCTTTTCTTCTCAGAGCTAGTCATATAGGAAATGCCGACGCCATCTTAAAAAAAACATTACATTGACTTGTAAAAGTGTCTGCAACAGATTTATTTACAGAAATAGAAATCATTTATCATTTACTTCACTGGTTAGTTTACTCGTAAACTAATATAGCCCCGTGAGCGTCTCTGTAAAGACTTTATGTCAATGTTCTGTATCACTCCTATCCCGCTCGTAAAACGTAATTCGTATTCGACATTATTTAGAATAGAAATAAACGGCAATTACCAATAATACCAAAATTAAAAGCGATTCCTTTGTGACACACTCACAGCAGTTAATAATTATTTGATCGCCTCAAATATACACGTACACGTACACAGCAATATTCTTAATGGTTTTGAAATAAGGTCTAAATATTGTACAATAGTTTACAATTTCTCAATGGAAACATTATAAAATACTCGAAAATAAATTTGATATAATATCATATTGATATTTCGGTTGCCACGGCAACAATTATAATATGAGAATGCACCAAATAATTATGAATAACAAGTTCAACTAAAGTCAGATAGGTGGAGCGCCATTGTCAAAAATAAATATTTATTTGGTTTTCTGTGGACAGTAGTCAAAGAAACTATATTATTCATGTTACTTCAAGCAGCACCTATAAGCTTTCCTGGCAATAAAACTTTATTTTTTTTTTCCTATTTTTTTAATTAGCTTATTATTTTATAATATGTTACCTTTCACGATTTACGGTTTAGGTAACGTACCTTGTTTTCTTCACTTCACTTCTTAATTATTTTTTATACAATTTCCTCGTTTCTTTTATTCTTCCTATGACATCATCAGTCCGACAGATGACATCACTAACATGTAATCTTAAAAAAACACATCCTAATTTAAATTAACTTTAAAGAACCTCCGCCCATGTCTTCACATCAACCGCGCATTCTTCAAACGATAACCAGACTGACGGACGAAATATTATTTAACTCTGACATATTGTGACCGCACTGGCCCGCGTAGTAACTGATACTCATCTGCGGTCAAGTATGAATGGACGCTTTAGATTAAAGATAATTCTATTTTGGTTTTTGGGAACTGAATGAGGTAGTTTTTTACAATACATTTAGTTGAATATTATAAAAAAATTGGTTACAAATAGTATAATCAAGTAATGCCCGGTTCCTATAAACAAAAACCAATTGTTTTGCTTACCAATGGTAGCATTTTTTATTGCCAAACATACATACATACAAAAACTCACGCCTTTTTCCCATGGGTAATTACCAGAGTAAGAACCCATCTCTTAATAAAACTAAGTTGTGTGTAACAAACAAAAAATAGACATTGGAGAATTGTAGAATATTCCCTCATCCAAGTATTTATAGAATTCATGGATAGAATTGACTTCTTAATAAACAGTTTAGTATTGCGGTAATTACACATACCTGCTACAATTGCTAACTAAGTTCATTCTAAGGCCCGCTTGCACAGCACAGCGACTTGCTAAATACATACATAAACTCACGCCTTTTTCCCATGGGGGTAGGCAGAAACTATAGAACGCCACATGCTACGACCCTTACATACCCCTTTCGCTTCATCCACATTCATACATCTTGTCATACACGCACGCCGGTTGAGAGTACTACGCACCTGACCTTTGTGAAGAACATCACCAATAACATCGATGTATGTCCTTCTAGGACGTCCTCTACCGGCGTTCCCATTGACATCCGCCTTATAAATTCCTTTTGTTAATCGCCGTTCACTCATTCTCTCAACATGACCAAACCACCTAAGCATACTCCTTTCAATTTTTGTCACTACATCATCTTTTAAACCGCAACTTTGTCTAATCTCTTCATTTCTCAATCTATCATTCAAAGTTACACCGCACATACTTCGCAAGGAACCTTTTCTGCCACGACCAACATTCACTTCCATACATAAGCGTAGGTACCAGCACACCATCATGGACATTATTGCCAAATTCGACACATAAATAGACTCGTAAGCTAATTTTACCTGTAATAGCTATTTCCACAAGGGAGGGTCTACTATGCAAAGCTATGGTGTCTTTGCTTCATTATTGGTAAAGATACGAGAGTCTCAATTTCCAATAACGCTCCGTAAATTATAGATTTCAGCCATTATATAAGGTCCAACCAAAATACCTGGACAAACTTTTACACAGTGTTCAGTAAGTGTAACTGAATATATCTATGCAAAAAAACGAGATCAAAGTGTTTTTTTTTCTAACCAAATTTTTTTTTTCAATTTTAATTTTACTTTGATTATTATTTTTTTTTACATTTTTCACTTCGCTGTTTAGGTAAAACACGGCACGGAATTAGCACGCACCCTAATGGCGGTCGATGCATAAGAAATGGATGAGTTTATTCTTAGAGAGTACAGGCAATTTAAAACATTTTTTTTTTTTTGTTAGAAAAAACACTTGGATCTCGTTTTTTTTACATAGATGTGATTAGTTAAACGTATTGAACACTGTGTAAAAGTTTGTCCAGGTATTTTGGTTAGACCTTATATAGTGGCCCTTTTAAATCCCTGATCACTTCTTACGTTTTTGGGTTCTTATGCCAAATTAATAAAATAATTTTAATATAAAATTCACTTAAATCCATGTTAGCGGTATGTGAATATTTATTCTTTAGACTACTATTTTAATTTTAAGAAACTCACTGTGGTATTTTTCTGTATGCGAACATCTCATATCTGCCTAGCCTTTTCCCAACTATGTTGGGGTTGGCTTCCAGTCTAAACAGATGCGACTCAATGCCAGTATTTTACACGAAGCGACTGCCATCAGACTTCCGTAATCCAGTTACTGAGCAATGCCGATACTCTAAGGTTAGACGGGTCGTCAGACTTTCGGGTTTCTGACTTCCCGTAACGACTGTCATAGGTATTCATATGACAGCCGGGACCGGCTGTTTAATTTGCTCTCCGAGACACAGGGGGTCCCGATGTGTAAAGAACGGGTACCCATCTTATATCTTTGTTCTGTATTAGAATAATATTATAAAAAGTTTTTGATCGGTGGATCTATAAACAATAAGTATGCGGTCAGGTCATGCTATTTAACACGCTTTTTTATAGAACAGAATAAGGAAAATTGAATTCCTTGAAATATTTAATTAAGAAGTAGGTACAAATATGTCTAATAAAAATATCTGTGGTCAGTGAAGGGTTTGTAAATGGAACCGAATGGGTTTCTAAATATAAAAAAATGTGATTAATTCATCATCTAAAGAGTTTTTTTTTTGGGTTTTTTTATTAACAATTATTTTTCCGCATAGAGTTATATTATTTACATAAAGGTTGTAGCTATGTAGGGTTATTCTATTCTTCACACTTCAGAAAATGTTAATTTTATTATGAGTGTTATTTAATGCTTTTGTTTTTTGATGTCTTTTTCAACTTATATTTAAAGTTTAATTATTTTAACAGTGTTCTGTTAATTATGAATCCCTACTATATAATATTTTGAACGTGAAAGTTTGGATGTTTGTTAATTAATCACGCCCTAACGGCTAAACGGATTTGATTCGAATTTGACACACAGGTAGAACATGACTTGGATTAGGACATAAAATACTTTTTATCCGGGTACATGAAGTAGCTCCCCAGGGATGCAAATAAAACCGCGGACAACAGCTAGTCATCAATAAAACACACATTGTGATTGAAGACCTAACGACTAGAAAAGCTAGATTTTAATACGCTCACTATTTTACGCCGTTCTTATTTAAAATGACATTAATCATAAATGAGAACAGCGTAAAGTATAACCAATTAAAGATTTGTAAGAAGCTTTGTCCCATGCTTAATTTATACTAAAACTTTTGCATATATTTGCTTCAAACATGTAAATTTCAATATGTAAACATATACAAAAGTGTCGTATGCGCAATAGCGCATCGCGTCGGAGTCGACGCTTATAAATTAGGTGCGCGAGCGACGGCGCGGGCGCAACAAAACTACACGCCGGCGAATATCAGTTCAAACATCTAAATGTGTTTTTATACTTTACGATTGTTTGAGAGTTTCTGATGGGTTGTGATCGTGAGTCTATTTAGTGGCTTTTTATTTAAGTCAATAACTAAGTGAAAAATAAAAGTTAATTATAACTCTAGGCTCCGTGTGTAATAACGAACATAGCTTTTTGAAACTGATGGTTTCAGGCATCCCTATTGGTTGAGTGACGCATACATTTTTCATCAGGTAACTTCCGTCAAAGCTTAGTTCACGTCAAAGGTTTTTTTGTAAACTTCCTAATTTAAGCTATATATGCTCCTTGCTTAATATGCATCGTAACTTGTTGCCGAATCGGGAGCATGCTCTAATTGTAAACTTTGCCTATCCTATAATAGCTAAAATTTCGCATCTAACTAAACCTGCAGCAAAAGAATGTCCGCTTTTTATAGCCCAATATTTAATTTACAACCGAAAATCCAGGGTCGTTAGTTGTAAAACATCTCACATTCACAGACGCCGCCGCAGCACCCACTAGGCGCCGTTCGGTAACCAAATGTAGTCTTTTTGCCCTCCTCATAGTCGTTTTTCAGTCTTTTGGGGGTCCAGACTTCCTTTTTTTTAATGAATCGGTGTTAACCTTCGCGTCGAACGAGAACAGGGTGCCGATTGGAGATAAACGATCATTCTGGAGTTGTTCTTTTTCGAAAAAATTAAAGTTAAATGGTAGAAATGACAGAATATTCGGCGTTCTCTTTTGTCGATGATAGGTATCTGCGGATTCTGTAGTGAACCGTTTTAAATTAGGCTTTGCTTTTGGATACGGGATTTTTAGAGATTATTTTGTGCTATCGTTGCTAAATCTTTGCTAATATAAGGCTTCGTTAACTTTAATGAATATTGTGTTCCGAAATTCCTTAATTGATCCATAATTTTGATATAAAGGGTAAAATTAAGAGATGCAAATTGGATTAGTTTCGATTTAAATTGAATTCCTTATTTTAACAATTGTATATACCTACTTAGGTATCTACCTACATAAGAAATCGAAATCGTCTAGTGCGATAATACCGCCCATTGTACATATCTATTTTTATAGTAATGTTTCTTGTTTGTTTTGTGTAGGTACAATAAAGAGTATTGTATTGTATTGTACCTACATAGTACTTGCAGCTGTTATAATTAAACTGTGGATCATAGTTCGATAACTAATATGCTAATCCGATCGTTAAATATTTATTGTTCGTTGTGTAAATATGTTTTACTTAAAGTACTGCGGGTTTATTAGTTATAAACAGTAAACCATCGATTATGATGGACATGATAATTGTTGTAAAGTAGCGCCATCTGTTATGCAATTAAGAAAACAGAAGATGTAGAGCTACTGTTAAATTATGGTTTAGCAGAGATATAATGCAGAATTAATGTTTACTTTCCAATTTTGTTATTATTTCGACATAAATTAACAATTTTAGAATTCTTAGTTCACCTATTATTGATTTATCGATTTGATTACTATAGTCTTGCTACTCGCCGCTAGATGGCGCGCGTCTTGTAACTACAACATTATTTATTAAAAACTTACGCAGCTGCGTTTTTTTCATCAAATTATTAAAAATTAAATCTTCGAGATTATAATAATAATAATTCAAAAAGGTATAATATCACTAAAAAAATTCTTGTACCTATATTTCTCAGACGTTATGTATTTTACGTTTTTCAAACGACAAGACGAAAGAAATTTCAGCATGTATATTAATTAAAACCAGTATTATACTGTAAATGAATTTAATTCTTATAATTTTTTCACCTTTTATAAATATTGAACCTATAGGTATGACATTGCATAATTAGGCACTGATTACCTATTTCTTAGTAATGGTCCTTACCTACCTACTTTAAAAAATGACCTACACTAAAGAAGAGGAAGGCCTTTGCCCCACAGAAAAACCCGATTAAAAATGAAAAACTAAGATAAAGTAAATACCTAATAACAAATAAATCTTACCCTCGTCATTTTACGAGCATGATATCTCTATCGGTTATAAATAAAACCTACCCATTAAAATCTTATCTAATCTAAGAACGATTCGTACAAATGTACAAATTATCTTAACATTGAAAACGTACAAATGAGCCGAATGATAAAACAAGCTACCGATATGAGGGCGTGGGTCCATTCATAAAGATTGGCGAACACCAAATCGATGGCAGCAAAGTACAAGAAGACATCTACAAAATCGCAACTTTACAGGAGAGCACATTTAGTAAAAAATAGTGACCATTTTGAGAGTTATGGACCGATTAACATGAAATTTTCTATGACGCATTAAAATAACCTTCTTCATTGATTTTATAACAGGTGTTAGCGCTATATCGTTGTTTTACTGTAATAATGTAGATGTATTTTATTACTCTGAAAAAACTTCGACGTTGAAGAAGACATCTGCCTGATATCCGTTTATACGTTATCATGATAAAACGCCCATTCCATCAAAAATATTTAATAAACTAAGATAATAATTTCTAGTAATACTTTTAAGGATATTTAAAGAAAATTTAAGCAACATGCAAACATTATTCCCTTTTTTGGCCAAATTTTGTAGATGTCTTTGTTTACTTTGCATTTAACATTTTATACACATCATAAAATGAGTTATCTACCACTAAACTTTATCTATGTCTATCAGTTAAACTTATTTATTTAGTTTCCAACCCACGCAAAATATATATTTTTGAATAGAAATACATTATATTACTGTGTTTTATTTATTCAAAATAGGTCTTTCTTAAAGAAAATAACTATGAAATGTATTTTTTTAAGTATTACAAACATATTGCAATTACAAAATATAATATAAATAGAATTTAAGCCTTGGCAAATAGGTACACATCAGAGTGACATAAAATTAAAAAGAAACATAATAACAAAACAATACTTTAAACTTATCAATAATTAGCACTGTCTTCTTACTACTTCTAATAGAAAAAGTTCAAAGGTCCGTTTCTACTGCGATGTTTTTTAAAAATCGAGTGTAGATGTCTTCATCTACGTGCCAGATTTTCTTCATTATTTTGAAATTTGAAATAATTTTGATACAGACTTGTAGATAGGGTTGATATAAGCTCATTTTTGTAAAAAAAGCATTTTCGACAAAATGTAGATGTCCGTATCTACTTTGCTGCCATCGAAATTATTATCTGTGGTCTTAACAAGCCACTAAAACTTTTCTCACTAAAAGCAGGGCTGGATTTGGTTATACAGAATGATTGGTTATTAGATCGATGTTGGAATTGACAGATTTAAGGCCAAATACTTAAACGCTGCTCAATTTTATGTTGCCGTTAAGTCTTAGTTCATATAAAAAAAACAACTAAATGTTTTATTAATTTATCTCTAATACTTGTTTTTCTCTATTGAATTAAACCTAATTAATTAATTTTGTTTTTTATTTAATAAACATTTATTTTATCTTCGTTAGAACGTAAAGTAATTGGTAGGTACGTAGGTAAAAACTTAGGCAACATCATTGTTTATTAAAAAAATAATGTTTCATAAAGCTTGCAACACAACAGCAAATTATCTGTTACCATAACAAGCCACTAAACAGCCGAGGATTTACGACGTATCTCACTGAATGCAGGGCTGGATTTGGTAATGAAGATAGATTTATTTGTATAATGGCATTTAGTAACTAAGTAATATTATATTGTTCTCCCAATCATTTAAAAATACTATCGTGCATAGAAATCATGTTTTTTTGCATTAATACTATATACAGGTGGACATAAAGATTATATAAATCATAAGCAAAAATTGTTTCAATATAATATTGACAATAAAAACATGCTACAATTACATGATTCGTAAAATAAATAAATTACTTCTCTCAAGTAAATGTTTATTCTTATCTCACATATCATCCCATTCCCGCGTCCCTTAATCCGGCTCTGTCCAAAGCTCCTAATCGCCGGCGCCTTTTCATGTCTAACCGCGGGATTATAAACCATTCGTTAGCTTCACATTATTAAATATTCCCGAGCGCCACCGGATGTGGGAGGATTTCTTTACGGATTAAAGCCTTCCGAAGCCGCCCTAATTTTCAAATTTCAGCAAACATGTTTATGTGTTAATTTTAGTCATCAAAGTTGGTGAATATCTGCTTAGAATAGGCCTCCCGCGAAGATCACTACAATGATTGATTCAGAAAAAATGTTGGGAGTTGAATAATCATCATGTATGAACCGAATTTTGAAATTTAAGTTTATTGTTATTAATAAACAGATATCCTTGAAACAGTCCCTCTGAAAGTAACGACAAGAACGATCAAAGGAATAATGTCACGTATGGAATTCAAGCCTATGGAGTAGAGAAGACTGACTACGCAATGATGCGCTGCATATAGCAGGCGACCACAGGAAAGCCGCAGAATGGAAAAAGAACTCAGAATCCTAAAGACTGGAAGTAAGGAGGAGGAGAATTCAACGATGAAGATACTACCGACTTACGAGAAGACACTATTCGATGCGATAGATGGTCCAGTCAAAGTCGATGACTAAAAGGTCGTTGTTGTTCTTTATGTTTGGTTACATAAATAGTACGCTTCGATACCTCCTCAAGAAGAATGAAGCACAACAGTCAAATTATATATTATTTAAACGGGTATTTGCGGTTTCTTTGACGTTAACCAGATCGCTATTAAATATTTGATTTGTTTTAGTAAATTAGACTGCAATTTTTTAAAATGTTTTGAGATGTCGGCAATAGGTCTTAGATGAAGCTTATATTAAAAAAAGATAAGGTTAATCCATTTAAGACTAAGAGTCATGGAAATTCTCTACCTACCAGAATTTTCGGTAAACTGTTGTTTAACCAGAGAAATAATTTTGCTGAACACTACCTTTATTTGACTACTAAAGAGTTGGCTGATGATGACCACGCTTTGTAGACAGATTGTTAATTCGAATGTAGTGTTAGTACACAGTTAATTGTTACACAAAACAAACAATACTAAAATAAAGACAGACGTTGATCTCTATATACTGTAATTAGCTACTCATTAAAAAGCAGTGATAGCCTAGTGGTGTGACCGTCGGACTGCCAAGTCTTTTCGTATTTACGTGCGTATTGTATAATTATCAATTGCTTAAAAAACGGTGAAGGAAAACATCGTGAGGAAACCGCCATGCCTGAGAGATATTTCTCGACGGCATGTGAAGTCAAGTCGGAGGCCTATGGGCGGCATAAACTCTGACACCACGTTAGTCACTAACCACACGAAAAGAAGAAGAAGCTATTCATTCATTCCTCTTCAAACCATTCACAAGCCCAACTTTGAACATTCAACAACAAAATCCAACACCCTTAATCTTTCAGATAACGTTTCAACAAATAGGTGCAAAACACGGCGGCTCAAAGCCACAAACTCCTCAGATACACAAGATAAAGGAAACCTCGAAATACTGTCAGTTTGCAAAACTTACAACATTGTTTTACTGATAAACATCTGTGCAAGACCACTCAATGAATATAACGGTACCTGCTTCCTAACTATTATGTGTTACAATGAATGTAATCTCTAAAGTAGCCGACAATAGCTAACAAAGTGTTCTGGGCTTCTTTGTTGTAAAGGGTTTGTAAGCTGCATTGAAGTAAATTACATTATACGGGACTTGGAACGCCTTGACGCTTCTGAACACGTTATAAATGTGTTCGGTGATGCAAATGGAATCGTTTCGGGAGATTCATTGAACGAATTTTGATTTGAGCGTCGGTAAATGGATTTTCCGATTTATTTCCCTTGAATAGTGGTTGCACTAGGTTGTGGTCGTCTTTATGTGAACGTGACATCCGTTTTGTGATGCTGACATTTTAAACGTTCTTGTTCGTCCTTGAGTTTTCCCGGCTTGTCTTCGGCATACCTACTTTATTGAACAATATGGATGATGAATCAATTACCAGATTCTACTTAAAGAAGTGCGCCTGAGTTGTACAACTACGATGAGACGGTCGATGGTATCGGTATTTATTTTACATAATATTTTGTTTTTGGTTGATAATCGACTCTTGATGTAGGCAAATCTTGGTGTTATATGAACATTTTACTAGATAACAGTTGGTACCAACTGGTAGGGAATTAAACACGGTTGGACCTACAGAATCATAAATAAATGCTTCTTCCAAGCTGCGCAGGTTGTCATAAAAGTTCACGGATTGAATCATATTAAACATAACATCACGCCTGTATTCCTAGAAGGATTCGGCAGAAGTGTATTGTAACGCCCTCATTTCGCCGTTATGTTTAAGTTCCACGTAATAAGGGGCGAGCTTATTGCCATCAACCGGGCACTAATCCAAACTCCGGGCTGCTACTGGGGAATTCCATACGGAAAAACCTAATAACACTTTGCCCGACTTGGGCATCGAACCCAGGACCTCACAAATAGCAGTCGCGCTTGCCACCAACGAGGCAGTGAACGAGAATTATATCTCCATAATATTCTATATTTTTGCCATATTTCTGTACTGCCTCGTTGGTCAAGTGGTGGCAAGCGCGACTGCTGATCTTAAGGTCCTGGGTTCGATCCCCAAGTTGAGTAAAGTGTTATTGGGTTTTTCCGTGTGGAATTCCTCAGTAGCAGCCCGGAATTTGGATTTGTGCCCGGTTGATGGCAATAGGCTCGCCCCCTATTACATGAGACTTCTATACACCTCTGCCTAACCCTTCGGGGAATACAGGCGTGATGTTTGTTATGTGTGTTCTGTACATTCAATTTAAAAAAAAATATAAACAGTCCTGAGTCACTAAATTAAATTATTATTACGAAGTCAAAGGCTAAACGCTATTATAACACCCCTTATGTAGACCATAATATAGTGCTGTTATTTGGAACATTATAATTGCTTGAATTTATTCATTCAAATGTGTGCGTCTAAAACAAGGGGAACATAACATAAACTCACGCCTTTTTCCCATGGAGGTAGGCAGAAACTACGGTCCGCCACATGCTACGATCCTTACATACTCCTTTCGCTTCACCCACATTCATACATCTTGTCATACACGCACGCCGGTTGAGAGTACTACGCACCTACCTTTTGGAACCGTGCACCTAGTTTTGACGTTTTAAAAGTGCCTGAAATCTGGTCTATTTGAAATAAAAAACTTTGACTTTGAATCATGTCCTTTATGCAGAACATCACCAATAAAATCGAAGTATGTCCTTCTAGGGTGTTCTCTACCGGCGTTTCCACTGACATCTGCAAATATTGTTATATTAATAAATACATTCCTAACTCTTATGTATTTCAATTTTTAATCTTTAAAAAAGTACCAACATAACAGTGTTTTTCATTTTTAATACATACCTTGCCATATAACTCACCTCATAATGACCGGACCATCGGTCCATCGCCTGTATCCAGCACAATACAAGTAGGTACCGACATTCCGCACGCGAAGTAACACCATATCCTTGGGAATGTAACGCTCTCCCATCGAAATATTTCAAAACTCGATCACTATCTCGGCGACTATGCATCGAGTTATTGAATGAGACGTGAAAAATGATGAGCGCGGCGCAAAGGCTTCGCCGACGATTGCTCATCTCTTTTTTGTTCCACAGAAACTCGACAGGCGAAAAGGGAAGGCGAATTTGTGGACAAAAGCGGTGTGATGTGACAGTGTGTTCTCGTGGGGTCTTCGAACAGCGGGGGGCTACCTTGCTTTGCTCGCTGTGGGCCTTCTCACAGTTTTGTTGTCACGTAATTAATTTATTGCACTTAGGTAGTGCAATTAAGTGACGACTCGTGAGCAGCTGGACGGTGGCCTCTAATGGGCGGTGTGTTTGGCCACAGACGTAGGTCCGTTCTCGAAATTGAGATATTAGCGGTGTCTGCTTTTGGCGAAATTAGAGCGGCGGGCTTTGTGTGTCAGGGGGATTTATTGGTGGCGTATATTATGTATTTTATGACGATGTATTAATGTTCTATGTAGCTATTCTTATGTATTATTTTATAGGAGGTTGTGGCGTGCACTGATTGGAATCACTTCCATTTTTTAGGCTTGCAAAAGTACTCATTTCTGTATTTTATGTCCTGTGTGAAATAAAAGCTTTTCTTAAGCTTTTACGAATAGGTAAACATTGTAGAATATAATAATAATTATTTTATATATTATTATATACATTGTATCTGTTATTCGAACAAAAACTAAAAATAAAGCCTCCATCGTTAACCTCGCTTGTCACACACACGAATTCCGAACAAAGAAAGCCTATTAAAAGAATCCCTGTAGACAAAAACTAGACTATAAATAGATTATCTAAGTTATCAAATCTAAGGTCAAGATGTCTGTGAGAGAGTTGGTAATCGGACGACTGGTCCAGAGGACATCGTTCACAAACCTGTCCTGAACACGTCATCAGTGCCCAGTATAAGATGGCCGGTGGTATAATGAGGAACTAAATTTTAATGTACTGAATTTGACATACTGTTGACATTTGCTTTTGCAAGCAGCGCCGCCGTGAACTGTCATGTTACACTGGACACTAGAAAGACCAGTGGTCGTTGTAATATATATTATGTATAATGTTAGTCTGTTACGGACTTTACGAATTTATGGACCATCGGATTACGTGATATGAGTTTAATTGAAGTAGGAAGTGTTTGAATGTTGGACTGTATGTGTGGTATTCAAATTAATTTAATATCAATAACATTTTATGTGATTGAGGTACTTATCAACGTGTACATTATAAGAAAATTAAGCTTGAAATAAACCGCAAACTTCAAGCAAATTATATGTAGACACTATTTTAAGTGCAAACACTAATTATTACCAAAGCGGTAGTAAACTTTCAGTTCTGCAAAGTCACGTAGGTAAACAATTAAAGCATTTGTTGCGGTCACACAAAAAAGGTCACATTCATAAATAAATAGCTGTCAAATTCGTTTTCCGAACATATTTTTTCTTACAACATACATACTTGTGAACACAAAGTGGCTAAAAGCTATAAACCGAACGAACCGAACTCACGTAATAACGTACGTTTCCATAAAAATATCACGTTTAAACATGTCGGTCCGACACAAAACACCAGTTCAAACTAAATCTCGAGTTATGTCCTCCGCTGATATGAAACTCAGATGTGAAAGGCTTCCTAATGCACAATTTCATACTTTAGTACCAATAAAACCGGGTGCGGTTGAGATATATGCACCATAAATAAACATGTTTATATGACGATAATAGATCGAATAATTGGGTGTAAAAACTAAATGGAGTGTTCGCCGAGTTCGCCCCGTGTGAAAGGTGCCGCGTGTTGAAGTGCGAGCCGCTGATTGGTCGACGCTTCGGCGGGGAACATTGTACTCGATTTGTTAAGCCAATTGTTGAGCTCACACGTAAGGGTTTTAAGCGAGGGGACGAAATGATTGCTGGCTATTTGAATTTATTTATTTTTTATTTGCTATATAATAATCTCATATTCAAATTAAGAATTTAGAGTATACTGCAGTAAGGGATGATAATTTTAAAATAATTAGCATTTTCTGCAAATGACATAAATTCCTTGCGACGTCCAACAAAAATAATTAAGTAATAACATCACTTACAAGCGATTACAAAGATTAGAAATTCCAGCGTAAACAACTTAATTAACCGTATAAATTTGACAGAAGTGGGTGAATAAACCTCTAAAGTATTTCGTCCCGTGTGCACGGAGTAAGCTTCTCGATGATTATCTTGCGTGATAAATGGACCACGTCAGAATTTATTATGGGTTCAAACCCTCACTATTGTCTCAATGAATACTTTTTATTGTCATAATATTATAGAGTTCGTATGACAAGTGGCGTTTAGTATTATAATGCATTTTTCTCAAATAGCACCCTCTGTTATGACCGCCAGGAGTTATTTCGTGTCGGATCGTAAATTGATTTTGATGTCTTTTTTATGGTGGATCGGAATCGATTTTTGATTTTTATTGGCGATGCTTTTTCATATGTAAATATATTAAATTATGTGTTTGATTGAGTATTTGGCGGTGGTCGAATGGTCGGAAGAATTTTCTATTTTGATTGACACTTAGAACCTAAGGTCCTAAACCCGCGGCTTCAAGAACCTCGAGACAAGGTTGTTGGCTTATTTTTTACTGTCGTATGCGCAGGCGCGGCGAACAAATTATATCTAACACAACATATATTTTTAATTTATTGAAGGCACAGTTTATAACGTGTTCATACGTGATGTGTGCCTTAAACGAGCGCTCGCCTTTTAATTTTTAACAAAAGAAGTTAAAATGACGACCATAATCTTTTTATAACTTATATTCTATATGAATACAAATGCGGTGAGCCGATTATACTATATATTATATCTGAATTGGTTTTATGATACTAAATATTTGGACAGGGGTTTTATCGGTGCAGTAACATGATATTTTTGAAAAAGCCCTTTTGTTTTGTGGTTTTATGATTATTAGTCTATGCGGAAAGACTGCTAAAATTCGTTTCGTGGGAAGTGAGAAAGTGTAAGCATAAAATACTCGTGACATGTTATTTGGACACCTTTGTGTGATATTTAGATATTAAAACTTAATAAAAAAAAATGATCGATTGAAAAAATGTAAGTAGGACTTTGTCTGGTAACCCTGTGTGGCTCGAGTTTTATTTTATTTATAGTTACCATAAGAGCTGAATAACGATTATCAAGTGAATAGACTGCTTTAAGATACCTATTTACCTGGACACCGAGAATTTCATTCGTTTTCCCAAAGTTAGCAGTGGTGAACATAGCACTGTATGATGTAGTAGGTACTTAACCTACATAGTTACACTTTTAAGCAATGCAGACCATGACATTAGTCACCGAAAAAAGTATTTGTAGGTATTATTTCTTAAGCTCATTTCTGACTACGCTATAGGTAGGTACTATTGTGCTATATAGTATAGCAAATAAGGATAAACCAATAATATACAAGGTTAGTCGGAAAGGGGGTACTAAGCTGCGGGCCACTTAATGTATCACAGGTGATTGTTTTAAAGAAAGTGTTAAAATTTCAAAATTCGGCAAAAAGTAATTCAATGCAAAATGATTTTTATTTTAGTTTTTTCAAAATATCTTCATCGCTGATTTAGTTACGAATTCAGAAAATGGAGTTTCTAATCCGTGACCCCAAATATGACCTAAAATGTAAACACAGCTAATCATAGCTAGAATTTAGCGTATTTTTAAGGAAATCTTTGAACAGCTATTTGTCTTAAACTATTGACTTTTGGGGAAAGTTGTAGAACAAAAGTTATCACTTATTATGGGTACTTTAACACCCTTTCAGCTTAGTATCCCCTTTCCGACTAACCTTATACAAGGTTAGTCAGAAAGGGGGTACTAAGCCGCGGGCCACTTAAAGTATCACTTATGACAATTTTAAAGCAAGTGTTAACATTTCTAAATTCAATAATTTTTATCTGCATGCAAAAAGATTTTTGTTTCCGTTTTTTAAAAAAAAAAAACATACCTGTTTTAGTTATGAATTCAGAAAATTAAGTTTCTAATCCGTGACCCCAAATATGACTTAAATTGTAAACACAGCTGATCATAGCTATGGACAGATAGATTGTAGCATATTTTTACGAAATCTTTGAAAAGCTATTTTCTCTTAAACTTTCGAGTTTTGGGGAAAGTTGTAGAACAAAAGCTAACCCTTATTATAGGTACTTTAACATCCTTTCGGCTTAGTACCCCCTTTCCGACTAACCTTGTATAGTACAGTTAAGTGTGAACGTGTCCATAATTAATGTATGGTGCGCGATATTGTTGTGCTATGAACTATATGCTATTATATTATAGGGTAGTCTGAATAGGGCTTGAGTGTTTGTCGACAACGTACCTATATTCGTTCTTATTTTGAGGCCTATGCCCAGCAGTGGACTGCTGTGAGCTGTGTAAAAATGACGGTGAAAAAAAAAAAGAATCTTGGTTAGTCATATGGTAAATGATTAAATCAAATCCGAACATTTAGCAAATGTTTTGACCTTAAAAATCTCCAAAATCTCTATTATAAAGCGGTAAGCACACCTGTCGGAGCGCATGCGCCCGACAGCTGTCCACTCGCGCGTCGCCAATTGTCTGTGTGCACCCTGCCTATGCGCGAACAGTAATGAGATTAAATCTCTTGGTGACATATGGTGGGTGTTGATATGATTACCAGGTGGTTATGAGAATGAATTAAACTGATATGTTATGGAGAACTGGTAAACGCAATGAAAAATATGTCCCAATAAATTAGTCATGATGTTAGTAGTAGTAATAGTAGTTAACTTAGGTTAAGTATTTTACTCTCGCCCCCATTGGTTGGAGACCCTTCAGGTCTCGCCAATAACTACCCGGTTACGTAGAAACGGTCCGCAAGACCATAATACAAGCAGTCGAATAGGAAAAAAACCCAATAAATTGATTACAACATTAAAGATGGGCTTTATATTATCTAATGTATATATATTTAATATATTTCATTATCGCCCCGATATTAAAATATAATCAAACAAATCAATAACTCTGAATCATCAAAGTATTTTCGCCGAGTTTTAATAAAAGCTACGCGCACGCGCTCGTTGAAGTCTTTGCTTCGCACGGACATGAGGCGTGCGTCTACGCGCTACGCGCAGTCTGCTTATCTAAAAAATATATATCATAAGCGCTCATACGATCACAATCATGCATAAAATAAACATAATTTATATTCACTCCATTACACATAAATTCACATAAGCAGGTATTGTTTGCCAAAAGTTTTCTCGCATTACCATTTACCTATAAATAAAAGAACCTTTATACAATAACGGAAATGCCACCAACGCGTCTGCGCACATCGGCATCAAAGCGGCCGCGAATTCCTCCGCATATTGTGCGATATCCTGCCCAAGTCATAAATAAAACTGAAATGATCGCCACGTCACCCGAACCGCACAAAAACCGTATTTGACGTCTAAATTATTGCCAGTAAGCATTTTCAGCAAGCACACCGCCCCCTCAACAAATCGCCCCCGTAGCAGATGAAGCACCCCCAACAATAGATACAGCAAATACATCAGATAAAAGAATTTTCAAAACAAACTCAAAATACTAAAGCGTTTGACACGAGCATCCGCTGGTAAGCAAAAAAGCGTGACCAATCGTACATGTAAATTGGACCTTATGTCAATATTTTGAGAGGTTATTTTGTGATGGCGCCGCGCTTGCTTTGATCCCGCGATAGATCTCAATAGCGGTGATTAAAGGCGCCTGTGATTTTAGTTGAATGCTTTTTTTGCGGCCTTCATCGGCCATACAAAATAAACGGCACACTACTGTAAAAGAATATACAATTATTGGGCTTTGAATGCTTACAGCGGGGGTGAGGAGACCATAAATTGTTATTTTTTTTCTCTTTCGTTCGAATGTTGGAAATCTTTTAAAAATCATAAATGTTAGTGGATTTATTGTCAGGGGAGTTGGCTCATGTTGACTGTTTGTTGCTGGACTATTTGCTAATTATACGGCTTGATGTGCTGGACCGATGCTGATCGGTTAGGATTGGTGTTTTATTTTTTTCTCAATGTTATTAAAAGTGTTTTGGGTTCTCATTATTGTCTGTTTGTATGTAGCATGTTACGTCTCAAAAATAGTAAATAAAAACTTTCTACTAAAATAGTAAATAGAACACATCTTTACATAGTATAAAACAAAGTTGCTTTCGCTGTCTGTACGCTTAGATCTTTTAAACTATGCAACTGATTTTAAAGCAGTTTTCAGCAATAGGTAAAGTGATTCAAGAGGAAGGTTTATATGCCCCACATTAGTATCTACATTGCACCCGTGCGAAGCCGGGGCGGGTCACTAGTATTTTATATTATGTAGACCAAGAAAAAATATTGCTAATATATACACAGCAGTTTGCCTTCTATTTAATTTATATGTATACTAACTACCCTTTATATACCGACCCTCATCAAGTAGGTGTAAAGGGTTACTAGCAATCATTAATAAAGTTAACTCAAAAAAAAAAAAAAAACTTAGTTAATTAGTATAATAACAATATACCGACTACGTGCGCGCTGTTCACTACTGTATTAGTAAGGAATCTTGAATTCTAATTAACTAAAGTTTAGGTATATTTTTATTTGAATGTGTTCTATTAACAATACCTGGTAACACTGTGAAGATTCGCCAGTTAATTTGAAGTTACTCTATATAGTTCGTTTATATTTGGTCCATCATTTACTCAAGCTATCTGCTTGCCATTTCCTTACATCTTCATTGAGGAGCAGAGGTGTTAATAGCTGTGCTGACGCTCATTATGTGAGTGCGAGGTGCCATCGTAAATTTGTTTCTTCAAGGACACAACACAAAAGAACCAAGTGTCGTCCAAGCCCAAAGTCGATTTTACAAGAGGCTGCCTGAGACGCGCGTGTGGGCCTTCTGTGTGACAGGAATAGTGTGGATAAGGCTGCCATTAATTAATTAAGTGGGTTTTTTTTGAGATGGTAACAACGTTATTTGAGGATTTAATAGGCTGTAGCGTTTACTGAAAAGATTATCAAAGCATTTTTCAGCATGCATCTACAGGTGCGTTTTCTTTTTCATGGTTCATGGCGGGATTATACATTTAAGATTTTCTTTGTTAATTGAAGACAAGAAGAGAGGTGTGGCAGGATATGTTCAAGACCTTTGCCCAGCAGTGTTACAATAAAAGTAAGAACACTAAAGTCATCGGCTTATAATCTATACTAATATTATAAAGCTGAAGACGCGCTAATCTCAGGAACTACTGGTTGGAATTGAAAAATTATTTTTGTGTTAGATAGTCCATTTATCGAGGAAAGTTATAGGCTATATAACACCACGCTACGACCAATAGGAGCGGAGCATAAATGAAAAATATTGCAAAAACGGGAAAAATATCCACCCGTGCGAAGCCGGGACGGGCCGCTAGTGTGTTATAAAGTTATACTTAGGTACTTAAACAAGCAAAAGAATCCGGACTAAAACAATTAAAACTCAAATAAATTTTGATACAAAAATTAAAACCTCCATAATTAGACCTGACCATGTCCACAACATATTATCGGTCTCGAATCTCAATAGGTCACCACTGTCCTCATGAATGGGTGGTATCGTCGGGGGCTCTTTACAACGCACGTTTTGTACGGAATGTTGTAACAAAAAAGCCTTAGATACACACCATGATAAATTTACATTTGCCATCACTCACCACACCAGTTATTCTAAAACCAACCTTATGCATTTGAAAATAAGGGTGTTTATATATTTGGTGGGTGGTAAATATAAGCTGGTTAAAAGAAATAAAATAATCTAACATGCAAGATCGGCCGGCAGGCTGGGAGGAGTTTGTTTTAGACGCTTTATTAATTATGTCTAATTAATTTTGGAACGGTTCATCTCGTTGAATCGCCATTTTCGTTACGGTGGTCAGTTTGGCGGTATTGTTTGTTGATAAACTTTTTAAATTATGACTCTGTTAATTTGTGAGAGGTGTTAAAAAGGTTTCGTTTTACTAGATGTGAAAGTGTGAATGAAATAGATTAATGAAATAGACCTTTTCGAAAAGGTATTTAGTAATGATATCTCAACTAATTGGATTTGTTAGACAGCTTATTATATCTTGTTTTATGGATCATAGAAACTTTTAATTAGCTGTTAATTAGATACTGTGCAACATTGTAGTTGACAAGCTTTAAATTATGGTTAAGGAACAGTCTCATAAATGTCTGTTTCTTTTCTATAAAATAAAAGTCATTGAACTTTTAATTTATGCAAATTCGTATAATGTTATTATACAACAATATTTAACTTTTACAATAAAATCGTTTACAGCTTGAAAGGATACCTCAGCCTCAAATTGCTTTATTAGCTCATGATATTGCTCCGCATTCGTAACGCCACTGTCGGGTCACTTATAAAAATCCTTCTAACAAGCGTAAAACGTCCAATCAATATAAAATTAATAGCCGATCAAAAAAAATATATTCCCGAACGAAAACATTTTTTAGCTTTTTTTTCAATAACTTTTTTTTATTTGTTGTGTGTCGCCGTGATTTCACACGTCTATAGGTATGTCTTTTATAATATTTTTCGTGGCATTGTGCTAAGCGATCGCCGCAGCGGCGCCGGCGCATCCGATTATGTTATTGTTAAAGGACCCGAATTCTTTTATTTGACCTACGCGACATTCCTTCGAGGGTAGTGTTTTGCGGTTCCACGGATATTTGGACTCTGTTTGTTATACATTGATGTTAGATATGATACGATAAGCTTTGATCGGTTCGTTTTTTGTTTCGTAAGTGATTAAGAATGGGGTCCTCACGTTTTAAGGTTATTAGATTGTTGAGTATTTTTGAAGTAAATAAAATAACATCATTATTTCAAATGAATGATTGTTTCTTTTATTAAATTAGTTATAATCATTAATATTTGGTTATTTTAAGTAAAGATGATCCTAGCAATGAGCTTGGAAAATGAAACGACAAACATGATAAGAATATAAACATTAAAAATAATAATTTTACATTAATTTACTTTAAGAGGATAGAAATTACATCATCAGAAACATAAACATATACTAGAAAATATGGAAACCCATAATTATTCGGCACATTTCATTCATAAGGGGCACCGCACACGTAACTCGATACTAACATCGAACAAACAGATCATTAAACTGTCGATTTGTATTTGTCCTAACAAAGAATACATCATAGTTATAGTATTGAGTTACTTTCCGGATTTGTTCACTTGCGGTTTTAAAGATGATGGTAACGTAAGTATTTGGATAGATAATTGGATTTTAATAAGAAGTTATGGAAATAGAAAAAAGCTTGGGCTTGATACCTATCTTATCTTTACGTTTATAGAGTCTTAATATAAAACAGTTTCGTGACTGACAGACAACGTACAGGCCAAACTGCTGGGATAAAGAACTTGAAATTTTGCACAGAGACTTACATAATTTAGGCTACCATTAAGAAAGGGTTTATCAAAATTCAACCCCGAAAGGTATATAATAGTGGAAATTTACGCTGACGAAGTCGCGGGCGGAAGCTAGTAAATGACATGTTGGGAAATATATTATAAGGTTAAATGGGAAACTGAGCCTGTGGAGAAGACAGCACCAAATGGTACCAAGAGGTGTATATCAAAGGAAACAGTACTCGATATTATTCCGAAGCAGGTGGAGAGACACCATAACGACGAAAATGATGACAATAAAGGTTTCAGATTCGTGAGTATAGATTTTGCAAAGAACATTGCAACTGTAAAACTGGTACATGAATTATTTAACAATGTGTTTGTAAAAATTGTGAAATAAGTATTCACATAGAGCTTCAATAATGCCAATATCGATATCGTTAACTAGAAGCAAACTCCAACATCAGTAGGAGAATTACAATAGAATAATCATAGTCATTAAAATAGTAACAAATCATCGGATCACCTTATAACAACACCACAAAGGCGTTAGTCGGTGGTCTTCCGAGTTAAATGTGCCAAATGAAAGTAAACACTAAAAAAATCGGTAACACAGAAATAGCAGACGGCAGCCTAACAAAACAGTCATCGACGCCAAACAAACATGAATATTATCGTGTAGTGAAACTAGTAGCAGTCTGCGGTTTTCGTCGTGTGGTAGCTGTATTTAGCTAAGTTCATCTGGTAAAATAAATTTAGATTTATTTAAGAATTCTACTCTTGCAAAATATACATTGAAATTCATCAATTTCTTTTTCCATATTTCAGATTTTATTTTGACTCTTGCAGCTGCTGCAGCGGCTGGTGGAGTCATTGCCTTGCTAGGGGACCGGCTCTGTGGTCATAGGCCTGAATGAAATGAGTTCTTACGAATTACCAACCTCTTTGGAATAGCCTATGTTTGGGCAATGATCAGAGATAGATGGAGTAGAGAGATGTGTACAATAGAAATATCTATTTTATTTTATTCTCCAGTTACGCGTAAAGGAATCCATCCACAATTCAATGCTAAGGATCTACTGATGACATAATATGCATTTTTTGGTGGGCTTCACGTAATGTCTCTTCTTTTTCGAACAGACAAAACATACACTTTTCTTACACCTATAGAACAGAGTAAAGAAACAACGTATTCACACGAGACAGATTACGGGTCAATTAACGCGTCAGAACAAACTGTGGCTATGGGAACCTTGTCGCCGAGGATTTATTTATTTTCTCTCAGTCGTCAGTCCTCGTCCTTTAGTGTTGTCCTTTTGTTAGCGCTAAAAGGTGTAATAAATATTGGATTTAATAAGGATTTGTATTGCTAACTCAGAACAGTTTAAGGGTCTTTGTCTGACTCTGAATTAAGTGTTAAAACTAAAAACTTTTTTTCTACGACCATGTCGGGATAAGATTTTTGGACCGTCGTATTTTGATAGTTTGACCAAAATTTTTTGGTGGTCATGTTGGTTAAGATTAATATGCTCAATGTATAATAAATACACCGCGAACTATCCCTAAGCTCTTTTTACAAACAATATGTCCATCCTAAGGTAATCTGGCAAAAATCGCTTAGTGCGATAAGACCACCCATTGTACATCTCCATTTTTAACCGACTTCCAAAAAAGAGGAGGTTACTATGTTCGTCTGTATGTATTTTTTTTTGTGTATGTTCATCAATATTTTCGCCAATTGTGAACCGATTTTAATGATTCTTTTTTTGATGGATAGGGTATACTTTGAAGTTGGTTCCATTTAAATTTGGTGAAGATCTGATAAAGAACTTCGGAGATAGACAATGGAACTCCTCAATGACGAACAGTACGCATATTGTGATTATGTGATTATGTTACGAGCAGCGTCTTTAGTAGGTCCAACCAAGTTTTAATTAAGCCCACTAAAATGAAAAAAATAAAAACTTTTTTACAAAAAATTAAAACCGACTTCAAAAAAGAATAAAATATAAAATTAACAGTTTCAGAAGTCGGTGCCTTCAATTTGGTTCGGCGTGGATCAGCACCGACTTCTGAAACTGTTAATTTTATATGGTAATTATTTTATTCTTTTTTGAAGTCGGTTTTAATTTTTTGTAAAAAGTTTTTATTATAATAACTGCTTCGTTGGTCTAGTAATGGCAAGCGCGACTGCTGATCGTGAGGTCCTGGGTTCGATCCCCAGGTCGGACAAAGTGTTATTGTGTTTTTCCGTGTGGAATTCCTTAGTAGCAGCCCGGAGTTTGGATTTGTGCCCGGTTGATAGCAATAGGCTCGCCCCCTATTACGTGGGACTTAAACTTAACGGCGAAATGAGGGTGTTACTAAACACCTCTGCCCAACCCTTCGGGGAATAAGCGTGATGTTATGTTGTGGTGTTATGTTATGTTTATCTTTTGGGTTTTATATCGGCTATACAATAATGCTCTTCCACCAGCTAATTAAGCTTGTTTAGTATAAAATCAACACCAAGTATTCATTTCATTTTAGCAACACGCCTCATTATACCATATGCGCGAACACAATCCCAAAATACTTTACACACACACAAAATGAGCATGTCATTGCGCAACAAGCAAACATTACGGCGCTACTCATTCATTCAGCAAACAAGCTAGTCAATGGGACGTATTTGCATACACTGAATCACACTTACTGTTATTTGTCTACGTATCCTAGACTTTAGGGCCTGATTACACCCGCGATATGCGGCTTCAAGGCAAGGCGAACGCGACGTCCTGATTTGTGATGGTGTTTCCAGCAGCAAGGCGAATCGCGATGTTCGCGACATCTTCGCCGAGCTCTTGTGTTTACCTACAGTGTTGACATTGAATTGTCGAAATGTTCGTCGACTGCGGTTGTGACGTAAGCACCGAGGACATACAACATCGAGACAAGCTGTTCACACGTACGATTACCAGATGTAAAACTAAAAAGTCCTGACAAATAGCCTGATTTCTATAAAAATCCAGCGGCAATCAGTTTACTGTGTTCCGTCGTGTGCATGTGAGAGGCAGAAAGGTATATGTAAATTCCTCTATATCTCTGTTCCTTGGATTTGTGTGCTCAATCTTCGACCCTGTCTGCGCTTACCATCAGGTGAAACTTGGGTTAATCAAGACCAAGTCAAGAATAAAAATAAATAAAATATCCTGACATCATTGCCGCAAGGCAGTACAAGTTTAGTTTTTGTTTTATACCAGCATACAATGGACTCTTGACTTCAGAAAAATTCAATATTTTATTAAATAATCAAAAATCCCGACATTTCCGAAGTTCCGCCGGAATCTTGATCGGTGGCTAAAATCCTCACATGTCAGGACAAATTTTGACATCTGGTAACCCTATTCGAGTATTCGATAGTATGATAAGACCCTTAGTTACTCGTATATAATCCAATTGACAATGCGATCTGTAAAGGTACAGGTGAACATCTTTGTGTGAGTCATAATGGCAGCGTTGTATGAATCATTATGTTCACTGTGTGGAACACGGGAAGTTTATGGTGCATGGTGTATCAGGAATGTGTGCGATCAGCGCTATGGGATGACGTATCGCAAGTTTCCTTGAACATTTTTTGCTAGTTTGGCCATGGGTTTTGAATCGTCAAATATTATACATACATTTAACCATCCTCTTGTTAACCTTGCAGGGTAAAGGAAATGTGTTCTATAACAGTACGTTCATAGTATACCGATGTCGATAAAGATCTGATATTAAAGTCCGTTTTGAGTTTAAAATTTGAATGAGTTCTTCTTCTTTTCGTGTGGTTAGCGATTAACCTAGTGTCAGAGTTTATGCCGCCCATGGGCCTCTGACTTGGCTTCACATGCCGTTGAGAAATATCTCTCAGGCATGCCGGTTTCCTAACGATGTTTTCCTTCACCGTTTTTAAGCAAGGGATAATTATACAATGCGCACATGAATCCGAAAAGTCAGAGGTGCATGCCTTGGGTTCGAACTCGAGATCTATGACTTGTCAGTCCGACGGTCACACCATAAGGCTATCACTGCTATAAGTTACTTACTAGTAACTGTAACATAAGTAAATATTAAAACAAAATTACACGTACAACGAATTTGATACATATGCACTGTCCTCTCAAAACAGCTGACACGACTAATGCAAACGAAATGCCAACATAGTGACTAACTTTACAACAGATTCTACTACAGAAATTAATGATATTAAAAGACCACGCTGCGGTTAAACCCGTTTAACGCGTTTGGACCTAAACCACACAATATTATCCCCTTAAGACAACTCGTCATCAAAGGCGCCTCGTCATTTCTGACATCTGCTTCCGAATCCTGAAATAAATTCCGGAAGTGTATGAATCAGTAATTAAAAATGAATGGCAGAATAAAAAGGCACAAACGATCTTCTCAAAACGTCACACGTAATTAAGAGACGCAAAACATAAAATTCTTAGAGTAACTACAGATTTACTCCATTTTACAATGATTTCGATCGATTTTTGCGATTGATATTGTCGTTCGAAACAAAATTTTGCAAATTCACTTGATTTTACTGACTAAATCAATCGATTGATCGATCGATGCAATCAGTCAACCAAATCGAAAAAAAGTAAGCATCTTTAATCCACAGCAGCACATTGCACGTGCTTTAGCGATATTTTCATTTTGTTTGCCGTCTTCGTGAGTAAGGTTGTTATCATCGATGCGTAACATTATTGTAAATACACCTTCTGTACTTTTAAGTTTTGTGGCTGTATGGTCACAGACCGCGTATATTTTGTATCTCAAGTCGTTATTAAAGCCGTCTATCACGTTACTCATCACTTTTTACGCACGCGCTCCATTTGTTCGCATGATTCACGTTTAAGTGGACACCATCCGTTTTTATAGTAACCTGGCTGTATCGGAACTAAAATACAATGAGAGAAGAAAATTCTGAAATACCAAAATGATTGGCAATTTTTTTTATTGGTTATTTTTTTGATCACAATTGGAAATATACTAGGTAATTGTAGAGGAATAATGTTAATCATAATGGTTTAGGTACCGGGATATTTTATTTTAAACATTAATTAGTTTAACCACATCATGTTCTAATTTATTTGTGGTTTTGATAAACCCGAACGCATAATATTAAAAAAAAATTGATATTGATCCGATACCGACATTTATCCTTCCAAGATTCGAAATAAGAAATATAGTGAAAAAAATTGCTAATTATAAAAAAATAAATAAGGAAAACAGAGGTCAAGGAAAACGAAGACGAGACAAGCATCGATAGTTAATTTAGATGTAGGCGTCACCTATTGTAAAGCCTACTGTTTATTTTGCACGCCGAGTATCTGGTAGTAAATACGCGACACGGTTGTTGCGAACTAAGTTTTTTCACCTCTTCGCAAATGACTTCCTAGGAAATGATATCGAAGGTACATAATCAAATGACACACCTGTTTAAACGATACTTTTTGTCTTTTTATGTCCACTGTGTGATATATCCAAAAAACCCAATGACAATTCCTTAGGACATAAGATGATTCTTATTTCGTCTTAATCTATCGTCATTAGTTCTTAGACATACGAGTAGATCTCTAATGTATGTGGGTTCCTTTTTTTCTTACTCATCGTTTTTTGTAGTCATACTACCTACATATTACTTAAATGGATCCTATTAACAGATTGAATCCACGCGAGGAAATATCTATACATTTACCATGGTAACATTACAGTATATGCAAGCCTCCAGCTGCTTTAAAAATTCAATGAGTGAAACGCTTTTTAATAAATTCTTTTTAAAATCTAAAGTATTAATGAAACCCTATAGGGAAATTCAATAAGTATTTTTTTTGCCGAGCGACAATATCAATCGATTTTTTCGATCGACAAAATCAAGCTAGTCTATAGGCACCTTTAGTTCTAGATTATTTTTATAAAAATCTTTACATAATATAAAACAAAGTCGCTCCCGCTGTCTGTACGCTAAAATCTTTTAAACTACGCAACAGAATTTAATGCAGTTTTCAGCAATAGATAGAGTGATTCAAGAGGAAAGTTTATATGCCCCACATTAGTATCTACATTGTGCCCGTGCGAAGCTGGGGCGGGTCGCTAGTACTTATAGCATAAATCCTACATAATACAATGGGAATAATCTTCCCATGCCTATAACATATAGTAGTTTAAACATTTTGCACTCGGGAAATTCCCATTCAACAAAAAAAAGAAAGTCGCGGGATGCCCATGCAGATGTGAAACATCGAAACTAAATTTCTAAAAAAATAATTTGGCTGAACCAAACCGAAGAGAGCCGACGAGTTACGAAGGTCTGCTGTCGTGTGTCTACCATCGCGAGCGTCGCCACGCAACAGCCGCTCTCACACCCGTACCGCCACATTAGATGTTGCACATTAAAAAGAAAATTCTATCTCTCGTAAACCTCCACAAAAACCTCCGATGAGAATTCCTTCAGTACCTAATTCTAGGTCACGACCACTTATTCGATGTCTGTATGTGCATTAACACGAAGAGAGTGGCATGAGTCAGTGCCATCAGTGCCATATTACGGTCGCGTGAGAACTGCAGCCTCCAATACAGATATGTCCGGTATTAAGGAATCTCGTCGCTTCCGGACGTGTGCCGAAATTAGAGCGGTTAATGAAGTTATTGTACTTATATTAGTCATGCTATAATGATATTTGGTATTGTTATTCATGTTAAGTGGTGCATGGAAACCGGTTATATGCGAATCCGAATGTCAATATTGGGTCATGATAGTTGATTAGTGCACCTACAGAAATCTAAATAATAATAACACACCGCTTTTCGGGCAAAATGGAAAATTTGACTGCCTTGTTGGTCTAGTGGTCGCAAGCGCGACTGCTAAGCATGGGGTCCTGGGTTCGATCCCCAGGTCGGGTAAAGTGTTATTGGGTTTTTCCATTAGAAATTTCTCAGTAGCAGCCTGGAGTCTGGATTTGTGCCCGGTTAATGGCAATAGGCTCGCCCCCTGTTACATGGGACTTAAACATAACTGGCGAAACGAGGGTGTACTAAAAAACACCTCTGCCGAACCCTTTAAGGAATGTAAGGCGTGATGTTATGGAAAATTTAATAAAACAACATCACGCCTGTATTTGCCGAAGGGTTCGGCAGAGATGTATAGTAACACCTTAATTTCGCCATTATGTTTAAGCCTCATGTAATAGGGGGTGAGCCGATTGGCATTAACCGGGAACAAATCCAAACTCCGAGCTGCTACTGAGGAATTCCACACGGTAAAACCCAATAACATTTTGCCTACCCCACCACGATTAGCAGACGCGCTTGCCACCACTAAACCAACAAGGCACTTAAAATCTAGACTAATATTATAAAGAAGAAAGATTTGTATTTTTGTATGAAACGAATAAACTTAAAAACTACTAAACTGATTTCAAAAATTGTTTTGCGTTAGAAAAGCTACATTATCACAGTAACAAAGGCTATATTTATTACTGTAATAAAACTTCTCACGCGGGGAAGGCGTGAGGACACAGCTAGTACAATATATTTTTGTTAATGATAAGTTCTAACACTTTTTTTGATGTTTAGGGATTTAAAACATAGTTGATGACATACCACATAAATGTGAATAGTAGTAAGTACGCCATTTTTTGGTCTTTATAGACCGTAATTACTTATGCAACAAGACATCCTATAAATACATAACATTATCCACACTAATATTATAACATTGAAAAAGAGTATGTTTGTCTGTTTAATATTTCTTTACGACTAAACTACTGAACCAATTTTGATGAAATTTGACACAGAGATGACCTGAACCCTGGAAAAGGACAGATAATACTTTTTATCGAGATACTACGCAAGCGAAGCTACGGAACTTAGCTAGTTTCCTATATATACAATCTCTTTTAGCTCTTCAAATTCAAATTCATTTATTTATCAAATATAAGCTAACAGTTTACATCAAATCGCTTATATCTATGCTAATTCTACAAAATTACATAAAAGTTTTAATTAAAACTTCTTAGACTAAAAAAATACAAAAAAGAAACGGAATAAAATAAAATTTGTAAACAAAAAACAACCTTATACAGAAAATTAGAAAAAAAAAAAAAACTTAATATCTTATTATCTATCTTATTAATCTTAAAATCTATCTCTTAACAACTTGTAATTCTGCTTAGTACTAGTTCTAAAGAATGAACGTTACGCTATGGTTAGCTGAGTACTCAGTAGGTACTACGATATAAGTAATGCGCTTCGGCAATCTTCGTGTTTCCGAATTTGTACGAATTAGGCGACGAAATAAGTGACTTATCTGGAATTAGCCCAAAGAGGAGCCGGAGTTATATTATAAAGACACAAAGAAAGATCGAAGATTACCGAGGCAGAAAACATATGTCGTACTGCTGTACGTACTCGTACAATGTTGACAAACAGCAAAAACTCCTTGCATAGCTTTAGAATCATTAACTAAATGTATTGCCTGCGTATGTTAAGACGAGTTTAAAATAGAAAGTAGTCCGTCTAGGTTAATAGACACATCCCTCCCCACTTAGTGTAATCAGCATCTCGTTTTATCACCGCTTCGTTGTACATGCAATGTTCCTTATATGACAGCACTGATGTAGCATTTTCTTTGAACATCGAACTGAGAAATAAGTAAAAATCTTCGGAATAATAAAGGCTTGCAAACATTTTTGTTCGAATTGGTTAGTTGTATTGAAACCAAAAAAATGATGACCCTGTCTTTCCTTGGGTGTCAAAATAAGCCAATTTACATTTGGGATAAATTAACTTTAAACATAATTATTCCCACTTTAAAAGGCTCTAGCTTTGAAGTTAATAGTTTGCACTTTAATTTTAATACTTCAACTTTAAAAATAATTGTTTGTTACTATAATTTTAATACTTCAAGTTTAAAAATAATTGTTTGCACTATAATTTTTATGATTCTAACTTCAAAGTCTCCCGCAATCTATACTAATATTATAAAGAGGAAAGATTTGTATTTTTGTATGTAACGAATAAATTTAAAAACTGCTGGACCGATTCCAATTTTTTTTTGCCGTTAGTAAGCTACATTATCACTGAGTAACATAGGCTACATTTATTACTGGAATAAAACTTCTTACGCGGGCGGAGCCGGGAGGACACAGCTAGTAAGAAATAAAATGACCAACAGAGAGTTGAAAGGTAGATTAGGTTATGTTAGTTTCTGGCACTGACCGGCCTGTGTCGCGACAGCGGCCGGCCAGTGCTAGAAACTAGGAACAAACATTGTTCCTAGCCAGAAACGATCACATTGGGTGTTTCCAGAAATAAGTGGTTTTTAATTAATTATAGTGCGAACCATTATTTATATAGGTAGAAGTATTAAAAATTTAAATGTAACTATTACTTTGTAGTGTAAAGCATTATTTTTGAAGTGTGGCTTAAACATTTTGTGTAATTATTTCCATTAATTTTAAAGTGCTTTTAAATCCCATTACATTTATCACGGAAGAAACATAAAAAAAAACACTTTTGTTTCATCCAAAGTGATCATCAAAGATGTACGATGAATAAAGTATTTGGTCTTAATACTTTTTGCAGGCTACAAAACAAATAGCGATCAACTGTGTCTCGAACAAATTTTTGTTTTTTTTTTTAGTTTTTCTAAATATTGCATAGAAGAAATTCACGGCCAATGCATAATATTATGTGTAAATATAGTTATTTTATTGGAAAATGTTAACGGTTGTCTCCTTCTTCTCCCTGCCCTTATGCCACACTAGGTGGGGTCGGCACAGCATGTAATTCGTAAATCCATGTTGTTAAAGGTTTTGGCTTATTGTTTTACGACCGGCCGTCTGCCTGACATCAACCCTCCTTGGTCAAATGCTAACTGTTGTGAAAGAATAAATTGAATATTAATCAAAGGAGATGTTTCATTTTCGGCCATAAGATGTACATTTATCGAAAAAGGGGAAAAAAATCCAACAATTGAGGAAAAATATTCTTTCGTGAATTTAAACCTGATTTGATGTGCACAAAATATAATAAGTTTTCAATTATTGCCATATTCTATTCAACATGGCGTCCTATAGTTTGCATAGCCTGCTTTCGTTCTGAAATCATGTCAAATCAAAACATAATTCACGTAGACATTAAATATGAAAGGTATGTGTTCTTGTACAATTAATAATAATTATTATTCTCTTAGCCATCTTTTTCGACTAATTCTAAGCTAGTGTGACGATTTCATCGTTAGAAAAATATTTATTCTTCTTTTTTGACGTGTACTTCTGAACGAAAAATTCAAAATGTCAGGTCACAGTCAGTCAGTAATTAACAAATATCAATTTCTAGGTTAGGTAAACGTCATCTTTACAACCTCTCACGGCTGTCATAACTCTCACGACAAACGTCAAACATTTTTAACCTTTATTTTGTGCATAAAAAACATTTGATATTATGAAAAAAATGTTACTGTAAGCTATTCAGGGTTCAGTTTCCCAGCTTTTCTAAAATGTACACCTTATGGCCGGAGTCCCATACAAAAATGAAACATCTCCTTTAATATATTGTTGCATTACATTGGAGGTACCATTATCATTAATCTGTGGGTACCATTTTTGTCAGAAAAGTTCAAGAAAATGAATTTTTTTGTAATCTAGATCTTGATGCATATAATCAAATTGAAGAAAAATAAAAAGTATAATTATGTATAAAAATACGTGCAAATAGGTCATGAATACGGTAAGGTGTTGCGGTAATTAAAGTCAATAAATTGTTGTTATAGCTCTGCATCATTGACAGGGGTTGTCAATCGAAGTTAGTTTATATTAATTACAATGTATTAAAAAGTCAAGATTTTTTAAACTTTTTTCTTGCTTCGTCAGTCTTTAAGACTAAAACATTGCAAAATTAATACCCTCATATTAGAATTTTAATTGATTTTATGAACATACAGACTAAAATTACCAACCGCGCGGATCACACGATTTGCGATGTTAAACTGCGCTTGCCGCGGTCAGTCTGTGGGTGGGAGACCATTCGTTACACATCTCGTTACACATCGAGACCGCTCCGTGCCTCGGAGTCGGAGAACACGTTAAACAGTCGGTCCCGGGTGTCATACGAATACCTATGGCAGTTGTTACGGGTAGTCTGAAACCCGAAAGTCTGACAACCGATCTAATCTTAGGATATCGACATTGCCCTGTAACTGGGTTGCAGAGGTCTGATGGCAGTCGCACCGTGTAAAATACTGGTATTCAGCCGCATCTGGGACATAGTTGGGAAAATGCTAAATAGAACCAACAGAATGTTTTATGTAAAATATAGAGATCCAGTGAATTGTTGATATAAGTAAGTAAAATTACACGAAATTATTTAGATTGCAGTTATATAGACTGAATTTATTTATCCATGACATAAAATTCGATATTTTTATATTTGACTCGTCGTTCTTATATTTGCAAGTAAAGTGAAAATGATTTCACAAAATATTACAAAGGTTTCCTCGCAATTATTTTAATAAGTTATATTCGCAAAACGTAAAAACTTAATTCGCAATCATTCCAAGTTCAACGAAAATGTACCCAACGATTGGCGACTCCTGAAGAAAGGCATGCGCCTCACTTCCTGTCATAGTTTTGAGAGCGGTGTCGCACTTGAGATAATATGGCTTATGTCAATATGAAAATCTATATACTTACGCCCTTTTGGTTCTTAGGTAGTACGAGGTCATGTCTTTCTTAAGCGGAACGTGTATGACCTTAGGAGACTAAAAGATAATTGCTTGCAATCACTTGTCTCCAATCCCGTCTGGGTTTGATATTGTCCATTTGGGACAAATTAGTATAAATTACTAAGAATGGTTCGTCTTGGGTTACAGTTTATGATCTTCTTGATGGCAGACGGTTTGACAAGAATCGTTCTTTCTGATTAGCCTTTTCCCTACTGTTGGGGTCAACTTCCACACTAACCAGATGTAGCTGAATACCAATATATTACACGGAGCGACTGCCATCAGACCTCCGCGACCCAGTAACTGGGCAAAGCCGGTATCCTGAGGTTACACCGGTTGTCAGACTTTCAGGTTTTTGACTGCCCGTAACGACTGTCATAGGTAGTCGTATGACACCGGGGTCCGACGGTTTAACGTGCTTTTCGAGGCACGGAGGGGTCTCTAAGTGTTATGAATGGTCACCCATCCACGGACTGACCGCGGCAAGTGCAGCTTAACCTTGCAAATCATATGATCCGCGCGGTTGATAATTTAGCTACTCGCCTCTTCGGTTTGACAAGAATATACCTATAAAATTGATATATCCGCTTCAGTGAATACTGATCAATCGTCTTTGTAAATTCAATATTATTTTTAAGACTGGATTGAGGGTCTCTTTTTACATCAGGATAACGCTTCAAGAGTCCAGTTCAAATACGCTGGTGGTGGAGCTGGTGTTGGTTGGCACCTTCACAGGTGACAAGACTGGCTCGGGGTCACCGACTCAGTACCTACGATCCATGATTATGGTCCTATATTTAGCTTTGGACTGCGATCGAAGAGCTAAAAGAGACAGACATATTTTTGATGTGAAACATGTACCTAATGCAGCGATACGGGAGTGAGAGCGGTTGTTGCGTGGCGACGCTCGCAATGGCAGACACACGACGGCAGACCTTCGTAACTTGTCTGCTCACTTCAGTTTGATTCGATCAGTTTTATTGTTTTTACTAGAAGAATTTCGATGTTTCACATCTGAAGGCGACCTGGACCGCCTCATTTTTTTTTCAAATGTCAAAAGATTTCACATTTTTGAAATTATTCGAAAGGAAATGGAAACTTAACTACACTGAATTTGGTACAAAAAAAGGTAAAACGTCGCTAATTAAACGACGGTACTTAATACGATATTAATTACTGCGTACACGCATGCCAGCCCTCATTGCTTCCTGCACACATAACCAACCATGAAAGTGCATAATCCTTTATTTTCCTTTGACGTAACACTGTCAAGCATACAGTTTACTTAAGGGCTTGCAAAGTACACAGATAATGTCAAACAAGGAGTGTTGGCCATCTTTGTCTTTTCTTTTGTGTGTTCACTCCTACTCGGTCACGGCAGACCTGTGGTTTTACGTAGGTCAAGAGCGATTTCAATCTTGATTCTATTTGCTATTTATTTAGTTTGTTCGATATAATGAATCGTTGGGTATTTCAGAGACGATGAAGTCATGAGCAAGGAGCGCAGTTCCGACCACTTTGTTTTATAATGTTAATGTGTTGCAGTGATTATGGTTACAGTATTCTGCGAGATAAACATCCATGTCAATGTATGGGTGCTGTTTTTTGCTGTAAGATATAATTTAAGGTTTTTGTGGATCTTTTGCGTGGTAGTGTAGAGTCTGAAACTTAAAATTACCTGATGTATTTAATAATGAAAACCATTTTCCAAATTATTGTGTCCTCTTTCTTAATTTTAAATACCTACGTGCAGCATCCTAACGTGTAAAAATGATAATAATAATATGTTGTTTTCATTACATACATACATAAACTCACGCCTTTTTCCCATGGGGGTAGGCAGAAACTATAGAACGCCACATGCTACGACTCTTACATACCCCTTTCGCTTCATCCACATTCATACATCTTGTCATACACGCACGCCGGTTGAGAGTACTACGCACCTGACCTTCGTGAAGAACATCACCAATAACATCGATGTATGTCCTTCTAGGACGTCCTCTACCGGCGTTCCTATTAACATCCGCCTTATAAATTTCTTTTGTTAATCGCCGTTCACTCATTCTCTCAACATGGCCAAACCACCTAAGCATACTCCTTTCAATTTTTGTCACTACATCATCTTTTAAACCGCAACTTTGTCTAATCTCTTCATTTCTCAATCTATCATTCAAAGTTACACCGCACGTACTTCGCAAGGAACGCATTTCCACGGCATTTATTCTACTTTCATGCCTCTTCTGCCACGACCAACATTCACTTCCATACATAAGCGTAGGTACTAACACACCATTATGGACAGCCAGTTTGTTTTCATTAATGAATATGATTCGCGTTTTCAGAAAATATAACATAACATTACGCCTGTATTTCCCGAAGGGACGTGCAGAGGTGTAACTATCACCCTCATTTCGTCGTTATATTTAAGTCTTATGTAATAGGGGGTGAGCCTATTGCCATCAACCGGGCACAAATCCAAACTGAGGAGGAGGCTACTACTGAGAAATTCCTAAAGGAAAAACCCAATAACACTTTGCGCGACCTGAGGATCAAACCAAGGTCGCCATGCTCAGCACTCTCGCTTGCGACCACAAGGCAGTCAATCTTCACTTGCTGCCTTAATAATAACCACGGGTGGCAGGTTGGTCATAATATGAAGTTATAGTAGTAGTACATAGTTGTTAACCATTTTTTACGATACCACAGTCTAGCCATTCCATACAGTAGTCCATCGCGAACTGCCTTCAAAAAACTCACGTCATCTCCCAAACTACCTTTAAAAACTGTCAATGTCAAACTCTCGTTGAACAACTGTATGGAGTAAGTTACACTGTGACGATGCCCTAAAGGAGACAGAAGTATCATAGGATCACAGTTCATTGAAAAAAATCTTAGTGTAATACAGTGGAATCCGTTTATTACGACTTCGCTTATAAAGATCAGCCGCTTATAGCGATTTAAGAACATCATTTAGTTGGGTTTTCTTATCTGATATTTACTGACGCTTATAACGACTTCCGATAAGTACGACCAAATATCGCCGTCCCTTTGTTATCGTTATAAGCAAACTCCACTGTACTTCTTTTATCGAGAGCTTTTCTCAACTTGTGTGGGATGTACTCAATACCTTTCTTTCAGCATGGTTGTGCAGCTGCAACTTAATTTAAACACGATCCCGCAAACCACACAAGAACAAAGAAAACGTATCAATTAAACAAATACAGGAAATGAACATTCGCTTACGAAGTTAATTATGAAGTAAGTTGGGCGATCAAAAAAAAGATTGTCACGTGCGAAGGAGGTACACATTAACATAGCCTCGTTTTTTCGTCCCAGATTCGTGACACATCGTGTGTGTGCCCTGTGGTAAATAATAAATCTTTCTAATAAATAAAACAAGGGAACGTGAGCGAGATAAAGCGCGCATGCCCGTTCGGTGCGCCCTAAACGCCATTGTGGACGCCGACGGCAGATCGTTAAACGAAGGTGAAAATATTTTGTGCCTTTTTTAGAGATCAACTTGAAGTAGTGTTGATGTTTTCATGTTAAGTTGTGGTAGGAGTAATTACTTGGTGTTTTATGTTCTTGCATTTTGTTTATGGGGTATCTGGAAGCATATACAAGGTTATTTAAAATTCACTAGATCGTCGTTGGCTACTATTTACTAAGATTAAAAATAACAAATTATGTTTTAAGACTTTTTGGATATATTTAAAAATTTCGTCTTCTCATAAAACTTTATCATAAACTTGTAGAGTATGTATAGAAAGATAATATGTTTAGCTATTTCCAAAAGGTCATAGAACAAAAGTTATAACACTAAATAGCAGCCAAGAGCATGCTAATGAATTTTGAATAACCCTGTATCCTCTTATTTGGGAGACGACTATGATTAGCACTGGACTGCAACAGGCTTTTGATTGGTTTATTAGTCTATTTTATTTATTATTTAGGAACGCTGTGTTCAGTATAGCTTAGAGGAAAGGAGTAAAGGTGCAGATACACATGCTCGTTAGTAGCATGTTCAGAAATCAACCGGCTTGCGATTCTATAGCTAACTCAAAATAAGCATGCTCGTTTTTAGTATGTTGATGTCGATATTAGCATGCTTTCGTGCAACTAATGAGCATGTGTAATTGCACTTTTATTGATACACTTGATTTAATGTTCTATGTAGGGTAGATTATTTCTTACATTGTAAGATTGCTTTGTGTTACTCACATCCATCGTAGAATACTTATGACTGTGTTTGCAATTTTGGTAATAGTCGACATTGTTTCTTGAAATATTTAGTAATAGTAGGCAGAAATATGAATTATTTTTCTTTTGAAACAACTTTTTAGGTTAATGTTATTGACGAATTTTCGTCAAACAGTTTTTGTCATTCATGAAGTTCCAGATAACTGGGACAATAATTAATACATAAGTATTTAGAAATCAGAATATAGCTCTAAAATAATTTCCATAAGGGGATGCGTCACAAACAATTTGTATGAAGAATCCTTTAAATTACTAAGGATTACGGAACCAAACAATAAATTCAACCAATCAAGTTTCATTAAACATTTTTTATCGAAAAAAATGTGACCCAACTCTATACACAATGTGGTAGGTCATTCTCAATGAGCTTTGGTTGTTAATGTGTAAATATGTATTTCACATTTACACGGTCGCGACACAGACGACCACAATGACTCGGAATGTTGCTCCGCGGTTAGATTCTCGTACGAAGGAAACTTTTGAAATTGCCGCAACCAGAACTTTATCTATTAAGGAAAAAAATCATAATTTCTATAATCTTATGGCTCTCAGTATCTACTTGCATGTCAATAGGTACATACTGCCGAAGCGAAGTCGATGACCACAATAATTTGAAATTTTTCACTACAGAAGCTATTGAAATCGCCGCAACTTCGGCTTGATTAGGTTAAATTTATAAAACATGTGAAATGTATAAAAAAATTGACTATTTAGCAATAAGTCTTACCAAATACCTACTTACTCCATAATCACCATTGGCAGCAACTCCAGCGAACATCGTGTTTAGGGTTAGAAGTATTTATCTCTCCAATTTTTCGTATATTTCGCCATAGTTTTTAACAGTCAATGTATTGCCAAATAAGTTGTTAATAGTTCTATTTTAATACGAGTAGGGGAGACCGGGGACAAAAGTAACGGCGGGTTGAAAGTAACAAACGCTCTGTAGCATTTTCTAATGGCCGAATCGCCGCATGCGGCTGTTGAAAGACAGGCGACAACGTCCCCCCCGCTTGCGATCAAATGCCGCGCGCATGCCGTGCTGTTAGATTGGGTTACAGGACATTAAGTCATTTTACGCACCAAAAGTAAGTTTTTTGAAGTTTATTCATTTAGTGTTTTCGTAGTATTAAGATGATGATATCAATGTGACTATTTACCTAGTAATTCTTGATTAGATTGGTTTTAGAACTGTATAAATGATTTTTGAGCAGGACATTCAGTTTTTAATTACTAACGTATGTAATAACAAAAATGTGGTTGGGTATAAAAGTAACATACCACTACGGGGACATAAGTAACATGTTACTTTTGCCCCTCTATGAATCAATATAATTCATTACAAGTTGTTTTTTTCATATCTACTATATACAAGGTTAATCGGAAAGGGGGTACTAAGCCGAAAGGGTGTTAAAGTACCCATAATAATGTATAACTTTGTTTTACAACTTTCCACAAAAGTCAATAGTTTAAGAGAAATAGCTGTTCAAAGATTTCATAAAAAATAATCTAAATTCTATCTATCCTCAGCGACCTCAGCTATGATTAGGTGTGTTTACATTTCAGGTCATATTTGGGGTTACGGATTAGAAGTTTCATTTTCTGAATTCGTAACTTAAGCAGGGGCAAAGAATTTTTGAAAAAAACTAAAATAAAAATGTTTTTTCAAGGAAAAAATATTTTTGAATTTTTTTTAACACTTTCTTTAAAATAATTATCAGTGATACATTAAGTGGCCCGCGGCTTAGTACCCCGTTTCCGACTAACCTTCTATAACATATATGTAAAGTTTCTTGTTTTTAGGGTTCTGTTCCCAAAGGGTAAAACGGGACCCTATTACTAAGACTCCGTTGTCCGTCCGTCTGTCTGTCACCAGACTGTATCTCATGAACCATGATAGTTAGACAGTTGAAATTTTCACAAATGATGTATTTCTGTTACTGCTGTAACAAAAAATACTAAAAAACAGAATAAAACAAATATTTAAGGGGGCTCCCATACAACAAACTTGATTTTTTTGCTCGTTTTTGCTCGATATTGATAACGGCAACAGGTGGGCGCTTGAAATATTCACAGAATATTAAATTATATATTCACTTTAAAAATAAATCATTAAATTAAAATAAAACAAATATTTAAAGGGGGCTCCCATACAACAAACGTGATTTTTTTTACCTTTTTTATAGATAATGGTACGGAACCCTTCGTGCGCGATTCCGACTCGCACTTGGCCGGTTTTTGTTAATTATTTTTGTAATAAATAATTCCTTGATTTAATCTTGCATTTCTTTTTTATTACATTAAATGCACAGAACCTTTACGATGTTACTTTCGACCCGTGCCGTGTTACTTTCGTCCTGACCCTGAGGACGAAAGTAACATTCGACAAGGTTTTTTAAAAGCTGTGTAACTTTTAAAAACTGATATCTATTAAGTATAAGTATATGTATATTTGTAGAGCATAAACCAAACTTATATATGGCAATGTTCATTTAATCAAAAATGTAATAGAATGCCAGAAATTACAGTAAAAGTACAAAGTGTTACGTTTGTCCCCGGTCTCCCCTATGCATGGTGCAATTAGCACTAAACTAACGTCCATATTTGCTTTCATAAAAATTGTCAATCTATGTACGGTTTGCAATTAGCACCAATCAACGAGCATGTTTAATTCAACACCAAACAGATACAATTTTGTAACCTTATTTGCTTTTATCACATAATAATAAGAAGTTTTTTCGTTTCTTCCGGCGACTCCAAATCTAACACCCGCGGGTTTTTGACGACTTATAACGTCGTCGTCACAACACATTAAACAAATATGGCGGGAGCCGTTTGACAGTTCGCTTTGTGATCAGTAGCGGGACGCGTTACACAACACAAACAAACATACACTTTTATAATAAAAATACATTAAATTTTGAACTGTATTGCAACTTAATAGGGTTTAACAGCTTTTCGTTGGAGGCAAAGTTAATATTGTGTGGTGACTTTTTTATTATTTTTCAGGTCCCATCGCCTTGGTCGTACTAATTTGTCGAAGACCAAGTCACCAATGCAAATATGGCGGGTGTTGTGAATACCTTGTGTAAAGATATGAAATTGTTTCCAGTCTCGACTCATGGGAACATACGTGATCTGACCGACTGTGTTTGTGGCTTAGAAATATTTAATGAAATATTTGTTTAAAATATTTTTATGGGATTTTATGAGATATATTTTGATTGACATTGGAGCGTGAGTACGCGAGTGCATGATGGTATCAGAGTACAAAATCATTATCTCGCATACGGAAATTGGAAATGGTACATTGGTTTTTAAAAAATAATTGATTTTGAGCTATCTTCTGTGCCATGAAAGGTTTATTTTTATCTTATTGTAAGTTATCCTTGTCGTAAGATTCCTTATCTGATGTTATTATGATGTGTTTCTTCAGTACATATCCTGGCAATATTAGAATTTTGGAAAGGATTGATGAAAAAATAAAAATAAAAAACGTTGAAATAAATGTAATAATAATTTAATTCCACAAACATAGAAGCTACGTTTGTGTCGCAGTTATAAATAGGTACTATTTGAACTATACAAATAATGATTAAGTTATAAATACACTGGCTCTGTATTTTTACAATAATATAATTAACAGCTCTATTAAAGCTAGTCATATTTCATTGGATTTCTGTAACATATAAATAGTTAACAAAGAGTGAAGTAATACTAAGGAAAGTAGGAATATAATGTACAATTAAAATTATTCGTCTCAGCCTCGAGCTACCATGTCATAATATAGATTAAATGTAGATAACAGCAGAAAAGAAACTGTTCTGATACACCGTTTGACGCATTCATATTCCAACTCAACAATTTCATCAACATAGTCCAAGTGCTGGAATGAAGTCTAATACTAAAATCTAAATTAAATAATACGAATAATAAAGAAATTGAAACTAAAGTGGAGTTAAGCGAGAAATAAATAAGACCTTGACTAGGATAATCGGGAAATTTAGAATGTTAATCAGCAGACAATAAATAATACATTTTAAATTCGTCACTATTTACAAAAAGGAACTAATTCGTTCTAGACCAAAATGGCAATGTAATGGCAAAGACAGTTTTTTCTATACATTATTTCGCTATTTAACAGCCAAAAGATGCAAATAATTCTACTAGAAAGAGTTTTTCTTGGGGCTAACTAATACTGAAGAGTACTGCTTCGCCTCGCGGTGCGAGCACCAAGGTTAAGTAGACAGCCAAAAGTTACATGGGGTGTGCAGTTTCTTCTCGAGTCACATTTTTAGACTCTTGATCATAACCGCTGTATTCAAGCAGATTCCGGCTCGTAAAGTTTCTGGAACACCTGCGCGAGATACTCCAAGTAGTTTAGGGTGTCCCTATAAAGAAGAACGCCCATGTTGTTCTCAAAGCCAGGGACTTCAGAGTCTGGAAGCTTCTCGATTTTTAGATTACGAGCGTTCATGATGTCCTGCAAAAAGGAAATGGTTTATTTAGTAAAATTTCAAATATTATCTTGGGAAACATTGAGAAAGAGAAAAAATATAGAGTGCATTTTTGCAATATTTTACCTCAATATTTACATTATGGACGGATTTTAGTATAAAGTTTTGAAAAGAATTTGTTAACTTACACTAAAATAGCAAAGCACAGCTCGCACATCATGCATCGTCTGGGTGATGTTGTCTTTCAGGCTCTCGTCAGATATTATGTTCGGGTTCAGCGCCTCGTTTGAAAACAAGTACAGGCCCGCAACAATCATCTTCAGCCCTTTGTACATCCCCGGCAGCACCTCGTCGATTTTTGGCTGTGAACAAGAAATATGAAACTTAGTACTTTAGCTTTTCTTAAAACCGAATTACGTGTAGGAGAACTTTCGGTGAAACTGCTTATGTAATAAAAAAGGCTCCACAACTATTTTTATGCTTGATTTTAATTTAGGACCCGTCTGACTATATTCTAGGGTTCAGTTTAGCTTCATTTTGAAATCAGTTTTCATGTTTATCTTTGTTAACACAGCCTTTTCAATTGCATGTTTATTGTTGTAACGAAAAGTTGCATTGATTCGTTGCCAAATTTTCTATACTTTAGATAAGGACAATCGTAATTGTGATAATCATCCTAAATTCGATTACATTTTCGATTGTTAGTATTGCGAAACGATTGTGTTCTCACGTAAGCGATAGTCGGCCGACAACAATGAGTGCCACCGACGATGTCGATTCTTTGAAATCGATTGAAAAACTCATACGGATGCACGTTTTTGGCATCAGCGAATTCGCCGCCCTTCGGTGATTGTTTTCATTTAGGATCTGGCAACGTCCGTATTATCAAAAACCGAAATGGTTGGTGAACATTTCTCAAGGCTGTTTGAACAAATCAAACTGGACTTATTAGTCAGAATCTAAAACTATATATCTATATAAATTTATTTCAAATAGAGTTAACAAAAAAATGGTCACTGAGCTTTTTAATGAAGCTAGGGAAACTCCCAAAAATATAGTCAGTATTTTACAGAGTATTACAAAAACAAAATCTGATGCTTACCATCAACTGGTTCATATATTCGTCCGGCATTGTCTGGTAGAGGACTTTCTCCTTAGGTAGCCATTCCTTAGGAAGGTAGTCGGACGATTTCCACGATTCGAGAAGATCGTCGAAACGTTTATAACTATGAAGTTTCAATGCCTGAAACAAACGAAAATGTATCATTAGTAATTAAAAGTGCATTACATAAAGAAAAACTAGATGGAATGTAACAATTGTGCCTTTTTAGAGATAATAATATTGAAGTTAGTAGACCCAGTAGATAATTCAGTGTATCAAGAAACATGTTACATGTTTTAGATGAAGAATAGTTTGTTACAAATAAGGTAAGTAAAATAGACAAGAAGACGGAGAACCAATTCAAAACTGCACAAGGTAAACCACACAAAGACAATCAACTCTGGAAATTATATTTTCACGGTTAACATCAAGACAACTAAGGATCATCATGAATCAACGTTTAGTGAGAACAGTTGTATTCTATGAAAGATGGAAATAGATCGAGTTAATACAATAAGTTAATTGACTTTCATGGAAAAGGCAGATTGAGCGGACGATGAGTCCGAGTGGTTTCCTGGATTGGTGGTATAAAATGTAGTTGAAGTGGGGAGAGCTCTGCAGTGGTCAGTCGAGTACTGTTAGATATTTGCTGGATAAGAAGTTTTTAAAGGAAATTTAGCTGAATTTTCATTTTAGAGGTAAGTTTTTTCGTCCTTTATTATGTATCTAAATTAATAGTGATAGCATTACTTGTTCATGGTTTAGTATTGCTTTAATCTCTAACACTAGTACCAACTATGTTATAATTAATTTTAATTGTAATATAAGTGTAAAGTTAATAAGTGCAAAGAATAATAAAGTCACAAATACCGATATAGGGCAGCGAACAAAAATATCAGCAAACGAAGTTAAAACACCTACGTACGAACACACGTTACCTAGTCGCAAATTGTTCCTAGAAATGACAAACGTTTACTGCCCTCAGGAGAAATAAACCATAAAAACAAGATCTATATAGAAGTGACAGTTCTTGCAGTTAATAGGTCAAGTTATACTGGTACTATTCTCGCTACTAACTGCGATCTATTTATTTCAAGACTCCATCTTTCAATTAGATAATCACAAATAAAGACTACACGATCTCTATCAATATTAATAGAGACAGAATTTGTCGTTGTATAATTGTATTGACGAATTGATTTGGTGTAACTTACAATGAGTAAGTTATGAAGCCTTTTTATTAGTTAAGATTTGATTAGATCAAGTTCGAAAAATACGATAGGTATTTAGTACATATCAAATACTCGATACTAACGTACATGATAATCAATTTAAGCTTAGTTCACATCTACAGACACCGTACGAGGCAGACACTTAACAGCACAATTAATGTAAAAATATTATTCAATATCTACAGGCGTATTCACGTGAGCGGAGCGAGTCCGCACAGACACGGACCGGCACCGTCCAGCATTTTCGGCAAGAATGTTTTGTCTGCCGGCGCGTGTCTGTACATGTCTGTGGACATCTGCGCGGTTTGTATGAACAAGTCAATGTTACAGACAGCCAGCGACATATATAACGAAAAATAAATAGAATTAGTGAGAGACTACACATTTCCCAATTCCTCTTCTTCCATTAAAATTGCGACCACGGCTAGTTTTTCTATAGAGAAATTATGACACATCTTGAGAAGTATCTACGCGTGTGCGTAATTTTTCTGTCAGCAGTTTGTCAGTACATATGAAAACTTATGTCTGTGCCGACTCTGCCACATTACGTGTCTGCCACGTATAGTGTCTGTAAATGTTAGATATGAAAACTTGTCTGTGCCGTGTCTACCACGTACGGTATCGTTAGATGTGTACAAAGCTTTAATCGGCCAGCGAAGGTCGTGTGAAAGATGAGATCGAAACCGGAGGTTTGTGGCCGCCGCAGACGACATTTCACGTAACAAAACCGTTTCGACATTAAAATTTGACACTATGTCCATATCACACATGACGAAGACGAGGTAAACGAAAACTGCCCCTGTACTCAATAAGCTTAGAGTCTATTTAGCTTTGACACCTCAAACAATCAGTGTCTGAACTGGCAGATGTAACGCGTTGTAGTTAAGTATCCCCATGTAGAAAATATTGTTAGACAACAATACGACTAATTAAAAGTTTGCGATACCCAACAAAACATCAAAAATTGCGTCGTGTAACTGTTAATCGATATAATCAGGAAATTTTGTCCAAATATTAATTTGCTTCATTGAAATTGAGATACCGCTGATATAAAATTCGACGATAATACGAGCCATGAAATAAATTTACGATTATTTCTTTGGACATAAACCGAGTTGCGGTATGAATGGAGTCAAAGCGGAGATATTATCCGCTGCCGAAGTGGTAAGTAATTGGCAGCAAAATTAGAGATTACAAAATACAAAAATTTTAAAAATAAAATTTTGTATGCCAGTTTTTGTGTCGTAATTCGGTATGAATACAGTCATGCAGATGATTTAACAAAACAAAAAGTGTAGAATGTCTAAGTAATGATATCGCACAGAGATGGAATGTGCTATGTAGTCGCTGGCACACTAAATGCACAGGTGTGCGTCCGGTCCATCGGACCATATCCGAATCATTACCTACTAGCTGTGGAGTTTGCGTCCAAACTCAGTCGTATCTACTTAATAGGATGTTTCAAGAATGTTATGTATTCCCATCACTTTAATGTGTAAGTTTACGTCTGTCGAGATAAATGATGCAAATTCTGTGATTATGAAATCACATCGCAAACTCAAGTCTCATCTAGAGCCATTACATTTTACATTTTGATGTGGTTGTGAAGACTTCTAGAATTAAGCGTAGGTACTAAATACATGGAAACGGTCAACAGGTGGGTCTTGTTAATAAAAAAAATACAATATTTGTGGTTTTCTACAAGGTTTTTGTTAAAACGCATTGAATATTTGAATTTTCTTGACACGTCATGACGTTGTTCATTATCTCAAGCTTTAAAAGGTTTTTGAATATGTTAATATAATTTTAGGTTTCATAAAAATAAACAGGTAACAAATTGATGGATTCAGCGCTTTACATTTGTCGTGGGTGGGCCATCAACTGAGAAATTCGACGACTTAGCATCCGAATGCCTAGCTCGAAACATCGGAAGCTTATCAAATAAACATGCACCCACACAAGCGCAGACATTGATATATTTACGGCACACGTACGCACCCAACGCCCGCAGACAGCCTGTCGCCCGTGTGAACAACGCTATCGTACTATGTACGTACATATATTGTAAGTATGTGCTATGTAATTCAATGTTATATAGCGACGCTATTGCAAAGATAAGCGAGCAGATGCACACGAGTTGCGAGTGTTGCGACGTGCGGCATGCCGCGAGCCGATCGCTATCACCGATCAGGTTACATCGCGAATCCTCCACTCATTTGTTTATCGTAATTACTTTAAAAAGTTTACGAGCACTTTTTTAAGGAAGCGAGTTGAATTCCAGTGTCGAAAATGTGATGCGATAATATGACACCGCTGTAGTCAAAAGCACGAGTGTTATGACACATTCACACGGTGGCCGGTAGCGAGTCACACAGTACCGGTAGAGTTCGTTGAATTTGTTATTGCGTTCTTAGTACAACGCGGCCAGTTATTATTTATACGGAATGGGCTTGACGACAGATGTAGCAGCCTGATTTATTTAGGATATATTGTCTCTCAGACGTAACTTAGACGTTTATCTTGGTTTAATGTGATGACTAATATTAACAGGACGAGATCGAAAATTGCGATAGGGAAACAATTTTTTGCTAAAACTGGCCACCAAACAAAGAAATCTTAGACGTCCTTGTCAACTAGCAACAATGGCGGTTCATCGCCACGATTTGCGTCTAAATCGCAATAAATATGATACATTAGCAACGAATGACCGACATTAAGGGGAGAGACAGAAAAAATCGTCGGGCAGGTGTGTCGCGCAATACTAATGCGCAATCAGTATTCGACGCGTACGCGCACCGTCCTGTACCTCGTTCCGGCTACTGTGAGTCGATAATGTCGTTTTACGAGGAGGCAGCGGACAGGACGTCGCCGTCGTTACGACCGTCGAGCCTATTACAATGCCACCATACCTCATACGCGAACATCACACTCGATAACTGGACACATTCGACATAAACGCTTCCATTGTTCCGCTACCATTGACTGCCCAACTCTCAATAAATCGATTATATTGACAACCATTGCCGAAATGTATACACGGTGCTTTCGGTTATCGAGTTACTATCGAGTATGTTGGTAAAGAGTCATCCATAAATGATTCGAGACGCGACTTCGACATCGCATTATTTCTCGTTGATCGGCCCACCTTACTTCCGATTCGGAAATTATTATATTCCTAGGATTGGAATGATAGAGCCGTCATATGAATCGTTATATTAACATGCTAAACGTTTGTTTCTAATAATTCGTGAATGTTTTATGAATTCTTGAATGTAGGTTGAATTGTCTGCAATTCTTGTGCGACAAAACCATCTGATAAGTTAAGTACGTACTTTGTTATTAATATAAACTAGTTTATTATAAAACTACATAATATTTGTAAATGAACTTGTTTGAGCAAAAATGCGAGTTTGTGAGTTGGAATGAGTATATTTAGCGTACAGATTGACGATCATTGAATGCGATTTGATCAGTTACGTATTGTTATTTGATGTGACGTGTACTGTTTATAAAGCATTTTATCGACAAGGTTGTCGATACCGACATGGCGTCACAGAAATGCAGTGCGAAATTATAATTAAAAGGGAGGAAGCGGCCGGCCGGACGTATAGAGACGCGAAACGGCGCCCGGCCGATGCAATCTCTCTTCCACGCCTGCGCCCGCGCAGCTCTACAGTGAGAAAACCGCGCTAAAAACGTGCACGCCGTGAATCTTTAATGGGTCAAACTTCGCGTGAATCTTTTTGGCAATAAACAAAAGAATATTTAAATTTTAAGATTTTTTAAGGTTTTCAAAGAATTTAACGAAATCAAGTTAAAAAAAACCGAAACGACATTGTGAAAATATCAACAATTAATTAGAAACATCCACTTTGCATTATATTCTAATAATTCAAAAGAGGAAGACAAGGAATCGGTGCCGTACCATTTACAGGATTTACGCGCACGTCAACAGAATACTATAGCACCTCTTACAGACTCTCATACATAAATCAATAATATCTGCGTAGATACAAACGCTAAAGGCATGCGTCGACGTTAGGCTTAAGTTTTATTGGTATTGGTCGACCGCAAGCTCCGTCCGTTCATTTAGAACGACGCGGCGGGCATATAGATGTGGACGCAAATACTACGCGATCGCCTCGTGCAAAATCGATGAATGAAAGCGAAGAAAGGTCTTTGGAGCCAGCACTCGCGCTTTTGTACTTTGCAATCGTCTCCGGAACTTTGAAGCCCCTAGTATGGGTTGATATGGAGACTAATAAAGATAAAAATTTTGTTAGACTATCCGCTTGATAGCTTAAAGCTCAAAGAAGACAACAGGGTTGAAAGGAATACGAAATATTTGCGACATGGGGTCCTAATGTTCAACGTAGACTTCTATCACACTGAGCAAGCAAAGTCCACAGACCACTTTAGATTTTAAAAACTTCTCTTCAAAAAATCGCAAAATTTTGGTCAAATTTTATGTCCATTGTGTACTTACAAATGTATCCTTGTACTTCGCAGTTGATGAGTAAGCGTTATTTGCTTGCGCGACGAGTTTCATCGCGACCTCCCTTGCATGGATTTGCAGGTAAACTGATTTGGGCTGCAAAGAAATTCATTTATGTTACAAAATCATCTCAAATCATCATGTGGATTAGATTATTCTATAACTTTATCCACGGCTAAAACAATACAAAAAATATTGGCATTGACCTTTTTTTTGATGAGAAAACACTCCATGTCATGATTATTTCTTTCAATTTCTTCAAAAAGGTTAAACTGATTTTTTACGTCTGCGGTAGCTCATAAATTATGTGGTCACTTAAGTTAACCGCAAAAGATTGACATGAATACAAACAACTTCCTTGTTAATCTATTAACTAATTTTCCGTTTATCATCTACAGTCTGAGACTATAACTGAGACTAGTCTCCTCACTTTATTGTAGTCCCCTCTTAGTTTTAGACTTCTCCCATTCTTGTGCTATTTGCGTCCATATATCAACCAAGATGTTGATATATGGTTGTTCTGCTGTTCTTAATATCGTCGATTCGTGCAATACTTGTTTTTTTAAACTATTAATGCCATTGGTATTAGCTTCGGCATTTCTAATCGTTCTTTTCTACTTCGCTTTACGTTCAAAATCTATATTAATAACATTGCCTGCCCTAATATTGTATCCCATTGCTTCTTCTTCATCATCTCTACTCATTAACGATGTTCGTTTTCTTATACTTTCTAATGGCCGATTCCTATAAGTTACGGAGCGTTATTGGTTTAAATTTAGACTCTTGTATCTTTACCAATAATGAAGCAAAGACCTCATAATTTTTCATAATAGACCTTCCTTTATGGAAGTAGCTATTAGAGGTGAAATTAGCTTATGAGTCTATTTATATGCACTGTTTGGCAATAAAAAAGTTACCATTGGTAAGCAAAACGATTCGTTTTTGTATAAAGGAACCGGGCATACATCTGCTAATATAACTGCAATATTTCTATATGTAGGTACTTACTTGAGAATCATTATAATCGCAGGGGTTAGCCCACAGTCTGTTCTCCTCATCCGTGTCACGTCGCTCCCGCTCCATGCTGGCCCGGCTTCGATGTGGCGCCGCCGACGACCTCGGTGACAAACCGCACACCAACAGTAGCAGGCACACCGCCGCGCAGACGTTGACGTATCCTGGATGAAAAAGGTGGATTAGTACCGAGGTTTTTACAGAAAAAATATATGACTAGTAATATTGAAAGTTCTTAGTATAGGAATATTTTTGATGTTATTTTTGAGCACTACATTATCAAAAGGTTTGTGTTACGAGTACTCTTTTTCTGAATTCGATCCTGTGGCTAGTTTAAAAGTAAAGGGAAATATGGAAAATATATTTATGTAAGTATTTATATAGTTTAGAAGCGTATTAAAAATATATATTTGAATATCTCAAGAATATATTATGTAGATTTTTTACTAATAAGTTACTAAAAATATGTCAATCAGCTACTGACAACAGAACGTCAGTAAACCGTGTTTTCGTATGCTCAAGTTTGAACCCTTATAATGCATCGTATTCTTTTCTGAATGAAAGCTCTCGTATTTTTTCAATGCATCTCATTTAATGAAAACGCTCAAGAGCCACTTGTTCCGTATGCGGCACGCGCGATGGTATCGATTATGGTAATCGATGAACATCCGATGAATAAATACATCGCGGCCCAGAGGTGGACAGCCTTTGCTAATTGTCCAGTGAACCTGTGTGAATCACTAATGCGACACTATTTAACGGTGGCGCGGTAATCGGGCTCACATTCTTCAGATCGCTTACTTCATCGATCTAATTTAATGATTTTATAATCGATAATAATCATTAACTGTTATCCAAGTGTATTGTTTTTTTTAATTGCTCGTCTAAGTGGACGATGTTGCTTGCATTTACCTAATTGAATATTATGTTACGGGCGATATGTAAATGGGGGCTGTTTTCAATTTTACAGATAAAGAAATATTAATTGAAACTAACAACTGTCACCAACAGAAGGTGTTCATAGTTGACGCAGAAGTATTTATTGACTTGACATTCGTTTTACTCGTTAAAATTGAATAATATTATCCACGTTAAAGGAAATAATTTGAAGTGTGATTGACATAATTTTTTATTTGAATGTAAAGTTAACGAGTGGTGCACCTGTCCATGATACCCAAAAAAATAGTTCATTTGCAAGTTATTTGAATAATTGGATATTGTTAGCATGATTTTTTTGTGTCGCAGCGATATGAATTATAAGCTGTCATCGGAAATATCGTTAGAAGGATCATAGAGAAAAAAAGGAGGATACATTTTAGATAGATCTATTTTCGATTGCCGCTGGACTGTCTAGCCAAGATGTAGAAATAATGATCTCTGAACAAAAGTAGGTACTGACAACAATGGTGCCGATTCTCTTGTTCACTAACTAAACTAAAATTAGAGAATTGCTATCTTTTACTAACAGGCAGCGCGAGAAAAGGACGGTAATAGATAAGAACTAAGTTACAGATGTCAAACTAGTTAACGCCTTGAACTTCACCGTGCTTTTAGTGGACACGTCTGACGTGTCATCTTAATTTGTATGAAAATTTTAGTTCAACTAAATTTGACAGCTCTTATTGACGTCCGTCTCTTTTTTATTTTATTAGAAAGAAAAAGATGGCAATAGTCTAAATTAAGTTTAGTTTCTGCACAACAGAATCGGCATCGTTACATTAAGTTCAACCCTAATGTAATGGGCGTCCAGACCTGACGAACGCGCCGCGAATGCGCCGCTCGCGCGCAGCTCGCGCGCCGTTCGCGAGCTGCGCGCGTGCATTTCATGTTCGTACAAAGCTCTGCGCGCCGCTCGCGCGCAGTTCGCGAGCGGCTCGCGAGCGGCGCGGGAGATGCGCGCGAGCGGCGCATTCGCGGCGCGTTCGTCAGGTCTGGACGCACCATAACAGCTGATAGCGTTCAGTCAATACGTAGTACAGCGATAAAATATTACGTAGAAAAATACACATGATGTCAAATCAACAACAACGAATTCCCTTTGACGTTCAACTGAGATAAAACAATTTGTTCATTAATATAGATAATGAGTTGCCTTTGCTCAATTAAAATAAATAAAAGTAATCAGGTCTCCCATTGTTTATCTATTTATATAAATCACAACGTGATCTTCGACATTGTACTTGATGTCGAGAAATTACGATATAATTAATATCTTGAGGAAAATGAAAGTGTGACATTAATGGCCTTTGCACTAATGATTACCTATATTCGTGATTACTTTTAATTAAAATTAATTACGAAGACCTTAAGTAGATACTGTTTATTTTATACTAGCGACCCGCCCTGGCTTCACACGGGTGCAATGTAGATACTAATGTGGGGCATATAAACCCTCCTCTTGAATCACTCTATTTATTGCTGAAAACTGCATTAAAATCCGTTGCGTAGTTTAAAAGATGTAAGCGTACAGACAGCGGGAGCGACTTTGTTTTATACTATGTAAAGATTTAAAGTTTGATATCCTGGCGTTACTTTTCGGTAGTCAACAATAGGACACTATTTATTTTACCCAGCTATCGAACCTTCCATGAAACTGGTAGTGTCACTACGTTCTAAATACGGTCTCGTTTCCGTAATATTTTTTTGTACAGTACAGTAAAGCGGATCGATATCGATCCAGTCTATATTTAAAAGAAATTTATTTTCATCACATTGATAATCGATTCCGATCAAACAAAGTCATAATATAATCAAAACAATACTACCACTATTATGTCAAAACTAATAAATCGACATAATATCAAAGTTGCATCGAGTCACTCACATAGAATGTTATTTATTTTTCAGTGTTTTGACTCAAGGTGTGAATCACAATGTATTATTACGATTATTGTGTCTGCCAGTTAGTGACTAACGTAGGTAAAGATCTCACAGTTATTTGCGATTATATTAGTATATGAATTGGACGAACTTCATTTTCAATGTTCCAATTTGGCAAATTATATAATTTTTACGATTTGGCAAATATTTAAGGCCGTTTTCTTGTTTTCGAAACAAATGTTTTTGACCTCCTCATCATTATCAAAATAAATGTGTGTATTTCATGCAATTATATCTCATACTCGCGTTAAAATTCATGTAAGCGCCCTAAAGGTCTAAATATCGTAAAGTGCAACAAGCTATCAATATTCTCAACATCATAGCGTGAAACGTTAAATAAGTATTCAAATTCAAATTCATCAATACACTCACACAATTAGCACAAATGTGTGCGTGTGATTTTTTTCATCATCTCGTTAGCGATGGCGGTTTCGCTCTGAGGGCCGCAGGCACCGCGGACAAATAAAAGAAAATTATAGTTATAGGGCGCTCAGCCGCTTATTATTTAACTAGAGCCTGTGAACTGATACAGATTACCCCCTCCCTGTTTAAAAAAAGAATGATACAGTTACGTCTCCCAACACGAGATATAAACGAACAATTTGCATAAACAAACCCCACTCATTAAGTATGCAATCCGTCTAACTAGCCGTGATTTAGTTGTAGGTTATATTGCCCTCTAATTGACACGATAATAATGTTGTACCAATTGGGTTACAAAAGGCGACCGCAAAGGTGGAGTCGGGCAATAACGATCATGTCAAAAGGAAGGTCCGACACACACAACACGCGTTAAACACACGATCATAACATTTTATTAGTGCTCCGGTCAAAAGCAACCGCGAGACCGCCGTCAAAAGTTCATGTACAAAAAAACAACAGGTCAGCTCGTAAAAGACGTAGAGTCACTGTGAGACAAATATTTTCACTGAGTAACCATGAGATGAAGATAAAAATATGGGGCTAATTAAATGTTTGAATCTTGACAGTAAAAGAAATGAAAGTTCTTTAGTTGACATTGTATTTATAAATTATAAAAAAAATACAATTACAGAAGGGAAGAATACGTATAAAAAAACTATAAATATATTTTTTAGTCAGTCAGTAGCCGCTTTGATTTTCAAATATTGTACTTAAGTGTAATTACAACAAATTGATGTTTTTTTTCTAAAGGGACGGCAAGTAATTGATATCCTCTTTATATCCCCAACCACCTATACGTGGAGATATTTGAGATGAACAATGAGACTCGATCGGATTCCTTAGCCCATTGAAGAACTGACCGGGCGACCATAAAAACCGTAGATACCTACACGTAGGTAATACACAGGTTATAAGGGGGCATAAAAAAGTAGGGACCGCGTCGGAGGTCGGACCGACTACCCGAGAAACAAAGACTTCGTTTATTTTTTAACAGCTCGCCCGTTCACAAAAGAAGGCTTCGCGGCACGAAAAACGACCCAAACGAGACCATCTTGTTAACCTTTTTAAAAAGAAATCGCGCGCCCGCTAACTAGAATTTCGACTCGAAAACCGAGAAAAGTTCGCCGCGGTGTTGAGCGCACCGGACGTCGCAGGCGCCTGCGCAATCATTATGTAAATTCTGATTATTATTGTTATAAATGCGGTAAAAAAATTCGGATGAGAGTAGCGGGCATCATCTTAGCGGCTCGTTACAAAATTCCCGTCAGTATAATTTGACGGGTTATCTTTTTCGAATATCTGTGTTGTTTACTTCGAGAGTGGAGCGCGGGCGCAATGGGGTTGCAGCGCTAGATCATTAACGGGATTACTGATACCCGTCCTCGTGACATTAAATAGAAAAAGGCGTCATGTTTTAGCTATAATAGAGGTTTAATTTGAGTCCGTTCATCATTTTGTTAGTAGCCGGCTAACAACCGATGCGCTCGTAAAATTTGACTGCGCATAATAAGGGCGATTATCGCTCAGAGACGCGCGTGGCGGCGCGTATCACAAGATACGCGGTGATACCGCTCTTCATTACCTGAAAATCGCTCTAAATGGTAATAGCGTCGCGAAGAAGATCGTTGATCGACCCCGTCCGTTCGGAATTAACGAAACAAGCGCAAATTTTACTTGAATTAATTTTAATAAGGTAACAACTGACATTATGCATTTTTAGTAACTGCTTTTTATCGGTCGATGTTAAATGGAATATCTTGTTAAGGATTTGATGTAATTTCAGCTGTGTAATTTCAGTCCACATTCGCAGACTGGTACATAAGGCTCATGTATTTTTTTTATAAGTATTGTGGTGTAAAAAGAGTTAATTAGGCACGTCTAAGCTAGGATCGACATCTCTCACTAAATGAGTGACAGCTAAACACTGCAATTATGAGGTTCCCGTCTCACTGAAATAACTGTTTATAATTGACGCGGCTGCCTTACTCTGCGTAAATGAACAACGTTTTATGTGAAAATGTTGCTAATGAGTGAGTGGATCGCGGCCCTAATGACGCGGACATAGTTCATGAAATCGAGCTTAGTGCGTGTACTTTGCTTTAATTATTATGACATAGCTTTCTTATGGGTAAGCGCTTAGACAATATAAAAACATTGTCGAGTACTGTGGCTTCGCGTTCTATGACATTGTTCGAGGTGACTGATATTGATTACAAATTATGTTATTATAACTTGTCGCTACTTTGCGAATTAAATTATTAAATAAAGCTAAGTCATTGTAAGTACTCTTGAAGTATGATGAAGTAAAACTTTCGCATTCATTTTATAATATTAATTAATCCAAATTATGCGTCAACCAATTCATTAAATTCGATTATTTTTATGCAATTAGCCCAGTTATTCACAACTTCCGGGAAAATAAAAGCAAATGTTTAATATAATTACGCAGTTTTTATTCATAATGTTTTCCCTATCGCCTTCCACATTAATTGTTATTTAATCATTTAGATAGCTCTGCGGTTACGGGCAGTAAGACGATTTACTCATGCTCTATATTGTATCATTAAGGGATTATTCACCTTAGTTGTTAACTTTTTTTCTGTAGTGCTGGGGGCAATACATGTTTTTTTTAAATAATCTGACGTAAATGAAATCCGTCTTCATTATACAACCTTCTTGATAGCAGTTTATTTTTAATCTTTTTAACCGACTTCCAAAAAGGAGGAGGTTACTATGTTCGTCTGTATGTATTTTTTTGTGTATGTTCATCGATATTTTCGCCAGTTATGAACCGATTTTGATGATTCTTTTTTTAATGGATAGAGTATAATTCGAAGTTGGTCCTATTTAAATTTGGTGAAGATTTGATGAAGAACTTCGGAGATAGACAATGGAACTCCTCAATTACCATATAAAATTAACAGTTTCAGAAGTCGATGCCTTCAATTTGGTTCAGCGTGGATCAGCACCGACTTCTGAAGCTGTTAATTTTATATCGTAATTATTTTATTCTTTTTTGAAGTCGGTTTAAATTTTTTGTAAAAAATGTTTTTATGTCATCTAACCTTTTTAAGTAAGCTTTATAGTAATAACTTGTAGTCAGTGCTAACACTAAAAAAAATCTTACTTCTAAATTCAATTTTTTGTACTGGCATCTTTTTCAGTTTCTATTCCGTATTTTTTTAAATTTTAGAACTGTCATTTAGTAATGATTTCATCTATCGGTGAAATAAGATGACCGCGTAGGTAGTCGATCATCATTTAGTTTTTGATACCTACATGCATTAAGTATAACGTCAGCGTTAAGAGCCAGGATACACTTTTTATTGACTGAAGCAAGCAAAGACATTATTATTCATTAAATATAATTTTGATAGTACCTACGTGAGTCTTAACGATGACGGAGGTAAGTACATCATAGTGATTATATCAATGTTATGAGGTAATGTTCAATCGAATCGACATCGATGCGTTTTCTTCTTCAAATCGATTTTCCTTATTGTAAACCCAATGCAGTCGTGATGCACATACGTCAGCTGTTTATTGTTTTCAATTCCCTAGTAATACATTTTTCTATATTCTTAGCAGATCCTTTTTAACTGATTTTGTAAAGAAAATATAAATATCGTGAATTTAATTTTTCGGAAAATACAATAACTTAAAATAAAAAAAAACTTTAAACGAAGTGATATTCAACCGAAACATCGTATGAATGAACTGTTTGCATGAAAAACTTATTATGGACTCTTGTATAAAAATCTAGTTCCGGACGGATTTACCCAGTTCTCGTAAATGCAGCAAGATTTATTAGAAGTCATCAACATTATATAAATAGAACCACAACACGTATAATGTTAAGAACCTTTCCTGCGCTGTCAATTAGCTCACTTAATTAATACTCTTTGTATCACCTTTTAATTTAAATAATGAAGGTTCACAAACAGTTACCAGGACTTTTTTAACTAGTTACATCGTCGCAATATGCATACAAAAGCTACGAAAGAAAACAATCCTATCACAAAAAGAGGAGATAAATGTTCCCTGCTAGTAATCTAATAGCCATAGATTTTTTATTGCACGACACTTAAATCATTTCTTGGCCCTATATAGAGAGCGACCAAGCGATAGTACTAATTACGAAATAACCCTCTGCGCGCCGCATGGACGTAACTGTCCGGCTCTTAAAGGATAGAAACATTTAGTCAGATATGTCATTCCGGTAACAGTACGTTACTTTAATTACAGTTTAAGCCTAGTTAGTTAGCTCTGATCTTCGTGTTTAACATTGTAAAGGGAGACTGAGCTAAGTTTTTGCGCGTAATGAAATTGTAATCTCGATTACCGCGGTCGAGCGAGACAGTACCGACAATGCGACGAGGATGTGAGAATAGGTGTGTGTTCGAACAGACCGGATACTTAGTTTATAAATAAATAATACTTACAAACAATATGGCTAGCTTTATTATGATAAGGGCTATTTATCGTTGCGGGGACTCTACCTGTCTCCTATTGTTATTACGCACTGTGAGCTTTCATTGTCTTGTTAAGTTTATATCAAAATGGTTATTAAGCACTGGTTAAGCTGTCGTTTTATTACTTCCACTGTGAAGATACAAAGTTGACAGGTTTTATTTTCAAAACTTAAGTTTAAGTGATATATAAAACTTTAGGCAGCGAATTAATTTAAACTTATTGATCTGCTAATTTACTTTTGAATGTACGATTGACATAAAATATCTATGAGAATTATGTAAAGGTTCTATGTATTTAAATTACTGAATAGATTAACTTTCCATTCATCAATTAATTTTATTGATAAACTTTACGTTCAGGGAAAAAAATATGTTAAATATTTTTGCATGACATTAATGAAAAGTTACACAAAAATGTAAAGGACTCCAAAAAAAAAATTGTTAGTAAATAAAAATAACGCTTACTACTTCTGGCTGCACTCGATCTATAGGGACGACATTTTTCCACTACTTCACTATCACAGTCACTATATTGGCTAACTAATCTAGTCCTAGTACATTGTTCACATCCGGACGGCCTGTGCACCAGCTCCGGACAGCCGGACGCCGGACACTCCTCACGCTTGCAACAACTGGTGTTCACTTCCATCTTCAGTCTTACTATAATAGTGCCAGTATTCCTGTATAACGCACACGTTGGTATGCTACTGTGATCCATAACAGAAGATCGCAATTGACATCCCCAAAAATGCCACGATGTCGCACGCGTCGTGTCGTGTGAGAGACTAAATGAATTTGTGTGAACGCGCGTAAGATAAAGGCTAGTGTACACGGCGCCACGTGTTGAAAACAGTGGGGCAGAAAATAACGAATAGCAGGTGGGTTTCTCCCATGCAGGCACGCCGTAACCAATGGCGGTCGGTACCAAAGGGAGGCGTGTCTCGATCCCACCCAGTTGCACTACTATTATGTGTGCCGAGGGATCCGTTTGGATCGCGTTCCGGTAGATAAGGGTTGACTTTTATTGTATTTCCATTTTTATATACCTACTGATGATTCTTTAGATCGGGATCACGCTATGTGCTAATATTAAAAAAATCTATCACTATTTTAAAATAAATTTTAATATAGTTATCGTGACATTTTCTGATCTATCCCTAAAGGACGGAGCGGTGTTATGAAATTTATTATTGGCGTCATTCGTTTCTGAGAAAGTATGTAATTAGTTTCTTTCATTCTATATTTGATGGAGTTTATTTTATTAATATTTTTATTTTTAGCTCTAAGTAACTATGAAGCAACACCACTATGTGATATTTATCAATATTTTTTATGATGACTCATCCGAACAGTTGTGCAAACCCTAAATTTATATCTTAATGATTTGGGGAAACGCGGTAACTGTGAAAACCATTTGACGTCATAACGAATACGTAAACAATCACGAAATAATAATTATAAACTAATTAATATCATAAAAGACAATATTAGATAAGAGAGAACACATTGAATATAACTAACGTAGAATATTTTCCTAGCATCATTACAGTTGATAACCTAATTATGGTAGGTTAGCCGTTAGCCCGTATTTGTTTACATATCCGGATGGATATTGGTTATAAAAAGTCTCAGAAGGAAACTTCTTACTCTTGTGTTTCTTTAGATTATCACCATTTGTTCCTTAATTTGTTTTTATATAAATACTTCGATAAGAATGAACAGCTTCGATATGAATAACCTTATAGTACAAGTTTCCCAAAATTATTGTTCTGGTTACCCTAATAAATTTAAGAAATTAATTTACTATTAACAGCGCGTATTTATTACTAGACATAAATACGCTTCTGATCATTATGATAATGTATGGCACGCGGTAGTAAGATCACTGATCGATAAAAAAATATAAATTATTAAAATGATTACATTATGTCATAGAAGTCATTCAACTCGAGATAAACGGTGGTCAATGTTTTTATATGCTACATTTTCCTCACATTCGTTTGATTCTATTTTTAAATCTTAAAGATTTTCGCTGTTGAGAAGACATTGCTTGACGTTAATAATAATTATTATGGGTTGCTTGTGATTAGAAAATCGGTACAATATTATTATCAATAATTCCTTTAAAAAACTTCAGTTGCCCAGTATGTCAAAATGTTTTTAATAAATAATCTGATTACTAAGATGATTAGTGTTTTATTTTGTTTTGATCAAGGTTAAGTTTTATTTGGCACTATTGAAAATTTCTCCAGCGATTTTCAGCTTGACTCACGCGGTCCTCACGTAGTCTCGTAGTTAGTCATTGATTTTCAGTTGAGTCAGATATAACCGGATAACGCACATATGTATATCGAAGGTAATTTTCAAAATTTTCCTGTATAGAAAATTCATAGTGGGCAAATATTAATGTTTTATTAATTATTAGGTCCTTACCTATGAAACTGGCGTTTTTTTCTCACAAATAGAGAACCTCGTCACTTCTATGATTTAAAATATATATCAATTATAAAAAATAGTAAAAAAAACCTTATTACTTATAGTTTTGTACCCAAAAAATATACCTTAAAAATGACTCCTCTTTTTGTTAGCAGAAATGACCACTATTTTTGTTTTAACTTAGCCAAAACTTATTTTGGTCGCATAATCTAAGTGGCATACGTTATCTTAGTTTTTAAACATTAGTGCATAAAAGTTTTAAAACATTAGTGTTCATAGTTGTTAAATAAATTAAAAAAAAATGTTAGTATGAAAAATGCAACTTCTTTAAAATTCTCCATACAAAACGCTGATTTCATAGGTGGGGACCTAATATTAAGTTAATGAGTCATAACTTATACTGAGTAATAATAATGCTTGTCAAGTAGTGTTCAATTCTTTTCAGAATTTAAGTGTCCATTTCTAAGCGAATTGAAATTCCCGATCACATAGATATTTTGAAATTCTCCGGTATAATTTTAAATACACAAAGCTGTAGTAATTAGAAAAATGTAATAACTTATTATACGCAAATTACCAATGGCACCGTACTTAAAAATATTTATAAAAAAACCCTTTTTAACAAATTAGGCGCCATATTTTAATTAACTAATTAATTCTACGGTTATTAATAAAGAGTTTTTGAATACTTTTAATTTGTAAAATCTAACGAGGTTCCCCGTAGTGATTAGCGGTTGATTTTGCAAATAACTGTTTTACTTTTACTTTCTTTGTAAAACTTCCAGTCGCGACTTGTCTATACTAATGGATTTTTAAAACAATTGTATAAAAAAAGCATGTTGAATAGACCTTTGTATAATATTAGTCATACTTTACATTCCCAATTGTTTAGTATAATTCCTAAAAGACATAATTTTCCATGGCTTGGTTCTCTCTGAAATGGAATGTGTAATACTAAAGACTAATGTACCTAATAGAAGAGCGTAGGAAAACTACAAACTAGAATCCGGGATGACGCTATGCAATCTTTCCAATTAAGACAGTCTGCCCGAACAGTGATGCATGACTCATAACACCATCCCATCTTCATAAGGTCCAACCACGTAAATTATATAATGATTCCCATACACCTTTTAGGTTATGTACCTTTACCGGACATGACGTCACATGTTCCGTGTAAAGTGAAACACCTGTGCTAAATCAGCGTGGAGTTTCCTGTTGATATCACAAGCATCTATTTTGAAGGAGCTAAGCATAATGAGTGCTGATAAGAGTTTGTTTGGAGACGTGCAGTCTGGCATGTTGGTTTCTTGAAATTTTATCATCGGATTTCGCGAATTGATGTTTTGAATTATTCGTAAGACGATAAGATAATTTTTGTAACTGAGATTGATGAGGTCGTAATTCAATTTACACCGCGTTACCAGATTTACAACGATCGTAGCATTGACGTTTTATACTGTTACTGTGTCAATATCAGTGAAGACAGGACCTTAAATTCTCTTTATTTCTAAAATTATATCTTGGTTACTTGAAGTTCCACACATCCTTACTTCATATCCAATAACGCTGCGACTAATTAGATACTTTAGTCTGATACATTATTTCTAGTAACTAATGCCCAATTCATATATCTTACCAACCGTTTTTGGTTAAAACTTTCGTATCTTCGCCATAATCGAAGAGCAGTCTTTCATTCTTAAGAAGCGTTAACTAGTAAAGTTACCTTCAATGTCCGTAAAGGACCAATTAGGCATTAACATTTTTGAACCTACAGATGCTTGACTTTGCAGATCCTACCAAATCGATCCAGAAAATCGAGTTAGAAATTAATACATTTCTAGAATCATTACTCGAATGGAATTGTCATTCTTATTGTGTAAGGTTTTCATTAACTACAAGGTAACTATTAGATACGGAAGTTATAATAATATAATAAGAGATAACATTATCTTCAAAGTACTGTAAAATCTGTTCTAAGAAAGTTTCAGCGTGAATGTACTTTTACCTGTAATGTTTGAGTTGAAAATACTCCGGATATTAAGTCATGAGTGGAATGCATCCGATTGCATATTAGGTTTTTCAAATGAAGGTAGCAAGTTGAGTCATTAACACCTACTATAGTATTATAATTGCAGCTATTAAATAGTAGGTGCCTTTTATAGTTATATTTACATAATAAAAACTTATTCTCTATCCGTTTATGTCATAAAGGAAAATTTGTGATCGGTAAGATATTTCCAATTGGTACCTAACTATTGCCAAAAATATAAATCGATTTTTGTAATTTTGCTTTTATTACAACACTATTGACAATAGCTAAGCGAGGAAAAATTATGAATAATAATTATTCATTAACTTAATCTGAATTATTCACCGAATGACATGAATAATTATGTTCAATTAAAATATTGGCTAATAAAATTAATTGTCATTATTACTGGTAAGCATAACGTATTCGATAAATATAAAAATTAAATCCTAATAATTTAATTGCATACGTGATTCGGGCCATACCTCATAGACGTTGGTCTATTCGTCACCGTAATACGTATTAGCATTACTATGAACTAAACTCGTACGATCGTACGAATATGTTGACAATAACATAAAAGGAACGGACATCCGAACGCTACAGTTATTTCGAGTTACGTTCGTAGCTATTTTAAGATGGGTTACGAGAATAACTCGCGATTACGGAAAAACTTATTTAACTCCATCATACGAGTAACGTACTGACGCATTACCTACGTAGAGTTAAGTTACGAGAATTTCAGTAGATATCAGTTACGTTTGCAGTACTGATAATGTTTTCTATGCTGTCATACATATCAGTTTATTAGACATCCGCTCCTGTACTTGGATATTCCCCATGGCATGATCACTACAAAGAACAGTCTGTGGGATTTAATGACGAATAACCACGACTCAGGTGGGTCTGAATTCGATCGCGGCCCACACCCACGACTTTTAGAATTCAAGTGCGGATCAGAATTTGATTATCACTTGCGTTAACGGTAAAGGAAAACATAAGGAAACTGCAGGCACAATTTGGAGCCCTCTTTTTTTTTCTTTTTTTTCTCTGTTTCACATTGGGGTAGGCAGAGACTATAGATTTCCATCTGCTAAGATCCTGACACGCCCTTTTGGCTTCATCTACATTCATTAACCTTCTCATGCATGCTCGTCGGTTTAGGGTACTACCAACCTGGCCTTTTTTGAAAAAGTCCGCGATTTGTTCGTGGTATGTTTACGATGTGTACTAATTAATATAAAAAAGTAGTTAGCAATTAGATAATGTATTTTAATGTACATTTACGTCCGTTAAATTCTTTGAACAAGTCTAATGTGACGACTGATGACTCAATTTGTGTATGTTAGAAAAGACGTAAAATTTAAAAGAAACACGATGTACAATGGATATATTTCTAACAGTGAAGGATGAGAGGTACCTGCTGTGACAGAAACTTAGCATAAAAACTTTCTTGTTTGAAGGGATACTAGTGATAATAATTGGTTGTCATCTATGTCACTGAAGCGTTTTAAGAAGCTGAGTTGGGTTTTTGGTAACTCAATAACAGTATTTAATTGTTAGGCAACTGATCAAGATGTACTAACGATAGATAGTTGTATTAAGCCAGGTTTTCACTATGAGATATAATATCTATACTATACTATAATATTATAAAGAGGAAAGATTTGTATTTTTAGATTGTTGTATTTTTGTATGTAACTAATAAACTTAAAAAGTACTGAACCGATTTTAAATATTCTTTTGCCGTTAGAAAGCTACATTATCACTGAGTAACATAGGCTACGGGCGGAGCCGTGAGGACACAGCTAGTATATTATATCACGAGATATAAATGAAATCCCACGACTGGAATATAATATATATTATATCTAAGTGTAAAGGGTTCTATTAAAAAATACGGTGAGCGATATTAATTTATATCCCGGGGTGTAATATACCTATATATCCCATAGTGAAAAGCCGGCTTTAGAAGATGTACCTATATGAGCAAACCTTCCTTCTTTTTCTTCTCTTCTCTTGCGTATGATCATAAATATATTTGCTGCAAAAGCTGCGGAAGTTCTATTGCAATCAGATTATTTATTTATTAAAATTGAATATCGATTCCGTTATAAATAAAACTAATATAAAATTAAATATAGATTTAAATATTATAAACGACCAGCGACCCGCCCCGGCTTCGCACGGGTGCAATGTAGATACTCTAATGTGGGGCATATAAACCTTCCTCTTGAATCACTCTATTTATTGCTGAAAATTACATTAAAATCCGTTGCGTAGTTTAAAAGATCTAAGCTTACAGACAGCGGGAGCGACTTTGTTTTATACTATGTAAAGAATATGCTCCACCACGTTGTATAATTAGTATTTAAAATATGGAATAACTTATAAGAAGAACGATCCGTGAAATTTAAAACGCGTTCCATTGCGATCCAAAAATATAAAGTCCATAAAATACCCATTAAAATTTCGCACTGTTTATTGGCTTGTAAAATAGCCGACTTCTGTACAAGGACGAAACCTTTGTCCCGTTGCCGAATCGTTTTGTTTTACCGTTAACAAACGAATAGTAACAATAACTCGTGCAACTTTCACTACGTTATATATGACGCAATAAATTGTATTGTCAACTTAGACCCATTTAAAAGGTGCCATCTTAAAGTTTTGTTTTCGTCTTAACGGTAGTAGATTTCGGACCGCTCTGAGGAGGTCCTAAAGTAACAAAAACTAGCGTGCGACTGCCTTAAAACTTCACAATTGTGACATTGTTTAGCGTGCACGGCGGCACTATAAAGACGCGCACACAATGAGCGCAGCTCGTACGCAACACAATTAAACTTGCGACAGAAGAGAGCCGTGAAATTTAGTTTTGTAACGGCGTGAATAGACATATCATGGGATGTTTATGTTTGATAAATAGTGCGTCAACAATACGCCCCCTTTCCGGTGCAAGGGATGAAGGAAAAAAATGTAACGCTTGTTAAGATGTCAAACTTGTTACAACATGCGGAGATAGACATCATGGTTAAGGTTGAATGGCGATTTCAAGGTTGTTGAGCACGCCTGATTTTTTACATTCAAAAAAACTCACACTTCTGATTCTGAATACAAATATTGCGACAAAGGTAAAATGATAGTGACTCGTCCGAATCGTCATATTTTATAATTACGAAATCATTTTTGGCAAGTCGAGAGATGCTTTCACACATATTGCACGAAGTGGTGTAACATAGGGTAAGTAAGAGGTGATAATGAACTTGTGAAATAAAAGCAATGCGGATTAAGGAACTGAAGAAATTGGGACGGACATTTATGCAAGACTCATTCACCTTGCGTTACTACCTACTTGTTCGCTCGTAGTACGCACGTCGTATTCGATTACTTTTACAGTGATTACTCAAACCGGATTATCGTGTATTATGCTGTGTTTTTTGCACTTAATTTTACCCACAAATTTAATAGGAATTAGCTATTTTACTATCAAGGAAATATTATTATTAAGAAGAAAACGAGAAAAAGGTAGCCTTTTCATATTTCCTTATTGTGTACTTGTAATACATTGAAAAAATAAAAGTGTTTTACAGGTAAGTAACATAACATCTACCTGAAAAAGTCCTGGATTTTTCATATGAACTTAATAATTATATTAACTCATTTAAATGTAACATTCGCGTAGTATCAAACTTTTATAAGAAAAAGGCAGGCAACTACACAATCAATAACTCCGAGGTGAAAATTAATAAATATAGATACGGGGTCAAGTAGGTGACTCAGCGGCCGGAATCCGCATCTCAATGGACTATTATAACATAACCTGTTGGCAGTTACTACGCTCGGTGTGTCACGTACCGACAAAAACCAATACAACGCTACTATTGACTTCCTCCGAATAAACTGCGCGTGAGACACAGTTCGTTATTCGAAACACGAATTTTCAAGTGGCAATGTATAACGAACAACGCGATTTCTGCTACCGTGATCTATATTGACATTATTGCTAATAAGTGACGACACAGATGGAGGCTGGGTATTGCTCAATTTAGAGGTCGTCTATACAAAAGTCTTAATGTAAAGAGTTGTTAGTCATCTGTTACTGTATTGCAGGATATAGTCTGGTGTTTCCCTACTTCGCAAATCTCAGAAAACGTCATGGGCATGACGGAATCGTTTTTACGTAAACAATGTACATGGAACTATTAATATGCAGTTGGTACTTACTTAACATAATTGTTGCGTATTATTGTAATGTAATTACTTTTCTGATTAATTTCTTATTAATTATTCATTTTCATCTTTATAAACATAACATTACGCCTGTATTCCCCGACGTAACACCCAGAGTTCGCCGTTATGTTTAAGTCTGATGTAATAAGGGGCGAGCCTATTGCCATCAACCGGACACAAATCCAAACTCCGGGCTCCTACTGAGGAATTCCACACGGAAAACCTAATAACACTTTGCCCGACCCGGAGTTCGAACCCAGGTCCTCACGATCAGCAGACGTGCTTGCCACCACTAGACCAACGAGGCAGTCATCTTTATATTGAGATGGAACAGGAAAATTTCCAATTATACAGGGAGTAAACGAGATCATGTAATTCCTTCAAACGTCTTCCAAAGGTTTGAAGGAATTACATGTTTTCTTTTACACCCTGTATAACTTACAAGACCTTAATTTGGCAAATAATAATTAATTCTTATGATTCTATACTAATAGCGGCAAAGAGCGATCACCAAACCGTCTGTTAATCATCGCTGTTTCACCAATATCCCCCAGGTTCGCTGTTAGTAGCGCTATATATTGGGTGTAAAAATACCCTTAACGAAGCCGAGAGCCACGTATTCTTCCCATCGTTACGAGGATTTTTTGTTATTGGGCCATACCTGGGCACTGACTGGTTATGAAGATATCGAAGGTCAAAGTCACCATATTTTTGTACGTTTTTCACGAAAACTAAGTTTAAATGTTATTACTAAACATTCTTCTATACAAACATTATCAACATTTATGGAACATAGGCACAGTCTGCAGCGCGTGCGCTTCCATTGCGCGCTACAATTAAAAGCTGTTTTGTAATACCAAAAAATAAAAGTCGTTTCCCAGAAATTATTTTTGCTGTATGTTACTTAGTTTGATGTACAGTATGCGTAGACTTCGGTTTCGTTAAGGCTATTTTTACACCCAGTATATACACCTTTTTTCAGACAAATGTTCGTCTATTCCAATTAATGCAAATTCGTTAAGGAAATTTACACCCAAAACCACTTTTAAGGCAGCAACACACGATGATAAGTACAGTAAGAATCCCAACCACAAAACAATTTTATTAAATTTTAAACTAACAAGTGCAATGACCTTGTACTCCAAAGATCAGTAATTTAGGCCGCGATGAATCAAAATCAAGTTTGGAGATGGAGAACCTTATCAGCGGCACGTATTCTCATGAACGACCTTGAAATGATATTCACCTAATGACACAGAAACTTTTCCCGTGCAGACAACGACATAGGTGTGACTCAAAACTATACTCACATGTGATAATTAAACAATTAACACATCATAACATCACGCCTGTATTCCCCGAAGGGTTTGGCAGAGGTGTATAGTAACACCCTCATTTCGCCGTTATGTTTAAGTTCCGTGTAATAGGAGGCGAGCCTATTGCCATCAACCGGGCCTAAATCCAAACTCCGGGGCTGCTACTAAGGAATTCCACACGGAAAAACTCAATAACACTTTGCCCGGCTTGGGGATCAAACCCAGTATCCCACCTTTCAGCAGTCGCGCTTGCGACCACTTGACCAACGAGGCAGTTTACGATTTAATAGTTTGAATAACTGATCTAGTAGATTTTATTATGATTGTAACACCTATTGATTTAATTTTATAGAATTTATTATTGCAGTTCTAACATTTATTTTTTCTAATCGACTGCTTGTACTTGGTCTTGCGGACCGTTTCTACGTAATACCAGGTTCACACGATCCGATTCTAGTTGATCAACTGCCAAATCACATGCGATTTGAAAAGTCTGAACAGACTTTCAATCAAATTGAATCAATTTGAAGGAACAAAATGTTTCAACTTTTGTTGATCAACTAAAATCGAACCGTGTGAACCCGCTATAACCGGGCAGTTATTGGCGAGATATGAAGGGTCTCCTACCATGACGAGTAAAATAATTAAATTAAGCTAACTACTTCTATTAACATCGTGACTAATAGCAACAACAGCACTAAGGGCGACCCCTAATGGGACTCGGATCACGGCTTAGGGCATTGCTGGCGGGAGGACAGGGAGGGAGACAGTTTGATGACGGCTGAATTATCCGTCAGTTCTAACAACAACTTTCAGTTTTTTTTAAACAGATGTGTGTTCGAAAACTGATATTTGCAGTACCGTTTTAAACAAGAGAAATGAAAATTCTCATAAATCCTTTGCAGTAGAAGAAAATATTTTTAAGGAATCCATTAAAGGAGAAATCTCACTTGGGGGTATCCACGTAGGTATGTACGAGAGAAACATAAGCGTACCGCTATTAAACAAGATATAACAGCATAATTTTGTTTGATTTGACATGCCGAAACAATTTAATCATTATCTCTGTCGGGAAATTAGTCGGGATGTGCGCAAAGGAGTTTGGGTCCAAAATCTGGGGGTATAAAGTGGAAAATTAAAGGAGGTCTGCGACGATTATAAGCCTTGTGGGCTAGGGAGAGGAATGGCGGAGGAATTGGCGGTATTCGCCAACGACCGCGGTGGAGCGATGTTGAGAGCCGGTACCGCCGACCGACTGGGTGGGCACGCCGCGGCGGTTGGCCCCTCTCCGCTCTTTTTGCCTTCCATTTTCGAATTTAAAATTTTGAACTGTGCGAAAACAATGCCCGTTCGAAAACCTTTGTTCCCTGGATGCACGCGATCTACGCAGATAAGCGCCATAGTGGCGGTATCACGCTATTTCTTTAACTTTTTGAGACCATTTTATCATCAAAAAGCACTCGCCAACATTTTTACTAACTGTATAAGCACAGATGATATAATAATTAAATTCTAATTAGCAAAAAATTATAAAGAGAAGGGTGTACAATTAAAACATTACTTTGCCATCGTCAAATTATGTCGTAATTAGCTGGACAATTAAAATCGAAGGTCATTATGGTGGTAAAAACTGGAGTGGGAAGTGATCCTCTTTTTGCTGCTATTATAGATTAGTTAAGATGCAGAGAGAAAGAGATGAGTTATATTGTACCTAATATTAAAAGTAACTAATTGACTCAAACCACTTGTGGTCTGTGGTATTTACATAAATTGCAAATCAATTGGTCACTGAGTGGATGAGTAGCTTCGTATATAAAATTTAATATTAAATTTTCCTTGTTATAAGGTCCGGGAGGGAACGATTAAAAATACAATTTCCCCACTCGTACCTAGCACCATATTCTTGCCCGGAAAAGGTAACAGGCTCGCCAGTCATTAGAACATGAGACTCAACACCAGAGGCGAAATGTGGGTGTAAAGACTCTTGCAATAGGTAACCACTTCTCCCTTCGGTACTTACAGACGTCAATATCTATACTAATATTATAAAGCTGAAGAGTTTGTTTGTTTGAACGCGCTAATCTCAGGAAATACTGGTTGGAATTGAAAAAATATTTTTGTGTTCGATAGTCCATTTATCGAGGAAGGTTATAGGCTATATAACATTACGCTACAACCAATAGGAGCGGAGCATAAATGAAAAATGATGTAAAAACGGGAAAAATGTCCACCCGTGCGAAGCCGGGGCTAGTATTTTATAAGAGTCCACTATGAATTTAGAGCAAGAACCTTGTCGGTACAATAGAACCCTATAAAGCACTTTACAGTCAAGTGATAACGCTTAGACCAACAAGCGGAAAACGCAATGCAAATCACCTAATTTTTAAGCCTAAGCGAGCGAAGAACGGAGTTCCGTTTCTCAATACTATTCGAGGAAATGTGCACTTAATATTAATATTCATAGGAGCAGAATAGTCAATATGTACGTTACTTTATTGACTATTGTTAGGCGTAGATTCGGGATATAAATAAATTAGTTTATTAATACATTTATTTCAAGAAAATTTTCCCATTTGCAATTTGCGGATGATTTGGTCCTTATAGGTGAAAATTCTGTGCGATATCCAGGGCTGATAATGATGGAACATTACAGATGCCATTTTTTTTATTTATACGTAAGGCGTTGGGCTAAGTCCGTAAATAGGATAGGTTCGTTAAAATGGATTTACCGCAGAATATGTTAAAAATAATAATTGCTGGCAAGAATAGTGTGCTATGCCATTTTATTCTGCTCCACACTTTAGTTCGCATCGTGCCATTTTATTCTGCTCCACACTTTAGTCCGCATCATATTATCCTACGACACATTTTGCTGTATTTTAACGAACTGACTCCACTTTTTCCGGACTTACCCCAAAGCACTATAACACTTTTTCGATCGATATAAAAAAATTGAGGCAATAAGATAGAAGACGTCTCGCGTAGGACGGAGTGTGATTCACGAGCTGATTAGGTAGGTGATTAGCAATGAGTCGGGAAAATGTTAGGATGGATTAAACATTCTACCGCTATGTACCTATAATATGTGTATATATGTTTAAGTAATGAATTATTTGCTACCGAACGAAAGATTCGTGGCCATTAATAGACATGACGGCTTATAAAAATTATCAGGAGACAATTCTACTAACACATACACATAACATCACGCCTGTATTCCCCGAAGGGTTGGGCAGAGGTGTATAATAACACCCTCATTTCGCCGTTATGTTTAAGTTCCATGTAATAGGAAGCGAGCCTATTGCCATCAATCGGGCACAAATCCAAACACCGGGCTGCGACTGAGGAATTCCACACGAAAAAACCCAATAACACTTTGCGCGACCTGGGGATCGAACCCAGGACCTCACTATCAGCAATCGCTCTTGCCACCTCTACCCAACGAGGCAGTCTACTAACAAAATTGTTTAAATCGCTATGTTAATTATATTTAACTGCGAAATATACACGACGGCAGTTAATTATTTACCTCAGCGTAGGAGATCAGTAATCAGGTATTTTTATTTGAATGAATATAGTAGTACAAATACAGGTCTAAAAATAAAATAGTGATAACATCATATTCTGCCATTGTGTGGCGTGCAAATAGTAATTTAAATAATTATCAAACACAGAATTGAACTCAAATTAAACATCCTTAAGATGATCCCATTTGTTAATGAAAACTAGCCGTCGTGAATTAATATTATGTAATATCAGAAATGGACAAGGTTCTATGCTACCTACGTTACGAACATAATATAACATCACGCCTGTATTCCCCGAAGGGTTGTGCAGAGGTTTATAGCAACACCCTCATTTCACCGTTATGTTTAAGTCTCATGTAATAGGGGCGAGCCTATTGCCATCAACCGGGCACAAATCCAAACTCCGGGTGGCTACTGTGGTATTCCGCACGCAAAAAAACCAATAACACTTTGCCCGACCTGGGGATCGAACCCAGGACCTCACGATCAGCAGTCGCGCTTGCCACCACTAGACCAACGAGAAAGTTAACGAGGCAGACCTAGGTTACGATTATGAAATAAATTAAATTTTAAGGAGCTTCTGTCTACATCATAATCTGTGTCCTCGGCTGGCGGAGCTGTGTGAAAATACCCATTGGTTGCCGTCGCTTGTCAACATGTGTGGTGTCATTATAGTAACGGTACCGGTCCGGGAAAATACCCCACTAAAGTACTGAATTGTGATGTTAATTTTAATTAATACGCAATTAAATGTCTTGGAGAAATTGTCCGTAAGAAAATAAGTTGAATTAAGTATATAAAGATTTACCTGTTGGATATGTTGCTTTATACATTTTAATAGCTAATTTTATTTAGTTAAAATAAGATTAGACGATGTGCTTTCAACCTAATACAATTGTCAAAATTAATCAATTAAGATTAATTGAAGTTTCTTTAAGATACGTAGTTATTGGGATAGATAAATCTTGTAGGCCAGATTGTACCAACTTCGGATAGTGTTTATTTGATTAGTGGGAATACGTTAAGATTTGACAGAATTCCTATACGCTGTCAAGACGTCTTTCTTTAGATAAAAGTTATCCGACGTTAGGGCTTGTACACAAAACTGCGATGCGACGTCGCATCGTAGAAATATACGAGCTCGCACGACGCATCGCAAGAACTTACGAATTGATTCGCGTAATTGATTGTTCCTATATCTTCTTATCAGTAACAAAATTGCGTAAATCTTTTTACGCAAATTTATTCTACCTAGTATAAAATACGTTCAATACGGTTGACGATCATCGAGGGATTGGTCATCCGAACCTTGGAAGGAAGACGCCTTGCCGCACGAAATCACATCGCAGCAATTTGCGTCGCAGTTTTCTGCGTTGCGGATTCGCATCGCGCCGATTCGAAGTTTTGTGTACAAGCCCTTAGTAAAATCGATTCTTGTAACCACAACTAAAATATGAATATCAAGGATATACGGTAAGCTTGAGATAAAAATCGTAACATGAACAGTAGGTAGCGAAACCGTTTTTTTACGTATGAATTTCCGGAACGTTCCTGGACGCTTTTTACTGCTCTACATTCGTGCCCGCTTCGCTCTCTGTGTGACGCGCGTTTATAATGTTATCCATGTTTGATTAACTTAAAAAACTCGTGCGAGTATTAAACAGCTCTACTAAACTGTAGTTTTTACTATTGTTACCTTCGGTAAACTTTTAACCGAATTTAATAAAAGAAGGTTCTTAATTCGACCCGTGTATTTTTAATGTTGTGTTACACGTAAATTATCGACAAAACCAGCGACAAAAAAATGTAATTAATTATACAAATAAATATCCGATATTCTGAAATGAATTCTTAACAACTAACAACGAAGGTTTCAACGTTAAGTACCAAGAAAACTTCAGTAACTTAATGGCTGCAACCGATTTCTAAACTTGCGAGATATTCTGTTATCATAGCTTAATTTTTTTCAATATTTTTCTTCGGTAAAATGAATTCATCCCAAAATCATACAAATAGTTATAATAAAACGCGAAAATACCTGGAAATTCTCTATGTAAACTTCTTTTATTCTTCGCTGAAACCATTCGTTCAACATGATGACAACACAACGATCGCCCAGGCGCACCTTACCAAAGATCCGATGTCCACTGTTTCCAATGACAATTTATAACACATGATATTTAACCATGACCTCACATAAATAAATAATTTCTTCAAAAATAGATTCACGAAAAATATTAAAAAATCAAATTCGAAATTTCACATTTACATAAAGTGATGTGAACGCAATTAAAGTCAGCGTGTTCTGTCAAATTGATTAGGTGTGCCCATAGACAATCAGGATGGCCGCAAACAATTTAATTAAAAATAAATTTTATTTTGTAAAAAGTTTGCATTTCAAGTTGCGAACTTTATATTATGTGAAGTGTTAGCACGTATTTTTTTTAACAATTACGATTGTCCCTTTTAAAATAAGAACGCGAGCTTTATTTTTTATATTTTTTTTATTAAAATGTATTAATAGTATACTCGAATAGGTATAGGCAGCAAATATCTAACTATCCTACCATTTTTCGATTTAAATTAATATTTTCATATCAAAATATTATTTTCTGTTTATGATTTATATTTATTTCTAATATATCAAGCTATCTTTTTAACCCTTGTTTTTACTTACGCAGACTTTTTATAGAAATAGCATTAATGAAATACAGGTTTTAAGACCAGAATTGTGATAAGTTTACCTAAATACAAACGAATAATTTGAATCTTGCAAATCAAGACTTAAGTTTCCAGACAAAACAGAAAAAATATAATAACAAAAAAAACTTCTTACCTTTAGATTACGGCGCCTTAGAAGCTGCACCGTCCAACCTGAAATAAGAACAAAAATATTAACAAAATACTCATGACTACAAAAGACAGTGCCGCATTTAAAAATCTACAGTCAATTTTATATTTTAAATAATTTTTTGCATGTTCAACTAATGATTAGTCTGCATTTGACGATAATTTAGTATTTAGGTCCGATGTTTAGGCCTGGGGGCTGCAAGCAATGGTTTTCGTGACCTAGATCTTTTTGAACACACAACCAATGTATTAAGACCTCTGACCAAATTGCCGTCGTAATAGGAATTTCGGGATCTTACGCCTTATGTAGATATGTGATACGGTCGCATATATTTCGTCAATTATGCACGCTGGGGTTCTTGTAGTATTGGTCGGTAATATCGAAATTACAACCTGTCATATTGCAGACACGATCATGAGGAACAAGAGAAGGTCATAACAAATAATTGTTACTACGAGCCATAAAAGAAAAAAGTAAAAATAATATAGGTTTTTTATATATTTGTCTCGCAAAAAGTAGTATATGATATTGATTTCATTACATACAACTTAAATATTTAATAAGATTTATGTACCTACGTAAAAAAGAGCAAAAAATCTCCGGTGTATAATAATAACTATCAGAAACAAATAGAAACCAATTATTTTTTTGTGTATTGCAATAGAGCTGTGGTCATACTATTACCTACTGTGGACACACTAGAACTCTGGACATAATAAAACTGGTTTTATGCAATGGGTAAGTGCAAAACTTTACTTTAACTCCTAAGGGGGTGATCCATTGGCGGTCTAAACCTGTGGCTGGCCAGCGAGCCCGCGAGCCGGAGGTATAGGCCACCAATGGATTACCTCTAAAACCGCGGTTTTAAAATAACGCGGTTTATAGGGTTGACTCTTCGTGCATACTTGAAAAGCCATATACCGTTGGCTCGCCGGCAATGGATCACCCCCTTTAGCTTCAATGCATTTAAACAGCAAAATGACTCACATGAAGTACATCTTGAATTAAACGAAAACAGCCTTTCTGTTTTGTATTCGTATATTTTTTTTCGAATATGTTCTAATGACAGTTTTTTTTTAAAACAGAACAATTTAAATATTTTGTAGATATTCGAGCAGAAGGTTCATTAAAAATCAACGAAATTCTGGGAGTTACTTTCAAATACCTACAAGTATTCTAAACGCACGGGAGGATGCGGCCATGTTTTCAACATCCCCCTCCCTCTAAAACCCTCCCTTACACGCCTTGTACGATTCTCACGGGAAGGGAGCAAACCACAGCAATGATCACGCCTTAAACGTGTGATTAGATGGACAAGAGGATACAAATAAAATTATATCAGTGATCTGTTTTCGCTACATATGCCAGATGCTTGGTAAAAGCAATGACTCGGACGGTATTATCGTTATAGGTACAGTCAGCAACAAAAGTATGTTAACACTTCAGTTTTTAACCGACTTCCAAAAAGGAGGAGGTTCTCAATTCGACTGTATGTTCTTTTTTATTATTTTTTTTGTATGTTTGTTCCGCGATATCTTTGCTAATTGTGAACCGATTTTAATGATTTTTTTTTATTTGAAAGAGTATTCTTTCGAAGTTGTCCCATTTAAATTTGGTGAAGGTCTGATGAAGAACTTCGGAGATAGACAATTTGAAGTCGGTTTTATTTTTGTTAAAAAGTGATTATTTAAATCATAACTGAACACAATAATATTCAAATTTAATCGGAACACATGTAACAATAAAATAAAAACTCTTGACTATTACATGAAATGCTGAAAAGCAGTGTAACGAATAATTTTGGGTCAATTTAGATGTTATGTGAAAATGATAGTGTTAAGCAACTTTCGTTGCTGACCGTACCTATTTACGTCAAATAACAGTTCTTATTTCAAAATACTAATTGGTACCATGCACTGTTGATTAAAACTCTACCTACACGTTACATTTATATTGTAAAGGTCAGTTTGTATAAATAAGATTTATTTTTTACTATTCGAAAATCATCTATAGAACAAAATCGTATTCATACTTTTCATGAAAAAAAATCCTTCTGATTCTGAAGAAAAAGTAATGAAAGTACGAGTAGTAACTCCACTAAAAAAATCCTTTAATTAATTCAGCCGACTGCTGATCGTGGTCCTGCAGCAGTGTTATTAGGTTTTTCCGTGTAGAATTCCTCAGTAGCAGCCCGGAGTTTGGATTTGTGCCCCGTTGATGGCAATAGACTAGCCCCCTATTACATGGGACTTAAACATAACGGCGAAATGAGGGTGTTAGTATACACCTCTGCCCAATCCTTCGGGGAGTACAGGCGTGATATTTTACGTAATGTTATGTAATTCAACCAAAAAAAATTGCCAGTCAACAAGGTTGGTAGGAGGACCGACTGCCTAGGGCAGGGATGGCGAACCTTTATGTATCAACGTGCCATCAAATAATTTTGACGGTGTGATTATTGGGGATTATTGGATCATATAATACCTACTTCACACTTTTTTTCGTAGTGCATAATGAATTTTGTGATCAGCGACGTGCCCAAAATATTGTGTCGCGTGCCATTGGTTCGCCATCTCTGGCTTAGGGTGTGCCGGACGTAGGTACTTACTCATAGTAGTATATTTACTTATGGAGGCTCTCTTAATGTACTCCGAAAGTATTTAGTGCAACAAAAAAAGCTCTAACCGACTACCCACGTCCACAAAAGTGGAGCTAATAAAAACTCAGTAGGTACAATTACGTGTCAATGTTTTTGCGATAGTAACTCAGTTATTTTTTTCAGATCATAATTAGTATGCGTGACGTCAATCGGTATCCTGGCGCCAACATTTATCTTCCGGCATTGTTTCCCTAATAGTCCTTGGGGTAGGTACAGTACCAAAAGTAGTTCTAAAGGACAATCTATTAGAAGGTACCATTTTGACTAACTACTACTGTTTGTGATTGTTATTTACATTGGGAACGTACCCATATTACGTGACCCGTTCAGGGTGGGGGGGAGTCTTCAAAATACCACGCTTGGTCACAGGGTTGGGGGCGGGGCTTAGTTTTTGTCACGTGGTCAATATCCTCTAGGGAAATCTCGCGTTTTTTCGAGCTATGTCCAAATATGGCGCGCAGCGTGAAGCGCTTTTTAAACTCACAGGTGGCAACATTGGCGCATATTGAGCCAAATAATTTTCTTTTTGCAAAAAAATGTATTTAAAACCATATTTATGAATTACTACGTGAAAACTAGAGGAGGAGGGGGGGGAGGTGTTGGCATTTACTACGGGTGGTCACCGAGGGGGGGAGGGAGGTAAAAAGTTGTAAAAAATGGGTCACGTAGTTTGGGTACGTTCCCTTATTTAGTTTTTAGGCAAAAACATGCCAAAAATAAGGATATCCTGGTAACCAACGCTTATTTACTGGTCAACTTCATATTATACAATAGCTTTAAAGTCAATGCAGATACATAATACTGAAACAATCGATCATTAGGCAAATCATTGTCGTCATCGATCAGTTCCCGAGCGCGTGATGAACTAGTATGAACCAGGATTTCCGATGACTTAAACACTCTTTAAGCAATCAGAGCACAGCGTGCTTTATGCGTAAAGCCGTTTTTTAGGCTTGTCATTGTTCTGATTCAATTAACGAATTAATCAACAAAAAGTGAGTCCAGTGGCAAGAACCTGCTTACGGATCTTGTCTGGGGAGTCAGTCTGCACGCCCATTTTGCCGTTGTCGCTTCCTATTCCGGCTATTGTTAAGCGTCCTGTCACCATCAGGCATGCGTATACGCACACATTAACGACAACGCTAGGAATAAAGCTTGAAACACACTGTCGGACGCGACTTACGGACGTGGCTGACAGATGCTACCAATAATGTATCTGGTCGGTGTGATTACACTTACGCGTGCAAACTATCAGTAAGAAGATGTAGACGTCGCCTTGACTGTTCGGACGTCGAACGTATGAAGATCACCGCGTATACTACTAAGTCGCAACTATAATTCGCGTCCGATAGTTTGTTTCGGGGTTTAATGTAGAAATTGACGCACACTCACGCAACGCCGAAGCATCTATCGCTCCCATACACACAGTTGCGTGTACGCCACGCAACAAACACGTACATCGACCCGTGTGCGTACAGTACTCACACAAGCGTAATTCATCAATGAACTTACGTATCGCTCAATGAATGAGGACCTTGAGTGAGGTTGTTTATCGAGGCGCTAACGCTCGATATCGAGCAATGAACTTCGGAATGAGAATAGCTATTTGGTTTGTTAATAGGGGAAAATATTCCGCTTATGTTTTTTGTTGCATGTTTACGGAAGTGTATAAAGTTCCCATTTTGTTACCACATTCAAACAGTAGTAGATAGGCAGCTTAGAAAAAGCTGTAAAAGCTGAGCTTGATATTGTATCTTTTTTAAATAGTCCTCTGTTCAGAAAGAATTGTAGATCTATAGACGCCATTTTTGATTTTTGACGCCATATTTCTCTGGCCTATTTTTAATATCCAATTTACCTACCAGCCTATCATATCAAACATATTTACCAAAAAATGTGGCGAGCTCAAAATCCTATTGATTCTCTAAATATCCTGTAAATATGGTAAAAAATATGCGCATGAGTCATTTTGCGCAAACAAGTGATTTTATAGAGATCACGGCACGAGCCAAACATTTGTCATCGCGTGAACTTGCAAATATAATAATTTTCAAATAAACAAGTTGGTGACTATTAGCTTTCTTATTTGGCAGCCGTGTAGGTTAATGTCGATCTTCGTTTGTTTATTTTGCTTACTGCGTAGAGAAATACCATTAGCCTATTTCATATTAGGTACCTACTGCACTACGGATGACTAAACTAGAGATAAAACATAATCCTGCCTTTGTTACTGCGCAGTCGGGTAAAAAGAGAGTCAATCACTACCGTAAAACGGACGTATTTGGGAACCACGGCACTGGCCTGAACAAAAGAGATATTTGGACATATTTTTAAAACTACCTACAATTTGAAATACTTATTGAAATAATACAATAACATTGAAATCGTAAATACATAGCAACTGTGGTTGTTATGGTTGAAAAAGCATGTTCCTTAACTGAATTCCAATTAACCCCGTGTTTTTCAAATAGCGCCACTGGTATGTAGAATTCATGTTTTTTTTTTGTTCTTTTTTCAAAGTTGGCAACTTTTCGAAATTCCCTGAGCACAGAGAGCAATAATTCTTACCGAGAGATTCAACATTTCATTCATTCCACTGCATTCCAAACTCATGAATCGAACGGCGCCAATGCCAATTCATAATTTAAAAAATATAAACCCGCTTACTATCTCCTATGAATGTATAATACATACCGATAGTCGTATCTATGGAATAATACACCACTAAATAAGGCCGCGTACGCAAGAGCATCGGATGTGACGTAGATACGTACCCAATGGTTCCGTGAGTCGAATCCGCTGTACTTTCGCTGTTTGCACACTAACACATACATACGTACGTAATGTACGTATATAACAGAGTACGGACAGTTATCTAAGTTATCGCCTTATATAGTATTGTAAACAGAAAAACGTCTGGCACTGTGGCACACGGCTCTGTTTACAAACACACCTATGAATTTCTGACGTCACAGCACAGGTTTACCTTTTTTGGCAATATTTTTAGATAAAACAGATTACTTCAAGGCTTGTGTACTTAGGATCTTCATTATACAATTTGTACACACCTTTTTCATATGAATTTGATAATTTCAACGTTTATTTTAGATAAAATTCTTAAGAAAATGTAATTCATTAGAAAATTTTATTGCTTTTATACTTCTATTTACTTTCATATCTGTAATAGGATGTAAGTTTGTTAATGAAATGACGTAAGTATTTCTTTAAAGGATGTGGGCGATTTTATAAGGAAAAGGTACTTGATAAGAAATAAATAGTTCGGTGTTGTGGAAACTATACCGGTCAAGTACAGTTCCTAGTTGCAAGAAACACGGGCTAATTAACTACTATGTTCTAATAATTAATTATAAATACTTAGATAATTATTGATTAATTTTTATTGGCTCCAGCGCAACGATTCGCTTTGCTATGGATTAATCACAGATTCATTGGCAAGCCGAGTACCTTTAGACATGACTCGTCATCATCGAAATTAGCCTATAAAACACTCCACACCCCCCAGGAGATCGGAGTTTTACAGATTTCCTCTCTCGAAAAGACATCGATTTAAAAAAGGCTCTATTTGTACATGATACATATTTCGATCAAGATCCTTCCAACACGAGGGTAGGTAACAAGTCAATAGGTACTGTAAATAGGTACAACTGCCGATAGATATCAATGAAACAAGTCCTTGGCTTTATAATTGTACTGGTTTACTTAGTAGCTTCGTCTTTGTGCTAAGCTTTATTAATGTAGCAGGAAACGGATAATTGATGTACTTACTATAAAAGCAACCGGAAGTAGTACTTATTTATAAAGGCAACCGGAAAAGTGGAAAGTTTATAATAGAAAATACAATGTTTTAATTTAAGTAGGTACCTGGATGACCGAGCTTAGCTCGGTTTTTTTTTTTGTAAATCTTGTTTTTTGGAAAGAAAAAAATGGGAATAAATGGTCTAAAAGGAAGAAAATAAACTTTAAATTAAATCGATCCCATCAATTTATTACATTATACAACAAATTTATTTAAACAATATAAAAGTTTGTCGCGAGACATACAATTTTATGAAGTACATAGGTACATTTTTTCTTAGAATTACTACACTTTACATTTATTACTTATTGTACATACATATTGTATTCTTGTTTATTTAGTATCTCCCGACAAGCTTTTATAATATTTAAATAAATTAGTTGTATAATGTAATAAATTGATGGAATAGATTTAATTTAAAGTTTATTTTCTTCTTTTTAGACCATTTAAATAAAAGCTTGTTTTTAAAAATGTTTATTTTACTATTTAATTTATTTTTTATTTTTTAGTAGCTATATCATGTTTAAATTTAGAACGGTCTTTCATAATTGAACGCGTATACAACATTTCATGTCTGTGCTGCTAACCATTGAGGAGTTCCCTAGTCAGGAGCCAACCCTGAGTGCAGCAACCATGTCACGGTAAAACTTAAAACCGGCTATCATAATAAAATGCGTACACAAAATTCGTGTCCGTGCTGCTAACCATTGAGGAGTTCCCTAGTCAGGACCAAACCCTGAGTGCAGGAACCATGTCACGGTAAAACTTAAAACCGGCTATCATAATAAAGTGCGTACACAACATTTCGTGTCTGTGCTGTTGAGCGTTGAAGAGTTCCTTTATCTGGAGCTAATCCTGGATCTTGATTCAGGTCATGCTTACCAAAAAAATGTATTGTCATCGGAAATGAACCAAAATTTTAAAATTCAACTCCATAGGATAAGAGGAAGTGGTTCAAAATTCAGTTGCAAGATTTCAACCGAACATAGGTACATACAAACGTTGCAAGTTAAATAAAAGCTGACGGTGATGAGGAGGAATATTTTGACGCCTAAGGGATATTTTTGAATAATTTGTATTTAATAATTTTGTATATAGGTAGTTTAGACTTTAGATTTGTATGTTTGTAGTTTAGTTTTATATTGTATATATTAGGTTAAAATGTAAATGATAATGATGTAAATATACTTTTATTAATAAAAAAAAAGCTTGTAAAAAGAAAAAGAAGGAACTTTAAAAAAAAAGGGGGAAAAAGCAATTATCAGGACTCAAACCGGGGTTTTCAAGTTTCGGGACCACCCGATTTCCCACCTGAGCTATTATAACTTAGTCGACAGTGGCGAAATTTACCTTCGTATTCTAATGATATTGTAGCAGTTTTTCATTGCCTAAAAACACGGATAAAACGACGTTTTTTTTAAATGAATCCTAGCTAGATCGATTTATCGCCTTCGAAACCCCCTGCATACTAAATTTCATGAAAATCTTTGGAGCCCTCTCAAGAATTGCTCGTTTAAAGGTATTATTATATATATATATTAATTATTATATAGATAGATAGATTAGATTAGATAGATAGATATATTAGATAGATAAGCAGCGGGAAATAATAATGAAGTCAAGAGCAAATAATTAATAACACACGTCAACACCAAAGGGAGAACATTAATAGATACTTTAATAATAGAAATATAACAATTATTTTATTAATTCAATAAAGATTTTATTATTATTAGAGACAACGACGCATATGTAGGTATCAGACTTGAAGCTCAATTTATTAAAATAACATTACATTTTTTTTATTGTACCTACTTCTTGTACAATCTTCTTTCCTTGCGGACTGTTTCTACGTTACCAGGCAGTTATTAGCGAGACCTAAAGGGTTTCCAACCAATAAATACCGTTAGAGCTAATTACTCTTACTTTCATGGTACGGTCACGAACATCAATTGTTGAACCACTGGCCACTATTCATAATTTGGCCGTGTTTTACAACTGTTTTATCGAATCGCAAATTTAAGTTTGTAAAGAAACACCTTAAAGGCGCTGGTGAAAAGAAACATCTTAAAGTGGCGGTGATATTATTTAATTATATCATTAATAAAATATGCGAAATAAAATATAAAAAACTAGAGGAAAAGAACAGAATATAATTGTCTGTGGCATTTTCTCGCTGTCTTTGGTTGGCAGATTGTAAGAGTAGACTCCAAAGAGTCTTCGTTATAAGCTTTTATTAGTATCTTTTAATTGGATTAAATTCAAAATTGAAAGATAAATGTACGGGATACCTGTCGGCAATCTTTGTATTCCGAACTTACACGAATGACGAAAATCGAAAATTTAAGCTTGTAGTGACAGGTGCAAACAGAACAACCACAAAGAAAGAAAAAGAAAATAATTATCCTTTTCCCATTAACACGAGTATAACCGATTATGCCCGATTTTAGCCCGACATAATTATGAATAGTGGCAAGTGTCTTAACAATACATGTAAGTGACCGTACAATCAAAATACTCTACTCAATTCCCGTTGGTATAACCTGTTGGATATCACTAGTTATGTCAATATAATCCAACTATCTGTTTACTCTCCGTACGGTCGAATACACATCCTGACCATTTATTAGAACTTGTCAACGTCATCAAATTAGATTTTCCAACGAACGCAAACGTAAAGTAAACAACGGGAATTTATATCAGAATGCTACATAAAAAAAACTATCTAACATCCGTTTATGTTAGCAATAATAAGTTGCAAGGATTACTTAGCAAATTTCATTCATCAGTACAAACAATGACGTCACTCACGAACTCACGATTTGGGACACCCTGTACTTAAAAACCTATGACGCAAATTTAGGAGCAAAAACTTTCGTTCACGAAGCTATTCAGTTCAGTTCCGTTCCGTGAAAACTATAGAGATATCTATCTGAACTGAAATCCCCGACAGACAATAAAAGGTCAAAAAAATGGCGAATGTTTTGGCTGTACGTCATCGAAATTGGTCCAGATGACGCATTGGTCGTGAGAAAAAAATCATGGTGTGCCCTCTGGTGTTCCTGTGAAAACGTCATTGAAATAGGATGTACTTGTAGCAAGTTGTAGTTCAAAAGCTACACTCCATTATTCGCTTAGATCGTAAAATTTGCGTAAGTCGAGTTTGTGTCCAAGAATGTAGATTGCACAAGTCATCTTGCTCAGTAAAACTTGCTAGGATTTGGTGCTCTAGATTTCAGACCACAAGACAAAAGTTAGACGGAGCGCGTAGAACTTAAAAGAGGCGCTCGCTGAAGGAATACCAAATGACGAGGAAAGAGATATAAACTCGGGAACAAATGAATCCGGGTAACCAACATAAACCTTAATATCTCAGAAAACATTGTTAAACAATGTTTAACATTGCTTCGTTTATGTTGGTGATCTGGATTCATTCAAAGTAACAGATCTTTAAAAAAAACTCTGTATACAAGTACTTGCTCCCATCTATCTGCATATAGTTCTAACGTGTCTACCCTCTATTTGGAAATGTGGGGGGCCCTCAAGTTAGATACAAAGCTACGTATTAGTACTTAGTAACAAAAAACCGTGATACGAAAACATACTTTTAGCCGGATATGTACCTTTCAAATTATTTATTCAACCAGAATAAGACCGCCGCCGCCCTCATATTATTTACTCCTACGTCGGATCTAAAACTGTACTTGACATGCGGACATGACCAGAAAAATCCTACAACAATCTATCAGCACCTCAATTTCTATTAAGATTAGTAGAACGAGGAGACAAAATATCCAAGAATGCAACGCAGTATTTGCAAAGATACAACATATTTATTTAGTTCATTATATTATCATTGTAAATGCTTTCCTAATGATATCATAACTATACCAATTAAAACCACTGCCAATGGAACCGTATTCAGATCAGATCAAACCTGAGTCACGCGACGATGTAACAATTATTTGTTTTTGTGTGTTTGTTCAGCCGGCCGGCGAATGTGAAGGTCACTTTCACCTAGTGATTCACCAAATGTTATGAAATGCTGTACCTATAGAATAGAAGCTCGCGTAAAGTCCACGTGGGTACTCTTACGAATCTTGAGTTGTGAAGCTAATAGTTGTTGATCGTCGACCTTCTGACACATTACCGAAATAATTATGTAACTAACGGGTCTGATTAATCACTCTTCCTCATTACCTCTTTCGATCACATGGATTGAGCAATGGAAAGAGCTATTTTCACCTTTAATATACATTATAAAGTTGTTACGGGAACTCGGAAGGCCGAAACTCTGATAACCGGTCTAACCTTAGAATATCGGCATAACCCAGTAACTGGGTTGCGGAGGTCCGATGGCAGTCGCTCTGTGCAAAATATTGGCATACAGCCACATCTAGTTAGACTGGAAGCTGACCCTAACATGATTGGGAAAAAGCCGAGCACAATATAATACACATTATAAACCTTCAAACGTCTAAGATTATAACTAACCATTATATAAAAGCAAAGTCGTTCGGGTTAGAAGAACAATAACAAATACAACAGTTTATAAAAGACTGCTTATATTGTGTAAGCTTAATTTCTAGATAAAATCGATCAAATCGAAACATACATCTCTAATAGCCAAATACTCATCACTTTTAGGCGAAGCACAAGTCACACAGGTTGTATTTGTATTATTTGTATCGTATTTGTATTGTTACGGAAATCAAATCAGCGGCCATGAGAAATATACTGAAATGAGTAAAATAAACAAAATAAGGAAGTCAATGTAGCTTAAGTGATAAGTCTTGTACCATAAAGTGTAAATTGACACTTCGTCAAGGTTAAATACCGTTGAAGGTAGAGAAAATCCCAGAGCTTGCAGACATTCTATTTCCGAATAACGAATGAATTTATATTGGTAATATAATTGTAATTGCACATAATTATTTTCTTGACAATGTCCTTTCACATTTCTATAAACTTTCCAAGTACAACCATGGATTTTTCGAAGGACATAACCTTTAAATGGTAGAAGGAAAACCCGAAGAAAAAGTATCGGAATTATGAAAGAATGTTAACATGAACTTTCGTTTCCGTTTTAAAAAACTTAACTTTGGAAAATTTGTGTATGTGCAAATAATGTTAGTCAAATCTCCTCAGGGTCTAATGAAAGAGGGCATTATGAGTTGCTCTCAAAATATTTTTTATGAGAAGCTTTTTCGGAATTCCCTGCGCTGACTAAGTTTGGACATTCTTTACCTTTAGATGGGGCTCAACGGTACGGTCTGCGGTTGAAAGTCTACATTGACGCAGCCTTTGATGATTCAGGAACGAAAAGTTGACTTTTACTTATTGCATGTTTGACTAATAATGCTTATTAGAAAGTTTTGTCTTTGACTACTATATTTTTTCTAACAAGTAGGCTTTATGGTGCATAGGAGCTTTTGCTATAAAGATAAAGATGACACTTCGAAAAAGCCTATGGAAATTAACACAAAATCTAAACGATCGTTGGCTTAGTCGGATTAGGACAATCAAAATATTTTGGCATTTTCATTGTCATTTTTAATCAAATCAATTTTGTTATGAACATCCGAACTTGCTAGTTGAAGCATGTTTTACTAAATATGCATAGAAATAAACTTTTAATTCATTATTAAATACAAATTTATACTGTGGTTTCTTTAATCGTATCTTTCTTTTCCTTCCTTCAGGTAAACGAGGAAAATTAACACTAATTATTACAGTAATGACATAATAAGTAACAAGAGAATTTCTGTTTTCCTCAAAGCTGATTAGTTTTCTATTGCATACAATTTTAGGATTACATGAATCAGATTTCTCTTTAATATTTACATAGTAATTAAATGAGCGAAGTGCACCACAAACCCATGACGTATCGGTTGAAGTTTAAACTGAGATAAAATCACCTTTGTGGGTACGGGCCCTGTACCTTTTGCGTTGTAATGTTGGTAACTGCGGTCACTCATGACGTCTGTACTCCGTCATAGTTGGTGTTACAAGTAACCGTAATAGGATATAAATTTGTCTGTGGTTATATTATCACGACGAAAATAGGATTTTCAGTTTCAATGAACCAGTCATCAGTTCTTGTTAATTATTGATATATTGTTAAAACTTTTAGGTCCGTTGACTCGTCCGGTTTACGCATCTATAGTGTGACGTCATCATTGTGAAATATTTTGGTAATGATATTTAAGAAGTCACCTGTCTTGAATACTCATTTGGGCATATCTCCTACTTGTACGATCTTTTCGTATTTTATAACTAAAGTTATTAATCAATGAAATTTATCAAAACATTGCAATAGTGTTATACCCATGACCACCCTTGGCCAAAGCTTTTAGTTTTCTGACGGTACAAATTATTTTTACTTTTTTGTACATATAAATGATAGCAGTGATAGCGAAGCAGTTGAACGCTTGCCTTCCATGCAGGAGGGTTTGAGTTCGATTCCGGCTCGTACCTCTGACTTTTTGAATTCATGTGCGGATATGAATTTGACTATCACTTGCGTTAACCTTGCGATACCTGCACACCTGAGAGGGCTCCATAAAGTTCTCAATGGTGTGTGTAGTCTGCCAAACCACACCAGGCCAGCGTGGTGGATTAAAGCCTAAATCCTTCTCATTCTGAGAAGAGGCCCGTGCCCAGCAGTGGGACAGTAATGGGCTAATTATGTTATTTTAAGTACATTTAATATATGTTTTTAGTTGCTTTTTCTAAAGCAACTTTTTCTTTGTTTAATCGTTTAAAACAATAATTTGTAGTCAGGTGACCTATTCCTTCAAATAACCACATGGCAAAGGGTTTTACTCACATAATAAACGCTGCCCAGGGAAAAAACATAAGGTTACAAAGACGTATTTTAAGCGAAGATGTAATACTCGTATGTTAGTAAACGTATATTTGTTTCAACACGAGCCCCTTGTTGGTACTGTTAGTCACTAATTACATAAATATTTGTCACCTATGTGTGCCGTGACTTCATCTTTCATGATTGTACTCGCATGCCATTTTCACGTAGGCATTCCTACCTTTTTTTTATCGTTGCAAAAAATCGATGTCCCTCGCCCGGGGAAGGCGAGGGAGTCTCGGCTAAAACCCCATGGTGTTTCTCCTCCTGACCGTTGGCCGGGGTCGCGGGGTTAGCATAAGCATGCACAGCAACCCCATCAGGTCCCGGTCCGCCAGAGACATTCCTACTTTGAAATTAATTGTACTTATAATATTTATGTTGTCTTTTCTCTTCTGTTCTCTCTTTAAACTCGTAACTTTGACGGGTCAAAGAGAAATTGGTCAGCACGCAAACTTTTTTTCTTTTGGACGGCTTTTTGATGTTCCTTGCGGGCCGTTTCTACGTAACCGGGCAGTTATTAGCGAGACCTGAAGGGTCTCCCGCCCAAACACTCCAAATCTACTATCATTTTTTTAAATGCAATTAACCTCATCTCCTTTCATTTGACCGTTATAAGAAAAACGGAAAAACTCCAATAGCCGTGGTTCAGCGATCCGAGAGCGATTATAAACAATTTTATTAGTAAAATTGGACCTACTTATGCAAAAAGGAACTAATCCACACACATGCCAGAATCGAGTTAAGTATGTAGAAAGCTTTAGAAATGCACCTTCTATCGACCCTGTAAGGATCAAAATGACCTTAACTTTGACAAAATATGTGCCAAAGTTGTCAGATCATTTTGATCTTTACAGGGTCGATAGAAGGTGCATTTCTAAAGCTTTCTTCATATTTAGTTCGATTTTGGCATGTGTGTGGATTGGTTCCTTTTTGCATAAGTAGGTCCAATTAACCTCCTGCTGCATTGTGCCTCCTGCAATGGGGTCTTTCAGTCCAAATTAATTTTAGCGTGCCATCTTCGCTCTTATATCTGAAGTTTAAGGAGATCGCCGTTGCCGGATCATTATCAAAATTCGGAAAAATGATTTTGACCGATTTCTGGGGTATAGTAAAAATTATCGGCTTTTAATGGATGGACGATGGACGTTACGGGTGTTCCAAAAAATGCCACGAAAACACGACCCCGCAGACAGATCATCAGAGATAGTGTCAATAAAAAAATATGTAAATACATTCACGAATAATTTATTTAACGTTGTGTGTGTATGTAATTATTTAACGATTAATCATTCTTATCGTGTAACAGGTATTATCTAATTGAATAACAGTTTCCGTGTGTTATGATTATGACACATTACAAGATTATTGTATCATAACAATAATTTCATGTATTTTCCTTAAACAAATATTAATATCCAAATACTTCCTTTTCTTAACCATCTTTTTGCAAGCCACACCTCGAAACACTATCCTTATGTTAGTATTCGAAAACATTTATCCTTAAATATCCGAAAACATAATATATTGTCTAATATTCTGTTTCAGTAGTACCGTCGAAAAATATCGCGTTTCAAAGCCTTGTTCATTCAGTTGGAAAGATGAATGAATGAGTCAGTGAGTCTGACTCAGTTATACGTTACGGTGTTACTTAATTTGCGTCCGTGAAACTAGTAGTATGGTGTTACTGAAAGAATTTAACTTAAGAGATGAATCTACCGATAATATACAGGGTGAATTCGTAAACGTTTAAGATACAGGCCCGGCCTAGTTTAGACGTTAGTGTTCATTTTGATCTGTAATCCTATAGAAGTTGTGTTATAGTTTATGATTGGTATAATATCTGTTTTTTTTTTTTTCCAATAAAGTTTTTTATTATTATTTTTTATTATTTATTAATTCGAAATTAGACGTATTTTTTTGCATATAGGACACAATATCACGCCTTAAAAAAAACAAAAGAGATTAAAAAAGAAACGTTAATCTATCAGTAGACAGAATAAGACTTTTTTCATTCAGTTTACATAACAATGTAACTGATGGTGGATCTTATCTTTTGGCATTCTCAGAATGTCAGTCATAACTATTTACATTTAAATTATCATCTACTTATTAATTAAATTTATCATTCATTATTTTAAATTTAGAGTAATAAGCAACACATTTTATCAAACACGGTTCAGTTTTTCATTTTCAATGCCTCATATCGTAGGTCTAGCATAAACGTTAATGGGAGTGAATTTTGAATTAAAAATACTCGTTTCGCACATAATATTTAATTAAATTGAAAATTTTATTCGTATCTATACAGGGTTAGTCGGAAAGGGGGCACTAAGCTGCAGGTCACTTAATGTATCACTTATGGTCGTTTTAAAGAATGTTAAAATTTCAAAATTCGAAAAAATCATTTCCTTGAAAAATAATTTTTATTTTAGTTTTTTCAAACATTCTTCATCCAGAAAATGAAGCTTCTAATCAGTGACCCCAAATATGACCTGAAATGTAAACACAGCTAATCATAGCTGAGGATAGATAGAATTTAGCGTATTTTTTAGGAAATCTTTGAACAGCTATTTCTCTTAAACTATTGACTTTTGGGGAAAGTTGTAAAACAAAAGTCATCTATTATTATGAGTACTTTAACTCCCTTTCGGCTTAGTACCCCTTTCCAACTAACCTTGTATAATCAATATATGTCGCAAAAAATAAAACAAAATGTTATAGGTCAGTTGTATTTTCGATTCAAAAGTCGCTTATATTAGGGATAAGTTTATGATACTATACGTCAAATGTTCGTACTATGCCTACTAACGCTCTGTTTACGTTTCATAGAGTCAGACGATTCCCGTCTCTCGAAAACTTGACGCATAGTTCTAAAAACTGATTGTTACTGTTAATTTCAGTAGTATCCAGTTTGAACTAGCTAGCCAAGTACCTATGTACCTAATGCTAGTGTATGGGAAATCCTACTCACATATTATGTTCTGCATCACCACTGTTCGTTGTAACCGTCACGGTTGTATAAACAACTAAATATTATGACGTATGACTAACCCGCTACCTACTTAACTGATTTCAAGTGATTTAATCAGGAAAACCTGATGAAATCATTGATTTCGTGGATAATGATAGTTTTCCGATTTGACTTTCACTTTATATTCGATGTCTTGAATTATTTGAATTGACCAAAATTAGATAATGTTTATTATATTTTTCAGTCATTTAATTTTATATACTTACGACTTTATATTTTATTTGACTGCCATGTTGGTCTAGTGGCGCGACTGCTGGGCATGGGGTCCTGGGTTCGATCCCCAGGTCGGACAAAGTGTTCCATTAGGATTTTTTCAGTAGCAGCTCGGAGTCTGGATTTGTGCCCGGTTAGTGGCAATAGGCTCGCCCTCTATTATATGGGACATAAACATTACTGGCGAAACGAGGGTGTAATCAAACACCTCTGCGGAACCCTTCGGGGAATACAAAGCGTGATATTATGTTGTTACATTTTATATGAATACATTTATGTACATTTCCAATATCTTGGGTATTATAATTTGTCATTGATTGTATATTGTTACATGTAAGGGCGCGTTCCCACTATGTCGTGACGATTAATTTATCGTTGGACGACTGTCGTCTCTAGCTGTTCCCATTATAACGACTGTTTGTCGTCAATTTTTATTATCGTTTAGCGACTATCGTATCTAGCTGTTCCCATTGGATCGCGACGACATTTTATCGTTTCACGGCAGTCGCTTTGTCGTTTGCACATCAGTAGCAAGCTACAACTCTACAGTCGACGAGACGATATTTTTATCGTGGCCACGATAGATAGTCGCAACAACGACACATGATTTGCCGTCACGATAAGTCGTGACGTTTTGTTATCCTTTTACGACTGTCGTGCTAGCCGTTGCCATTGACTTGACAATCTGTCGTCACTGCAAAAACAAGTCGTGAACGACAGTTAATCGTGTCGTCTTATATGTGAACACCTCCATTTAAATATATAAGCCACGACACTTAAAACTACACGATTATCTGTCGTCACGACAAGGTGGGAACGCGGCCTAACATGTTCCCATACTAGTAAAGGGCCTAAGCCTATGGTTCCTAATAAAAAGGTAAGACATTGACCTTGTTGATATTTGGAGTTCATAAATTAACAAAACCAGGTCATGTACCTACCTACTAAAAATTAGGTGACTAACACATATCGGTTTTTCAGAAGCATCACATTGAATGAATGTTCCATTCATTAACTTTGAAGAATCATGTAGTTTATTACTAATAAAGCAAATCGTACTATACAGCTGAATGGACGTCATAGAATTAATCAATGGAAACCATTGCCTGCTGGTGCAGAAAACATTCCACTGCTTCGTAAATATCAATTAATGAAAAAGTTACTGTGGCTATATAATTAATGGAAACGGTAATATTTAACAATAATACCGTTTGTGGAAAATATATGATGGGAATTTCTTCTCTTATGGCCGATTCCTATAATTTACCGAGCGGTATCGGTCTTCTTCTTTTCGTGTGGTTAATGACTAACCTGGTGTCAGAGTTTTTGCCGCTCATGGGCCTCTGACTTGGCTTCACATGCCGTCGAGAAATATCTCTCAGGCATGCCGGTTTCCTCACGACGTTTTCCTTCACCGTTTTAAAGCAAGTGATAATTATACAATACGCACATGAATCCGCCTTGGGTTGGAACCCGAGACCTATGCCCCGGGAGTCAGACGGTCACACCACTAGGCTATCACTGCTATAGCGTAAATAAGCGCATATAAGCGTTATTGGTTAGAGTGTTGTACCTTTACGAATAACGAAGCAAAGACCCCCAACTTTGCATAGTAGATGCTGCCATACGTTAGTAGCTATCACAGGTAAAATTAACTAGATATCAACTTTAAGAATAAAAATGCTACCATTGGTAAGCAAAACGATTCGTTTTTGTTCATAGGAATAGTACATTAATGAACCTTTTAATTTGTAGTGTAGTCTTTGATATAATCGTAAATGACATACGAATACGAATACCTATGACAGTCGCTACGGGAAGTCAGAAGTACTAAAGTCTGACAACTGGTCTAACCTTAGGATATCGGCATTGCCCAGTTACTGGGTTGCGGAAGTCTGATAGCAGTCACTCCGTGTAAAATATTGGTATTCAGCCGCATCTCGTTAGACTGGAAGCTGATTCCAATATTGTTCGGAAATAGCTAGGCAGAACAAGTGCTAAGTTCCTAAATACCTAAGTGTTATCTAGATGATTACCCGTAGTGTTAACTTAACCTTATGAAAAACTCTTTTTTGTATCGTAGCTTCACTCAATCAGTATATTTTATTAATTCCTAGTACAAATCAAAATGCAGCTATATTTTTTTCTAGACAGAATTCTTTAAGGCCGATTTATATAGAGGAGGAGGGTATCCTCACTGTAAAAGAAAATATAGGTATAGATCGAGTGTAGCTTCGAGAATCACTCCGTTTTTTTTTGTTTTTTTTTCGTTGGAAAATCCTCATGATGGGCGAAGGCGAGGGGGTCTGCCGGACTCTTACCGGCTAAAAATCAACGGTGTTCCTTCTCCTGACCGTTCGGCTGGAGTCGCGGGATTCGCAAAAGCATGCACCGCAACCCCGGCAGTTTCGAGAATCACTCCTAGTGTAAATTAATAAGCCTTTATTTAAATTTGTCTTTTACCCATGGGAAGAGAAGGGGTAGCAGTCTTTGAGGGAATCTATAATGACTATATAAGTATTAGTTATATTTTGTATCCATTATTAATAATTTAACAACACGTTTGTCGCAGTGGCTAAGCGATTGGCTTTGGCTTCGCGATTTCCATTCCCGCACGGAACAAATATTTGCATGATCTCCTGACAGTTAGTTGTTCCGGATCTGGGTATTTGTGCATATCTATAAACGCACCCATGATGCAGGAGAATTCCTAGTGATGGGTAAAGTTTAAAAAAAAACCTGTATTAGGTATTTACAGTATTTATCGAAAGAATGACTTGCAAGTACTTACGTAGTGACTAAGGTTCTGAGGTCGTAAAGTAAATATAAAAAATTGTAACAATATGTTCAATGGTATTTATTGGAAAATATTTCCCTATATGATTCACCATGAGTATTAGAAGTAAAACAATTTACACAAATCGGCTAAGCTTGAGTGTTACTTTAGAAATTAGGGTTTTTAAGAGGAAACGCGGACTGCAAAATAATAATAATTTGTCCAAGTTTTTGCGATCTATTTCCGTCCCACCCCTCCCTCAAACCTTCCCAAATTGAACGCGAAAGAGACACCTGCATCGCGGACTGATTTCTCTTGTGCAATATTAGCGAAATAGTACTTTCGTATTTCCCTGTTTCCTTCTTAAAATCTAGACCTATTTTAATATTTTTTTCTATACTAATTTAAGAAAGACTTTGGTTATGTCTGTATGTTTTCCTTTTATTTTTTATAATCGTCAAATTTGTTAGCCAGATGTTTGAAAACGGTGGTAAAACCGGTCGATTTTTGTAAAATTTAAACGTTTCTAGTTCTTTTAATAATTAATTTATTGACAAAAACAAAACATAGGGACATAGTGGTGGTAAATATATATCATATGGTAAAAAATATTTGCTCTAGTGATCCAAGGAGGAAACTGAGGAATACGTTTGTATGGATTAAATGCCGACTGCATTTCCTCTTAACAACTGAGTTAAAAAAAAAAATCGAAATACTCTGTTGATCCAAACAAATTAACGGATTATAACGTAGAAATTATATTTTGTTTTACATAATTATTTATTTTTCAATATCCGTATGTGCTGAGAAACTCGTGCACGTATGTTTCATTGCACGTTAGGAAGTTGAACGTAGGTATCTTTACATAGTATAAAACAAAGTCGCTCCCGCTGTCTGTACGCTTAGATCTTTTAAACTACGCAACGGATTTTAATGCAGTTTTCAGCAATAGATAGAGTGATTCAAGACGAAGGTTTATATGCCTCAAATTTGTCGTGCGAAGTCGGGGCGGGTCACTAGTTTAAAATAAAGAAAGAGAACACGTCATAATCCGTAAAGTTCTTCTTCCTCTTAGCCTTTTCCCAACTATGTTGGGTCAGCTTGCAGTCTTACCACATGTGGCTGAATACCAGTATTTTACATATTGTAGTTTGCATAGAATGATTCGATACGCGTAAATTTCAATTTTTTTTAATAAATAAACTGGCTGATATCCAAATTAATATTAAAAGGTTCTAGAAAAAATGTTATGGAAAATAGGGTAAAGAAAATACGAATACTTGTTAAAGTTTTACACTTTATCTATACTAATATTATAAAACTGAAGAGTTTGTTTGTTTGAACGCGCTAATCTCAGGAACTGCTGGTTGGAATTGAAAAAATCTTTTTATGTTGTATAGTCCATTTATCGAGGAAGGTTTATAGGCTTATATAACATCACACTACAACCAATAGGAGCAGAGCATAAATGAAAAATGTTGCAATAAAGGAAAAATGTCAACTCGTGCGAAGCCGGGACGGGCCGCTAGTGTATAATATTCTATCGTAACTTTTAAGCTGGTACAGGGAAGTTATATGGTTTTAATTGAATTCCTTGTTATAGTTTTAAAAGTTTGGTTACAAATCTACATTAATTTGAAACACTTAGTAACAGTATGCTGAGTGATGACCCATTTTTATGCGAAAACGACGCATTTCAGATTTTTTTTAATAATAGTACTTATAATGTGTACTCTGACATTTCGAATTCATGTGCGGATCAGAATTTTATTATCACTTGCGTTAACGGTGAAGGAAAACATCGTGAGGAAACCTGCACACCTGAGAGGGCTCCATAAAGTTTTCGATGGTGTGTAGTCTACCAACCCGCACCAGGCCAGCGTGGTACACTAAGACTTAAACCCTTCTCATTCTGAGAAGAGGCCCGTGCCCAGCAGTGGGACAGTAATTTGCTAATTACCTATGTTATGTTATTGCAACAATGTATGTCCCTTATTGATTCGACATGACATTTCATTTTGTAGACTTTATGTATGCCAAACTGTAAGGTGGGACTGGACAGGACGTGTATACCGTATGCCGAATGAGCTGTGGGCCCGTATAGCACAAGACTGGAGCCCTGAGACAGCGAGACGGGGTCGCGGCAGACCGCGGAGGAGATGGTGGGACGAGTTGGATGCCTTTCATGATAATTGGCATAAAACTGCACAGAATCGTGACTGATGGAAGGAATGGAGGGAGGCCTTTGCCCAGCAGTGGGACAGTACAGGCTAATAATAATAATGATACGGCCATTAGCCAACAGGTTCGTCGCTCCCAAAAGAGTCTGTCGACATGCTGGATAGATTATAAGAAGGCCTATGACTCGGTGCCACATACGTGGCTCATGAGGGTGCTAGATCTGTATAAAATAAATACAACACTACGCACCTTCCTGAGGTCATGTATGGGGCAATGGAGGACGGTCCTTCGCTATCCAGGGTGTCAACCGATTCGGGAGAGCGGCGAACCGATTAGGATAGAGCGGGGAATATTCCAGGGCGACAGTCTGAGCCCACTATGGTTTTGTTTAGCCTTGGACCCTCTTAGCACATTGCTGGAGGGGTCGGGGCTAGGCTATCCGCTGCGGAGAGGAGGTCAGGTAGTATCCCACCTTCTCTACATGGATGATCTAAAGCTCTTAGCCCTCACTAAATTGCAACTGGTGGATTTACTGAAGGTAACTGAAACTTTCAGTAATTCTATCAGGATGTAATTTGGTGTGGACGAATGTGCAGTCATGCATGTAAGACGAGGGAGGATTATGGAATCCGAGGGATTACAACTTTCGGATTCCATACACCTCAGTCCGCTCTCCGCAAACGATACCTACAAATACCTTGGTATGTCGGAGGGGCTGGGTATCAGCGAGGCCGATATGAAACAATCGTTGAGGGAGCGCTTCTTTGGCCGTCTGAAAAATGTCCTAAAAAGTCTTTTGTCAGGCGGAAACAAGGTGCGCGCCTTTAACGGTTGGGTCATGCCGGTCTTGATGTACTCCTTCGGCATACTGAAGTGGACTCAGACTGAACTAGATGCCCTGGATAGGAGAGTCCGGGCTTTGCTGACCGCAAATCGGATGCATCACCCGCGATCATCAGTTATGAGGCTGTACATCCCGCGAAAGTGTGGGGGTCGAGGCTTATTAAATGCTAAGACCCTCCACAATCGTGAGGTGTGCAGCCTAAGGGAGTTTTTCCTCCATGCTGACGCGGGGATGCACCGAGATGTGGTCGCAGTAGATAAAGGACTCACCCCACTATCCTTGGCTAGAGAGAACTGGCGCAAGCCTGTGGTACTTAGTACTAATGACCGCAGGGAGATAATTATGGTAGAGCAAGGAGCTACACGGACGCTTTTACCGCGCCCTCCATGGGCCCGACGTTGATTTCCTCGCGTCCGTGTCCTGGTTACGGTTCGGTGACCTATTTGGGGAAACCGAAGGTTTTGTCTGTGCGATTATGGACGAGGTTATCATGACGAATAACTACCGGAAGTATATTGTGAAGGACGGGACGGTTGACATATGTCGGGCATGCCACTATCCCGGTGAGTCCCTCAGGCATATTATTTCCGGATGTTCTCGTCTTGCTAACGGCGAGTACTTGCATAGGCATAACCAAGTGGCCAGGATTATCCACCAGCAACTTGCTTTGAAGTATAACCTTGTGGAATCGGAGGTACCGTATTACAGGTATGTGCCCGACCCAGTTCTTGAAAATGGTCGTATCACGTTGTATTGGGATCGATCTATCATCACTGACAGGACTATTGTTGCCAATAAACCTGATATAGTGGTGATAGATCGATCAGAGCGCCGCACAATGATTGTTGATGTTACCATCCCGCATGATGGGAATCTCGTGAAAGCTAAGAAAGATAAACAAATCAAATATCTTGACTTAGCACACGAGGTTGTCAACATGTGGGATGTGGAATCGGCAACCATTGTGCCGATAGTCGTAACGGCCAATGGCCTAATGGCCAAGAGCCTCGACAAACATCTCATGAGGCTCTCGTTGGGTGGCCTCGATACGGCTCGTATTGTGAGGAGGTTCCTGTCTCTGGAGCCCTAACTGCCGGTAGCCTGGACCCTGCTCCCGCTGCCGGTGGACCCCTATTTTTTATATTTTTAAATATATATTTGTTTTCTTTTTATATGTATTTAAAAATGTAAATAATATGATCAAACATGAATAAAGGTGATAATAATAAACTGTAAGGTGAAATAAAATGACACACTAGATTTCATATTATTCCCATGTCTTATGGAAACTTAGCTTTTCTTAGCATTGATACAATACCGATGATGCAGAGTTCTATCTACCACAATGTCCGCCTTTTTTCACCGACTGATTACTCAAAAAATGTTTCCCCCATTACGAATCTTAGGAATATTACTCGAGTGGAAGGTGGAACACGAAGAAGGTTTCCATGTCATGAGGTGGTATGGGAAACCCGTTGAATGTAAGATTCCGTTCGTTTTTACTCACGATGCAAATCTAAATGCATATTATATTAGCAATAATGACGCATGAGTCACGATCGTTGGACTCGAGTGGCAACCTTGATATCATTTTATTTTTCTATATTTTTCCATCATTTCTCTGATGCAAGCGTTTGGGATCGGTTTTTTTTAATCCAAGTATTTCTTGTGACATCCCTTGATTTTGTTTTGCTAATATATCGTGAAATGTATGAAAACATTTTTTTTTTAATTCATGTATCAGTGCTATGGAAACAGATACAACTATTAAATCAAAATCTAAATCAAAAAAAAATCACATAAACCAATACAGGTGCTTATGAAAAGTCGAATTTAGATGCACGGTTCCAATTAGTCGTTTCCTATGGAGAAGAGCCGACAAGAAACTCTATGGTTACTCTTTTAAAAATAATAACTTTAACAATTTCAGTGGATACAGTACAATGATTTAGGATAGTGAGAGAACAATGAAGTCCTGACAATAACTTAAATGATAAATGGTATTTATTTCTGTAAATAAATCTGTTACAGACACTTTTACAAGTCAATGTAATGGTTTTTTTAAGACTAGATGGCGCCGACATTTCCTGTCTGACTAGCTCTCAGAAGAAAAGCCGAAACAAACTCAGAGATCAAGGTCTCTTTTAAACTCCAGACCTTGTTGTATAAGAACTATGCAAGTGTAACAATGTAGGACAACGTCTGGAATGGCCTTTTGAGGAGAACCACAGCAGGTTTAAGTTGACCTGTCCCAAATGACGGCACGCAGGCATCAGCCATCGTGTAGCTGGACCTAATTTTGACCTTATTGTATTCTTTCACGCTATTATAAGAAAGGGATACTCATGTAGAGGTCCTAAAGTTTTAAGTAAATTCGTCTGAATAAAATCCGATTCTATAAATATATAATTAAGCATACACATATAGGTAATAAACTTGTAAAAGGTCCTAATGGTACCTGGCACCTAGCTAAAGAATAAGGGGCTCGTGGCTAATTACCAACTGCGCAGATCATACGAATTGCGAGGTTTAAGCTGCGCTTGCCGCGAGCAGTATAAGTATTGTTGGCTGACCGTTCTATGCATGTCGAGACGCTTCCGTGCCTGAGCACGTTAAACAGTCGGTCCCGGGTGTCATGCGAATACCTATGACAGTCTGAAAAGACAGAAAGTCTGACAACTGGCATAACCGTAGGATACCGACTTTGCCCTGTAACTGGGTTGCGGAGGTCTGATGGCAGTCCGTGTATATAATACTGGTATTCAGCTGCATCTGGTTAGACTGAAAGCTGACCCTAACATAGTTGGGAAAAGGCTAGACATATCACACCTAGCTAAAGAATAAAGGGAAATACCTTTTCCCTCTGGGCAAAGGTATTTCGGACAATGCGTGTTTTACAGAACATAAAATCGGCCGTATCAAATGGACAGGTTTTGCAAAATTTGGTATTTCCAAAGCGTCATAGGTTCTTAAAATTACTTTCTATAGCCTTCACATTCCGCCCATACCTAGGTAGGTTATGTACCTTATTATAATTATAGTAATTATGTCACAATGAGGAAGGAAAGAAGGAAAATGTTAGTTTATTTTTATAATGTTCACACTGTTAATAAGGTTTATCCTTATTTATATTATCTTCGTAGGACAATGACCTTTAGTACGGCTATTAATACATCACTAATAGGTTAGATATAAATAACTGAGTTCATTAGGTTAGATAAAAATAAGCAGGTAATTGATAATTGTGTTCTTTCGCTATTAAAATAAAATAAAATATTTTTTTTCCAATGTATTTTTTTATTATTTAAAAGAAAAATCATGATGTCATCTATCAAGCCCTTTTTTATTTACGTTGCTAAAAGGTAAAGGACACGCTAGCAAAATGAAAAAAAATCTTTTATTTAAAAATAAAGTCAAAACCAAATCAATCTAAAAATCAAACCCAAACAACACAAGTTTATAAATAAAATAAAAATTATGTAACTCAACCACATAATCGTACGATTATACTGGCCCGACCTTGGCCAAGCGTTACTACGTTCACACGACACGTCATGCACGTATGTGTCGTAGTCCCGCGTCATTTTCCGCGGAACACAACGTCACGCCTACACAAGCGCTGCCCGCGGGGTTTTATAGTATTAACAAATTAACCACCTTGATTATAGATCCGTCACGCTTGTACTGAGAAAATATAGAATCCCATTGACCAAGACACGTTGGTGGAATCTTTTAGAGATTTGACTCAGGTGGATTCTTCAAGTTATGGTATACCCTTACATTATGGTAATATTCCAGGATGTGATAATGAGCATTTTGTTCATTGCGCGTTGCATAATAAAGGATTGATAATAATGGTTTTTTAGAATATTCTTTGCATAGAATAAAATGTTTTTGGATGTTACCTAAATGTCAAAGATAAATTAAAATGCATAAAGTGTACCACTCAAATAAAAATATTTTACAGAAGGCCGACTTGCAAAAATACTTTGTTGGCGAATTACTAGCGACATCTAGTAAGACTTTTTGAAAGAATAGGTTGGAACGCCTAGCGACCTCTCTTGATGAGTAGCTGGAACTAAAACTACAAGTATTAAAATTTACATAATATTTCACCACTATGACACGACTCCTGATAATATTGGGATGATTGAATTATTTGCTTAAAAGTTAAATAAGAAATTACAACCCATCAGGTAAACTGCTCACTAGCGACATCTATTAACGAATAGCAGAACTAAATGTAGCGAACTTTTGGTACTTCCTTTGGTGGCAAAGGTTAATAAATTATTATTTATATTTGCATTAACCTACAGAGCACACTAGTGAAGTCTTATTTCTATTTCAAAGGTAGTATTTGCAAGAAAAATAGTCTGTAAAAAGTATTATGATTGTAGTCTGTATACCTACTTAGTTATAATATGGTTTTCAGGAAATTTACCTACATCAAAGCTAAGGTTTTCTAATATTATTGTGTTGAATCTTCTATCTAAGATGTTTATTTTGTATTGATTACTTTGTTTTATATTTTCGTTATTTTTTATAATATTTCCACACATGTACCTACCTACTTAATTATTATTTTTCAATAAATTTATTTTAGGCTAATAATTACGATTTTTTGGGAACGGTAGCAAAATAAACCTTTAAAAAAACTTAATACTGCAATCATATTGTGTCTGACGATTCGTATGCAAACTCAAACACTTCAGCTAGATACAACGTGTCCGGTTACTCATTCGTCACATTGTAGCTAATTTATGTAGCGTTACTTCAATATTTGGAGTTCGATACTTAAGCGGCGAAGCCTTCAAGTACCTATTCATCTAATATTTACATAAAGTAGACTATGTATCATGTCGACCTTGTGTGACAATTCGTTTTGGAACAGATGGTACTATACCGGTCATAGACATAATTTAGTTTTTTAAGTTCTTTTAATTTTAACTGCTTCGTTGGTCTAGTGGTGGCAAGCGCGACTGCTGATCGTGAGGTCCTGGTTTCAATCCCCAGGTCGTGCAGTGTTATTGGGTTTTTCCGTGTGGAATTCCTTAGTAACAGCCCTGAGTTTAGCTTTGTGCCCGGTTGATGGCAATAGGCTCGCCCTATTACATGGGACTTAAACGTAACGGCAAAATGAGGGTGTTACTATACACCTCTGCCCAACCCTTCGGGGAATACAGGCGTTATGTTATGTTAATTTCCTTAGTGGTACCTAGATCCCTAACGACATGGGTAGCTTAGTAGGTGGCAAAGGCGGTTAGTGGGCAGGGCATGTGTGGAGCGTGGTGACGTGGAGATCAAGTCTATTATCAAAATTGTTTAAATTACAATCTAACCACAGCTCAACCACGTCAGTTTGACTTATTTTTTTACAAAGATGATGCGCAAATAATTTTGTTATTATAACTGGTTTCCTTGTATATTATAAGCGAGAAGTACTATATAACGCTACGCTGAACACTGCACGCGGCGCTGTCGCATAAACGCAGTCTAAGGGCCTATACATATGACGTCTTTTCTACGCGCAGACGACGCGGTAACGCAACCAACACAAATGGTGTCGCCTGGGCGACATCGCAACTGAGGAGGGCCGCGATGTTTTATGGGAGGCATTGCGGCTGAAGGGTGGAGGCCGCGGCGGGAGAGGAGTGCCGGTATTACGGTGCGCCGTTCTCCCTACCTTCCGCGGCCTTGACGGGGTCGCCACCGTCAGATGGCGGACGCGGTGGGGCCGCTGGGGGAAAGGAGTGTCGGTGTTTAGTTGGCCGCTCTCCCTATCCTCTGCGGGCGAAAAGTGGTAGGCGGCGAGGCCACTAACCTAACCCGTCGCAGGGGGACCAAGGGTGCCCAGACGTGGGGTCGTCTGGCGCCCATGTGCCTGTGTGGTCCCCGGGGTGGTCACGGCGTGTCATGTGTTCTGGTGCGCCGGTGATGTGGGGTGCTCCCCGCGCCCCTCAGGAGGTCGTGGAGTGGGGCCCCACTGGGGAGAGGTCCACCAGCAGTTGGTGGACCAAGACCTGCCGGGGTTGCGGTGCATGCTTAGGCGAATCCCGAGACCCCGGCCGATGGTCGGAAGGAGGAACACCGTGGGTTTTTAGCCGGTAAGAGTCCGTCAGACCCCCTCGCCTACCCCGGGCGAGGGACATCCATGAGGATTTTCCCACGATAAAAGAAAAAAAAGAAAAGCCCTTAACGCTACTTAATCATTTGCGTTTTTTTTCTGTTGTTCTTAAATAGATTTTTAGCATACACAGGAATAGCGTTAGCTTCCTCCACAGACTTACTCTAAGACCCTGTAAGCGTCATTCTCGAACTTTATGTGACCATCAGTAGATTTTAGTTTATCTTTAGATCCAATTGTAGGGGAACGAGATATTGTGTTCCGCCTACGAAAAGGAGGATCCTCCTACCAGGCGGAGTCTTGAGCCTGGCGGGCCACTGCCCAACGGTTGATGTTGGGAACTTGTATATACATAACTATCTGCGTGTCAAACTCTGATATCGCGATGCAGGATAGTTCGCATGTGGCGTGATAGATGCCGCCACATCACTCCCCCCCAAGACCGAAGGTCGATTGTAGTGATGAGTCAGCAAGTCGTTGCATGTTGAGATGCTTGCCAGGGCCAGGTGAGGGTTCCAGTGAGTCGGAACCGGATGCCGCGTCGTTCACGGTGAGTCGGAACTGTGAGCGGTGAGAAGTGGCTGGCTGCTGGCGTCGACCAGGAGAGATGTGCCTCTACTAGTTGACCGGTCGAATTTGCAGCGTGCTGTGCCATGTTGCTGAAGAGGGCTGAAGGTGTGACCAGGCTTGCGCGTTCGCTGCAAGCTAGTGGTGACACGATGAAGCCGAGGATGCTGGCTGGCTGTGTGACTTGCTGCTTGCTTGAATGTTGAGCAGAAGGGAGTGATGATGTTGCTGCCGATGTTTATAGGCTACGAAGGTTGCGTTAGTAATCGTCACCAATGTGGAAACATTGTCTGTGACGATCACGTCGGGGTCACCAATGTAGGGGAACGAGATATTGTGTTCCGCCTACGAAAAGGAGGATCCTCCTACCAGGCGGAGTCTTATGCCTGGCGGGCCACTGACCAACGGTTGATGTTGGGAACTTGTATATACATATGAAGGGCACAAGGAAAGAAGGGGCTCATCAACAATTAACAAAAATTGAATTAAACGCCAATTTATACTAAAAATCTACATGGTGTGTATGGATACTCATTTTTAACGATGTTATTTACATGTTTTGGACATTACGTAGTCCAACTACCTATTTTTGAGGATTCCGTTTTAATTGACCTATTCAATCAAAAGTTAAACAGACTTTTCTGGCCTAAGCCAGAAATGAACAGAGCAAAAAGGGGTTGATTGTAATAATGAGCTCCTTCTTTCCTTTTTGGAAAAGTAAATGTAGGCAAATGGTTTTGAAAGAATAATAAGCAATATTTCTGTTAAATTCAATGTATATTTCAGTATTTATTATTTATGTGGAACATTTGTAAAATATTCTTGAGCTTCAGGGGAACAGAACTTCTTCAATTCCTGTAGGTCTTTTATTTTTTGTCTGAAATAGGCAGTTCTGCCTCATAGCGTAGACCAGGTAATAGGAACTCTTGGTTCTGGAGATTTCTCAGACTTTTATTTCGCCCTGCTATTGATGCTTCTTCCCATGGACCATTGTATGTTGTACGGAATAATATTTTCTTATTTGATCGTTCTAAACAAATTCACACACGCACTAAAAATTACGCCTTGACGTTTAACTTTTATCTGTCACATTATGTCATTTATTTCAAGATGGCGGGGGTATGGGCGCGTTCTTGTTTTGTAAACGTAAAATGTGCTCCTTTTAACTCTGATTGGGATGCAATGAGCACCTTTTAGGCTAGTTCGATACGAAATGAGCTCTTTTTATTCCTTGACGTGTTTTTTAATATTGAGGATTACAAAGCAATGGGCCCTTTTTAGTTTGTTTTGAATATGTCATATCAAAGGCCTGTTCAAAATCTATCAAGTGCGATCATTTGTTTGATTTCGTATAAATTGTCGATGAGCCCCTTTTTTCCCTGTGCCCTTCATATACTATCTGCGTGTCAAACTCTGATATCGCGATGCAGGATAGTTCGCATGTGGCGTGATAGATGCCGCCACACAATTATGATGATGATATAAACGTTTATCAAAACTTATTTTTATCGTGACACACCTACAAATATAGATTCATTATGACTAAATTCAATGGTCGTCTCGTTCATATTCAAGCTCGCCTATTATTCACGCTTATAATTCCGTGTGTCTTAAAATAGGTTTCACACCCACCATAGCAATTGTGTGGATCGTTTAACTATTATAATTGCTACAAATAGGATCATTGTTCATCATCATAGATATTCTCCCTGATCCACCGTGCTCACCCGGCGCAGCCGCGGACCCGGTCGTCTTTTCTGACTCCGCAGTCACACCGTTAATTCAGCCCTCATCAAGCTGTCTCCCTACCAGTCCTCTCGAAAGCAACTCCCAAAGCCAAGGTTCGAGTCCCCCCTAGGGGACGCTATTAGTGGTGTTGTTGCTATCTAGTCATGACGTTAGTACTAGACGTAGTAATAGTAGTTAGCTTAGGTTAAGTATTTTACTCTCGTCGGGGTTGGTTGGAGATCCTTTAGGTCTCACCAATAACTGCCCGGTTACGTAGAAACGGTCCGCAAGACCATCTACGAGCAGTCAAATAGAATTTAAAAAAAAACATCATAGATGTGACTCAGAATCAAGTGGAGACAACTGTTGTCTGCACCCTTGCTGATTGCTGTTACAGCACTCACCTGAGCCCTAGCGTTTTTGCGAGACCGTGTACCTAGTTGACATAAAATTTTCTTCCTAATGGACAAATCGCCGGTCGGAGTCATTACTGGAACATCTCCAAAATTAGGTATGTGTTTTGGACTACTAAAAAACTAAAAATATAGCATAGTTAGTCACAATCTCATTATAAACTATAGTTTTTTTACGATATGTAGGCTTATCGAACATCAAGATTACTAAAAGTTACGTCAACAAAATTAGCATGTCAAAATATCTAAAAACTTTAACTTGGATTTTTTTGAAACAGCATAATTTGAATTGTACTAGTACCTAATGATTCCGACTGACGAAATTTTGTATGGGAAATTTTAGTTCCAAATACGCACACGTGGCGCTAGTACAATTTTTCGGTAGCGAAACGAATACGCTAACTACTATGCGTGCCAAATAAGAATAGCACTGTCAAGACGCCATTTTGTTCCGCAATACTCGTGAACTTCATTACCAAAGTGTAAGGTGTGCAAAAAAGTAAATAAAGAAATTATATTCAGTTTAATTATTTTTGTTCACTTTTTTGGTATTTCCTATCAATTTTACGCCAAATTAATTACACAGTAATTATATTATTATTATGGCGACATATTAGGGTGACCAGTAGTATTTCGTGAAGTTAACTATATATATTGGTTCATTTCTTTAATGAATACTGTTTTCAAATATTATTAAATTATCCAAAATTATCTATTTATGGAATTCAATAAATAACATTTTATAAAAATGAATGTAAATAATAATGAAATTTATGAATAAAAAAATATTACATTCTTTTTTTCATAGTATTTTTTTGCTGGCAGTACCAATTTGACAGCTATCGTGTGAAGTTGTAGCAAGCGCGATCCTATTCTTATTTGGCACGCATAGTACACGATTGTACAAAAACTCGTGGTAGGCTTGAACACACAAAAAGAAATAACTACATAAGTAATTACCTAAAGTTTCAATAGAGTAGGTATTGGAGACTAGATGGTCATCCTTCTGATCTGCGTGATGATATAAGAAATTAATTGGACTTGGAAATGATCGCAAATTTACATCTCCTGTTCCGCCTAGCCTTATCCCAACTATATTAGAGTCAGCTTCCAGTCTAAACAGATGCGGCTGAATACCAGTATTTCACACGGAGTGGCTGCCATAGTGCCATCAGACCTCAGTCAGTCATCAGAACCCAGTTACTAGGCAGTGCCGATATCCTAAGGTTAGACCGGTTGTCAGATTTTCGAGCTAAATAAACATGTCCTAACAAACAATACGGTTCCTTTTGTATTTTTAATAAAAATAATGATTAAATTCGAGATTTTAAATAACTACCTATACTTTCCTTCCATCCTTCGTTGTGCTATATCCAGCTGTGAATTGCGGTATACTGAGTTTCATCATCATTAAATCATCAATTCAAAACATCAAATTTGTGGTACAAATACCCGTTTTTCCTTTACATATTCCATGAATCTTTCCTCTTTCTGCACTAATAGGTAATCAAGCAGAATTTTGTTTAATACTAAGACAAACAGACTTGGCAATCTGGCACACGGAATTCAACAAGAGATCTCCTTTCATCCATATGGCTCTCATCAGACGCGCTGTTTATATTTGGATAGTGAAGCACTTCAGTTCGGTTCGTCTCATGGTCGTTGCTCAATTTTAGTTCAACCTTCGACCCTGCCTTTCGCCTGTAAACGTCTTTATAACATTTCCTGTATGCATTTTTATTTAATACTAGCGGCCCGCCCCGGCTTCGCACGGGTGGACATTTTTCCCGTGTTTGCAACATTTTTCATTTATGCTCCGCTCCTATTGGTCGTAGCGTGATGTTATATAACCTATAACCCTCCTCGATAAATGGACTATCCAACACAAAAACATATTTTCTATTCCAACCAGTAGTTCCTGAGATTAGCGCGTCCAAATAAACAAACAAACTCTTCAGCTTTATAATATTAGTATAGATTTTCTACTAATTAACCTTACACAATTAATTCCCGACTGCGTGGCTCAAAGTTGTCGTACGTTGGTATTCTAGCTTATGTATTGAGTTGAATAAATGCGATTTGAAAAAAATATTATTTTCCCATTTTACATATTATAAACATCACACCTGTATTTCCCGAAGAGTTGGGCAGAGTTGTATAGTAACACCCTCATTTCGCCGTTATGTTTAGGTCCCATGTAATAGGGGGTGAGTCTATTGCCATCAACCGGATGAAAATCCAAACTCCGGGCTGCTCTACTGAGGAATTCCATACGGAAAAACCTAATAACACATTGCCCGACCTGAGGATCGAACCCAGGACCACGGTCAGCAGTCGCGCTTGCCACCACTAGACCAACGAAGTAGTTCCCCATTTTACTCATAGGAAATGGTCATTTTGTATGAACATGCGTTGCATGCTTACCCTTTCGTATTGATTTAACTTTTGCATGCGTTAGCTTACGCATGCAGTAGAACGCTTTCGTAGTTGAAAGCACGTGATTTCATGCTGATTTTTATGATGCGGATAGCATAATTAGCCTATTACTGTCCAACCGATGGGCACGGGCCGCTTCTTATAATGAGAAGGGTTTAGGCGTTAGTCCACCACGTTGGCTGGTGCGGGTTGGCGGACTAGGTCAGCGATAGCATAATGCGCAAGTGTATCTTCAACCATCCAGATCTTTGCGATTTGTGCGAATTGATGTAGATTAATGTGAATAATGTGGCGACACGTTTGGTGCAGTGGCTGAGTGATTGGCTTCTGCGCTACGGGTCGTGGATTTGATTCCCGATAAATGATGGAATCAGGTGTTACTTTGCGGAAATCCATGACCTATAAATATAGTGTTAATTCCGCGAAAAAACAGTTGATCAAGCCTGGATGCAGTATACAGCACCGCCCTCCCGCCCGCAAACATGTGCAAATGCAGAAGGTGCGATTAATAACATCCAACACACAAGCAAAACAAACCGATACGACACGTGTTTCACCCCTCCACGGGGAATCCTCAGGAGATGTTGACTCGTCGACCGCTTTCGACGAAAGCGGTCGATTAACCGACTTCAAAAAAGGAGAAGGTTCTCAATTCGACTGTATCTTTTTTTTCAATTACAGTACCTACTCAAGTATCTTTCCTGGATTATAAAAACTATAATAATAGATTTAAATAATTCTTTCGTAATATTCAGAGTCGTGACTGAGAACAACTGCCATGTAACTAGTCGTTACATTGTTTGACTTACATATCAATGGAAAAACATACTACCTACCATTCGTTACAGGTTATTTGAACAGTTAATCATTAAAGTAATCGTAAAGATAAAGATATGAAATTGTAAGGACGAATACCTACCTACTTCTTATTGTCGTACATAATATAGGTACTTATAGGTACCTATGTATATAGTACAAGGTTAGTCGGAAAGGGGCCACTACGCCGCAGGCCACTTAAAGTTATCACTGATGATTGTTTTACAGTAAGTTTTAAACAATAAACGTTTATTTTATTTCTACATGAAGATACTTACATAACATCACGCCTGTATTCCCCGTAGGGATGGGCAGAGGTGTATAGCAACACCCTCATTTCGCCGTTATGTTTAAGTCCCATGTAACGAGCCTATTGCCATCAACCGGGCACAAATCCAAACTGCGGGCTGCTATTGAGGAATTTCACGCGAAAACCCAATAACACTGCCCGACCTGGGGATCGAACCCAGAACCTCACGATCAGCAGTCGCGTTTGTCACCACTAGACAAAAGAGGCAGTTAAAAATACAATATTACATTTTTTTTAATAAATCGATAACCCTGATTTAGTTACAAATTCAGTAATGAAGCTACATAATCTGCCTAGTTTTTTTCCAGTCTAGTCAGATGCGGCTGAATACCAGTTAGGGAATGCAAACCGGTTTCACCGAAAACCAAAAGACCGGTTTTTCGGCATATTTGAAATTATTAATAAACCCGGGTTTTTCTTTCACGTATCCGATTTTTCGAGTTTTTTATTTCTTTAAATTGCAACACCAATGTCAGTCAAAACGATGCATTTGATGTCAGTCATTAGAACAAAGTATAATTAATTAATTAACCTGATTGCAATTATTATTGATCTCTTTTAAAATACTTATTTCCATGTGATATTATGTTAATTAAAGGTTTAAAATATAGGTATAAAAAACATTGAATAGCTCAGCTATTGTCGGACGCTATTGAGACTGTTAAAAAAGCCACTAATCCCCAATTATTTCTTAATAAATAAGGTTGCTTTAGCTTACTTTAAATTAAATCTTTAAACAGCTATTTATCTAAAACGAATGATTAACTTTAGGGGAAAGTTGTAGAACAAATACAAACAAAGTTGCGGTTTAAAAGATGATTTAGTGACAAAAATTGAAAGGAGGTTTGGTCATGTTGAGAGAATTAGTGAACGGCGACTAACAAAATAAGGCTGATGTCGGTGGAAACGCCGGTAGAGGACGCCGTAGAAGGACATACATCGATGTTATTGATGATGTTCTTCACCAAAGGACAAGTGCGTAGTACTCTTAACCGGCGAACGTGTATGACAAGATGTATGAATATGGATGAAGCGAAAGGAGTGTGTAAGGATCGTAGCATGTGGCGTGCTATAATTTCTACCTACCCGCATGGGAAAAAGGCGTGATTTTATGTATGTCTGTATGTTATAGAACAAAAGTTATTCATTATTATATTTCGGAGTATACCTCCTTTCCGAATAACATGTAGATATTGTGGACCGATAAACAATACAATAATAAGTGATAGGTACCTATGGCAGTATGTCAAGTAGCACTTGTTCATATAAATACTGTAGCAAATATTGTCATTGAAGTTGTGTTTTCAGTTGAATTATTTTCGTACCTAAAGGCAGGTACAGACTGCTGTAACGTAACATGCAATGTAACATGAAAGGTACGTAGTACGCACGCGTAGTGTGCACGGTGCGTGCGCGCAAGGCGTCCACACTATGGGAATTCTGTTACATTGAATGATACATTACGACAATGTGGACGGCAAATTCTCTCATTGCGTGTTACATTGCATGTTACATTTCGTACGTCTGTACCCGGCTTAGCAGTTACTTTGCAGGCTTATCTGTAAGTAAGATAAAAATGTAGATAGTATTTACTATCTACATGTAATTTTATCTGTATACATCAAAGGAAACAGTTATTGTCGTAAAAGATAATGTCTAGAGATGGGCCGACTATCCGGCCTCTTTTGTAGTCGGCAACTAGTTGGCATACTCGGAGACGATTATTCGGCCAGCCGGCCAAAACCATATTCGGCCCATCTCTAATAATACCAGGTGCGGTACAGAGTACAGATTTGTTCTACATTTGTCGTACAAAACGTGAGATCATGAAGTTAAATACAAGCCAAAAATGTTGACAGGTCTTAGGGATATCACGCACTGCCTTGCGTTTTTTTAACGTATAATCTGTAAAGTATGGAGTGAAGAAGATAAAAGAGCGCGCACTGCTAATTATTCACCGCATACTAATTTACTTGTATTTATTTTATTCGTTGCGGTTTAAAAAACGCACCGCAAGTGGTGACTTGGTGCGGTGGCACCTAGAATTTAACGGAAAGCCGGGTGATCAATTATGTCGACGTCAAACCTATCAACGGAATAGAGATTCTTTCGTGACCTTGAGTGATTGTTTCAGAACTTAATAATACTGCATCTAGTAGAAATAGGATTTAATCGTGGGAATTATTGTTGTAATTCAATTTCTAAGTTTATATACAAGGTTAGTCGGAAAGGGAATACGTACTAAGCCGCGGGCCACTTAATGTATTAAATGTGGTTATTTAAAGAAAGTGGTAAAATTTAAAAACGATAAAAAGAAAACAAAAAAATGATTTTTATTTTAGTTTTTTTCATAAATTCTTCATTCCTTTTCTCGTTGGAAAATCCTCATGGATGTCCCTCGCCCGGGGAAGGCGAGGGGGTCTGCCGGACTCTTACCGGCTAAAAACCAACGGTGTTCCTTCTCCTGACCGTACGGCCGGGGTCGCGTGATTCGCAAAAGCATGCACCGCAACCCCAGCAGAAATTCTTCATCCCTGCTTTAGTTACGAATTCAGAAAATGGAGCTCCTAATTTATGAACCCAAATATGACCTAAAATGTAAACACAGCTGATCATAACTGGGATAGATAGAATTTAGCGTATTTTTTATGAAATCTTTGAACAGCTATTTCTCTAACTAATGACTTTTGGAGAAAGTTGTAGAACAAAAGTTATCCATTATTATGCGTACTTTAACAACCTTTCGGCTTAGTACCCCCTTTCTGACTAACCTTGTATATACTTCTCTAGACTGCAATTGTAATACCTACAATGATGATCAATCTGCAACGTATCGATTTTTACGAAAACAACGATTATTGATACTGCAAGTGACGACCTTACCAGTCAGATATCGAAAAGTATAACCGACATTTTCCGCCTAACTAACGTTATCATATAGATAATCTCCTCAACTGCAATACATAAGATAAAAATGTATGAAATATAGCTTAACATTTAAGTTTTACTGCGGCCAGTCCATCCAATAAGTGTATAATTCATCCCGCCATCTTCTGGGCCTGCCGCGACGTCGTCTATCACAGAAAACCTTAAACCGAGAGGAGTGGAAGGAGGGTAGGGAGGCCTTTGTTCTGCAGCGGGATGATAATGGCTGAATAATCTATATAAATAAAAATGAATCGCCAAATGTGATGCTAAGCGCAAAACTTGAGAACGGCTCGACCAATTCGGCAATATTTTTTTTATACATATATTCCTTAAGGCATAAGGAAGATTCTTATGGAGAGAAAAAACAAAATTGCGTGGAAAATAGTAAAAACAAGACTTCTTTGCCCACTATAGGCCAACAAGTTTTGATAATAAGCTTAACATTCCTTCTTTATAAATATCTCCAGATAATTGTATAGACGACTCTTTTGTTCAAAACATCTTAAATTATAAAATTCAAATATAGGTACAATTAGAACTTAATTGAAGGCATTCACCCACTTGCGTACAATCGCGGACATTTGCGGTGGACTACTTCTCGACCTTATTACTAAGGCAATAAGGTTGAAAAGTGATTCACCGCAAATGTCGGCGTTGGTACATATAATATACATACAAAATATTACTACGTATTCGTCGCGTCGCCTGCTAAGTGAGGAAAATATTGCTATCTACAAAGGAAGAAAATTGTTTTTAAAATCCCATTTAGAACAGTTATCATCGAAATACAAATATAGAAAGGTAATGATTGTAACACAAACAAAAGAAATTGCAATTTGCACGGTTAAGAGCTTTATTGTTGTTAGATAACAATTACAAGTCATTCAAGGCCATTTCATAGTACCATTTAAAATTATCACTGTGACTGCATTATAAAAAGATAATAAACATTATACCTTTTAAGACGCGTAGGTATTAATAACAGCATAGCCTGCAAATGTAGATTAAATTAATCGTAAAAGAATCAGTCCTTGTTATCAAATTTTGGCTTTTAATCGGTGTCAGTCAGAGTATAATGGTTATATGGTTATAACTGCCTCGTTAGTCTAGTGGTGGCAAGCGCGACTGCTGATCAGTGAGGTCCTGGGTTCGTTCCCAGATAGGGAAAAGTGTTATTGGGTTTTACGCGCGTCGTTTTAGAAACGTGCGTCGACGGCGCGCTTTTATCCTACAGAGCAGTTTGTTGTCGTTTGTATCGATACACACGCGCGTTAGCATCGCGTTTATATCGATTCAAACGCGCGACACCGGTGCGTCGCTAGCGCCTTCCCTACGGGCGGGGCTTCCCCCACAACGAGGGAGGTGTACCTATCTTCGCTAGTTGCAATCGAGCAATTTGGTGCACCGCACATCTTTGGAACACATAAAATGGAGCCTTTCGTTGCAGAAAACTTCATAACTGAGATTCAAAACCGGCCAATATTGTGAAATTAATGTGTATCGATACACACGCGCGTTTGCATCGCGTCTGTATTGATTCAAATGCGTGTTTGAATTTATACAGGTGTGCAAAGGTGTACAGCCTGCGTCTGACTCGCGTGCGTATCGCGTCTGTATCGCTACAAACGCTCATCAACGGCGCGCTTATAAAACGTGGTGTGCACAGGCTCTAAACAATGAACTACTAGATGTAAATTAATATTTGGTAGGAGGGTGAACGAAAGAGAAAATGTCAAATCGCGAAAATCGAATCCATCGTCGGATCCGAAACACTTTCGTAGTTGGAAAACGTGCGATCCGTCAGTCGAAAATTCGTAGTTCGATTTTCGGAATAGGCTCCCTGAACCTTACTATGAATTATCGATCGATTCGGTTTGTATCTCGTACACAAAACGAGATAACAATCCGAATCGGGGGCTGTACCGATACAACTTAATTTAGTACCTACCATTGGGCATTATTGTTTAGCAACATATTGACAGAAAATGTAAAAATTTGTCAAACTTATTTAGGGTTAGTTACGGTTTACTCACGTGCATTTTCCGGGATTGCCCGACTAGTTTCGGACCCAAACGGAGCCCTTAATCACGAGCTGATCACGTGGCGAGGTTCGACTCGCGACCTCGCCACGTGATCAGCTCATGATCCGAAACTAGTCGGTCAATCCCGGAAAATGCACGTGAGTAACTAACTAACCATAAATATGAATGTGTCTCACGAAAGTTATGTCAAACTTGTTTTGAAACTACTTTCTTGCAGCTATACCTAGCTAGGTATTCATTAGACATATTTTTTAGGAAATCTGTCCAATGTTACAGGTTTCCTAAAAAAATATGTGCAATTTCCTTAACAGTTGTATTATTGTTATACATATGTAGGTAGATTTGCTCAATACTTATTGTACTATACAAACCGCTGTACCATCTTATATGTAGGTACCTAGGTACACGATTGAGGAAAAATAATCGTAAAATAAAGAACATACAACAATAAATCGTTACATATTACGTTTGAACTAAACTTATTACATAACATCACGCCTGTATTCCCCGAAGGGTTGGGCAGAGGTGTATAGTATCACCCTCATTTCACCGTTATGTTTAAGTCCCATGTAATAGAGGGCGAGCCTATTGCCATCAACCGGGCACAAATCGGAACTCCGGGCTGCCACTGAGGAATCCCACACGGAAAAACCCAATAAAACTTTGGCTGACTTCACCGGACTTCACCGATCAGCAGTCGCGCTTGCCACCACTAGACCAACGAGACAGTCTAGACTAAACTTAACTGCGCATATGATTGCTTAAAATTGCTATTGTATTACGGAAGAACTCGTCACAAGTCTGCTGAAATCCTGCAATCGTGGATGTAGAGGCTTTAATCCAAACCCATATTCGAAAGTAGCTACCGGTTATTAAAATACTGATTACGTTAAATACTAGCGGCCCGTCCCGACTTCGCACGGGTGGACATTTTCCCATTGTTGCAACATTTTTAATTTATGCACCGCTCCTATTTGTCGTAGCGTGATTTTATATAGCCTATAACCTTCCTCGATAAATGGACTATCTAACACAAAAATAATTTTTCAATTCCAACCAATAGTTCCTGAGATTAGCGCGTCCAAACAAACAAACTCTTCAGCTTTATAATATTAGTATAGATTCAGCTCTAATTAAACAATCCCTTAAAAAACTTTTAAGTTAAATGGTTTTATCTTGCAGTACCCGCAGCGTCAGGATTTGAGGATTGAAGGTTGAAATTATTATAATGTTGTAGGTATTGTCATGAGAATTTAATTTGTGTGCGAAGTTTCAGGAGAATCGGTTAAGAGCGTATACGCCGTTCACGCGCTGTGTGGCTGAAAAATTGTACTTTTCAAACCAGTTAATACCATCAACCACTTAGCTCACAAATATGTTTATTACTAATAAATGTAGGAAATTTCGTTGTCTAAATAGTTATTAGAAAAAATATTTCGTATAATAGAGTATTTGTGAATTATATCAAGATAACCTAACATAGGTTTTCTTAATTTCCCTTTTAAGGTCACTTTCGAAGCTTAAAATATCTGAAACCACTGACAAATCTAATTAACAAAAATCATAACCAATTGCAAAGATCCTAAGGGAAATAGTTACCAAAAAAGATATTTTGATTTCGTTATCTAACTATAAGAAATTAAATACAAACAGCGTGAAATTATTAAGAAATTCAAGTCTTTAAAAAGTAGTTTTAGAAGTAGTTGATAAATCTGTCGCAAGATTTGAATCAAACAAATATACGAAGTGAAGCTAAATAAAACGATTTAGAGATATATAGATGGAATTTAGCAAACCATATCAGGATTTTTTATGGAAAAATGAAGACTTTTGAACTTTGATTTTCTGATTGAATTTTAGGAATTCGCAAGTGTTATATTGATGAAGGTTAAGTTGAATAAAAAGTTTTGAGGATCTATAAACATAATTAATATTAATAAAAACTTTGTACAAATTGTTACACTCAACAAAAATGTCAATGCCACTTTTTGCTGCAAATTTTAAAATAATTGACCTGAGATCATTGTTGGCTATGATGTCACACCATTTGCACGATGAAGAATATACAATGTTAGTCGAGAAGGGGGTACTAATCCGAAACGGTATTAATGTATACAATGTGTCCCAGTATGTAGTAGTAAAACTTTTAAGGGCGGTATATACACTCAATTTATCGACAAACCACCCTTTTCGTGGGATCGATTCCCCCCCCCCCCCCAAAGAATGAGTGATCTAGGTCTTGAGTTGTGAGTTTTCTATTATGGGGGGGAAGGGATTGGTAAGGTTTTCGACCCCTTGTGTCATAATCAGCCCTTTCCTGTCGTCCCACTGCTGGGCACGGGTCTCGTTCTAAGAAGCGTTAACGCCTTAGTCCACCAAGCTGGCCTGGTGTGGGTTGGCGGACTTCAAATCAAAAGTCAATAGCAGTTTAAAGATTTCTTAAAAAATACTTTAAGCAAAACAGCCCCCATTTTAGATCAGATATTAGGTCACGGATTAGTAGCTTCATTTTCTGAATTCATAACTAAATCAGGGTAGTAATAAGTTTTTTAAATAATTCACAACATTTTATTTTTATCGAAATTAAAATAACACTTGCTTTAAAATTGTCATCAGTAATACTTTAATTTGCCAGTGGCTTAGTACCCACTTTCCGACTAACCTTGTATGGACAGGGATAGGCAGGAAGAACGGTACGGCTCATATACCTAGTACCTAACACCCTAACACCGTGTCAACTCACTGACCTACATTAATAATATGGCATAGTAACATAGTCACCTAGTTAAAGGGAGTGGTGCATTTCATGCAAGCAGTTTTACATCTAATAACTATAATAAGGCAGCGATATATAAAGACAGGTAACAGGAAAAAAATCGATCGTTAAAACTGATCGATCGATCGCTAAATAGTTCAAATTAGATAATTGCACGACTATGTACTATCAAGTAATAGTACGTTACAAATATCATGGATATTCTTTATTTATTTCTCTACGATATTTTAGGGTGATTTTTCTTCTTGTTTTACGTTATACTTATGTGAATAGTTGTAATTAAATGTTACGATTAGAGATGGGATTTTACGCGGATATACTGATTGAGTAAAATAGAGTATACTATTTACGTTTGAATACGCTACTTGCCCAACTCTTCATAAAAACTATTAGGTATTTTTTAGGGTACATAGTTTTTTTTTAATCAATCCTTCATCACAGGCGAAAATTGATTCCAGTTTTGATAATATTCTCAAGTCTTCATCTTCACCCATACTAAATTAATACTTAAATCAGGAACAAATAAAAAGTACAAGTAAAACTCTTGCATGTAAATATCCATAATTATATTTTATTTTAAAAGGAAAGAAGTACATACCTCTGCTGTTCCGTGGAAACTTGATTTAACTATGGTGACACTCGATAAAATCACTATCAAACAATTATGATAATAGTCGATGCTTCGATCGAATACATCCTTCTTTAGAAGCACCGTCTTTTATAATGAATACTAACAGCGTACTGGGCGTTTCTAAGATTTTTTTCCATTTGCTAATCTGGGAAACCCAATCGACGAATCGATGAACGACCAAATATAAGTCTTGGATGCGTACACGCAACGCTAATTGTTGCGTACATCAGATTTTAAATTCGGAACACTTATCGTGAAGGTGTGGTGTAGGCTTGGTCGTTACCTATAGATTGGTAGGTAAATATTCCTAAATAGATTATATTTTATATACGTAACAATGTTAAAAATAAAATTGGTAGATAGTGTTTTTAATAAAATAAAGTGTGTTTAATAATTTTGAGCGCGTGGGTAATTTTAACCACTAATAATAGTAAAAATAATTCATTTTCCTTGTGTGCTGTACTGTACTCAGTACAATTCTTAGCATCCCGTACTTTTGCCGGAATTGGGCGAAGCCGGAAACGTAACTAATTATTTCAACCTTACTAACATTGTATGCATGTTTGTTTGTATTATTTAATTAGGTACTCATGTTTCTACAATACGTGTTTTAATGAAACAGTTTTTATTAATTAAATTACCGTTAATTTTCTCATAGTGATGCGCGTTTCCATTTAGTACCTAAGTATTTAATGCTGATTTTCAATTTCATTTTTTGTGTGTACGTCTATCGTTTCTTAAATTCGTTACCTGCTCTAGTTTATTAAGGGGAATGGCGTGAAAAAAACGAATGCTGTATTAACCAACATCTTATTAATTTATCCTGTAACAAACATAGAAAAAAATACTTATTTTGTTTATATACAAAGATAATAATTTTGCTCTGTGATAATATAGAATCTACCTGTTATGTAAATCTAGAAAATTTAAAACGAGAGTATAGATTCTATAATAACCAAAAAACACATCGTCGCTTATTCTAACACCGCGTAACTCCAAATAGTTAACTTTTCAGGAGAGCAAAAAATAGAAATTTGTCTACTTATCATATATTTGTTTTTAATCTACAATATTCTATTTTTTTACATTTTTTCGACGGAGCACTTTCGCGACACGATCCAGTATGGAACTCGCCTGACTCACACGCTGTTTTAGCTGTTTACATAGCTTGATGGAAAAAATATTACTTAGGTACACGGTGGATTTTGTTTTTGAAATAACGCGTTGCTATTGGATCTAACTATTGATTGTGACTGATCAAAACGATGCGTTTTTCGATTCCCTATCGAATGACGTGCGTAGCTCAAAACTTCTACTTTTCGAGTTATGCGGTGTTAGAACTTAAGCGACGACATGGAGCCATTAGTATACCTATACCTAATTATAAAACTCGTGTTCGTCCGGTTTTTATGCAGTTTTGCTTACATATCATTAACATGAAAAAATCCCACAATATAAATAAAAAAAACCCACAGTTAATATATTTGTTAGAAGGAACAGTGTTCTTCCACAGTAACTAATTAGAGTATGACATAAATAACATATAGGTACATATATTGACGTACAGACTGTCTCGTTTACCTACTATTGAGTAAATTGGAATTTGACCTTATCGACATTGTAGGAGTAATTATAATATATTACTCATTGCCACACAGATAAGTGTATACTGGTGAAATTGATACTGTAGAGCAAATTAAGAGATAGTTTATTTAAGTATTTTATTTTATTTACTTAATTCAATTGCGGAAAAATTAAAATTAAAATATAAAATGGCAGAATGTCACAATTGAAGATTAATGCCGGTATCTATGGTTTTATGGTGAAATTGATACTGAAGAGCAAATTAAAAGATAGTTTATTTAAGTCTTTTATTTTATTTACTTAATTCAATTGCGGAAAAATTATGTTTAAAATCTAAAATGGAAGAATGTCACAATTGAAGATTAATGGCCGGTATCTACGGTTTACTGAGCGTTATTGGTTAAAATTAAGACTGTTTCTTTACCAATAATGAAGCAAAGAACATAGCTTTGCATAGTAGACCCATCCGTAAGTTAATAGCTATCACAGGTAAAATTAGCTTACGAGTCTATACAGGGTGTAACCAAAATCATGTAATTCCTTCAAATCTCGTGATGTACTGCTTTCCTACATTAACCCTGCACGGGATACTTTTGGATTAAATAAAAAAATACATTACAAGAAGTAAACATGTGATCTTAACGTGAGGCATTTTAGTGCCCCAAGCGAATTGCGCGGCTATTGCTCGCAGCTCGGTCATTTAACTCGGGGCGCTAAAATGCCTCACGTTACCGTTACGTTTTTTTTTATTGTATCCAAAAGTATCCCGTGCAGGGTTAATCTATGTCAGCAGTACATCATGAGGTTTGAAGGAATTACATGATTTCGTTTATAGCCTGTATAATGCCCAGTTTTTCAATGAAAAATGCTACCATTGGTAAGCAAAACGATTCGTTTTTGGCCATAGGAACCGATTTTTTAACCATCAGATATTTTTAACAGATATGCATATTGACGTAATCGTAGTACTTAATAATAACATGTGAAGAGTAAATAAAAACAGTTTCCTCTTTGTGGTAAATATTCAATTTCTCCTAAGTCTCTAAGCAAAGTGAAAGTTTGAGGAAAAAGATGTCTAGTAACAAGAAATGACAAGATTTATGTATGATAGCTAGTGGTCCGTCCGGCTACACACAGCGACTTGCAAGCGCAAACAGTTTATGCAAACTTTGCGCAAACGGCGTTGTCGGTAATAACAATACCGTATGCGCAAAGTTATTGCTGTCTTAACGTACATGCTTACTTGCGCAAATTAAAATATGCGCCAATAAGAATTTGCGCAAATAAGATTAACCGTGTGTGACTGATGTTTAAGGCCCATATTAATAAACGACCCTTATTAGCTGCCTCTTAAGTATGATAGTGCAGGAGTAAGTGCTGTCAGCATGAGAACAGAATGCCGAGAGTTACCGCCAAAATATTATCTAAACGTCAGAGCATGATTATCAATTAAGTCAGCATCTTGAAAGTTAGCTAGATAACACTAAAGTGCGGGCTGTCAAATGACAGCGATTAATTATATGGAATATTTTTTATTCATAAGAAGCGGGTTGCTACCATAGATTGAGAATGTATTTTGCATGATCTAGGTACTGTAAGATATTTTAAATGATGTATGTGTTGGTACTTTTCTTATAGTACATAATATTGTAATTCTTAACTTTAATCTGACCCATATATTATTCAAATCGATAACGATCCATACTCAAGTAAACCAATACACTACCAGCTGATATGTATAGACAAGAAATCTTCATAACAACACAACATTTAATGCAAACGTTAACATGTAAAACGTGAGAATGCATTGCAGATAAACCGATAATATATTCACATTATGTAAATAATTCAATCGTAATTATCTTCAGTAGTACATAAAACAAACAAGTTTCTTACCGTTTACCGCAGAAAATCAATCACCAATGATTTCAATGCAAACGGTTCACTTTCAAATTACACGCACAATTAAAACTATTTAACTGGCGTATTGAACTAGCCTACTGGGCGTAGCGTGTTCCTTCCTTTATGTATTATTCATGAGCCGAATTAGCGATATCGATTTCAAAACACTTTGTACCTTTACAAAGTACAAAATTTTGCGTGTTATCCTTTCACTAATCGTTATCACTGTTGTGTGACACTGATAACAGCTCCATTCACTGTACCGTCTGAGGTTAACACAATCGAGGTCCCAAAATATTCCTCTCACTATAAACGCACTCACAACACTATAACTGTCAATGGTGAAATGTAATGAAAATTATCAAATTCGAAATCTTTTAACACTTCACTCGGGAGAAGTGGTTTTTCCAATTCGAAATTTCAAAACACGTCGACCGCCTTTTGTTATCGCAGCTGAACTAACATAGGCGTATTAATTTTACACTCACACGTCCGTAATCTTAATAACCGACCACAATAGTAGCGAAAATAGGCGCCAAAACCGGTCTTGTTGTCAGAGTCTCTGTTTGTACGTCTGTTATACAGATTGTTGCGTAATGCAAACGAGAAGCAGTCTGGGCTTTCGCTCCAATACTACCGGCATGCGGCACCCACACTATACTTCATTTATTTTCGTCTGACCGACTATAGTCAACCTATAGTGAATAAAACACAGGTTCGAAACGTTCCGCGGTCGTTAATATACACTGTATAGCGCGCTATAACAATTTTGATACGCGAATGCGTCAAATGCTGTCGACATCTCAATATTATGTATAATACACGTATGAATTATGAGTGTTTACGTAATATTTAATTGTTTTATGTGTCATTTAACTTCACGCTTCTGGTAAATCACAGATTTATTTTCCCGTTGGATTTGTTCACTTTACCTACCTAAAGCAAACAACGACCTATTATTAAAATATTAATTTGACTACTTTCCGCTAATAAAGTATCAACAATAAGCCGTCATAAAAGTCCGGGTTTTTATACATATATAGGTAATATTAAAATCGAGACGGACAGGTTTTGCTTGTTTTTAATATCCATAGCGCATGGCAACCAAATATCAAACTAGTTTGACTGCCCACAAATCGTATTATTTTTATAATGCTTATGTCAGAAGTTGTTTTTTTATTTGCATAAAATAAAGTAGGTAATAGTTCAAATATTGATTTATAAAAATTATATGTTCTACTATGCGTGCCAAATAAGAATAGCACTGTCAAGATGCCATTTTGTTCCGCAATACTCGTGAACTTCATTACCAAAGTGTAAGGTGTGCAAAAAAGTAAATAAAGAAATTATATTCAGTTTAATTATTTTTGTTCATTTTTTTGGTATTTCTTATCAATTTTACGCCAAATTAATTACACAGCAATTATATTATTATTATGGCGACATATTAGGGTGACCAGTAGCATTTCGTGAAGTTAACTATATATATTGGTTCATTTCTTTAATGAATACTGTTTTCAAATATTATTAAATTATCCAAAATTATCAATTTATGGAATTCAATAAATAACATTTTATAAAAATGAATGTAAATAAGAATGAAATCTATGAATAAAAAAATATAACATTTCTTTTTTCATAGTATTTTTTGCTAGCAGTACCAATTTGACAGCTATCGTGTGAAGTTGTAGCAAGCGCGATCCTATTCTTATTTGGCACGCATAGTACATAAGTATCTACAAAACGGGAACAATTCTCAGTTATCTGAAAAAGTTTGAAATAGTCAAAATGATTTATGTACCTATCTTATACTATCTAAATTAAAGGGATTTTATTTAAATAATAGAAACTTATCTCAAAGCATCAAATTCGAACTTGCAATACGTTATGGCTGTTTCAAATCGATATCTTAAAATTTTCCGGTACCGACTCACACCTCTGTCCCACCCTTCGGCGATTACAGGCGTGATGTTATGTTATTATTATACTTATGTGTTTATTTTTAACAGTGCAGACAAATTTAAACAAAAACGTTATAGCATTCTTAAAATTAACGTTCATGATACATTTATCTATTTATACAAGGTTAGTCGGAAAGGGGGTACTAAGTCGGAAGGGTGTTAAAGTACCCATAATAAGGGATAACTTTTGTTCTACAACTTTCCCGAAAACTTGATAGTTTAAGAGAAATACTTTTTCAAAGATTTCGTAAAAAATATGCTAAAATCTATCTGTCCATAGCTATGATCAGCTGTTTTTACAATTTAGGTCATATTTGGGGTCACGGAAGAGAAAATTAATTTTCTGAATTCATAACTAAAGCAGGTACCTATGTTTTTTTTTAAAACTAAAATAAAAATCTTTTTGCATGCAAATAAATATTATCTAATTTTGAAATTTTAACACTTGCTTTAAAATAATCATTAGTGATACTTTACGTGGCCCGCGGCTTACCCCCTTTCCGACTAACCTTGTACATGACTCGTGACTGGTACGAAAATATCTCATTAGCTAATATGCGTCTGGACTCATAAAACATTACCTATTTAAAAAAAATGCGTAACGTATAGTGTTTGAAGTCGAATCGAGAAATGTAAACAATGTCAAGAACGTTCTTTTAAATAAAAGGTCAAGGTAACGTTTATACACGTGACAACACGATTTTACTTGTCAAATTAAGTGTCAAAAGTCAATTTGCACTGAGATAAAATCAAATATTTGTACGTGTACGTATCTACTGCAAGTTTGTGGTACCTACAGGAATTTTGGTCTTGTAATTATGGTAGAAAGTTAGAAACAATTGAGACCTATAAAATCAAAGGCAGCTACACGCTTTAAAGTCGTTACATTAGTTAATTATGGCGCCATCTAGTTTAGTTAGTTTGACAGGCTTAGGTGTATTCATTTTACTAACAAATGCAGCTAAGTCACTTAGAAATTCAGTCCAAAAACTGATATTGGCATTTGCTACCTTGACAAAAATATAATACAGGATAATTATTATCCTGTCATAATGATAGGTTTATTGGCCCCGAACTTGACTTAAAATATTTCTATCTTGAAGATAAAGCAGAAGAGTTGAACTAAAATTTTCAGACAGATTTAGACGAGTCTTCAGCAAATGTCGCTAAAACACGTTGATACTAAACAGGTATACTAATCATCACCATCATCTCTTTGCCCTTATCCTACACTAGATGGGGTCGCCACAACACGTATTCCTCTTCCATTCTCTTCTATCAGTCGTAATTTTTTTTTTTTTTTTTTTTTTTTTTTTTTTATTGGTTTACCAACAATTGTTTACACTGGTTATGGGCACAAAAAACAAGCAAAAACAAATTAACAATAGTGTACAATCACTTATAGGTAAACTCAGCATGCAAAAAGAAAGTTGTACGTACAATAGAAAAAAAAAAGAAAACTACCTTGATTTATATCAACTACCAATATCTAAATTGTTACATGTTATTTAGATACTGACACAGAGAACAAAGAAAGAAAAAAATTAATCCTTATCTAGGTAATCTCATAAAATCATCATAGGTCATCTCAGTAATCACTCCTTTCTTACCCATATCATCCTTCACACAATCCATCTATCTTTTCTTTGGCCTACTTCTATTTGTATATCCATCCAAATTCATATTTAATACTCTTTTCTGTCTCTCTTCTTATTTCTTAAGGTATACTAGTACGAGAGACTAAAAAAACCTTGTTTTACCTATTAATAAAAGATAACCATCAGGGTAACCAATAGAACCGACGCCATTGTTTCTTCACGAACACAAAAATATTAATCAAAATATAATGATCACGATTATATTTCAGTGCGATTCCATTCGCTAGTTCATGATCACGACACATGATCTTATAATGTTGGAAATAAATCAATATCAGTTTTCTAACACGAGGTCCACCAAGTATCAAGTAGCGTCGGTCGGTACAGAGGTGATAATAAGACAAAGCAGAGGCCTTACAAGGCTGAATGCAAGGTTGTCGCGAATACAATACTACCTAGTGTAAAAAACAAATAATAGTAATATGTAAGAACAAGAATCGAATGTACCTAATCGATTTGATTGGCATTCTCATTTGAATAACGATTGTCTTATGTTAATTATATTCTTAAGACCAGACATAAATAAAAGTCTGGCGGTAAGTTTCTTTTAGCTATTCGATTTTTAAAATGAATGCATTGTGTTATGTGTGTTAGCTAGCGTGACAATAATATTGTTTTTAATTAATTACCTATTTACTATGTTATTTATTCAAGAAACTATTAATTATTAATGCTGCATATTTTAAAATAATATATCTATGTATGTTTATAATCAGTTCGTAGGTACCTTAAATCATAGTCAAGATCTACTAGAACTACTTATAAATTAAAATACAACCAATATGGTTGGCCCCAAAATAGTTTTTACCTTAATTACCTCATTTAAAACCGCAATGATTTAAGAATGAGGTAACCCATAATCTTTCTTAAAACATATTCTTGTTTATGTAGTGGTCAAAGGATGAACGGAAACCGCAAAATGAAGGTGATTTTCTATGACACAATGAAACAATTACATACATAATGATGCTCTCCTACCTTATCAAGACACATCCTTGTGGTCATTTGCGTATTTTCCTCAAACTATTATATTAATTGCAATAGATTGGACTTGAACTTGTCTTTCTAGTTTTAATAAAAAAAGAAAACATTGTTTAATGATCCGGCTGCACGCTCAATGTTATTCGCGCAAATTCTAATCTGCAAACGTAAGCAAAACGGTATACCGCGCAGCGCAGTGCCAGTAATACCGGCAATACCATTTGCGCAAACGTTTCCACAAGCCGTTTGCGCATGCAAGTCGCAGTCGTTTAGATACCATAGCCGTACAGTGTACCGTGTTATTGTGTAATTTTTTGTAGTCTAACCATAAGAACGAAACATTTTGTGTAAGCTATTCATTAATGCGCACCTTTACTCATCGCATTCTATTTTTTAAATGTTAAATTTTATTAGAGAATCCGGATCCAGCGTCACTGGATTCCAGCGTTGGATTCGCAATGGACGAACACTGTATTCAAATGGGCTAGATACTGGACGCCAGACTGAATTTTAAGTGTGTTTACATTAGTCCAATGCCAATCCAATGCTGGAATTAGGCGACCCTGGATCCAATGACCGCAACTTCAGCTCTGATGCTCCTCTGAAATTTTTAGAAGAAAGACAGATTCTTCTTCTTGTTCTTTCTGCACTTATCCCACACTAGATGGGGTCGGCACAACATGTATTTCATACATCCATGTTGTTAGAGGTTTTGGCTTATTGTTTTATGACCGGCCGCCTGCCTGACATCAACCCTCCTTGGGAATACTCGTTGAGCGTTTGCGCGGGTGACCCAATGTGCTTGCTTATACACTGGGTCCCAAAATTATATGCTTGTCAATCTTATTGCCGACAACTAAGCAGACTATGTTCTTCTTGGTGGAGTATACCTACTTGAAGTTCCACGACCCAGTAAAGAAGAACAAGAAAGACAGATTATTTGTATTAATATTTTTAGACCCTTTAGCTCATCATATGTAAATGATAAAATTAATTGAACCATCTACTTAAGATACGCTTATCATCCAATAGCACATGGCTGCGGTCACGTATGTATAGTCTTGTGTCTATCTATATTAATATGATAAAGAGGTAAGATTTGTATTTTTGTATGTAACGAATAAACTTAAAAACTACTGGACCGATTTCAAAAAATCTTTTGCCGTTATGGTGCGTCCAGACTTGACGAACGCGCCGCGAATGCGCCGCTCGCGCGCAGCTCGCGCGCCGTTCGCGAGCCGCTCGCGAGCTGCGCGCGTGCATTTCATGTTCGTACAAAGGTCTGCGCGCCGCCGCACCATTAGAAAGCTACATTATCACTGAGTAACATAGGCTACGGGCGGAGCCGTGAGGACACAGCTAGTAATTAATATAATTGTATTACCTTCTTCCGATAAGTATAACTTCCTCGACTTATATAACTAATTGCATTAGTTCAGAATCTATCTCAGTTTATGTATAAATAAATGTTATGCTACATACACATATTCCATCGCCAACTAGCAGGTCCAATTGCTGAAGTTTACTTTCAACTGTGGACACACCTGCAGCATGTTGATGTCTGGAAGTTTTAAGAACTAAGCGAGCACTTGCTTCAGTGACTTGCGCAATTTAATTTGTTAATGGATTTTGCACAAGCATTATTTACTGTGAAATATCGCAAAGTTAAGATTAATCTGGGAACTATGAAATGACCTATTATATGATACTAGCGACCCGCCCCGGCGTCGCACGGGCCCAATGTAGATACTAATGTGGGGCATATAAACCTTCCTCTTGAATCATTCTATCTATTGCTGGAAACTGCTTTAAAATCCGTTGCGTAGTTTAAAAAATCTAAGCGTACAGACAGCGGGAGTGACTTTGTTTTATACTATGTAAAGATTTATTAATAGAGAGAGGCTCGTGGTTAATACCAACCTCGCGGTTCATACGATTTGCGAGGGTAAGCTGTGCTTGCTGCGGTCAGTCCGTGGGTGGGTGACCATTCGTTACACATCGAAACCCCTCCGTGCCTAGAAGAGCACGATAAACAGTCGATTCCGGGTGTCATATGAATACTTATGACAGTCGTTACGGGTAATCAGAAGTACGAAAATCTGACAACTGGTCTAACCTTAGGATATCGGCATTGCTCAGTGACTGAGTTGCGCAGGTCTGATGGTAGTCGTTCCATGTAAAATACTGGTATTCAGCAGCATCTGGTTAGACTGAAAGCTGATTGTAATATAATTGGGAAAAAGCTAGGCAGAACATTATATATAGTTATTAATCCAGAACAACCATAAAATAATAGTAGCATAAATTGTAGAGGGATCAATTAGGGTCACTGTCATTGACGCCTAAAAATAAAATAAGCATCCCAAATCCTCCAATAGTTATTTCGTTTATTTCAGAAATGCTTTAAAAAATTCAAAACCTTTTTACACTATCATTAGTACCTAATAGCTATAGAACCTACACCATAAAACTGTTAGACACGCGATTTGACCCCAGGTCATGCAATGAGGCTACAGCATATAGGTTAGGTTAGATTCTAATCGTTCCACGAACGACCTTCAACGCTGCTTTCCAGTAACCGGTCAAGTGCGAGCAGCAATGTATTGATGACGTCACACGTCTAAACTGTAGGGTTACTCTTGAAAATAGTTCTGATCGTTCGACATTTGAATTATGTAAGTTCGTACTATCATATCGTACGATGAGCGCTATCTGTTAGCGATGAGTTCTTACTCGGATAAATACTCGAAGTCGAGTAAATACTATCGCATCATTCGTACAAATTCAGAAACACGAAGATTGCCGAAGCGCATAAATTATGTCGTACTACTGTACGAGTCGTTGATCGAATAAAATTGGCTCCTCCTTTTTTATAAAATACTAGCGGCCCGTCCCGGCTTCGCACGGGTGGACATTTTTCCAGTTTTTGCAACTTTTTTCATTTATGATCCGCTCCTATTGGTCGTAGCGTGATGTTATATAGACTATAACCTTCCTCGATTAATGGACTATTCAACACAACAATAATTTTTCAATTCCAACCAGTAGTTCCTGAGATTAGCGCGTTCGAACAAACAAACAAACAAACTCTTCAGCCTTTTAATATTAGTATAGATTACTTGTCAAGAGTAACCCTAACTACATAGTTTACACACGCGATCTCTATTAGAGTTGGGTGTATCCGTTGTCTATCATTCCGAAAGTCGGAATGCCAATTGAGGTTTTTATGTAATAGGCATAACGACCTAATTACCAGTCACTTTTGACGCTTTGTTGATCTATAAAGGTTAAGGCGTGGTCCTAACTGGCAAGCGGTCGCACGAAAATATGATGCGCGCGAATGCTCAATCAAATATCTTAATAGTCGTAATATTTTCTAATAATTGAAACTTATAAGGAATTATAAGGCGGATGTTAATGGGAATGCCGGTAGAGGACGTCCTAGAAGGACATACATCGATGTTATTAGTGATGTTCTTCACAAAGGTCAGGTGCGTAGTACTCTCAACCGGCGTGCGTGTATGACAAGATGTATGAATGTGGATGAAGCGAAAGGGGTATGTAAGAGTCATAGCATGTGGCGTTCTATAGTTTCTGCCTACTCCCATGGGAAAAAGGCGTGAGTTTATGTATGTATGTATGTATGTAATTGAATCTTTTAAACTAACACCTCCGCCGAAAACTTCGGGAAATACACGGTATGAAGTTATGTTATGTTGAAACTATTACTACGTTTTAGGCTCATATCGTTTTATTTCTCGTCGTAAAAACACCAATGTCTGCTTCCTCCTAGCCTTTTCCCTATTATGTTGGGGTTAGCTTCCAGTCTAACCAGACGCGGCTGAATACCAGTAACTTACACGGAGCGACTGCCATCAGACCTCTGCAACCTAGTAACTGGGCAATGCCGATATCCTAAGGTTAGACCGGTTGTCAGACTTTCGGATTTCTGACCAACCGTAATGACTGTCATAGGTCTTATGTCACCCGGGACCGACGGTTTAACGTGCTCTCCGAGGCACAGAGAGGACTCGATGTGTAGAAACGGTCATCCACGAATTGACCGCGGTAAACGTAGATCTTGCAAATCGTATGATCGGCGTGGTTGTTAATTAGCCACGAACCCCTTGTAGAAACACCAATGTATTTCCTACATTAAGATATTTAATTGACCATTTTGTACAATCACATCGAATTGTTGTGCGATGACTTCCCAGTTAGAACGACGCCTAATGCCAATTAATTAAATGGTGCGCCATTTGTAGTGTAAATGTCAATTGAACTATACCACGTCCTTGCAATTAATTGGCGTTATTAATCTACCACCTAACACTTTTTTTTATAATCAAAATAATATTTTAATAGACAGTACCTACTTAGAATAGAATAGAATATACTTTATTGTACACCAAAATTGTAACACAGCTCTTATACAATAACAAACATTAAATGGTACAATGGCGGTCTTATCGCTGATAGCGATATCTACCAGGCAACCTTTGGATGAACAGGAAGTCTATGAATAAGATAGAGGGGGTAGTCCATGGTGTACTGCTGCAAAATATATACTACACACCATACATAATCAAATCAAATCAAAAAATTTTATTTCACATAAACCAATACAGGTGCTTATGAAACGTCGAATTTAGGTGCACGGGTCCAATTAGTTGTTTCATAAGGAGAAGAGCCGGCAAGAAACTCCATGGTTACTCTTTTAAAAATAATACCTTTAACAATTTCAGTGGATACAGTACAATGATTTAGGATAGTGAGAGAACAATGAGGTCCTGACCACAGACCAATGAGTAATATAGTACTAAAAGACTTGAGTACAAAAACTAACAAAAAAATAAAATTTTAAAAAAAGTAATATGAATAATATTGTAGTAATTTACAAATTTATAGATGCAGGTCCACAAAGTTCTCACATTTACAAAAGTGAAAAGGAAGCTAAACTATATAAAACAATTGACATAATTAAATGTCATCAAAACTTAGCTAAAAAATCATTGTAAAATAAGATAAAGATATCTTGAGAGTAATGATAGCAATAAAAAAAAATAAAAAATATATAATCTTAATTGAGGATAGTTAGTAGATGTACACATATGTTTTTAATGAGGTTCCAGGGAAGCCACATGTGCAAGAACTAATGCCAAACATCCCTGTCGTCAACGTAGTCCTTAGTCTTGTAATAAGCTTTTTGAGTGAGGACACGGACATAGACATAATACTTACATATATATATAAATATTGTAATATATAATATATATATGATATATAATTATGTGATAGGGAAAACAAGGTAGATTGATGATGAGGTACTTACATAAGGGTGTAAACGAATTCATGTAGGTAATTCCTTCAAACTTCGTAATGTACTAACTGACATAGATTAAACATGCACGGGATACTATTGGACAAAATAAAAAAAAATACAATAAGTTAACATGTGCTCTTAACTTCTTCTTCTTTTTCTTCCTGCCACAACATGTATTTCAGTCGGCACAACATGTATTTCATAAATCCATGTTGTTAGAGGAAATGGCTTATTGTTTTATGACCGACCGCCTGCCTGACATAAACCCTCCTTGAGAATACTCGCTGTCGCGCGGGTGACCCAATGCGCTTGCTGATATTACGCACTGGGTCCCAAAATGATATGCTTATCAATCTTATTGCCGACAACTAAGTAGACTATGTTCTTCTTGGTGGAGTTTACTTGAAGTTCCTCGACCCACTCATTATGTTTTGCTATCGAATTGCGCGGCTATCGCTTGCCGCGCGATCATTTAACTCGGTGCGCTAAAATGCCCCACGTTAAGAACACAATTATTTACATCTTGTTTTTTTTTATTGAATCCAAAATCATCCCGTGCATGGTTAATCTATAGGTATATCAGCAGTACATCACGAGGTTTGAAGGAATTACACGATTTTGTTTACACCCTGTATAGCTAGAAAGTTATATACAATATGGCCGACACGACGTATCTTGGCGAGTTTGAAGTGAGCGCCAAATGGCTGCGCAGCCAATAAGGGCTCAAACGCACTAGCGGCTGGCCGTGACGCGGCGCGGCGTGCCGTTACGGTTGGCCGCAGTATATACGGTCTGCCGCAACGGCACGTCGTATTCCGGCTAACCGTATCGCTTCGGTTCTGTAGCGGCCCGCCGCATTTCGTCGTCAATGCTTCTAGAAATGTTGGACATGATGGACGTAGAAGAAGTTACTGTAGTTATTTATTTAAATTATCGTGGAAAACGTCGTCGTAAAAATAAACATCGATTTTGGATACACGCTATACTGGAAACACGACATGATAGCAAAGAGTTTAAGAGCGCTTGCGGTTAACCGCGCCGAGTGCGTTGAGGGGGTGCGGTGCGCCGCTACATTCAACCGGTGCGGCCCACCGCAGCTCCAAGATAACCGGAGCGGTTGACGGCTGCCCGCAAGTCAGTGCGTTGGTATCAAGCGGTTTCATATCAAAATTGAAGTGCGCCAAACCGCAACGGCACGCCCCGTCACGGCCAGCCGCTAGTGCGTTTGAGTTCTAAATCAGTTATTATTGACTGCTGCGCAGCCATTTGGCGCTCACTTCAGACTCGCCAAGATACGTCGGCCGTATTGTACTTATAGTAGAGAATTGTAAAGTTTATACGTCACAGATAGGTTGTTCATTCCCATTTACTACGAATGCCTATAATTTAGACTAATTGTATAGGTAGGTATGTCCTTGACTGAACTACATCAGTTAAAATATTGATCATGACCGTGAGTCAAAGTTTTACTTTGGTATTAAAATCGTTTAATATGATGACTAACATAGCATAATATCACGCCTGTATTCCTAGAAGGGTTAGCAGAGGTGTATAGTAACACACGCCTTCATTTCGCCTTTATGTTTAAGTCACATGTAATTGGGGGCGCGCCTATTGCCATCAACTGGACACAAATCCAAACTCCAGACTGCCACAGGAATTCCACACGGAAAACCAAATAACACTGCCCGATCTGGGAATCGAACCTAGGACCTCACGATCAGCAGTCGCGCTTGCCACCACTAGACCAACGAGGCATGATGTGATGACTATTAGCTTGAATAAAATTAATATCATTGACTTGTAATCATTCTGTGAATTTACAAAGGGTAACTGTGTAAGAACACGCACATACGGTCAGCATTGGGTCCTGAATATTAAATTAAAATTCCATAATCGCGAAACTGAATTAAAATAAACTAATTAGCTGCCTCGTTGGTCTAGTGGTGGCAAGCGCGACTGCTGATCGTGAGGTCCTGGGTTCGATCCCCAGGTCGGGCAAAGTGTTATTGGGTGTTTCCGTTTGGAATTCTTCAGTAGCCGCCCGGAGTTTTAAACATAACGGCGAAATGAGGGTGTTACTGACCTCTGCCCAACCCTTCGTGGAATATAGGCGTGATGTTATGTTATGTGAATTAAAATGCTCATAAAATTTTAAGTACCGACTTGTGCTATCTCTAATTACCGGATCTTTTTTGTAACAATTGTTAAATGAAGCGGTTACTAATCGGAATAAGCAGTTGATTGATGAACTCATTCGATCAAGCATTTAATTCACCACGTTTAATGGACAGACTTGCATGTATATTAATAAGCCTTTATGTTAATGAAGTAAAAAATCCATAAGTGAACAAGGAATCAATAACTGTATTAATTTCTTGTTTACATTGTCAACACACACTATTTTAAATTTGTATGACATCCGGGACCGACGGTTAAAGGTCAAAGCACACATATTAACTCGGAAAGGGTTCGTCGCCGTATCAACTCGAGCCATTCAGTATTCTTTGTATGAAACTTCCTACTGCAACGCACACTAATCGGAATCGTAACGTAATCGCCTTGCCTCGGGACTAGCTCACGAACCGCGGTGCGGTGCGTGGTCAACTTGGTTCCCGCGCTTACCTCTCACCCTTCCCGCGGCCTGCCTGCATTACACTACTGTTACTGCGAGCCGTAAGCGCGGCGTCGCCTAGCCGTAACCGAGTCGACGTATCGGAGCTGCTGATCCGCTTTGGTTACGTGCTTACGTTAGGTTGACGCCTGTTTGACGGCGAGGCGAAAGGCGATACGGTGACGATCCCTTTCCGAGTTGTTGGTGTGCTTTGACCTTAAACGTGCTTTCCGAGGCAAAGAGGAGGCTCTCGATGTGTAATAAATGATAATTAACAATCGCACGGATAATACCATTAGCGAGGTTAAGATGCGCTTGTCGCGGTGAGCCCGTGGTTGGGTGTCTGTTCGTTACACATCGAGAGACCCCTCCGTGCCTCGGAGAGCAAGTTAAACCGTCGATCCCAGATGTCATACAAATATCTATGAAAGTCGTTACGGGTAGTCAGAAGCCCGAAAGTTTGACAACCGGCCTAAATTTAGGATACCGGCAATTGCCAGTAACTGGGTTGCGGAGGTCTAATGGCAGTCGCTCCGTGTAAAATACTGGTATTCCACCGCATCTGGTTTGACTGGATGCTGACCCCAACATAAGAAAAGGTTAAGCAGAACAACAATTTTAAATTCAATGATTTAAAACAGGTAGTTTACACAGACAGAGTTAATCTAAGATTGTCTTTTTTTCGAGTCGAGTCAGAAAATAATTTATCTATACCTATCTATACTAATATTATAAAGAGGAAAAATTTGCATTTTTGTATGTACCTAACGAATAAACTTAAAACCTACTGGACTGATTTCAAAAATTCTTTTGCCGTTGGAAAGCTACATTATCACTGAGTAACATAGGCTACGGGCGGAGCCGTGAGGACACAGCTAGTTTGATAATAAATTGATAATGTTTATTAGACAATATTTTTTATTCAATCTTTCATTTGATACTGTGCCAAGAATGTAGGTTATTTAAAATCTTTTGACAGTAAAAGAAAATATTAATCGTTATTTTCATAAGTAATGTGCCCAAGACGCGTCTTGAATCGATATCAATAAATTATTAGGTAATTGATAATTTTCTAAGCATAATTTCTACTAATAAATATTCTCAAAATCTAAAGATCTTCTGTGTTATATTTTGTTTGTTCTCGTATACTTTTTTATTAATAGAACTTCGATCATGATATTAATTATAAATTCTGGCAAGGTGTGAGGTCTTTCGAGTGTGGGTGAAGCATTAGCATCTATCTTTTATATCTCGATTATGTTTTGTTTCTGTTATTTTAATTAATGCATAGGTACTTAAATTTTAATTATTCTTTATATTCCGCGACGTGAAGTTTGACAGATGGAATAACCCACACAAAAAAGTAGCTCATGCAACTATGAACTGCTATTTTCGAAATTACATACATAAATTCACGCCTTTTTCTCATGGGGGTAGGCAGAACCTATAAAACGCCTTATCTTCTATCGGACTGCTTGTAGATGGGCCTTGCGGACCTTTTCTACATAACCGGGCAGTTATTGGCCAGACCTGAAACCCTTCATTTGAGTGTCCATAGTGGGCACGCGGGCGCGGGAAGCGGCGCGGGCTACTTGGCGCGGGGAGCGCGCGGGTAACTCACGCCATAGCTCGTTCATACAAGTGGCCGCAGTGAGTGCGCGGGCGGCAAGCGACAACCCGCGCGGGAGCGGGGGATCTCAAACTAGTTCGAGCTGACCACGCGCGTTGTTGTGATGGCGTCTTCAAAATTAAATGTTGAAGAATTAACAAGTGCAATTCAAGCACGATCTGCACTGTGGATGTCGAAACATCGTTTTCTAGTAAGAATTTTCCAGTAAAAATAAGTCTTCTTCATCCATATTATATTTTGACCAACACTGTACACGACAACGCTCAGAACGAAGCCGCGCTCCTCTGCGGACAGGCAAATCCCGCGCCTTCCCGCACACGCACCGCTCCCCGCACCGCGCTGCCAGTCTGGCCAAGCACTATGAGTTTACTCAAAAATGCTTGTTCTTAATGTGGTAATTATTTTGACAACCTTCTTTGAGCAAAGTCGACCTTTCAGCGCTACTTGAATAGATGCCAGCAAAGTTGTACGGAATTTCATTGCTGGCGAGTTTGAGCTACCAGCAATTTCCTTTGAAAATCCATTGTTGTAGTTTTGCTTCAAAAATAGTCAGGAGTAAAAAGATTTCACTCAGAAATACTGGCAATGTGGTCATTATTTTGACAACCTTCTTTGAGCAAAGTGGACCTTTCCGCGCTACTTGAATAGGCGCCAGCAAAATTTTATGGAATTTCATTGCTGGTGAGTTTTAGCCACCAGCAATTTCCTTTGAAAATCCATTATTGTAGAGTTTTGTTTCAAAAATAGTCTGGTGCAAAAAGTTTTTATTCAGAATTTGGCTGTATAGGTATACGCAGTACAATCAATAAAGACTAATTTAAAAGAATAATCTAAAGCCCGGGAAGAAACAAATCGTTACTTTAAATAAATTCTTACTATACTAAGCTGGTTTTATTTCATTTTCTCGCATTGTTTGAGTAAAGCACTAAACTAGCCTTGGTCCGTAATGACGGCGCTGCTAGCCATGCTATGTTGGCCGAGAGCTTAGCTTAGCTATGCTCTCGGCCTTCAAGCTTAGTCATCATTGCAGCCCTAGCTATCCACACTATAAAGGCCAGCTTGTCCATCAAGGGCTGCAATGTTGACCGCGCTGTGTTGGCCTGGAGCTGCACTACGCTGCGCTTTCAGCCATCATCATCGCTGCCAGCAACGCAGTCATTACAGACCACGGCAGTAATATACAAAATTTTCTATCTAAAACCGAATAATAAAGAAAATATTAGAACATGCGTACCTTTATTACAGTTAATACTAGACTATTTTCCTGTAGTTACAGTACAATAACAATAAATAGAAGCACACCACGAATATTTAAAATCAGCTTTCATCACCTCCCTGGCCTTATCCCTCACTAGGTGTGGTAGGCACAACACGTATTCCTCTTCTATTCTCGTTTATCAGCCATTATCTCAGTACTCATTCCTTTCTTACACATATCATCCTTCAATCCATTTCTCACATCCGCCGGGTGCTGGGTCTGCGCGTCGCTTTGGGGGAACATTAATTCGTAAATCCATGTTGTTAGGGGTTTTGGATTATTGTTTCATGACCGGCCGCCTGCCTGACATCAACCCTCCTTGGGAATACTCATTGCGCCGCCGCGTGGGTGACCCAATCAAATATCTTCTTTACATAGAATAAAATAAAGTCGCTCCCGCTGTCTGTACGCTTAGATCTTTTAAACTACGCAACGGATTTTAATGCAGTTTTCAGCAATAGATAGAGTGATTCAAGAGGAAGGTTTATATGCCCCACATTAGTATCTACATTGCACCCGTGCGAATTTGGGGCGGGTCGCTAGTAAAATATAAAATCAGGTTTAAACTAAAGCTAAAGTTGTCTTTCTATATTTTCAAATTAGAAGTTCAGACTAAAATCTATTATAGTACAGTCGGGGAACAAAAATTTTATACACCTTAAGGTCTATTTTTGCTTGCACAGTGCATGAAACAACCTATTTTACCGACTACGTAGGTATTGCCAACATTATAGAAATGAAAATATAAGTATTTTTGACAGGATATTAAAAATTATAATGGTGACATGATGACAACCACTAGTAATGTCAATTTATTTAATCATCGAATTGATTGATGTAATGGTTTTTACAACAAAACTCCTTAAATCAAATCAAAGACATTATAAGGCACTACTACGTCATATGGAGGCAAAAAGCGATTTTGATCTTTGCTACCAAACAATTAAACATAATTTATTTTATTAGCATTGGTCTGTTCCGTTCAACAGTTTGAAAAGGTAACATGTGCCCGCGATGTGGGAAAGGATAGAATTTGAAAACTGACGAACCTATTTGTTCTCCTACTGTACATGCGCAAGTGTCAGTCACCGCCTGAGGTAGGGAGCGGCAGGAGGGGGGTGCACGCAGTAGAAGGACAAAGCAAACTGACCGAGCGCGTCTATTGTTTCGCACCCCCCTCCTGCCGCTCTCATACCTCAGGCGGTGACTAGTAGGTATTTGCGCGCAGACAGATACACTATCATTTTCTTTATTTCCTTCTGGAGGCATGCTATAATTGACTTTTACTGTTTCCACACTAATTAAAATTGTCTCCACACTAGATGCGTTTTCAACAAAAAACATCGAACTATTAAGTGTAATTAAGAACACCTAGTAAAAACAATAGAAGATTGGCATTAGTAAATACCTCTTAGCTACGATTCGTAGAGGTATTTCTGCAGTGATCTTACTATGCGTTGAGATATTTTACTCTACATTGGTTGTAGAGGTGAATAAACGATTAATCATATGTGTATCTGAATATTTGAAATTCTAATAAAATGAAAGTATTGTACCTGTAACGATTAAGAATCGTATTAACGTAAATGTGTACGGTAACATAACATCACGCCTGCGTTCCCCGAAAGGATGTGCAGAGGTGTATAGTAACACCCTCATTTCGCATTTTAGTAGGGGGCGAGCCTATTGCCATCAACTTGGCACAAATCCAAACACCTCGCTGCTACAGAGGAATTCCACACTTAAAAACCCAATTACACTTTGCCCGGCCTGGGGATCAAACACAAGATCTTACGATCAGCAGTCGCGCTTGCCACCACTAGATCAACGAGGCCGTTTTTTACGCAATTTTTTACATTTTATGCTGATACGATTTCTAGGGTTTTTTCTGTAATAGAATAATTGTGGTACCTACATGCTTTTCAAGTTTTTGGACGTAGGTTTTTCTGCGCTCGTCACGCAAAACGGACTTTTTACAAAGTGATGTAAAGTTACGATGAAGTCTATGAGATATGTCATCATCACTGTAGTGCTGTCGTTGTTTTAATCGCTCACGATTCGGGCATTTTATTAAAAACCAATTTCATTGGTTTCTTCACTGTTCCCTTTGTTTTTAAACAGTTTTAATTAAAACTAGCTGTGTCCTTACGGCTCCGCCCGTAGCTTATGTTACTCAGTGATAATGTAGCTTTCTAACGGCAAAATAATTTTTGAAATCGGTCCAGTACTTTTTAAGTTTATTCGTTACATACATAAATACAAATCTTTCCTCTTTATAATATTAGTATAGATATAGATTAGCTTCACTTCGTTTGTATGTTTGTTTCAAATCTTGCGACAGATTTTTTACTACTTCTGCTTAACCAAATCTCCTCCAAATTTGGACATAAATTCAATTCCCATGACAATACAACATTATAATAATTTCAACTTTCTATTCTCAAATCCTGATGCTACAGGAGAACCTACTACAAGATAAAACCTTTTAACTTAAAAGTTTTATTTTTTTTACCTTTATTTATTAGTAAAAATATCGATAGGTGTTTCTAATAAACAAAATAAATATATATCCTATAAGCAAGATGATTCTTTAGACGTCCAGAGACAGGGTGGCGACACCATAAAAAATCAATAACAAACATTCATTCTACTTTTTATACATCGATCGTAATTAAAGTAACAATAGAAATGATTACGTTTACGATAAAAAATGGCTTCGTAGTAGGTTTACGTTGATAGTAAGGTGGTTTCTTAGAAAATGGCCTCACTTTCAATTGTTGGCGTCGACCTGTCTGACCAACTTCGTAACAATGGTTACCGTAGGGTGTTATTACCAATCGTCGGGTTTAAATCGATAATTTTAATTTAATTTTAAGCAATTTAGTAATAATCCCTCCTTGGTCTAGTGGTGACAAGCGCGACTGCTGATCGTGTGGTCCTGGGTTCGATCCTCAGGTTGGGCAATGTGTTATTAGGTTTTTCCGTGTGGAATTCCTCAGTAGAGCAGCCCGGAGTTTGGATTTGTACTCGGTTGATGGCAATAGGCTTTCCCCCTATTACATGGGACTTAAACATAACGGCGAAATGAGGGTGTTACTATAATACACCTCTGCCCAATCCTTCGGGGAATACAGGCGTGATGTTATGTTATGTTAGTAATAATGCAAGAGAGCTAGCAGTGATAGACTGGCGGTTAAACGGTTGCCTTCCATGTCGGCGGCTTTGAGTTTGCTTCCGAGTTTTTGATCGTATTTAGATTGGGGTGTGATAAAAGATAGATTCCAAGCGGATTCGATGCCGGTTCATGTAATATCTAATAAAAAATTCAGAAAAAAAATCTTTTTTAAATGCTCTAGAATAGAAAATGTATTAATAAAACTACAAAAAAGTTCTAGGCTCAAAATTTCTAAATTGAATCGTGTCTAGTCTCACTTTTTTTGGCGTACTGCCAAAGTCGGTTTAGTTTTAAACTCTATATGTTACCATCTGCTATCTACAAAACTAGCCAAACATAAAAAATGAGGACGTCGCAAAGCGCCCGGCAATAATTTGGTAAAAAACAAAAACTGGCCGAATCAAATCGAAAAGAGCTGACGAGTTACGAAGGTCTGCCGTCATGTGTCTGCCATCGCGAGCGTCGCCACGCAACAGCCGCTCTCACCTGTACCACCGCATTAGATGTCTCACATCTTCTTCTTCCTGCCCTTATCCCACACTAGGTGGGGTCGGCACAACATGTATTTCATAAATCCATGTTGTTAGAGGTTTTGGCTTATTGTTTTATGACCGGACGCCTGCCTGATATCAACCCTTCTTGGGAATACTCGTTGCGCCGTCGCGTCGCGCGGGTGACCCAATGTGCTTGCTGATATTATGCACTGGGTCCCAAAATGATATGCTTGTCAATCTTATTGCCGACAACTAAGCAGAATATGTTCTTCTTAGTGGAGTATACTTGAAGTTCCTCGACCCACTCATTCAGTTTTGCTAGGGACTTTGGTTTTGACACACCGTAAACTAATGTAGCACCGTGGGTCTCTCTGTAAAAACTTGATTTCAATGTTCTGTTGATTAGATGTCTCACATCAAAACATTTATTTAAAGTTCAGAGGGACTGACAATTGGCTTCACCTACCTTAACACAGTGAAAGTGTTGCAAAGGTCACGTACATTCGACGGACAATTAGACACAAATGATTAATTAAAAGACACCTAGTATATCTTGAACGACGGTGGAGTAGGGAACTAAATTTAAATGTATTGAATTTGAAAGTTCCCTTTGGAAGGAGCACCGCAATGGTATGCCTAACTATAATGGGCATTGCCATGGTTACTATTAGTGTTTGTTCAATACATTTTGGCCCTGTCATACATAGTTGAGTGAAGTGATTTTATTGGTACTTAATAATCTTTTTTATTACTAGTAACATTGTGTGTTTTATTTTTATTGAATGTGGCGTTCAATTAATTATGTTTTTGTTTTGTTTTGAGGTGGCGTGTCATGTTATTTTTTTGCCATAGCGTGTAGGGCACTGTTCGAAGTTTAATATTGAACGCTACAATTTAATGTTATAAATGAAAACCAAACAACTTTAAAACTTCCAGCAACCATTAACATTATCGCTTGCATAGTAGAAATAAAATTTTCATTGACTGAAGTAATCTACAAGTTAGCTTGGTTACTTATTATTAGAGATCGGATAATCGGATGCATATTTAGGTACCTAAAGTCGAAGTATTGGCTAATATGGAATGCACTTTTGTATCGAAAAAATCCCTCGATTCCGGGATCGTCAAATTTAGTATTCTGTAGAATAGAATCATATTCACCTATCTAGAATTGGACGCATTTTTATTATTTACATACCTAAGGTTGTACCTTTTTTTAACTAACACAGACATGCACCCCTCGCTTTATGCACCACACACCCCTTACTTCGGGTCGGCTTTGTTGTTCGACAAATACATACTGCCGAATCGACTATACCGGCCCGCTTATGTGTGTAGCTAGCCTGATACATATTTAAAAAATCGAAGCCAGCAAATAACACACAAAGCGTCTAATGAGACACGTAAAAATTATATGGACCGACATTCCAAACACTGCGTGTCTCCGTCCAATTACAGCATATAATAACGCAGAGTAATTTACAAAATGACATTCCGACCGATACATGTCATTTGTGGACAGAATTACGAAGCAATTTGCCTGAGGCTAAGATGAGGACTAGTTGTGACTAATGATGAAAGAAGTTCGCCTTTTTGAGCTTAAGGCTACTGTCTCCTGGGCAAGAGACGGCCGACGATTTTTCTAAAAATCAATGCTTATTTCGAGGATATTTCTTTAATGTGCAATGTACACAAAGGGCTTGTACACAAAACTGCGATGCGACGTCGCATCGTAGAAATATACGAGCTCGCACGATGCATCGCAAGAACTTACGAATTGATTCGCGTAATTGATTTTTCCTATATCTTCTTATCAGTAACAGCAGTGCGCAAATCTTTTTACGCAAATTTATTCTACCTAGTATAAAATACGTTTAATACGGTTGACGATCGTCGAGGGATTGGTCATCTGAACCTTGGAAGGAAGACGCCTTGCCGCACGAAATCGCATCGCAGCCATTTGCGTCGCAGTTTTCTGCGTTGCGAATTCGCATAGCTCCGATTCGCAGTTTTGTGTACATGCCCTAAATTGGTGCTTTTCAGGTTCAACAATAACAGCAAAGGTTTCAACAAGAAATTAAGCTTAATCGTAAGTATGAGTGAACGATAGGAAATGCTTGAAATGAACTGTCAGCATATTAGGTGAACTGCGTTTAAAAATTCTGCATGATGTAAAGATTCTGCTATCACTTTCATGTAGTACCTAATAACTATAGTCGGACCGTTAATTCGATGCAGTAACTTGACAGTTAAAGGGGTACCAGTTTTTGACAAAAAAAGGTAGTGAGGTGAAAAAAAGAATGAATGAAATCGAATGAACTTAATAATGTACTTATATGCATACTTTTTATTGAATTTAATAACTAGGGGGGATCAAAATACGATATACCACTATTAAAAATAGCCATAACCACTAGTAACTACTGATATGACGTTTTTGAAGCGTCAAATAACTGAACATAAGGTTAATTATTTATTTATTTAATACTTCAATGCACAACTGTGGTACATAATGCGGATTTAATGTCATAAGGCATTCTCTATCAGTTAATTTGGGTCTAAGAAAACAGCATCGTGAAGAGGTACAAACAATTTATAGAGATTTGTTTAAATTGAACTACCTATTTTTCGTATTCGTTCTTTTCGTAAAATCGTTCACTACCCAACACTATTCGTTTTAGTATGGTATCATTATTTTGCTTTGAACTGTCAAGTTACTGCATCGAATTAACGGTCCAACTATATATTTATAACTTTAGTGAGTCACATTCATATTTATGATTAGTTACAGTTTACTCATGTGCATTTTTGACGGTCAATTCTTAAAAATGCGCGTGGCTAAACCGTAACTATCAAGATTTATCCTTCTAAAGATTTACTTTATATCTTTGAATTGCATAGTAACTATGAACCAGACGGCTTTTCATGTTATTCCTATCGCGATACTCCGCTCCTATGCCAAAAGTTCCATTTATAATATTCTCTAGACACCACTCAAGTGCCAATTTTGAATACCAACATACTTATTAGTTATCAAATATCTAGTTAGTTCTAATAATATTATGAGCATGTGATCTTTCCAATAATTCGCAGACTTCATAGTCTAATGATAGAAAGAGCGAGCAAGACAAAACATCATTTGAATATCTGTGTCCTCTTTTACCTTTCATATAGATACTAGGTTATGTGCTGTCTAATTAGGGTATTTTAAATTTAATTAATTCATCTTATATAAGAACATTGCTGCTATCCTCATGAACTTTTGTATATAAGAATAAGAATAAGAACTTTTGGGATAACATAATTAGCCTATTACTATCCCACTGCTGGGCACGGGTCTCTTCTCAGAATGAGAAAGGTTTAGGCATTAGTCCAGTTAGTTATTTTGGGATAACCTAAGTTTTTTTTTTAACGGGTGAGTCAAACATTCGTAAACGTAAACTTTACACGACAGACAAATATACAATTACAATATTTCGTGTAAATTCCGCCAAACTAGTTGATCAAGCTTGGATGTAGTATGCAGCACCGCCCTCCCGCCCGCAAATATATGCAAATGCAGAATGTGCGATATAATGCAACATGCAACCCAAACCGATACCGATCTATGCAATATTATAGTGAGCATTATTTATTTTACACGACAAGCAGATATTTATATTAATTGACCAAGCTTAATTGAGTTGTTAATTATTACAAAAAGCTCAGACAAATGAACTGAACAAACGAACGAACTTAAAAATGCCAATGGTTATTTAAAAAAACTTTATTGAATGTTGATAATTTTATTTAACAGTAATTATAATAAAAATGTGAGGGGCTCGTGGCTAATTAACAACCGCCCGGATAATACGATTAGCGAAGTTAAGCTGCTCTTGCCGCGGTCAGTCCGTGGATGGGTGACCATTCGTTAGACATCGAGACCCCTCCGTGCCTCGGAGAGCACGTAATACATTCGGTCCCGGGTGTCATACAAATACCTATGACAGTCGTTACAGGAAATCAGAAATCTGAAAAGTTTGACAACTGGTCTAACTTTAGGATACCGGCATTCCTCAGTAACTGGGTTCCTGAAGTCTGATATCAGTCACTCCGTGTAAAAAACTGGTATTCAGCCGCATCTGGTTAGTCTGGAAGCTGACCCCAACATAGTTGGGAAAAGGCTAGGCAGAACGAACGTACCTATACATCCTAATATAAATCACATCGATGGTGCCCTATCGATGGTGGCCTACTTTACACTCAGATGCAGATGTATCTGAGTGTAACGTGATAGGAGATGAAAGTATTGAACAGGTGAATGAGTTTGTTTATTTGGGAAGTATGTTTACAAGAGATGGTAAGATTGACGAAGATGTGGAAAGGAGAGCTAATGTGGGAAATAAAGTAAATGGTGCTATGCATGCCGTTGTGGCTAGCCAGTCGATGTCCAAAAAGGCACGACTGGCTGTCCATAATGGTGTGCTGGTACCTACGCTTATGTATGGAAGTGAATGTTGGTCGTGGCAGAAGAGGCATGAAAGTAGAATAAATGCCGTGGAAATGCGTTCCTTGCGATGTATGTGCGGTGTAACTTTGAATGATAGATTGAGAAATGAAGAGATTAGACAAAGTTGCGGTTTAAAAGATGATGTAGCGACAAAAATTGTAAGGAGTATGCTTAGGTGGTTTGGTCATGTTGAGAGAATGAGTGAACGACGATTAACAAAAGGAATTTATAAGGCGGATGTCAATGGGAACGCCGGTAGAGGACGTCCTAGAAGGACATACATCTATTCATACACATCACCATATTGTCATATTGGTGATGTTCTTCACAAAGGTCAGGTGCATAGTACTCTCAACCGTGTATGACAAGATTTATGAATGTGGATGAAGCGAAAGGGGTATGTAAGGGTCGTAGCATGTGGCGTTCTATAGTTTCTGCCTACCCCCATGGGAAAAAGGCGTGACTTTATGTATGTATGTATGTATCGATGGTGTGTGTAGTCCGCCAACCCGCACCATACCAACATAGTTGGAAAAAAGCTAGGCAGAAAAAGACCTGTTATAAAAACCTCGTAAAGAACAAATAACAATATCGCTTTGTAGGTACAATATGCCAATTTTTATTTTTTTTAAATCTCTTTATTCAACACGAGCTGTTTCCTCACGGCTTCGCCCGCGTATGCAGTTTTATTCCAGTAATAAATATAGCCTATGTTACTCAGTGAACGTAGCGTTATAAAGCCAAAAAAAATTTTGAAATCGGTTTAGTAGTTTTTAAGTTTATTCGTTACATACAAAAATACAAATCTTTCCTCTTTATAATATTAGTACCTATGGATGAAAGATTTTATTTAACCATAATTATAATAAAAACGTTGTTGCAAGTTATATAATTATCTTGATTATCGTCGTGACTTTATGCAAGTAGTTTTTTTTTACTCATTGTCTGACTTGACTGTAGGTATGTACGTATGTATCTTTATTATTAAAAAGTTTACATCGTTTTTTATACATAAACGAAGTCTCACAAAACCGTTTGTATCGGTTTTTAACTGGTTTTAGTATTATTTTCCTGACTCCTAGAGAAACAACCATATTAAAAACGTTGTATATGTATAACCTTAATACATAGCCGTTGCACCATCAAAACCACAGTTATACATAAGACAGGCATAATTTACCAAGCGGTCTTTTTGCTCAAAGGGGTAATTTTGCATGTCATTATGTACAGAATGCGTCGCACGCGCATTGGCGGACGCAGGGAGGCGGCGCGGACGCAACTATGGCGGCGCAGATAATTGACTCTTTGATGTGGCATATTTATTTAAATTGCTGGGTTTTGGTTTTGGTACCGTTTGCATGGTGAATGGTGAGGTAGATGGTGTGGTGTATCCATTGCATAAGATGAACTGTGTTCATGGTGGTACTTGCGTAGGTACCTATTTTATGTGGTAAGAAAACTCTCTGAAAATTATCTTGAATACATACATACATTAAACTCACGCCTTTTTTCTATGGGGGTAGGTAGAAACTATAAAACGCCACATGCTACGATCCTTACATACTCCTTTCGCTTCATCCACAGTCATACATTTTGTCATACACGCACGCCGGTTAGGAGTACTACGCACCTGTCCTTTGTGAAGAACATCATCAATAACATCGATGTATGTTCTTATAGGGCGTCCTCTATCTTGAATAATAAAAAAATAAATGTGACTATGCTTTAATATGTAGATGTACAGATGGGCAATCAAATATGTAACACTGAAAGTTAGAAAACAGGCCATCAGCCCACCTGATATTGGGTTCTTCCTTCCATTAGGAATTTCTCAGTAGCAGCACGGAGTTGGGATTTGTGCCCATCATCATCAACCTACATCAGTCCACTGCTGGACATAGGCCTCTCCCAAAGGACGCCACTGAGCCCGATCTTCGGCTCTCCTTCTCCAGTCGTTGCCGGCTACCCTACGTATATCGTCGCTCCACCCAGTCGCAGGACATCCTACACTACGTTTGCCCGGTTAATGGCAATAGGCTCGACCCCTATTACATGGGACTTAAACATAACTGGCGAAACGAGTGTGTTACTTAAACACCTCTGCTTAACCCTTCAGGGAATAGAAGGCGTGATGTTATGTTATATTGAGCCCACCTGATGGTAAGTGGTTACCGCCGCCAAGTGGTTATTGCCGCCTATCTTCTCTTCCTCCTACCCTTTTTCCAATTATGTTGATGTCAGCTTCCAGTCTAACCAGATGTGGCTGAATACCAGTATTTTACACGGAGCGACTGCTATCAGACCTCCGCAACCCAGTAACTGGGCAATGCCGATATCCCAAGGTTAGTCCGGTTATCAGAGTTTCTGGCTTGTGAATACCCGTAACGACTGTCATAGGTATTCTTATGACACCCGGGACCGACGGTTTAACGTGCTTTCTGAGGCACGGAGGTTACTACCGCCTATAATCTCAAGAGGATTGCTAAAACTGCATCGTTGGTTTAGTGGTGGCAAGCGCGACTGCTGATCGTAAGGGTTCACGTGAGTTCAATCCCCAGGTCGGGCAGTGTTATTGGGATTTGCCTTGTGGAATTTCTCAGTAGCAGCGCGGAGTTTGGATCTGTGCCCGGTTGATGGCAATAGGCTCGCCCCTTACATGGGACTTAAACATAACGGCGCAATGAGAGTGTTACTATACACCTCTGCCCAACTCTTCGGGGAATACGGCGTGATGTTATGTTATGTGATTGCTAATGCATTGCAACGTTGAAGCCTCATGTGGATGAGACTGTAATTTTGTCAGCACCATACCCCTAAAACCGGAACACAGTAATGCCACTTAACCTTTTAACCGCCGGAGTCGGATATATCCGACTGCGAGCGTTTGAGTCCCTAGCGCCGCAGCCGTTTATATACGACTATTTATAGCTATAATAACTATTTGTAACCAACGAAGTGTCCGGCGCTGGGGGCACATTTTTTTGAAGGAACTCGTGGCGGCTAAAATGTTAATGGTATAAATACCTAGGTATCGCTTTTACAAGGAGCTACTACTAAAACTTGCTTACTTGGTTTAATTGCACCGTTTTTGGGAGGAAAATGTATAAAAGACATACAACAGAATCTTGTATGGGTGAATCTATCATTACATTTATAGCTAATATCAGTATGTCAGGATTGGGAGCATGGTAAATAAAGTAAATTAAACCAACATAGACTCTCCACCCCTGAGAGTACTTTTAATTGGGTTAGTGTTAAGTTACAGAAGCTAGTTCACAATATAATAATTTACACAAGATCAGAAAATAAGGACAAGCAAATCAGATATAAAAGGTCAGACTTCTTCGGCTGTTCGACATAAAATTCCTTGCTCCGTCGAATGACCAGTGTTTTTATAACTTCAGGTAGGTACCTACCTACGTTGATTCATCTTGACCATTACCTTACTTTGTCAACATTGTCCAGTATTACCCGCTACCGATAACAAATGTGTCCAGCCGTGGATTGCTGCCGTTGTATCATCCAATAAACGCCTACGTCCTACTTAAGGAAATCGTATCTATAACTGACTGACGATGCGGAATCGGCTCGGCACATACAATATTAAAATATACGCCGTTCGACTGTATCACAAAATAAGGCTGTAGCAAAGCAAAATTTGCTTTTATTTTGGTTCAATGTCATTAACAAGAAGAAACAATTGAATCGCTTAATTTCTGTACCTATACAGCGACATCTAGTGGGGAGTAGCAACAACTTCGAGCTTCATGCTTTTTACTAGTTGCAAAGACTTACGTTATAGCCCTGTAAAAAAATACCAGAAAAGCCAAGAGAGATTTAGGGACAAGCCTTACCACGTAGGCTCTCTAGATGGTATTTTGAAAAGTTCATAGTGTCGATATCACTGGTTTAACTATAAAACGCAAGATGGCACTAGTGACCTTCTAATCTATGTTTATGTAGTGAAGCAAAAGATGGCGCTTATTTAAGAGTTAGCTGTATTATTTCACACACAGGAAAAAAGTAAGTTGGTTAATTGTAAGTATATAAGGTCTAACCAAAATACCTGGACAAACTTTTACACAGTGTTCAATACGTTTAACTAAACACATCTATGCAAAAAAAAACGAGATCCAAGTGTTTTTTTTTCTAACCAAAAAATAATTACGTTTGAAATTGCCTGTACTCTTTAAGAATAAACTCATTCATTTTTTATGCATCGACCGCCAATCGGGGCGCGCGCTAATTCCGTGCCGTGTTTTACCTAAACAGCGAAGTGAAAAATGTTAAATAAAAATAAAAAAAAGTAAATATAATTTGAAAAATAATTTTTGGTTAGAAAAAAAAACACTTGATCTCGTTTTTTTGGCTTAGATATGTTCAGTTACACGTACTGAACACTGTGTAAAAGTTTGTCCAGGTATTTTGGTTGGACCTTATATTTTGGACTTGTGAATTTCTATCTACTTATAATGGGCAAAGCTGTATGAATATGAACAATAATTTACGATAAATAAAATCACTTTTAATTCGAATTTAAATAGGTACCTATGTATTCATTGCAGTGGTGGACTAAGGTCTTCACCATTTTCATTCTAAGAAAAGGCCCGTGCTCAGCACTAGGAAAATCATCATCATTAAACAAGGTGAGGTCGGCACAACACGTATTCCTCTTCCATTCTCCTCTATCAGCCGTCATTTAAGTACTTACTCCTACATACACACACACTTAAATTCACGCCTTTTTCCCATGGGGGCAAGCAGAAACTATGATACGATCGCCACATGATACGATCCTTACATACTCCTTTCGCTTCATCCACATTCATACATCTTGTCAAACACGCACGCTGTACTCACATGCCGACTTACTCCTTTCTTACCCATATCATCCTTCACACAATCCATCCATTTTTTCTATATTATAACTAAATAATTTCAATAAAGGGCTTAGGTATTAAGCTAGGCTTCACAAAAACAATATTAGACACGGTGATAAACAAAATTTGTCTGTCACCGTTTATTAGTAGAAATAATAATTATTTCTACTAATAAAATAAAATACCTACACGGCAATACCAATGTCCTGAGGCGTTCCAGTTTCACACATTCTCGAGAACACAAACACTTGATAACAAGGACGGTTCAACTCCCAAAAGACCCACAAGTATTGTATTGAAAGACAAAACAATGAAAGTTTCCTCACAGCGGTTGTCTTCGAAGAAATTGATTATTTCTTATTTCTACTCCATAATTCAAGTTTTTCTATTTCTAGACCCCAATCTGATTCAACAATAAGAAAAAGTGGAAAATCTTGATTCGTATAAGTTAAGTTAACTTGTTTAAAGTTGAGTAGACAATTTTATTATTGGATGGTTCCACAGGCTCTACAGTGAGATTTCTTCAACTTTTTTCATTATTTAATTCAGAAAAAATTAGATATACAATTTGCATCTTTCTTGTAATCTTATCCAAGTCTTTATTGAAATTATGCATTAGTAAATGGAGGTATTTATGGTTAGAAACTTGAAAATTTGTCAGTAGTTACCTTTTACGTAGATTTTTACGTAAGCATTCACTAAGGAAGGATTTTTCATAATTACTCTCCTAAGGGGGTAAAAAAAATTGCGCAAGCGAAGCTGCAAGCAAAAGCTACCTCAATATAAATCTAAACTAATAATCTAGTTGGTAACTCTTTAATGTACCTATGTATGTATTTATTCAACTGTAGTGAACCCTTCTCATTCTAAGAAGAGGCCCGTGCCCAGCAGTGGTACAGTAATGGGCTGATTATGTTTATGTGTGTTGTCAATAAAATAATTCCTCAGTAGCAGCCCGGAGTTTGGACTTGTGCCCGGTTGATGGCAATAGGCTCGCCTCCTATTACATGGAACTTAAATATAGCGGCGAAATGAGGGTGTTACTATACACCTCTGCCCAATCCTTCGGGGAATACAGGCGTGATGTTATGTAAACAGTAGGTATCTAAAGGCCCACTTAAACACGCAATGAACTTCAAACTGCTATGCTCCAGATTACGAAGTACGCTTCAAACACAACCTTTTAAGCATTCATAGGTCGGAAACGCTGACTCAGGCGTCGAATTAAATTTGCACAGGATCATTCCATGGACTCCCAACTTCGTTAAGTAATGGACTGGGATCTATTATATCGAGAACCGTGGGTTTTAACAGTTCATGATAATGGTGGTCGGCGGTTTTGTTCATGAAACTTTCTTAATATACCTTTGTTGTTGTTTTGGTATCTACTGAGATGAAATGTTATTTGTTTCAAAATTCATTTAATACAGTATGATTGGGTTAGATTGATAATTCACCTATTCTTCTTCTTTTCGTCTGGTTAGTGACTAACCTGGTGTCAGAGTTTATGTCTTCCATGGGCCTCTGTCTTGGCTTCACATGCCGTCGAGAAATATCCCTCGGGCATGCCGGTTTCCTCACGATGTTTTCCTTCACCGTTTTTAAGCAGGTGATAATTATACAATACGCACATGAATCCAAAAAGTCTGAGGTGCGTGCCTTGGGTTCGAACTCGAGACCTATGACTTGGCAGTCCAACGGTCGCACCACTAGGCTATCACTGCTATATTCACCTGAGTGAGTAGTTATGTACATTGGATTGGACCTGTTTGCTGATGAATGAAAGATGATAAATGTTAGAATGTTTGCGGTTCAGTGAGAAGACTGAGTGATAGGAATTCATTTTGGGTTAAATAATTTTGAGTTAATGGCTTATCGTGTACTAAATTTATCTATACTAATATTATAAAGAGGAAAGATTTGTATTTTTGTATGTAACGAATAAACTTAAAAACTACTGGACCGATTTCAAAAATTATTTTGCCGTTATAAAGCTACATTATCACTGAGTAACATAGGCTATGGGCGGAGCCGTAAAGACACAGCTAGTTATAAATAAAGAAATAAATGTAATTTCCTGTCAAAAAGAAAATATAGGTTCTGCTGTTTATTTATTTAATTTCAATCCCGAACCTAAATGGTGAGGTGGTGATGTAAGCATTGGAGCTAATTTTCCTGTAGGTATATACACCTAGACTAGAGATAAAGTTTTTAATTATTAATACGGACTGATATGGCAGTGATAGCCTAGCGGTTGGACGCTTGCCTTCCATGAAGGAGGGTCTGAGTTCGTTCCCAGCCCGTACTTCTGACTTTTCGAATTAATGTGCGGATCAGAATATGATTATCACTTGCGTTAACGGTGAAGGAAAAACATCGTGAGGAAACCTGCACACCTAAGAGGGCTCTATTATAAGGTTTTCGATGGTGTGTGTAGCCCACCAACCAGCACCAGGTCTTGGTGGCGGAATAAAGCCTAAACCCTTCTTATTCTGAGAAGAGGCCCGTGCCCAGCAGTGGGACAGTAATGGGCTGATTATGTATGTGTCGTAGGATAATCGGTAATATCGAATCTTTGTGATAATGGTAGGATGATTGCAAAGCACCAGATATTTGGAATCTATGACAAATTTTTGTAATCATTCGCGCTATTTTCAGGATTAAGTATTGCAAAAATACCAGTTTGTTTAGAAGGATTGGAAACATGAATGCTGATTGGTTAATCAAAGCGTCGATTTATATCATCTGTATTTTGCTTGGTCAGACTACGACAATTATGTATGTATGGACTGATGTAGCGTCTACAGAGCTTAAAAGTTTTAATTTTCCTAAAATAATACAAGTCATATTTAGCACCAAAACATAAATAAAACACTACCAACAATGTATGCTGTTTGAATACCAAACGAAACTAACCACGACAAACGCTAGACGTGTCCTTTGTAATAAAGTGAAAACCAAAGGTGGCTATCACGCTTTTGAATGCATAAGTACGGGCAAAGAGCTCAACTATCATAGCCCGCAGTTCACCCGTAAGCCTTCTGGGCTACGCTTAAATCCTTTTGTGAGCGACTATCTGATAATACGGAGGCTGCAATCCATTCGGCGATAACGCATTGTCCTAGGTGGGCGACGGAAAATGAACACTCGAGACGCGACGCGATACGATGCGATGCGATAGGTGGGGCATTCTTCGAAAAATATTAACAAAAATTGAGAACGTCATTAGCATCATCCCAAAGTTAAGAATGCAGATGTTTAATACTTTAATTATGATAATGAAAACTGAAACTATACCGCTGCCATCAAGCAATTAGACAAGAATAAAAATAATATAACGTTAACAACCCGGGAGAAGAATGATTTGTTAAAATAATGTTAAAAAATTTCGAATATTCACCCAGTACCTACTAATTCGCGATGAGTGTCCTACTTGACTAACAAAGGGCGACACGTTTAGTGCAGTGGCTGAGCGATTGGCTTCTGCGCTACGGGTCGTGGGTTCGATTTCTACTCGGATCTAATATTTGTATGGCCTACAAATAGTGGTTCCGGGTCTGGGCGTTTGTGCATTTGAAGATTTATGTCTGTAAACGCACCCACGATACAGGAGAAATCCTAGAGTGGGGCAACGTTTTTCTAAACCAAATAAAAGGAGTATTACAGTGTCAGCGAATATCTGAATGATAAATTATAAATACATAACAATATATTTTGCGTGGTCCGATTGTAATTTTGAATAATTTTATTGTAGTTACTGCAATTAACATGAATTGACATGTAATAAATTTATATTTAGGCGTGCATTGGATTTGGACACATTAATATAATAATATTGTATAATTGACATTAATATTCTATTTTATTACTTTTATATTGTACCAACTATCTTGCCTTAAGGTTGAATATGATGATACTGTGGATATTTTTAACCTCTAATGTAATATTACCCATATTCTATAAATAAATAAATTGAATTGAATTTATTAGTTAGTTATTCATCTCTATTGTACCATGTGCTGGTATTACACTGTAGTAATAAAAAGTTGCTGATTATATTTTAGCAAGAACAAATACACCTATTTCATATCAATTAAGGGGCTCGTGGCTAATTAGCAACCGCGCAGATTATACGATTTGCGAGTTTAAGCTGCGCTTGCAGCGGTCAGGTCGTGGATGGATGCCCGTTCGTTACACATCGAAACCCCTCCGTGCCTCGGAGACCATGTTAAACAGTCGGTCCCGGGTGTCATATGAACCTATGACAGTTGTTAGGGGAAGTCAGAAGCCCGAAAGTCTGACAACCGTTCTAACCTTTGGATATCGGCATTCCCCAGTAATGAGCTACGAAGCTTTAAAGGCTCCGTGTAAAATACTGGTATTCAGCCGCATCTGATTAGACTGGAAGCTGACGCCAACATAGTTGGGAAAAGACTAAGTAGAACATCTTGAAAACTACTCGTCGCTTCTAGTGAACGCGTTTCGTTGCAAAATGAACTACGCGACAACATAGAGCATGTGTAGGGTACCTCTATTGTTTGATATTTACGCACTGGGTCGCGTCGCGTCGCATTGCTTTGCGTTGTCGCGTTTGTCATTCACCTGGAACAATGGGCGAGGATTAGCCTAAAAATGTTTTTTTGAAAATGTCTCGCTATTTTTTGGGCTTATGAATTATATTTCGGCTTATTTTTTGGCTCAACGGCGGACAAAGGAATCTTTGTGTTGGTTGTGATTTTTATAAAACTACTATTATACCTTTTTTTTTTTCTTTTGTTACTTGTTTTTTAATTTTAAAATAGAGCCACTATTTCAAGCTTATTTAATATAAATATTTTTTACAGTACCTACATATTTTAATTATCAATAAATAAAATTGATTGAAGCCGGTTCTTCTTTTTTTTAAAGATATACTCGTAGGGCATGAACCCGGGTCATCAACATAAACAAAACAATGTTAAAATGTTAAACAATGCTTGACTATGTTTTCCGAGATATTAAAATGTATGTTGGTGACCCGGATTCATTGCTCCCAGGTGTACTTCTTCTTTATCAGTAGAGTATGAACTATTAAAGTCGTGTTTTACCATTTTAAAGACGCCGAAAATCAACGAAGAAATATGATCCAAGAATTTAGGTTATGTTAAATCATTCGAAATGCCAAAAAAGCAAGTGAGACATCGTTAATTACATTACAAACGGTGTTGAAAGCTTACAAAGGCACCACAAAAAAGGGTTCGGAGAGAAAAAAACTAAGCCACTGTTAATGGTGAAATACAGCTTTATTTATGTTATAGGCGCTTTAATTAACTAACTTTAATTAATCTCTCCTGGGAAGTTCCAAATTTCAAACTACAGGGAATCAGTATTTACTTAATTTCAGGTAACGTTATAAAATTGAGAGCTTGTCGGGAATTGTTTATTATAGGATATTAGGGTTCGTTTGAGAGGAAATTGGGATTAAATAGGTAGGTATCGACGTTTGAGTGAAAATATATTGAAAATGTCATGGTAGGGCTAGTAACGATTTAGCCTACATTGTTTGATATTCTTACAAGTACGTAATCAACTTTAATGTTATAAAGTACTATCGTCTTTATAATAATACTTATAAGTTTAGCCTACCAACTCTATTTTTCTTATACAAAATATTTATAATTAGCGAATTTTCATTCAGATTGTAAAAACTTAAGCAATCCTCATTGTTTTACTTTTGATGTTGACTGTACATATTCAGCAATGCATTTTATTATTTCATATATCTTTTCAATCTTTTGTAGCAAGACTGTTTTAATAAAAAAATCACAATTATTGGTTTTGTGTGAATATCTGTAAAAAAGTTTTTAAGTATAAAAAAATCCTTTTTAAGTATTTGAAAATATAATGTTGCAAGATAAATAAGCAATATGCCACAAAGACTGAATTCAGGCAACAGCGTTACCGCAAGAAAAATTTTTGGGCCATTCTTCGAAAAATATTAACAAAAATTGAGAACGTCATTAGCATCATCCCAAAGTTAAGAATGCAGATGTTTAATATTATAATTATGACAATGAAAACTGAAACTATACCGCTGCAGTCAAGCAATAAGACAAGAATAAAAACAATCTGACAATACTATAACGTTAACAACCCGAGAGAAGAATGATTTGTTAAAATAATGTTAAAAAATTTCGAATATTCGCCCTGTTCCTTCTTTAATTTGGAATGCAGGTATGCTAAATCAATTTTTAATTTATGTATTTCTAAATTTGAATTACTCAACCATTTACCTCGTCCACATTGTTAAGCAATATTTACATTCAATTAAGATTTCTCTATTTCAAGAACTTCGGTATATTTCTTGCCAAGGTATTTTCATTCACGAAAATTCTCGGTTCGTTTACGTCATATTAGATTTGTGCCACGTAAAGACTTATAAATTATTCATAAGTTAGGTACATTCAATCTTTTCTTTGTCATGTAATATAATAAAATAGCGGTCTCAAAGTCCCATGTGAGTGCATATTTTAATGTCAAGATGCTACGAGGGCAAATTTTGATATCAAGAATTGGAATTGAGTCGCGCGCGGCTCATTTTTTTTTTCATTTTGTCATTTTTCTTTTTCTGAAAATATTATGGTCGGTTGATTTTCGAAATTGGAATTCGAGTTCGATTTAGAAAAAGGTTTAATTTAAAAAAAGGTTTTGTATTAATATTTTGTCATTATCACTATTATGGAGGATTTTATCTTATAGGAAGAGTAAAGTTCTTTATTAATTTTGTACTTATTAAAGTTGGTTAAATCTATCTTAAAACTTGCCTGTAATGATTGTTTATGTTGCCATAAAAAATACTTATAGTATACTTACCCTTAAATCTAACACTAAAAGCGATTTAGTAAGCCGATATTTTTTTGTATCAATCTCTTTGTGTGTGTTCTGGCTCTGTTTTTTCCCACCAGCTTGTATTTTTTCTATGACTGCTATTTCTAGATTTACAATGTTTACAAAGCTTTTACAAATAGCTGACTCTTCAAACATTGTGGATCACGTTTCACCAACTCCTGAACTCTCGCAAAACTAGAGAAGTTTTCTTTACAATCAACTTTTAGCATCACAAAAGGTATTCGTTCCGAGAGTGAATGTAGGTACAGTCGACGGCAAAAGTTTAAAAGACAAATTAGAGGTGCACAAAATGCGATCACAAAAAGTAATATTTTTTTAGTGACAGGAGAAGTTGTTCTTTAATTAGGAGGCGTACAAAATGTTTTCCGAATTGGGATACAGCGGGAGAGGAGTGATACAGAACATTGACATCAAGTTTTACAGAGAAGCTCACGGTGCTACGATGTGTCAGAACCAAAGTCCCTAGCAAAATGAATGAGTGGGTCGAGGAACTACAAGTATACTCCACCAAGAAGAACATAGTCTGCTTAGTTGTCGGCAATAAGATTGACAAGCATATCATTTTGGGACCCAGTGCATAATATCAGCAAGCACATTGGGTCACCCGCGCGACAGCGCAACGAGTACTCCCAAAGAGGGTTGATGTTAGGCAGGCGGCCGGTCATAAAAAAATAAGCCAAAACCTCTAACAACATAGATTTATGAAATACATGTTGTGCCGACCCCACCTAGTGTGGGATAAGGGCGGGAAGAAGAAGAAGAAGATAAAATGTTTTCCGAACATTTTAAGACCACGAATTTATGCTTATAATCCTAGGCTTATAACGTATTAGGAATTCTAAGAGTAAGTTAATCCTTACTTACCTCACGAGTCACGATAAGGCTAATTTCGTTGCTATCACAGTTTATAAGTAAAATAGTCCCGTTCAACAAAGTAATAGGAGTTAACTAGCGATTACATTCTTGTCATTATACTGACCTCACTTTTTCACAGAGGTATATTAAGTTTAATTTGAAAGTTAGGAACGAAGTATAATTTACAATTTGTGAACGTTGAATTGCTATTATGTGCACAAAAAACTATGCACGATAAAATACTACACCCTACACCTATTATTGCAAAGAGAGAGACTCGGATCACAAGATTTGCGAGGTTTAGCTGTGATTGCGCGGTCAATTTGTGGATGGGTGACCGTTCGTTACACACCGAGACCCCTCCGGGCCTCGGAGAGCACGTTAAACTGTCGGTCCCGGATGTCACACGAATACATGTGACAGTCGTTATGAGTAGTCAAAAGCTCGAAAGACTGAAAACCGATCTAACCTTATGATATTGACATTGCCCAATAACTGGGTTGCGGAGGTCTGATGGCAGTCGCTCCGTGTAAAATACTGGTTTTCAGCCGCATCTGGTTAGACTGCAAGCTGACCCAAAACATAGTCGGGAAAAAGCTAGGAGGACACCTATTATTGCAAAGCTGTGACTTTAAAGTCACAGGTTTGCAATAATAGGTTACATATCGGATGTAAAAGTACCCTTAACGAAGCCGAGAGCCACGTATTCTTCCCATCATTACGATTTTTTTTCGTATTGGGCCATACCTAGGAACCGACTGGTTATGCAGATATTGAAGGTCAAAGTCACCATATTTTTGAACGTTTTTCCCGAAAACGAAGTTTAAATGTTATTAGGTACCTACTAAACATTCTTCTATCCAAACATTATCAACATTTTCCAAATGTAGTCACAGTATGCTGCACGCGCGCTTACATTGCGCGCTACAATTAAAAGCTGTTTTTTAATATGTACCAAAAAATAGATGTCGTTTCCCAGCAATTATTTTTGCGGTATGTTACTTAGTTTGATGTACAGTATACGTAGACTTCGGTTTCGTTAAGGGTATTTTTACACCCAGTATAGGTACCAATTCCACCTTTGAACAAATAAGAAAATATAAAGCGCATCGTCTAGTCTTGTCTTTATACCGTAGGGACTAGCAAGGCGTATTAGGCTTACTCTAAAAAGATATCAAGACACGATGACTAGCATTTTCTTTGACTTTACGATCATATATCTTTCTTTGAAGTATTATCTAATGCGACATGCAATGTAGTAAGTATATTGCTTAGTAAAAATTCAATAACTTATTTATTTTATCTAAAAAGTTAGAAAATGCTAAGACAAATGTTTTCTTTCTTTCAATTACTTTTGGAGCCTTCAAATAATTGAATATCAGATGGGTTTAAGTCAGACATCAGGTGTATCTTTTATTATCTTAGGTATTTGACATGTTTATTTATTTACTTTTGTAAAATGAAGTTTTTATTCTGATAAAATATCTTTTCTTTTTCGTGTGGTTAGTGACTAATCTGTCAGAGTTTATGCCGCCCATGGGCTTCTGAGTTGGCTTCACATGCCGTCAAGAAATATTCCTTACGATGTTATCCTTCACCGTTTTTAAGCAAGTGATAATAATATAATACGCGCAAGAACTCAAAAAGTCAGAGGTGCGTGCCTTGGGTTCGAACTCGAGACCTATGACTTGGCAGTCCGACGGCGACGGTCACACTACTAGGCTTGATAAAATATTGTTGGAGTTGATACTTATAAAACATTTATTTATTCACGAAACTTTATTTGATTTGGTTACAATTCAATATTAATGTTTCTTCTAACCTCCGAAATATATGATTATGGCCCTAGTTTGTTGACCTGACTGGACTAACGTAGCTTCTATTGTAATATTTAACCAGACACTCTGCTTAATGTGCAAGCCGGACTTTGAGTGCTGGTGCTAACATAATTAAATTATGTTGTGTTAATGAACTAACTTATCCTTTGAGGTCAACTTAACCTTAATATGGTTGGATAGGTATTAGTTTATGGACTATTTTTCAGTGACAAAACAGCGAATGTTGCAACGAATTCGTGTCTACTCATTACAGTGATAGTACTTAAATATACTGACGTCATCTTAGTTACATTTTACAATACATTAGAAAACTATGTGTGTATTACATACACATTACACTATATATATTTACCTATATATATTTCATATTTATTGTATATACCTAATATTTACTTATTTGTGTTTTTTAGGTTTATTTAAAGTACTTAATTTAATGTCTCCTCATTTATTGTTACACCGAGAACTACCCCTCTCTCTTTTTCTTGCACTTCATGTCCATCCAAAGGTTGTCTGGAAGAAATCATCTAGTGCGATAAAACCGCCCATTGTACATCTCTATTTTTATAGTAATGTTTCTTGTTTGTTTTGTGAATAATAAAGAGTATTGTAGAAAACATTTCATAAGCGTTAGTGTACAGCTTGGTTAGAAAACAATAGTTTTGTATCTATCAGACATGTACAAACATTTTTTTCTTATTTTGTTCATGACTTGGTCGCTTTTGGCCCTAGTCTCACCTGATGGTAAGCGCATACAGGGTCTAAGATGGAGCACACGAATCCAAGGAACAGAGATATAGAGGGATTCCCCTATACCCTTCTGGCTCTCACATACACACGACGGAACGCAGTAAACTTGGCGCCGGACTTTAATGTGAGGGTGGTAGTTAGCCAGGCGGACCGTATAGATCCTACCACCAGGCGTGCTGGGTTTTGTTGAGTCTTATAACACGCGTCTATTCTCAAGGTGCGATGATGAAGTTTTATATTCTAACCCGGACGGGTTGGGGAACAAATAAAAATCAACACCAAAAATCGATGACATAATTCAAATCATCAAAAAGTAACATACATTTTTAAAACGACGTTTCACTATACACTTCTCATGTCGACTGTACAATGTACCACATTTAGAAGACATTTGAGGGCAGCTGCGATGCACTCCATACGCGAGTTAGCTCAGCAAACATTTGCTCACTTTATGTGCGGTATCAAAACACTCGGCGCCATGATATGTGAACATTTGGACTCTTGATATAACTTGTGGAGAGCTAAATGGACTTAAATTGCTCTAGTAATATATTAGATGTTAGGGAAAACTGGCGAAGTTTGGGATGTGCTAACAATACTTGACTGATTTCAATGACTATCGTTTTCATAGAGATTAAGGGATCAACGAAGTACATAAGAATGGGTGCATTGAACTTTTTAAAAGTTTTGAGAAAGGTCCTATGATTATATATGCAAGACAGTGAAATAAACTATAAATGCGCTGGTACATAATATTATCTTTTTACTAATCATCAAAAATAACTTGTAATTGATTTACTGATTAATTATTGATTTGAAGTTTTAAGTGAAGCGGTTTACTTTGCAGTAGGTACCCCTGCAGCATCAGGAGGAAATTTTTTTTTTTTAAATAAGAATGTTACCCTACACTGGGATTCTCCTGTATCGTGGGTGCGTTTACAAATTTTCACATACACAAACGCCCAGATCCGGAACAACTGTTTGTAGGCCATACAAATATTTGTTCCGTGCGGGAATCGAACCTACGACCCGTATCGCAGAAGCCAATCGTTCAACCACTGCACCAAACGTGTCGACAATCAATGTTGAAATTATTATTATGTTATATTGTCATGGTAATTGAATTTTTGTGCGAAGTTTCAGAGGAATCGGTTAAGCAGAAGTAGTTGAAAAATCTGTCGCGAGATTTGAATCAAACAAACAAATATACGAAGTAAAGCTAATTAAAACCGTTTAATAATAAAAAAGAACAACGCAAATAAAATAAATATACTCAGAACAGTTTTAAAACAGTCTTCTTCTTCTCTCGTCTCGGCACTCATGCCATTGTGAAAAGGTTAGCAAGTTAGCAAGGATATAAAACAAAATATAATAATAAAAATGTTCGTACTGCCTAGCCTTTTCCCAACTATGCTGGGGTCAGCTTCCAGTCTAACCAGATGCGGCTGAATACCAGTATTTTACACGGAGCGACTGCCATCAGACCTCCGCAACCCAGTAATTGGGCAATGCCGATATTCTAAGGTTAGACCAGTTGTAAAAATATAAAATACTAGCTGTGTCCTCACGGCTCCGCCCGTAGCCTATGTTATTCAGTGATAATGTAGCTTTTTAACGGCAAAAGAATTTTTGAAATCGGTCCAGTAGTTTTTAAGTTTATTCGTTACATACAAAAATACAAATCTTTCCTCTTTATAATATTAGTATAGATAAAAATGTATTGTACCAAATAAATGTAAAATCAATGTCTTTAAACACGTGCACCAATAAATGGTTGAAACTGTTGAGTTACTAAGTTCGAGTTCTTTACAAAGGAAACATGATTTAAAGTTGTTGGAAATGTTATGCTTTTGTTTGTGCGCTTAGATATTGGGTTACTTTTTAGTTTTAGTATGATTTGAACTAAAACTTTGGTCAAAGTTTAAAACAGACTTTTGGATGGTGTTTTTTTCCTTTAAAATCAATAGAAAGGTAATCGAGTTAGAATTTACCGCTAAAATGCGCCATGCAAAATAAAAATTCGTTTTCAATACTTTTTATGTTGAAAAAAATATCTACCTTGCCTATACCCTGTAACAACCGAATACATAAACATAACATCACGCCTTGTATTCCCCAAAGGGTTCGGCAGAGGTGATATTTTTATACACCCTCGTTTCGCCAGTTATGTTTCAGTCCCATGTAATAGGGGGCGAGCCTATTGCCATTAACCGGGGCACAAATCCAGACTCCGGGCAGCTACTGAGAAATTCCTAATGGAAAAACCCAATAAAACTTTGTCCAACCTGGGAATCGAACCCAGGACCCCTTGCTTAGCAGTCGCGTTTGCGACCACTGGACCAACAAGGCAATACATAAACATAAAATCATTAGCCCATTACTGCCCCACTGTTGGACACGGGCCTCTTCTCAGAATGAGAAGGGTTTAGGCCTTAGTCCACCACGCTGGCCTGATGCGGATTGGCGGACTACACACACCATCGAGAACTTTATGGAGCCCTGTCAGGTGTGCAAGTTTCCTCGCGATGTTTTTCCTTCAACATTAACGCAAGTGATAATGAAAATCTGATCCGCACATTAATTCGAAAAGTCAGAGGTACGGGCGGGGATCGAACTCAGACCCTCCTGTATGAAAGGCAAGCGTCCAACCGCTAGGCTATAACCCGAATACATAATTATCCAATTAAATTAATAACAGACAACCATTAAAACTTCTGTAACTTACAACATAAACACAACCCTTAACACAAACAAACTCGTATCACGTGTTAACCCTAAATGCATTGTCTAAAATAACAGAATACAACGTGAACGTAATTCATAATTGCACTAAATTTAGACTTGTCAGTTTCAGCCAACAGCACCCGAGGGGTTCCCGTGCGGAATTATTTGTGCCAAGACTCCTGTAATAGCTCGGCAGATGACGTTTTATGGAATTAGGCTGCCGGGATTTGGATAAATTGAATGAGATGTGCATTAATATTTATGTTAACAAGTTTTGTAATTTTAGGACGAGCATTAGAATTTAGAATTTGCCTCGTTAAACAGTCTCTCCAGGGTAACGTTTTTTATTTTAAATCTCTAACTTCTATAGTTTAGAAAAAATTGAAATTTTAAAAGTGTGATACTTATTTTTGCAGGCCAGTGTAGTTGGGAAAAAGATAGGCAGAACACTTAGAATTTTGAAATTCGAATTTATTGTTTTGAAAATTAGATTGAAATGTTTGCGAGTATTTGACACTTTTTTGACTGTAAGTAAAATTATATTTGCGCGATATTATACAACTTTAAATTACGTTCTGTCAGTTTTGTTTATTTCGTTGGAACTTATTTTTTTTAGTCTAAAAAGAATGACATCTTCTGAATTAGTAGCCTGTACTAAGTCTTGGAATAGGAGAACACCTCTGCTTACCCTTTTGAGTATTACAGGCGTGGTTATAAAAATAACCAATAATTTAGTACGTCCAATTTACGGGCAATAGAAAAGATATAAGTTTATTGCAAACGTGCAGCGTTCCCCAGCCTCAAACTGAATACAAGAAAAACACAGATGTTCCCCTGAACAAAAATATTGTATTTTCGTCTCAACGGAGATAAATCTAGGTATATAAAAGATTTTGAGGATCATTGTCGCAGTTGTCGCGTCATATGGTGAATGGAAGCGACTCGGAAAAATTTATGGCCTTGCAAATAACGTAACTAAGCTTCTCGGTATTACAGTTACGGGTGTCAGAATTGATATAAAGAATATTACCTACTCGTATGTTTGAGAAATTACGGTGTTCTCAATGTTATTTGAAAAATATTCATATTATACACTCGGGAGCAATGAATCCGGGTCACCAACATAAACATAACAATGTTAAAATGTTAAACGATGTGTGACATTGTTTTCCGAGATATTAAGGTTTATGTATGTTAGCGGTGATAGCCTATTGTTGTGACCGTCGGAGTGCTAAGTCATAGATCTCGAGCACCAAAACACGCACCTCTGACTTTTAGGGTTCATGTGTGTATTGTATAATTAATAATTATCACTTGCTTAAAAAAAAGCGGTGAAGGAAAACATCGCGAGGAAACTGGCTTGCCTGAAAGATATTTCTCGACGGTATGTGAAGCCAAGTCAAAGGCCCTTGGGAGGCATAAACTCTGACACCAGGCTAGTTACTAACCACACGAAAACAAGAAGAGGAGAAATAACAAAGGAGCAATATTTTATAAAAACAAATATGTTAGTCAATTCGTGTACTCATCACGTCACTCTTATATAATCTGTCCTAATACTTTCAATAGCAAATAAGGCAGTCAATTCTTATCCAAAGTAAAGATGCTATAGTAATTCTAAAATATTTCTCATTTATTATGTCAACTGCCTCGTTGGTCTAGTGGTGGTAAGCGCGACTGCTGATCGTGAGATCCTGGGTGCGATCCTTAGGTCGGGCAAAGTGTTATTAGGTTTTTCCGCGTGGAATGTCTTAGTAGCAGCCCGGAGTTTGGATTTGTCAGTTGATGGCAATAGGTTGAACCTGAACGGCGAAATGAGGGTGTTACTATACACCTCTGCCCAACCCTTCGGGGTATACAGACGTGATGTTATGTAGTAAACATAACCTACAGTAGTACTAAACAAACGGGTTGGTTAGCCGGCTAGAAAGCGGATCGATTAAGCGGATCTGTTAATGGATAAATTCTGTTAGTTGCAGATTGTTCCACAACTCCGTCCGGCGGCTTCCTTCTGATATTCTACAACTATTCACGGTATTCTGACTTGTAACAATGCTTGATAAACATTAATTAGTAATACTGGGTATCTGTATACATACATACTAGGTGATTTTGGGTCTGTAATGATTTATGGAGTACTTCGCAGTAAGAAAGAAAAGAAAATTAATTTATTCAGCCAAGAACACAATGACAGCATAAATAAAATTAAAATAAAGAAAGAAAGAACAATATAAAAAGAATTAAACATACACATTTTATGCTGTCGAGCATGTCCATGCCGAAAAGGTCACCAACTCAGCATATGCTAGTCGTCAAACACCCAGCGCTGATTTTCAGCTGGCACCCCCGCAGTGACACACGGATGGAGGTAGTTAATTTTAAATATATATTATATTATATTTGACCAGATAAAAGTGTTTTATAATGTGTCAATAAACAATGCAGAGTAGTTACATTACAGTAGGTATACTAATATAATTTTAACCATTATGATAAAAAGTCAATAATAAAACCAACCCAACTCTCATGAGCATGGAGAGTTTACTTTTTTTTAATTCGAAGAACAAACATTTTATATTTATCTAGTATATTCCGCACGCAGTGTTTTCCAACCTACTGTTAAAATACTAAACCCATTTAAAGTACAAAAGTTTAAAAAAATAATTCAATAACTTATTTATATTTTGTTGAAATCGTTTTTAGTGCGGTGGCCAGCACTAAAAACGATTTCATCATAGTAAATAGATCATTAAATAAAAATAATCCTTGATCGTCAGGAGTCCGGACTGCAGTTGTCTATGCCATATATTCTGGAAATCGAAGAGGAAAACGAACCACGTAGGCAATGGCTTAGCAGGCTGTCGCTAATAATATCTTTTATCTGCTATAATCTGACGTTACTTTATTGGTATACGTGACTTCTTGAGACTTCGTTTTGAAATCTCTGCATTACTAAGATGTCGTAGACATCTTGATTATATTTATAGTAGGTTTTTCGGAAAGGGGGTACTAATCCGCGGGCCACTTACAATATCACTGATGACTGTTTTAAAGCTAGTGTTAAAATTTCAAAATTCGATAATTTTTATATGCACTCCAATGTTGTTTTTTTTTATAAATTCTACAACCCTGTTTTAGTTATGATTTATTATTCAGAAAATGGAACTTCCAATCCGTGAACCCAAATATGACCTAAAATGTAAACACAGTTGATCATAGCTGAGGATAGATGGATTTTAGTGCATTTTTTATGAAATCTTTAAACAGCCATTTCTCTAGAACTATTGACTTTTGGGGAATGTTGTAGAACAAAAGTTATTCATTATTATGAGTTCTTTAGCCACCTTTCAGATTAGCACTCCCTTTCCAACTGACCTTGTATATTACCTAGATAGATTTTAAAATTCCATAAATAACTTTATAAATAATACCTACCTACCTAAGATCCATATCACACTGTCACCTATATTATCAAGTTGTAGTATAAACGAACACTTTCTGATCCTTATTTACTATAGACAACACAGAATGAATCAACCTTTATATTTTTTTAACTGCCGTTCCAAACAATTAAATTTGGAACACGCCTATAAAATAAATTCAACTGTCATCCTTACTAATCCTTACTAATATTATAAATGCGAAAGTTTGTATGTATGGATGTATGGATGTTTGTTACTCTTTCACGCAAAAACGGCTGAACGGATTTGAATGAGATTTGGCACACAGATAGACTATGCCCTGGATTAACACATAGGATAATTTTTATCCGGGTACATCAAGTGGTTCCCCTAGGATGCGGGTGAAACCGCGGGTAATAGTCTAAAATGCTTTGTCCTGAATGACTGACTGACGGATCAACGCACAGCCTAAACCGCTGATCGTAGAGACCTGAAACTTGGAGGGCGTGTTCTTTGTATGACGTAGGCATCCGATAAGAAAGGATTTTCCGAAATTCTACTCCTAAGGGGGTGAAAAAGGGGGCAAAGTTTGTATGGGACAACGTGATTCCTTGGTCCAATCTACTTCAAATTTTGCATAAACCTTTTTTAACAGAATTGATGGAAGACGTGTTTCGTATTTTATTGAAATTCATCCTCTAATGGTATTAAAAAGGGGTAGAAAGTTATTTTGGCGGTGATTTGCTTCGAAGTTGATATCGATAGTTGGTAAGGATTAGAACATATTGGTTATAAATTATACGAATCAATCCATATTTAAAAAAAATGTAAAATACAAATATAAAAGAATATTTAAATCGGACTAGAATTTCAAATTTCAATTTTATTTGTTCTTGGATATTTGAATGAAAAACTTACCTTATACCTTGATTTTCCTTCAAAAATTCCTTGGAAATCTCATAAATTACCTACTTAGCAAATATTTGCGATTGCTGTATAATTTGTTTGGAAGTTTATTTTCATTATTTCATTAGAATATTTTCAGTGTAGTTAATTTAATTTCTTTTCAATTTGTTGTTATAATAATTAAAAAGGATTCTTTGTGTTTGATTTGTTAGTGTATAATATAGGTTTTTAGTTTTAATAGTAAAAATATCTGTGTTTGATTTGTTGTGTATAATAATAGTTATAGTTTTCTTTTAGTTTGTTTTAGAAGTTTAATTTTGTGTGTATTGTTTTTCGCAATTTATTTACACTTATAAATTTGTCTGTGTCCATTTTAAAAATGGGTGCAGAGTTGGTTAACATCAATGGGAAATTAATAAACCTTACATTGTACCAATAGATGGCGCAAGCCTTTTCCGTACGCTTTTTGATTTGTTGTACGGCACACAAGAACGCTCAATGGATATTCATAAAGAAATTGTGTGTCATGTGACGAACAATTGGGATGAATTTGCTGTTATGTATCATGACCGTCATGGCAACAATCATAGGACAAAAGAAGAGTATACTTTAGATATGTTACAAAACTCTACATATGGCAGTTTTTGCGAGTTAGTTGCAGTCGGTCAAATATACCCATTTGTATTTGAAGTGTATTGAAATGACAACCTGTATGCCAAATTTGGTACAGAGGACCAACCTATCAAAAGGTTACGTTTTCCCCAAGATCTTTCTAATAGTCACTTTGATGCCTACGCTGATGCGGATAGTGATAATAACACTGATGAGCGTCCAATAGCCAAAAAACGGCGCATTGAAATGGCTGTATCTCCGACGTTTACTCAATCTTCACTAATTTCTAATGTTGTGCAAGACTTTCATTCGCCTACTTATACAATTATTGAATCTGAATGTGGGTCAGATTTAATTTCTTCTTTGTCCACTAATAATTGCATAGCATTTCCAACATTCACTACCCAAGAGTCAGTTCAAAATGAAATTAGATTGACAAATAATCATTAAAAAAAGCATTAGAGCAGTGGTGGCCCAGTGGTAACGGCCCCGACTTACGAGTTGTATGTCGTGGGTTCGAACCCCGCCAGGCGCATTACTTTGTGTAATTTATTTCATCACCACTGCTCTCAAAACGGTGAAGGAAAACATCGTGAGGAAACCGGCATGTCCTAGAACCAAACATTCGAAGACATGTGACATCTACCAACCCGCACTGGGCCCGCGTGGTGGATTACGGCCCATTCCCTCTCACAGAGAGGAGGCCTGTGTCCCAGCAGTGGGAACATTATAGGCTGCTGATGACGATGATGATTCAAATTATATGAGAGTGGGCGTTATTTGAGTAGTTCGGAGGCAGTTTGAAGGATTTTAGGGTTTCCCATACATGAAAGGTTTCCCGCAGTCATACATTTAGCTGTCCACCTTGAAAATGGCCAACGAGTCTATTTTAATTCCGACAACCTCGCCGACATAATTAATAGCCCACCAAAAACGACACTGTTAGCATTTTTTGATTTATGTCAAACAGATGATTTTGCTAAAACCCTTCTATATGCGGAAGTGCCTTCATATTTTGTAAGGCAAAAAAATTAATTTGTGAGAAGGAAAAGAGGAAAACCCGTAGATGGCTGGCCAGGAATAATGAAAGAACACGCTCTAGGTAGAGTGTACACGGTTCACCCGAATAACACCGAGTGTTACCATCTTCGTTTACTTTTGCACGAGGTTACCCCCTGGTTAGGGGTCCATCGTCCTTCGATGACTTGAAGACTGTCAACGGTGTCCTCCAACCAACTTTTCAATTAGATTGCATGAAACTTGGCTTGCTAGAGGACGACAAACATTCAGATTCTGCCCTAGAGGAAGCAGCCCTATGCGAGTCGCCATTTAAAATGCGTGAATGCGTTTAAAGTGCGTGCGTGGCATTCTGTCAGATTACAGACGCAATAAGTCTTTGGGTAAAATACAGGGATAGCCTATCAGAAGACTACAAACGACAAGTGGAAAAGTTTTCTAGCATTATAGATGAACATCTAGCAGATGAAATCTACAATAAATGTCTGGTCACAATAGGAGAAGCTGTATTAGCATTAGGAGGACAAAGCCTACAGCAGTACGGGTTGTCTCAGCCTCAAAGGTCTGAAGGCTTACACAATAACCGGGACTACCTGAAGGAAACAAGTAACGATGTCAATTCCTTAGCAGAAGTGGTGTCAATGAAGGCTCTGTAACCAATGAACAAAGACGTATTTATTATAAAATACTTTCTAGTATCGATGCAGGTGTAGGTGATATCTTTTTTTGGATGCTCCTGGTGGAACAGGCAAGACTTTTCTATTAAATTAACTGTTGGCCAAAGTGAGAAGCAATCGTGATATCGCTTTAGCGGTCGCATCGTCCGGAATAGCTGCCACGCTGCTGGAAGGAGATAAAACTGCACACTCCGCGTTTAAACTTCCTCTCGATTTGATACAACCCCAAACCCCACTCTGCAATATACCCAAACAAAGTAATATGGCAGAAGTACTCCGCAAAACGAAATTAATTGTTTGGGATGAGAGTACTATGGCTCATAAAGGGAGTTTCGAATCCCTAAATAGTTATTTACAAGATGTTAGGAATAATAATTGTCAAATGGGAGGAGTTACTGTATCGTTAGCAGGCGATTTCCGGCAGACTTTACCCGTAGTGCCCAAAGGAACGCGAGCAGACGAAGTTAAAGTGTGCGTGAAGCGGTCTCATTTGTGTGTTGTTGTGGCCTTCAGTGACAAAACAGAGCCTTACCAAAAATATGAGAGTCCATCTGAGGGGAGATGTTACAGTTCTCAGATCTGTTGCTTAAAATAGGAAATGGTGATTTCCCGGAACTGGATAATAATATAATTCTACGCAGACGAAGTCGCGGGCAAAAGCTAGTTGTAAATACAAATAGGTATTATTTGCCTTTTGGGAGAGGCAAGGACGAATGTTTATTCAGCCTAACTTGAAGTTTTAAAGGAGACATTCCAAGTTGAATGCGTAACTTGAGCAATTTTATCGGAATTGCTACTTTTCTCGTTAGTACTTTGTGCAACTTGTTTTTAGTTAGACATTTTGAAATTACGATCACATGGTATTTACTTACTGATTTAGTATGTGAGAATATTTATTGAAATTTCTTGATTCTTAGATTAATGATTCATCACCGCTGCGTCAGGACTTGAGTACTGAAAACTTTTGTATTAGGCACATTAGCAATCGCATAGCTGACTATTCTTCATTTATATTTAACATACCATTATGTCTGTATTCTCCTAAGGGTTGGGCTGAGGAATATAGTAACACTCTCATTTCACCGTTATGTTTGTGTGTAATAGGGGGCGAGCTTATTACCATCAACCGGGCACAAATCCAAACTCCGAGCTGCTACTGAGGAATTCCACACCCGATAACACTTTGCCCGGCCTGGGGATCGAACACAGGACCTCACGATAAGCTTGTCACCACTGGACCAACGAGGCAGTTATCATTAGTTAGTCATTTATATTTCTCAGGGGCTCATTGCTAATCATCAACCGCGCGAATCATACGATTTGCAAGGTTAAACTGCGCTTGCCATGGTTAGTCTATGGATGGGTGACAATTCGTTACACATCGAGACCCCTCCGTGCCTCGGAGAGTACGTTAAACTGTCGGTCCCGGGTGTCATATGAATACCTATGACAGTCGTTACAGATACGGGTAGTCAGAAGCCCGAAAATCTGACAACTAGTCTAACCTTAGGATATCAGCATTATCCAGTAATTGGGTTGCGGAGGTCTAACGGCAGTCGCTCCGTGTAAAATTCTGGTATTCAGCCGCATCTGGTTAGACTGGAAGCCCACCCCAACATAGTTGGAAAAAGGCTAGGTAGATCAGTCATTCATATTTCTCCTACAAAATGTTGATTTCCGTAATAAAAAGAAACCAATATCTCATAGATTTGTAGAAGTGGAGTCCGTGGCTTACAAGCATAATTAAATACAAAAAATTACGTCACAAATTTCAAGTTCGGATATCTAACCCTGAAATTGATCATGAATAAATCTGTGGAAGTTTCGAGGTCTTAATAAATCACATTAAAAAGTTTTAGGGCCATTTGGGAAATTCCAAAAGTTTATATCCTTAAATAAATTTTATGGTTCCTTATTGTACTGTGAATCTGATCTGATTTGTGCCTAGGGTTGCCAACATTTTTTCAGCGAAATACAGTATTTTTCAAAATAAGCTATAAAAAATATAGTACACTTCTAAAAAATATAGTATTGGAAAAAATAGACAAAGATATAAGTATTTGTTAGTTATTTATTTTTATAAAAACTATATTTCTTTGCACTTCTTGCATTTTTTAAACAATGTTTTGTCTGAAATAAAAGTGACATATTGCTTTATTAGATTTAGATGTTGTCAATTTGATATTGACAACTGACGTGCTGCCAGCGCCTCCAGTTAGTATAGAGCGCAGTGGGAGCCAAAGACAAAAGATTGTAGATGCGTTCGGAGTCTGGAACTCGTTTACACAAACTCGCCTCACTCAAAATTTAATGTAAAGGCACGTTAATTATTTTAAAAAATAAATATTTGTTTGTTAGATTTCGTTCGGTGTTGAAAATATAGTATTTTTGCGTACTATATATTTCTTCAACAGTACATAGTACGCCGACCCGAAATATAGTACAATACTATATATTATAGTACGGTTGGCAACCCTATTGTGCCCGAAGATGTATCGGAAATTAGAGAATTTATTATAATTTTACCTTTGGGAGGCGATTTCATTTGGAACTGGTAAATTATGACGTAACCAGTACAAGATTATTCAGTATAAACTTAAAAAATAAAATATCTGGCTTCTTTAGTTTATAATTTTCTTTGAACGGCACGGTTTCTGCGCCACTGGTCACGAGTTTTATTCCCACACGGAACAATTTTGAGCAAGTTATATTTGTGTCTGTAAATGCACTCGCGATACAGGAAGCATGCTAATGTAAAGAAAAGTTTATAAGAAAAGAAGAAATAATTTTAGCCTCTACTGCCTCGCTCGTCTAGTGGTGGCAAGCGCGATTGCTGATCGTGAGGTCTTGGGTTCGATCCCCAGGTCGGGCAAAGTTTTATTGGATTTTTCCGTGTGGCAGCCGGAGTTTGGATTTGTGCCCGGTTGGTGGCAATAGGCTCGCCCCATATTACATGGGACTTAAACATAATGGCAAAATGATGGTGTTACTATACACCTCTGCCCAACACTTCGGGAAATACAGGCGTAATGTTATGTTTATGTTACCAGAGACCACTTTCGGAAAACTTCATCCCTGAACGAGTTTAGGCATAAAGGGAAAGATAGAATGACCCCACGTATGCAACGTATTCAACGTATTATGACAACTTTCAGTGCGAACATTTTCTATGAAAGTAGACACTAAAGAAATGTACTGTCATACGTAACGAAATCACATGTAAGCTTGTTTCTAAAACATCTAGTTTCAAAGGAAATGATTTGCATTTTGCATTGTATGTTATTCAGATGTCATAATGCATCACATATATAATATAAATATAAAATGTAAAAACTTTGCCCCACACTAGGATTTCTCCTGTATCGTGGGTGCGTTTACAGACACAAGTCTTCACATGCACGAAAGCCCAGACCCGGGCCAACTATCTGTAGGCCATACAAATATTTGTTCCGTGTGGGAATCGAACCCACGACCCGTAGCGCAGAAGCCAATCGCTCAGCCACTGCACCAAACGTGTCGTCAAATATGATGCATACATGGGATCATTAGATAGCCTAAATTAGTGACAGCCTAGTGGTGTGACCGTCTGACTGCCAAGTCATAGGCACACACCTCTGACTTTTCGGATCCATGTGCGTATTGTATAATTATCACTTGCTTAAAAAAGCTGAAGGAAAACATCCTGAGGGAACCGGCATGCCTGAGAGATATTTCTCAACGGCATGTGAAGCCAAGTCAGAAGCCCATGGGCGGAATAAACTCTGACACCAGGTTAGTCACTAACTACACGAAAAGAAGAAGATGGGATCAGTTTATCTTTTCCATTAATTTCGTTATCATTTAAGATGTGCTATGATGTGATTGCATAGGGAAACAGATTAAGAAAACAATTCCCTTCTGTCACCGGACAAGTGAGTCGTGGGAGGGGGGACGTACCCGGCACTATAATTGTGCCAGAAAACTGACAATAGGCTCGCCACCTATTACATGGGACTGAATACAAGAGGCGAAACGTGGGTGTACAGATATTCCTGTAATAGAAGAACAACTCTGCTTACCCCTTCGGGAATTACGTGCGTGAGAATTTATATGATGAGGTGCAACCACAAACTCCTTTATTCATTACCTCAAACGTAATGAATAAACTCACAATGACTGTCACTTTTTTATACCAACGTAATAAAATGTATGCCCCGGAACAAATGCTCAGCGTTGAGGAGACTTGTACTATGACAAAGCGACGAGATAAGAACGGAACGGGGGGCACGACGTATACAAATGCAAGTTGTTAGAGCTACGTCATCTGTACACCCTACGGCAAGCCCCTACTATGTGGAACTATTTGCATAAGCCGTGGAATTGAAGAGAGTTTGAACGTCGAACAGATGAGTTAATTCGAAAGCGCTGCGGGTTGATAGGTCTTATTTAGATCTTTGTGAAGTGTTATTGATTTTGGTGTTATGGATGATGCGATCAAATTCACACAAATAATTGGTTTATACAGTAAATAATGGAATCAGCTGTTATTTTTCGGAAATCTGCCAAACTACATAGTTGATCAATCTTGGATGTAGTTTGTAGCACCGCCCTAGCCCGTAAATATACGCAAATGCAGATGGTGCGATTAATATTAGGTCCCCCACCTATGAAATCATCGTTTTGTATGGAGAATTTTAAAGAAGTTGCATTTTTCATACTAACATTTTCTTAATTTATTTATCAATGAACACTAATGTTTTAAAACTTTTATGCACTAATGTTTAAAGACTAAGATAACGTATGACACTTAGATTATGCGACAAAAATAAGTTTTGGCAAAGTTAAAACAAAAATAGTGGTCATTTCTGCTAACAAAAAGAGGAGTCATTTTTAAGGTATTTTTTGTTTAGAAAACTATATGTAATAAGGTTTTTTACTATTGGTAGTTGTCTATGATGGTCATTATTCGATATAATATCAAGCAATTGATGAATATTAAAAATCATAGAAGTGACGAGGTTCTCTATTTGTGAGAAAAAAACGCCAATTTCATACGTGGACCTAATATAATGCAGGCATGCTCAGACCGCGGCCCTTCGTCAATATACGTGTGGCCAGCCCGCAAATTAAACTCTTTTGCATTCGTATGAAAATACTGTAATATTTTAAGAATAGCGGCCAACTTAAGATTACTAAATAAAGGTTTTTTTTAAATGTCCTGTCTACTTCTTTTTAAATTAATTTTTATTTCCACTGTTTTGGTTATTTTTAATTATGTTGGTCCGCGTGTAGCTCATAGTCTAACGCTAGTGGCTCCTAGTCCTAATAATTCTGTGCATTCCTGGTATAATGCAACATACAACCTAAACCGATACGACACGTTTTTCGGCCATCCACAGGGCATAAACAAACAGTAAATAATTTCTAATAAAGCAACTAAATTGTGATATCAACGTTATTTCACTAATTGAATATTTTTCGGTTGAACGTCTGAGTTTACATGTCCATTCTCGTTTAAGATTTTGCTTCAATTTCATTATCTGCTAAGATGTGAAATTCTTTTTTAAATTTTTCATCTCGTTTTACTAATTAAATACTAAGTACAGTATTCGGTACTTATAAAAACACTAGTGGACCCAATAGACGTCATCCTACCCGGGAAAGCAGGGCCACCTACCGGGTCTAATTGTGAATCTAAACCATCCAGGGCGCCACCCAAACGAATACAAAAAAAATCATTTAAATCGGTCCAGCCGTTTAGGAGGAGTTCAGTGACATACACACGTACAGTCGAATTATATACCTATATTTTAAATTGTTTTATATTTATGTATTAAACTAACACACTGTAAAAGTAATAAATATAATTAGCAATAAAAAAAAAACTTTGTGACAATATTTATGGCAAGACTAGGTGTATAAAGATATGGCAATAGGCCCGCCCCCTATTACATGGGACTTAAAAATAACTAGCGAAACGAGGGTGTACTAAAAACAATTCTGCCGTAGCCTTCAGGGAATACAAGGCGTGATGTTATGTTTTATGTTCAGGTTTTAAATTAAAAAAAAACAATTAAGAATAAAATGGTAGGGGTTATATTTGCATAACAATCGCTATTGTTAAACAAACAACGATCTGAAATAAGCATGTCGTCAATTTCCGTCGACTATTTGAAGTTTTCGATTTGCCTCATTGGTCATTAATTACATTTCTTAATTATTAATTATGATGTTTCTAGCTTCCGCGGTTTATGTTGCATTTTCTGTCAGTCAATCAGTCATGGAACTGTTTTATATTAAAAACTAGTTGCCCGGACAGACTTCGTTCTGTCAAAAGTTATTGGCCTGTAGTGGGAAAAGAAAAGTGTTATTTTTACTATTTTCCACGCGATTTTTATGTTCTTTCTCTCCATAAGAACCTTCCCTGTGCCATAAGGAATATATAAAAAAAATAGCCGAATTGGTCAAGCCGTTCTCAAGTTTTGCGCTTAGCAACACATTTGGTGATTCATTTTTATTTATATAGATTACATATTTACTTAAAGATAGAAAAAAACTGCCTCGTTGCAAGCGCTGGTGATCGTGAGGTACTGGGTTCGACCCCAGGTCTGGAAAAATGTTATTGGGTTTTTCCGTAAGGCATTCCTTAGTAGCAGTCCGGAGTTTGGATATATGCCCGGATGATGACAATAGGTTCGCCCCCTATTACACGAGACTTAAACATAATGGCGAAATGAGGGTGTTACTAAACACCACTAAATGATAAATGATTTTTATTTCTGTAAATAAATCTGTTACAGACACTTTTACAAGTGACTGTAATATTTTTTTTTAAGACTAGATGGCGCCGGCATTTCCTATCTGACTAGCTCTGAGAAGAAAAGCCGAAACAAACTCAGAGATCAAAGTCTTTTTTAAAGTCCAGACATTGTAGTACACGAACTATGCGAGTTATGTTCTAGGGAGCTCAACAACCCGACCGCTGCACTGCCCTACCCTTCGGAGAATACAGGCGTGATGTTGTGTATGTATAATGAAGTCAACATTGTCAAGTTAATATTGACTATAACGTTATTTAATTAAGTTCAAACAAAGCCGATTACGAAGGTCTGATAAACATAAATAGCGTGACGGTTTCATTACCATCGTTGCGAGATTAATTGAATATAAATTGACGTAAGCATGCTTGATCATCTGCTTGTCGGGATGGGATGTGACGGATTTGTTACGTTCCACTTAGCACTGGTACATACTTTTTAATAAGTGCTACGCATTGTAACGGGTGATTCATTTAGAGGTACTTTTTTCAAAAGTAAAAGAAATAAAAAGTACAAATTTATCGGGTTATACATATTTATTATCAAACAAAAGAACCATTTTTGACACTTATTTTTAAACCTTTCTTTTTTCAAATGTTGGCCGTAACTGCGGGTAACACAGTTCATTCTGAAGTTCCAATTTTCGATAACGCATCCGAGCATTTCGAGTGGTATTTGGCGACTAATGCGAGTAATGTTGACTTCCAATTCCTCAACCGTACCCGGGTTAGCCAGGTAGACCTTGGACTATTTGCTGCCTGAAATTGAACCCCATGATCTTCAGGACGTTTGGTACCAACAACTTACTACTTGCCACACAGCCCATGAAACCATAGCTTTATTGCGAGAATAATTCAGTGAACAGTTAATATCGCGCTATGGACCGGTGAATTGGCCGCCTAGATATCACTATTTAGTATCTCACTTTCTGAAAATGACAACATACTATTATCATCAATTCCTTGTGACAGTTCATTATAGCGGTCACTGGGGGCCCATATTCAGCGATTAGCTTGTGCGCTACAGGTCGTGGTTTCGATTCCCGCACGGATCAAATATTTGTATGGCCTACACATAGTTGTACCGGGTCTGGGCGTCTGTGCATGTGAAGATTTGTGTCTGTAAACGCACCCACAATACAGGAGAAATCCTAGTGGGGCAAAATTTAAAAAAAGAAAAAGAAAACATTTTAGGCAATTGCGTTCCTAGAAACTATCTTTAAGATACCAATTGCTATATTTTCCAGATACACTTTGTTCCCGCCAGCACTGTTAGAGGTGATTAAAAAGTTAGTTATGTCAATAGATTTTCATACATAAGTACATAAACTCACGCATTTTTCCTATGGGGGTAGGCAGCAATTATAGATGGCCACATGCTACGATCCTTACATACTCCTATCGCTTCATACACGCACGCCGGTTGAGACTACTACGCACCTCTCCTTTGTGAAGTACGTCAACAATATCATCGATGTATGTTTTTCTAGGGCGTCCTCTACCGGCATTTCCATTGACATCCGCCTTATAAATTCCTTTTGTTAATCGCCGTTCACTCATTCTTTCAACATGACCAAACCACCTAAGCATACTCCTTAAACTCCTCTCGACAATAGATTTATTTATAGAAAAAAAAACATTTCTCTTAATTTCAAAAGAGGCAGCAGCCTAGTCTATGACAGTAATTTCAGTAAAAATAAACAGGTAACATTCGCTCGTGATTCCTTTTCAGTACTAAACGAAGCATACCATTCACTTGAATCGCTTAATTAATATTAACTCCGACGTCACAGCGCACCTTAATAAAATTTTCGGGCCTTTTGTGAACTGCAGGCCGCGATTATGCAAATATATTAAATATCGTGTGTGTACACTTATTTATTGCGATCGAGAACATTCGTAATACGATTATCGATTCATTTCGTTCTTCGTGAATACGTGGCCTTTGAACTATTGTTTTATTGATGCAGTTCGACGTGTATTAATGACGTTTTTAAGGTTCTCGTTTATCAGGTCGTATCGTGCATTTTTTTAACAGTGGGTCTGCTTGATGTAGGCTATGATTCAGGGTTCTTATATTACCGTCCGTATATAAACCCCTCAAAACATGGTGGTCTAGCTGCAGTATTCCAAGAGGAGTTGTCAAAATGTGTCATCCATGAAGGTAAAGATGGAGATAAACATTTCGCCTTGAATATTTACTTTTGGAATTCTGTCTAAAATAGGGTATTTAGAAAGAGATAAATTTCCAAATTAAATATTCTATCTTTTGCTAAGTAGGGTATTTCGAAAGAGACAGAATTCTAAGGTTAGTATTCAAGGCCAAATATTTAGATTTTCAGTAGGTGTTCGTACTGTGCTCTCCATTTTTACCTATATCTTCATGGTGTCGTCTGGATTTCATATATTTGATAACATACTTTTTTTTATCTTACCAACTTCTCATGTGATATCAAAACAGCACATAAGAGCTTTAAAATAAGAGCTATTTATTTACACGAGCCTAGAAGCGTCAAGAATCGATTCTAGCACGTAATTTATACAGAGATTTTTGCTGAAAAACATTTGACTGTTGCGATTAATTGATTCACAGATGGCAACAAGCCACCAACTTCCATACCTAACCACAACTTTTCTGATCTAAATATAATGTTCAATGTAGAAATTCACTTTTTAAACAAACAGTGATTAAATCCCAATTACTTAAAAACCAATCTTTCGATCGCATAATCTCTAACAAACCAACTCGAAAAATTAAAAGTGAATTCCACATCGTCGCAGTTAACTCGAGTCCTTAATTTGATATTGAATATTTAACGCTTCAGGGCGAGGTCTTGCTTACATCTCACTTAAGGGCTCGTTAAGTGTTTTCGAAAGTCGCCATTAGAGTGAAATATGAATTAATGGCCATGGAGCGACGCTGCGGCGTCATCGGTATACGGCGTCAAGAATTGTCGGAGAAGAGAGAATGGTGTGGAGTATGTTTGTTTTTTATTCTTTGGCTTGGTTGCGTCGAGGTTAGACCAAACTTAGAATATATATACCCAGTAAGAGCGGGGGCACACGATGCGTTGCGGCGCCGCACCGCAAAGATTTCACCGTATCGGCGGGCACACGAGTGGTGCTACGTCGTTGTTATGTCGAAGCGGCGTCGCCGGCGCCCCAGCAGCGTTGGACAGATGGTGACGCATAGACAACTGAGCGGTGCCACTCCGACGTCGCAAGGCATTCACCCCTCCCCACCTCGTCTCGGTGGTTGCAAGTCCGGTGCGGCGCCACAGCGCATCGTGTGACATGCCACAGATATTTCTATGTAAGACGACGCAGTGACACCGCTCCGGCGCCGCACCGCCGCCGCAACGCATCGTGTGCCTCATTAGCGCGTTACGTTGCGCCGTCGCAACGGATTAATGCATTGTATGCCACAACTGCGTTGCGACGACGACGCACGCACCTCAGTCAGTCTCGTTTGTCCCTCTAGCAGTGGAACACTGTCCGTCGTCGCACCGGAGCTCCGACAGTGTAGCGCATCACCCTCCCCCCGCTTCGTCTTTCGTCCGCCGATCCGTTAAAACGTCGCGTGCGACGACGCAACGCAACGCAACCCACTAATGAGGCAGAGCTCTAACTGGGTTGCGGAGGTCTGATAGCAGTCGCTCCGTGTAAAATACTGGTATTCAGCCGCATCTGGTTAGACTGGAAGCTGACCCCAACATAGTTCGGAAAAGGCTAGGCAGGCACACTTGGTTGCGTTTGACCCTAGTCGCACCTGATGAGACAGGGTCTAAGATGGAGCATACGAATCCAAATGACAAAATTACAGAGGGATTCCCTCTGCTCTCACAAAGTACCTACACACGACGTCGTTAAAAATTTTATGTGGTATTTTTAATTCTTGGTGGCAGAAATATGATTTGGGTTTGAGGTACCTATTTATCAAAACAGTTAGGTAGATCTCGACGTCTGAACTGAGATATTTATCTTCAAAATAAAAATAAACTACGTCACAGAAAAAAAAATAACTCAATTCGACTCTACCCAACTTTATTGACAAACGCGCATAACCAAGTAAGCTGAGACGGTTGGGTTATGATTGATTATTACCTATTCTGTTGCCAGAGCTTTCACTGTGCTCATTCTGTGCGCACGACGAAGGCAAGGGCTCCCTTTAGCTGCTCGTTTCTATATTTGGAAACAAAGCAGCACTATGAACAAAGAAAACTACGGGTTTCGGGTTTACAATCACAATTCTGTCAACAACAATGAGGCGCGGAAGAGGGAGATGTTTCAGAGGATTGATGAAAAGGATGGTATTAAAGGTACGATAGTTATTAATGTACAGTACAGTACAGAACAGCAGTGATAGCCTACTGGTGTGACCGTCGGACTGCCAAGTCATAGGTCTCGAGTTCAAATCCAAGGCACGCACCTCTGACTTTTCGGATTCATGTGCGTATTGTATAATTATCACTTGCTTAAAAACGGTGAAGGAAAACATCGTGAGGAAACCGGCATGCCTGAGAGATATTTCTCGACGGCATGTGAAGTCAAGTCAGAGGCCCATGGGCGGCATAAACTCTGACACCAGGTTAGTCACTAAACACACGAAAAGAAGAAGAAGTTATTAAAGTAAATATCTGAAATAGTTAGGACAGGTCAACAAAAACCTGCTATGGCACTTTCCTCTAAAGGCCATTCGAGACGTTGCCCTACATTGTTACACTCGCCTAGTTTTTATACGACAATGTTTTGACTTTAAAAGAGACCTTGATTTCTGATTTTGTTTCGGCTTTCTTCTCATAGCTAACCAGATAAGAATGCCGGCGCCATCTAGTCCTAAAAAAACATTACAATGACTTGTAAAAGTGTCTGTAATAGATTTATTTACAGAAATAAAATTCATTTAAAAAGTATATTCAAGACAACAAGGGCGCGATATAATAATACTTTAATTTAGATTATCCTTCTTTTAATTATACGACACATAATTTAAATTCAAACCATAAAAAATAATTCTAATAAAATCCTATCTATGAAAAGGGAACCCTTTCCTCGTAATTATTCACCACTGAGATAAGTAATGGCCCTCATCTTAATCATCGTAATGAATCTTTTATTTTACTTAATTTCTTTTTTTTTCAGAGTATGACGCGAAGGATCTTTATGGTCCGGAGATTACTGATAAGGATGGCGCCCTCCTCGATGCTCACGACAGTTTCTATATAACTACGAAGAGTTTGCTTGTACTGTTCCAGATAATGGGAGTAATGCCTATCATGAGAGTACCTAAAAGTAAATATTTTTTCCACAACATATTCTTAACTTTTTTGTAATTTTAATTTTTCAGGCTTTGTAGATAGTCACTTGAATTATAATTAGGTATGTGTCTTCAGTAATTTTCTTATAAGAAAAAGAAACCCAACAGTTAACTTAATCCCAATAAACATTATTTAAAAGAGTGTTTAGAAAACTAATTTTGCTCAAAATAATGGTTTTCAGCACTTGATCTATTTTAACACAGACAGACGGAAACTTCAAACTTATAACACCCCTCTTTTTTCGTCGGGGATTGACATAAGGCCACGAAGATATTAAGTTTTACAGTGAGGTTAAGGAGCCGAACATAACACAATAGAATTTAAAAAGTTTAAAAACATATTTTTGGTTTGAAATTTTAAAACATCGGCATTCATCTTCATCAGATAGAATGCGGTCCTAAAACTTTATCTAAAGTTTAAAACATATATAAAGTTTTACAAAGAAAATGTGTTAAAGTTTTTCAGAATCCAATAACTTTGGAACATTGTTTGGATCGTTAGAGTGCACACTTGCACTTTGTGGGTGAACCATAACGCCTTCAAATATAATAAACGTCATGCAATTTTTTTCTTTTTTTTATTCAATTTTTTTTCGAGGCAATAGTTCTCTTTTTCGCAACTATGCAAGACTATGTACGTCCTATTTTATTACTTAAAAATAACATTAAATATAAAGAAATGTCATACATATAAAAAAATGATATCAGGAAACCGCTACACAATTCCACCGGCACGGATTCCCACAACAAAGGAATCAAATCGGCGAACTGATCTCTTATATTATTTCATCGTACCCTGTTTATGACACATTGTATGTTGTTGAGCGGGATCGATCTTTTTGTGGGTGTTTCAACATTGAAATCGATCTTTCACACTTCTTTACAAATAATCGATTCTTCTCGAACAAAAGTTCGTTAGGTGTTTAAATATGCATTGGCGTCAGTATTACTGCGCTTGTTGACTCAAATAAATTGTGTATTTACTTAAAAATAACACTTCGGAATACAAGGTTACGGCTTGTGCATAACATGTTACGAAAAGTTATTTTGAATTAGATCTACGGTTTGTTCGAATTCTACGTCTCACTTACCTTTATTGATTGGAACTAGATATGGGCTATTTTATATTTGAATATTCATCCACTTGATAAATACTCAAATATAAAATACTCGATAAACAATAAACAGTTCTTTACCAAATACCCGTTTTACTCTATTGTGTTTATACAATAGAGTAAAACTTACTTACTTACTTCAGGTATTTACTTCAACTCGAGTAAATACCTGAGTAAGAATCAATCTCATAGAACTAAGTCGTGTGTAACAAACAAAAAAATAGACATTGTAGAATTGTAGAATATTCCCTCATCCAAGTATTTGTAGCATTCACGGATAGAATTGACTTCTTAATGAACAGTTTGGTATTGCGGTAATTACAAATACCTACTACAATTGCTAAGTTCATTCTAAGGCCCGCTTGCACAGCACAGCGACTTGCTAAATACATACATAAACTCACGCCTTTTTCCCATGGGGGTAGGCAGAAACTATAGAACGCCACATGCTACGACACTTACATACCACTTTCGCTTCATCCACATTCATACATCTTGTCATACACGCACGCCGGTTGAGAGTACTACGCACCTGACCTTTGTAAAGAACATCACCAATAACATCGAAACCATGCTAAATACAATTAGTGCTAAACATGTATTTAAAATGTCATTGTATTTCCATCAATTAATTGTTTGTTTTTAATAGTGACAGTATTATGTTCTATGATTAGCGCTAATAAAATTGTATTTAGTGAGTTGTCGTGCAAGCGAGCCTAAGACTAAAGCATTTATATTTCTTTCTTTCTTTTTGTTCTATTTATGCCCCACACTAGGATTACTCCTGTATCGTGGGTGCGTTTACAGACACAAATCTTCACATGCACAAACACCCAGACCCGGAATAAATCTATAGGCCATACAAATTTTTGTTCCGTGCAGGCATCGAATCCACGATCCGTAGTGCAGAAGCCAATCGCTCAGCCATGCACCAAACGTGTCATTGAACATTGAAGTAATAATAGCCGTCTATTTTTCATAGATAAACAGACAACCAAGCGAACCACATATAATTGGATATCGAAGGCTACGCTGTGGGCATACTTAGTATGGAGCTTGGAATGCATTATTGTAGTGAAAGGTAAGAATACTCTAATAAAGTAATAGTAAGAATGATTTAAAACACGCAGTGATATCCTACTGAATGAACGCTTGCCTTCCACGCAGAATAGTCTGTGTTCGCTCCCAGCCCTTATCTGACTTTTCGTATTCATGTGCGTATTGAAATTTGACTATCACTTGCGTTAACGGTGAAAGAAAACATCATGAGGAAGCCTGCACACATTAGAGGTCTGCAAAAAAAAAACGTTCTCGATAGCGTTTGTAGTCTGCCAACCCGCACCAGGCCATTGGGTGGATTTAGGCCTAAACCCTACTCATTCTAAGAGGCCTGTCATCATCACCCTCCTGCCCTTATCCCAACTTATTGGGGTCGGCGCAGTGTCTTCTTTTTCCATACATCTCTATTAGCCTTCATTTCAGTAGTCACCCCCTTTCTAGCCATATCATCTTTCATACGATCCATCTATCGCCTGTGATGTGTGAAAATAATAGGCTGATTATGCTGAAGAATGATTAAAGATATCAACTTAATGTGTGTCACAAACATAGTAACTGTGTTTGAACAAACAAGTACATAACACCGCGCGCATTAATGAGTGAATTCATCTATACCTAAATACCTACTCGCGGCTTGAATATAGCAATCCCTTTTAATTGCTCCTAATTTCGACTGAAACTTTGCAAAGCTTTTGAAAAGTCAGGAAGCAATTTTCTATAAACTCTCTCTCTCTTTTCAGTCGGCAGGGAGCGCTTAGCAAATTTTCAAAGCAGTTCTAATAAACGATTTGACGAAGTTATCTATAATATTATATTTCTGAGCATTTTGATTCCGCATTTTCTATTGCCAATCGCATCATGGCGTCATGGACCGCAGGTTGCCATATTCAAAAATATGTGGACGCATTATCAAGTAAGTGCCCGTTCACACAGGGGATCCGTTTTAACGGATCCGTCGGTACTGGATATGTTGTTCACATCTGTACCGATGGATCAGTAAAACAAATGGCAGCTGCGTCGCATCTGGCAAACAGGATACCATAAAAATAACGGATGCAGTATTTTTTACTGGATTCGGAATACTGTCGTGTATGTGAACTCGCTCATTCAACTACAGGCGCCATCTCCAAAATAAAACGGATCCGCTAAAACGGATCCTGTAAACAGTTTCTGTGTGAACTAGCTGTAAGTAGTTGTCTTCTAGAGTCTGGCGAACGAAAGAAGTCCACGAAGAAAGGCAGCGATTTAAAAATATCTCTATTGGAAATGGGCTTTTGTAAAAAAAAAACAACCACTCGTGACAACGACATTTATTTGAATGAATAAATCAAACGCATTCTCGAAGAACGCGTAGAGTGAAAAAAGCAAAAACAGAATGAGGTTTTATCTGTTTAGGTATAGGAATATCTGTTTATACCAACAATCTCGACAACTACTTACTTATTTATTAGTACTAACCTGTGTCGACATATGAATCTACACTAATGTATGTACCTAACAAAAATCAATTTCTCTGGAAAATTAAACCGTTAATTAAGATAAGCTAGGAATATATTTATTCGCCAAGGATATGCTATAAAAGTTATTAGGTGTACAATTAGTTTTAGTTTTCTGGCACATCCACCTCTGCAAGAAGCATACGAATATTCTTAGGTTTTTTGTGTACGGTATAGTCAGTGTTGATAGCTGTTTTTTTTTTAAATTGCCGCCGTTTCTCGTGCACTGCTTTCGTTGGCCAGAGTCTACTATCCATGCTACGATGAGAATGTTGCTATCATTTTTCTTTTTGTTTGGTAAAAGTTTTGAAATTTCAGCCGGCCGCCTAGCCGAGGTTACCTACGGAGATAGTTTTGCGTTGTTTTTGAGTTCCTTTTAGCAGACACTCTTTAGCAGAGATTAATAATGATAGAAAAACACATTTATTTGTGAATAATTGTTAGCTTAACTTTTTTGTTGAACATTTCATTATTTTCCATTGTTTTGTTTTGGAGGGAAATTTTCTGCCTAGCCTTTTCCCAACTATGTTAGGGTCAGCTTCTAGTCCAACCAGATGCGGCTGAATACCAGTATTTTACACGGAGCGACTGCAATCAGACCTCCGCGGCCCAGTTATTGGGCAATGCCGATATCTTATGATTAGACCGGTTTTCAGTCTTTCGAGCTTCTGACTTCCCGTAACGACTGTCATAGGTATTCGAATGATACCCGGGACCGACTGTTAAACGTGCTCTCCGAGGCACGGAGGGGCCTCATTGTGTAACGAACGGCCACCCATCCACGGGTTAACCGTGGCAAGCGCAGCTTAACCTCACAACTCGTATCATGAGCGCGGTTAGTTATTAGCCACGAGGCCCTCTGTTTTAGAGGTTAATATATTAGTAAAATATAAAGTATATGATGACTCGCTGAACTTCGCACAACCTAAAAATTGTTTTTTTAGTTTTTTCACACCACCACTATTGGGGCGAAAAAAACAAAAATAAAACTTTCAAACCGGTCGAGCCATTTTCGAGTTTTTGCGAGATTTACGCACGGCAATTGATTTTTATACATACGAGTATGTAGATATATTTTTATTCGTCATGTTACCACATCTCAGTATATAAACTCAGGAAGTATCCCGGAGAACAAATTGAAAGCTTCATTCCCCGTCACTTAATCCAACGATTAGTCATCGTACCGTTCTAGATCGATGGGTCAGACGGTGTATCAACATCCATCTTGTAAATAAAGGATTCTCTCGTATTGAGAGCTAGACAGACTATTACAGGTATTATGTTACTATTTGTTCGGAATACTTCCATTAGTGATTCTTAATGGATCTATGAGGTTTCTTAATGGTTAGAAGTTAAGTCAGGTAAGAAGAATTCTTACAAGTGACTGCGTGATTGCTCCAGTTGCATGATTGTGTCCTATCTCCAAAGGGGTGAAGGGGTAGGGGGTGCAGAGAGCAAAATGTGAAAGTTGAACAATACCTAAACAACTGCCTGACCCTTTCTGATTACAGGAATGACGTTATTATTCGTTTATTCATTATATGTACATATCTTATTACATTTTTAAATATTTCAATAAAAAAATATATAAAAACATTTAAAAATATAAAAAATAGTAGCCCACCGGCATCGGGAACAGGGTCCAAGCTACCGGTGGTCAGGGCCTCAGAGAGAGGAACTTCCTGACAATACGTGCCGTGTCCAGAAGTACCGCTTTCTGTATCAGGCCCTTGACCCAGCTGCCCAACGAGAGCCTCTTCAGATGTTGGTCGAGGCTCTTGGCTATTAAGCCATTGGCCGTAACGACTATCGGCACAATGACTGCTGAGTCAATCTCCCACATGTCGACAACCTTGTGTGCCAAATCTTGATACTTAATTTCTTTATCTTTCTCGGCTTTCACAAGGTTCTCGGAATGACGTTATATTATTATGGCTGTAATTTGTTAACCGCACCTGGAGGGAAAGTACTCTTAACACTGGAGATAACCAATTGTATTCAAAGGAAACATTCCTTTAATCTAAAAAGAAGCAAACCTGCTTTCAAATATTTTTGACAATACGCTTGTCACACTCGGGAATCGAACCGACTGAAATCCGACAAAATAACACCCTGTACTTTTATGGCATCAATCGAAAGGGTCAATCATATGGATCAAATCTCTCTAGCAAACATGGTAAATTAAACGAAAGGAAATTCAATGGGACAAGATAAAGCACTTTTACTCAAGGGTCCATCGGATTACTTATCTTAGTTATTACCAATTATCTTCAACGTAATTTATTTATTAAAATGACAAAGAACTATTTAGATAAAAAATCGTTATCAAGGGTGTTATTTTATCGGATCGTGGCCGGTTCGAATCCCGGGCGTGGCAAGCGTATTTTCAAAAACAATTGAAAGCAACTTTGCTTCTTTTATAAAAATAAAGTTATGTTTCCTTTCAGTAAAATTGGCTATTTCCAGTATTTAAAGTATTTCCCTCCAGGTGCGGTTAAAAAATTATACACTTTATAATAAGTTTATATTTAATCATTTCCGTAATTAAAATCAAAGAATTACATTCTTTGTATTGTTATTTTTTGGAAACTATTTTTTTTTTTCAATTTTGTCAATAATGCATAATTAAGAAAAATATGTAAGTATATGTTTATATTATTAAGCCAAGCATTAACTTTGTAGCTAACTTTGTCAACTAACGACTATATTGGAATCGAATTGAACTTATAAATGTTTGAAAAGGTCGTGTATGACTAACCCGGTTATTAAATATGACCTAAAACCTAACTAGTGCGGAAACACAGATGAATAATAAATTCTAAACGACGAATATGGATTCGGACGGCAATTAATAATATTTTTAGATTGTGCCTATTAAGTGTTAAGCCGTATTGTTTTTTGTAAGTATTCTATATTTCTTGTTTGATATTGATAGGCTAGTGCAGGGGTCACCAATTAGTTTTGCTCGAGGTCCGTTTGAAGAAATGAAATGACCATTGCGGTCCGCACAACATTTTATAGAAAAAATAAATTATTAACAAAGATAATGCGGGGGATACATTTTTATTAAATTAGTACTCTGTAGTTCAAGTTGCTGTGTTCTCGCGGTCCGCACAAAATGGGTCGGCGGTCCGGATGCGGACCGCGGTCCGCCATTTGGCGACCCCTGGGCTAGTGGTTGAACGCTTGTATGTAGAAGTATCTGAGTCCAATGCCGACCCCCACATCTGACAGTTTTTACTAAGTGGTCTACAACCTAGACTTAACTCCCTTATTACAAAAGATGGTTTAAGAAAAACCCAGGTTTTAATAAAACAGGCCAGTCTCTTTTTGTTACAATATAAAATAATGACGTTAGAAAATGATGGGTACATTTTAAATGTGGGTTTACCTAAGTTTTGTTAACATGTTTTCTACATATATCTGAGAAATTTTCCAAAAAAAAAATTCTACTGCATACTTTAAGTGGCAAACAGGTATGTAGATCTTTAAAAAAAGTGTTTTAAATATCTATAAATGTTTATTACGTGTTAAAAACAAGTATACTTTTAAAAACACCTTTAAACAATTTGTTTACAACTTGTATCACAACTGTTTTAGGTGTAAACGAGGGGCAGCACGACTCAACTAAGATGCCGCATGGGCAAACTTCGTAAAACCGATCACTTCCGAGCTGAGTGCAACATGAAGACCTCGAATTTTTATTAGTACTGCAGTAAAAAATGATCTTTACGCTGACGCAATAAGTTTGAATGGCGCGATAATGACCGCGAGCCATTAAAAAAAAACAGACAAAAAAGTCCATAGGCAACGCAAGGTTGTTAGTAATAGACACACCGTCTATCCCTGCACAGTATGCTCACCTGTCTCGCAACACATGGAGTTCAGTGAACCTACTGAGCAGAACAGTATCGGTTCTCTCGCCAATCATCCTTAGGACGCTATTCGGGCCCCCTTACTCGTCGCACCACCGACGCAACTTTTTTAGGCATAATTATTGCGTAGAAGTCATCTACGCTTGCGTCAGCAAACATGCCAGGTGCACTGCATTGGTTATTCGATCAAGTTTGCCAATGCGACATCTAAGTTGTGTCGTACTATACCACCTTATAAGAAGGCAAATGTTTTTGTTTGATTCCAGCTGAAATACCTCAAGATCACAGGCACACCGATAGTATTTCCCAACTTGTATTCTCTGACTTGGGGTCTGTGTGTTTTCTCCTGGGGTCTCAGTTTTGCTGTGATCCTCTCCCAACATTACCTGCAGGATGACTTTGAACTGTGGCACTCGTTTGCTTACTACCATATCATTGCTATGCTGGATGGATTTTGCGCGCTTTGGTGCGTATTATTATAAAATTTTATGATTTTTTTTTAGATTTGTTTATAACAGCATAACATCACGCCTGTATTCCCAGAACGGTTGGGCAGAGGCGTATAGTAACACCCTCATTTCGCCGTTATGTTTAAGTCCCATGTAACAGGAGGCGACCCTATTCCCATCAACCGGCCACAAATACAAACTCCGGGCTGCTATTGAGGAATTCCACACGGAAAAACCCAATAACACTTTACTCGACCTAGGGACAGAACCCAGGACCTCACGATCAGCAGTCGTGCTTGCCGCCACTAGACCAACGAGGCAGTTATATATATATTTTTTTTATTAAAATACTAGCCACCCGCCCCGGCTTCGCACGGGTGCAATGTAGATACTAATGTGGGGCATATAAACCTTCCTCTTGAATCACTCTAATCTATTGCTGAAAACTGCAATAAAATCCGTTGCGTAGTTTAAAAGATCTAAGCATACAGACAGCGGGAGCGACTTTGTTTTATACTATGTAAAGAAGCTTATAAATATTACCTTCCGTTGAAACCCAGGTACATAAACTGCAACGCGTTCGGCACGGCGTCCCGAGGCTTGGCAATGAATCTCCACAAGGCGCTGGAAGCGGAACATCCGGCTCTCAAAGTAGCTCAGTACCGCCATCTATGGGTCGATCTCTCGCATATGATGCAACAGTTGGGTTAGTCCTTTATACTTTAAACAGTTCTTAGATGAAAAATGAAGTTGAAGCTGGAAGGACGTGCTTAACTTAGAAGTGTACCTACCTATTTATTTACCAATATTTTCAAGTACCACTTAAAATTTTAAACTGTGGTACCTGCATGCAGGATATGTTTTAGGTTTAAGTATATGCCTAACTACCTCGTTGGTCTAGTGGTGGCAAGCCCGACTGCTGATCGTGAGGTCCTGGGTTCGAACCCCAGGTCGGGCGAAGTGTTATTGGATTTTTCCCTTTGGAATTTCTCAGTAGCAGTCCGGGGTTTGGATTTGTGCCCGGTTGGTGGCAATAGGCTCGCCCCCTATTACATGGGACTTAAACATAAAGGCAAAATGAGGTTGTTACTATATACCTCTGCCCGCCCTTTGGGGAATACAGGCGTGATGTTATGTTATGTATATGCATAACTGAGCGAAAAATCTTGAAACAGAAAATGTTTAAGTAAATTCACTATAAACAGATGTATGTATGTTTGTATGTAATATGTATGACTATGTTTGAGTTTGCGCGCAGGTGCACTAGCACTGCACTAGCTCTCATATTAGAGCGGCAGGAAGGGTGTGCGAAACAATATACGCACTCTGTCAGTTTGCTTTGTCTTGTCTACCGCGCGCACCCCCCTCCTGCCGCTCCCATACCTACCTCAGGAGGTGACTAGCACTTGCGCGTGGACTATGGTCAGTTACTTTGTGAGGCTTAAACGGCGACTACCTATCCCAGACGGAGGGTAATTCTTTTGTATCTATACAGGGTGTAAACGAAATCATGTAATTCCTTCAAACCTCATGATGTACTGCTGACATAGATAAACCATGGACAGGAAACATTTGAATTCAATAAAAAAAAATTACAAGAAGTAAACATGTGTTCTTAACGTGAGGCATTTTAGCATCCCGAGTTAAAAGACCGCGGGGCGAACGAAAGCCACGCAATTTGCTCAGGGCGCTAAAATGCCTCATGTTATGAACACATATTTACTTCTTGTAATTTTTTTTTATTGAATCCAAAAGTATCCCGTCCAGGCTTAATCTATGTCAGCAGTACATCACGAGGTTTGAAAGAATTACATGATTTCGTTTACACCCTGTATATGTATTTCGTACTCTTTTTTGCTGAGCTGTACAAGCATCTGTTATCGCTACGTGACGTTCGCGTTCGCATCAGTAGCTTTAATAAAAAGTATCACCGATCGTTCACTAGTTTAGCAAATTGCTCTGTGTATGCCTGATGGCGTCAATTGCTCTTTTTATTTTACGAGAGCGAACAGTACTGATTGTCCTGATGACAGATTTTGTGAAAGTACCTACAGCTATTTAGAATAGAATAGAATATACTTTATTGTACACCAAAATTGTAACACAGCTCTTATACAATAACAAACATTAAAGGGTACAATGGCGGTCTTATCGCTGATAGCGATATCTACCAGACAACCTTTGGATGAACAGGAAGTCAATGAATAAGATAGAGGGGGTAGTCCATGGTGTACTGCTGCAAAATATATACTACACACCATACATAGACATCATACTTACATATAGGTATATATATATATATATACATTTATAAATATTGTAATATATATATATGATATATAATTATAAGATAGGGAAAACAAGGTAGATTGATGATGAGGAAATGGTTTATGCTACAATAGAATTAATTTATTTCTCGATTCGGAATCGAAGCTTGGTGACAATAGAACAGAAAATGTTTCGTATTTGCGTAGTTTAGGTGACATGGAACTTTCTTGGGCACCAGGTTTCGGGATCAAAGCCTGCTAATATAACTTTTTAATGACTGCCTTGTTGGTCTAGTGATCGCAAGCGCCACTGCTGAACATGGGGTCCTGGGTTCGATCCCCAGGTCGGGCAAAGTGTTATTGGGTTTTTCCATTAGGAATTTCTCAGTAGCAGCTCGGAGGCTGGGTTTGTGCCCGGTTAATGGCAATAGGCTCGCCATCTATTACATGGAACTTAAAAGTAACTGGCGGAACGAGGGTGTACGAAAACACCGCCGATCCCTTCGGGGAATACAAAGCGTGATGTTATATTTTTAATGACAACGAACTTTTTAAGTTGTAACTCTTAAATTAAAAATTCAAAACCACCCCGACATTTTAATGTGGCTGTTGATCCTTGTTAGTGATTATTATTAATGCGGTGAGAAAGTGCTTTCCATAACGAACCATACGAGCTCAAACACAATGGGTCTGCCACTAGTCATTGCCGAGTGTCGATCACCACCATGAGCCACCTTCCAAGTCCGCGTCCAAGTTGTTTTGTCACTTGTCTTGATTTTGCCTGATTATAAGCTATTTTGGAGTAGTGTTACCAATGGATACAAACCCTCAATCAGATCAGCTCATCATCATCTTCCTGCCCTGGTCCCAAGTTACTTGGGGTCGGCGCAATATGTTTTTCTCTTCCACTCTTCCCTGTCAGCCGTCTCATTATCATTTACTCCCTTATCTTTCATATCCGCTCACACAATCCATCCATCTTTTCTTAGGTCTCCCTCTCCCCCTCCATCCATCAACATTCATATTCATCACTCTCTTAGTCACATGTGTTTCATCCCTCCTCAGCACATGCCCATACTAAGACAAACGCTTTCCTTTCCCTTTCAGATCAGCTCAATGGTACCTTAATAGAATATTATCATCAGGTTTCCATATGTAAGAAAATTCAAATCAATTGCACAAGCGGAATTGAAATAAATACACATTGTATGGCAGAAATCTCTACACCGACTCTGAAAAGAGCTGATTTCCTTGAAACGTCTGCTCCGATTTCCATCAAACAAAGCTTATAACCATCTCGATGAAACTAGCTTTCCAACAAAAAAACTGCATTGAAATCAGTTTATCCGTTTGGGCGCTACGAAGCCACAGACACACGAACAGACAGACAGGCGAAATGTCGCTGCGCCTGCAAAATCCGCTATGTACCTATTTTTTTTTTTTGAAAATAGGTTTTTCATTCTATTTTGTAATACTTCTCAAGCCACGTGCACCTGTAAAATCAGTTTTCTAATAATTGATTTGGTTAAGAAAATAGCAAAATAAATTATTAGGAAACGGGTTTTACAGGTGCACGTGGCTTGAGAAGTATTATAAAATAGCATCAAAGACCGATTTTCAAAAAAAATAGCGGAATTTGCAGGCGCAGCGACGATAAACTTCAAACTTTTAATACCCCTCTTTTTTGTCGGGGTTTAAAAACAAGACCAACTGACTTGCAGAAAAAAAAGATCGAAGCACGCAGTGAGCAACTGTGGTAAGCAATGCTTGTTCATTCCCTATTATTTATTTAGAGACAGCTTTGTCGATAATTTTGTAATTAATGGTAAAGGCGATGTTGTTGAGGGGATTATAGAAGGCTCAAAACTTTGATGAAGACTTTGTAATTTCACGCCAAATGAAAGTAACTAGTTACGAAAGTACTTATTGACATAAATTTGAGGCTTAGGCACTCTCTGTCTTCCCTGTCTTAGGCACCGACGGACTATGATTGTTGAATAACAGCTTTCTCTATCAACTGATTATATTTATCTATTAGATACCCTTTCTTCAAGGCTGGTTACTGATATTGCCTTAATTGTTAAGATTTACAGGTGCTAATATTATTTTATTTACTCTGCGAAAAATATATGGTTTAAGAACTTTATTTCTCACAAGAATTTACAAAATTCACTTATTGAGAAATGTATATAAACATTAAATGATAGTAAGCATACTGAACATGCATTAAAATGTTTACACATAATAAAACAAAATGTTTGGTTCTTTGCCGTAACAACACGGATGAAGTAGTAATACATCTCATCGTACTCATTACCCTGGCTCAAAATGTTTCCTCTATTCACGGAACGAAAAAATAAAATGTAAACAACATTTGACTATTCTTAATAGATATATTTTCTGTAAAATATTTCATAACAATAATTTCTAACAAAAATAATTTGTGTGATATTAATTAATCTATTTGAAACACTTTTTATTCAAGTTATTTCGAATTTTTCATCGATTTTACAGAAAATATATCTATTAAGAATAGTCAAATGTTATTTACATTTTATTTTTTCGTTCCGTGAATAGGGTATATTATTGTGTAGATACGGAAAATCGGATAGTTGAACTTTAGATTTATTAAAACAGTCGCCTAGTTGCTCACGTTGGGCCAAAAAATATTCAATTAAATTTTTCACTGAACATCTAATGGTTCCCAATAACAAACATTTATATTTTAAAATACACATATAAAATTGCCTCATATTTTGAACAAACATTAGTATGCATGGAATTATCGGTAAATGTACACTGTATAGAACCATTTTATTTTTACTCTCACAGAAAATGTACTACGCAGCTAATCTAATGTTTTTTGTTTTGTATTTTTATTTGTCAACAAGTCTGCATTATATGGTGTTTTCAATTTAAATATACCTACTTTTAAAATAACATGATATAACATAACATTACGCTTGTAATCCCCGAAGGGTTGGGCAGAAGTGTATAGTAACACCCTCATTACGCCGTTATGTTTGTTTGAGCCTATTGCCATCAACCGAGCACAAATTCAAGTCCGGGCTGCTACTGAGGCAATCCACACTGAAAAACCCAATAACACTTTGTCGACCCGGGGACCGAACCCAGGATCTCACGATCAGCAGCCGCGCTTCCACAACTAGACCAACGAAATAGTTTTAAAATTTAATTTAAAAAAACTTCCGCTATGTATTTTTCTGATGCTATAACTTTGATAAAATAAAGGATATAAGTTGGGTAGAGGTATATAGTAACACTCTTATTTTGCCGTTATGTTTGTCCCATGTAATAGGAGGCGAAAGGCTATCCGTGTAACATAATATATATTAAATTATATTACAATAATTATTTGGGCAGCAGTACCTGTTCACTTGGAAAGCATAATTTTTTATGGTTTTCCCGAGATTGCTTGATGTAGCGGTTTCTGCGAGAAGCTTATGTTTCAACAGTTAATTCTTACAAGCTAGCCTTGATTTCAGATTTTAGATAATAAATTATATTCATCTTCTTCGCTCGTATTAGCATGAATAGCTGGTGCTGTGGTAAAATGCTTAGCCGCTCAGCACACTTAGTGGCGGGGCTGACAGCCTACGGTGCACCGGGCCTACTTATAGCTCCAGCTAGACGCTCCGTCTTACCGACGCAGCTAAAACCGCGCAGTCCAATCTTTAGAAAGTCAACGATTGTACGAGCCGTGCTTTTGGGCTTGCGCGATCTACCGTCTTCCGTTCACACACACGCACTTACCAGCGAAAACTGGTTTGCACAAGTATGAATGCAGGCAAGACGGAACGTCTTCTTCTTCTTTTCGTGTGGTTAGTGACTAACCTGGTGTCACAGTTTATGCCACCCATGGGCCTCTGACTTGGCTTCACAAGTCGTCGAGAAATATCTCTCAGGCATGCCGGTTTCCTCACGATGTTTTCCTTCACCGTTTTTAAGCAAGTGATAATTATACAATACGCACATGAATCCGAAAAGTCAGAGGTGCGTGCCTTGGGTTCGAACTCGAGGCCTATGACTTGGCAGTCCGACGGTCATACCACTAGGCTATCACTGCTTTTTAAAGACGGAACGTGTACCCGGGGTTTAAGTATCGTCACTCGTGGATGATGTTTTATTGCACTCTACGATTTATGTTTAAAGATTTCTTTTTGTTTACAGGTCGTGCTTACTCGAACATGTATGGCATCTATTGTATGGTGATTTTCTTCACGACTACCATCTCCCTATACGGAGCACTATCAGAAATCTTGGAGCATGGTCTGAGTTACAAGGAGATGGGTCTGTTCGTGATTGTGGGGTACTGCATGACTCTCCTGTTTATCATCTGTAATGAGGCTTACCATGCATCTAGGAAGGTTGGTACCTTATATTTTTCTCTTATAAAAACGTTACTCCACAAAATATTTTTTTTGTATCATGGGTGCGTTTAAAGCCATCTCACATGCACAAATACCCAGACCCAGAACAACTAAGTCATAAAAATATTTGTCCCGTACGGGAATCGAACCCGCGACCCGTAGCGCAGAAGGCAGCCACGGCGCCAATCGTATCGTCAATCAATATTGATAGACTATTAAGAATTTCGGACAAAAGTACTGAGAATATTACACTCAATGTCTTATTTATTGTAGGTACCCTTAAGGTCTTAAGTTAGTACCTACCTATTTAGAAATAATTTTCATGTATGGATGTAATTTTACTAGGTGGGTCTAGAGTTTCAAGTCCGTCTTCTCAACGTGAACCTTGGAGCACTCGACAGAAGCACTCAGCGTGAAGTGGAGATGTTCCTCGTTGCCATCTCCAAGAATCCGCCTATCATGAACCTGGACGGGTTTACCAATATTAACCGGGAACTGTTCACTGCTGTAAGTACAAAATCATAGGTCTCAAGTTCGAACCTAAGGCACGCATCTCTGACTTTTCGGATTCGTGAGCGTATTGTATAATTATCACTTGCTTAAAAACGTTGAAGAAAAATATCATGAGGAAACTTTTGCCTGAGAGATATTTTTGGACGGCATGTGAATTCAATTCAGATGCCCATGGGCGGCATGAAATCTGACACCAGATTAGTACAAAATATTTTGAAATTACATTTTCATTTTTTTAAAAGTCAGTGAAGGAGCATTACTTGTCGCTTTAATCTGCTATTTATTTTATTCCTCTCCTCCGTTCTTATACATATATTTATTACTTTATTATTATTATTTATGGTTTTTTTTTCATATTTATGTAATTATTTTGCCATGTATTTAATATTATTAAATTTAAGTAATATTATGTAGGTACGTACCTATATTGCTCGTTTTTCTCTTTCCATTTTTCCAGTCCATCCAAAGGTCGTCTGGAAGAGATCGCCTTGCGCGATAAGACCGCCCATTGTGCATTTTTGTATTTAAATAGATTTTCGTGTTGTGTTAACCTGGTGCATGTAAAATAAAGAGTAAATAAATAAATAATATCCTATTTTGTAAATCACTTGTAGAAGTTTAAATATGAAGATATTTTTTGGTACTTTTCAAGACATAAATAAAGCAACGTTTCAGAATTGGCAGGTCATTAAATTCTTATATATTAAGTGTCAATTATATCTAATACAAATCTTGAAGCTGTTGTTAATATCACCAGAATGTCAAACAAAAAAACATTACCTTAACAGTTTAGTCTGCCTGCTTAGCCTTTTTCCAACTATTTTGGGGTCAGCTTCCTAAATACCAGTAAATTTACACGGCGCGACTGCTATCAGACCTCCACAACCCAGTTACTGGGCAAAGCCGATATTCTAAGGTTAGAATGGTTGTTAGACTTTCGGGCTTCTGACTTCCCATAACGACTGTCATAAGTATTCGTATGACACCCGGGACCGACCATTTAATATGCTCTCCGAGGCAGCTTACAATTTAGTAATATTATACCAAATTACTATGCATACTTAATTAGCAGATCTTATCAACCACTCAATTATTAAACTTTGCCAAGGTGTTCTAAACAAACTCCTTGTTTGAGAACACAATATGCATATTATTACGATAGGTACCGTAAACTTAATTTACTTAAGCAGTGATAGCCGAGCCATTGAAGGCTTGGCTTCCATTCAGGAGGGTCCGTGTTCATCCCGGCCCGTACCTCTGACTTTTCGAATTCATGTGCGGATCATAATTTCAATATCACTTGCGTTAACGGTGAAGGAAAAACATCGTGAGGAAACCTGCACACCTGAGAGGGCTCAATAAAGTTCTCGGTGGTGTGTGTAGTCTGCCAAGCCGCACCAGGCCAGCGTGGTGGACTAGGCCTAAACCCTTATCATTTTGAGAAGAGGTCTGTACCCAGCAATGGGACAGTAACGGGCTAATTATTTTATTATTGTAAATTTAGATATCAAAACAGCTTTGTGTAAATTCCGTACAATATGCAATATATTTAATGAAGTTTGTGTTGAAACTCAAATGTTGTTGTTGGTGCCAAAACAACAGTTGCTTAAAAACTTTTCTTGTCAAGTAAACATTTGTCTGTGGGAGACCACAAAACAGGCTAAGTGTAGAACCTACCTACTTTTATTTGTGTGCGTCAGTCTGTCAATAAGTGGGTACTTTGTGATTGTACAACTTTATTCTGTTGTGTTGTTGTGTAAAACTCGAAGGAGGAAAATATTGAGTTGCCAAATAATATGCGAATATTATCATCTTACACCGTGCATTTCAATTTAATATCATTCAAGATAACTATAACTTAGCTTGGGGTGTATTAAGGTTCGTACTAATAAATAGTTTACATTTGAGAGATCTTCCAACAGCAGCTGCCATAAAGTAGAAATCCATACATTTTTTTATCTCCTTCTTTTCGTGTGGTTAGTGACTAACCTGGTGTCAGAGTTTATGCCGCCCATGGGCCTCTGACTAGGCTTCACATGCCGTCGAGAAATATCTCTCAGGCATACCGGTTCTCACGATGTTTTCCTTCACCGTTTTTAAGCAAATGATTATACAATACGCAGATAAATCCGAAAAGTCAGAGATGCGTGCCTTGTATTCGAACTCGAGACCTATGACTTGGCAGTCTAACGGTCACACCACTAGGCTATCACTGCTATATATTAATTATTTCAATAAGTTCCATGTTTTGCTAAAAGTACACAGAAAAGAGATCTCTCAAAGGAGAGCTGTTTAATAATACAGACCTAAAAGAACCTCCATAAGGTATGATACTCAAATACGTCCGACGCACCCTAAGCAGTCAGCCTCGCTATCTACCGTGCTGACTGGCTACTTTTTTCACCACGGCATAAGCTATTCTCATATAGCTCACTCAGATACGAGAGTGTTGTCGGTAGCTGGTAACATACATACATACATAAACTCACGCCTTTTTCCCATGGGGGTAGGCAGAAACTATAGAACGCCACATGCTACGACTCTTACATACCCCTTTCGCTTCATCCACATTCATACATCTTGTCATACACGCACGCAGGTTGAGAGTACTACGCACCTGACCTTTGTGAAGAACATCACCAATAACATCGATGTATGTCCTATGTATGTAGCTGGTAACATTGGACAATATTGATAAAGGAGAGTAGTTGTCAAGATGAATCAACGTACCCGAAGTTATAAAAATAGTGGTCATTCGATGAAGCAGAGGATTCTTTGTCGAACCGCCGAAGAAGTCTGACCTTTACTATATCTGATTTGCTTGTCCTTATTTTCTGATCTTGTGTAAATTATTATATTACTACTACTATTATATTACTATCTTATTCATTGACTTCCTATTCATCCAACGGTTGTCTGGTAGATATCGCTATCAGCGTTAAGACCGCCATTGTACCCTTTAATGTTTGATATTGTATAAGAGCTGTGTTACAATTTCGGTGTACAATAAAGTATATTCTTTTTTATTCTATTACTAGCGACCCGCTCCGGCTTCGCACGGATGCAATGTAGATACTAATGTGGGGCATAATAAACCTTCCTCTTGAATCACTCTAAAACTGCATTAAAATCCGTTGTGTAGTTTAAAAGATCTAAGCGTACAGACAGCGGGAGCGACTTTGTTTTAGGCTGGACATCCCCCAGAGCTGGGCGAGGAAAATGTGCGGTTCGAAAATATGTAGCGAGGATGTGAAACGATGTGACCCTTCTTTCCACCAGGGCTGTGCGAGGAATGTGTAATGCGTAATGTGTTAATGTGTACAAATGAGTGGTGCGAGGATAGGTAGCGGACTCTTTTCGAATATGAGGGTGGTGTGGCGGGAGCGGTACACATTCCTCGTAACACATTCCTCGCAACACATTCCTCGTAACACATTCCTCGCAACACATCCCTCGTTCGCATTTCTTGCTTTGTATGAACAAAAACCTCGCGCCGTTAAGCCCATATCCACCAGAGCTGCGCAGAGCGAAGCTAGGTATATGAAGTGATTCTATTGGTGCTTACAAAACACATTCCTCGCTACGCAGCTTAGCACAGCTCTGGTGGATGCTCAGCCTTATATTGTGTAAAGATGAACTAGCTTCTGTAACTAACCACTAACCCAATTAAAAGTACTCTCAGTGGTGGAGAGTCTATGTTGGTTTCATTTACTTTATTTAGCATGCTCCCAATCCTGACATACTGATATTAGCTATAACTGTCATGTTAGGTTGACCCCTACAAGATTTTGTTGTATGCCTTTTACAAGAGAAGCAGAAGATTATAAATTGTGTGTAAAACTAGCGACCCGTCCCGGCTTCGCACGGGTGGACATGTTTCCCGTTTTTGCAACATTTTTCATTTATGCTCCGCTCCTACTGGTTGTAGCGTGATGTTTATAGCCTATAACCTTCCTCGATAAATGGACTATTCAACACAAAAATAATTTTTCAATTCCAACCAGTAGTTCCTGAGATTAGCGCGTTCAGACAAACAAACAAACTCTTTAGCTTTATAATATTAGTATAGATAAACAGCAATAATTTGCTACCCCTCCTTTATTAGCCATTTAACATGTTGACCCCAGAAGCATTAGCTTTGCGGAACTATTGATTTACCAGAATTACCATATAAACTTCCGTAATTAATGAGCCGATCGGACAACTTTTATAGAACCATCTAATTTTATTGACGACAGAGCAAATAAAAGTGGGTATTATCCATAAAGTTGACGACCCGGAACAAATGCGCCATCGCTTCAATATGAGGCTCATTCATTATCTTCCACTCAGACTCAGCATTAAGTTTCCTTACGAGTTATATTTGTGTTTTCGGAATTAGAAGAGGGACTTATGGGCGATTCCTATAATTTACGGAACGTAGTTGATAAAAAATTAACTCTTGTAACTTTACCTTCTTCTTATCATGTGGTTAGTGACTAACCTGGTGTCACAGTTTATGCTGCCCATGGGCCTCTGACTTGGCTTAAATAATGAAGCAAAGACCTCATGACTTTGTGTAGTAGACCCTCCCATATGGAAGTAGTTATCACAAGTAAAATTAGCTTGCGAGTCTATTTATATGCCCAGTTTAGCAATAAAAAATGCTACCATTGGTAAGCAAAACGATTCGTATTTGTTTATAGGAACCGGGCGTGTAGTGTATTTTAATTGTTTTCTTAGCCAACTGATAGGTTCCCGTCTATGCTGATAAAAAAAAATGATCTCAGACCCAGTTTTCTTTCTAAACGAAAATAACTCCATCCACGATGAAAATATTAGCCAGTCAGATAAGTTGTTAGCGGGCTGACTGCACAGAGTGCGCCGGACGTACTTAAGCATTGTCGTGGACCAACTAAGGATACATATCATTCAGATCTCTGCACGGAATTTCGTCTTTTCATGTTCTATCCTTTTCCGTCGCTCAGGAACATCATTTAATAGAGCGAGAAAGATAGCGCGAGTGCTATTGCGTGCGGTCTCACGCTGTCTTTCTCGCTCTATTAAATGACCTTCCTGAACCACAGAAAAGGAAGAGCATTAAAAGACGCGACTCAGTGCTGACCGATGCGGGTCAACCCTAATTTATTTATTTAAAACATGGAAGACTTACAGCTAAAGAAAAAACTGAATTAACAAAAGTATATAGTAAACACGGAAAGCCAATAACAAGTCTTCACGTTTACACATAGACTAGGTATAACTTTTAATGTGAGCAAACAAATAATAATAAGCACGTGACTAGTTTATTTCTCTAAGATATATTCCTTGTCCAATTTTACGCGAAGCAGTACATTTTCCAAAAACAGCATCTACTATCAGAATTCTGCAACTCATCTACTGTGGGAACCGTCCGAAATATTGTCTAGCCTTTTTCCCAACTATGTTGGTGTCAGCTTCTAGTTTAATCAGATGTGGTTGAATACCAGTAAAATACGGAGTCGCTCATTGCTTCTAGGAGTCCGTGTTTAGCCGTACGTACAGTGGCGTTTAACACACCAATAAAACAGCACAACTATGCAGAAAAAATAACAGCAAAATGGAAGCTATACTGCATTTCCGTAAGGTGCTATATCCAAAAATGTTGTTCTGTCTACCCTTTGCCAAACTAAGTCAGGGTCAGTTTCCAGTCTAATTAGATGCGGTTGAATACCAGTATTTTACACGGAGTGACTGCCATTAGACTTCCGCAACCCAGTTACTGGACAATGCCGATATCCTAAGGTTAGACCGACTGTCAGATTTTCGGGTTTCTGACTTCTAGTAATGACTGTCATAGGTCATTTGTACGACACCCGGGACCGACGGTTTAACGTGCTCTCCGAGGCACGAAGGGGCCTCGATGTGTAGCGAGCGGTCACCCATCCACAGACTGACCGTGGCAGACGCAGGTTAACATCGCACATCGTATGATTTGCATGGCTGGTGATCAGCCACGAGCCCCTCCAGCCGGTTTCTAGGAAACCGATCAATATAATTTTGTAAAAAAGAATACTCATATTTTCCAGAATGTATCCTTCATGTCTACCTACCTCATCGTGCTGATGCAGTTCAAGCTGACTCTTCTCCGACAAAGCGCCAGGAAGACTCTCAGGACCATTGTCAAAGCAGTATTCAATACTACTACCACCATGCTGGATGATGATTTCACCGAAGAAGCTGATGAGTGAGGAATTTGTTTATCAGTAAAAGGTAGCAGGAGGCCATGGTCTCCTGCTCACTGTACTCAGTGAGCGTCAAATAACTAGAACCGACATGGCGTCGACTGCCAAACTTGAGCGGGTTTACTAGTAGGCACTTAAGAGTTCCACTATCCACCTTCTAGCTCCATCATCAGACCCTGAACACCAGGTGCAATCTATTGGACTCATCAAAACGAATCATATGACCCGAACCTCACATAGATCACGCAGTCGACGCCATCTTGGTCCTAGTTATTTGAGGCGCAATGTATCTCCTGCCCTGGTCCTATACAGGGCGTAAACGAAATCATGGAATCACTTCAAACTTCGCGATGTACTGCTGACACAGATTAACCAAGCACGGAAAACGTTTGGATCCAATTTTTCTTTTTACAAAAATTAAACATATGTGTTCTTAACGTGAGGCATTTTAGCGTCCCGAGCGAATTGCGCGGCTATCGCTCGCCGCGTGGTCATCTAACTAGGGGCGCTAAAATGCCTCACGTTAAGAACACATGTTTACTTTTTGTAATTTAATATTTATTGAGTCCAAAAGTTCCAAAAGTATATAGTATATAGTATCCAAAAGTATTCAGTGCAGGGCTAATCTATGACAGCAGTACATCATGAGGTTTGAAAGAATTACATGATTTTGTTTACATCCTGTAGTAGAACCTAGAGTAGGCCATTAGTTGATGCCAGTATATCATACCTACATCATCATGATTATAAGATTTTCTTTATTCGCTAAACTAATGCTAAATTTAATATATTTTTATTGTAAGCTTAATTATGTAATATCGTCTAGTGTATTTATGTAGATAAAAAATAAGTATTTAATATAGGAATAGTAATTAGAAATAGGTGTTTAAAACATTTTAGCTAATAATATACGATCTTAAATCTTAGGTAGACATTTCAGCTAGTCAAAAGAACAATTTTTAGTAGGTATAGTACTTAATAGAGTATTATATTTATACACCTTTATGATAATAAAATTAATATGACTGCTTTATTTGTTTGTTTTTTTACTAGGAATACGTTTCAATACTTACAAGAGCTTGCGCCCACTAGCGGCACGGCATGGCAAAGGATTTTTTTAAGCTCAAATAATTTTATACCTTATTGTAATACCCTTTAGGGCTCGTATTTACTGTACCATGGGATGCTTTGGCATGCCGCGGCACGACGATGCATCCCGAAGTATGCTAAGCAAATATGAGTCCTAAAGGTAAAAACATAAGTTTTTTTATTTTTAAATTTTTTTTCGTTGAATTATTTCGCTTTTCAGCGACTTTGCAAGCCTTATCATGTACGTTTTATATTATTAGGTGCTTAAGAATAAAATTGAATATAAAAAATCACATATATAAAAAAGTCGACATCAGGGAACACAATTCCACCGACACTGATTCCCACAACAGAGGAATCAGTGACACCCCCTTAAAATTATATGAACTTAAAAATCATTTGAGCTTAAAAAATCCTTTGCCATGATGTGCCGGTAGTGAGCGCAAGCCCTAAAACGCGTCTAACTAAAATGAATTCGTCTAATTACTTTTATTTGCGTGTCCGGGTACCTAATGACGTCATAAACAATTTGTTAATTATACTACGCTTAATTTAATAAAGGTAATTTCATATTCCACCGGGGCACACTGTATAAAATTATTAGACCTGAAAATATGGGGGATAGTAACGGGTTATTAACTGGAAGGTTAATTACCTTGGTCTAATAGACGCGAGCATGGCTGTCGACCGTGAGGTTTTAGGTTTGATTATCCAAATTTCCAATATAACATAACAACACGCCTGTATTCCCCGACGGGTTGTGCAGAAGTAACACCCTCATTTCACCGTTATGTTTAAGTCCCATGTAATAGGGGGCGACCCTATTGCCATCAACCGAGCACAAATCCAAACGGCGGGCTTCTACTGAGGAATTCCACACGGAAGAACCCAATAACACTTTGCCCGACCTGGGGATCGAAACCAGGATCTCACGTTTAGCAGTCGCGCTTGCCATCACTAAACCAAAGAGTCGGTTCTAATATACTGAAATTGAACTCTATAAATGCAGGTTTAAGTTGCTACATGAGATCAAATACTGACATTATGGAAGTGTTGGTACATCACCATCATTCACAGTATTAAAATTTACATTTAGAAAACTTGTGAAACAAACGAATTAAAACACTCAGGGAGTTAATTATACGCTATTTATTTATGTCAATAATTGAACAGAGTTTTGGCTTCTACTCTAGTGTACAGATAGAATCCACCATAAAATGTGCTCCCCAGACTATACAGGGTTACTGGTAACTCGACATATTCCTTGCAGGACATTATACAAGGGCTGAAATACAACAAATTAAGCCACCAAATGTTCTACCGAAATTCAGTAGTTGCTAAGACTAATTATTTTTTATTATTGTTGAAAAAGCCCAGATTCAACCATTTGAAACCTATTTAAAAATAATGTAAGGTAATGTAGTTTTTATTATAGCTGATGCCATTGCAGGTCTCTGTGAATAATTAAAACAATTTTGCAAATCTGGTTGAATCTGGGATTCTTCAACGAAAATCTAAAAAAATAATATCTTTAAAACTACTGAATCTCGGTAGAACATTTGGTGGCTTAATTTGTTGCATTTCAACCTTACGTCGAATACGTCGAGTTACCAGAAACCCTGTATAATCCCCCACCCTAAATCAGACGATATGGCGGTGGTAAGCCGGTTGTGACGTCACCACCAATCAACTGCAGGCTTGACGTAATAAGTTTGACGCATCTTCTTGTCGTGGCTCGGCTGTCATATGGCGAGACGTTACACTTGGTAATTATGCCGTGACTATCTAGTTTAAAATTATGCCTCTATACCCCGTATGACCGTTATAGAAACTCAAGAACGTAAACCCATCTCATTAATAAATCATGCAGCTTTTATCTAAAAATAATATATTTGAAAAATCTTGAAATAGAGTTAGGAAAAGCTTATAAATAAAACATTAAGTACGAAATTATTCCACGAGGTAGAGGTACTCCCACCTAAAATAACATTGTAGGAAAAAATAACAAAATGTGGAAGGATAATTAAAACAAAACAGAACACTGTTGTTATAAATTAAGTGGAGCTAATCAGGATTTCTTTGTGCCCTGATTTTGGGGTATAAATAGGCTAAGGAGTAGAGGCTAAAAGTGGAAGTATAAAACTTATGTCGATACTTTTTTTATTCTCTACTTGCTCGCATTTGTCCCTAGCCTCACCGGGTAAGCGGATACTCACAGTCGCACCTGATACATTATTGGATCTTGTGGATTTTGTGGGGTAAGTAGCATTTAAGATTTTGTCGTTTTAAGCGAAAAAGATTCCTATTTGAGGCATTATTGCTGTGTGACCTTAAATATTTAAATTATGTAACAATGTAATATTCTGAATAGATCACTACCATAATTGTTTTATTGTTAACGATCTACAGGCAGATGGTTTGTGGCCATTTGTATTAAGCTTCGAATTAACAAATGGTTTTGACATCCGCGTCCGATTATAAACCCTCCCAGATCAGCATAGTCCGCTGTCCCCGGCATGCGCTACTAGAGCCCGATGATGAGATCACCCTCCTCCAGGAGGCGAATAAATCCACTAGTACTATACACAAACACCGCCGCCGCCGACCGGCGTATCGCCCTCGCCGACGAGGCCCCTCGCGACGTCCCACCGCCGCCGCCCCCGATCCACCGTGCTCACCCGCCGCAGCCACGGAGCCGGTCGTCCCTTCTGACTCCGCGCAGTCACCATGACGCGAGAATACAGCCCTCATCAAGCTGTCGTATCCCTCCCAGTCCTCTTGCATTCGACACCCTAAGAGTTCGAGTCCCCCCTTGGGGACACTCTTAGAGGTGTCGCTGCTATAGTCATAGACATGATGTTACAGTAGTTAGCTTTGCGTAGTTAGCTAGGTAGTTAGAATAGTAGGTATTGGTTCGGAGACCCTTCTGGTCTCGCCAATAATAGTCAGGTTACGTAGAAGAAGTCCGCAAGACCATCTACAATAGTCGAATAGGAAAAAAAAAAATTGGTTTTGACATTCACCTTTCCTTTGAGGAGTAGTTTTCACAAAAACTGAATACAGTGCGGCCGCCAAGAGAATGACTTTCTAACAGTTCGTGATTCATATTATATCTTCAACCTATTATAACCTCTTTATTCTTTTGAATAATTTGTATTTAATTATTTTGTATACCTATAGGTAGTTAGTTTTGACTTTAGATTTGTATGTTTGTAGTTTAGTTTTATATTGTACTAGCTTTTGCCCGCAGCTTCGCTTGCGTGATTTGTTTTCACCCCCTTAGGGGTTGAATTTCGAGAAATCCCTTCTTAGTGGATGTTTACGTCACAAAATGAACCTACTGTCAAAATTTCAAGTTTCTAACCCCAGCCGTTTAGGCTGTGCGTTGATAGATCAGTCAGTCAGTCAGTCAGCTTCTCCTTTTATAAGTATAGATATATTAGGTTAAAATGTAAATGATAATTGTGTAAATAAAAAAACTGATTTATTATAAACTAAAATAGTTTAGCGCTAAATTTAATTTTCTTTTTTTTCTTTTCGTGTGGTTAGTGACTAACGTGGTGTCAGAGTTTATGCCTCTGACCTGGCTTCACATGCCGTCGAGAAATATCTCTTAGGCATGCTGCCGGTTTCCGCACGATGTTTTACTTTTTATTAAGCAAGTGATAATTATACAATACGCACATGAATCCGAAAAGTCAGAGTTGCGTGCCTTGGGTTCGAATTCGAGACCTATGACTTGGTAGTCCGACGGACGGTCGCACCACTAGACTACCACTGCTGCATGGTGTCAGAACGCATTCTCTCGGCGGCCGCACTAAAACTGCACTGCAGTCAGTAACAAAACAAAACGTTATTCACTATATTTTTTGTAGGTTAGTTTAATACGCTATTTTGGGTGGATATGGAAATCATTCCATTTTGAATGTATGTAGAAAAAAAAGTTATGATTAAATGAAAATCGCAATATCAAGTATTCTTTTTTTAAATTCAAGTAGGTATTATTTATGTAAATAATTTTGAAGACTTTTTGGCTCGATCGTTGCTATTTATTTAAATTAAACTCATTATAATACCATTTTAGTTATCCAAAAACAAAAGAAGTCTTAAGTTCAACTAATTATATTCATTCAGAATTATAAGAATTTAATGAACCTCGATAGAAAAGCTGAAAGCTTTGGAAAGTATAAGATTTATGTTATTTTTTTCTTCTTTAGTGCTTGGCCAGACTGGCAGCGCGGTGCGGGGAGCGGCGTGGGTGCGGGAACGCGCGCGATTTGCCTGTCCGCACTGGAGCGCGGCTTCGTTCTGAGCGTTGTCGTGTCCAGTGTTTGTCAAAATATAATATGGATAAAGAAGACTTATTTTTACTGGAATATTCTTACTAAAAAACGATGTTTCGACATCCACAGTGCAGATCGTGCTTGAATAGCACTTATTAATTCTTCAACATTTAATTTTGAAGACGCCATCTCAACAACGTGCGTGGTCAGCTCGAACTAGTTTGAGATCCCCCGCTCCCGCGCGGGTGGTCGCTTGCCGCCCGCGCTCTCACTGCGGCCACTTGTATGAACAACCTATGGCGTGAGCTACCCGCGCGCTCCCCGCGCCATGTAGCCCGCGCCGCTTCCCGCGCCCGCGTGCCCAATAATGGACACTCAAATGAAGTTCTTCAGTTTGAACTCGCCGCACCGCGCCCGCCCCGCGCCCGCGTTTGCAGTCTGGCCAAAGGCTCAATGGTAAGTGGTCAAAGTACTTTCTAATTTATTGTTTTAATTACATATTTGGTTGTGTTTCTAGTAAGAGCACTCCAAGATTTACTAACTAGTAATTAACCACTAGATTAGAAGTTAGTTTCAATTTCGTACTAAAGTTTAAAGTTAAATGTTCTTGGAGATTTTGAACCAAACAGAAAAATATTAGATACAGTGAAAACGCTGAACGAAGATAATAATAGTTATTATTATCTCCCTTGAAATTATATTTAATATTGCACTATTGCTACGACGTAGCAGGCGCAATGATATCACGGCTACGCTAGCCGGCTTTCAAGTGCATTGAACTTCAAGGCTATTATTTGACATTGGACATAATTAATGAAACTATATATCATTTTGATAGACTCACAGAATATCCATTTATCATACTTCAAACAGTTCATGATCCGATTAATGAATTTATAAAAATATAATTATAATATATTATTTTGTATTTTTCCAGTTTAGGTACAAGTTTTCTCTAACGTATTTTTTTATGATATTGTTGAGAATTGTGTAGAACAAAAGCATGGAATTAAGCATGATATGCAACAAACGCCAATAACGAACTATAGAGGTCCAGACACCGACCGTTCACAAATACAACAGTACATTTTGAGAAAATTGAGTAGGTGTCATGTGCGCAGTCTCATATATTTTGTAATGTTTTTAATTACGACTCAACTATTGTGTTGGTGTACGGTCGCCCATGAATGAGAATTAAAATAAAATGGCGTATAGAATAACATAACATAACATCACGCCTTAAATATTCCTATCAAATTGGTTTTAGTACACCCTCGTTTCGCCAGTTATGTTTAAGTCCCATGTAATAGGGGGCGAGCCTATCGCATTAACCAGGCACAAATCCAGACTCCGGGCTGCTACTGAGAAATCCCTAATCGAAAAACCCAACAACACTTTGCCCGACCTGGGGATCGAACCCAAGACCCCATGCTCAGCAGTCGCGCTTGCGACCTCTAGACCAACAAGACGGTCTAAGGCGTATAGAATATACAGATGAAATATACAAAGACATCGCCTGAAACATTATCGTGTCATCACAAAAATTATATCTTTAACAAAGGTAATTTGTTCAGGTTTTAGATGAAAGGAGGGAAACACGCAGAGTTTGACGATTAATCAAATGTCCCGTTACAAACGAGGGTAGGTAAAAAATTACTTGTTTTTCTCCGTTATTGAATCATACTGTACAAAGATGAATATGTTCGGCTGTTTACTAGATAATGGTAGAGATATTTTAGTACCTTTATTTTTTCCAATTTTTGATTTCTTATTATGAATCGCCGTTTATTTCTATTGTAAACGATGTCGAATAGTAGTTTGTCTGTGTAGTGTCGAGTACGAGAAGTTTCAAGTTTTCAAGACAAGCATATCATTTTGGGACCCAGTCCATAATATCAGCAAGCACATTGGGTCACCCGCGCGACAGCGCAATGAGTATTCCCAAGGAGGGTTGATGTCAGGCAGGCGGCCGGTCATAAAATAATAAGCCAAAACCTCTAACAACATGGATTTATGAAATACATGTTGTGCCGACCCCACCTAATGTGGTATAAGGGCAGGAAGAAGAAGAAGATTTTTATATTTTTATTGGTATTTCAATTAACATTAATAAAATCTTTAAACACTTTTAATTAGCATCACTTCGTATATTTGTTTGTTTGATCCAAATCTTGCGACAGATTTTTCAAACTACAGGATATAAACGAAATCATGTAATTCCTTCTAAACTCGTGATGTACTGCTGACACAGATTAATCCTGCACGGGACACTTTTGGATTCAATAAAAAAAAAACAAAAATAACATGTGTTTTTAACGTGAGTTATTTTAGCGCCCCGAGTTAATAACCGCGTGGCGAGAGATACCGCACAATTTGCTCGGGGCGCTAAAATGCCTCTCGTTAAGAACACGTTTAATCCAAAAATATCCCGTGCAGGGAAGGAAATATCTTTGTCAGCAGTACATCACGAGGTTTGAAGGAATTACATGATTTCGTTTACACCCTGTATTCCTTAACTGTTTCCCCTGAAACTTCGCACACAAATTCAGTGCCCAAGACAATACAACATTTGTGACGGGTGGTGGCGGACTGGCGGGGGTCCAGGCCTATAAAAGTTCGGGCACACTGCAGAACGGCCCTCTCGCGCCGCAGCACTTGCCACGTTAAGTGCTACACCTGCTTATGAAGACCCTGGACTCCTCGCTTTGCTACGAACCACGCCCTGTTGATGTATTTGTAATTCTTATTAAAATATATATAGTATACGGTTACAAGTGTTATTCTTTATCCTCCCGTAAGTACACGCCTGCAAAATTTAATGTGCACATGCTTGTGGAAGGTTGACTCCTAAGTGTGACACATTATAATAATATCAACCTTCAGTACTCAAATCCTGAAGCTGCAGGGGTACTACAAGACACCATTTCACTTAATTATTTAAGGTATTATCTTTAATTTAAACCATATGTACTGTTTTGTTCTCTTGAAGCACTGTAACTATAACTCATGTACTACACTGGCCTGCAAAAATAAGTATCACACTTTTAAAATTGCAATAACTTTTTAAGCACACAAGATATATTTTCGAAACAAAAAGGACTCAAAAAAGAGTTTAACTTTGTTACTATAGTTTCAAAGAAAGCTGATAAAAATTGCTATAAAACGTTTTTTATTTTAAATCTCTAACTTCTATAGTTTAGAAAAAATCGAAATTTGAGCTATAATTCGTGTTTCATATTTCATCTAACTAAACTCCGTGGGATTAACAATACAATTTCCCTCTGTCATCGGGACAAGTGAGTCGTAAGAGGTGATAAACCTGACACCATAATTGTGGCCGCAAAATGGCAATAGGCTCGCCACCTATTACATGGGACTTAATACAAGAGGCGAAACGTGGATGTACAAACTCCTAATAATAGGAGAATGCCTCTACTTACTCCTTCGGGGATTACAGGCGTGAGTATGTGAATGTACAGTCACCAACAAAAGTATGTTAACATTTCAGTTTATTAAATCATAACTGAACACTAATTCAAATTTAATCGGAACACATGTAACAATAAAATAACACAAACTCTTGACTATTACATGAAATGCTGAAAAGCAGTGTAACGAATAATTTTGGGTCAATTTAGATGTTACCTATGTAAAAATAACAGTGTTAAGCAACTTTTGTTGCTGACTGTACTAACTAAAGTAGCGGTATAACTACGCTCTCGATGTAATTATCTACTTAATTTACTTTAAAGAATCTGCTGAAAACACGATGCCAAACCAATTTTGTTCTCATCATATTAGTATACGAGCAAATTCTTTCAACCGCGGGATTGTCTTGGCAAATATTGAAGTTTTGGTCAGGGAAAATGTATAGGTAACGATGTTGCATGATCAGCGGAAAAAACTGTGTCAGATTTTCAACAATAAGGTTTTCTTAGAGCCCGTTGTTTCACGACTACATTACTAACGGGTAACAGTTAAAAATAGCGTTAACGATGGTTAAATAAAAATAAGCGTTGTTTCACGCTTTGTCGTTCTTGACATACGTCAAAAGACATACAACGTTCTTCGTTTGACGGACGTTAAACATCCTACATAATAGTTAATATTTGACTAACGTAACATACTTTTACTGATCGTTTGAAACCACCGGCCCTTAGTTGTTATAAAGAAATAACCTTACTTCTAACCTAACCTAACCTAGTCGAGTTGCTCAGACTATTTAATAGCAGATTTTATTGCTGACTATAGATGTATATCGCAAATCATTTAATTACATAACTATATCACGTCTGTATTCCCCGAAGGTTTGGGTAGAGGGTTATGTTTAAGTCCCATGTAATAGGTGGCCTGCCTATTGCCATCAACTGGGCACAAATCCAAACTCCAGGCTGCTATTGAAGAATTCCACACGGAATAACCCAATAACACTTTGCTCGAACCCAGCACCTCACGATCAGTAGTCACGCTTGCCACCACTAGACCAACAACGCAGTTATTATTTAATTACTTCTCATATATTAATAATTTGACTGAAGGTTATCACTATTTTGACATTCAAAAGCAGACCCAATGTCAAAACTAATTGAAAAATAAAAGCTTAAAAAAATCTCCCTTGGGCACAAATTCGTTAACGAAAATTAGATTCAACACTCAATATTTCAAACTTTGATTCGATGGAAATTCAACTGAGGGTCGCTAAAATATTCAGCTGGAACCGAAATTAATTGACTTTTATTTAAAAATGGGGACCATTGAATGAGTCACATTTGATCGTTATACTGACTTTGATTTATACATTTTCTAATTCGAATTTGTTTTATTCCTGTTTTGATGGTGTGAAGTGTAAAGTAAATGTGTCATGTAAAGCGCAATCAATCAGTCCCTGAGACCTGCCTAATATCGTAATTAATTGCTTGTAGGTATTATTTTTTATTGACAACAGTGATAGCCTAGTGGTGTGACCGTCGGACTGCCAAGTCATAGGTCTCGAGTTCGAACCCAAGGCACGCATCTCTGACTTTTCGAATTCATGTGCGTATTGTATAATGATCACTTGCTTAAAAACGGTCAAGGAATACATCACGAGGAAACCGGCATGCCTGAGGATATTTCTCGACGGCATGTGAAGCCAAGTCACAGGCCCATTGGGTGGTATAAACTCTGACACCAGGTTAATCACTAACCACACGAAAAAGAAAGAAATGAGGATCGAACCCAGGACCTCACGAGCAGCAGTCGTGTTTGCCACCACTAGACCAACGGGGCAGTTCAAGCAAGAACTGATCATTATTCATGACGTGGATATTCAATTCGCTTTCGTATACCACTATTACTACAACAAATAGTTGTAAGTAAAATAAAAACGGTTCACATAAAATCTCAGGGTCACCTCAAGCTTTTATCTTTATAATTTGATCCGTTTTGATTCAGAAATAAAGCGTTTATCAGGCCTGAATCTGTGCGACAGCTTTTAAAGTGTCAATTTTACCATCTCAAATCAATCCTGTCTATCGGAGAATTGACAAGGCTCTAATGATTAATCTTAGAATGGATGAAAAAAAGATTATAAGACTTCTTCTTCTTCTTTTCGTGTGGTTAGTGACTAACCTGGCGTCAGAGTTTACGCTGCCTAAGGGCCTCTGACTTGGCTTCACATGCCGTCGAGAAATATCTCTCAGGCATGCCAGTTTCCTCACGATGTTTTCCTTCACCGTTTTTAAGCAAGTGATAATCAACAATACGCACATGATTCCGCTCTCGGCCACCGCAGCGCGCACACGTGCGCTACGCTCCGTCTCACACCGCACCTCGCACCCCGCACCCGCACGCTCCGTCGTCATCGCGCGCTACGTGCGTAGCGCCCGGCTACGAACGCGTCACCGCCGGCCACTAGCCCCGCCCTTTCGTAGCACCTCGCTACGGATTGTGCGCCGCTTAAGGTCGAAGTTCCGAAGCTGTCTTTTTTAAGACAGCGGACGAAAATTTCCTGTTTCTTTGATTGAGTACTCGTCAAACTTGCCCCCTTCAGGGAAAGTCCACTGTTTTTGTGGCCCTTGGTGGAAACCTAACGGTGCTAACGAAACCAAGTGTGGTGGGGACCCGGCACACCAGTCAATTGTCAGCCGGTAGGGGAAGGGGTAGCCGGCCTTGGGGGATCTCCTAGTCGGTCCCGACCTATAACCCGTTCTCTTCACAGCATTCCCAAGGTAACTAGGGTTGACGCCCAGTTACTAAGGGACTCAGGGAACCTGTCCGCACAATAAGATTGGCGGCAGGTATTCAAGCTTAGGGCACACCGTAGCACACAACCTCCCTGTTTATACCCAACAGGGAGGGTTACACATCCCCGGGTTATCCCGCCCGGGGAGTTAGGACATAGGCCCTTCAGGCATACGAACAACACATAGTGCAGCTACCGAGTTTGTTTGCGATTTTCTTCTCGGTAGTTTACCACTAGGAAAATCGTAAGGGAGGGCTTTTTGCGGGAGTTGTTCGCCCGGGGCGACACGTACGTGTCTCCTCGGGGCTGGTTAGGAGTTTAGTCTCCCCCCACCCCCCCCTCTCTTTCTATTAATTTTTTATTTTTCGCCGCCACCATGGCGGACGCTCTTAGTGACCTATTTTATAATGTCCTTAAGGACATTTTTCAATCTCAACCCCACCTCATGGCCAAGTATATTGACCAACTCCCTACCGGAGTCACTGCTGCCTTACGCTGCACCGTCAAGGCCCCCGCGCACCCCGCGCCGTCCACCCGCGCACCTCGCGCCCGCCCCGCGCCCCTCGCGCCTACCGTCTCGCCCTCCGCGCCGCCCTCATCCACCCCCTCTGGCTCGAACATCGCCGCTTTTAGCGACGTGCTCGAGGCCCCCTCCTCCCCTCCTCCCGCTCGAGCGTCTTCGGCCGCCCCGACCGTGGAGGAGGTGATGGAGGACGAGGCGATGGAGGACGACGGCGACGAGGAATTTGAGACCGAGTCGGAAGAGTCGTGCACCTCGGCCTCCGAATCCACTTCCTCTGAAGACGACTACACGGTCGTCGGAAAGGGGAAGAGGAAGAAGGGCAAGGCACCCTCTAACGCATCCGCACCAAAAAAGGTGGTGGCCACAAAAGCCTCCCCTCCCCCCTCTGTGAGCGCCTTCCTGGCGGGGCGCCCGCCAAGCCCCATGGCCACAGCCACCCCGGCTGCGGCACCCAAAGCCACCCCGGCTAAGACCGCCCCGGCCACCTCGGCCACCCCCGCTAAGTCCCGACCCCTGCCACCCTTTTTCATTCATGATAAAGGGATGTGGCTGGATGTGTCCTCTGCGATGAACGATCGCCGCATTCAATACACCAATGCCCGAGCTGTACAGCTGGGCATTAAGGTCACGATTACATCCGAAAAGGGTTATCGTGACATGGCCCATCTCCTCCGCGACATGAAGGTGCCTTATCACACCTACTCGCTCAAAGAGGAGCGCCCCGTCAGGGTCGTCATTAAAGGCGTACCCGTAATCATCCCCACTGACCGCATTAAAAGCGACCTTGAGTCGCAGGATGTCCCTGTCCAGCACGTGCATCGCATGCACCGCAAGAGCGGAGAATCATACGACATGATTCTAGTTGTATGCGATCGCACCGAAGGTCACCATACGATTTTCAACATCGCGACGATCTGCGGCCTCTATGGCATAAGGATCGAGAAACCACACGCGAGTGGCATTGTAACCCAATGCCACAAGTGTCAGCTCTATGGCCATGCACAGCGGAACTGTTACGGGAAGCCTAGATGCGTAAAGTGTCTAGGCGACCACGGAACAGCCGACTGCTCCCGCCCGAAAGACCGGACCCAATGCACGGAACCACCTAGCTGTGTTCTCTGCGGCGAGTCAGGCCATCCCGCGAACTACCGCGGATGCCCCAAGGCACCCAAGTCCTCGGCCCCTAAGTTGGCCTACCGTAATCAGATGAGGCGGCAACGAGAGGCACCTAGCCTCTCGCAGCCGCCCCCGGTCTCTCTTAGTCCCCAGCGCCCCAGCCCCTGGAGCGCGCTGAACCATCAGGCCCATTTCCCGGCCCTAGGTCCATTCAAACCTCCCCCGCCGCCTCCGGCGCCGGAGGCCCCCGCGCCCCCTGTTAGGCCGATCACTAAGACGGCCGCGCCTCTCGCGGCCCCACCCACCGTTGGAGCTCCTCCTGGAGCACCCACCCCAGCCGTGGCCCCCCCTCTTCGCCCCGCGACCCGACCTCTTCCGCCTAAACCGGCGTTTGATCCATATGACCCCTTCTGGGTCATCACGAGCACCTTCGGGGTATTCCACAGCCCCCGAGGAATTCAAATGTCTAGAGACATTATAGCCTGCAGAGGCGATTACTGTTCACTTGCCCGGGTATACGCGTCTTACCCGGACATCACACAAGCTCTTAGGAACTTGCCCCATAATGCGTAGATTAGGGCCCCAGTGTCGTAATTTACAGAAACATACCGACGCGCACCCGGCCCCGCCGCCGAGGCCCCCGCGAATTCATGTAAAATCAACCCCGACCCTTGTTTGACGAGCCAGCCCGCGTGCTGAGCCACTAGTTATAAAACAGCCCCTAAATAATCTACCCAGCCCGACCCTTGTTATATTCTCATATCGACCCACTAAGCCGAGGTTCTAACCCCACAGGGGGTGCCCTTAGTGTTCGGTTGATTTTCTCTCTCTAGTTTTTAAGCCCTGGCTGGGGGCCTTAATTTGGCCACCCACAGGAATAGTCCGGTTAAGCATAAGCAAAGCTCTCGGAGCTTTATTTGCGAGTGGTCCCATCTAAAAAAAAAAAAAAAAAAAAAAAAAAAAAAAAAAAAAAAAAAAAAAAAAAAAAACAATACGCACATGAATCCGAAAAGTCAGAGGTGCGTGCCTTAGGTTCGAACTCGAGACCTATGATTTGGCAGTCCGACGGTCACACCACTAGGCTATCACTGCTAACTATAAGACTGACCGCACATGGGCCATTAAGTTGCTCGAGACACAGTTGATCGCCATTTGTTTCTAGTTATACGGTCACAGACATTGATTGTTGAGCCACCTTCATTATTCTTAATTTTGTCGGGTTATACAAATCGGGTATCTAATTCTGTCATTTCGACACGACATGTCATTTGACTGCCTCGTTGGTCTAGTCGTGGCAAGCGCGACTGCTGATCGTGAGGTCCTGGGTTCGATCCCCAAGTCGGGCAAAGTGTTATTGGGTTTTTCCGGGTGGGATTCCTCAGTAGCAACCCGGTATTTGGATTTGTGTCCGGTTGATGGCAATAGGCTCGCCCCCTATTACATGGGACTTAACATAACAGCGAAATAAGGGTGTTACTATAAACCTCTGCCCAATCCTTCGGGAAACACAGGCATAATGTTATGTCATTTGTTATAACGTGTCAATCAAATCATCACAGTTGTAAAACACGGCCAAATTATGAATGGTGGCAAGTGGCTCAACAATCAATGTCTGTGACCGTACATACGAATAGCGATCAACTGCTTCTCAAGCAACTTTGTGGACCATATGAGGTCAGCCTAACGGTTTGTAATTGAACACGTTGCGTCTGAAGGATGGTCTTTGTGATCTAAAAATATTTTGAAAAAATATTCAATGTTCTTGAACCCATTTACGACACGTTTGGTGCAGTGGCTGACCGATTGGCTTCTGCGCTACGGGTCGTGGGTTCGATTCCCACACGGAACAAATATTTGTATGGCCTACAGATAGTTATTCTGGGTTTGGGCGTTTGTGCATGTGAATATTTGTGTCTGTAAACGCACCCACGATACAAGAGAAATCCAAGTGTGGGGAAAAGTTTTTTTAAACAAAAAAAAAACAAGAAATTTACGTATGTACATAAATTAAAACAATTAAAGAATGGGTATTATTCTAATAATGTGTGTGTTCTGCATCTAAATATTTTTCACGATCAAAGATTTATTTACCTTTTATAGTCGCCGGCACGTCACTCACTTGGCAAGAGTAGAGACGAGAATATCTCTCCTTTCTTTCTCCGACACAGATATGTTTAAAAATAAATTAAGGCAATAACCATAGAAAAACGACAAGCAATAAAAGTGACCATTTTTTTGTTGCACTAAATGTACATGCGCAAACTTACCCCCACTACGCCAAAACGTCTTACATTCCCCGAAGGGTTTGATAGAGGTGTTTTAGTACATCCTCGTTTCTCCAATTATGTTTCTCCAAGTCCCATGTAATAGGGGGCGAGCCTATTGCCATTAACTGGGCTCAAATCCAGACTCCAGGCTGCTACTGAGAAATGCTTAATGGAAAAACCCAATAACACTTTACCCGACCTGGGGATCGAACCCAGGACCCCACGCTTAGCAGTCGCACTTGTGCCCACTAGACCATCGAGGCAGTCCTAAAGGTTTATTTACCTTTTGTATAGTCGCCGGCACGTAACTTGGCAAGAATAGAAAAGAGAATATCTCTCCTATCTTTCTTCTAAACAGGCTTGTTTAAAAATAAATTATGGAAATAACCATAGAATAATGAAATTTTTTGTTGCACTAAGTGTACATGCGCAAACTTACTTCCACTACGCCAAAACATTGCCAAGTTAGGCGCCGGTGACTATACAAAACTTTAATGTCTGGACCATCACCCATATTCTAAGACGTTCCTCCAAAACTTACTCGACTCGACTCCATCTCGACTCGGCCTTTTTCACTACTATCGGTAGTTATCGTTGACATAAACGTCCTCAATACGAGATTTTTCCTCAGTCGAGGTAAGGAATCCTCTGTCAAACTCAAGAAACCTCGGAACCTATCTTAAGGAAGGAAGTGTCAAAGTTAGTATGTAACAAAAATGAATTTTGAAGACTATCGAATATGTTTACGATAATCCTTACAATTATTTATCGCGGCGTTATTAGCGCGATGCAGATAATTCAAGTTATGACGTAATGACTCCGTCGAGGAACCTCAAAGTTCACTCGAAATTGCGACTAAGAATACAATTTTGAACGTGTTTTCGAGGCCGTTCTGAGTCGAGTATGAGTCGAGTAAGTTTTGCAGGAACGTCTTAGAATATGGGTGTATACGTATTATTGGGGTAGTTCGTATGCAATGCTTTGAGTAAGATGTCAAGGTAAAGTCCTCTGCTCTATTTCAGATTCCAATACCACTTCCAATTACGTTCTTTCCGCAATGGACAAGCCGAAGATATCACAGCAGTTTTCCTTCTAAACCTTCGTTTTATATTCAAAATTCTCTTCTACGTCGTGAAGGGGTGTGCCCACTTACCTTGGCTATATCCGCACTGCGGTCTATCCGCATCGCTCAAGTCCAACGGATTTAGTGTAAACGCCATTCAATATTCTACCGACGAACTGGCCACTTCAGTATCAACGATTTGTTTTTATTGCTGCCAATGTTCGCTTACAAGAAAGAATAACAATTGGTGCTTTGTCTGGTCGGTTTAGTTTAGTTTGTTTTTTAGCTTCATGTTTAGCGGTGAACATTTTTAGACTGACACCTACTATAAAAAAATATGACATAACATCACGCCTTATATTTCCCGAAGAGTTCGGCAGGCGAGTTTTTAGTACACCCTCATCTCGCCAGTTGTGTTTAAATCCCATGTAATAAAGGGCGAGCCTATTGCCATTAACCGGGCACATATCCAGATACCAAAAAAAAGAGATTTAAAAATTATAATAATGCATAATTAGCCCATTGCTGTCCCATTGTTGAGTACGGGCCTCTTTATAGAAAGTGAAAGGTTCAGGCCTCAGTCCATCATGCTAGTATGATACGGTTGGCGGACTACACACATTTTTGATTAGGATGTATACGTTCGTTCTGCCTAGCCTTTTCCGAACTATGTTCGGGTCAGCTTCCAGTCTAATCAGATGCGGCTGAATAGCAGTATTTTACACGGAGCGACTGCTATCAGAACTCCGCAATCCAGTTACGGGGCAATGCCGAAATCCTAAGATTAGACCGGTTGTCAGACTTCCGGGCTTCTGACTACCCGTAACGACTAATGTGGAAACGTTTAATGTGCTTTCTAAGGCACGAAGAGGTCTCGATGTGTAACGAACGGTCACCCATCCGCGGACTGACCGCGGCAAGCGCAACTTAACCTTGCAAATCATATGATCCACGCGGTTGTTAATCATCGCCGAGTCCCTCCATACAGGTCCTCTGTATATTAGGATGTATACAAAAGCACTAATTTAACGATCTGTCATTTTACATTGTTCTTTGATTTCGTAATGTTTGTTTACCTTTCAAAAATCGAAAGTTATTTTCACGTCGAAGGAACGCGCTAACTGTACGAAGTTCCGAATACTATATTCGGAACTGTCTACAGTTAGTGCGCTTTGTTCGGAAACTGGATAATTAAAAATTTATCTTTTCTATTAAGATACCTATCGGAAAATTGCCAGTTTTAATCAGTCTCGATTTTAGGACGACATTTACGACATTGAAAATTAATATGGCGCCATAAAAAGGATAAAATACGAAAGACTATCAAGTAACCTCTCGTATTAAACGATCTAGGCAATAACTCAGGCTTAGCTTGGCTTGAGAATATAGGGTGGGAGGGTAGTCAGCGGTGAGGGAACCACTTGTTGCTATGGTTACGGCAGTAGCAATAAACAAAAAAATATTTCAAACCATAATGTAACACAAAAAAAGTTTAGATTCCTTTACCAAAATAATATCGCGACTATTTGCTCGACTCGTATGATCAAAAATTATGTTAAATATTGTCATGCGTACGCAGCTGCGTATGTCAGAAAATTATATTTAATAAATATTTTCTTTTCAAATTCGTTATGATAGGCGCCGCGTGCGACACCATTTTGCCTCGAAATTCGTATGTAAATAGATTTTAGACCTTTTGTTGATACTCGTTGGTATATTTTTTTGGTCGAATAGGCTCTTGTTTTATTTTGTATATTTATTTACACTCTAGCTTTTTTTAGGCGACTACGCTCGCACTGACAAAGTTGATACGACAATCTTAATACGCATGCTTAATGTTTTGTACTGGAAGGCATTTTCTTTGTTATCTTTTATACAATTTTGTGATATACTCTGTATCAAAACTGATTACACGAATAGATTAATTTCTCTGGGTCTCTTAGTCTATTCTGTCTAGGTGGGTGTTATACCCAACTACTAGGTACTAACTACAGGTAACTGTTTCAATTCCAATGATTATGAATAATTTTCTATTCTATTCTATTCCACCTACACTGTTTGAGCACCTGCAAACGGGAAACATCCTTACTATAATTAATATATATATAATAATATTATAAACACGAAAGTTTGTATGTATGGATGTTTGTTACTCTTTCACGCATAAACGGCTGAACGGATTTAAATGAGATTTGGCACACAGATAGACTATACCCTGGATTAACACATAGAATACTTTTTATTCAGGTACATCAAGTAGTTCCCCTAGGATGCGGGTGAAACTGCCGATAATAGTCTAGTATAACAATAATTTAAAAGTACCGAGTAAACTTTTTGAGTTTAGGCTTGTTTGCAGTGGAGAAACCAACCAGACAATAAAATTAAATAGGTATCCTAAAATGTTAACACACTAAAGTTATCGATCCTATCAAATATTTAAGATTGAATGCAATAGCATCGGAATGTGTTGAAAGTGCTTAAGATTATATCGTTCATCTATACTAATGTTATAAAGAGGAAAGATTTGTATTTTTGTATATAACGAATAAACTTAAAAACAACTGGACCGATTTAAAAAAACATTTTGTCGTTAGAAAGCTACATTATCACTGAGTAACATAGGCTATATTTATTACTGGGATAAAACTTCTAACGCGGGTGGAGCCGTGAGGATACAGCTAGTAATAAATATATTTACCGTTTAAAAATGTACCAACCTTATACAGTTTACAGTAAGGAAACAGTTTAAACTTTCCGTAATAGTCTAGTGTTTCACTAAGCGTGGGATGAGCGCATAACTTTTAACAACCGTATAATAGTTACAGCGAATTTATACCGTATACAATATCTTAGTTCGTTCCGGAACATAGAAGTAGTAAAGTTTACACGCGTGTAAACTAAGATAAGACAACAAGTTTACTTAGACGCGACACTGGGGCGAGCACTTAGGAAGACCGCAGACGACCGCTTTTAATCGGTCACGGGTTTGTGTCCGTCGACTAGCGACTATAGTCGATAAGATTCGGATTCGGTTTTTTAATAGCAGTGATAGAAAGAAAGAAAGAAAAAAATATTTATTCTAGACTCGCACAGGTAGGTAGTTACAGAAATAAAACAATTTACAAAAAAAATATATATAACAATAATTAAACAACCTGCACGAGGCCAAAAAAGGCTCCTATCTCAGCACAATGCTGCGACATTAAAAAAAAAATCAAAATGTTGCAACGCTGATTTTCAGATAGTCTAGTGGTGTGACCGTCGGACTGCCAAGTCATAGGTCTCGCGTTCGAACCCAAGGCACGCACCTCTGACTTTTCGGATTTATGTGCGTATTGTATAATAATTCCTGCTTAAAAACGGTGAAGGAAAACATCGTGAGGAAACCGGCACGCCTGAGAGATATTTCTCGACGGCGTGTGAAGGCAAGTCAGAGTCCCATGGGCGGCATAAACTCTGACACCAGGTTAGACACTAACCATACGAAAAGAAGAAGAAGATTCGGTTCCTAATTTTCCACCGGCTCAACGCACACGTTGGAGGACAAGCGTGTATTTAAGCTGCCCCAGGAATGCATAGGCCAGGCTGCCAGTAGTTATTAGACATGAAATATAAAACCACTTTTGCACTAACACAATTTTATTAACTACTAAAAGTATTTAATCAATTGTTTATTAATGCCCGGTTCCTATGGTCAAAAACGAGCCGTTTTGCTTACTAATGGTAGCATTTTTTACTGTCAAATTGGGCATATAAATGAACTCGCAAGCAAATTTTATATGTGATAGCTACTCCCATATAGAAGGGTCTACTATGGGTCTTTGCTTCATTATTGGTAAAGATACAAGTATCTTAATTTTAACCAATAACGCTCGGTAAATCATAGGAACCGGCCATTAGGAAATCGTAACCGCAGCATTCGTAGATCCAGCAAGAAAGAGGGAGAGGAAACAGAAGTAGGATCGGTGCTGCCACTTAAAAGTTAATAATCATAGAGTAATTTAAAAACTGTTTTTTGTTGTTGCCAACACACGTGTAATAAGCACACTAGCACTGCATTGGCACATATTCAGTCGCATATTCGACAATGTTCGATGCGACTCGGTGATTGTCGGTCAGACTCGGACCTTTTTTTCTCACGTGGGGAAATCCTCATGGACTATCCCCCGTCTGGGGAAGACGGGGGGGTGTGCCAGACTCTTACTGGCTAAAACCCCACGGTGTCCCTCCTTCTGACCTAAGGCCGGGGTCACGGGATTCGCTGTTGCATGCACCGCGACCCCGACAGGTCTCGGTCCACCAGCTACTTCTGGTGGACCCCTCCTGTGGTGGGGCAGTTGCTCCCCTGCCCCACATCCGTCCGAGAGGCGCGCGCAGGACAAGACGCGCCATCCTCCCTGGGCCCGTTACTGGTCGGGCGACGGGTTCCCCAACCCGCCGCCCGCAGGCCACTCACTAGGGTGGCCGGAGATCATCACGCGCCCTCCGGCGCCCGGTGCGTCTAGCGCGAGAAGGGAGAGAAGAAGCGGCCTCCCTCTCCCTCTCCGCTCCGCTCCGTCAGACTCGGACCTACTTTTAGTGGGACCAACCTCTAGCAACTAGCAATAGATATTCGTCTCCTCTTTTTTCAACGTTACGTAGTCCCAGATATCCATAGATATCGTCATCTGTAAACCTATATTGACATCAATGATAAATCTAAATATCAGATGGACAATCATTGCCGTAAAAATCTGATATTACCCATCTTTGATTAAAGTCGGTTGTCTGCACGCCGACTATAGGTTTAAAGTTTAACCGGAGCACGCTTAATTACGGTATCAACCCCAGCGGTGATGGGGTTGGATTAAAGTCGCGGAGTCTTTGGTTATGTGACTTTATTGTTGAGGCAAAGTGTTTCTAATTATACGCAAAGGAAGGTTACGTTAAAGTTTCGTTCTCTGTTAGCATTTTTTATTTCCGAATATTGATCAATGACACTTGCATAGCTTTAACACAAAACATAACATAACATCACGCCTGTACTAAAGGGTTCGGCAGAGGTATATAATAACAGTCTCATTTCGCCGTTATGTTTAAGTCCCATGTAATAGGGGGCGAGCATATTGCCATCAACCGGGCACATACCCCGACACCGGGCTACTACTGAGGAATTCCACACTGAAAATCGCAATAACACTGCCCGACCTAGGGATCGAACCCAGAACCTCACAATCAGCAGTCGCGCTTGCCACCACTAGACCAACGAGGCAGTTGCACAGGTTTAAGAAGTTTATAAAAGAGCAATCATGATCGTTTTGAGAGACTCCAAAGCAATCAGCTGACCTGATGTGAGCTGGACACCTTATTGAGTGAGCCGTAAGACACATACATACCTGTCAATCATGATATTGTCAAGCAATTCTTTATTTTTGCTTGTTTCTCTTTTCTCTGAACAGCCGACGTACCTACATATACTGTAATCTAATCTATCTATCTATCTAATCTAATCTAATACCTTTAAACGAGCAATTCTTGTATATATGTATATATATAATCTGAATCTCGGAAACGGCTCCAACAATTTTCATGAAATTTAGAATGCAGGGGTTTCGGGGGCGATAAATCGATCTAGCTAGGTTTTATTATTAGAAAACGTCGTTTTACCACAAAAAAAAAACCGAGCAAAGTTCGGTCATCCACGTACTTTTCGTTATAAGTACATGTTGTGTTTAAAATATTTATTCATTCATCATGCAACTAGAGAACTGTAGTAACGCCGGTTAACTAAAATGGGTCCACTAAATTCGGAACTGAGCTAATTAGCCCAGGATTTGAGTTGCGCTCATTAACTTCATTCGTACCACGTTCAAGCAGAAACCTCGTTCTCACTATGGTGCAGGTCTTGATTCTTTTATTTAGGTACGTGATTAGGTGCACATCACAGTTGAAAGGGAATCGTTTGTCTTGGTGGGCATGTGACGAGGAGGGATGAAACACATGTGATTAAGAGAGTGATGAATATGAATGTTGATGGTTGGAGGGGGAGAGGGAGACCTAAGAAAAGATGGATGGATTGTGTGAGGGAGTATAATAAAAGATAAGGGAGTAAATAATAATTGAGTATGTTTGAACATAGTTATCTTGTTACTTTGAATGCAGTTCATTTATAATTTATCCGTAGATCAACTAATAGAGACGCAATAATTAATTCAAAGATTAAACATAACAAATACATCATTTATTTTAAAAAGCGCTCATTTACAATAGATGAATTCGATTTTAGAGGATTAAATAATATTGTCCCAATAATAATAAGACGGCTGACAGAATGGAAGACGAAAACATATTGCGCCGATCCCAAGCAACTTGAGACCAGGGCAGGAAAATGATGATTAGGTACAAACTGGCATACCATACAGCTCATGTTTAGGACATTCATAGACTGCATCTAATCTGAATCAGAGAAATTACGAGGAGGAAACTCGGTTGCACATCTATTAAATTCGGATCACATGTAGCGCACAACTGTTCATGCAAATAGTACTGCAGTTTGTTCAGAACGCATTTTATCGGATTTGGATCAGATGCAATGCATAAGCGCTCTTATTGTAAGGTAATTATGACTTAGAATAATTAGTAATGGATCTCAAAAAAACAGAATTGATAAGCCTCTATTCAGTACTATTATCTTCGTGTAGCCGTTTCTTTCTATAAACAATCTTAAGAGATATACGTCACCTGTTACGCCACCATATCAAGATTGAAAAACTTTCGAGAAACGCTTGTATTGTGTTGGGAAAATATTAGTTTTTCTGTTACTGCTCATGTGTGAAGATAGTTGTTTTTTAGTTTGCGAACGTCTTTTATTTTTATAAACGTTTGTGTTTTGTTTTTTTATGTTATTTTAAACGGTTTTAATTAACTTCACTTGACAGCAGTGATAGCCTAGTGGTGTGACCGACGGACTGCCAAGTCATAGGTCTCGAATTCAGACCCAAGGCACGCACCTCTGACTTTTCGAATTCATGTGCGTATTTTATAATTATCACTTGCTTAAAAACGGTGAAGGAATACATCGTGAAGAAACCGGCATGCCTGAGAGATATTTCTCGGCGACATGTGAAAGTGAGTCAGAGGCCCATGGGCGACATACTGACACCAGGTTAGTCACTAACCATACGAAAAGAAGAAGATTAGCATCACTTCGTATTTTGTTTGTTTGATTCAAATCTTGCGACAGATTTTTCAACTACTTCTCCTTAACCGATTCTCCTGAAACTTCGTACACAAATTAAATTTCCATGACAATACAACATTATAATAATTTCATCCTTCAATCCTCAAATCCTGATGCTGCAGGGGTACTACATAGGCAGATAAAACGATGTAACTTAAAAAAAAAAAACTTTTATTATTTTCTTTTCGGAATTGGTTTTCTTTTTGGTTGGATATAAATGTATCCACCTGGATATCTTACGTCAAGCAGAGCAAGCTCCCATGACCGTTATCCCTAATGTGTGGGATTGCTAATAGGTAAGGATCCATTCTTACAAAACAAACCAAAGCAGTACATTATGCTGTACTGATGGCCCTTTTGGCACTTATTTTTTGTCTCCGTCATGTGTACCAATTGATTCTACTGCGAACCAAAAAATATATTTTCTTTCTTTCTTTCTTTGAGTAAGCAAATCCAAGCTAGAGTCTCCACAACTATCGAACGTCCATTAGAAATGAACCCTAACCACTTATAGGTACATCTTGTTATTGAAATAACGCAAAACCTGAAAGTAGTTTGATCAGTATCGAGGGTAGAATCTATTGAACAAATTTTTAATGTAGGATTATATTTTTCAAAAAAAAAACCCGTATCTCCTTACTCAATTATCGCAAACTAAACTCACCATTTACCAAAATTCAATACGTAAGGAGCAGTCAGCGGGACGAGGCAATGTAGTCGTCAGATCAAAATAATCAGACCAGAAAATTCGAAACAGAAATTTCCGGTAAACAAAAAATACAAATAATAACATAACATCACGCCTGTATAATTCTTCGAAAGGTTAGGCAGAGGTAACGTAACACGTATAGTAACACCCTCATTTCGCCGCTATGTTTAAGTCCCATGTATTTAGGGGACGAGCCTATTGCTATCAACCGGGCACAAATCCAAATTTCATACTGCTACTACGGAACGCCGCACGGAAAAACCCAATAACACTTTGCCCAACCTGGGGATCGAACCCAGGACCTCACGACGAGCAATCGCGCTTGCCACTACTAGACCAACGAGGCAGTTACAAATATCTTCTACTTACAATAATTTATGAAAATAAATAAATTATGGCAACCGAATATCAATAATATGATATTTTATAAAATTTATTTTACGAGTATTTTTTCAATTTTTAGATTTTATTAGTATAAATCGCCGTTTATTTCTATTGTAAACGATGTCGAATACGGAGTGCGAGAAATTTCAAGTTTTTACAGAGACGCTCACGGTGCTATATTAATTTACGATATGTCAAAACCAAAAGCCCTAGCAAAACTGAATGTGGGTCGTGAAACTTCAAGTATACCCCACCAAGAAGAACACAGTCTACTAAGTTGTCGGCAATAAGATTGAAAAGCATATCATTTTGGGACCCAGTGCTGATATTAATCAGCAAGCACGTTGGGTCACCCGCGCGAATGCGCAACGAGTATTCCCAAGGAGGGTTGATGCCAGGCAGGCGGCCGGTCATAAAACAATAAACCAAAACCTCTAACAACATGGATTTATGAAATACATGCCGTCCCCACCTAGTGTGGGATAAGGGCAGGAAGAAGAAGAAGAAGCAATAAATTATAGCTAGATCAATTGATTGCTATTAAAATTAGGTAGGGAATTTGAGGTTCTGCATGATTTAAATAACAGCTTGTATACCACGCCAACCGCTCTTTTCCGCGCCACACACCAGGCCAGGGTCGTCACTAATCTGTTAAACTCACGTCGCTGGCAGGGCCCCAACAGTTCACCTAATCTGTATTGTAATTATCTCCGGTTTCCCGCCGTGCAATTTGTCCACCGGGAATGGACTTAGCTTGATAAGTGAGCTGTGTATGGTTGGGGCAAATTGTTTTACAGAGGTATTAATTCACTTTAAAATATAGTACGTGGATGACCGAGCTTTGCTCGGAATTTTTTTTGGTAAATCGACATTTTCTAAAAATGATACCTAGCTTGATCGATTTATCGCCCCCGAAACCCCCTGCATACAAAATTTCATGAAAATCGTTGAAGCCGTTTCCGAGATTCAGATTATATATCGTCACCGGAAAGCCAATACTACTTAAGCGCCATTTTCGGCCAAAATGTGTTATATATTATACCGTTGGATTGGGTTTAAAAAATCCACTCCAACGATATTTTTAACTCATTTTGGCCAAAAATGGCGCTTAAGTAGTATTGGCTTTCCGGTGACGATATGTATACAAGAATTGCTCGTTTAAAGGTATTAGATTAATGTTAAAAGCTGCCATACCAACCCGTCGTGGTCCACTATTGGACATTATATAATATTATAGACGTAGGTCTTTCCAAAAAAGGTTATTTAGGTAATCATCGTAGCGTAATCACCAGCAGTGTGAGTGTAGAGATTACAAAAAAAAACATAAATCTCACCATGCAAACTGTTGGTGACCGCAGAAGTAACAATGTTTTACCATAAACCTCAATGTTCATCAGCGGTCTTAGTTAATTAAGCAAGCCATACGCTATTTGCCATTCAGTGGCAGTGTACATCTCTAGTAGGTAGGGTTGATGCCTTGGGAAGCTGATTGAAGAGCTTAAAAAACTTTACGGTTTACCCACATGCATTTGAAATTTTGTTGTTGCATAAATCTTGGCAAATAATACATACATAAAACATACATACATAAAGTCACGCCTTTTTCCCATGGGGGTAGGCAGAAACTATAGAACACCACATGCTACGACCCTTACATACCCCTTTCGCTTCATCCACATTCATACATCTTGTCATACACGCACGCCGGTTGAGAGTACTACGCACCTGGCAAATAATAAAAAATACATAAAACCAAATCCAAAGGGGGGTCTTACAAGAGTTCTAAAAATTGCCGAATTTTCAACGATTTTTGTTCCGGATATATCTCGAAAATGGTAATACTTTATTTCAAATTGGGTTTGAAATAAAGTATTACCATTTACCATTTACCTAATCTATAATCAAACCCAATTAGTTCAATTATATCATAGATTGACACAAGTGATAATCAAATTCTGATCCACACATGAATTCAAAAAGTCAGAGGTCTAACCGGGATCGAACTTAGACCCTCTTGCATAGAAGGCAAAGCATTCAACCGCTAGGCTATCACTGGTTTTTTGTATAACAGAAACTATGACAAAAATAAATTTTATTTTAACACAACCATTACAAAACTCTTAACTTAATAATACAAGATATTCTAAGAAAGTTTGAAGGATAAAATAATTGATTTCCCAAAGGCTGTGTTTCTCGTTTACACAGAAGCCGTTCAATAAAAAAAACTGACATGACTTTGATGCCGAAGTTACGAAATGAGTCCACATTCTTAGTGTACCTTCGAAAGAAAGCTTTAACAAGTTTTGTTTCGGCATAGCGCATACATTCGATCTCCTTCTTTTCATATGGTTAGTGACTAACCTGGTGTCAGAGTTTATGCCACCCATGGGCCTCTGACTTGGCTTCACATGTCATCCAGAAATATCTCTCAGACATGCCGGTTTCTTCACGATGTTTTCCTTCACTGTTTTTAAGCAAGTGATCAATTCGTCTGTCCCTATTAACAAGGTCGGATATGCAATTTTCTTGATTTTGGTTTTATTGAACTATTGACCTAATAAAAGCACTGTCTTGCAGTAGCTTTAACAAAAAGTTATTTTTTTCTCATAGTTTTTGAAATAGTCATGTTAACAAAGTCGTATATATTTAAAAAATATAAGCAATTTAAACTTTGACGTGCTCTCCTGTAAAATCACTGTTTTGCAGAACCTACATTGTTAATAGGGACATTTTCTCATAGTTTTTGAAATAGTCATGTTAACAAAGTCGTATATATTTAAAAAATATAAGCAATTTAAACTTTGACGTGCTCTCCTGTAAAATCACTGTTTTGCAGAACCTACATTGTTAATAGGGACAGGCGAATTGTAAAAGACACCAACAGAATCGTGTATGGGTGAATCATTACAGTTATAGCTAATATCGGTCTGTCAGGATTGTGAGCATGGTAAATAAAGTAAAATAAAACTAACATATACTCTAGAGTACTTATATTTGGGTTAGGGATTAGTTACAGAAGCTAGTTCACAATATAATAATTTATACAAGATCATAAAATAAGGACAAGTTGATCAGAAAGGTAAAAAGTCAGACTTCTTCGGCTGTTCGACATACCTATAATCCTCTGCACCGTCGAAACACCACTGTTTTTATAACGTCGGGTACGTTGATTCATCTTGACGACTACCCTCCTTTATCATCATTGTCCAGTGTTACCAGCTACTGACAACAAATTATACAATACGCACATGAATCCGAGAAGTCAGAGGTGCGTGCCTTGGGTTCGAACTCGATATGACTTGGCAGTCCGACGGTCACACTACTAGGCTGTCACTGCTGTATACATTCGATTATAGCAGAGAACTGTGCCAATCTAACATTCCAAGATATTTCTACGCACTTTTTCCTTAAGGAGTGAACGGAATCCCAAGTGGATTCGCCTTTATACCCCCGGATCAAACTTGCAAATGTTTCGTTTAAACCCGCCATTTTCACAAAGCTATGTAAAAAGTCGAGCTTCGCCCAAGTCGTTGTGTTCATACAATTTGCAAGGCAAATAATTATTAAATTTTATCTGATTTATACTAAAATATTATTGACCATTCATGTGAATTATTTAGTAAATGAGAGTTGACAATACACGGTTTGTGGTGTATTTAATTTTACAATGAAATAGAAAGATTTTTTATAAAGAGAACAAATTCATAGAAATACAAATTAAAATAATTTTATATCGTTCTGCCTAGCTTTTTCTCAACTGTGTTGGGGTCAGCTCCCAGTTTACCAGATGCGGCTGAATACCAGTATTTTATACGGAGCGACTGCCATCAAACTTTATCAACCCAGTTACTGGGAATGCGGATATCCTAAGGTAAGACCAGATGTTAGACTTTCGGGCTTCTGACTGCACGTAACGACTGTCATAGGTACCGACTGTTTAACATGCTCTCTGAGGTACGGAGGGGTCTCAATGTGTAACGATCGGTCCCCGATCCAAAGATTAACCATGGCAATCGTAGCTTAACTCGCAAATCGTATGATCCGCGCGGTTGGTAATTGTGATTTTGTACTCTTGGCACAAAAATCCATTATTTTCATTGTAAAATGAATAATCTGTGTACTGTCAACTGTAATTTATTGATGATTAACCTTCAGAGTGTATAGTTGCTGCAGATCGTTTTTGTCAACCTTGTTTTTCCTATGCCTAGTCCAATATATCCTTTACATCATACATCAACCACCTACATCACAAAAACAAGTCAGAAAAATAGTAGGTATCGAAAACCACCTATGCGTTACGCACCATCTAAAAGTAATACGCGAGACTTTACCTGACTTCAAAGACGTCCTTTAAAGGACGCCTGAGACGTAAACAAATAAATCCCGAATTGTTCAGAACAAACAGTTACCTTCTCAACTTTATAGCGGCCATTATTTCAGACCTTTTCGATTTGTGGAATCATTTTTACGACTGTTCGCCGTGTGCAATTCTGAAATTCTCCTATATTTTGATATAACTTGTTTGTCTCATTATCCGTGCGTCGTAAAATATCAACTGTATGATATAAAACGTAAAGGTCAACGTATTTACGATCGATTATAATTTAATGATCTTTTTATTGCCGTGAGGCACTTTTGGAAGTGTTTTCTTATGAGTACTGTTGCACGTTTTCTTAAGCTTGTAGTAAAATTATCGAGTGTTATCAAACTTAGTATAACTCTCTGTATTACCTATAAAACATTTTATGTAGGTATACTGTCAGTAGCTAAATGAGCCGCGTAATATACAAAATAAAAGATACCAAAATGCGAACAATTTTTTTTACACATCAAGAACTTTGTACGGTTTTACAATAAATGAGCAAGAATGATAAATAATAATAAAAAATATAATCTATTAGATGACCCGATGAATTTATACCCCTTAAATTTAGTTTTTTAATTTTACTTAATTTTCTTTTTTCCTAAATCACCCCAGTATTGAAACGAACAAAATAAAAATAAATAATATTCAAATCAGTCGAACGATTCACGACTTTTTGCGTGACTAATACCAGGTTCACACGATTCGATTCAATCAACTGCTAAATCGCATGCGATTTGAACCGTCTGAACAGACTTTCAATCAAATTGAAGCAACAATAACGTTTTAACTTTTGTTGATCAAGTCATTTGTTGAAAACGATTCGAACCATCTGAACCTGTCTTTACGAACGACAATTGATTTTATATATAGGTAGATTTTAAAGTAAAGAATTTAACTTCTTTAATTTAAGAAATATCTCGCTTCCCTCACATGAGCTCAAACATCTCATTAATTCCAAAAATTCTTAGACCAAAATCCTAAGGCCCACCTTCTCAATTTATTTTAATATTTATCTCCACCAAGGTGAAGCCAGCCGTGTCTCCGAACGCCTAATTAGATCGTAGGAGGACACCAATTTGTCTGCCAAAGTAAACACTCGGTGGCCACGAGTCTCATCCCATCGCCAAGAAATTCAATTAAACCTGGTAACTCTGTTGTATGTCCTTGCTTCGTTACCTGTATATATTATGTATAGTACGTGGAGTAGTGTGAGGTGGGTTACTATTTTAGTGATGGAGTATGAGCCATTTGAGCATATACTTTGTTTTATTGTAGGTTCCTAACATTGCTTGAGAGATATTTCTCGACGGCATGCCAAGTCAGAGGTTCATGGACACCATAAACTCTGACACCAGGTTTGTCACTAATCACACGAAAAGAGACAGATTGTAGGTTCCAATTGTAAAGAAAAGGCCACATACTACAGAGTGTGTGACGACACGTTTGGTGCAGTGGTTGAGTGATTGGCTTCTGCGCTACGGGTCGTGGGTTCGATTCCCGCACGGAACAAATATTTGTATGGCCTACAGATAGTTGTTCCGGGTCTGGATGTTTGTGCATGTGTAGATTTGTGTCTGTAAAAGCACCTACGATACAGGAGAAATCCTAGTGTGGGGCAACGTTTTTTTTAAAAAAAAAAGAAGAAAGAAAAGAAAAAGTGTCTTTTATAAGTGTTCTAAAAGGCATCTTAAGAATTCAACATACCTACTCTTATCAGCTGATCTATCTTAATTCCTGAGTCTGGATTAATGCATTGTATTTAAAATAAAAAAAACCCTTTTATTCTAACGAGTGGGCTTTAAGCAATATCAGTGTTACGTCAATGTAAGAATATTTATTACCTTTGTTACGTTACTCCTCACCTCCTAAATGTTTTGTTTCAAGTTCCATACGAACCTAATATAAGTACACAGCATACACCGTCAACCGAGTTATCTCGCACGATTTCAGCCGTCGTGTGGTCGAGCTTACCTGGTAAATAAATTTATATCAACAGCGAAATATCTCTTAGATATTGAATTATATCTGAAAATTAAAACCAACTGCAAACTATCTTGTTGGTCGAGGGTGGCAAGCGCGACTGCTGATCTTGAGGTTCTGAGTTCGATCCCCAGGTCGAGCAAAGTGTTATTGGGTTTCTCCGTGTGGAATCCTCAGTAGCAGTCCGGAGTTTGGATTTGTGCCGGTTGATGGCAATAGGCTCGCCCCCTATTACATGGGACTTAAACATAAAGGTGAAATGAGGTTGTTACTAAATACCTCTGCCCAACCCTTCGGGGAATACAGGCGTAATGTAATGTAATGTTATATAAAATTATGATATTATCACTTTACTTCAGCAATGCATTATCATTTCTATATTATAGAAATAAACAGAATTAGATTATGTTATAACCGCGTAGGCTACAATTAGAATCGACCCTCCAGTTTCTGTCGCGTCGGTGTAGCAAGAAGCTACGGCGTAGCAGCCTACGCCTCTCTTCTAATAAACGTCAAATTGCGATCATCAATTTTAGTCTTCTAAGCCGGGATGGCATCGCCCTTTTACGAGTGTATAAATGAGGCATAAATATATATAAGTGGACTTAAGACCAAGTCTTTTACAGTTCTTGCCAAAGCGGATATTATAATGTTCATTAGTATTCCAAAACCCATTAAAAAAGAGGGTGTAATAAAAGATGCTCCACAAGTGACGATACTTAATATGCCCGGCGCACGCTGGACAGTCAGCCTTGCTACTAATCTTGCTGTCTGGTTAACATTTTCACCACCGCATAAGCTATTCTTAAATATCCCGTCACGACAAGGGAGAAGATATCAAAATGAGGATAAAATGTTATATACGTTTAAGGATTATTTATGGGTGTAAAAAAAAGGTTGTATAAATATTGCAAGCATTATACTATTATACTATTGTAGCATGATGCGAGTGATAGCTAGTTCACACAGAGACTGTTTACAGAATCTGTTTTAGCGTTGAATGAGCGAGATCACACACAGAAAAGTATTCCGAATCCAGAAAAAAATACTGAATCCGTTATTTTTATCGTACCCTGACTGCCAGATACGACGCAGGGCCATTTGTTTAATTTGTTGTCGGTGAGCGATGTCATGGTGTGCGAGTTAATGGTTTGTATTAATTAAAATATAAAAGAATACTCTGACGAGATCCACTTGTCATTTCAATCCGTCTCATATATTTGGGAACATGCTTTACGAAGGATGAGAGACTCGTATAGAACCTTATTTCATGATTGGCATACTACATAATAAGTGTAAGAAAATATCCTTCCACTTAGACCATTCATATTGAAACCAAATAAATTACAAACTGATCCGTCAGTACAGATGTGAACAACACATCCAGTATCGACGGATCCGTTAAAACGGATCCGCTGTGAGAAAGAACGCTGACATTAGACGAATCGTTCCTTTTCACTTTTGAACGTTACCGCGATTTACAATCATAACTTAATATTTCAGTTACACCCTAAATATCACAGTTAGAAAATACGGAATCAGTAATAACTGTAGTAAATTAAATTAAATTAATTAATTAATTAATAAAACTGTCACCCGCACTACGCTAAACCGCAAATAGTGTAGTGATTCTCGATGCAAAGTGTGTATACGATTTTTTATAATACCAATAACATATTTTATGTCAGCCTATACTGTCCCACTGCTGGGCAAAGATCTTCCCCAAATCCTTCATTAACACATTCTATAAAAACCTTAGTTTTTTTTAATTTTACAAAAATAACGGAATATCTATTGGAATTGGCAGACTATAGCATCAATGGAACACATTTGTCGTTGCTCTGACATCCAATGAAATGGACAACGTTGAGAATAAAAAGTTAGTACCAAAATCGTTTAATTCTATTGTTACAATCGAAATTGAAGATTACAACACGAAGTATTCGTGTTGTAATCGCGATTTGCATCAGCTGTTTTATATAAAAAAAGGAATTTATTAAAATTGACATAGCAGTGATAGCCTATTGTTGTGACCGTCGGATTTTCAAGTCGTAGGTCTCGAGTTCAAACGCAAGGCACGCACCTCTGATTTTTCGGATTCATGTGCGTATTGTATATTATTAGGACGATTCCTCATTAGTGCGTTGCGTTGCGACGACGCACGACGTCGTAGCGCAAGAGGACGACGCACGCACCTCAGTCAGTCTCCACAATGGATCGGAACAAACGTATTCTATTGTATTTATATCGATATCCTCCACACTCATGCTGAGATAAAAAAAATGTCATGTACGCACGTCTCGTTTGTCCCTCTAGCGGTTGAACACAGTGGAACACTGTCCGTAGTCGCACCGGAGCTCCGACAGCGCAGCGCATCACCCTCCCCCGCTTCGTCTCTTGTCCGCCGATCCGTTGAAACGTCGCGTGCGACGACGCAACGCTTTAATGTAGCATGTCATTTAAAATATATGGAAAACGACGCAGCTTTGACGCTGCGACGACGCAACGCAACGCACTAATGAGGCAGAGCTCTTACTTGTTTAAAAACGGTGAGGGAAAACCATCGTGAGGAAACCGGCATGCCTGAAAGATATTTCTCGACGGCATGTGAAGCCAAGCCAGAGGCCCATGGGTGGCATAAACTCTGACACCAGGTTAGTTACTAACCACACGAAAAGAAGAAGAAGATTAAAATTGACTTATATTGGGGATGAAAATTAACGTAAGTTGGACAGCTCTTACTAAGCTAACAGTAATTGCTTTTTTAACCGACTTCCAAAAAGGAGGAGGTTACTATGTTCGTCTGTATGTATTTTTTTTTTTTGCGTATGTTCATCGATATTTTCGCCAATTGTGAACCGACATTGATTATTCTTTTTTTAATGGATAGGGTATACTTTGAAGTTGGTCTCATTTAAATTTGGTGAAGATCTGATGAAGAACTTCGGAGATAGACAATGGAACTCCTCAATGACGAACAGTACGCATATTGTGATGATGTGATTATGTTACAAGCAGCGTCTTTAGTAGGTCCAACCAAGTTTTAATTAATGCCACTAAAATGAAAAAAATAAAAACATTTTTTATAAAAAATTTAAACCGACTTCAAAAAAGAGTAAAATACTTACCATATAAAATTAACAGTTTCAGAAGTAGGTGCCTTCAATTTGGTTCAGCGTGGATCAGCACCGACTTCTGAAACTGTTAATTTTATATGGTAATTATTTTATTCTTTTTTGAAGTCGGTTTAATTTTTTTGTAAAAAATGTTTTTTTTTTTTTGATGTCGCTATTAATGTTTTATTGTTTTTAAATAAAACGGAGTCGTTAACTATGTAAACATAATAAATTAAGCACGTGGCACATTAAGGCTGATGTTCACCAACATTAATCTCTGGTTAAACAACCTTATACTCGAAAAATGTCTTAGAGTTTGAAGTAAACAATTGCTTAACCAGAGATTTTTTAATGTTGATGAACACCAGCCTAATGCCCGGTTCCTATAAACAAAATGAATCGTTTTGCTTACCAATGGTAACATTTTTTATTGGCGAACTGGGCATAATATTATAATAGACTCGTAAGATAATTTTACTTATGATAGCTATTTCCATATAAGAGGTTCTACTATGCAAAGCTATGAGGTCTTTGCTCATTATTGGTAGAGAACAAAAGATTTAATGTTAACAAATAACGGTCCGTAAATCATAGGAATCGGCCATAAATCGATTAAAACAAACACATTTACGTATTTTCAATATCACAGTATTTTAACGAGTATCTATACTTCTTTTTCTTATGCTTTATGTTATTTAACTTGGCTTTTACCAACACCCACATTTAAAAAAAAATTATATACACATTATTATTATTATTTATTAGGTGCGTAGTACTCTCAACCGGCGTGCGTGTATGACAAGATGTATGAATGTGGATGAAGCGAAAGGGGTATGTAAGAGTCGTAGCATGTGGCGTTCTATAGTTTCTGCCTACCCCCATGGGAAAAAGGCGTGAGTTTATGTATGTATGTATATACACATTATATCATTGAAATCATACTTTAAAATAGCGCACAATTTCTTCACTTATCGTGATCTCATCTGCAACAAGAACCTAAAGAAACTAGTACATCCAAAATTGGTAAAATTCCAGTAAGTACAAAACTTTATATGTTCTTCTAACTAAACCAATTTCTACCACACAATATCTAGGTCAAGCAATACATATTTTTGCATGCCCAAACATCGAGAGTTCACCTCAAAGGGAGGCCAATCGATCGGTGATCAATCAAATTCTCATTTAAACACGTCACTTAGACGGAACCTTCTATCCATCTTGCGTAATTTCGGCCTTACACGGTATTAGGAGTGTTTGACAAGACGGCGATGTTGTTTGCTGAATTTGTAATTATTTTCGATCGAATACGATTTTGTTGTTGTAGATTTTATTATATTGACAAATGTTTATTTATTTTTGGATGTATATGGATATACGGTGATATATACGAGTCCTGGAATATTTATGGTATTCAGAAACCCGGAAAGTCTGGTAACTGATTTAACCTTAGGACGTTGGTATTATTACCCAGTGACTGGGTAGCGGGGATCGGCAGACGCTCCAAGTGAAGTACTGATATTCAGTCGCATCTAGTTACACCGGGAGCCAACTTGGAATTGGAAAAAAGGCTAGGAGGAAGGTTTTGCCAAACATACCAAACGCTTTAACATTTTAAAGGCCTGGTCAGACAGAGAGCGTGACTAGGTGTGATATTCACGTCGCGGGTTGATCGCGTGCTCTTTGGTATGCGAATTACTATGACAATGTATGGAAGACGCTACACACAGATTGCCACACCACGCCAAGCTTCGCGTGGCAGTCTCTGTGTGGCGTATCCCACGCCAAGTGCACGCGATCAACACGCGACGTCAATATCACACCCAGCAACACTCTCTGTTTGACCAGGCCACAAGTCCTGCTTACCGTGATACATAACATAACATAACATCACGCCCTGTATTCCCCGAAGGTTTGGGCAGAGGTGTATAATAACCTCCTCGTTTCGCCAGTTATGTTTAAGTCCCATGTAATAGGGGGCGAGCCTATTGCCATTAAACGGGCACAAATTCAGACTCTGGGCTGCTACCGAGAAATTCCTAATGGAAAAACCTAATAACACTTTGCCCGACCTGGGGATCGAACCCAGGACCTCACGATCAGCAGTTGCGTTTTCCACCACTAGACCAACGAGGCAGTTCCAAGATCTTTAACATTTTAAATCCTGCTTCTTCTTCCTGCCCTTATCCCACACTAGGTGGGGTCGGCATAACATGTATTTCATAAATCCATGTTGTTAGAGGTTTTGGCTTATTGTTTTATGACCGGCCGCCTGCCTGACATCAACCCTCCTTGGGAATACTCGTTGCGCTGTCGCGCGGGTGACCCAATGTGCTTGCTGATATTATGCACTGGGTCCCAAAATGATATGATTGTCTTGAAAACCTGAAACTTCTCGTACTCGACACTACACATAATTCGACATCGTTTACAATATAAATAAACGGCGATTTATAATAAGAAATCAAAAAATTTTAAAAATACTCGGAAAGTAAATTTTATAAAATATCAAATTGATATTCGGTTGCCACGGCGATATTCGGATGATGATTTTAAGTCCTGCTCACCGTGATAATATTATCAAAGCTTAATATTAGCTAACATACCCAAGTATAATGTGAGACATCTTCATTCTCTTCAAATTCATTCCCTTGTCACCTCTTTGGCCTATTTTCTCTTCAGTCAATATACTTATTCAACAGCCAACTTTGCCAATAGTACTTTAAAACTTCGACAAGCTTCGGCGAAGATCATGTGTGATGTAAATTGCGTAGGCAATGCTCACCTGAAGTGAAAGGAATGGTTATTAAGAGGAGAGCAGTACTTTTGAAGGCTTTTATTCGGTTTCAATTCAATAATAACTCAACGAATTGATGCTTTTGTGTAAAGTTTGAGTATTAATAACAGCAAAGATAGCCTAGTGGTGTGACTGTCAAGTCATAGGTCTCGAGTTCAAACCCAAGGCACGCACCTCTGACTTTTCGGATTCATGTGCGTATTGTATAATTATCACTTATTTAAAAATGGTGAAGGATAACATCGTGATGAAACCGGCATGCCTGAGAGATATTTCTCGTCAGCATGTGAAGCTAAGTCAGAGGCCCATGGGCGGCATAAACTTTAACACCAGGTTAGTCACTAAGCACACGAAAAGAAGAAGATTAATGAACCTGATTCAGTTTCAAGTGACCGATTGTGTATACATACGTGTACCTTTTTTTTTAATCTTTGTCTTGGTCGCGTTTCACCCTAGTCGCAGTTGATGGTAAGTGCAGATAGGGTCTAAGATGTAGCTAGTACACGACGCCAAGCAGCAAAGATATAGAGATATCCCCTATACTCCTCTGTCTCTCACATACACACGACGGAACACAGTAAACTGCTTAGCGCCGGACTTTAATGTGAGGGTGGTAGCTAGCCAGGCGAACCATTATAGATCCTACTTCCAAACGTGCTGGATTTTGTTGAATCTTACAACGTGTCTCTTCCCAGCGTGCGGTGAGGAAGTTTTATATTCCAGCCGCTTCTAACACAGGATAAAATCTAGGTTCTAAAACTTGTGCAATAAAGAGATCTTAATAAGGTTATTTAACCTTGACTGCTTGATCTATTTCCTCGTAATAGGCGTGACAATACTAAGATTAGCTTACATCAATATAGGACGGCACTTATGCGGAAAAATGTCTTTTGCATGGCTCCAAAAATTTATAATAAACTGCCAAAAAGTTGGAAGCATTTAGGTAATGTAGCGTTCAAAGTCAAAGTCAAAGTCAAAGTCAAAGTTTTTTATTTCAAATAGACCAGATTTCAGGCACTTTTAAAACGTCACGACTAGGTGCACGGTTCCAAAAGGTAGGTTCTATGGAGAAGAGCCGGCAAGAAACTCCATGAATACTCTTTTTAAAATAGTAGTTCATTACAATTCCATTACAGTAGTGTGAGAAATAGAATGAGAATAATGCAGGTTAATGTAAAAATAAAATGTGATAAATGTGATATGTGAATAAAATGTTCAAAAATAAAGTAAAGAATTTTCTAGTAGATAAAGCCTATTATAATTTTAATGAATTTTTGGCTGAAGGTTTTTGACATTCTAGATAATTTAATGTAATTAGAATAATAATAATATTTATTTGAATTTTATTATTGTATTAATATTTGTATGCCATTGATCAAGGCAAACATGACGATCTGTATTGTTACTTTTAACATCTTGCATGCTGACAATTGTTTAGTATGTACACTCATGTTTGGACAAATAAAAATTATCTTATCTTAACTGCCTTGTTGGTCTAGTGGTCGCAAGCGCGACTGCTGAGCATGGGGTCCTGGGTTCGATCCCCAGGTCAGGCCGAGTTTTATTGGGTTTTTCCATTAGGAATTTCTCAGTAGCAGCCTGGAGTCTTGATTTGTACCCAGTTAATGGCACTAGGCTCGCCCCTATTACATGGGACTTAAACATAACTGGCGAAAAGAGGGTGTATTAAAAACACCTCTGCTGAACCCTTCGAGGAATGTAAGGCGTGATGTTATGTATGTAACCTTGAACGTGTTTTTAACTGGTACATTGGTCAAGGTCAAGGTCGGGAAAATTCAATCGAATGTCCACTCAACTCTATTGAGCTATCTATCAATCAAGTCAGTCTATCGTAGTCTGGACAACTACTGGACATATGTCTTTCCTTAATTATCCTTAACTACGCTAGGCGAGGCTTGAATATAAGTACATACCCTGTAGATGATATTCTTGTAATATTCCTGTTCCTTGCCTCGGAGAGCACGTTAAACAGTCGGTCCCGGGTGTCATACGAATACCTACGATAGTCGTTACGGGAAGTCAAAGTCCGAAAAATCTGACAACTGGATATCGGCATTGCCCCGTAACTGGGTTGCGGAGGTTTGATGGCAGTCGCTCTATGTAAAATACTGGTATTCAGCCGCATCTGGTTAGTCTGGAAGCTGACCCCAACATACTTGGGAAAAAGCTAGGCAGAACGAACTTGTAATATAATAATAATAATAATAATGTGCGATTATGGACGAGGTTATCATGACGAATAACTACCGGAGGTATATTGTGAAGGACGGGACGGTTGACATATGTCGGGCATGCCACTGTCCCGGCGAGTCCCTCAGGCATATTATTTCCGGATGTTCTCGTCTTGCTAACGGCGAGTACTTGCATAGGCATAACCAAGTGGCCAGGATTATCCACCAGCAACTTGCTTTGAAGTATAACCTTGTGGAATCGGAGGTACCGTATTACAGGTATGTGCCCGACCCAGTTCTTGAAAATGGTCGTATCACGTTGTATTGGGATCGATCTATCATCACTGACAGGACTATTGTTGCCAATAAACCTGATATAGTGGTGATAGATCGATCAGAGCGCCGCACAATGATTGTTGATGTTACCATCCCGCATGATGGGAATCTCGTGAAAGCTGAGAAAGATAAACAAATCAAATATCTTGACTTAGCACACGAGGTTGTCAACATGTGGGATGTGGAATCGGCAACCATTGTGCCGATAGTCGTAACGGCCAATGGCCTAATGGCCAAGAGCCTCGACAAACATCTCATGAGGCTCTCGTTGGGTGGCTGGATCAAGGGCCTGATACAGAAAGCAGTCCTCCTCGATACGGCGCGTATTGTGAGGAGGTTCCTGTCTCTGGAGCCCTAACTGCCGGTAGCCTGGACCCTGCTCCCGCTGCCGGTGGACCCCTATTTTTTATATTTTTAAATATGTATTTTGTTTTCTTTTTATATGTATTTAAAAATGTAAATAATATGATACAGTGTGAATAAAGGAGATAATAATAATAAATAATATGTGCCCGACCCAGTTCTCGAGAATGGTCATGCCACATTGTACTGGGATCGATCTATTATCACTGACAGGACTATTGTAGCCAATAAGCCTGATATAGTGGTAATAGATCGATCAGAGCGCCGGACAATGATTGTTGATATCACGGTCCCTCATGACGAGAACCTCGTGAAAGCTGAGAAAGATAAACAAATAAAATATCTTGATCTAGCACACGAGGTTGTCGGCATGTGGGATGTGGACTCAGCAGTCATTGTTCCGATAGTCGTTACGGCGAATGGTATAATAGCCAAGAGCCTCGATATTCACCTCATGAGGCTCTCGTTGGGTGGCTGGATCAAGGGCTTGATACAGAGAGCAGTACTCCTTGACACGGCACGCATAGTGAGGAGGTTCCTTTCTCTGGAGCCCTGACTGCCGGCAGTTTGGACCCTGTTCCCGATGCCGGTGGACTACTATTTTTTATATTTTTAAATGTTTTTGTGTTTTTATAGAAATATTTAAAAATGTAATTTGTAAGTATTTTAAAATAAATAAAGGAGATAATAATAAAATGGATGTAAGAATGGGTCCCGCGGTACTAAGGAGCTACTCCTCATAGATATGGCCATTAGTCAACAAGTTCGCCGATCTCGAAAGGATCTGTCGACATGTTGGATAGATTATAAGAAGGCCTACGACTCGGTGCCACATACATGGCTCATGAGGGTGCTAGAGTTGTATAAAGTGAATACAACTCTATGCGCCTTCCTGACGTCATGTATGGGGCAATGGAGGACAGTCCTTCACTATCCAGGATGTCGGCAAATTCAAGGGAGAGGAGAACCAATAAGGATTGAGCGAGGTATATTCCAGGGCGATAGTCTGAGCCCGCTGTGGTTTTGTCTAGCATTGAACCCTCTGAGCACATTGTTGGAGGGTTCAGGGTTAGGCTACCGGTTGAGAAGAGGTGGTCAGGTAATATCCCACCTCCTTTACATGGACGATTTGAAACTCTTTGCCCCCAACAATTTGCAACTGATGAAGTTACTGAAAGTAACTGAAACTTTCAGTAATTCCATCAGGATGGAATTTGGTGTGGACAAATGTGCAGTCATGCATGTAAAGCGAGGAGGGATTATGGAATCCGTGGGAACACAACTCTCGGATTCCATACACCTCAGACCCCTCTCCTCAACCGAAACCTACAAATACTTGGGCATGTCGGAGGCGTTAGGCATCAATGAGACCGACATGAAGCAATCGTTACGGGAGCGCTTCTATGGCCGCCTGAAAAAAGTACTTAAAAGTCTTTTATCAGGCGGAAATAAGGTGCGCGCCTTTAACGGTTGGGTCATGCCGGTCTTGATGTACTCCTTCGGCATACTCAAGTGGACTCAGACCGAACTTGACGCCCTGGATAGGAGGGTCCGTACGCTGCTGACTGCATACCGAATGCATCACCCACGTTCATCGGTGATGAGGCTGTACATTCCGAGGAAGTGTGGGGGTCGAGGCTTTTTAAATGCTAAGACCCTCCACAACCGCGAGGTGTGCAGCCTCAGGGAGTACTTCCTCCAAGCCGACGTGGGGATGCATCGTGATGTAGTCGCAGTGGACAAAGGATTCACCCCGCTCTCCTTGGCTAAAGAGAACTGGCGCAAGCCTGTAGTACTGGATACTAATGGCCGCAGGGAGGTATGGCAGAGCAAGGAGCTTCACGGACGCTTTTACCGGGCCCTTTATGGGCCCGATGTAGATTTCCTAGCGTCCGTAGCCTGGCTACGTTTCGGTGATCTCTTTGGGGAAACCGAAGGTTTTGTCTGTGCAATTATGGACGAAGTTATGATGACGAACAACTACCGGAAATATATTGTGAAGGACGGCACGGTTGACATCTGTCGGGCATGCCACTGTCCCGGTGAATCCATTCGACATATTATTTCTGGTTGTTCTCGTCTTGCTAACGGCGAGTATTTGCACAGACACAACCTAGTGGCTAGGATTATCCACCAGCAACTTGCTCTGAAATACAACCTTGTGGACGCAGAAGTACCATACTACAAGTATGTGCCCGACCCAGTTCTCGAGAATGGTCATATCACATTGTACTGGGACCGATCTATCATCACCGACAGGACTATTGTTGCCAATAAGCCTGACATAGTGGTGATAGATCGATCAGAGCGTCTCACAATGATTGTTGATATCACTGTCCCACATGACGAGAACCTTGTGAAAGCCGAGAAAGATAAAGAAATTAAGTATCAAGACTTGGCACACGAGGTTGTCGACATGTGGGAAGTTGACTCAGCAGTCATTGTGCCGATAGTCGTTACGGCCAATGGCTTAATAGCCAAGAGCCTCGACCAACATCTGACGAGGCTCGCGTTGGGCAGCTGGGTCAAGGGCCTGATACAGAAAGCGGTACTTCTGGACACGGCACGTATTGTTAGGAAGTTCCTCTCTTTGAGGCCCTGACCACCGGTAGCTTGGACCCTGTTCCCGATGCCGGTGGGCTACTATTTTTTATATTTTTAAATGTTTTTTTTATATTTTTTATAGAAATATTTAAAAATGTATCAAATATGTAAATAGATGAATAAACGGATAATAATAATTTTTATTCACATAAAAAGTCACAATTTTTACGAATTCCCTGACTTCTGTGCTAGGTTCAAAGACCTGTATTACAGAAATCAGTGTCTTCTCTCGTAATTAAAAGACACAAACAATTTTATGTAAATAAATGCAGTAGTGAGGAAGTGTCATTGTGTAGCTGTCATGTCTGTCCGTGGTTGAGTGTATGTATGTGTATTTTACGTATGTGTTTCTGTGTGTGTATGTGTGTGTGTGTGTGTGTGTGTGTGTGTGTGTGTGTGTGTGTGTATGTGTGTACGTTTGCATGTGTGTCAGTGTGTGTTTCACAACATCTTATAGTGCTATCAGTTCAGTTTGGTCATAATCTAGACCTAATAGCCAATTTTTAATAATAGTTTTAGCTTCGCGATTCGGTAAGGGGTGTATATTTTTGATTTTATTTATTTTGTTATACAAGTAAACCGCCTTAAAGCCGTGTTGTCGTCTAGCTGACGCTGTTCGGCAAACAACAGGTGGACATACATTTTTTATGACACGATTTTTGCTGTATTTATCTCTATAATAAGGGGTTATCTTGTGCTGTTCGATAACTAATTGAAATATGTAAAGTTGTCTAACCGTTAAAACTTGACATTTTTCATACAATTTTTTTGTGGGAAATCTATATGGACTAAAGGTCATGACTTTCAAAATAGATCTTTGAGCTCTTTCCAATTGTATTATAAAAGTTTTACAGGCACCACCCCAAGCTTTTATACAATATCCCAGAACAGACTGGGCAAGCGCATAATATATTTTGCGAAGGAGTTCCAAGTCGGCAACGTGCCTCAGCTTTTTAAAGACCCAGACAAGTTTCCTGGTGCGCGCTATTGTGACATCTATATGAGAACGCCAATTAAGTTTATCGTCCAGAACGACTCCAAGATATTTGACGTTCGTGGATTTAGCTATCTCGAGGCAGGAACAGGTAGGAGCAGTGTTACCAGTGTAGTTACATGAGTGAAACTTAAGATCAATGTTTACTGGAATTGTTTTGGCCACAGAAAACTGCATGTAAGTAGTTTTAGAAAGATTCAGCGTCAGCAGGTTTGCACCAAGCCATTGGTTAACTTTGTGAAGTCCCGTCTGAGCATGATATCGAACTTCGTCCCAAGACTCTCCGTGGAAGATCAGCGCAGTATCATCGGCGTACGTAAATATTTTACCATTTATTAAGGACTGTTCACATAAGTCGTTTATGTAAATCAGAAAGAGACTAGGGCCAAGAATGCTGCCTTGAGGAACGCCATAAATGACTGATGCATCTGAACTAACGTGTTCATCTATTTTAACTTGTTGTGAGCGATCATTCAAAAAGTCTTTAAAGATTAGAAGTGGATTACCACGAATACCGATGCGTTCTAACTTGTTCACAAGAATAGGAATCGAGACGGTATCAAATGCTTTGGCAAGATCGAGGAATATACCTAAACATTTTTGTTTTCTATCTACCTGTGATGTTATAAATTCCGTCAATTTAACAACTGCGTCATCAGTGCTTCTCCCCGACCTAAAACCAAATTGTGAGTCTGATAAAATTTTATTGTGTTCTAAAAATGTGATAAGTCTACAATTTAATAATTTTTCTAGTATTTTTGAGAGAGATGATAAAACTGATATTGGTCTGTAGTTTGAAACTTCGTCTCGCTTCCCACCCTTGTGAACAGGAGTTATTAGTGATTTTTTAAAGACCTCTGGAAAGACTCCTTGTTCAAAGCATAAATTACAAAGTTTAGTGAGAGGTGGGACTAGAATACGTTTAGTTAATTTTAAGAGTTGTACAGGTATTAAGTCCCATCCTGTAGCACAGCTATTTTTAAGGTTCATAATTAATAGTTCTATCTCTGCCTCTTCCGGTGGTAGCAGCACGATAGAATTACAGACGGGGGGGATTATGAAATTGTATGAAGTAGAGTTAGTTTGATTAGATGCAAGTGCGGTAGTGGCCAGCTGTTTGCCAATATTTGAGAAATATTTATTTACAGCTTCAATGTCATTTTTAGAACCATTATTTAAGAGATTTTCAGCAGTACTTTTTTGTTTTGTATAATCTATAATTGCTTTAATTGCGTTCCAAGAATCTTTATTAGTTTTTGCATTACGTAAAAGTGATTTTTCATAGTTTCTTTTAAGTTTTTTTAGGAGCGAATTGCAGAAATTCCGGTAACGCTTATATGTAACTTCAAAAATCGTATTGTTGGGTTCATTTTTATGCTTCTTGTGGAGTTTATCTCGGTGTCGGATACATCTTAAAAGACCAATAGTTATCCATGGTTTAAGTACTCTTTTTTTGCTAGGGATATTGTAAGTCTTAGAATTAATTTCAACAGCTCTAGTAAGTTTTTCTACAAAACCCGATGCTGCTACATTAGCTTCACAAGTAGAAGTAATAAAAGAGAAATCAACTGTCTCTAAGTACTTAATGCAGGCGTCAGTATTAAGTTTTTTATAAAAGCTTTGTTTGTGAAGCTCACATTGAGCAAGGCTAATGTTAAGCAGTATCGATGAGTGGTCTGTTATAGTAGAGTTAATAACAAAAACGGATGCTGGAGAGGCAGTCTTCAGCATGAAGTGGTCCAGACAATTATGCAGCCTGGTGGGATATGTATGGCCAGGTAATAAACCTAGTTCAGTGGTTAAATTTAAATATGCTGCACAATTTTTGTCATTAGAATCAGTTTTTATATCAATATTGATATCTCCGGCGATTATCAAGTTGTTCTTTGAGCTTATAGGTCGAATAATGTTATCTATAGAATTTAAAAAGCTGTCTATACACTTTATCGACGGAGATCTATATATAGCTAAAATAAATATGTCGGGTTCGATCTTAATACACATAAAATTGGCTCCTATTGGTTCAGGCTCTGATATAGAACATTTAATCTCTTTCCTCACATAAATAACGATACCATCGTTCTGATTAAGACATTTACGCGAGTAGTGAGAAACATAATTGTCAAAAATAGGAATGGGTTTGCGGCTATCTAACCAGCATTCCGTTAGTATAATGATGTCACAGTCAAATACGAATCTAGACAACTGAGCTGTTAAACAATCTGAATTTTTATAAATACTGCGTATGTTTTGACAGAATATCTTGAGGGAACTACTGGAATTTTGAATCTGCGAGTTGCAAGTTTCGGTGTCACAATTATACGCAGATGCCCCACTAATGTTATCTAACTCTATTGAGATAATATGATTTGAATCAAACATTGCAAAAGGTAACTTTTAAGTTGGTACCAATTAGCGTGAAAATGTAATTCTGGTTTATAATATTTTGGAATGCTAAATGAAGCAATTTATTTGTGATATCACTAGTTGTGAATCTATTTCTTGATGCTTGTGTGTGTTTGTGTATTGATTGAAGAACGTGTAAGTGTAATGTGTATTCTGGTAGTTTATATAACATAAGATAGGTCATAAAAACTGTGGGGTTGTAAAGTATTAGATCGGTGAAAGAATTAAACTTATTGTTAATAAGACAAATGAAAAGCATAAAACATAAAAAGGCGAAACAGTAAGGGGTAGAGGCACGCGACGCTAGTCACTTTTCTTGCCCCAGTTTGTGAAGATCTTCTTCAGTATTTATATGGACTTGCTTGTGGCCATCCATCTTTCGAAGAAACACCTTCCCGAACGATGTCCAGCAGTACTTGTACTTATTATCTTTTGCGAAGTTGCGTGCAAGATAGTAGACGCGATAGGCTTTTGGTGTTAACTTTTCAGAAAGGTAGACAGGTTTCACAGTTCCCTCCAACTTAAGATGGGACGTGTTAAGCCTATTTTCTTTATTTTTGTTGTTAAATTGCCGTGCACCTTTTATCAAATTTTCTTTGATGAAGGCACTGTTGAAATCGACCAGTATCGTTGGCGCATCATCCTTTTTACCTACGCGAAACACATCCTTGATATCATGCCGTTCGATTGAGGAGTTAAGTACCTTGGCCATTTCTTTCACAACATGGCAAAGATCCTCTTTGCTTTCGTCAAGTTTTTTAGGCACATTTTTTATCTCAAGTTTAGTTGAATACAGCTGACGTTCCATTATGTCCACCTTGTCTTCGAGTTGTTGAATAAGGCAGCGGTCCGTTTTTCGTTCAGACTCCAGGGCCTCAACTTTGACAATCATATCGTCGTACTGCTTTGATATGAAAGTAATGTTGTTGTTTATCTCAATATTTTGAGCGATAATTTCGGACATCGACGCCTGCAATGCCGCAAACTTAGCCTCGGCTTGAGCAGCTGATGTAGATAATAGTAAACGAATCTCGTCCATACAGCATGAGTCATCTTCACGCTTACGTTTCAATCGGGTAGTGATGTTTTCATGTTCAATGGCTGTCAAGTTTGGGGTAGATCCGGATTGTGATATCGCCCGGGAACACAGAGAATCCTCAGTCTTGTGGTTAGGAGTCTTAGGAGGTGTACGGTTAATAGGCATTTTATTTTCTATTACGGTTTGATTAAGTATAAAATGCTTTAGCGCAAATGTTTACGCACCCAATATCCGAAGCAGATTCTCACAAAAAACGTACCGAGCGACGTCTCGTACAATGCACTGGTGAGTTCGCGAGAAGAACGTCGTAAGTGATCTATATAGGCGGCACTTACGCGTAGCGGTGAGCCACTTTACTATATCACTTCTCGACGGTATTTTTATGGTTTGTAAATATTGTTTACTTGATAAATCTTTAGTTATGAACAGTATAGTCACCAGAATTATTTAGTTAGATTGACACTGATTACACTTAGCTAATTCTTGCAAAATAATAGCAGAAAAAAACTCTTTTAACTGCGATTTGGATTAAATATCACAGAGCAACTTGACTTTGATGTTAGCTGCACGGTAGCCAGAGAAAAGATCAAAACCTGATTGTAATATTGCTGTATTATGGGAGCATTTTCAGACACAAATCTTCACCTGCAGAAACACGCAGACCCTGAAAAATTTATCAGTCGGCCATAAACACACTTGTTCCGTGCGGGAAACGAATCTGCAACCCAGCAGCCACTACAGCCACTACGCTAATCGTGTCGTCGATTATGGCAATATGGGATCCTCTTTATAGCATACTAGCTGTGTCCTCACGACTCCGTCCACGTAAGAAGTTTTATTCCAGTAATAAATATAGCCTATGTTACTCAGTGATAATGTCGCTTTCTAACGACAAAAGAATTTTTGAAATCGGTCCAGTAGTTATTAAGTTTATTCGTTACATACAAAAATATAAATCTTTCCTCTTTGTAATATTAAGTATAGATTGGAGCGGTTTATTGATAATATGATGATGATAATATACCTTCATACTACACCTTGCATACCACACATGCAATCGCAATACAATAATAATAAAAAAACACCTTCAAAAATAATAACTGCCTCGTTGGTCTAGTGGTGGCAAGCGCGACTGCTGATCGTGAGGTTTTGGGTTCAATCCCCAGGTGGGGCAAAGGTTTATTCGGTTTTTTCGTGTAAACTTCCTCAGTAGCAGCCCGGAGTTCGGATTTATGCCTAGAATTTAGGGTGTTACTCTCACTTCTGCCCAACCCTCCGGGGAATACAGGTGTGATGTTATGTTATGTTGTGTGTTAAAAGTAAGAATAACCTATTTCTCGCTTTAATCCGCCTTTTAAGCGCGTGGCAAAATATCAATTGTCGTGCCCCTAGCGCGCGACTACGAATCGATAAAATAATAACCTACAATAAATATAAGCTTTTTCAATACTTAGAGCTATGAAACAATGTTAAGTAATTGTTGTAAATCATATCTCTATTGAATAATCGTTTTAGTTGTACCACGCAGTTCATAGGACGAAAATAGAACAAAAAACCATGCATGTTCTCTGTCGCAGAAATACGACACGCGCGGTAGAGGCACAGAAATATTTGTCGCATAAATGCGACACATGCGCTTAAAAGGTTAACAAATACCTAAGTAAAATCATAAGAAATTGCTGTTTTGATAGCGTTCAGTAAACAGATTAGTATTTCAATTACGTACAAGTTGGCCGTCTGCCATTCCACACAAGTTATAAGTGCCAGTTCAGGAACACAGGCTATTATGGCACTTGTACGCGATACGTTACAGTAACTGGCAACTTGTCGCAGGCCATAAGTAATGGTACTTACCTTACAGCTTTTTGCTTTGACTTTCTTTTTTCTGTCTTGCATTTCTTCCCAATTGTTGTTGCAAACATAATCAGTCTTGCAACACCTGGAAAAGGTTGCTAAGCTGTACCTACTCTATATAATAAGACCTGTATTATTTAACCTTAGTGTGCAAATTAATATTTTGAGGTTTTTTTTGAGTCTATTACGGTGCTACTACTGGTCACAAGACTTTTCTCAGAATGAGAAGGGTTTAATCTTTAGTCCAACACGCTGAACTGGTGTCAATTGGCGGACTACACACACCATCGAGAAGTTTATAGAGCTCAAAGTGATAATCAAAACTATACAACATGACATCACGCCTGTATTCCCCGAAGGGTTGGGTAAAGGTGTATAGTAACACCCTCATTTCGCCGTTATGTTTAAGTCCCATGTAATGAGGGGCAAGCATATTGCCATCGACCGGGCACAAATCCAAAATTCGGGCTGCTACTGGGGAATTCCACACCGAAAAACCTAATAGCACTTTGCCCGACCTGGGGATCGAACCTAGGACCTCACGATCAGCAGTCGCGTTTGCCGCGACCGGACCAATGAGGCAGTTAAACTTAATAATATACCTATACATATACCTAGTTAATCAGAACTATACTTCGCACATAAACTAGAAAAGTCAGAAGTGCGGGCCGAGATCGAACCCGCTCTCAGCTCAGCTCTTGTAGGGAAGATAAGTATTTATCTGCTAGGCTATCACTTTAGTTCACATTAGGTTTATTAGTGCTAGTAGGTTTGAAACTACATACATACATACATAAACTCACGCCTTTTTCCCATGGGGGTAGGCAGAAACTATAGAACGCCACATGCTACGACTCTTACATACCCCTTTCGCTTCATCCACATTCATACATCTTGTCATACACGCACGCCGGTTGAGAGTACTACGCACCTGACCTTTGTGAAGAACATCACCAATATCATCGATGTATGTCCTTCTAGGACGTCCTCTACCGGCTTTCCCATTAACATCCGCCTTATAAATTTCTTTTGTTAATCGCCGTTCACTCATTCTCTCAACATGGCCAAACCACCTAAGCATACTCCTTTAAATTTTTGTCACTACATCATCTTTTAAACCGCAACTTTGTCTAATATCTTCATTTCTCAATCTATCATTCAAAGTTACACCGCACATACTTCGCAAGGAACGCATTTCCACGGCATTTATTCTACTTTCATGCCTTTTCATGTTTGAAACTAAATCCCCTGAATCCAATTTTCTTGACTATATCGTCGAGTACATAGACTTAAGGCATACGTATAAGACTTAGTAATAAGGTAGCAGTCTTAAAAAAAGTTGGAAGGAACGGCCGACGCCACTCGAGGGAGCCGACGAAGATGGATGGAAATTGCTTGTCACTCAGATCTCCAGAATGGACACTACCTCCGAGATAAAGAACACGGCGAAGATAAATACGATAAATTAATGCGGAAGGACGCCTTTTAAAATGTTTTTAGGTTATTATGTTCTGAGGGTAGTTCGAAAATAAACAACATTACGCCTGTATTCCCCGAAGGGTTGGGCAGAGGTGTATAGTAACACCCTCATTTCGCCGTTATGTTTAAGTCCCATGTAATAGGGGGCGAGCCTATTGCCATCAACCGGGCATAAATCCAAACTCTGGGCTGCTACTGAGGAATTCCACACGGAAAAAACTCAATAACACTTGCCCGACCTGGGGATCGAACCCAGGACCTTACGATCAGCAGTCGCGCTTGCCACCACTAGACCAACGAGGCAGTTAAAAATAAACTTTTTTTTTATATAAAATGTCATCGCCGTATACAGGGTGTAAACAAAATCATGTAATTCCTTCAAACCTAGCGATGTATTGCTGTCATAGATTAATACTTCAAGGGATAGGATTGGTTTCAATAAAAAAAAATACAAGAAGTAAACATGTGTTCTTACCGTGAGCTATTTTAGCGCGCCGAGTTAAATGACCGCGCGGCGAGCGATAGCCGCGCAATTCGCTTGGGGCGCTAAAATGCCTCACGGTAAGAACACATGTTTACTTCTTGTATTTTTTTTTTGTTGAATCCAAACCTTCCCCGTGCGTTATTAATCTATGTCAGCAGTACATCACTAGAATTGAAGGAATTACATGATTTCGTTTACACCCTGTATAAGTAGTGATAGCTTAGCGGTTGAACGCCTGCCTTCCATGCAGGAGGGTCTGAGTTCTATCCCGGCCCGTACCACTGACTTATCGAATTCATGTGCAGATCAGAATTTGATTATCACTTGCGATAACGGTGAAGGAAAAACATCGTGAGGAAACCTGCACACCTGAGAGGGCTGCATAAAGTTCTCGATGGTGTGTGTAGTCCGCCAATCCGCATCAGGCCAGCGTGGCAGACTAAGGCCTAAACCCTTCTCATTCTGAGAAAAGACCAATGCCCAGCAGTGGGATAGTAATGGGCTGATTTATCTTTATGTATGTCATCGCCATGGGGAACTTGCTAAATCACTACGCTTGGCAGACAGGTTAGTGATCACAGTTTGTGGTACCGAGCGTTATTGGTTAAAATCAAGACTTGTATCTAACATAACATGACATCACGTCTGGAATCCCCGAAGGGTTGGGCAGAGGTGTATAGTAACACCCTCATTTCGCCGTTATGTTTAAGTCCCATGTAATAGGGGGCGAGCCTATTACCATCAACCCGGTACAAATCCAAACTCCGGGCTGCTACTGAGAAATTCCACACGGAAAAACCCAATAACACTTTGCCCGACCTGGGGATCGAACCCAGGACCTCACGATCAGCAGTCGTGCTTGCCACCACTAGACCAACGAGGTATGTATCTTTCTTTACCAATAATTAATCAAGTGCCCCATTGCTTTGCATAGTAGAGGGGCTCATGGCTTATTAACAACCGTGCCGATCATACGGGTTAAGCTGCACTTGCCGCCGTCAGTCCGTAGATGGGTGACCGTTTGTTACACATCGAGACCTTTCCGTGCCTCGGGGACCACGTTAAACCGTGGGTCCTGGGTTTCATAAGAATATTTATGACAGTCGTTACGGGTAGTTGGAAGCCCAAAAGTTTGACAATCGGTCTAACCTTAGAATATCGGCATTACCCAGTGACTGGGTTGCGGAGGTCTGATGGCAGTCGCTCCGTGTAAAATACTGGTATTCAGCCGCATCTGGTTAGACTGGAAGCCCAACATAATTGGGAAAAGGCTAGGAGGAAATAGGGTTTTGTATAGTAGACTCTCCCATACGATAGTCGTTTTCACAGGTAAAATCAGCTTCCCAGTCTATTTTATCGAGTATAATATGCTTAGTTTGGCAATAAAAAATGTGACCATTGGTCAGAAAAACCCATTAGTTTTCAGCCATAAGAGCCGGGCAGTCCTCATTTGACGACACGTTTGGTGCAGTGGCTAAGCGATTGGCTTCTGCGGTGCGGGTCGTGGGTTCGATTCCCGCACGGAACAAATATTTGTATGGCCTACAGATAGTTGTTCCGGGTCTGGATGTTTGTGCGTGTGAAGATTTGTGTCTGTAAATGAACCCACGGTACAGGATTTCTCCTGTACCTGTAACCACGTTTTTATTTTAAAAAAAAATACGACATTCTCTGTAGGGAAGAGGAGGGCAATCATTTGCCCGAAACGATTCAGAACAACCACAAACTAAACCAAACCAAGGTATTTGGTTCAACAGTTATCCCACCAGTAACCCCAGATCGTCTCGCATAATTACAAACGTTCATTATCTCTGTGCGAATACTACACTAACCACAAAGAGATTACATAACGGCATGTGATGTTTAGTATATAGACATGGTAACTCAATTGAGGAGAACTGATAAACCTTTGATATACATACGCTTTGTACATAATAATATATGGAGTATTATAGACAAGGTTAACTGGAAAGGGCTACTAATCCAAAAGGGTGTTAAAGTACCCATAATAATCGATAACTTTTGTTCTACAACTTTCCCCAAAAGTCAATAGTTTTAGACAAATTGCTGTTTAAAGATACGCTTAAATCAATCTATCATCATTTGTGGTTAAATAGGTCATGTTTGAGGTCACGAAATAGTAACTCCATTTTCTGAATTTATAACTAAATCAATTGTTAACTTAAGTTTTTTTTTTATATGGAAATAAAAATAATTGAATGTTGAAATTTTAACACTTGCTATGATAAATGATTTTTATTTCTGTAAATAAATCTGTTACAGACACTTTTACAAGTCAATGTAATGTTTTTTTTAAGACTAGATGGCGCCGGCATTTTCTATCTGACTCGCTCTGAGAAGAAAAGCCGAAACAATCTCGGAGATCAAGGTCTCTTTTAAAGTCCTGACATTGTGATATAAAAATTAGCGAGTGTAACAATGTAGGGCAACGTCTGGAATGGCCTTTTGAGGAAAGTGCCATAGCAGGTTTGATTTGATCTGTCCTAACTGACGGCACGCATGCATCAGCCATACTTTATAAGTCACTAGCTGTGTCCTCACGGCTCCGCCCGCGTAAGAAGTTTTATTCCAGTAATAAATATAGCCTATGTTACTCAGTGATAATGTAGCTTTCTAACGGCAAAAGAATTTTTGAAATCGGTCCAGTAGTTATTAAGTTTATTCGTTACATACAAAAATACAAATCTTTCCTCTTTATAATAATTAGATTAAGTCGCGGATTTATACCCCCCTTTTCGACTAACCTTGTATAAATATTTAGACTGAAGGATGCGAGTTAGATTAACCCAGTCAATATTTACTGCAGATAATTCGTTTTTGGATGTTACAAAGTGTCTACTAGCTTTGATTAAATTAATAAATTTATGAATGTGTGTATGAATGTGGAATAAGCGAAAGGAATATGTAAGGATCATAGCATGTGGCGTGCTATAATTTCTGCCTACCCACATGGAATAAAAACTTTTTTACAAAAAATTTAAACCGACTTCAAAAAGAATAAAATAATTAACATATAAAATTAACAGTTTCAGAAGTCGGTGCTGATCCACGCTGAACCAAATTGAAGGCACCGACTTCTGAAACTGTTAATTTTATATGGTAATTATTTTATTCTTTTTGAAGTCGGTTTAAATTTTTTGTAAAAAAGTTTTTATTTTTTTCTTTTTAGTGGCCTTAATTAAAACTTGGTTGGACCTACTAAAGACGCTGCTCGTAACATAATCACATCATCACAATATGCGTACTGTTCGTCATTGAGGAGTTCCATTGTCTATCTCCGAAGTTCTTCATCAGATCTTCACCAAATTTAAATGGGACCAACTTCGAAGTATACCCCATCATCAAAATCGGTTCACAATTGGCGAAAACATCGATGAAAATACACAAAAAAAAAAAAGAAAAAAAAAAACATACAGTCGAACATAGTAACCTCCTCCTTTTTGGAAGTCGGTTAAAAAGTTTCTTCAACCATTCTATACTATAATATTGATATAAAGAGGACAGATTTGTATTTTTGTATGTAACGAATAAACTTAAAAACTTCTGGACCGATTTCAAAAATTCTTTTGCCGTTAGAGAGCTACATTATCACTGAGTAACATAGGCTATATTTATTACTGGATTAAAACTTCTTATGCGGGCGGAGCCGTGAGAACGCAGCTAGTAATTAATATCTAGAACACAATGTAAATGTAGTTTTTAAGAAAAATAAGACGGATACAGGATAAGGTACTCCGAGTATTCCACAAAACCACAACGTTTCAGATTTTTTTCAAATTTGCGTGTCACCAGTCTTTCCTTGTAAGTATTATATAATTCTCGAGTTCGAACCTCTAACTTTTCGGATTCATGTGCGTATTGTATAAATATCACTTGCTCAAAAACGGTGAAGGAAAACATCGCGAGGAAACGGAAAACGGCATGCCTGAGAGATATTTCTCGACGGCATGTGAAGTCAAGTTAGAGGGAGAGCCACCAGGATAACATATAACAGGAAAACATATTGTGTAAAATTTGCATGCCAGTAAGGTTGATCAGGGAGAAAGATATTGAATGTAATGTTAACACCACTCTTATACCCTAGACCAACAAATAAATGATTTATGATTTACTAGCGGCTCGTCCCAGCTTCGCATTGGTAGAAATTTTTCCCGTTTTGCAACATTTTTCATTTATGCTCCGCTCCTATTGGTCGTAACGTGATGTTGTAAAGCCTATAACCTTCCTCTATAAATGGACTATCCATCACAAAAATATTTTTTCAATTCCAACCAGTAGTTCCTGAGATTAGCGCGTTCAAACAAACAAACAAACAAACTCTTCACCTTTATAATATAAGTATAGATGATAGTCACTAACCACACGAAAAAAAACAGTATAATTATGAATTTAGAAACAAAACATTGAAAGACAAATAAAATAACATCCTTCAATCAATGTTATTATTCTTTTTCTTATCAGCGTAGTTAGGTACTACATAGCTACATTTCTACAATATATTGACGGTACGTCCTTTTTCGCAATTTATTAACGTCCAGACACAATCCGATTTGCTTGACGCAATCTCGGCTGCAAAGTGTTGCTCAGATCGCAGACGCGATGAACGACGTTCAGCTGTGTACGATTGATATTATGAGTAAACAGAATTATCTTTTATGTATACACAAATTATGGCAAAGGCAATATTTTTTTACGTAATTAATAGGGATTTTGAGGTTTTCTTTTTAATTAAGGGAATAAATAATTATGATTTTGGAACGCTCACATGGATAAAATAAAGTACTGCAATACTCATTTCGGACTTGTCATTGAAAATATTCATTTAAAAGAACGTGCTCTGAATCAAATCACACCATATAAGTAACCAACTTGGTTGACTTATTTGCGTTCATGTCATTCTCATACATTCCCTACACGTAATGTCTCCGTGATATTCATCCAAACGGCCATTCTGATCGATTCCAATAACATTTCAATCACACACAAATAGCATATCAAAAGCATTTTATCAGGAAATTGCTGAAGAGCTATTACGCAGACAGTAGCAGTTATACGTAAAACTAGGTTGCGCGCCACTCGTCTAGGGCGGCGGCCGCAGGGGGGTAGCGATGGGTGTCGTATCGTAGCAACGGGCAGCATCCCTCTCAGTGTGGTCCCGACGATCGTGCCGAACGCCCGCGCGCCCCTCCCATCTATTCCGCTTCGCTCAACTTGAACGAACCTACACGAACGTTCCATTCAAATTCTGTGCAGTGTCAACCAAAATGTTTATGCTATTCATTCTCTTGACTGTGTACCTCATAACACTATGCCATGGTTAACGTGTTAATTGCGATGGATTTGTGACTATCGGCGTGAGATAAGCCTGAGGCGGAGTTGACGGTCCGTTGTATGTCTTTTCAACTGGTTCGACAGTTGGTGAGTTTTGTGATTGGATTTTTATCTCTTGCGACGTTTTTACGCCTTAGTTTTAACATTATTTTGTACTTAGTTCGTCCATACGGTTCCTACATACAATGTAAGGCACCGTATATTTTTTATCGTCCGCAATTACCTAAGTACGCGTGTTTAATGTCGTCATTTGTTACGTCCTGCGGAATTAAAATTAATTGCTCAGTGTAATTTAATTTACTTCTGCTCCAATATAACTGTTTCCATTTAAGTTTTCTACGATATACCTCATTTTAGTTATATTTCTTCCAAGGTTCTCATTTCGTAATTAGTTTCGGGGGTTGAATTTCGATATCTTTGTCGTTTTTGTGATATAATTATACCTTCTCCTAAAATTCGGTGGAGAAAAGAGGGTAACATTTTACCTGTTATCAACCTAAAGGATATTCCCTACGCATATATAGGTATACATATTTTGCGCATGGAGCGTACACAATTGAGATGAAATATGATGTATAGGTGGATTAGTCGTATTGTTCTGTATGACACGAGCGACTTATAGTTATAGTGGGACAATTATCAACTGATGTCTGTAGGTTAAGGTTACATTATGAATTAACATAACATCACGCCTGTATTCCCCGATGGGTTGCGCAGAGGTGTATAGTAACGCCCTCATTTCGCCGTTATGTTTAAGTCCCATATTATAAGGGGCGAACCTATTGTCATCAACCGGGTGCAAATTCAAACTCCTGGCTGTTACTGAGGAATTCCATACGGAAAATCCTAATAATATATTGCCCGACCTGGGGATCGAACCCAGGACCTCACGATCAGCAGTCGCGCTTGCCACCACTAGACCAACGAGGCAGTTTTGTATTATATAGGTATACTAATAACAAAATTAAGAACATAAGGCCAAAGGTAAATAAACCTGTCATTGTGAAACATTCATTTTGCTTTAAGAATCTGTAAAAAATACACAATTTTAAATGATTGAAGAATAAATATCAAGATTTTCTAAAAATATGTATGTTTAATGGATTCATATCGCAATATAAATGTTTCCCGATCTAAGGTTTGTTTACTTTTTATACAAATATTAAATGGCTGGACTATACTACGACTACTCTCTTTCCCGGGTCGGCTATAACAGGCTAAGCAGAGAAATAGGTCAACGTATTTGTAGACAATTATTTTATTAGGACATTTAGTAGGGTTATTTAGAAATGTTTATTTTAGATACTATTATTAGAGCATTGCGTCTATTATTTTCATTGAAAACCAACACAAACAACAAAATACAACAACAAAACAAAATAGTTAACTTTTAGGACTGTTAATAGTAGCAGAATAGTCATAAACAATAATAACTACCTATCGATCGGTTTGAGAACGCCAATAGCGCGATCTAACCTATCCGATCCATGTCAAAGCGTAGATATATGACTAAATAAATAGCTGATATGGTGATTATGAAGGAGCTATAGGGTAGTATAGTACGTATGTATAGTATATAATAGTCCTTGGGGATAGGATTAAGAATACAATATCCCCTCCGTTGCTGGGCAAACGAGTCGTAAGAGGCGAGGAACTTGGGACCATAATCGTGCCCGAAAAATGTCAATAGGCTCGCCACCTATTTCTTGGGACTTAATACCAGAGGCTAAACGTGGGTTACAGTCTCCTGTAATATGAAAATACCTCTGTTTACCCCTTCCTGGATTACAGCCATGAGTATAATGTATATGTACGGGAATATTACTTTTTGTAACCAATTATGCCCCTAATAGATAGAGAAATCTAAAAATGAATATGAATGTGTGACAAGATGTATGAATTTCGATGAAGCGAAAGGAGTAACGGTGAAGGAAAACATCGTGAGGAAACCGGCATGTCCTAGAACCAAAAAATCGACGACATGTGACATCTACCAACCCGCACTGGGCCCGCGTGGTGGATTACGGCCCATTCCCTCTCACAGAGAGGAGGCCTGTGTCCTAGCAGTGGGAACATTATAGGCTGATGATGATGATGAAAGGAGTATGTATAGATCGTAGCATGTGGCGTTCTATAGTTTCTGCCCAACCCCATGGGAAAAAAGGGGTGAGTTTAAGTATGTAGATATGTATGTTAATCTAAAAATGTTTTCCTATTTAGAATTCGAAATTCATAAGTAAGAGAGGTGGAACATAAAAACTAAATTCAAATACTTAAAGAACGTCATCATTTGTGTAAAGTAACGTCGATGATGGCGATCGACCCCGAAGATGACGTCAAATTGATTACTTTAGCCGTCCCCCAAGGGAAATAAGGTTAATGATTATTTTAAAACTGACGGGAATACATCGAGCGTTGTGTATTCATCGTGATGCATTCACACTCGATTGAATATCTCAGCTCCACCCTTGGGAAACACTGGCTTGGAAATACTCTTGAAATATTTCATTTACTCAGTATATGATGGCTATTATTAGACTGGTAATTAAATACTGGTATTCTGGACTGGAAGCTGACCCGAACATAGTTGGGAAAGGTTAGATTAATAGCAGTGGAGTGCATTGGTTTTCGGAGTAGGTAGGCGCACTAGTAGCGATGTCGCCTTTCAATTGTAATTCTGACCAAAAGAAATCATAGCCATAAACGCTTATTTTATTTATAGTAATAGTTGCAGATGGAGTAGTTAATTAAATCTTCTGAGGTAGGCACTGCTTAATTGCCTACAATGCAATGCACGCCACTGATTAATAGACATTCTATATAAATAGATTAGAATGCACAGGATTGTGTCTAAAACCATCTAGCTGTTTGCAAATTAATGCTGGTTGATGTGATTAGGCATTATCCGTTCTTTAAGAAGAAATTCTGAGTTCTTGCGTGAACCCAGAAACCACTAAAATGGAAAACGTATACCTACATAATAAGTTTAAATAATCCATTAAAAAAACTTTTAAGTTAAACGGTTTTATCTTGAAGTATCTACCCCTGCAGCTTTAGGATCTGAGGATTGAAATTATTATAATGTTGTATTGTCATGGGAATTGAATTTGTGTGCGAAGTTTCAGAAGAATCGGTTAAGCAGAAGTAAGCAAACAAACAAATATACGAAGTGAAGCTAATTAAAACAATTTCAAAATATAGGATAGCATAATCAGCTCATTACTGTCCCACTGCTGGTCTTGGCCTCTTTTAGAAAGAGAAGTGTTTGGGCCTTAGTCCACCACGCTGGCCTGGTGCGGGTTGGCGGACTACACATAGGTACCATCGAATTAAAAACCATCATTAAAACAGTACTTAGGCAACAAAGTAAAATTAAGTATTATTGCCATAATTCAATAGGTGTAATAAATAGTTGTGCATCGTAAATATAATAATAATGATTGCCTTGTCAGTCTAGTGGCCGCAAGTGCGACTGCTTAACATGGGATTCTGGGTTCGATCCCCAGGTCGGGCTAAGTGTTGTGTTTTTCCAATAAGAATTAATATCAGCCCGGAGTCTGGATTTGTGCCTGTTTAATGGCCACAGGCTAGCCCCCTATTACATGGGACTCAAACATAGCTGGCGAAACGAGGGTAATAAAACGCCTCTGCCGAACCCTTCGGGGAATACAAGGCATGATGTTATGTAAATATAATTTCAAATGTTGTCTGTCAACGCAACACATATCATTAGTTAATTAGTTTACTTAACCATAATGTAAAAGTATACTTTATTTACACGTACACTTAAGTGTATTAAAAAACAAACTTTTTATAATAGTAAAAGTTTCAACGTTCTAAATTTTCGACGCTTTTAAGAGCAGATTTGCATAGTGCGACTAGTTTATTCCATTTTAACTAAATACTTAAAAGGGGTCTAGGACCTACACTGACCATGGCTCTACGTGATAGCCTCGTAAATTGAAGAATCATAATCGCACCTTCGCATAAAAAGTGTATAATCTCGAAAAAAAATCAAAATCAAGTTAAGTATACAGTATCTGTACTGATCGTTTCTGTTCGAAGCACCTCGTCCGAAGAGATAAGTATCTCCCTCCCAACCCCTTCAGTTCTAACCCGTGTAAGCATCCGGTAATATCACATTATCATAACTCTAAACTAAATGACAATACAAGCACAGGATACAAAATGAACGACTGGTGGTGTTGCCAGTGTGACACCGGGGTGACCAGTACCAGAACATATTTTTTCCCTATTAATAATTTACTCTCAACTAATGTGCAACGAACGGTAGCACCTGGCGATACTACGACTCGACATTGAATTTTTTTCGAGATTATACACTTTTCATGCGAAGAAACGTATTATGTACTAACAAGCACGAGAAGGTCTAGTGGTGGCAAGCGTGACTGCTGATCGTGAGGTCCTGGGTTCGATCCCCAGGTCGGACAGTGCTATTGGACTTTTTCGTGTGGAATTCCTCAGTAGCAGCCCGGAGTTTGGATTTGTGTTCAGTTGATGGCAATAGGCTCTCTCCTGTTACATGGACTTAAACGTAACGGCGAAATGAGGGTGTTACTATACACCTCTGCCCTACCCTTCGGGGAATACAAGCGTGATGCTATGTTATGTTATGTCTTGTGTTAACCATAATTCACAACTATTCACTATTTTAAAGCGTCTTACGTTTTTTAATAGCGAAATCATAATCTGATTAAAAGTAATGAAACTGTTTACGTCTAGTAATGACAAGTTCTTCGAGTTTTTTATTTACAGCAATTTAATGTGCATAACATAACATCACGCCTGTATTCCCCGTAGGGATAGGCAGAGGTGCATAGTAACACACTCATTTCGCCGTTATGTTTAAGTCCCATGTAATAGAGGGTGAGCCTATTGCCATCAACCGGGAAGAAATCCAAACTCCGGCCTGCTACTGAGGAATTCCACACGGAAAACCCCAATAACACTTTGCCCGACCTGGGTATCGAACCCAAGACCTCACGATCAGCAGTCACGCTTGCCACCACTAGACCAACGAGGCAGTATTCACGAATATAAAACGCCAATGTCATTGGTGTACACTAAATTCGATAACTATGTCAACGTCCATACAGAAGTTGGCACTATCCTTTGCTTGGTTAGTTTGGCAATAATAGGTGCTTCCACGCTAACTGCAAAACGATTCGTTTTTGGCCACAAGAACCGGATATTAAGAAGTAAATGCCGTTGTGGCTAACCAGTCGATGTCCAAAAAGGCACGGCTGACTGTCCATAATGGTGTGCTGGTACCTACGCTTATGTATGGAAGTGAATGTTGGTCGTGGCAGAAGAGGCATGAAAGTAGAATAAATGCCGTGGAAATGCGTTCCTTGCGAAGTATGGTATAACTTTGAATAATATATTGAAAAATTATGAGATTAGGCAAAGTTGCGGTTTAAAAGATGATGTAGTGAAAAAATTTGAAAGGAGTGTGCTTAGGTGGTTTGGTCATGTTGAGAGAATGAGTGAACAGCGATTAACAAAAGGAATTTATAAGGCAAATGTCATTAGAAACGCCGGTAGAGGACGTCCTAGAAGAACATACATATGTAGATCTAATTGGTGATGTTCTTCACAAAGGTCAGGTGCGTAGTACTCTCAACCGGCGTGCGTGTATGGCAAGATGTATGAATGTAGGATGTGGCGTTCTATAGTTTCTGCCTACCCCCATGGGAAAAAGGCGTGAGTTTATGTATCTATGTTTTCGTGTCAGCTCACGAAAACCATAGCCTTTTTCGTAATTTGCAAAACCGTACAAGGGATACCGAACGATATTGGCAGGACTATGTAAGTGCTCAGTAAATGGACTTAGTAATATTTCCTTTATTCATTCAATATACATAGACATTATATTTTTTTAAACTAAAAAAAAACATATATATAATAAAATAGTAGCCCACCGGCATCGGGAACAGGGTCCATGCTACCGGTGGTCAGGGCTTCGGAGAGAGGAACGTCCTAACAATACGCGCCGTGTCCAGAAGTACCGCTTTCTGTATCAGGCCCTTGATCCAGCTGCCCAACGACAGCCTCATCAGATGTTAGTCGAGGCTCTTGGCTATTAAGCCATTGTCCGTTACAACTACCGGCACAACAACTGCTGAGTCAAACTTCAATTAGTAATATAATTATTATTCTAATTAATTAAATCAAGCGGTTCATCTATTATTGCTTGTAAGCTGACCAGTATGCCTAAGCTCATTAATATTCCGTTTGAGAATCCAAGCAATATCTATGGTGTAATTGAGCCTCAACAAATAATATTCGATATGTTTTCTATCTATGACATTAACATAACAAGAACAAAAGGATCAAAAATGCAGAGGGCGATATAACGAATATTAATTTAATATGGAGAATAGGTATCTACTCTTCCTTTATTTTGGCTAGACTTAATAGACTATTACTTATACTGCCTCATTGGTCTAGTAGTCACAAGCGTGACTGCTGAGCATAGGGTCCTGGGTTCGACCCCCAGGTCGGGCAAAGTGATATTGGGTTTTTCCATTAGGAATTTCTCAGTACCAGCCCGGAGTCTGGATTTGTGCCCGGTTAATGGCAATAGGCTCGCCGCCTATTACATAGGACTAAAAAAAAACATAGCTGGCGAAACGAGGGTGTTACTAAAACACCTCTGCCTAACCCTTTGGGGAATACAAGGCATGATGTGATGGTATGTTTTATAGTCTGGTATACAGTACGTAACACAACGAAGAGAAAACCTTGAAAGCCTTTGATAGGTAGGTAAAGTATAGCACAATCATACACTTTTTGTCACTATCGATACTATTCACTAACTTAAACGCTCCAAATTCTTCATAGCCTCTTTCTGTTTTGTAGTCGGTTAACATAACTAATTTCATCCTACAAGATCAGCCGCACAATATAAACAAGTAAGAAATAAACAATTTCCCAAATTCCTGAATATCATACCTTCAACTATGCCCACATTTTCACGCTGCGTGATAAGTGGATAGCGTGGATAGTGACAAAAAGTTTACGATGGTATTACACTTAACCTACCCGTCATCAACAAGGTTTGTTCTTCGTTGTGTTAGGTACGTACTGTATAATAAGTAAGTACAATTTTGTTAGTAAGTATTTGCCCAACACTATGTAAAGGTCACGTTGACATTTTCATACTTCGCCTTATTTGCGACGTTAGACTACGCACGATCGTATTTTGTTTCCAATCTCTGCGAAAACCTAATCACGAATCATAATTTAGATTGTACAGACGAAGTAGAAAAATATTTATTTACACACAAATAAGGCACTGAAATGTGATGTTACGTAATAGAGTTAAAATAAGAGATGTCTTTTTTAAATATTTTAGTATTTTCTGTACACTCAAGAAAATATCCGGCTCGAAGGACCAGAATTGTGCCTTCTTTGGTGTCTAGAAATGAATTCCATTTATTCAAACCAGTCTATAAAAAGTTTTTATAATCAGATGTGTCTTGATTGAAATTGCTATGGAAAGGAAAACATCTTAATTCTAATTCTGCAAACTCGACAATACATTATCGAAAATACTCTACAATATTTGAAAGATTTAACACTAAATATTTAGCTCTAAAACAATATTTTAGCAGGTAACAATTTTTGAAGTCTTAGCAGCATACAGCAGACAATACACAATTAATATAAAAAAATAGGAACGCGTTATTCATAAAGACTAGATCAAATAAATGGTTGTCAAAAAATAACTTTTATATTTGATTTTTAATAACAGATAAACTCACCTAGCACAAACCTACCTTCTACACAGATCTACACTTCTTTCAAGGTGACGTCATACCACATGCCTCGGTGTCGACATAATTCAAGATCACTCTGAAGGCTACGACCTGCGAAGTTTTCTATTGTAAAAAGTCCCCTTCAGCCGTAGCTCTACGTGAAGGTATACTTGGGTCCAACGTATGAAGTTCTATACTTACTTCGAATAGGTACGAATACCAATTCATTATTAGAATATTAAGAGATATTTATTCTTATAAATGACAAGCGACCCGTCCCGGACTCGCTCGGGTGGATATTTTACCCGTTTTTGCAACATTTTTCATTTATGCTCCGCTCCTATTGGTTGTGGCGTGATGTTATATAGCCTATAACCTTCTTCGATAAATGAACTATCCAACTCAAAAATATTTTTTCAATTCTAACCAGTAGTTCCTGAGATTAGCGCGTTCAAACAAACAAACAAACTCTTCAGCTTTAAAATATTAGTATAGATAGGCTCGTGGGGCTCGTGGCTAATTAACAATCGCGCAGATCACACGATTTGCGAGGTTAAGCTGCGCTGGCTGCGGTCTGTCCGTGGATGGGTAACCATTCGAGACCCCTCCGTGATTCGGAGAACACGTTAAATCGTCGGTCCCGGGTGTCAAACGAATACCTATGATAATCGTTACGGGTAGTCAGAAGCCCGAAAGTCTGACGACCTGTCTAACCTTAGGATATCGACATTGCCTAGTAACTGGGTTGTGCAGGTCTGATGGCAGTCGCTCCGTGTAAAATACTGGTATTCAGCCGCATCTGGTTAGACAGGAAACTGACCCCAACATAGTTGGGAAAAGGCTAGGCAGATCGAACATTTATTCTTATTAACCGACTTCCAAAAAAGGAGGAGGTTCTCAATTCGTCTGTATGTTTTTTTTTTTTTTTTTATTGTTTGTTACCTCATAACTCCGCCATATATAAACCGATTTAGATATTTTTTTTTATTTGATAGGATATACTTCCAGATTGGTCCCATTTAAATTTGGTGAAGATCTGATGATAACACAGATAAAATTAACAGTTTCAGAAGTCGGTGCCTTCAATTTGGTTCAGCATGGATTAGCACCGACTTCTGAAACTGTTAATTTTATAAATGGTAATTATTTTATGCTTTTCATCGTTTTTTTGAAGTCGGTTTTATTTTTGTTAAAATGTTTTTTATAAATTTTCAAGCTTCTTCAAGGTAGCACCAAGTGCCAAAGTAAATTATATTCCTCTTAACAAGACCTGTCTCAGAAGTAAGTCTAACATGTGGCCAGCAAAAAAATAATCCCTTAAAAAAGTTTTTGAGTTAAACGGTTTTATCTTGCAGTATTTGAGGATTGAAATTATTGAAATTATTATAATGTTAGGTATATTGTCATGGGAATTGAATATGTGCGAAGTTTCAGGAGGGTTGAAAAATCTGTCGCAAGATTTGAATCAAATGTAACGCCTCGCCATATACCAGCCGAGCCACGACAGGAAGATGCGTCAAACTTATTACGTCAAGCCTGCAGTTGATTGGTGGTGACGTCACAACCGTCTTACCGTGGCCATATCGCCTGATTAAGTTTTTTTTTTTTTTTTGGGGAATTATGATTGTATAGTCTAGGGAGCTTATTTTATAGGTAATTCTGTCTGTACACTGAGTATAAGACAAAACTCTGTCCAATTATCGACATAAATAAATAGTGTATAATCAACTCCCTGGGTGATTCCATTCGTTTGTTTGACAAACGACCAAACAAATATGCGAAGTGAAGCGAATTAAAACTTTTTAACATAACATCACGCCTGTATTCCCCAAAGGGTTGGGCAGAGGTTTATAGTAACACCCTCATTTCGCCGTTATGTTTAAGTCCCATGTAATAGGGGGGGAGCTTATTGCCATCCACTGGGCACAAATCTAAAGTCCAGGCTGCTACTGAGGAATTCCATACGGAAAAACCCAATAACACTTTGCTCGACCTGGGGATCGAACCCAGGACCTCACGGTCAGCAGTCGCACTTGCCACCACTAGACCAACGAGGCAGATAATAATCCGTTTAATCTATACTATCTATACTAATATTATAAAGAGGAAAGATTTGTATTTTTGTATGTAACGAATAAACTAAAAACTACTGGATCGATTTCAAAAATTATTTTGCCGTTAGAAAGCTACATTATCACTGAGTAATATAGGCTATATTTATTATATAGAATAAAACTTCTTAAGCGGGCGGAGCCGTGAGGACACGGCTAGTAAATAATAAAAATGATGCCATTAATGGGTGATCATCTTTGTAACATTACTACTGTATACTGAAATAGCCCTATAGACGCTAGGCTATATTCTATAGACGCTAGGTTAAATCTATGCTGCATTGTAATACGACATCATAGGAAATGTCTAGACAAAGACACGTTCACGACCAGTCGACAGGCGACGACCTGTGAAGTATTCTATTGTGCGACGTTCCTTTCAGGCGTACTTCTACTCACTACGCAAAGTCAATACATAACTAACTTGTTAAGTTTTAGCTGCTAACTTAACTTAAGTACAAATACAAATGATTTGACGACACGTTTGGTGCAGTGGCTGAGCGATTGGCTTCTGCACCACGTGTCGTGGGTTCGATTCCCGCGCGGACCAAATATTTGTATGGCCTACAAATAGTTGTTCCGAGTGTGGGCGTTTGTGCATGTAAAGATTTGTATCTGTAAACGCACCCACGACACAGGAAAAATCCTAGTGTGGGGCAACATTAAAAAAAAACAAATCAAAAAATAAATATATTTCAAAATAAGAACTGTTGATAAAAACCTTTGATAGTTTTCAAACGCTGATTGCATCATAGGTTTAATCATCGAAAGATTGTGCTTGGTAGTGTGTTTTGGCTCCGAGTTAATAATAATAACTTTGGCAAAACACACAAACGCAACAAGTCAACTTAAAAATTGAAACACAACCAGTATTCAAGTAAGGGCGATGCCTCATTAGTGCGTGGCGTTGCGATGTCGCAACGGATCAACGCATTGTATGCCACACCTGTGTTGCGACGACGCACGTCGTTGCAGCGCAAGAGGACAATGCACGCACCTCAGTCTCGTTTGCCCCTCTAGCAGTGGAACACTGTCCGTCGGCGCACCGGAGCTCCGACAGCGCAGCGCATCACCCTCCCCCCGCTTCGTCTCTCGTCCGCCGATCCGTTGAAATGTCGCATGCGACGACATAACGCATTAATGTGGCATGTCATCTATACTATCTATACTAATATTATAAAGAGGAAAGAAATTATTTTTGAATTTTTGTATGTGACGAATAATCTTATAAACTACTGGACCGATTTCAAAAAATATTTTGCCGTTGGTGAGCTACATTATCACTGAGTAAAATAGGCTACGGGCGGAGCCGTGAGGACACAGCTAGTTTTAAATATATGTAAAACAACGCAGCATTGACGCTGCGACGACGCAACGCAACGCACTAATGAGGCAAAGTTCTTAAAGTAACGACATTTTCCACGTACAGCACCAATCTGGATATCACCCACGCCAATATTACTTTTTTTTAGTCCCCGTCCTATTCTTGCAATATTAAAAAAAAAACATTCCACGAAGAGCACCAAAACAACATTTTGACAGGTGCTATCCATGGAATAGCTCGGGTGCAATTAAAATTGGTGCTTTTCGGTGAAAAACATCAAACTAACTTGTCAGAAAGCCGGAAATAGACAAGAATAAAAACTACAGCAAATAATGAATCTGTAAAGAGCCTATTCAAAAGAAATACAAGAGACACAGCAAAGCATTTTCCAATTTCCTTTAGACAATCGGAATGTTAAAAGACAAAACAAGGCTTGTAACTACAAAGAATGGGGACATTCACAAACAAAGCATTTCGCGAGGCTTGCCGGAAACTGCTTAGGCCTTGTAAAAGAGCTGAGGACTGAGCGACTTAGCTCACACTTGTAGTTAACCAAATATAAAACCTTTTTTGTCAATATTTTTTATACGTACTAACCTTGTACTAGCCCCATGTTAACGCCTAGGTATAAAGGTAATCATACGTTCAAAATGAATCTACATACATTCCGCTCTCGGACGCCGGCCAGAGCACACGTGCTCTCGACTCCACGCCCGATCGCTGCGCGCCCCGCCGCGCACCTCTGACGTCACTGCGCGCCCCGCCACGCAGCTGCGCACACTCCGTTTCCGGTCGACGCGGCTCAGTACACTCGTAACGCTGTTACGAGTTGTGCTAGCCACACGACCGCTCGATTCAAAGCTCGTCTTTTTCAAGACAAGTGGCGAACATCACTGTCTCCTCCGAGAGTAAACCGTCAAAACGAAGTAGTCCCCCTTCAGGGAAAACCACTCTTATATAGTGGTCCTCGGTGGAAACCAAACGGTGCCAACGAAACCGAGGTGGTGGGGACCCGGCACACCATTCTTAAGCCGGTAGGGGTTTGGGGTTCACCGGCCTTGGGGGATCTCCTAGTCGGACCCAACTCATAACCCGTTCTCTTCCCAGCATTCCCGAGGTAATTAATTTTACTAAGGGACTTAGGAACCCGATTGCACAATAAGATCGGCGATCGGGATTTCAAGCTTAGGGAACACCGCAGGTACACAACCTCCCTGTCTACACCCGACAGGGAGGGTTACTCATCTCCGGGTAATCCCACCCGGAGAGCTAGGTTCTTAGGCCCTTCAGGCGATATCGAACAACACAGAGTGTAGCTACCGAGTTTGTTTATGGTTTTCTTCTCGGTAGTATAACACTAGGAAAACCTTACGGGTGGGCTTTTTTTTGTGGGAGTTGTTCGCCCGGGGCGACACGTACGTGTCTCCTCGGGACTGGATAGGAGTTAGGTCTCCCCCCATTAAACTGCCCCCTACTCCATCATGACGGACGCTAGTATACTAGCGGCCGTCAAGGAGCTTCTTCACCATGACAAGGCGTTCGCAGCGGCGTACAGCCTGAAAATCTTCGGGGTTCCCTTCAGGAACTCCGCGGACTGCCCTCAGTCACCTGAGCTTAGGCGCGATGCTCAATATTCGAGCATACGTATCGATGACGGAGTTAACTCCGTATCATCAAACTCGTCCGGCAAACCGCCCTCAGCGGTAGTTGCCCCGGCCCCGTCCGTTCGACCGCCCTCTGCGGTAGTTGTCCCTGCCCCGTCAGTGCAACCGCCTTCCGCGGTAGAAGCCCCGTCCGTCATGGACGTTTGCGGCCCCTCTTCTGAGTCCGACTCCGAGTCGAACTCAAATAATGACTCGTCATCCTCCTCTGAAGGCTACACGCTAGTAGCCGGCAAGGGGAAGAAGCGCGCGCGTAAGACGCAGTCTGCCCCGACCGATCTCCCCGCTAAGGCCCTTAAAACGGTCACAGCGTCCCCCGCGACCCCCGCGACCCCCGCGACCCCCGCGATCCCCGCGATCCCCGCGACTCCCGCGACCTCCGCGAACCCCGCGAAACCCATTAAACCCTCAGTTCCGAGGAAAGAGCCCGCTCCACCGCCTGTGTTCATTCAGGACAAGGCTAAGTGGATGGACGTGGGTCGTCTGTGCACAGCACAGAAGATCCACTTCCTGAGCGCGCGCTCTACCCCTCAAGGCATCAAAGTCATGGTGCAAAATTCTACAGACTTTCGCAATATGACGCGATTGCTCAAAGATATGAAGGTGTCCTTCCACACCTACGCCCTCCCCGACGAGCGTCTCCTAAGGGTAGTCATTCGTGGCATCCCCCTGGGAGTTACCCCCCAAGATGTTCTTGAGGACCTTCAGTCCCAGAACGTTCCCGTTCTAGAAGTCCACCGCATGCACCGCGGCAGAGGTGGCGCCCCCTATGAGATGGTCCTCGCCGTCTGCGAACCATTGGCCGAATCAAAGGCCATTTTCAACATCCGAACCCTCTGCTACGCTACCGGTATCGTAGTAGAGCGCCCCAACAAAGGCGGCCCTCCAGGGCAATGCCATCGTTGCCAATTATATGGCCATTCGCAGCGTAACTGCTACGCGACGCCCAGGTGCGTTAAGTGCCTGGGCGCTCACGGCACGAGCGACTGCAGCAGGCCAAAGGACAGGGCTCTGTGTACAGAGCCCCCAAGCTGCGTACTGTGCGGCGTGGAGGGTCACCCAGCGAATTATCGCGGGTGCCCCAAAGCGCCAAAACAGCGCAGCCCTAAGCTGGCTCAGCGCTCGGCCGTTCGCCAACAGAGGGAGAGCTACTCCATAGCCCCCCTCTTGTCCTCCCATATCCCCGACCGCCTCAGTCCACAGAGGCCTTCCCCCTGGAACATGCTGCAACACCAGCAGTCGTTCCCAGCCCTACAGCAAAGGCGCCCACCACCACCTCCGAGCGCGGTTCCCACCGCCCCGCCGGTGGTGGCGGCAGCTATTCCCCCGCAACAACCTATTGTCGCCCCAACCACAATGCCGGCTGCCTCACAGCGACAGGCACAAATGGCACCACCGGTCCACCATGCACCGGCCCCCGTAACACCACCCAGGCCCTCAGCACCCGCGGCCCCCATCCCCTCACTCATGGCCACGAAAGTGTTCTTCCAAGACACTCTTCCCAGCCTGCTCAAATCTTTGTCCTCCTGCAATATGGATTGGGCACAAAATATGATTTCCGCTTGGAACGCCACTCAAGGCAATCCAATCGCGCGTATCAATGTCCTCCGCGATTTTGAGGACATTCTTAACCAACTTATCTCGCTACCCTCTAATGGATACTGAGACCAACACTAGAATCAAACCGCGATCCCTTAGGTTAGGTTTCTTCAACGCGAATAGCGTAGCCGGTCAACGAGATGAGATCGCAATCTTTCTGCGTGATCATCAAATTGACATATTTCTAGTACAGGAAACGTTTCTGAAGCCCCACAATAGGAATCCTGGAATTGCCAACTACAAGTTAGTTCGCAACGACAGGACCCGTTGTGGCGGCGGTGGTACCCTCATATACTACAAACGTTCCCTGTACTGCACCCCGTTAGACCCCCCTCCCGATCTCCAGTATCTGGAAACCTCTATCTGTCGGTTAGGCATGACAGGACATCAGCCGATCACTATCGTGTCGGTCTACAACCCCCCGTCTAGTCTGAGACTTCCTCTCGAGAGCGACCTTAGAGCTCTATTCGATCTCGGCGGAGGCTCCGTTATCATAGCGGGCGACCTCAACGCCAAACACATCACTTGGAGCTGTCACTCCAATAACCCGGCCGGCCGGACACTCGAAGCACTGAGCCCTCTGCTCGACTTCGATGTGATAGCCCCCATGTCCCCCACTCACTATCCCGCCAACGTTGATGACAGACCCGACATACTCGACATTGCGCTCCTAAAGAACGTAGGCCTCGCCATACGCTCGATAGAAACGCATGAAGAGTTAGACTCTGACCACCGACCCGTTGTCCTAGACCTGGGTCCCCGGGGCGGTCCCCCGGATCCCGGTCTACCCGCGCCTACTAAAACTATCACGGACTGGCGGAAGCTAGAGGAGCGTCTCAAGTCTCCGTCGTCCGCACATTTAGATTCAATCCCCGACAACATAGTGACAATCGCCGACACGTTGGGCGCTATCGACTCCATCACGGGTCACGTACAGTCCGCGGTGAACGAGTGTTCACGACAGATTCCAGCGGTGGAAGATCACCGCTGGAAACTGCCTGACGATGTGCGTGAACTGTTGACGGAGAAGAATGCGTCCGTACGCGCGTATGACACTTTTCCCTGCGAAGGCAACCGCCTCCATATGCGTTCTATGCAGCGTGCTGTAAAGAAACGCATACAGGAGGTTAGGGAGTCCCGCTGGGACAAGATGTTAGGCGAATTAGAGCCATCCCATCTCGCTTTCTGGCGTTTGCAACGCGCCCTCAAAAATGAATGTGTAGCCTCTACTCCCCCTCTCAATCGTCCGAATCAAAGGCCGGCCTTTGAAGACGACGAAAAGTCCGAATGCCTAGCCGACAGTCTAGAAGCCCAGTGTACGCCCAGCGCATTACCAGTAGACCCGGTCCATCTGTCCCAGGTGGATACCGAAGTCGAACGTAAAGCCGCTCTCCCCCCCGTAGAAGATCCTGATGATCCCCTGCCCCCTGTCACCGCGGATGAGGTGCAGGCGATAATCAAGAATCTTAAGCCCAGGAAAGCCCCCGGTCTCGATGGCATCACGAACAAGGTGATTAAACTCTTTTCCGCCCAGCTCATAGTACTAATGACCGCCATCTTCAATGGCGCTCTTAGCAATAACCTCTTTCCGCAAGCTTGGAAACAAGCCACAGTTATAGGCATCCCCAAACCCGGCAAACCCAAGTGTGAGCCGTCCAGTTATCGCCCCATAAGCCTTCTCAATTCGTTTGGGAAGATTTATGAGCGTATCATTTATTCGCGTTTAAAGGGATTCGCATATTCCCATAACCTCATTCCCGACCAGCAGTTTGGTTTTCGTCCCACCCACTGCTGCACTAGGCAACTTCACCGTATTGTCGAACACATAAGCTCCGGCTTCATGTTTTCATACAAGACAGGCATGCTGTTCTTCGACGTAGCGAAAGCCTTCGACAAGGTCTGGCACAACGGTTTATTATATAAACTGTACCAATTCAACGTGCCAGACCGTCTCGTGCTCATCATTCGAGACTTTCTGTCGGATCGCACCTTTCGCTACCGAATAGACGGCACGCTTTCGTCTCCACATCCGATCCGAGCCGGAGTCCCTCAGGGCTCCGTGCTAGCCCCCCTTCTGTTCACGCTGTACACCAGCGACATTCCCACTCAAGGCAAGGCCCAGTTGGCACTTTTCGCCGACGACACGGCTACTTACTACACGGGTAGTGACTTAAAATCGATCTAGTAGTCGATTAGGAAAAAAAAAAAAAAAAAAAAAAAAAAAAAAAAAATGAATCTAGTTTAAAAAATAATGCACTTACTTACTTTAAGGAGTATACATGTATGTAGATGTATGTTTTATTTTTTTTAAAAAACGTTGCCCCACACTAGGATTTCTCCTGTATCGTGGGTGCGTTTACAGACACAAATCTTCACATGCACAAACACCCAGACCCGGAACAACTATCTGTAGGCCATACAAATATTTGTTCCGTGCGGGAATCGAACCCACGACCCGCAGCGCAGAAGCCAATCGCTTAGCCACTGCACCAAACGTGTCGTCAGATCTTTAAAACATTTGTTTTAAATATTTACAATATTATACATTCGCAAAACATGTTCATTACGTGTTAAAAACAAGTAGCTTATAATTTACACAAGATTTTTTAGACGAAAATAACACAGGCCGTTGTCATTAATAAATATATTTGACTTTCGAACTGGAATGGATATTTCATTTCGTATCTATTTCATTTATACAAAGAGAATTTTATCACAATATTTTTAACTCTGGATTTTTTATCACAAATAGTCCTTATTTGGATTTCTGTGGTCTGCCCCTAGATATCCGCTGCTCATCATGTGCCTCACTATATACCGCTACAATTAACGGTTATGAGGGCTTCATGCCATCATCTCCACACTTGTCAAACGAATAAATATGTTCGCATTATCAAAATGATACTGCCGTCCATTTTTCTGACATAGCCCCTAAGGCTGACCACAAATGGGTCACTGAGTTCAAGGCACAGTTCATCGCCTTTTGTTATTACCTGCAGGCTATACCCGAAACGTTAATTGCAAACAAATAGCGAGCAACTGTGTCTCAAGCAACTTAGTGACCCATGTGTGTCCAGCCTAAGTCCCATTTTACAATCGTGATCTGCGGAAATATACAGTAATTTTTTTATACCTTTTAATTTATTTACTGTACTACATAACATACCATCACGTCTGTATTCAGACAGATTGGGCAGAGGTGTATAGTTATAACACCCTCATTTCGTCGTTTTGTTTGAGTCCCATGTTATAGGGTGCAAGCCTTGCCATCAACCAGGCACAAATCCAAACTCCGGGCTGCTACTGAGGAATTCCAAACGGAAAAACCCAATAACACTTTGTCCGACCTGGGGACTAAACTCAGGACCTCACGATCAGCAGTCGGGCTTGCCATCACTAGACCAACAAGGCATTTTGTACTACTTCCAATGAAATTCTCGTCTATAATGACAAGAAAGTCCACAAAATCAAGGACAAAACAATGTGGCCCATTAACTAAGTACCAATACCGGACAGATGGCGTCCGAACACGTGTCGGTAGAACGAGTCGTAAACTGTGATAGCAAAAGTTACGAGACGTTAATTAAACTTGGGTTATTGGTGCTAAAGTAACGTTCGATGTGGGAGTTGTTTGTGTAGGCCTTTTCTGTGGTTTTTCGGGAAAGAATTAGACCAGTCTCTTTTCCATTAATGTCGACGACGGCGCCTTAAGTTTAAGATGTTTGCTGTTTAATGTACTATACATATTATACAACAAGGTTGGATCTTACACGTGTATCTCACAAAAACAATACCTATTAAAAGTGTTTTTTTGTTGTTCATTCAATATTGTTATATGTGATTAAGTATCTTTGCATGGGGTAATTTAGTTAGTGAATCAAAATAAGAATTTTGGCTGTCAATAAAGAAAAGAAAGGAAGAAAGAAAATAATATATCGAGGATACGGTTTTTTTATGACTTTGCCCCGTACTGGGATTTCTCCTGTATTATTCTCCTTCCTATGGAGATGAGACGTTATATTGGAGACATGAGTCTACTATTGGGTATCGTAAATGGCCACATTGACTGTCCTGAACTCGTTGCTAATCTGTCAGTACGCACAAATCTGATGGGATTACGTCAACGGCCAATATTAAATGTACCTTTTGCAATGACTAATTATAGGCGGAATGTTTTCTCAATAAGAAGTGCACTTAGTTTCAATAGGCTTCCTAGGGACCTTAATGTCGACTTGTTCTGCACCAGTGTGGCGTCCTTAAGACGACTTTTAGCACAGCCATTTTTCAAGGATAGTTAGTTAACTATCCTTGAAAAATGACTGCACTGTAGACAAGTTTATCTACTACTCTCTTAACTAATTATATTAACTTGTATGTACTTCTTTTATCGACTTTTTCCTTAACTATATGTGGAGGCTTGTTATTAGCAAATTTTTTATCTATTGTTTATTTCATTTGTTTGTTAGTCTGTAAGCCTTCTTCAAAATAAATAAATAAATAAATTACAGACAGACTGACTTACAGACACAAATCTTCACGTGCACAAACGCCCAGACCCGGAATAACTATCTGTAGGTAGGTCATATAAATATTTGTTCCGTGCGGGAAGCGAATCCACAACCCGCGGCGCTGAAGCCGAGCACTCAGCCCCTGCGCCAGCCACGTCACGTTGGGAGCAGTGGGTGAGCAATTGGGTTAATAAAAAAATGAAAAATATTGCATTTTGAGACGACACTTATAACCACCAAAAAAAAACACAAAAAGTAAAATAAAAACGAAGAAACAAAAAATCATCATTCTATATTTAAACCTTGTATAGAATGCACAAACGAGTAATACTTACATGATCAACAGCCCAAATATTTCTTTCATTTCGTAGTACTAATAAAGATTTATGGGTGCTAAATCATATTTTTCTGCAATATACCATAATACCATTAAAAAAAAGTAACGCTATATGTCTTTGTACGCTTACAGGCAACCCTATTTGCAATGCAAGTACCTACGTACCTCGGATATTAGATACCTTATATTGGTACAAAATAATATGAAGAAGGTTCTTCCTAGCCTATTCCCAACTATGTTGGGTCAACCATCAGTTTAACCAGATGCGGCTGAATACCAGTATTTTACACGCAGCGACCGCCATCACACCTCCGCAACCCAGTTACTGGGCAATGTCGATATCCTAAGGTTTAGACCGGCTGTCAGACTTTCGGGTTTCTGACTACCCGTAACGACTGTAGATATTCGTATATCACTCGGGACCGACGCGACGGTTTAACGTGCTCTCCGAGGCATGGAGGAGTCTCAATGTGTAGCGAACGGTTACCCATCCACAGACTGGCCGCGGCAAACACAGCTTAACCTCGCAAATCATATGATCCGCGCTGTTGTTATGTAGCCACGAGCCCCTCTGTTTGTTTGGTTGTTAATATATTGTATTGAGAATGAACTGCCTCGTTGGTCTAGTGGTGGCAAGCGCGACTGCTGATCGTGAGGTTCTGGATTCGATCCCCAGGTCGGGCTAAGTGTTATTGTGTTTTTTCGTGTGGAATTTTTCAATAGTAGGCCAGAGTTTGGTTTTATCGAACCCAGGACCAGAACTCACGATTAGCAGTCGTGCTTGCCACCACTAGACTAACGAGGCAGTTAAGGAAACAGTTCTATAAATAACTTATTTGGCTGTAAAACATGCCAAATCTTTATTTTTGTATGTTGAAATTCTCCCTCGTAATCGTTTGAAGTATTCTACTAAATACTTGGTAATTTATTTCGTGAATTCCAGGCTTCGTCTCAGTGCTCACGCATATTCAGAAATGAACCTCAAATTGCTTGAAAAGAAGTTAGAAAATGTTTTTCGAATATTTCGTGATCGGTTTCCAGTCTAACCAGATATGGTTGCGTTAATAGTAGTTGCGTATATAGTTAACACTTGTACATTTATTGACAAAAACATGAAGGCTAAATAGCCTTTTTTTTACGCACCATGCGACGCACAAATTCAACATGTGTAAATGTCTGTATTATACCTATATTTGTTAGTAGATTTTTTGATGCGATGACCCGTGCACCATAGACTCTCTTCAGTACAATGTTATTCTATGCCATAGACTATACATTAAAAGTACTAATGTGTGGATTGCTGTATTATTATTTTATAAGTTTTTTTTTGCTCGGTTTTTTATTATGTTTAAATTTAAGTTCAAATTTTTGTTGTAGTTTTTAAGTATTTAGTTTTAAGAATTATTATTTTTTAATTGTAAGTATGCTTATGCGTCCGCTTGGGCATAAAAAAAATACTTTTTCTTTCTTTTCTAACAAAAATCCAGTAAAAATATGAACATGATAAAGGTCAAAATTTCCGATCGTGCAACCCCTATCATATCCATTTCGACATCCGTTAAGAGGGCGCACGACAAATGTCAGATATCGATATCAGAAAATTCATAATTTTACAATCGCTTCCTTCTCTTCGTTCGTGCTTCGGTTCGTACGCTTCGGGCCCGTAAATGTTTTATGACAAATTAGCGCTTGTAATATAAAAGCGATCGATGTATAACGATTTTACCAATTCACTTGACAAGCGTGATAATTACGGCAATACGAGGTATGGTCGTGTATTTAGAGGCCAATTTTCATTTGGAATAGATTCGGAACAGCAAATGTGTGGTCGAAACATAAGACCTTTTGTCCACGGTGACGTGTTTAGATCCGGCAAAATCACCGAGCCTACGTAACAACAACGATGGTATACTAATTTATATGTACCTCTGTCCACACGACGGATCCACGTCCAGCAAAAATCTTATCTTACGTCACGCCACGTCACCATGGACAAAATTCCTAAAGGACTGAACATAATCTATATACTATCTATACTAATATTATAAAGAGAAAAGATTTATATTTTTGGATTTTTGTATGTAACGAATAAACTTAAAAACTACTGGATCGATTTCAAAAATTATTTTACCGTTAGAAAGCTACATTATCACTGAGTAACATAGGCTACGGGCGGAGCCGTGAGGACACAGCTAGTTTAACAACAAATGATTGGGTTTTATAATTTAAAAAACACGTGTGATAACCCGAGCGGGGTTTATGTTTGAATCACTACAATATGTTACATATTTATCAATAACATGAACGCAATAAACAATTACGCATAACACACTTACCAGCATCAATTCGCATATAAATTTGGAAATGCCCAAATTATATTTTTATTTGAACATGCTTATGCATGCTTTCACGTCTTCGCAGCTGAATAGCTTTCGTGTGCGTCGGCATCAGCACGCTTACGCACGCTTTTGATTGTGTGATGAAAGAAAGAAAGAAATATGATACGTGTATCTAAAATTACCCAGATTTTTACTATGATTATTCATTAAAATTTCTCTTCATAATATTATAATAATTAGTTTGTCTTTTTGGTCTTTTGCTAAATACAAAGTTTGTTTAACATTTCACGGTCGAAGAAAGAGTTTCAAAGCCTCAAGCTTGTTTTCTTTTCCTAAGTCTTCAAGTTATGTAGAGTGTACGTACCGTATGTTTTCCTTTGAAATTCATACTTCGTTAAAGTTTTCCGTTTTTGTTACTGTTATAATAATATCAACGTAATTTGCTCATTTTCCTACCACCACCCGTCAGAGAAAATCAAGGTTTAATTTTAAAATTTTCTCAATCGTTTTTGTAATTTTGTAAAGACAAATATAATTCCTTAACCACAAATAAATTGTTGTTTCTTATTACTCCAGCCAAAAGTAAATGCAAAAATCTACCTAGAAAACATGTAATACTAAGTTTGTTTTCTATTAAAAACTGGACCAAGATCAATCTTCTATCTATCTATACACCTATATTCCTGTCTGACTGTCTGATTCATCAACGCAGACCCTAAACCACTGAAGCTGGAAACATGAAATTTGGACAGTAGATTCCTTTTGTGACGTAGACATCCACTAAACAAGGATTTTTGTAAATTCTACCCCTAAAGGGGTAAAATAAGGTATGGAAGTTTGTATGAAAATTCGCGCGGACGAAGTCGCAGGTTAAGTGTTAGCTTTAGCATATATCAATGAGTCGATTTTATTTTTGAACTAATAAGTTGAATCTATTTTCAGTCTATTTGAAGACAGCCTTAAGTGGTCTTAAAATCTTGATGTAGTAAGGAAAGAACTCATAAAATTTGCATACCGATCTTAGTTCGAACACGGAATATCCTTTAGACGTGTCACCATACAAAATTGTAACGCAGAAGGTTTATTTTGCTCACTTTTAAAATAGCCCATTATGTCAAGTTTGTTATTGTTATTTGTCATACAGTTACATTCTTTGGCAACGTCTGTAGCATTCAACGTAAAAAATGATATGGTTTTGATTTTCTTTTTAACCGACTTCCAAAAAAGGAGGAGGTTCTCAATTTTTTTTTTTTTTTTTTAGTGTTTGTTACCTCATAACTCCGCCATTTATAAACCGATTTAGATAAAAATAAAATTATTTGAAAGGATATACTTCCAAATTGGTCCCATTTAAATTTGGTGAAGATCTGATGAAGAACTTCGGAGATAGACAATAGAACTCCTCAATGACGAACAGTACGCATAATGTGATGATGTGATTATGTTACGAGCAGCATCTTTAGTAGGTCCAACCGTATTTTAATTAAGGCCACTAAAACGAAAAAAATAAAAAACATTTTAACAAAAATAAAACCGACTTAAAAAAAAAACGATGAAAAGAATAAAATAATTACCATATTATAAAATTAACAGTTTCAGAAGTCGGTGCCTTCAATTTGGTTCAGCGTGGATTAGCACCGACTTCTAAAACTGTTAATTTTATAATATGGTAATTATTTTATTCTTTTCATCGTTTTTTTTTTAAGTCGGTTTTATTTTTGTTAAAATGTTTTTTATTCACATTAGCCCACATACTGACCTAGGACGGCCTCGTGTCTAAATAAAAACCGCACGGATTATTAGATTTGCGAATTTAAGCTGCGCTTGCTGCGGTCAGTCCGTGGATGGTTGACATCGAGACGACTCCGTGCCTCGGAGAACATGTTAAACCGTCGGTCACGGGTGTCATACGAATACCTATAATAGTCGTTATGGGTAGTCAGAAGCCCGAATATCTGACTACCGATCTAACCTTAGGATATCGTCATTGCCTAATAACTGGGTTGCAGAGGTCTGATGGCAGTCGCTCCGTGTAAAATACTGAAGAAGACGGTGAAGCTGACCCCAACATAGTTGGGAGAAGGTTAGGCAGAACACTCCAAAATATTCGCTGAGTGATTTCAAATAAAATAATTGGACTTTACCTACGAAACTATTCCTAGCTCTTTTTTTCGACGGAATATTTTTATATTAAATTCAAAATTATTCACCGTCCTAAATAAACTGTGTTTTAATAAAAGTTAAACTAAACTTCTCGGTATTTTAATTAACATTTTTCTAAACTGTAAGTAAAACGGAATGGACCTGAATAACAAAGACTTCGATATCGCCTTAATTGTTTGGGTTTAGCTTTAAAATAGCAATAGTTAGAAGTCAGTATAGAACGACACAACTAAGAAGTCGCATCGGCAAACTCCGTAAAACCGATCACTTTCGAACATAGAGCCATATTAGACTATCATAAAAATATGATCAGAGATGTAGGAGTCATTTTTATATGAAGAACCTATGACGGTATAATAACTACATATGATCCATATTGTCCATGATTATAGGTAAAGGGTCCTATTTGACAGCAAGCGTACAAATAAGATCATAATATCCGTTTAACCTCAAAAGTGGCGTCAAAATGACAACTGAAAACATGGCTAAATTGTTATCCATCTTGGTTAAGTATGACGTTTATATGATCGTAAGTATAATATGTAAAATTAAGAACAGTGTCATTTAACTATGATCATAGAATTTGACAGATATGACATCATATTTGTATGATAAATATATGATAGCGTAATTGGGGCCTTAGTGCGAATTCAAACCACAAATGTTTGTTAGTATCTACTGCAGTAAAACATTATCTTAACGCTGACGCTATCACTGTAAGTGGTGCCAAAATAAGCGACAACCATTGGTTGTTCGATCAAGTTTTCTGATGCAACTTCTTGTTTGTATCGTACTGTACCTGTTGGCAAAGCTTCTTGACTGCAGATGAAATCATATCTGAGAGATCTATATTCAATAGTTGAGTCCTATATGTTGTTGATAATAATAATATCTGGTTTTAAAATTATAATAATGGTTAAGAGACTTTCGATAGGTGGCTGGACTAAGGGCTCGATCCAGAACGCGGTATGTTGTTAGGAAGTTTCTCTTTCTGGAGCCCTGGTCACCCGTAGCCTGAAAGCCTGTTTCTGTGGGCTACAATTTTTATATATCTATACTAATATTATAAAGCTGAAGAGTTTTGTTTGTTTGAACGCGCTAATCTCAGGAAGTTCTGGTTGAAAAATTATTTTTGTGTTGGATAGTCCATTTATCGAGGAAGGTTATAGGCTATATTACATCACGCTACGACCAATAAATAAGAGCGGAGCATAAGTGAAAAATGTTGCAAAAACGGGAGAAATGAAATGACCATGCGAAGCCGAGACGGGCCGCTAGTTTCAATATATATTGTATTTTATATATTGAAAAACGGAAGTAATGGTTGATAATAATAATGGCTGTTCCAATCTGGCTGCATTCTTTTTTCATAGCGTTATTCCGGTATTCTGTCTGGCTTCAATGTCCTACGACGTTATTTGGCTTATACAATATTTTTTAAAACAAAGATGTTGTTATAGTTATTAGGTACCTATTAATATTATAAAAGGTATGTTGTTGTAAGAGCACAGGAGAATGCTGCTATAGTCCGCGCGCAAGTGCTAGTCACCTCCTGAGGTATAGGAGCGGCAGCGGTAGACAAAACGATAAGACAAAGCAAACTGACCGAACGCGTCTATTATTTCGCACCCCCCTCTTGCCGCTCTCTTACTCTCATACCTCAGGCGGTGACAAGCACTTGCGCGCAGACTATACATATTCTCCTAGTACTACACTTCGTTTTAGCATGGTAAAATAAATCTTTTATAGTAATAATACTCATGGGAAGTAAGGGAATAGTCTATCCTTAGCCAGAAACCATACGACCCCAGACAAATAAATAAACAAGCCTTTCTCATTAATATGATAATAAGAAACCCAGTTCTGCTAACATTCCTAGATCTGTGTGCATATTTTAATTAAATTTCTCATAAAAACTACATGAGAGAGCGTGTATCGTGCCAATTCAATTTCGTATGTTTCGCATGTTTCCTGTGCGAAATTACAGTTAAAGTGTCTAATTATTTTTAACTGGACTTGTCATTCCGCGACGCTTCATATCTTCCAGGTAGAATTATAGAAAGAAAAATATTTAAAAAGAACGATGCTTACGTTAGGAATTGCGGCGTGGAATTTACAAATGAATTAAGTGGCAAAAAAACAGTGAATGAGGAATTAAATAAAAATGGATTGGCTGCCCAATGTAGCTCCTTTGGTATTAAACATTTTGAAATCACATTTTTGGGCACTTAACTAGCCTATTTGTAAGTTCCACGCTTCAATTATTCTAGTTCGTGCACAAGTACTGAGACTCGAAACGAATACGTGTAGTCTTAACGAACGTAACAGTTCACCGTTGCACGTGGCCGTAGCATGTGTTGTAGAATGTAAGCGTAGCATGTTTGTACACGTAGCTATTTGTTGTAGTATTTACCCCTAGCATGTTCACGTAGCTACGCACAAGCTTCTGGTTGTAGCACCTGACCGTAGCATGTAACCGTGGTATAATTGTATCACCTGGCCGTAGCATGTAACCTTAACATGATTGTAGCACCTGGCCGTAGCATGTAATCTTAGCATAATTGTAGCACCTGGTCGTAGCATGTAACTTTTTTTTAAACTTTGCCCCACACTCGTATTTCTCCTGTATCTTGGGTGCGTTTACAAACACAAATCTTCACACGCACAAACATCCAGACCCGGAAAAACTATCTGTAGGCCATACAAATATTTATTCCGTGCGGGAATCGAACCCAAGACCCGTAGTGCAGAAACCGATCGCTCAGCCACTGCACCAAACGTGTCGTCGCTGCACGCTACACCAAACTGTAACATTATTATAGCACCTGGCCGTAGCATGTAACCTTAGCATAATTGTAGCACCTGGCCGTAGCACGTAACTAACATGATTATACCACGTGGCCGTAGCATTTAACCGTAGCATTTGGTTTTAGCCGTACCATTTAACCGTAGCATGATTGTAGCACCTCGCCGTACGAGTAACAGTAGCATGACTGTAGCACCTGGCCGTAGCATGTAACCGTAGCATAATCGTAGCACTGGTGACGAACTATGGAGTTAGCCGAAGTTAACTGTTCCGATAGCTGATACTATCTATTATGTTTTTACATGTTATTCCGCAGCTTCACATGCAATACGCTGCAGAACGTAATCATGATAATGTAAATGTCACCGAGTGTCACCGAATACAATAGCTAAACGACAGGTTAAATTTAATCCATTGTCCAACAAAGCGCTAGTTTAATAATCCATTAGTCTATCCCATTACTATTTCAAGAATTGCTGTATCGCTAACAATTGCAATTAAGCACGTTACGTATAGGTATGCAGAAAATTATTTATGAATAATATAACAGTTAATATAATAAATAATAGTTTGTTTTGACTGCCTTGTTGGTTTAGTAGTCGCAAACGCGACTGCTGAGCATGGGGTCCTGGGTTCGATCCCCAGGTAAGCAAAGTGATATTGGGTTTTTTCATTAGGAATTTTTCAGTAGCAGCTCGGAGTCTTTTGTGCCCGGTTAATGGCAATAAGCTTACCCTCTATTACATGGGGCTGAACATAACTGGCGAAAAGAGGGTGTATAAAAACACCTCTGCCGAACCCTTTGAGGAATACAAGGCGTGATGTTATGATGTGTATTTATGAATATGTTATAATGGAAACAATTCAAAATTTGCCCTAATACGCGTCGCTGAACGATATACTTTTGGAATTTGCATATCAGCCTCGTTTCAGCAACAGTAATTTGAATAATTGTTTAATACCGGCCCGTTGTGGGGATGCATTCATTCAGCTATATTCTGATTTATTAGCGTCAAAAACGGTGAACGAGACTTTTAAGCCTTTTTCAGTTAATCGTGTTTAAACACGCTTGGACGCCTAAAATGTGTGTGCTGGAGTTTTATCTCAGTAACAATTTCATTGAAATTCAATTAATTGTTACACTGTGAACTACCTCTCTCTTTTTTTTTCTTGCACTTCATGTCCATCCATAGGTTGTCTGGAAGAAATCGCCTAGTGCGATAAGACCGCCCATTGTACATCTCTATTTTTATAGTAATGTTTCTTGTCTGTTTTGTGTACAATAAAGAGTATTGTATTGTATTGAAAAAAAAAAGTTGCACTACTGTAACAGTAGGTAAAGCATACTTGTTTTTGTAAGTCTCAAACGAGATTGGTCAAACTTAAAATAAAAGCGTGCTTTTGGTAATTATTTTAATGGTACGTACACACCGACGAGCGCCGACGAATTTCCGTTATTTGTTTATTGACCAAACTTTGTTTACAATTAATCCAGTTTCATTCGAGTGTAAGCCGTAACAAACCTAGTTCGTCAGTTGTCTTTGGTGTTCGTTGGCTTGGTGTGTACGTACCAAAGACTCGACCAAAGCTTGCCTTCATCCATACATGTATCTATGTATTTTTAATTAAAACCTAAAACCTCTACTATACGAGAAAACTATTCTACTTTCCAACCAGACAATTAATATTTAGATGTATGTGATCTTTTAATTAGAACACGTTCATATTTAAAACAGAACGTAATACTTAGTTAATGGAATGGAACAAGAGAAACATCGCCATGTATATTTAATGGACTACTCTACATTTACATATGATTCCTCTAGCCGCATATCACACAAACCCCAGGCCTTCTAAAAGCCAGCACCTTAGCTCTGAAAGTTACACTAAACCTCTACGGGAACTGAAACTTAGTAATTTGATATTAATTCTTAACATGACATCACGCCTTGTATTCCCAGAAGGGTTCGGCAGAGGTGTTTTAAGTAGACCCTCGTTTCGCCAGTTATTTTTAAGTCCCGTGTAATAGGGGGCGAGCCTATTGGCATTAACCGGGCATAAAACACTTCGAGCGGCTACTAAAAAATTCCTAATGGAAAAACCCAATATCACTTTGCCCGACCTGGTGATTGAATCCAGGACCCTATGCTCAGCAGTCGCGCTTGCAACCACTAAACCAACATGGCAGTCAATCATATTAATTTATATCGTCACCGGAAAGTCAATACTACTTAAGCGCCATTTTTGGCCAAAATGAGTTATATATATCGTTGGATTAGATTTTTTAAACCCAATCCAACGGTATAGATAACTCATTTTGGCCAAAAATGGCGCTTCGGTATTATTGGCTTTCCGGTGACGATATACATTTACTAGCGAGCCGCCCTGGTTTCGCACGGGTGCAATGTAGATACTAATGTGGGGCATATAAACCTTCCTCTTGAATCACTATCTATTGCTGAAAACTGCATTACAATCCGTTGCGTAGTTTAAAAGATCTAAGCGTACAGACAGCGGGAGCGACTTTGTTTTATACTATGTAAAGATAAGTAAGCGAAACTTACAATAAATTATTCACTCGTTGCTGGAGCTTAAACTGCCTCGTCGGTTTAGTGGTGGCAAGCGTGACTGCTGATCGTCAGGTCCTCGGTTCGATCCCCAGGTCGGGCAGTCTTATTGGGTGTTTCCGTATGGAATTCCTTATTAGCAGCCCAGAGTATAGATTTGTGCCCGATTGATGGCATTAGGCTCGCCCCCTATTACATGGGACTTAAACATAACGACGAAATGAGTGTGTTACTATACACCTGTGCCCAGCCCTTCGGAGAATACAGGCGTGGTGTAATATTAAACGATTTTAATTCGCTTCTTTTCGTGTATTTGTTTGTTTGATTCAAATCTTGCGACGGAATTTTCAACCCTCCTGAAACTTCGCACACATTCAATTCCCACGACAATACAACATTATAATAATTTCAACCTTCAATCCTCAAATCTTGATCTAATACTACAGGGGTAATGCAACATAAAACCGTTTTGCTTATATGAGGGTGTTACTATACACCTCTGCGCAAACCTTCGGGGAATAAGGACGTGATGTTATATTATGTTACTCGTTGAACTTAATTTATTTCTTAACTTGTGAAAAAAACCGCCTAGAGGATGAAGTTTTTTCTTCCATGCAGGTATAATGAGAGAAAGCATACAGGATGTAAACGAAATCATGTAATTCCTTCAAACCTAGTGATGTACTGCTCACATAGATTAGCGCTGCACGGGATACTTTTGGATTCAGTAAAAAAAAATAACAAGATGTAAACATGTGTTCTTAACGTGAGGAATTTTAGCGCCTCGAGCGAATTGTGCGGCTATCGCTCGCCGCGGGGTCATTTGACTCAGGACACAAAACAGATAGGTACAGAAGTCAATCACATGTATATACTTCACTTTTTATACCTACGCTCGGCGGTCGCTCTATCTATATATCTATCTCTCTCAAGCGCATGGCTCTCGCGCACGCACTCACTCGCACTCTAGTCCCAAACAGTCCGTGATATCGTGTCCGTGAGCAGTGTCTATGTGTGCGTCGCACTTGTATGTAGATTGACTTCTGTACCTATCTGTTTTGTGCTCAGGGCGCTAAAATTCTTCACGTTAAGAACACATGTTTACATTTTATTTATTTTTTCATTGTGACCAAAAGTATCCTGTTCAGAATTAATCTGTCCGCAGTACATCACGAGGTTTGGAGGAATTACATGATTTCCTTAACACCCTGTATATATTTGGAAGTATTCGGGATGCTAGTGTAAATATAATAAATTAATGTCTTAGCAAGCGAACATGGCAAAGTTTTGACACGTTACAGACACTCGATTCCAAAACCATTTAAACTCCAAACAAGAGGATATTCTCTGATGAATTTATAGATCGCAATATGGCGCCTGAGTTGTTATAGGTTGTTGACCTAGGACATAAAAAACCTAGAAAACTAACAAGTAACATTCTTTATTAATATTCTTAACTAGCTTTTGCCCGCAGCTTCGCTTGCGTGATTTTTTTTCACCCCCCTAGGGGTTGAATTTCGAGAAACCCCTTCTCTTAGTGGATGTTTACGTCACAAAATGAACCTACTGTCAAAATTTCAAGTTTCTAACCCCAGCCGTTTAGGCTGTGCGTTGATAGATCAGTCAGTCAGTCAGCTTCTCCTTTTATATATATATATATAGATAGGTTGCGGGCTCATCTCGACTAGAAATAGAACTGGATCGGGACCTTGTGTTGTCATAGAAAATAACTTGACGACACGTTTGGTGCAGTGGCTGAGCGATTGGCTTCTACGCTACGGGTCGTGGGTTCGATTCCCGCACGGATCAAATATTTGTATGGCCTACAAATAGTTGTTCCGGGTCTGGGTAATTGTGCATGTGAAGATTTAGTTCTGTAAACGCACCCACGGTACAGGAGAAATCCTTGTGTGGGGCAACGTTTTAAAAACATAGAATAAAATAAATAATTGAAAGGAAAAGATTGAGTGAGTGTTCATCTCCACCGATTCAGAACGTTTCAATAGTCTAATTGTCGAACGATACGGTTTGTTATCTCGTTTTGTATTCTCATAATATAACATCATGCCTTACATTCCCCGAAGAGTTCGGCAGAGGTGTTTTTAGTACACTCTCGTTTCGCCAGTTATGTTAAGTCCCATGTAATAGGGGGCGAGCCTATTGCCATTGTCAGGGCATTAATCCAGACTTCAGGCTGCTACGGAGAAATTCCTAATGGAATAACCCAATAACACTTACCCGACCTGGGGATCGAACCCAGGACCCCATGCTCAGCAGTCGCGCTTGCGACCACTAGACCAACAAGGCAGTATTCTTGTAACTATGTAAAACCAGAAAAAACAAAAGCTTTCGACAAATGACTTATGGAAACGTTCTGAACCATGGGGATGTGTATAATACTTTTCTGAGATAACTGAGTAACTTTTCGAAAAGCAGCTGTGTACCATGGCAGGAATAGCTCCTGCCGTGGTGAAAAGATTAGCCAGTTAGTAAGGTCGGTAGCGAGGCTGACTGCCCAGGGAGTGCCGGTTGTACCGTCTCTCGTGGAGGCACTTTTAAATGCTCATAAGTTTTCTGTTTATATATTACGCTCAAAGATCGGAAACGCTGATTGAGCGAAAAAACAGCTCACAACGCGTTGTGGTCACTGTAAATCATCCACATCGCGAAATTCGTGTTATGTCTCTTATGAAAACGCCCATGACGCGTTGTGGTAATCACAGAAAGACTACATAGCGAAATTCGCGTCGTGGCTATCATGCTATACGACCACAACGCACTGTGGCAATGAAGAAAAGCCATGACGGGTAATGAACCATATTAGAATACGAACCGTAGTGATTTGCGATATGGGTCCTACAGTCCTTGGCAAAATATTTTTTGTCCTATAATAAGTACCTGACAGTCTTTAATGCTCTTTTTGCTGCTAAAATTGAAAACCACTGTATGATGTATTTGTCATTATAATAAAAGGACATTTGTTATTTATTGGGATTACTTTATATTTAAAAAAATTAACTTATTAAGTAGTAAATTATTGAATACGAATTATTAATCATTGGTAAACTATTTCTAATTTACGAGAACGTGTTGTTTTTCTTCATTGCCACAACGCGTTGTGGTCGTATAGCATGATAGCCACGACACGAATTTCGCTATAATATGGTATTTTTGTGATTGCCACAACGCATCGTGAGTGTTTTCATAAGAGTCACAACACGAATTTCGCGATGTGGATGATTTACAGTGACCACAGCGCGCTGTGAGCTGTTTTTTCGCTCAATGAGCGTTTTCGGTCTTTGAGCTTAACACAATTAAAAAAAGAAACTGACTGATTGACTAATCTATCAACGCACCGCTGGGGTTAGGTACTTTTTATAACGTAGGCATCCACTAAGGAAGGATTTTTCAAAATTCTTCCCATAAGGGGGTGAAAAAAAATCACGCAAGCGAAGCTGTGGACAGAAGCTAGTTATTTATAATCTTTCTTCTGAAAACTATCGTGAGGAAACTGGCATGCCTAAGAGATATTTCTCTTACGCATGTGAAGCCAAGTCAGAGGCCCATGGGCGGCATAAACTCTGACACCAGGTTAATCACTAACCACACGCAAAGAAGAAGTTTTCTTTATTTTTTTTATTTTTTTTTTGTCGTTGGAATATCCTCATGGATGTCCCTCGCCCGGGGAAGGCGAGGGGTCTGCCGGTCTCTTGCCGGCTAAAAACCAACGGTGTTCCTCCTCCTTACCGTTCAGCCGGGGTCACGGGATTCGCGAAAGCATGCACCGCAACCCCGGCAGGTCCCTGTCCGCCAACCCTCGGCGGACCTCTCCTCTGTGGGGCCTTGCCCCACATCCTCCTGAGAAGCGCGCACGGAACACAGCACGTCGCCTTCTCGAGCCTGTTACTGGTCGGGCGGCGGTTGAATTTATTTTCAACCTAAGTCTGTTTATCTTAAATGATACATTTGTATTTTATTTACGCGTGGTCTTGAATTGTCCCTCGGGGTTTAATCTAAACAAAGCAGTCTGACCTTTGGATACGTAACATTACGATAAAGATATTCTTATATTCTAGGGTTCTTGTGATACCACAAGATTTTATCAAAATTTATAATAAAAGGTCCACATTCCGATTATCCAGTCCAAGTATTTGGATAGCCATAAGGCTATCAATGTCAACTTCTAGATAATATAAATCTAGAAGTTGACATTGATAGGCCACTATATAACCATCTTTACTCAAAATACATGGGATTTTAGTAGGAACAACCTATCGAAGATTTCAGTGAATTCATCTTAATTATTATAACATAACATGAAGGGTTGGGCAGAGGTGTATAGTAACACCCTCATTTTGCCGTTATGTTTAAGTCCCATGTAATAGGGGGCGTGCCTATTGCCATCGACCGTGCACAAATCCAAACTCCGGGCTGCTACTGAGGAATTCCACACGGAAAACCCAATAACACTTTTCTCGACCTGGGGATCGAACCCAAGACCTCAGGATCAGCAGTCGCGCTTGCCACCACTAGACCAACGAGGCACTTATTATATAATTTTATAAAAGCATTTAAGCATTATCAGCCCATTACTATTCCACTACTAGGCACGGGTCTCTTCTCAGAATGAGAAAGTTCTAGGCCTTAGTCCAGCTCACTAGCCTGGTGCAGGTTGGCAGACTACAACCCACAAAAATATGAATTTTGTGTTAACGTCATCTAGTTCTTGAGGTAGGTCTACTGAACTGCTTGAAAAAATGCCCAGAACTGAAATAAATTTAATAGAGCACCGTCTATCAAAAAAATCTTAATGCCGTTTCCATTTTTTCAAGCGTTGAGTAGACCTACCACAATCACTAGATGGCGTTAACACAGAATTCATATTTTTGTGGGATGACACATTATTGCCTAACACAGCTCACATATCATTGAGAACTTTTTTTAGCCCTCTCAGATGTGCAGGTTTCCTCACGATGTTTTCCTTAACCGCTAACGCAAGTGTAATTAACCGACTTCCAAAAAGGAGGAGGTTACTATGTTCGTCTGTATGTGTTTTTATTTTTGTGTATCTTCATCGACATTTTCTCCAGTTGTGAACCGATTTTGATGACTCTTTTTTTAATTGATAGGGTATACTCTGAAGTTGGTCCCATTTAAATTTGGTGAAGATCTGATGAAGAACTTCGGAGACAGACAATGGAACTCCTCAATGACGAACAGTACGCATATTGTGATGTTGTGATTATGTTACGAGCAGCGTCCTTAGCAGGTCCAACCAAGTTTTAACTAAGGCCACTAAAACAAAAAAATAAAAACATTTTTTACAAAAAATTTAAACTGACTTCAAAAAAGAATAAAATAATTACCATATAAAATTAACAGTTTCAGAAGTCGGTGCCTTTAATTTGGTTCAGCGTGGATTAGCACCGACTTCTGAAACTGTTAATTTTATATGGTAATTATTTTATTCTTTTTTGAAGTCGGTTTAATTAAATATTCTAATCTTCACATGAATTCGAAAACTCAGCGGTGCGGGCTAGTATCGAACTCGGACCCTGTATGGAAGACCAGCGCTAAACTGCTAGAGATACAATGTAACTTCAAATCCGTTTCAAGACTTCAATGATTACATTTTGGTAAGAGCTGTGACTATCGAGTCAAGATTGTACAGGATACAGAGTAGAGAGGTTCTTTGTGTGGACAACATCTCTGATAGGATTGTAAGGTTTAGACGTACGGTTTATTTTAGTTTTGGTAAGAGTATAAAGCGAAAGGCTTGTCATATTATTTTGATTTATATTCGAATTTTCTGTAGGCCTAGCACAAATGTAGTCACGTTAGTAACAAAACGTAATTTGAGTGAATTTGAATTGGAAATACTCGTTCGGCACATACTATTTAGTTAAATTCAAAACTTTATTCATAGTACCTGGATGAGTGAATTTTTTGGAAAATCGACGTTTTCTAAAAATGAAACCTAGCTAGATCGATTTGTCGCCCCCGAAACTCACTGCATACTAAAATTCATGAAAATCGTTGGAGCCGTTTCCGAAATTCAGATTATATATACAAGGTTAGTCGGAAAGGGGGTACTAAGCCGCGGGCCACCTATTTTTATTTTGGTCTCTAAAAAAAAAAACATTCCTGCTTTAGTTATGAATTTAGATAATTACTTTTCTAATCCGTGACCCCAAATATGACCTAAATTGTAAAAACAGCTGAACATAGCTATGGACAGATATATTTTAGCATATTTTTTACGAAATCTTTGAAAAGCTATTTCTCTTAAACTATCGAGTTTTGGGGAAAGTTGTAGAACAAAAGTTATCCCTTATTATGGATACTTTAACACCCTTTCGGCTTAGTACCCCCTTTCCGACTAAATTGTGAAATTTCCTGCTCGTTTAAAGGTATTAGATAGATTTATTATGTATAATACAAATTGTGCATATCGCAATAAAATAAACCAAAATGTTATAGGACAGTTGTAGCTATTTCCAATTCAAAATTCACTCACATTAACGTTACTAATGTCACAACATTCGAGCTAGGCTTACTGATTTGTAAATAATAAAAACGTAACATTAGTAAGAAGCCCATTCCAAAGAAATTCATTTATTAAAATACGAATGTTTGAAAGACCGAGGAAATGGAAGTAAAGATTAATTAGGTACATAACAAAAATAAAACTTTATAGTTACTTAAATAATCCTGACACCTTTAATTCTTTATTTAATCAATTGAATATATTATAAGAATTTTCATATTGACAGTATTTTTAATCTATTAAGCACTTGTACTTAATGTTTGCATGAGGGGCTCGTGGCTAAATAACAACCGCGGGTGTCATACGAATACCTATGACAGTCGTTACGGGTAGTCAGAAGCCCGAAAGTCTGACAAACGGTTTAACCTTAGGATACCGGCATTGCCCAGTTACTAGGTTGCGGAGGTCTGATGGCAGTCGCTCCGTGTAAAATACTGGTACTCAGCCGCATCTGGTTAGACTGGAAGCTGACCCCAAGATAATTGGGAAAAGGCTAGGAGGAAGACTTAATGTTTGCATGCCTAATTTAAGGCAGACTGTATAAGGATGTCTAATTTATTAAACATCTGCATTTTTTGTACCTACTTTCTATGCAAATAAATTATTATTCTATTCTATAACATAACATCACGCCTGTATTCCCCGAAGGGTTGGGCAGAGCCGTATAGTAACATCCTCATTTCGCCGTTATGTTTAAGTCCCATGTAGTAGGGGGCGAGCATATTGCCATCAACCGAGCACAAATCCAAACTCCGGACTGCTACTGAGGAAATACACACGGTAAAACCCAATAACAATTTGCCCGACCTGGGGATCGAATCCAGGACCTCACGATCAGCAGTCGCGCTTGCCACCAGTAGACCAACGAGGCAGTCAAATTGAAATAGTAATAGCGACTAGTGCTTGTTCACTGTCCATCCAGGTGAAAATTCGCGGTAAAGTGGCGAGACTGCCTTAGCTTTTGCGGTATGTGGCAAGTCGCTTTGCGCACATACATTAGAGTAAAATTTCCTAAATTGTTCTCTGAGACCGTGCGCATCAGTTTTAAGTTACACAAAACATGCGAACTCCTTTTCAATGTATCGTCTGATGGAGTTATAAAAAATTGGAAAATGAATTCTTTTTTTTTTTAATTCTTGAAGTTCCTTGCGTGTTACCCCAGTCGCACCTGATTATAAGCGCAGACAGGGTCTAAGATGGAGTACAAGAATCCAAATAGCAAAGATATAGAGGGACTCCCCTGTAACCCTCTGGCTCTAGTATACACACATACTTTTATTTTTGTCTTTAAAAAAACTTTGTCCTACACTAGGATTTCTCCTGTATCGTGGGTGCGTTTACAGATACAAATCTTTACATGCACAAACACCCGGAACAACTATTTGTAGGTCATACAAATTTTGTTCCGTGTGGGAATCGAACCCGTGACCCCTAGCGCAGAAGCCAATTGCTCAGCCACTGCACCAAACGTGTCGTCTAATGTGAGGGTGGTAGCTAGCCAGTCGGATCGTAAAGGCGTTTCACCAAACGGTTTCGTTAAATATTGCAACAAGTGTTTAATCCCAGCGTGCGGTGAGTAAGTTTTATATTCACGGGAAGTTTTACATCCAATTTTACATGAAATGAGAAATTAATGTTTTTTATGTATACATACATAAACTCCAAGGTAGGCAGAAACTATAGAACGGCACATGCTACGACCCTTACATACCCCTTTCGCTTCATCCACATTCATACATCTTGTCATACACGCACGCCGGTTGAGAGTACTACGCACCTGACGTTTGTGAAGAACATCACCAATAACATCGATGTATGTCCTTCTAGGACGTTTATGTATACATACAGCCAGTAACTTAATATCTTATTTACCCATTACTCTGTTCCACGATCCTGCTCGCTTCCCGCTCCTACTTTAAACCGTGTAACGTGTGCACCGCCGTAAGCGACTCGTCTGCTTTAATTAAACTCTCGACTCCGGCTGAAGGTAATACAACTGTAATTAGATCGCTGCTACTTAGCATTTCAATTACGCTGCCACTATGATTTTATATTAAAACTCTACTAAACTTAGATTTTCACACATACTTACATTTTCGAACTATGGAAACATGCTATATAATGTTCTGCCTAGCCTTTTCCCAACTATATTGGTGTCAGCTTCCAGTCTAACCAGATGCGGCTGAATACCAGTATTTTACACGGTCTGCAATCAGACCTCCGCAACCCAGTTACTGGGCAATGCCGATATCCTAAGGTTAGATCAATTGTCAGTCTTTCGGGCTTATGACTTCCCGTAACGACTGTCGTAGGTATTCGTATGACTCCCGGGACCGACTGTTTAACGAGCTCTCCGAGGCACAGAGGGGTTTCAATGTGTAACGAACGTTCACCTGGGTGGTATTGGGCTTTTCCATGTGGAATTCCTCAGTAGCAGCCCGGTGTTTGGATTTGGGCTCGGTTGATGGCAATAGGTTCCCCCCTATGACTTCTTCTTCTTTTCGTGTGGTTAGTGACTAAACTGGTGTCAGAGTTTATGCCGCCCGTGGGCCTCTTGACTTGGCTTCACATGCCGTCGAGAAATATCTCTCAGGCATGCCGGTTTCCTCACGATGTTTTCCTTCACCGTTTTTAAGAAAGTGATAATTATATAATACGCCCATGAATCCGAAAAGTCAGATGTGCGTGCCTTGGGTTCGAACTCGAGACCTATGACTTGGCAGTCCGATGGTCATACCACTAGGCTATCATGCTAAACATATCCCCCTTATGACATGGGACTTAAACATAACGGCGAGATGAGGGTGTTACTATACCTCTGCCCAAGTCTTCGGGGAGTACAGGTGTGATGTTATGTAAAGGACAACGCACCTAAAAAAATATTCGAAAATATGCAGAGGCAACCCTAACTATTCCCAATTCTATAATAATGTTTCCTGATCAATGAGCAACATTAAACAGTTCATTAATATGTTGGCAATGTTCCATCCCAGTTAGTATTTCAAATTGTTTGTGTGATAAATTGCAGTTCCAAAACAAATATCCAAACGTTGTTTGGTTGTAGTAACTTTATAAAGTTAAAATTTTATAGAACAAACATACTTACACAAGGTTAGTCGGAAAGGGGGTACTAAGCCGCGAGCCACTTAATGTATCACATATGGTTGTTTTAAAGAAAGTGTTGAAATTTCAAAATTCGATATAAAGAAAAAGATTTTTTTTTTGTTTTGGTTTTTCAAAAGTTCTTGATCCCTGCTTTAGTTACGAATTCAGAAAATGGAGCCTCTAATTTGTGACCCCAAATATGACCTAAAATGTAAACACAGCTGATCATAGCTGAGGATAGATAGAATTTAGCGTATTTTTTATGAAATCTCTGAACAGCTATTTCTCTTGAGCTAATTACTTTTGGGGAAAGTTGTAGAACAGAAGTTATCCATTATTATGGGTACTTTAACACCCTTTCAGCTTAGTACACCCATTCCGACTAATCTTGTATAACTTTCGTTCTGCTTAGCATTTTCCCAATTATGTTGGGGTCAGTTTCAAGTCTAACCGAATGCGGCTGAATACCAGTATTCTACACGGAACGACTGCCATCAGACCACCGCAACCCAGTTACAGTGCAATGCCGATATCTTAAGGATAGACCGGTTGTCAGAATTTCGGGCTTCTGACTTCCCGTAACGACTGTTATAAGGATTTGTATGACTGTTTTACGTGCTCCCCAAGGCACGGAGGAATCTCAATGTGTAACGAGTGGTCACCCATCCACTGACTAACCGCGGAAAGCTCAGCTTAACCTCGCAAATGGTATGATCCGCGCGGTTGCTAATAAGCCACGAGCCCCTCACTATCCAAAAATAACTAAATTATAATCTTGTTTTGTTCTATTTGCTTCGACATTTCGCAAAACCAAGATTAAAGGTATAACTTTGGTTTACCCTTGACCTTATCATTTCTGTAAATTGAAACAGTAATTCAATTAACAAACAGCCCGTTTAGACTCGCGATTATTCCAGACATCGGTCTATAAATCAAGACCTCTAAGTACTGACAACACCCAACTTGGGTTTATACAAGGTTGATATATCGGTCTTCGGTTTACAGTGGGTTCAGTCCACTTAATTAAAATGGCGTTGTCTCCAAGAACACAATATACAATCACGCCTGTTTTCCATTGGGGTAGGCAGAGACTATAGATTTCCACCTGCTACGATCCTGACACACCCCTTTCGCTTCATCTACATTCATTATCCTTTTCATGCATGCTCGTCGGTTTAGGGTGCTACCAACCTGGCCTTTTTTTTATTTATTTCAAGCGCGTAATCTCATTGTTTGAAAAATATTGTGTTTTATATTTTTAAGAAATACTTATTTTTGAAAATAATCAGTAAAAGACTGAGAATATAGATTAAAATTCAGTTCAACGTGTACCTTACTATTAAGCTTTAAGAGAACAACATCAAAATAAAAATAAAATGGATGAATTAAAATTTCCATTTATTCCTACCTTAAATCTCGTTTCACGTTTTAAGTGCTAAATTAAATTTAATCAAAATTGAAATCAGGTCTTCATAAAATACATAATTTATAAGCCCACTGAGATCAGATGTGTTAGGGACCCTAACCTAGGGATTTGAGAGGCACGTACAGTAACTTTGGTTCGTAAACGACCCAAAAAAGACGTGACGGAAAACGACAATTCAGCGGTCCCAACCCTAGGGGGTGACAATTCAAAAATGCTTCCTCCTTCTTTTATTCAAGAAGGTTTTACTTTATGAAAAGAAATAATCTTGTTATCGAAGGCGCTAGAAGTGGCTGAAAACATTTTGCGATGCGATAAAAAAAGTTGTGTGATTTTGACAGCTTACAAAATTGGCGGGATTCTCGATATGACTTCTGTCAGACTTCATTGCATAACAATATCGGAAGCTATCTATTGTGTGTGGCTATAAATACATAATATTGAGTGGATAAACGCATGTGGCGCTATATACAATAAGTGCCTCTTTGGTCTAGTGGTGGCAAGCGCGACTGCTAATCTCGTGGTCCTGGGCTCGGACGGTCAAAGTGTTATTGGGTTTTCCCGTGTGGAATTCCTCAGTAGCAGCCCGGAGTTTGGATTTATGCCCGGTTGATGGTAATAGGCTCGCCCCTTATTACATGGGACTTAATCATAACGGCAAAATGAGTGTGTTACTATACACATCTGCCCAACCCTTCGAGGAATACAGGCGTGATGTTATGTTACAATAAGTATACTTTTATTGTAATTTTGTTATGCGGTCTACTGTCGAGTCTAACCATATCATTCTCAGACAAGATTGTCATAATACCATTAATTGATAAGGCACTTACACACGTGCGATCTTACGTTTTGCGAATAGCATTCAACGTTTTGATTGGCTCACTACGATGTTACGCGAGCCAAACGCAGAACGTAGGAATATATCCTGCTTGTGTGAACTGTCAATACGTACTTTGTCAGTCGAACCACAGGGAAAAAATTATGCAGGGAACAAAATATCCAGCAGTATTAACAATTAGAAATACAGTATTTCTCCAGTAGTCCGACAATAACCGTCCTTGGCAACAAGTTGAAAAACGAAGAAAATTCTAGTACTAATTACTGTCGAACACTAACTAATAGCTACCTATAAAACACAGAAACTCAATAAACTCAGACCTTACCCTTCCAATATCCTCGCAGAAAGTACTAAATTACTAAAACCTATTTACATAAAACCTATGAACGTTACTTTTATACTCTAACTAATAAACGTTAACGTAACTACCAATAACATTGGCATAGGAATTATCGGGCTTATTACAAAAGGGAGAAGTTAATAAGTGGCCTGGGACTAGGAGCTTAGAAATCGGGCCTACATTATTAAATCCTCTGCGTTATTAAAAATGTAGTCATATGATCGAAATCCAACTTTATTCGACAGTCTTCTTCGTTTCGTGTGGTTAGTGACTAACTTGGTGTCAGAGTTTATGCCGCCCATGGGCCTCTGACTTGGCTTCAAATGTTGTTGAGAAATATCCCTCAGGAATGCCGGTTTCCTCACGATGTTTACATTCACCGTTATTAAACAAGTGATACATACAATACGCACGTGAATCCGAAAAGTCAGAGGTGCGGAATTGGCAGTCCGACGGTCACACCGCTCGGCTATCACTGCTGTTTATTCGACATTTACTTGGATTGAAACTAAGGGGTAGTGATACGAATTTATATTAAATCTAATAAAAAATATACTCTTGGTTTTGTAATAAACGGCTACGTAACTGCTAATTATATTGACCTAGGAATTACCGGAGTCATTACAAAGGCCTGCATTTTTGAGAAGTTATCATAAGTGGCCTGTGACTAGGGGGTTAGAAGTCGAATTATGATTGTGTGTTCTAGCGAATATTAAAAAAGAACTCCTATGATCGTTTACGATTCGATACTTAGAAGGATTTACGTAAAGAGTATCGATACCAATTTCAAGCGTAATCTATCGAATGAAAAGTATCGAGTAAATACTTATATTATTTAATTGTTACTAATCCTAACTATACTGGCCTGCAAAAATAAGTATCACACTTTTAAAATTGCAATAACTTTTTAAGTACACAAGATATATTTTCTTAACAAAAGGGACTCAAAAAAGAGTTTAACTTTGTTACTGTAGTTTCAAAGAAAGCTGATAAAACTAACTTCTATAGTTTAGAAAAAATTGAAATTTTAAAAGTGTGATACTTATTTTTGCAGGCCAGTGTATTTACGTAACTACCACTTACTACTTGGCCTAGGCATTATTCAACTTATTACACAGGCCTATATTTAAGTGAAGTTGTTAAGTGGCCCGGGATTAGGAGGCTCGGAGGCCGAGGCTCCGTTGTACAACTGCAGCCAGATTTCACCACTCTGATAATAATAATTAACATTGAAGTGTGGGGTCAGAAATTGCATAATTTTAATTATTATGATACAGTTTTATTAATTTGTGCGTATTGTTTGTTTTAGTAAGTATAAACATAGCATAATACCACGCCTGTATTCCCCGGAGGGTTGGGCAGAGGTGTATAGTAACACCCTCATTGCTCCGTTATGTTTAAGTCCCATGTAATAGGGGGTGAGCCTATTCCCATAAACCGAGCACAAAGCCAAACTCCGGGCTACTACTGAGGAATTCCACACGGAAAAACCCAATAACACTTTGCCCGACCTGGTGATTGAACCCAGGACCTCACGATCAGCAGTCGCGCTTGCCACCACTAGACCAACGAGGCAGTTGTTGTTGTTTTTAATAAATTTCGTTAATTTGTGGTATCTTGTTTGTTTAGAATATTTTAATTGGAGTTGGATTACAATGCAATGGTCATTATTACTGAAAAGTTTAATTACATTCGTAACAAAGAATGCGTGCTGTATATATCGCAACCGGCACACAAATTTTAATATGCTAATGTATGAATGTGAAAAATTCAGACGAGATATTTGATATAAATGTGTATAGTTTTTTCTGTAGATTCATTTACGCCATTTTTAACCGACTTTCAAAAAAGGAGGAGGTTCTTAATTCGACTGTAAGTTTTTTTTGTAAGTTTGTTCCGCGATATCTTTGCTAATTGTGAACCGATTTTAATTATTCTTGTTTTTTTTGAAAGAATATTCTTTCGAAGTGGTCCCATTCAAATTTGGTGAAGATCTGATGAAGAACTTCGGTGATAGACAATCCATTATACAATAATCACTTTTTAACAAAAATAAAACCGACTTCATATTGTCTATCTAAAATGTTTGTGATAGAAATTGAAATAGAGATTTATTTGCTAGAAACACGGTAAGTACATGGGTCTTATTATAATGCAGATACTTATCTACATGTTTCGCCGGCATAGCGACATCAATTTTTGATAACTACCTTTATAATAGAGACTAGGAAGTCATACATTTACAATGAAATTAACGAAAAAATAAAATTATGAAACAAATTGTTTAAAATTTTTGGTAGGTCAAAAATCAAAGTGTCTGATATTCAGAGAGGAGGGAGCCGGTATTACAAAACGGGGTATTTCTGTTTTTAACATATTGAATTTTTGGCATTCAGTTCAACCTAACGCATTGTACAGAGCTGAGTTTACTCAATAAAGTATTAAGAGGCGATTAAACTTAGTTATTTAACTCTTTCTTCTTGTTTCAAGAAGACGTGATCTGGCTGTTGCCAAGTGCACAAATAGTCAGTTTTTTTTTAATGGTATGAGTCCTATTTTGGAGTTATTTTATATCAATACGAGTTTTCATAAAAAAATGGTTTATGTTTTTAATAAAACTTTGCCTCACACTGGAATTTCTCGTGTATCATGGGTATGTTTACATTCACAAATCTTCACACGCACAAACATCCAGACCCGGATCTATAAGCCATATAAATATTTGTTCCGTGCGATAATCGAACCCACGACCCGTAGCGCAGAAGCCGATCGCTCAGCCACTGCACCAAACGTGTCATCAAACTACTAACCCCTCATACCTACTTCGTATTTTAGAAAGAAAGAAAAACAATATATTTCTGTAACCACATGAAAGCACAACAAATAATAAATAAAAAATATGTATAAATAAGCTGTGAATATCATATGATACCACACAATGGCTATAAAAGATAGTTTTTAAAGTCTCAAAGTGCACGTAGCGCATTATTGTCACTTTGTACTGTAACGACTACACAGAGTTACTGGCACTTAAACTTTTGTTTGCTGTGGAAGAGAAAAATTGTATGGCAATTTCTACATCGTAGGGAACGATATAAATATAAATGCGACATTTTGTGAAGAAATAAATTTAAAAAAAAAGCTTTGCATCTGTCTTCTTATATATGTCACAGACACACACTGCTTATATAGTTTGATAGAATTGAGTATAGCATTACAGTTTAGACTAGTATCTGCTTATCAGAAGGTAAAGCGGGTATTTCGTAAATAAAACCAACATAGATTTTCCACCACTGAGAGTACTTGTATTTGGGTTAGTCATTAGTTACAGAAGCTAGTTCACAATATATCACAATATAACAATTTACACAAGTTCAGGAAATAAGGATAAGTTAGTCAGATATAAAAGGTCAGACTTCTTCGACTGTTCGATATGGAATGCCCCGCTTCGTCGAATGACAACTGTTTTTATAACGTCGGGTACGTTGATTAATCTTGACGACTACCCACTCCTTTATTTTCTAAATGATTTATTCTCCGAAATATATTTATCTATACCTATACACAAATAATAACTTGTCCTGACTAACTGACTGATTCATCAACGCAGAGCCTAAACCACTGAAGTTGGAAACATAAAACTTGGACAGTAGGTTCCTTTTGTGACGTAGGTATCCACTAAGAAAGGATTTTTGGAAATTCTACCCCTATGGGGGTAAAATAGGGGAACGAAGTTTGTATGAAAATTCACGCAGACGAAGTCGCGGGCTAAGTGCTAGTGTTGTATATAAAAGGAGGAACTGACTGACTGATCTATCAAAGCACAGCCTAAACCATTGGGGTTAGAAACTTGATTTTTTTAAAGTAGGTACCTTTCTTAACGTAGGCATCCACTAAGGAAGGATTATTCAAAATTCCTTCCATAAGGGGGTGAAAAAAATCACAAGCTGTGGGCAAAAGCTAGTCAATAATAAAAAAGACGATTCTAATGACACCAAATTTGAATATAAAACTACTTTTTATCTTGTTTTCTATACTAATATTATAAAGAGGAAAGATTTGTATTTTTGTTTGTAAAAAATAAACTTAAAAACAAATGGACTGATTTCAAAAATTCTTTTGCCGTTAGAAAGCTACATCATCACTAAGTCACATAGGCTATATTTATTACTGGAATAAAACTTCTTACGCGGGCGAAGCCGTGAGGACACAGTCATAAATATTGTGGCGGCATCTATCACGCCACATGCGAACTACGTAGCACGACGAATGTCTAGCAGACTACAGCGACAAACAATGTCAGCTGTCAGATGAAAATGTCACAAATCCTGCATCGCGGTATCAAGATCTGACACGGAGTTAGTATACAAGGTGTAAAAAGACCCTTCACCAAGCCGTCAACCATGCATTCAGTACATCAAACTAAGTAACCCTACGCAAAAATTGTCTCTGGGAAACGACTTTTTTTTTGGGTGTAAAATTTCGTTTTACTGTAAAGCTAATTGTAACGTACTCAAAACACTGTGCTGATAGATGCAATGAGTAGTAAACGGGTAATGGAGGTATTTCAAGTACATTTGCAACCTTCAAAACTAGTATTGTTAAAAAAAGTTGTGAAGAAGTTGGAACTTTGACCTCCAATATCTCCGTAATTAGAAGGTTCCCAGGCATGGTCCAGAACAAAAAAAATGATCGCAATGGCGTGGAGAATAAGTGCCTTTCGGCTTCGTTAAGGGTCATTTTACACCGTTTATATACAACTTCCCTACATCAACCGTTGGGCAGTGGCCGCCCAGACATAAGACCCGCCTGGTAGGAGGATCCTCCCTTTTCGTAGGAGGAACACCACACTTCGTTCCCCTACAATATTATGAATCTTTACGCTGGCCTTTAGGTAGACACCCCCACCGGGACTGTGATTTATTAACAGTGTATAAATAAGTGTTGTTAATTTGTCTGTCAAAAAAGATAAAATACCAATTAAAATACAGTATAAATCAGACTATAAGATCAAAATGCACATTGTGTTTTAACTGGATACCGATGAAATCTGGTTGCAAGAACTCTCAGGGGTCAGATACAAAATGTAAGTGTAAGCTCGGGGTAGATTTAGTAGGTATTCGTATTTCAAATGGTATATTGCACGAGATATTTTTATTACTTGTGTGTATGTAAAATTTGGATGAAGGGAGTAGGTATGTAGCTCAATAGTACATTGACGATCTCTCTCCGTCATCTAGAATATCAACACTAATGTTTTAAACCCCTGACCTCAAAATTGAATTATTTTCAGCTAAATCAGTTATAGCACAATTTGCGGCACTGAATTTGAAAACTACTTGTTTTGACATCTAAGGCTGCGTTCAGACAAGACGCGCACGCCACGCGCGTCAACCCCCGCGTCTAACACGCTTTGAATTTTTTTGTATATAATTCGAGTCTTATGATACATCAATAGATCTCAAATTGCATTTATCGAAGTCCAACCGCACACGCCACGCGCCCGCCTCGCGCCCGCCTCGTGCAAACCCCGCGCTCGCTCTCAATATCGCGCTCGTAATTTTGCGCTTGCCGAGCGCGGTTTTAACCCCGGTCACTCACATGCGCGCAAACATTCGTACATTGTACGAATGTTTCCCGTTTTGTATGGAAAATGTTCGCATAGTCATTGCGAATGTCAGTCCCACACTTGTGGGTTCGCGTATTCGTGCGACTGTGAGTGACCCGCATAAGGCGAGCACAACGCGTGTGCGTGGTCGGCGCGGGCCGTCTGAACGAGGCCTAAGTGCAATCAATGAAGTGAAATAATTAATAATAATTCACTGAAATTTTGTCAAACACTAGATTTTTTTCAGAAACTTGTACACGGTCTTATAATTATTCGACAACATTCGTGAATTTCATGAAATCCCGCGTCCGTCATTTTTCTGTGCCATCTATAATAATACCGTAACATACTTTTTAAGTCTACATATTGAAGCTACCATCAACATATGTTTGTACCTATTCTAAAAAAGCCGGCCATTGGAGTGTCCAAAATATCGGGGACGACTTAGCAATGGAAATTCACGTCAAAGACGAAATTAAACAACAAAGTGTTTGTTGTTTTATTCATGTTCCGTAGTTTCGTTCACAGCGTTGATGTTGTTTCCTTTTTGTAATTATGTCGTGTTCTGTGTTTGTTTTGTCGAAAATGTGCAAGGTAACACAGCAAGGTAAAAATAATGTTTTCTTTAAATAGGTTGTATTAAGCAAACTGTTATTTTCTCCTCTGTGCGATGACGCAAAATATTATTCGTCGTTGTCAATACATATCGTCAGTGGAAAGATAAAAAGACTAAAGCACCAATATACCTACTTTACAGAAGAGAGATTCAAAGTTTTTTTTTTAAGAAAACAAAATATAATAACTAGGTATATATTTAATATGTATACTCTAAGAAAAAAAACTATGGTTATTTTCTTAAATAAATACTTTGAATCGCACTCCTGTAAAGTAGGTATATTGGCGCTTTAGTCTTTTTACCTTTCGATCATATCATCAAACTGGGTTTTGGTATGCTTTATGAAATCATGAGCTCTAGCAACTGAAACTGCCTCGTTGGTCTAGTGGTGCCAAGCGCAACAACTGATCGTGAAGTCCTTGGTTCGATCTCCAGTTCGGGCAAAGTGTTATTGGGCTTTTTCGTGTGGAATTCCTCAGTAGCAGCCCGAACTTTGGATTTGTGCCCGGTTGATAGCAATAGGCTCACCCCTATTGCATGGGACTTAAATATAACGGCGAAATGAGAGTGTTACTATACACCTCTGCTCAACCCTTTGGGGAATACAGGCGTGATGTTATGTTTATGAGCTCTATCGTGATATTATTACGGAAAATGTTTTTTTACGCAAAACAACTATAATAGTTTTACCACGGTAACTTTCAGGGTTCCTATTATAATTATTATCTATACCCAATAAACATAAATATTGTTGGTAAATAGATTATTTGTAGCATCGTTATATGTGTATATTTTAATCGAGTCATGTAATGGCCTACATATACTATGCAACAGATACAATTTAGATCATCATAATATGTCGGTCACGGGTGTCATACGAATACCTATGGTAGTCGTTATGGGTAGTCAGAAGCCCGAAAATCTGACAACCGGTATAACCTTAGGATATCGACATTGTCTAGGAACTGAGTTGCGGAGGTCTGATGGCAGTCGCTCCGTGTAAAATACTGGTATTCAGCCACATCTGGTTAGACTGGGAGCTGGCCCCAAACATATGTAGTTGGGAAAAGGCTAGGAAGAAAAAATGATTCTTGCCAAATATTTCCGGTCATCTTCTTTTCGTGTGGTTATTGACTAAATTGGTGTCAAAGTTTATGCCGCCCATGGGTCTCTGACATGGCTTCACATGCCGTCGAGAAATATCTCTCAGGTATGCCGGTTTCCTCACGATGTTTTCCTTCACCGTTTTTATGCTAGTGATAATTATACAATACGCACATGAATCCAAAAAGTCAGAGATACGTGCCTTGGGTTCGAACTCGAGAGTCAAGACCTAAGACTCGGCAGGCCGACGGTCACACCACTAGTTTACCAGTGCTAATATTTCTGACTAGCGGCCCGTCCCGGCTTCACACGGGTGGACATTTTTCCCGTTCTTGCAACATTTTTCATTTATGCTCCGCTCCTATTGGTCGTAGCGTGATGTTATATAGTCTTTAACCTTCCTCGATAAATAGACTATTCAACACAAAAATATTTTTTCAATTCCAACCAGTAGTTCCTGAGATTAGCGCGTTCAAACAAACAACCAAACTCTTCAGCTTTATAATATTAGTATAGATAAATGGAAAATATCTCTCACGACAAATCGCAAGGTGCAAAACAGCCTCAAAGCCTGTCCAGCACATTCCCTACCGACATAATTCACCGTGTCGGCATTCAGTGCACGTGCTCGCCAGGCCTGCGCATCACGTCACTATGGCATTTGTCTGCGGAGCTGCGACTAACCGACTATCAATTGTTCGCTCGGTGTTGAAGTCCATTACCGGGGTATAGTGGTACACCATTACCGGTGTAGAAATGACATGATTTCTAGGTTAGTGAGAGGAATCTGAAATACTCTAGTAAGTGAAACTAAGATTGTTTTATTTTTAACCGACTTCCTAAAAAAGAGGAGGTTATCAATTCGGCTGTATTTTTTTTTAATGTTTGTTACCTCACAACACCGTCATTTATAAACCGATTTGGTTTTTGTATGAAAATGTATTCTTTCGAAGTGGTCCCATTTAAATTTGGTGAAGATCTGATGAAGAACTTCGGAGATAGACAACGGAACTCCTCAATGACGAACAGTACGCAATATTGATGATGTGATTATGTTACGAGCAGCGTCTTTAGTAGATCCAACCATGTTTTAATTAAGACCACTAAAATGAAAAAAAAAATTGAACAAAAACAAAACAGACTTCAAAAAAATGAAAAAAAGAATAAAATAAATTAACAGTTTCAGAAGTCGGTGCCTTCAATTTGGTTCCGTGTGGATTAGCACCGACTTCTGAAACTGTTAATTTTATAAATGTTTATTATTTTATTCTTTTTTTCGTTTTTTGGAAGTCTGTTTTATTTTTGTTAAAATGTTTTTTATTATGTTGCATTTTTGGGGTGCATTAAAAGAGCCTTTACAAGTGATGAATATTTAAGTACCCCAGCGCACCCTAGCTTCCAACCTTGTTCTGCTTAGCCTTTTCCCAACTATGTTGAGGTCAGCTTCCATTCTAACCAGATGCGGCTCAATACCAGTATTTTACACCATTTTAACTGCCATCAGACCTCCGCAACCCACTTACTGGGCAATGCTGATATCCTAAGGTTAGACCGGTTGTCAGACTTTCAGGCTTCTGACTACTCGTAACAATTAGTGTCGTAGATATTCGTATGACACCTGGGAGCGACGGTATAGTGCTCTTCGAAGCACGGAGGGGTCTCGATGTATACCGAATGGTCACCCATCCGCGGACTGACCGTGGCAAGCGCAGCTTAACCTTGCAAATCATATTAACCGCGCAGTTTTTATTTAGCCACGAGCCCCTCCAACCTGGCTGACTGGATAATCTTTTTACCACGAACGAACGAAAGAAGAATGTACTTTAGCAGCAAGAATAAACGATTGAAGGTGTTTTATTTCACAGTACAGACTCAAAAAATTTTAAGAGAGGACAAAATAAATATTGACGCACATACCGACTGAAGTTCGTTCTGCCTAGCCTTTTCCCAACTATATTGGGGGCAGCTTCCAGTCTAACCAGAATACCGTCCGAAGTCTAGAACTTAAATTCCAATTAAATTAAATTGATAATTGCTTATAGATCATTAAGTTTGTAAATTTGTAAATGTTAACAATTAGTGACTAGTTTATTTTTCATCTATTCACTTTAAAATACAGTTTCTCATAGAATAAGTCAAAGGATTATCCATCTTTAATTAATATGTCATAGCGTAATTAGCCCATTACTGTCCCAGTGCTGGGTGCGACCCTGTTTTCACAATGACAAGGTTTAGGCCTTAGTCCACCACGCTGGCCTGGTCCGTGTTGGCGGAATACACACGATCGAGAACTTTTAGAGCCCTCTCAGGTGTGCAGGTTTCCTCCCGATGTTTTCCTTCACCGTGATGATCAAATTTTTCTGTCCATCATAATACATTAAAACTACCACCCTATTATATTTCATCCCCATCCTTCTCACGTGGCGTGCAAATCATAGTAAATGTTTTTCTTGCGAACAGCTACTAGAGCAGAGTGGAATATCGTGTTGTTTTTGTCGCACACACACACTTCCCTGTCAAACATATTACACACACACATATCGTACTTTCCTATAAAATATGTTATAAGGATGTGTAACAGAATGTTGACCCACTTTTTGTTAAAGTTTACACGTGTTAACTTACATTGGAAACACTTGAATATTTGATGACTTCTTATTAAAATACATAGAAATAATCTTCTGTGGATTGCGTGAATAACTAGAACCTCATTTGCACTGAAATTAGAAGGAATATTCCATTCGTTTTTGATCAAACAAGAAAGGGATCTGTAGCCTAAGATGCACAGCGAGAGATAATTTTGTCGTCGAATTATCTGGTGCCGAGATTAGATGTATGGCTTATCTCGTCTCGACACGTGATAATACGTCGTCTCGCGCTGCGCATTTAGCCCGGCACGAAACAAATTCACGAAAGCCGTCGAAATTAAGGAAGTACGTAAAAGCAATTTTTATCTGTTTAGAGAGAGTAAAAGATGTCCTATCCAGCCTTTTCCCAACTATGTTGGCATTGGTTTTCTAGTCTAACCAGATGCGGCTGAATACCAGAATTTTACACAAAGCGACTGTCACTAGCCCTCCATAACCCAGTTAATGGATAATGGGTAATGACCCTAAGGTTACACTGGTTGCCATACTTAGGGGATATGGTTACGCGTATCGACTGTCATAGGTATTCGTAAGACACACGGGACCGACGATTTAACGTGCTCTCTGAGGCCCAAAGAGATCTCGATGTGTAACGAACAATCACCCATCCACGGGCTAACCGCGGCAAGTCTCAGGCGCCTTTAGAGATAATAATATATGATACTATGATAATTTTATATGGAAACAATACAATACATTGATGTTTTTTTTTTCTGGCACCTTCGGTGAGGTGTTTTGTCCATCCAGCCGATTTTTTTCACACTATTTGTTGCCTAAGTTTTGCACATCTGCCTTTTTGTGTTTCTTAAACAATTATTATAATAAGAAATCCATAATATAAGCTGCAACGAAGATATTGATTATAATAATTATTAACCAAAAAATGAATTATAAAAGTAGCCAACCTCATTCCTGACGCAATAGCTATTACACAAATAGCCGGCACCAGTGGATGAGCCACTGACTATATGGAAAATTAGCGCCGGCGTCTCGCCCGCGGGGACTACAACATGCTACAGTTACATTGCAGCTTTAATTAGTGTCTCGCTTGTGCTACATAAACATAGCAGGCAATGTATACGTGGCTATTAGATAGGGTCGCAATATGAACGTTAATTATTATAGGGTATTGTTGGCTTATCTAAATAAAGACTGTTTGTTCCGATAATGTGTTGTCCGCTTATCTTCGGCGTTATTGACGTGAAGGTAAATAATCTCAATATGAATAGGTAAGTTAAATAAAAGGGTGGCGGAATATACCTATATATATATATACCCAATCCTGTAATCCTCGAAGGGGTAAACAGAGGTGTTCTCTTGATCCATGAGTCTGTACACTCGCGTTTCGCCTCTTCTATTAAGCCTGTCGCTTGTCGCTGTGGCGAGCCTTTTTCGGGCATTTTTGCCGAGTATTTTTCGGGCACAATCATAGTGCCAGATTCGTCGGCTCTGACGGCTTACCCTTCGACGGAGAAGAGTTGTATTCAGGAACTGAATAACCCGACAATTAAAATACCTGTAAAATACGCTATGACGTCATAGCAAAATTACAGTTAACGCAATATTTCGCTACTCTAATATATTTCGGTACCGAAAAGTAGTTTGAAAATGCAAAACGGTATATTTCTGTATCGGTACCTAAACCTTTATAAATATGGGTTTTCTTTGATGCACTGACGCGCCACCCTGTCCTTCGCAATGAAGCCCCAGATAGCATCAATGCAGCAATGTTTCAATAGTATGATTCATTCATCACTCAATGGTTTTCAGTACCAAAATCGTAGAAAGGTGAAATATAGGTACAGCCTAACCTTTATAAGAAAACGGTATCTTTATGTTTTATAGGTATCGTAAACTCGTACCGAAATCGCTTTCAGTCCACGGTTGTATTCTTAATTCGTCTCCCCACGGACAATACATGGAATACATACATACATACATACATCTAAAAATAATTCTTCTATCATGGTTCGCTTGTAGACTATGATAGGAGATCAATTTCGTGTCAAGCATGGCGTGGAAAAATTTGAATTTATGATAACCCCAGTGTGACTATCGCAATATCTTGAATTTATATTATTTTTGTAAATATTTTCACACATGCAACGTGATAACTTTCACTTTTAGATGACACATTGAAAATGCAACATTTATAAGCAGTCATGCAATCCCGGGTTTTAAAAATACTATACAAATCACAACACTTTAGAATATTCTCTTGTAAGTTTTAAAAATACTATACAAATCACAACACTTTAGAATATTCTCTTGTAAGTTTCGTTGTACAACTACAGCCCGCAACGGGTCGACATGGCAATTGTCTAGTCATTATCAATACACAACTACAAACAACAATGTGAGCGAGATCGAAATCGATAAATGCGGTTGATGCGACTCGTGCAACGCTAAGACTAACGGGATGTCCTGCGTAAGCGATAAACGCGACGCGACGAACGCCACAAACGCGATCAAGACAACGGCATTCCCTACTAGCGGCCTACACGACGTGCCCCGTATTTGTTCCACGTCGTGTCGCGTCGCGTTACACCGCGTCGCGTTTGTCGATTACGCAGGACACCCCGTGAGATGGCGCGGGCGCTGTGTGGGTGTGCGGGGGTCCCCAGGGTCCACGACTCACCTCATACCCTGTCTACCTGTCACGGACTGTACTGTAAATTACTTTCTCATATTTCTTTTTAGCTTTTAGTTAAATAAAGCACTAAACACACTTCCTTCCTCTTAGCCTTTTCCCAATTATCTTGGGGTCAGCTTCCAGTCTAACCAGATGCGGCTGAATACCAGTATTTTACATGGAGCGACTGCCATCAGACCTCCACAACCCAGTAACTGGGCAATGCCGATATCCTAAGGTTAAACCGTTTGTCAGACTTTCGGGCTTCTGACTACCCGTAACGACTGTCATAGGTATTCGTATGACACCCGAGACCGACGGCTTAACGTGCTCTCCGAGGCACGGAGGGGTCTCGATGTGTAACAAATGGTCACCCATCCACGGACTGACCGCGGCAAGCGCAGCTTAACGTCGCAAATAGTACGATCGGCGCGGTTGTTATTTAGCCACGAGCCCCTCAACACACTTATCGACATCAATTAGCATTTTACTCATATGAAATGGGCAGTTGTGTGATGCGTACTCACGCCTTTTCGGATGCTTCAGCACGCTTTTGCAAGCTTAGGCATTATACGGAATGCTTTCAAAACCGAGACGTATAACTACGGAAAATAACTGGGGCACTTCGTAGAGAACCGACCCGTTAATGGGTCGGTGGTAGGAAGCTACGAAAATTCATTGAGCAATGTTCTGAAGCACAACAAACGATCAAGTCTTAGGCTCTATTCAAACGTACCACACCACAACCACATCAGAGTGGCAAAATTCTGTTTACTTTTGTATCCTCGCATAAAACCAAGAACTGTAAATAAGACTGCCTTGTTGGTTTAGTAGTCGCAAGCGCGACTGCTGAGCATGGGGTCCTGGGTTCGATCCCCAGGTCGGGCAGTGTTATTGGGTTTTTCCATTAGGAATTTCTCAGTAGCAGCCAGTATCTGGATTTGTGCCCGGTTAATGGCAATAGGCTCGCCACCTATTACAAGGGACTTAAACATAACTGGCGAAACGAGGGTGTACTAAAAACACCTCTGCCGAACCCTTTGGGGAATACAAGGCGTGATGTTATGTTTTGTAAATAATCTTTAATTCTCCAAATTCCCGGGCCTCCACTTAATACAGTATATAAGCTAAAAGATATACGCCCAAAAAAGCAAACACCTAATTAAATTCCCCATAAAACAAATTCGTACCATTTTCACGTAGGAAGCTACAGAAAATAATTGGGCACACTTCTCAGACAGCCGACCCCTTAATGGGTAGCGGTAGCGTTAGTTAACTACGCTCATTATTGCCGAGCGCTGTACGGTCAGCATCGAAATTAAATTGCAAGTGACTTCGTGGTACCTTGGGAGCTAGACCTTAAATTGTAATTAACTGTATTATATAGTTAAGGGTGCTAGTGGCGAAGGCTATATTCTGTGTAGTGCTAGTAGCCATAAGTGTATTGATATTAAATTTTCTCAATGTTTTCTTTATACTATTTAGCCTGTTTGGGGTAAATTGATGGTCTAAGTCCTCTTCCATAACGGAGACTAAATTTGACAGGCACAAATGTCAAACTTCAAAATTTTAACGGCATTATTTTTAAGTTTGACATTTGCACCTGTCAGTTTAGTTTCCAATTTAGTCTCCAAGATTAAAAAACGGACTGTAGGTATTTGTTTAACGCTCTTTTTATTCCTAATAGTTCATATAAAATACTAATATGTAATGTGCCTTGTTGGTCTAGTGGTCGCAAACGCGACTGCTGAGCATGGGGTCCTGGGTTCGATCGCCAGGTGGGGCAAAGTGTTATTGGGTTTTTCCATTAGAAATTTCTCAGTAGCAACCTGGAGTCTGGATTTGTGCCCCGTTAATGGCTATAGGCTCGCCCCCTATTTCATGGGACTTAAGCACAGCTGGCGAAACGAGGGTGTACTAAAAACACCTCGGCTAAATCCTTTGGGGAATATAAAGCATGATGTTATGGTATATATAATATGGTATATATATATATATAGTAATAGAAAGATTTTATTATAATAGTCCTCGGGACTAAAATCCCGGGTAAAGGTTAATAGTTGTAACTTAATGAAAATTTAACAGACGTGGTCCCAAATCCTTAATTAAGCCTGACAGAAATAAAATTCAAACGTTTCAACCTCCAAATTACTGTCTTTTTAGTCTGCGAAATATTAAATTACTTCCAATTAGAATTTATAAATACTAAAACACTAGACTAACTAACCCTCGTAATTGAGTTGCTGACTGTACCTTTATTATTTTTATAAAATATAATGAGTATGTGGGAATTACATACTGTCATAATATTTATTTCTATGGTTCTTTTATTGCTATGTATTTCTATGGAAACCAACCAACTTGAGTGGTCACAGCTGGCATGTTCTTTCTTTCTAGAAGACTTTTTAGCCGTGAACTGTACCAAGCGTAAACAGTAATAATAATATAATAAAAACAAACCAACCTATTTATAGAAAAAAAGTGCTACTAGGTAAAAGTACCGCTCAGAGATTTTCTTAATCCAGTAGGCACCGAAAAAACCACTAATGACCAATTCCTATAATTTACCGCGCGTTATTAGTTAATAGTAAGAGTCCTGTATCTTTACCAATAATGAAGCAAAGAACCCATAGCTTTGCATAGTAGTTAAATTAATCTTACAATTCCATATACCTATATATGCCCAGCTTGGCGATAAAAAACGCTACCACTGGTAAGCAAAACGATTAGTTTTTGCCTATAGGAACCGGGCTTGAGATATCACTATTTTCATAATAGATACTCTCTAGAGCTGTTATTTCTTGGAACCACGTTTTAAAGCGACCAGTTCCTGTTAATTGAGCTGTAAAATATCCAGTGCAATTCTAAGATCCTGGGAATAAGAACAGATGTATCCCTAGAGTTCTAGCGTCTAAGCGCGTTACGTATGTATGTGGATATAAAAATGTCTCCGGGTAACGAACTTGGTTATCACAACTATACCTTAGGGCCTAAGCACGCGACGCCTTTTCTACGCGCCGACGACGCGCGTTAATGTCAAACTCCATACTTTAAAAATGTGTATCGCTTTTTATGTATGGAGTTTGACGTTAACACGCGTCGTCGGCGCGTAGAAAAGACGTCGTGTGCATAGGCCCTTATTCACGAAACAAAAAAATAAAATGTAAACAACATTTGACTACTCTTAGTAGAGATATTTTCTGTACATTCATTTCTAACAAAAATAAATTGTGTGATGTTAATCTATTTGAAAATTACATTGATTTTACAGAAAATATCTCTATTAAGAGTAAGTATTCAAATGTGGTTTAAGGGTATAAGGTTGAATTTAATAAAGTTGAAGGTCCAAAAAGATAATATTTTAAATTTTAATATTACATACAACATTTTTTAATTTGTTGATGTTATGTGATTAAGTACATACAAGTAAATGCAAAGTATGTTTGTATTGCAATACCATCATTGTATTTAGGTAACAAAAAAAAACATTTATAATCCCTGGCTAAGACAAGAGTCCTGATTCATAATGACACGTCAAAGTGCAACACGTAAATTAATAGGCGCATTACTATCACAATAAATCAATCGAAAAAATGAGACATTAATTTCTGAACTAAATTTGTTATATTATTGTCAAAAAGAATTTTCGAGCAGCGCTACCAAAAACTCCTGAGATATACAGTAACTTAGTCGCGTTATTTGCTTATATTTCTTAATTTTCATAGAGAATCGGTGCCTAGCAAGACAGTTTTCTCGTTGCGACCAAGGTATAATGTTTTGAAAAATAAGGCCGTGGCCGCACTGGTACGGCGACAGCAACACGTTGGCGATTTCGTGAACAAATAAATTTCGCTTGTAGCTTCTGCATCAGTGCGGCCACGGACATTATGTTTATATGAGTTTGTTTTCATGAAATTGCCGTCGCGTCGCTGTCACCGTACCAGTGCGGTCACGGCCTAAGACCCTGGTAATCAAAATACATTAAATCTCCTAGAATTCTTGATAAAATGACTTCATATAAAATGAACTCGGCTACCACAACTAAGATCAATCTCTGAAGCTATTTAAGTAGATGTGTTCCTAACACTTGGTTTTCAATAGGCGTGGCGTCTCGTGCCTCCGTGCGCAAAGTATTTCACGGCCAATTACTTGCAAGGTTTCTTTGTTTCCTTTCGCAAAAGAATAAGTATATTATCATGTACATCTTTAGGAAAACCTTTTGGATTATTCTTGCCAATTTATTCTTTAGTTTCTCTGAATAACACTTTCGAGTGTAATTTTGTGGAAGCTTAGCTAAAAATATGGACCTTAACTAGGGTTGCCACCTTTTTTTTAAACATATATAGGTATAGTATGTTTGAGAAATTCAGGAAAAGAAAGTACTCATTTATTTTTTATCATTATGTATTTTTCCATATATATATTTATTGCTCTTCGCTTGGGCCATCAATGATCTTAATACCTTTAAAATAATTATAGGACTCTGAGCAAAACAGATTCCGAAATTAATAGATACTCTATTTCTTATTTTCCTTCCGTTTTTACAGTTAACATGAAAAAGCGCGGCAGTTGAATTAGGGATAAAAATATAGTATTTTTCGTACTATATTATTTTTCGATAGTATATAGCACAATTGACTGAAATATAGTACGATACTAAATATTATATCACAGGTGGCAACCCTAACCTTAACCCATCCCACTTTCTTATTAAATTAATTAGAATACCTACAGGTAAGATATTTTGCAAATACTTAGATTTCAAAAATAAGTTTATGAGGCAAAATTGCCCCATAATCCCAATCTGCACTTCTTCTTTTCTTGTGGTTAGTGACTAACCTGATGTCAGAATTTATGCCGCCCATGGGCCTCTGTCTTAGCTTCGCATACCGTCGAGAAATACCTCTCAGGCATGCCGGTTTCCTCACGATGTTTTCCTTCACCGTTTTTACGCAAGTGATAATTATACAATAAGCACATGAATCCGAAAAGTCAGAGGTGAATGCCTTGGGTTCGAACTCGAGACCTATAACTTGGCAGTCTGACGGTCACACCACTAGGCTACCACTGCTTTTTTATTTTCCACTTAGATTTATTGAAAAGACAAATATTTACTATCTGACTGAGTTTGCCCCACCCTGGACAAAGCCTGGGTACGCCTATGCTCATGGCATTAAGTCCACCTTGTGTGCCATGATTGTACATAGAATATAAATAAATAAACAGTTATTTGAATCCTATAATTAAATGAGGTTCTTACCCCGAACAAGTATCGATTCATAAAAGTTGCGAGTTAGGTATAGGTATAGGTATAACGGGCCGGTGTCCGCAACTCCACGTCTGAGCGCGTATTTTGCGTCACGGGTGGTAAGTGTAGTCACTCAATCCACCCTAACTCCTCGAAAAAGGCCAGCACACCCTTGATGTTGCTGACGATCTCTCGGAGAGTACCTGGGTTTCCGAAGTACTTGGCCCTGTATGTGGCGACCTCAGGGCAGTTTAGTAGCACGTGGGCTGCCGTCTCGTCCTCCTCCATGCATGCTCTGCACAGTGGGCTGTCTGTAACTCCAATGACAGAGAGGTGTTTGTTAAACGAACCATGGCCAGTGATGGCTGCCGTGACTGTACGCAGTTGTTGCTTTGACAGTCGGAGAGCTTTCATAGTTAGGCGACCGTCAATTGCGAGAAGCGCCTCCTTGGCCTGCCTGCACTCGCCATGGTTTATCCATGATTCGTTGTGTTGATCTCTGGTGCGTTTTCTTACTAGAGTGCGTAAAGTTGCGAGTTACAAGTTGTATCAATAACGTCATAAAAATCACGCCTTACAGTCCCCGAAGGGTTCGGCAGAGGTGTTTTAGTACACCCTCGTTTCGTCAGTAATGTTTAAGTTCCATGTAATATGGGGCGAGTCCATTGCCATTAACCGGGCACAAATCCAGACTCCAGACTGCTACTGAGAAATTCCTAATGGAAAAACCTAATAACGCTTTACCCGACCTGGGGATCGAACCCAAGACCCCATGCTCAGCAGTCGCGCTTGCGACCACTAGACCAACAAGGCAGTCAAGTTGTATCCATATTGTACAAAAAGTCAGTTTTAAACGTGACATGTCATTATATTACCGCTACGCCATTTACACACCTAATATATTTTCACCTTCTTTTCACTAACATTTTAAACTGTTTACCATAATTTATTTTCGAAAAACAGCTTCGTACGCTTAATAAAAATTCCTTAAAAGTTGCAAGATCGGTATTTTTATCCACCGCCTGCTAGCCAAGTGGGCGAATTTAAAAAATGTATGTAACATCACGTAGCGCTGGGACAAGTTTTGGAGCCTAATTAGCTCAGCTTACAGCATATAGATAAGGGAAGTTGTATTTTCGACGTTGCAAACCTGACGTCGGTATGACGTATAGAAATGAATAAAGTTTGTGAAGCGTACCATGGAGTTTCTGGAAGAGTATATAGATACCCATCCACCAGTGGATGTTGTTAAAGGCGACTAGGAGATTTTGCTAGAAGGATGGCCAGCAGTGTCCTCCTGTCGACTATACTCCGCGTGCAAGGGCTAGTCACCGCCTGCGGTGTGTGAGCGGCGAGAGGGGGGAGCGAAACAATAGACGCGCTCTGTCAGTTTACTTTGTCCCATAATCCCAGTTTGCTTTGCAGCGTAACCCGTACGCGGTCACCAACCCATCTGTCAAGTGTGGTGATTATTGCAATATCCCCAATGATCTTTAACTGTACTGGTTATTGGGAAGCTCGTATAAAGCAGTTGACGGAAGAAATATCACAGTCGTAAAATACGATTTCAGTAATAACTGTAGTAAATTAAATACCCTGCCAAAATGTTATTGGATACAAATAAAATCAAATACTGACAGCTATCACCCGCATCATGCTATGCACTGCAAGTAGTGTAATTGGTTCAGCAAGTACATAAATAAGGGAAGTTGTATTTTCAACGTTACAAACTGATTATTCTCCCTCCCCCCGACCGTGTCTGTGGGTTTCGTAAAAACGACCAAGGAAATATATCAATTGGTCGATCTTTGCGGATCTTAAGGCGATAACTACTATTATATTTATTCTAAAGCTCATGGAACCTTACTTCCTCTATTCAGGCCGTTTCAATTATCTCCTTCAAAGGTGCAATATATTATCCACAATTAACCACACAAAAATATTCTCGAACAAACATACCGCAAAATTTCACGTCATATATTAAAAGAAACGCATCCAATTCCACACATAGCTGTTGCGGCCTGCGGGACATTGGCGCAGTATATTGGGCGAGCTATCCTCGCAGCCTTGTGGGTTACCAGACTTAAATCGGATATTAGGCCGGATCCGCGGTTAGCCGACAACCAGGCACTACATGATCCTTTGGCATCATGCCACCGGAAAGATTTGATTTTCGCACATTTGTTGCTACATTTCTGATACAATTTCTGTTCTGTCTATTGTGGAATTGTAGGTATAGACATCTAAATAATAGATTTAGTAGTCTAATGAGAGATATACTAAAGTCTGCTCGACGCCTATGTGTGTAGTGGCGCATAATTATGTGTTAATTGTTATTTTTAACTGCCGCGTTATTCTAGTAGTGGCGAGCCCGACTGCTGATAGTGAGGTCCTGGGTTCGATCGCCAGATCGGGCAAAGTATTATTGGGTTTTTTCATGTGGAATTCCTCAGTAGCAGCCCGGAGTTTGGATTTTTGCACGGTTGATGGCAATAGGCTCGCCCCTTATTACATGGGACTTAAAACATAACGTCGAAGTGAGGGTGTTACTATACATCTCTGCCCAACCCTTCGGGAAATACGGGCGTTGTTATGTTATGTTATTTTTATAATAATTTTTGCAATGGTGTCGATTCTGTTGTTAATTAGGCTAATTTCTTAATTTAGACTATTGCCATCTTTTGCACTCTAATAAAATTAGAAAGAGACGCACGTAAATAACAGCTGTCAAATTTAGTTGAACTAAAATGGACATACAAATTTAGACGACACGTCAAGAACGAGTCGACTAATAAAAAGACGGTGAAGTTCAAGGCGTAGTCTAGATTGACATCTGTAACTCAGTTCATATCTATCACCATCCTTTTCTCGCGCTGTCTGCTAATCTTCTTCTTCTTTTCGTATGGTTAGTGACTAACCTGGTGTCACAGTTTATGCCGCCCATGGGCCTCTGACTTGGCTTCACATGCCGTCGAGAAAAGCTCTCAGGCATGCCGGCCGGTTTTCTCACGATGTTTTCCTTCACTATTTTTAACCAAGTGATAATTATACGCACATGAATCCGAAAAGTCAGAGGTGCGTGCCTTGGGTTCGAACTCGAGACCTATGATTTGGCAGTCCGACGGTCACACCACTAGGCTATCACTGCTGTTACTATCTGTTAGTAAAATATAGTAATTCCCAAATTTTAGTTCAGTTGGTGAACAATAGAATCTCCACTATTGACGGTTACACACGTTTACACTCCACTTATTTCCATGCCCTCTTTATTAAATCGACGAAACATAACCCAATTACCCTTGCACACTCCGTTACATGACGTGAACATAGTCATTGAAAATGACACTCTATTCTAATCAGCTAACGGCGCATAATTACGTACACTTTCATTTACTAACAGCTAAAATTAAACTAATGTTGCTAATTTCATGTTTACAGGTAATAACAATTCACAAAGGAATGCCACATCATGCAGACTCGATTATGGTGAGTGACTTCATGAGAAATGTTTGTTTAGTAAAAATGTCTATAATAAAAATGCCTATAGTCCGGCCATGTTTAATGTGTATAAAAGGTAAACAAAAGTTTAATCGTGAAACATTAATTTTAATTTGTGAATCTTTTAAAAATACACTTTTTTAAATTATTGAAGATTAATTACAACTGCCCCGTTGGTCTAGTGGTGGCAAGCGCGGCTGCTGATCGTGAGGTCCTGGGCTCAATCGCCAGGTCGGGCATAGTGTTATTGGGTTTTTCTGTGTGGAATTCCTCAGTAGCAGCCCGGAGTATGGATTTGTGCCCAGTTGATGGTAGTAGGCTCGCCCCACCTATTACACAACAAGGGTGTTACTATATATACACCTCTGCCCAACCCTTAATTTTAATGGATTCTTAAAGCAAAATTAATGGTGCACGATCAAAGGTTTGTTAACTAAAGGTAAAATACACTTTAAATATATACAAGGTAAGGTATACAAATTAAAATATTGTGCTAAATAAGGTAAGATATTTAATATATTAAAATCACAAAACAAAAACCGTACACGCGATTTGCTAACCGAGTGGTTGCAATAGCTTGTTGATAGCGTTCACATAAATACATCCACCATAAATAAAGCAAAAGAACACAATATAGACTTATTGCCCGTAACAGGCCAAAGTCTCCCTCCATTTATTCCATCTATCGCGATTCCGTAGGTACTTCTCGCGTAATTTCGCGTTTGACGACACGTTTGATGCAGTGGCTAAGCGATTGGCTTCTGCGCTGCGGGTCGTGGGTTCGATTCCCGCACGGAACAAATATTTGTATGGCCTACAGATAGTTGTTCCGGGTCTGGGTGTTTGTGCATGTGAAGATTTGTGTCTGTAAACGCACCCACGATACAGGAGAAATCCTAGTGTGGGGCAATGTTTTTTTTAAAAAACAAAAACAAAAAAAACAAACAATCGTTCCAATATCGTTTACGTGCATTTTTATTGGAACGTTGTAAATGTGTGTCAAGTACTTTTTATCAGAAATTAGCCCAAACTTTCAATAAACTATCGGCTGTAGCTTTAATCGACCATCAGGAGGTCGAGTTCTTGCCTTGTTGTTGTTGAACTATTGCACTGAACCCACTTAACTGAGTTTCAGGGGTGATTTATGGGTAGAGTACCCATAATTTAACCCCTATAACTGTGGACCTCATAGTGCCGGCGTTTACGGCAGGCGGCGTGGAAATACTGCTATTTTATGTTGCAAAAGTATTTGTAAAGTCGAAGAAAATTATATCTGTGATTTCCAGCAACCAATTTAAATAAAGGAGACCATTCATGTTTCATACAAAGTTGGGTCCAAAACCGAAAGTGCCGGTCAACGGAAAAGGATGTTTTTAATACGTTTGGAACATCATCCTGAGCATTTGGTACTATGACACCAAAGCGGTGATGACCTTCCAGATAACGATATACCAAAGCTCACAGAAGAAGAAAAATTCGAATTAAACTTTTTTTTATATTACAGTCACACTTACAGAATTGCAGTCATGGCAAAAAAGTTAAGAATGACCCACTAAATAAGTCTATTTACATACATATTTGATATTATGTTTACATTTATTTTTGGTCAAATGTATGGGAAATCAGATTTTTCGAACTTATGCAGCTGCTATTCTGATGGTTCTACTTCTTTGGTGTCATAGTACCAAATGCTTAGGATGATGTTCCCAACGGATTGAAAACATTTTTTCCGTTGGCGCCGCACTTTGGATTTTGGGCCCAATATGAATGGTCTCCTTTAGTTCTATTTACGTAATAAAATTCTTAAATACCTTGAAATAAAACATTTCTTATGCTATGTTATAATATTACCTAATTATTTTAGTAACGATATCAGAAAGTTATAAAGACCAAAATATAACCAGTCTCGCTTACCAGATCATAATAATATGACTAAAGTCTAGACCAGTGATACCCAAAGTGGTCTATATCGACCCTAGGGGTCGACGATGACCTAAAAGGAGTCCACGTGGGTGAATATAATTATTGGGGGTCTGTAAGATGTAAACGGGGTTCACGACAGGGGATCTCATTTAAGCAGGTCGTGACTTTAATTTTGACTTTCCATTAGTGAAATAACCCACATATACAGATGATTTGTTGCTTAGTTTTTACCTGAAACGTAACAAACAGACCGACTACGATAGTACTATTGTAAGTACTGTCTTATGGTGCGTCCAGACCTGACGAACGCGCCGCGAATGCACCGCTCGCGAGCCGCTCGCGCGAGCTTTTGTACGAACATGAAATGCACGCGGCGCATTCGCGGCGCATTCGCGGCGCGTTCGTCAGGTCTAGACGCACCATTAGGTTTACTAAACGTATAAAACTTGACGTGTTTTTTAGTTTTTCACTCTACACCTCACCACAGTTAGAAATCAGTCAAAAACACATTTGTAGTCGATGAAATTGCAAAAATGCAATATTAGCTAAGCAGGGGGTCTACCCAAAACCGAAAAACATGGCAAGTGGTCTACGAAACAAAACAGTTTGGGAACGGCTGGTCTAGACCGTATATTGTTTTAGCTGTACCAGAGTTAATTATCGTTTAAAGGGCAACAAAACCGACGCCGCCTCGTAAACAAGAATACCAGAAATACCAAAAACTAAAAAAACGTAATATAATCGACTCCTGTATTAGTTCTTCAATCACCGCGGTTATTAACTTCCACAAGCCTCACAAAGACTCTATGAGGTGTATTATTTTCTCCTTTTTGCAACGTCACCGTTTATTATTAAAACTTCGACGAGTATAGAAACTTGATAAAAGAATAATGTCTAGCCAAGTTTTAATAAAGAAGAATTCAATAAACTTACATAACGAAAGTTCAGGTTTTTTATAATAATAAAAGAGTAGACTTTAGCGAGGGTAGATCATAGATTAAAATGAGATAAGTGAAACAAAATAATATTAAACAGGTTTTGTTAAAAATATTTTTGCGTACAACGCCAGATTTCTATAAAGATAACTTTATAACTCTCGAAACAGAGATCTCAAACCGAAGATAGGTTATAAATGAAAAGTGCGAGAATGTTCACGGCCAAGGCGTCGATAACATCAACATTGTAAGACACAATACCAAAGGAAGTTCGGTCAAACAGATACCAAATAAACTTTATCGGGGGCATCCGTCCATACAGAGAATTGCTGACCGCTTTGCACGACGTCTGCGCAGAATTCACTAATGTAATTTATTAGGGTACCAATAAAACCGTCGCCATTACAATTTATAACCATTGTCTCTAACCCAAGTGAAGCATTTACTTAGTTCTATAGCTTTTGTTCGCGAAAACATTTATTAAGTGCCGCGATTATCTTCCCAATTGAATTCGACGTAACAAATGATAGAAAACTTTTCAATTTACAGAAAAAGGGCTCGAAGACTTATTAAGCAAAAATATAGTTTCAAACATTGATATAATTAATAGAGTTAGCAAACATCAATTTCAGTGAATTTGCCGTAACTTTTGCGAAAGAAACTTTCTCTTCATATTTTAAGTCTCATCGCCAAGCCTAACAAGGCTTAGAAACAAGAAATTTTATATCCCATTTATACTGAAACATTGGCGATAAAAAACATATTTTTGGAGAAATACTTTTGCGAAGTTTGAGAGCAACTAAATGTTCTTGAAGAATCTGAAGAGAGTTGATAATATGAATAGAGTTGATAAAGATAATATAAAAATATGGCGCTAATTCGACGCCGGAATAGCTCTTAATAAGCTTATCTGCGTCTGCAGCGTAGCATTTCGACACCTCAAATAAGTGGATTTTCGGGACGAACCTCGGCTAGCTGAAAGTAAGTCATTATTGCTGAAACAAAAGAGAGAGTTAGGATTTATATTCTACTTAGCATACTATATATTTTAAAAAACCTGTTTTTGAGTCTTTTTATAACATAAAAAAACATAATATCACGCCTGCATTCCCTGAAGAGTTGGGCAGAGGTGTATAGTAACATCCTCATTTCGCCGTTATGTTTAAGTCCCATGTAATAGGGGGCGAGCTTATTGCCATCAACCGGGCACAAATTCAAACTCTGGGCTGCTACTGAGTAATTCCACACGGAAAAATCCCAATAGGTACCACTTTGCCCAACCTGGGGATCGAACCCAGGACCTCACGATAGTGCCTAGACCAACGCGGCATTTATTATAACATCACCCCGGGATAATACACACGTTACGGTGCATGCAATAGCGAATCCCGCGACCCCGATCATAGGTCCTTGGAAGAACACCGTGTGGTTTTAGCCGATAAAAAGAAAGGTTGATGCACATCGAAGGGTCAGAAAGAGGTCAGCTGATCATTCACCAATGACATTATTACGTCCCATGTAATAGAGGACGAATCTAATTTATTTATAAGGCACAATACCAAACTACAAGCAGCTTCTGAGAATTTCTTAACAGAAAAAGTACAATACTCAACAATTCTAACAAAGTTTTTCATCAGCCATATTAATTTTCTAAGTCGATTCACTTCATCAAACACTACAAGTTCATCTGTTTCAAACTACCCTCCAACAGTTTCAGAATAATAGAAACACAACAGAGACCCGACGAAGTTTAATATCTTTTAATTTAGACATCCCTATTTTTATTTTAAATGAAATATTTTCTTTTTAAATGCCAGTGTTCATTTTACTTACCAATGGAGACAAGGTTTTAGTTAAGCTTTGGGGTGACATAAATTGATAAAGAGAACCCTGAATTCATACGTAGGCTTCTGGGACCTAAAACGATTTGTCTTATCGGAAATTTATTACCAAAAAGCCGTAACAAAGGATGCCTAGGTCCCTTCAACGGCCTAGACAACTCATTTTGCTTCTAGGAATATGACGCAGTATTAAACGAGGTGTGAATATCAATGAAGAATAGATAAAATATTCTAAGTCCATTTAATCCTTGTTACATGGGATTATCAGGATGGCCTTATTTCAGATTCGCTTGCTAGGCAAAAGGATGCGGGTTCAAAACTGAGCATGTACTAATGTTACTTTTTCAATGTCTTTAATCTACTTTCTAAGATTGACTGACAAACAAAAACTACTGACAAATGATGAAGGAAAATATCGTGAGGACACTTCAGCCTTGTGGTCTGAAATCACCAACCTACAGTAAACGCGACCAAGGCAATGAATAAACAACCCAGGAAAGAACAAAAACATAGCAGTGATAGCCTAGTGGTGTGACCGTTGGACTGCCAAGTCATAGGTCTCGAGTTCAAACCCAAGGCACGACCTCTGACTTTTCGGATTCATGCCCGTATTGTATAATCACTTGCATAAAAACGGTGAAGGAAAACATCGTGAGAAAACATGCTTGAGAAATATTTTTCGACGGCATGTGAAGCCAAGTCAGAGGTCAATGGGCGGCATAAACTCTGACATCAAGTTAGTCACTAACCACACGAAAAGAAGACGAACAAAAACAACATACTGCAAAATACTCAGAATTTTCAATTGAATAATAAAAGAGAGTGTTTGTACCGACAACATAGAAGGCCCAAATTCACTATGGAATACAATCAATAACCCGAATACGAAATGACATACCTGTTGGGAAACTACAGGGAAATATATTTTCCCCTTGACACAATACGCCATGGGTGAAATGTGAACACTATCGCTTTTATAGAGCTTACAAACGTCCTTCAAACGGGACATGGGTCTTTGATAAGACTCGATTTTGGGTGCGAACTTTTAAATAAATCTTGCACGGTCCCTTGGAATCGAGTGTCGTCGGACGATTGGTTGATATTAAATTATTGCCTGCAGGATAATTTATTACGGTTGCTGCTAAAAATATCTAAAATTTAGGTAGAGAAATATTCATAAAATAAATACGTTAACTGAGTTCGTCTTCTTCTTCTTTAAAAAGCAGTGATAGCCAAGTGGTGTGACAGGTGGCCTACAGGCGGCGGGTTAGGGGACCCGCCACCCGACCAGTAATAGACCCGAGAAGCGCGCTGTGTTCCGTGCACGCTTCAGGAGGATGTGAGGCAAGGCCCCACAGAGGAGAAGTCCGCCGAGGGTTGGCAGACCGAACCTTCCGGGGTTGCGTTGCATGCTTTTGCGAATCCCGCGACCCCGGCCGGATGGTCAGGAGGAGGAACACCGTTGGTTTTTAGCCGGTAAGAGTTCGGCAGGCCCCTTCGCTTTCCCAGGGCAAGGGACATCCATGAGGATTTTCCAACGATAAAAAAAGAAGTGGTGTGACAGACGTCTCGAGTTCGAACCCAAGGTACGCACCTCTGACTTTTCGGATTCATGTGTGTATAATTATCACTTGCTTAAAAACGGTGAAGAAAAACATCCTGAGGAAACCGGCATGCCTGAGAGATATTTCTCGACGGCATAAACTCTGACACCAGGTTAGTCACTAACCACACAAAAAGAAGAAGAAGGCTGAGTTAGTAATGAATCGGTTGTCCCACGGTCCTGATCTTCATTTTTGTAGCACACAAATATGACTACATTGTTGTTAATATTAGATTCAATTTTGTAGGAAGGTTTTTTTCTAAAATGCAAGAAATTTCCAAGGAGTTGGGGCATCCTTATTTGTCGGATCGATCCCAAAATTGGATTGGATATCTTCGCACTACCCTTTACAATGTTCCAAAATTGTATTACCTTCATCATATTGAAGACAGTATACTCAATTAATGTTGTAGGGCAGCCCTGAACCGAGAATATATCTATTAGCATGATATTATAAATGTAGCTTATTTATATCGTGGGCGTAAGTGGAGAACTAAATAACTAACAAATTCAAAGTTCCGAGAAAATCGTGTTTTTTAACATTAAAATTCATAACTTTACTTGTAATAACAATTTTACTGTAGTCGTTCTTATTTCATCTTTTGGGATATTTTTTCAAACGTTAACTATAACCGTCAATAAGAACAAAATTACAAGTTACCCAATTTTCCCTCTACCTACCTTTCGGAATATAATGTAATTGGTTATTTATTCCTATCAGACGTTACTTCTCCCACGTATGAAATCAATTTTATTTATAACTAGCTGTGTCTTCACGGCTCCGCCCGTGGCCTATGTTACTCAGTGATAATGTAGCTTTCTAACGGCGAAAGAATTTTTGAAATCGGTCCAGTAGTTTTTAAGTTTATTCGTTACATACAAAAATACAAATCTTTCCTCTTTATAATATTAGTATAGTTATAGACAACAATTTGTAAGTGCAGAAATGAATAAGTAGGTACACTTATTCATTTCTGCCTAAACTTTATTGACGTGGTCGTGCCATATGTTGTAGTGGCAAAATTAAATAAGATACTTAGTTCGATTGTATCGTTACTCAAGTAAAGATAAATTAAGAGTTATTGATTTATTTCTCGAGTTATTTATTTATTTCTCGAGTTATTTATTTTTGCTTCTCCTATTTAACGTGAATATAACGATATACATTTTTACCTGGGTTCATTAAATTAGGATATTGTTTTATTGACTTAAGATATTTAAACGTGAGTAAGACTAAAAGATGCGGGAATATTTTGGCTATAAGAAAATTCAAAAAAGTCAATTTCGACAAAAGTGTTAGATACTTACTTATTTAGTTCTCCACCTACGCCGGTGATATTTACATAAAAAATTCAAAGTATTCAATTTGGATATAACTTCGTGATACGCCTACACATTTGACAACAATCCTTTAACGTTTAATTATATTAATTAAACTATTTATTACGCTTAAATCAAATTATTATCTTTGACATCCAGACTACTTACTATTCATACAATATTATAATTAAATATTTCAATGTATCTTATATGTGGAACCATTACAAGGTCATCTTTAAGTAATCGGTAATTGTAACAGTTCGGAGTTTCGGTATTAAAACCTTATCTGTATTGGAATAAAGATGATAATTGAATGGCAGAATATTTTTTATGGCCACTGATACCGGTTTTGAACAAACACTGATTATCTTGGCGTCAATATAAACTGGATTACTTACACTTCTAAGACGCTCTAGTGAAAGTTTATTTTGTCACTAGTGTTCAAGTTTCCGTGGTGTAGCGGTTATCACATCTGCCTAACACGCAGAAGGCCCCCGGTTCGATCCCGGGCGGAAACAGATCTTTTTGTAATTTGTATCTAATAAGTCGCGTAGTTTTTTTTTTAGAAAATCATATTGTAAAGATATGTTTTGTTTTCTTATAACATTATTTGTAAGATTGATGTCTAAACTTTCTAAGGTCAGACCAGTTGTCAGATTTCGAACCTCTGACTTCCGACAATAACTGTTATAGGTATTCGTATGATAACCCCGGTTACCGCACGGTTTACCTTGCTCTCAAAAATCGTGACCCCTCCATGGGTCACACTACAGAAACAGAAATTAAATACGACACGTTTGGTGCAGTGGCGGAGCGATCGGCTTCTGCGCTGCGGGACGTGGGTTCGATTCCCGCACGAAATAAATATTTGTATGGCCTACAGATACTTGTTCCGGGTCTGGATGTTTGTGCGTGTGAAGATTTGTGTCTGTAAACGCACCCACGATACAGGAGAAACCATACTGTGGGGCCACGTTTATAAAAAATAATAAAATATACTGTAGGTCACACGCAGCAAACTACGCAGTAGCCAGCTCCGAGATAGATTTTGTTGCTAAAACAAAGCCACTCTCCCAATACCAATATAAACAACACGCAAGTACCTTTACGGATTACATACTTTCAACACCGGATAAATGACGAGTGTTAGACAATAAACCGGCCAAGTACGAGTCAGACGGTTACGTATTTTTTTTTGTGATGTATCTATATATTTGCGGTTTTCGGATATTCCCCGTTACTTGTGCTATAAGAAAATGCTTCTTGCCAAATTTAATGATACTAGGTCAACGGGAAGTACCCTATAGGTTTTGATTCCCTTGCGAGTGTCAAAATATGCGGCATAAACCGCCGTATCTTTTGATTGCGTTGACTTAGAAGTTTGATTTTTTCACAGCTCCAAGGGATGGCAGACTTGAGTATTTATGATTACTTTTAACTTGATACCTCCACGCGTTTCTAAGAAAAAGGGTCTTGACAAACAGACGGACCACAAAGAGATCCTATAAGGGTTTCTTTTTTCCTTTGAGGTATGGAACTTAAAAAAACCTTTTTACATTGTTAAGCGAAATTCTGTCCAACGTTAGATTTTACGGGTAAAGCCCTATGTGGCGGCATCTATCGCACCACATGCGAACTACGCACCACGACGATCTAGCAGACTACAGCGACAACAATGACAGCTGTCAAATGAAATGTCACATATCCTGCATCGCGGTATCAAATTTTAACACGCAGATAGTATATACAAGATTGTCGGAAAGGGGGTACTAAGCCGAAAAGGTGTTGAAGTACCTATAATAAGGGATAACTTTTGTTCAAGAACTTTCCCCAAAACTCGATAGTTTAAGAGAAATAGCTTTTCAAAGATTTCGTAATAAATATGCTAAAATCTATCTATCCATAGCTATGATCAGCTGTGTTCACTATTTAGGTCCTATTTGGGGTCACGGATTAGAAACTTAATTTTCTGCATTCATAACTACAGATACTTATGATATTTATTTGAAAAAAGTAAAATAAAAATCTTTTTGCATGCAAATAAAAAGTATCGAATTTTGAAATTTTAACACTTGCTTTAAAATAGTCATCAGTTATACTTTAAGTGGCCCGCGGCTTAGTACCTCCTTTCCGACTAACCTTGTATACAAGTTCCCAACATTAACCGTTGGGCAGTGGCCGAACCGCCTGGTTGGAGGGTCCTCCCTTTTCGTTCACCATACCTCGTACCTCCACAGTATAAATCAGACTGTGATTTTAATACATCAATGTAATGAAACACCAACGCAAATTGTACGATTTGGTCTGTTAATGTACACTGAGCATGACTTTTATCTACCAATAGTCGGTTACTCTTTGTTTATTTTGTAACTGCCTCGTTGGTCTAGTGGTGGAAAGCGCGACTGCTGATCTTGAGGTCCTGGGTTCGATCCCCAGGTCGGGTAAAGTGTTATTAGGTTTTTCCGCGTGGAATTCTTCAGCATCTGCCCGGGGTTTGGAATTGTGCCCGTTTGAAAGAAAGAAAGAAAGAAAAGTTATTTATTCGCGCCAACATGACGCACAAAATAAAATAAAAGTAACAAAACTGAATAGAAGCTTGGGGAAAAATATGCGTCACATCCGCGCAAAACGGCCATCGCTCAACATAATGCTGTGTCTCACGTGCGAGACAGAGCCACAGCGCTGGTTTTCAGCGACAGCCGGCGTTGACATGATGACGTCCACCGGTGCAGCAAGTAAAAAGATAGACGTTTGATGGCAATAGGCTCGTCCCCTATTACATGGGACTTAAACATAACAGCGAAATGAGGGTGTTACTATACACCTCTGCCCACCCCTTCGGGGAATACAGGCGTGATGTTATGTTATATTTTATGTCTCTTTGTTACCATAATATTTTTCTGGTGTAGGTAACTTCAATATAGTATAATCGTGGCACTAACCATTCATCAGAACATAGATTTGTTCTGTTTTCTTTCTATCTGAGATCAACAAAGAAAACTTCCATACAATAAGATACATTATTTATTTTCCTCCAAACACAACACTATCCTATAATCCAGTAACAAAACCGCAACGATCCCTATAAACTACTTAATTAAAGTCATAAGAGCCTTCATTACAACTGACCCGAAACTGATATAAAAGTGTTGTGTTATTGTATGGGTAACACAATGGAACAGGGAATTAACTCGTACATTCATATTACCACCGTGGTGACCTCGATATTATATGAATGACGCATTATGACATGAACTGGGTAAAACAGAAAGTCTACACTTTGTAGGCTTGAGGCTACTCCGCAAATCAACAAGGCTATCTTGAATGAGTTTTTAAACCTCATATTCATTAGGGGACAAATGTCCTCGACACGTGTCGCCGAAAACATCGCCCGTTGCTGGACATGTCTTGACATGTGTGGCACCTAGACGTAGCACAAAAATGACATGGAAAGAGATGTCTGATGACTTGCTGACAACTCGCGGGCGACATGTGTCGTGTGACATTTGTCCCCTAATAAAAACGCGACGTTAGTATTGATTCCCTAGACCAATTTGTGCTTTGGTAAGCGCAGCATCATTAGGGTACTTGGAATTAGTTCTGATTACTGACAAGGTCTAGCATCCGTATAATGGTTTTGCACACCAGATGGATTGAGAAAGTCATTGGCAGTAGCTCCGTGCTAAACATCTTTACATAGTATAAAACAAAGTCGCTCCCGCTGTCTGTACGCTTAGATCTTTTAAACTACGCAACGGATTTTAATGCAGTTTTCAGCAATAGATAGAATGATTCAAAAGGAAGGTTATATGCCCCACATTAGTACCTACATTGCACCCGAGCGAAGCCGTGGTTGGTCGCTAGTTGCTGATAAACCGCGTCTGTTGAGACTTACAGCTGAAATCAATAACCGAACTTAATACAAAATCTCTGGATTGATGAAGGTTTTTGACAGAAATACAATAGATGTAATGTCTTCTCTCGTGTCGGCATGAGCTATACGAGAATAGCAGTCAACAAGGTTGGTAGCGGGGATGACTGCACAGGGTGCGCCGGAGGACGTACTGAAGTATCGTTACTTGTGGAACAGCAGTGATAGTCTAGTCATGGTGTGATCGTCGGACTGTCAAGTCATAGACAGACAGACGGATTCATGTGCGTATTGTATAATTATTACTTGCTTAAATCGGCGAAGGAAAACATCGTGAGGAAACCGGCAAGCCTGAGAGATATTTCTCGACGGCATGTGAAGGCAAGTCAGAGGCCCATGCGCGGCATAAACTGACACCAGGTTAGTTACTAACCACACGGAAAGAGGAAGATCCCTCGTGGAGACTCTTTTAATGCATCCCGAAGTAATGGCAAAAACCTACATCAATTCTAGAGGTTTTGGTTTAAGGTCGGTTATTAGTTACGGCCTTAAAAGCATTCCAAAACCATGCCCACTTATGGATCAGTACGACACAGAAGATCTCAGGTAAACCAAATCAGTGCAGCGACGGTGGACATATTTTTGTTCCGAGTCTATGTACCGAGAGAAATGATGGTTGGATGAAATGGCGACAGGTCACAGGGACAATTTGTGATCAAAAGATGCCCCTCAAGCTACAAAAGCCCGGCAAAATCTAGAAATCCATTATAAGACCTGTTGTTCTTTACGGATCGGAGCGTTGGGCCGTAAAGAAGACGGACGAAAGAAGATTACACGTAGCGGAGATGAGAATGTTGAGATGGATGTCACTCCACACATGGATAAAGTAAGAAATAAGTATATTAGAGGGAGTTTGAAGTGACACCAGTGATAGAAAAGATGAAAGGAAATCGTTTGTCTTGGTATGAGCATGTGATGAGGAGGGATGAAACACATGTGACTAAGAGAGTGATGAATATGAATGTTGATGCATGGATGGGGAGAGGGAGACCAAAGAAAAGATGGATGCATTGTGTGAGGGACGATATGAAAGATAAGGGAGTAAATAATAATGAGACGGCTGACAGGGAAGAATGGAAGAGAAAAACATATTGCGCCGAGCCAAAGTAACTTGGGATCAGGGCAGAAAGATGATGATGTCTATGTACCGAGAGAAAAGTGCGCATAAATGCACATCTCTCACATATTATAAAGTTGACTTTCTGTACGTGTTTCTTTTGTGGTTATGATGTATTCATATTTCTATGTATGTTATAATGTTGTGTTTGGCATTGTCTTTTTGTAAGTGAGTCTGGATTATGGTTTTAATAAATCTAGCGACTGTAATTTTCTTTTCTCTTCTTCGTCATCCGGTCGCCATGGTCAGGGATTGCTTTGTTTAAGAAAAATACTGCCTTTGCTCTCAAAAGCAATAAGTGTATTTTTTTTTGTTTAATCAAGATATTGAAACAATGAATGAAGCCGAGGTACAAGTAGCAACAATAAGGTTAATTTTGTCATGAACGGACTGACGTTAGGTTGAGTAATGTAACAAAGAAATACTAAGGCTCAGTTGCACCAACTAACTATCATTGTTAAGTTACCATATTGATGTCAAAATTGTACTGATTTGACAGAAATTTTGGTATGGTTACGGTTATAGTTAGTTGGTGCAACCCAGCCTAAGAATTAAAGTTAAAATAGTTAAGGTAGACTTAATTTCAATCAACCCATTCACCTAGCCTTTCACATTTCACTGCTAGACAAAAGCCTCTCTGAAATCGCGCCATAATATGTGGTTTTCAAGGCAAATCAAAATCGATAACTGTTATTTCAGAGATTACAATCAATTCACTAGCGAACCCGAACCCAATTGAACTAAACACATAATAACCTCTGTTTCGAGCTCCTGAACATACCTTGATCCCTAATAAACTTGTCAAAGGTTAATACGCCCTATTCCCATTAACCGGAAAACACCCAATTAACTTCCCGAATAACAAGGAAGAATCCAACCAAATGGACAAAAACACTCCGAAACCATCTGGGTGTTAATTTAAAGACGCTATTTTGGCAATGTTTACGAAGACGATAGTAATACGAGTGATCGAAGTGGAAGGAGAAGATGAAGATAGCGATAGGGATACAGTGTAATGGGAATAATAATGCTTTAGAGAGAGAGAGAGATTTTTGCACTTATCTCATTTATTATGTAAGCAGTGATAGCCTAGAGATTGAACGCTTGCCTTCCATCCAGGAGGGTCTGAGTTCGATCGACTTTTCGAATTCATGTACCGATCATAATTTGATTATCACTTGCGTTAACGGTGAAGGAAAACATCGTGAGGAAACCTGCACACATGAGGGGGCTCCATAAAGTTCTCGATGGTGTGTGTAGTCCGCTAACCGGCACCAGTCCAGCGTGGTTGACTAAGGCCTAAAACCTTCTCATTCTGAGAAGAGGCCCATGCCCAGCAGTAGGACAATAATGGGCTGATTATGTTACGTTATGTTTATCTCATCGACGATTTTGTTTTCTTGTGCACAAAACGAGATTACAAGGCGAGTCGATCGACAACTGACTTATCGTAAGGTTCTAAATTGGAGGGTAGATGTGGAAAAACATCAAGACATTACCAATTGTATATTTATTTAATTACAACGGTTATCATAACAACCAATTACAGTAAATAAATATAAAAATAGAAGAGACCGTTAACAACACTCTCATAAATTTCTCTCACAGTACTTCTGACATACCAATAAAATCTTCACCCATCCATCTGCAAACAAATCGTCTGTTGGATCAAACCAAGAGTTAACAAGATGAACTTCAATCTGATTTTCTCACGTTAATAACCTACCTAAGATCGGTTTACAGACTTTCCGGCTTCTGGGTGGGTATTCATGTGACAACCAGGTGCGCTAGTTTATCGTGCTCTCCGAGCCACGGATGGGTCACCCATCCACCGCATATCGCGACAAGAGCAGCTGAACCTCGCAGACAGAGATGGATGTCAAAGTAATTAACCTAAACTTTTGCACTTTTAGAAACACAATTAAAAAGTTTTAACGAATTTTCATAAATAAATAAATATAAATAAAAAATAAATAATCCTTTCTGCAGCATTTGCTACCTATTAGTGTAGAGTGCTCTACACTTAAAGTATGATAGAAGTGATGAGATGAAAATGTTCGATAATTTTACGAGCAACCTTGATTGCATCATTCATATTCATGGATGTAAAGTACAAGTTTGGTAGCCTCTAATTTCTATTCTACAGTGAACATTTTAGAGGTATTGGGACCTGGCCTCTGGCCCTCTGGCCCTGAAGCAACAAAAGTCTGCTAGCATTGCACGCGTCATTCTGAAGTTTGTCTACTTGCACCATCGTTAATGGGCAGCTCGCTTTGTCACAAGGGTGCATTGCTAACATCTTTGCGATCAAACATTGCCTGTAAAGCATAACAGAACATCACGCGTAGTATTCCCCGAAGGATTCGGCAGAGGTGTGTTAGTACACCCTCGTTTTGCCAGTTATGTTTCAGTCCCATGTTATAGAGGGCGAACCTATTGTCATTAACCGGGCACAAATCCAGACTCTGGGCTACTACTGAGAAATTCCTAGAGAGACCTAGGGATCGAACCTAGGACCCCATGCTCAGCAGTCGAGCTTGCAACCACTAGACCAATAAAGCAGTCTGTAAAGCATGGTAATTGATATTCTAACTACAAGCTCAATTTGCCTTTAATCTTAAAGAAAAAAATTAAATCAAACATACTGGCATAATAATATTTGCAATTGAAATTACGTGTTTGAACTACAGGAGTGGTTATAGCTCGTAGAGTAGAAAAAAATATTGATATAATAAAAATTATATAAAGCTGGCAGAAGTTTAATGTAGTTTCAATATTTTTGTAAGAAAATTGAAAAACACAGAACATCTACACTCAGACATAGTACCTATTAAATTGTCCTACACAATCTTCAAAAATGTTTTTAGATAGTATAATTTGATTTATGCCTATATATATTTTATTATATTATATAATGTTGTTGTTAATTTGTATGTTTTTAGTTTAGTTTTATATTGTACATATTAGGTTTAAATGTAGGTAAATGATAATTGTGTATAGATAAATAATTTAATTGTATAATGTATGTAATAAAATACTTATATGACCATAAAAAAATATATATATATAATGTTATATTTAAGTTATAAAATAGGAGGTACCTATCAGGCTTCCATTGTCACGCAAAGTGAAATAAGGGCTCGAGAAAAAAAACTTTACAGTATCTTTGACTGCCTTGTTAGTCTAGTGGTCACAAGCGCGACTGCTGAGCATGGGGTCCTGGATTCGATCCCAAGGTCAGGCAAAATTGTTATTGGGTTCTTCCATTAGGAAATTCTCATTAGCAGCCCGGAGTCTGGATTTGTGGTCGGTTAATGGAAATAAGCTCGGCCCTTATTACATGGGACCCAAAACATAACTGGAGAAATGAGGATATACTAAAAACACCTCTGCCGAATCCTTCAGGGAATACGCAAGTGTGATGTTATGTTTTACGTGTGTATTTTTTATATAATGTAATATTTAAGTTATAAAATAGGAGGTACCTATGAGGCTTCCATAGTCACGCAAAGTGAAATAATGCATCGTAAAACATCAGAATAAAAAATAAAAAATCTATATGATGGAATCAGGCGTTACTTTGCGGAAATCCATGATCTATAAATATACAATAAAATATTAAAAAAAAAAAATATGCAATTAAATTAATTATTAGTATGTAATTATTAATTAATTATTAGTATGTAATTAAATATGCAATAAAAAATCTATATTCAAAGCTGCCTAATATAAAAAAGAGCTGCAGAATATTGTAAAAAATATAAAGAACAATCGAATTCTGAGAATGATACATCGATAGTTTTATCTGGTCCCTTAGATAAGTCTACAAATTGATGATTCGGCTTATCGTGACAAACGTATATTTTTTGGGACTCCGACATACGAAGGGTTGAAAATGAATTCTTTGGGTTTTCAGTGTAAGCAAACGAAAATTCATTCTAAGAAAGGCTTAGTTCAGATCATATGGCCCTTTGCGTGTCTTTTCAAAAGTGGTTCTACAATTTCGCGCGAAAACAAGCAATTACCAGAATACGAATCCGGAATCTTTTTTTTTACAAAATACTGTTGTTATTTTTGGAAACTGCCTCGTTGATCTATTGATGGCAAGCGTGACTGTTGATCTTGAGGTCCTGGGTTCGATCTCCAGGTCAGGCAAAGTGTTATTGGGTTTTTCCGTGTGAAATTCCTCAGTAGCAGCCCGGAGTTTGGATTTGTGCCCGGTTGTTGGCAATAGGCTCGCCCCTTATTTCATGGGACTCAAACATAACGGAGAAATGAGGGTGTTACTGTACACCTCTACCTAACTCTTCGGATAATACAGACATGATCTTATATTAGGATATCTTTTTCTTTTTTCAATTCGGCAAAGCCTTTACTTATGACTAGCTTTTGCTCGCAACTTCGTCCGCTTGAATTTCCGATACAAACTTTGGTTGACTTTAAACTTTCCCACACAAACATCGATAACCCCATTGCATACCATATAAGGGGTTGTTAAAAATATTTCTTTTATTATTTGTGTGAAAGAGTATTTACCGAGTTTCAAGTTAATACAAGCATGGAATATGATTTTCCATACAAAAATGTTTACACCCCATTTCACACTGGTTTTTCGAAAAATCCTTTTTAGTACACACCTCTTCGTCCTTCAAAAAAAATACTTTCCTAGTAAAACCCATTCGAATTTTATTATTTCTCGATCACTACTCAACTCTTCCTCTTCTTATTTTCATGTGGTTAGTGATTAACCTGATGTCAGAGTTTATGCCGCCCACGGGCCTCTGACTTGGCATCCCATGACGTCGAGAAATATCTCTCAGGCATGGCCGGTTTCCTCATGATCTTTTCCTTCACCGTTTTTAAGCAAGTGATAATTATACAATACGCACATGAATCCGAAAAGTCAGAGGAGCTTTGAGTTCGAACTCGAGACCTATGACTTGGCAGTCCGACGGTCACACCACTAAATTAAAGCTATAGGTACTTTGTTACCTGAAATAAATATTTGTTATATAATGCAGAAAAGTCATATTATGAAATTAAATCCTGCTTTCCATATAAGGTCTGAACTAACGAGTTGTAGATACCAATCGTTAAAAGTTACCATACATCGAGTTCAACTTTACCTATATAATTCACTCTGTTACTTATAAAATGAAGTTTTTTCTACAAGATAGGTACTTGTCCCAGTACTGGGAAAGTTCTAGAATTAGTTTCTGAACTGTTAGTGTAGTTAGACATCTTTCTTAATAGAGCCTTTGTAATAGTAAGGCGGGAAAAGATTATCTTAAGTTGTAGAGCGAGTTTTAAATAGTTATTACAATGTATAAAATAATATCTTTTGAAAAGGAACACGAATACATAACATCACGCCTCTATTCCCCAAAGGGTTGGGCAGAGGTGTATATAGGTAGTAACACCCTCATTTCGGCATTATATTTAAGTTCCATGTAGTAGGGGGAGAGCCTTATTGGCATCAACTGGACACAAATTCAAATTCAGGGCTGCTACTGAGGAATTCCACACAGAAAAACCCAATAACACTTTACCTGACCTGGGGATCAAACCCAAGACCTCACAACCAGCAGTCGCGCTTGTGACCACTAGACCAACGAGGCAGTTAATAAATAAATCCAAGACTATGTAGTTACAAGTAGAAACAATATGGGAATAAAACCCGAACGTTAAGATTCTCAACTGTGTTTGCCGAAAATTTATTATACAGAGACTGATTAGATAGAATTTAAGCAAAATAGTTCGAAGTATTTCCAATTTGAAGCAAGCAAGTGAAAAAACAGTAATAACTCAAGGAGCTAAGACGTTTCTACGAAACTAATTATTCGTAGCGGCTACGAGTGCTACGGTGTTGACTTTTAATAACGCTTCCCATCGTGACCTACCGCTAAGGTCAATAGCGAACTAATTCAAATTCCTTTCATAATCACTTCAAAACTTTATTGAAGCGATCCTGAAATTTATTCAAGAAACCGTATTTTTGAATAATTTCGTTTTATTAAAGATGTACCTTGAAGCTCATGGTGCTATATTAGATTACAATGTGGCAGAACCAAAGTCCCTAGCAAAACTGAATGAGTGAGTTGAGGAACTTCAAGTATACTCCACCAAGAATAACATAGCCTGCTTAATTGTCGGCAATAAGATTGACAAGCACTATTTTGGGGCCCAGTGCATAATATCAGCAAGCATATTGGGTCACCCGCGCGACGGCGCAACGAGTATTTCCAAGGAGGGTTGATGTCAGACAGGCGGCCGGTCATAAAACAATAAGCCAAAACCTCTAACAACATGGATTTATGAAATACAAGTTGTGCCGACCCCACCTAGTGTGGGATAAGGGCAGGAAGAATAAGATTTAAAGATGTACCTTCTTCTCTTTTTGTGTCGATACCAGCTATAGGGGAATACGTCTTGCCATGGTGAAAAGATTAGCTGCTACCAACCTTGCTGACTAGCTAATCTTTTCACCATGGTATAAGCTATTCTCTTATAGCCCGTACCGACACGAGAGAGAGAGAGATTATTTATTTTTCTATGTTAGGCAAAACGACATGTTCTGTTTACTGTAACATACATACATAATCAACCCATTACTGTACCACTGCTGGACACGGGCCTCTTCTCGCAATGAGAAGGGTTTAGGCCTTAGTCCACCACGCTGCCCTTGTTAGCGGACTACACAGATCATCGAGATTTTTTGTAGACCTCTCAGGTGTGCAAGTTTCCTCACGATGTTTTTCTTCTCCGTTAATGCAAGTGATAAACAAATTATAAATTCGAAATTTCAGAGGTGCTGTTTACTATACTGTAAATAAAAAGTTACCGTACAAATTCAATATAAATTAATTCATATTGCCACCTCTAATCTCATTGGCTGGAGACCCTTCAGGTCTTGCCGATAGCTGCCCGGTTACGTAGAAACAGCCTGCAAGGACCACCTAAACGCAGTACTTTAGAAAAAAAACCCAGTCTTGTCCCTTCACTACAAAAATCTCGACATATACTACCTTCAAAAGAGCGAAATACTTCTCGAGTAACTCACTTTATATAATTACTGTATAATTAACTTTACACAGCTCTACATTAGATGGTAGACGGTCACAAATCTGACTTTATTAAGTAAAAGTGAGACTCTACCAAAAACTCAAAGGCTTGCGAACGAATGGACGAAAGAGTGACTTCTTAATAACTGAGCAGTTACGTAAATGGCTGATAAAGGCGCGTTCCCTTTTATTCGGTTAGCTGAGACTTCCTTTTATGTAGCGCTGAAAGAAGGCGGTGTCAGATGACTGTTATTATGTGTAAATTTGAAAGACTTTTTTAAGTATAATTTTTGGTATAAAGTCCGGCTGATTGGTAGGGTCGTGTGCGCCCCCGATCCACCGTGCTCACCCGCCGCAGCCGCGGAGTCGGTCGTCCCTTCTGACTCCGCGCAGTCACCATGACGCGAGAATACAGCCCTCATCAAGCTGTCGTATCCCTCCCAGTCCTCTCGCATTCAACACCCTAAGAGGTCGAGTCCCCCCCTTGGGGACACTCTTAGAGGTGTTGCTGCTATAGTCATAGTCATGATGTTACAGTAGTTAGCTTTGTAGTTAGCTAGGTAGTTAGAACAGTAGGAATTGGTTCGGAGACCCTTCTGGTCTCGCCAATAATAGCCCGGTTACGTAGAAAAGGTCCGCAAGACCATCTACAATAGTCGAATAGGAAAAAAAAAGGGTCGTGTGTCGTGTTGTTGAGCTCCCTAAAAAAAAGTTTGAGCTACACAATGGCTGATGCATGCGTGCCGCAGGTTGGACAGGTCAACTCAAACCTGCTATGGCACTTTCCTCAAAAGGCCATTCCAGACGTTGCCCTACATTGTTACACTCGCATAGTTTTATACCACAATATCTGGACTGTAAAAGAGACCTGGATCTCTGAGTTTGTTTCGGATTTTCTTCTCAGAGCTAGTCTGATTGGAAATGCCGGCGCTATCTAGTCTTAAAAACACATTACATTGACTTGTAAAAGTTTCTGTAACAGATTTATTTATAGAAATAAAAATCATTAATCATTTAAGAGTTGGTTGTATTTATACTTAAGGCGTCTTAACAACGTCTATATTTAATTTATCTTTATGAGGATTCTAGTTATCATCATAGGTACATTACTCCAAACAAAATAAAAAATAACTCTATGGTGTGTGTAGTCCGCCAACCCACACCAGGCCAGCGTGAGGAACTAAGGCTTAAACTCTTCTCATTCTGAGATGAAGCTGGGCCTAGCAGTGGGACTGTGAAGGGCTGATTATATAGTCCACAGTTGATGAGTTTAACAAAGGCTTCTTTCCACAAGAGCGAGGTAATGGCCATAGTTACCATGACAACAAAGCCGAATCCATCGACTAGTGTGTTAAATCTAGGCTAATAATTTGGATGGTTATCTTACCTTCTATCAGTCATCCACATGATGATAGATATATGCTGTAGGTTCTACCTTAGGGACATCCAATATCATCATCATCACATACCTGCCCTTATCCCACACTAGGTGGGTCGGCACAACATGTAATTCATAAATTCATGTTTTTAGAGGTTTTGGCTTATTGTACATCCAATATGAAAAACGTTAAAAAAGGGGGAATTATAAAAATTGATATACAAAAAATTACGCACTAGATGAATAGAAAATTGAATTTGAATATCTACATACCACACCAAAACTAAAACATAAAACCGACGTTCATTCCAAAATCGTTTGTCATCGCGGACAATAGAAAAATAAAGCACAGTACACATGACACAGCAAAAGTATGGAAATGGGTGACACGCGCGGTACTATTGCATGTCATTCATCGCGACACTACTGTTGTTTAGAATATCCATATCACGGATCTATAGAAGTTTGAATATTTTAACCATTTGTATTTTCATTTTCACGCGAGGTACTTGACTGTCTTTATCGTCTACCAAGGTTCGTAGTAAAACTGGTATTGTACAGATATACAATTTTAAATAACAAAAGAATTTATATTTGTACTAGCAACCCGCCCCGGCTTCGCACGAGTGCAATGTAGATACTAATATGGGGCATATAAACCTTCCTCTTGAATCACTCTATTTATTGCTGAAATCTGCATTAAAATCCGTTGCGTAGTTTAAAAGATCTAAGCGTACAGACAGCGGGAGCGACTTTGTTTTATACTATGTAAAGATATAGCAGAGAAACTCAGTTCGTGACTATCTGGAGTGTACCCCAAAAACCTAAACAAGTCGTTCTTAGCTCGTCTTTCTAAAGAGCTTATAGCTTCAACACCTATGAGAAATAGGCATAGCTCCTGTGACTATTCTTAAATTAAAGGAGATTGCGGTCCAAGTGGCGTCGGAACATGAGACTTAATTTATTTTAAAGCTCATTATAAAGGAATACTTTTTTCTATGCATTGAGAAAAAAGTTATTGGCTAAGTGAAATAATAAAATATTATGAACTAGCTGTGTCCACACGGCTCTGCCCGCGTAAGGAGTTTTATTCCAGTAGTAAATATAGCCTATGTTACTCAGTGATAATGTAGCTTCCTAACGGTAAAAGAATTTTTGAAATCGGTCCAGTAGATTTTAAGTTTATTCGTTACATACAAAAATACAAATCTTTCCTCTTTATAATATTAGTATAGATATTCAAATATTTATGCACATAAAGCTACTTTTTATATTATAATATTGTTCATTTGCACGCGTCTAGTCAGAACAGTTCAAACACGTGGTATTTCTTTTATAACTGCATGAAAATGAGATAGCTAGACGCTCCAGACACATCACGATAGAAAGCAAAGCGCTGAAGGGGATCGAGGGAACTGAGGGGGGCACACATTTCACGCGCATAGCCAGCGCGAACTTCACTTCTTATGAAGAAGCTAAGTTCGCGCTGGTTACGCGCGTCTTCTTCAATCACTTGGACATACGCCCATACAAAAATATCCGATCTCCTTTCTTTTTACCGTAACAAATTATTACTTCGTTTTTTCTTCAATTATTGACTCACAGAACTTACACAAAACGCTATCCAAAAGAAATATGATACCACCACCAAACCATTTGAGTTACCCTGATATTATAAAGGCACCTAGAATAATGACCATAATAATACCTACAAAAAAATCAACTCAAAAAATACTCCATCTACACAGACAAAGACTTGAACAAAATAGCTTCAGTCTACCGACTGACACACTGACATCAGTGATATTTATTTCTTTAGCTTTTGTTACAGCCGCACCTCTAATGCCAAGGCGTGTCGTTATTTAATACAGCCTTAAATGGAAGGTCCATCACTGGCCTGTCACCTATTGAATTTCAAAGGGACATAAAAGGCAAATTAGTGTGACCACTATTACTAGTCGAAGAGGCGTTTAATAAGGTTGGTGATCACACCTTAATGTAACATCTGGTTCTTATAGTCAACAACAAATCATTTTGTTTACCATAACTTAACATCACGCCTTGTATTCCCCGAAGGGTTAGGCAGAGGTGTATAGTAACACCCTCGTTTCGCCAGTTATGTTTAAGTCCCATGCAATTGGCGAGCCTATTGCCATCAACCGGGTACAAATTAAGACTCCGGGCTGCTACTGACAAATTGTAAAAACCCAATATCACTTTGCCAGACCTGGGGATCGAACCAAAGACCCCATGTTCAGCAATCGCGTTAGCAACCACTAGACTAACAAGGCAGGTTTTGCTGAATAATGGTAGCATTTTTTATTGCTGGGTACCTCAAACGACTCGTAAGTTTATTTTACCTGTAATAGCAACTAACGTGTGGTAGGGTCTACTATGCAGGTTGCGGTGCATATTTTTGCGAATCCCGCGACCCCGGCCGGACGGTCAGGAGGAGCAATACCGTTTGTTTTTAGCCGGTAAGTGTACGGCAGACACCCTCGCCTTCCCCGGGCGATGAACATCCATGGGGATTTTCAAGGGTCTACTATGTAGCTTAATCTTCTTCTTCTTTGTACGTGCTAAACAAGAATAGCTCATGCCGTGGTGAAAAGATCAGCCAGTCAGCGAAGTTGGTAGTCGGGCTGACTGTCCATGGTGCGCTTCACGTACTTGAGAATCGTAACTCGTGAAGGCTCTAATAATGCACCCCAAATCCCTTGCTTGATTATTAATAACTAGCGACCCATCCCGGCTTCGCACGGGTGCAATGTAGATACAAATGTGGGGCATATAAACCTTCCTTTTAAATCACTCGGTTATGTTTCAATCACTGATCGGTTATGTTTCGGTCATTATGTTTTAATCACTGCGGGTCGTGGGTTCGATTCCCGCACGGAACAAATATTTGTATGGCCTACTGATATTTGTCCCGGGTCTGGGTGTTTGTGCGTGTGAAGATTTGTGTCTGTAAAAGCACCCACGATACAGAAGAAATCCTAGTGTGGGGCAATGTTTTTTTAAAGAAAAAAAAAAGAAGGAAAAAAACTCTATCTATTGCTGAAAACTGCATTAAAATCCGTTGCGTAGTTTAAAAGATCTAAGCGTACAGATAGCGGGAGCGACTTTGTTTTATACTATGTAAAGAAGATATAAGCGTCTTACAACCAATAAAGGTCGGTACATCATAGGAATCAGGAATTAGAGAAAGAGGCGAAAAGTAGATGTGCAGACTCCTGTTATAGGACAACACCTCTGCTTAACCCTTCGGGGATTATAACCGTGAATATATAGAATATCTTAAATAGCAGAGGGCCTTAAACTCGTTAATATATCATTAATAGATTAAAATTAAAATATCAGTATAGAAAAATAAGTATAAAAAATAAATAAATAAATAATTTAATTAATCAATTAAAAATTAGTTGATTAATTGTGACATTGCCGTACTTCTAGGTTGAAAGACAAGTGCGCGTGTACAGTGTTTCTTTTACATATCAATTTAAGATTTTTTGTGAATATTTTATTATTTAAAGAAATAAAAACATTTTGTTTTTCAATGGTAATATTTTTTAGCATGTATGGATGCTATACTATTGCGGGTTAACGGGAACGGCTTTCGTTAGTTAAAATACTGTATATGTATGTAAAAACTATTTTTAGATTTTTCGATGTATCCGTTTCGTTGACTTCTATGAAATATTAATAAAATGGCCTTTTCAATAGAACGAATAGATGACCGCAACAAAATTCACTCAGATTTTCAATTTTACAACTATACTGGCCTGCAAAAATAAGTACTACACTTTTAATGATATTTACTTTTAAAGTGTGATACTTATTTTTGCAGGCCAGTGTATTTTTATTAATGAAAACGTTCTACTACGCTTCGAACCTCGCTTTATCGGAAATTCGGAACCCATACTCAGTTTCAGTGTTCTTTATGTATTTTGATCATGGTATGAATTTTATGATAATTAATACGTGTTATTTGAAGAAAATTCAACGATTATATATTAGAGTATTCTTCTTCTTTTCGTGTGGTTAGTGACTAACCTGGTGTCAGAGTTTATGCCGCACATGGGCCTCTGACTTGGCTTCACATGCCGTCGAGAAATACCTCTCAGGCATTCCGGTTTCCTCACGATGATTTCCTTCACCGTTTTTAATCAAGTGATAATTATACAATACACACATGAATCCGAAAAGTCATAGGTGCGTACCTTGGGTTCAAACTCGAGACCTATGACTTGGCAGTCCGACGGTCACACCACTAGCATAGTATTCATAAATAAAGAGAAATCATTCACCTTTTCAATTTGCTAATAGTACCATAGTCCCTGAGAACAATTAAATATTCATTCAGAATTTTAATCGTCCGTGCCAACGTCAAGCAAGTTTAACTGAACGGGTTTTAAAAGATTCGTAGATTGAAAGTTAAGAGAAATCTTAAGAAACCAAGTTTGCATATCAATTGGAGCAAAGCGGTCGAATAAGATCGTTAATGTGAAGAAAATCTTAGTATCGTGATAAAACTGAAGATAGAATAATATAAAAAGGTTTAGGACCAAGCCACATCTGACGGTCGCGTAATTCACTCGAGGAATTTTAGTAACGCATCTTCGGTCAAATGTGTACTGTATGAGATGTTTGTATAAAATTATGTGTACCGACGGAAGATCAGCGGCATATCTTCCGTCAGATGTGACTTGGCCATTAAAAGGAGGTTATTATCAGTTTTTTTAAATTACTAGAGTCTGAGGATTATTAGCAAAAAAACTGTTATCTCGATCACAACGTGTTCCTATAATAGTTACAGGTGAAGACATTTAAGGCCGCGTATTCACTAGGGGCATTCAAATCCTCGACGTCACCAGATATCTAGATCCACGAAGTTTTCGTGGTATGTTTAGAAGCGCGATGTTAACAAACATAATTATATGTCATGGGATGTCCGGCAACGTCGCCTTCGCTCGATATTGCCGCCCATCGATGCTGGCACGTATCGCGGGACATATGTCCCCTAATGAGTACGCAGCTTTATTTGTTGTTGTATTTACTGTTGCTGTTGTGTAATAACTTACAGTTACTATAGTAAATAAGTAAGTTAACAGCTTGTTTAGCATGCAGCAGCGTTATTTTTCTGTTTGTTTTTAGCCCTACAACATCATGTGAAGGCCAATTTTCCAGTTCTTTGACTATTATTAAACAAAGGACTTACTCGCGCGATTAGAAATAAATAATGGTTAGTCGGAAAGGGGGTACTAATCCGAAAGGGTGTTAAAGTACCTATAATAATAAAGAACTTTTGTTTTACAACTTTCCCGAAAAGTCAATCGTTTTAGAGAAATAGCGGCTCAAAGATTTCATAAAAAATATGGCTACAATTTTATTAGTAGAATTGGCCTTGAATAGTTTCTACACCACACTGTCTGCACTTTAAAAGAGACCTTGATCTCTGAGTTTGTTTCGGCTTTTCTTCTCAGATTTTGTGAGATAGGAAATGCCGGCGCCATATAGTCTTAAAAAAAAGATTACATTGACTTGTAAAAGTGTTTGTAACAGATTTATTTATAGAAATAAAAATAATTTATCATTAAACTTAACATAGTAAAAAATGCCGGCGCCATCTGCTCTTAAAAAACATTACATTGACTTGTTAAGGGTCTGTAACAGATTTATTTATAGAAATAAAAATAATTTATCATTAAACTTAACATGGTAATAAACTCAAGAAGTGAGTATTTTTGTTACTACAACTTTATTTGCATTAATACATTATATTTATTACACTAGACATTTTAATTAATGAGTATGCTAGTTTCAACAACAATGTAACAAGGTAATGTTTAATACCATTTTGATTTGTTTCCGTTTTTATTATTAGCATCAAGTATGACACTGTCAGATTTAGTTTATAACGATTTCACATGCAACATGCAAAACTGAAGCCGTAGCAGTGTGAACCTATTATGTTAAGTCGAGGTTGACTTAAATAGAAATCTATTTAAGTAATTATACGTCCTCGTGTGATCATATACAGGAGATGTTAAATCGCACTGTAATTATACAACTACTATATGATTTATAATCTTAAATTACTATCTAAGCGCCCGTTCACACAGCGGATCTGTTTTAATCGATCCGTCGGCACTGGATGTGTTGTTCACATCTGTACCAACGGATCAGTTAAACAAAAGACAGCTACGTCGGATGTGGCAGATAGAATACGATAAAAATAACGGATCTAGTATTTTTTACTGGCATCGGAATACTGTCGGGTCTGTGAACTCGCTCATTCAACTACAGGCGCCATCACCAAAACAAAAACAGATCCGCTAAAATGGATCCTGTAAACAGTTTCTGTGTGAACTACCTATTAGAATATCTTCTTGTCTACATCTGTTGTTATAACTAACACTAATGTAACCATTTGGGTGCATTAAAACAGCCTCCATGAGTGACGATACTCAAATCCGTCCGGCGCACCCTGGACAGTCAGCCCCGCTACCAACCTTGCTGACTGGCTAATCTTTTCACCACGGCATGATCTATTCTCGCATAGCTCGTGTTTACAGGAGAGAAGACGAAGTTAGTTACATTTCGTAAATAGTTGTTCTACCTAGCCTTTTCCCAACTATGTTGGGGTCAGTTTCCAGTCTAACCAGATGCGGCTGAATACCAGTATTTTACATGGAGCGACTGCCATCAGACATTCGCAACCCAGTTACTGGGCAATGCGATATCCTAAGGTTATACCTGTTGTCAAACTTTCGGGCTTCTGACTACCCGTAACGACTGTTATAGGTATTCGGTTGACACCGGGGTCCGACGGTTTAACGTGCTCTCCGAGGCACGGAGGGGTAACGAACCGTCACTCATCCACAGACTGACCGCTCCAAGCACAGCTTAATCTCGCAAATCGTATGATCCGCTCGGTTAGCAATTAGCCACGAGCTCCTCAATAGTTTCTAAAAGACTACCACTAAACAGCTAAACTTTAACTAATTAACCAAAAGAACTATTCTGCAAAATATTATTGCCCACATTTGACTAAAATAAGCATTTACAGAGTTTTATGCCGAAATATCACCCGAGCGTAAATTTAGCAACAGATTGCTTGCCTCGTTCTAGAAAACGTATGTTGTAACGACAGCGACATACTTCAGCAGTTGAATTTTCAACGTAACGAATAAATTTTCAACGTAACGAATAAATTAAAACTTGTGCGTTGACACACAGGCTTGGTTGTAATAGACTAATGAAAATAAACTTCACCACAACCCTTTTTATTATAGGTCTAAAATGCCCATTTAAGTCGTCTCTGCGAGAATTGCCTTCATAGAACGCTTCATTTTTTTACGACTTCCCCGTTTTATGTGAATATTACCCTGTTTATTTTTAACCCTGTATACTGGGTTAATTACACCAAAGAAGGGTTAAATGATAAATGTTGCGCTTTAGAAAACAAGTCGTGTGAAAGGAATTAAAGGCCGTTAATGTCAAACGTTAAGGAAAAAATGTCTGAGACATAGAGTTAGGAATGTCGTAGAGTAGGCGAAGGGATAAATGGAAAGTGCAGCTTTGTTGTGTTGCTTAGTAAGTAAAATTTAAAATAATACAATGGTAATCCTAAACAACGGTTTAGGATCTTTCAATATGAATCAAGAAGTCAAAGGCACATGCGACTTTCTAACTTTGACGAAATGTTTGGTGCAGTGGCTGAGCAATTGGCTTCTGAGCTACGGGACGTGGGTACGATTCCCGCACGAATCAAATATATGTATGGCCTATAAATAGTTGTACCGGGTCTGGGCGTTTGTGCATATGAAGATTTATGTCTGTAAACGCACCCCCAGTACAGGAGAAATGCTAGTGTGCGGCAATGTTTTTTATTTTTAAACAAAAAAAATAACTTTGTCTCTAAGGTTAGCAATGCATTATCAATCCTCTTAGTGTTATAGGTGGTGATAACCACTTTTCATCGGACTATTAGGTTGTTTGCCAACCCATTACAAAAGAAAAGAAAATGCAGGGAATATCCATAAAAGAGTTAACTCCAAGTTATTTTTTTCATTCAACAGTGTGGATATTATGTAAATGGAATTTTGATTTCCTTTCCGCATTTTACTGAAAACAATAAATTTTTAGAGCAACATAAAGTTTTATGTTTATAAACGGATAAGATGAACAGTATATAAACTTCTTAGACTGTTATATCGGTGATTATCTTACGTTCTTATTCAATACCGTTTTAGATAATACGAAACCCGGTGCCCATACCTTTATTGTTTAAAATGTTCCAGCACTTGTTTTTTTTTAAATTTTAATACATTTTTCCCTTTGTTGGATTTCTCCGTGGCATGGTTATTTCTAAAGGTTTCAAATAGTAGAGTTAGGAGTAGCCAATCACGTACTAGAGGTTCATATATTCCGTCCAACGATTGGCTACGTGTCACTCGACTCATGCCTAAAACACCCCATCAGAAAACCTTTAAGACTAAATTAAGAATTTTACTTGTCGAAGTCTACGCGTTCATAACTCTGTGTTTTCTTGTGCCGAGATGAAATATTGACGCGGCGCGGTGTCGTCGAATATTTCATTAGCGCTCGTTACATCTACCCTACATATTTAGATTATAATTATGTAGATATACGTCGAAATACGTCTTGCCTATATACAACGTTTGACGACATTAGCGCGTCTTTCAATTTTGTTGTCATTTCGGTAATAATGTTCGTTAATTAAAAAGCTCTGATATGAAACCTCAGAATTTGTGGCATATTTGTGACGAGTGAGATATGAATAAGAAGAAATCGAAGAAGAATTAACCATAGGAACAATTTTGTCTTACGCATTGTTTTCTTTTGATTTAATATTTACATAGACAAAAAAAAAGATTTAACATTGCTCTATTATAATAAGAGCATAAACTAAACTGAAGTGGAGCAACGGGTTGATACTTACATTGAATGATTCTAATAAAACAATTAAAAAGATATAAAAAAATCCCATAATTTTCGGCACCGTCAACGTCAACGCCAACAATAAAAACGTCACAACCCAAATTAAGCTCTGAAGAAAAAAAATAACACAACATCACCGATTCAAAGAATACTACCCAGAACTGTCCAATACGGAACCTTACTCCACATTACCCGACCACAAAGAAAACCATAAAAATTTAAGACAGCCGTAAAAAGCGACTTTATAAGTACTTATTCTCCCTACTACTGTTCTATAAAAACAAATTTGGGGTATAAGTAATAAAAACAGATAAAAGGGTACTAACGAATATATTGAAAAAGTTAGTTGGTGGAAGGTTCTATCGAGATTCTTGTCACGTGCCGCCTCCAAGATTCAGTTAGATTGCAAATGAAGGCTCTTCGGGTGTAATCTTCAATCGATGGTGTGAAATTACTAGAGTTCGGTGCCGATTGAAAACGTTATCCTGACAGCTGCAACAAATTTGTTTTTTATTCCTACTTCCTCAAGGTTTAAATTTTGGTGTCCTCGAGATCAGGGTGACGCGTTTCGTTTGATTGGCTGACATATTTTATCCATGGGAAGCTAAACCCATGGCGCTAACCTAGATACGACGTTGTATTTCAAAGCAGCGGTTGGCGATGACATGACTTGATCGAGATTTTTTCATTTCAACATTTTCCGAACCTCTGTGGGGTGGGACTATGTACTACCCAAAAAATATTACATTATGAACCGGCGATCAACAAAAGGAATTTGTAAGGCGGATGTCAATGGAAACGCCGGTAGAGGACTTCCTAGAAGGACATACATCGATGTTATTGGTCATGTTCTTCACAAAGGTCAGGTGCTTAGTACTCTCAACCGGCGTGCGTGTATGGCAAGATGTATGAGTGTGGATGAAGCAAAAGGGGTATGTAAGGGTCGTAGCATGTGGCGTTCTATAGTTTCTGCCTACCCCCATGGGAAAAAGGCGTGAGTTTATGTATGTATGTATGAACCGTATTATACTGGATTTTTTTAATGTGGAAATAGTAACAACCTCCTTTCGCCGTTATGTTTAAGTCCCATAAAATAGGAGACGAGCCTATTACCATCAACCGGGCACAAATCCAAACTCTGAGCTGCTACTGTGGAATTCCACACGGAAAAACCCAAACCACTGCCCGACCAGGAGATCGAACCTAGGACCTTACGATCAGCAGTCGTGCTTGCCATCACTAGACTAACGCGGCAGTCAGAGTATAATAGTTCCTATATTCATGAATTTTTGTATTTCTATCTTCATCGCGCGCTAGCCAGCGTGCTTGGGAAAATGCTAAAACTTTATCTATGAAATAATAAATAGATTCATGCTTCTTCCAACGTAAACGGGCAGCTTGAAAGTGTTAAGCTACTTCGTCACTTCGCTATTAAAACCAGCTGTTAGTTCCCACCGAGTCGTGAGCTACTGCGATTTAAGTATTTTGTTCATAACGCGATACTAGGTATATTATTATAATACAGCGCATATATCTTTACATAGTATAAAATAAAGTCACTCCCGCTGTCTGTACGCTTAGATCTTTTAAACTACGCAACGGGTTTTAATGCAGTTTTCAGCAATAGATAGAGTGATTCAAGAGGAAGGTTTATATGCTCCACATTAGTATCTACATTGCACCCGTGCGAAGCCGGGGCGGGTCGCTAGTAATTATATATTATTAGCTGCCTCGTTGGTTTAGTGGTGGCAAGGGCGACTGCTGATAGTGAGGTCCTGGGTTCGATCCCCGGGTCGTGTTATTGGGATTTTCCATTAGGAATTTCTCAGTAGTAGCCTGGAATCTAGATTTCTGCCCGGTTAGTGGCAATAGGCTCGCCCCCTAATACATGGAACACATGCGAAACGACGGTATACTAAAAACACCTCTGCCGAACCCTTCAAGGAATACAAGGCGTGAAGATAATGTTATGACTGTTTATTGTAGCGTTCATTGGGAGGTCTTTGGTTAAAAATAGATAGCTATATTTTTGCTTACCGCATGGCGTTACCTGATTTTTTTATTGTTTTACCACGCAACTCTAGCAGTGAGAAAAAAAAAACTTCAGCTCGGAATTTATAGTACATTACTGCCGCGGTCTGTAATGACTGTGTTGCTGGCAGCACTGTTGATGGCCAAGAGCGCAGTGTAGCGCAGCTCTAGGCCATCACAGCGCGGTCAGCATTGCGGCTCTTGATGGACTAGCTGGAATAAAGGCCGAGACCGAAGGTCGAGGCCTCTATAGCGCGGACAGCAAAGGCTGCAATGATGACCAAGCTTGAAGGCCGAGAGCGTAGCTAAACTAAGCCCGAGGCCATCATAGCGTGGCCAGCAGCGCAGTTATTGCGGACCAAGGCTTGTATAGTGCTTCACTCAAAAATGTTTGTAATTTAAATAAAACCAGCTTAGCACCTATAGTAAGCATTAAAAAATAGCTGTACATATACAGCCAAATTATGAGTAAATACTTTTTGCACCAGACTATTATTGAAACAAAACTCGACAATGATGGATTTTCAAAGGAAATTGCTGGTGGCTAAAACTCACCAGCAATGAATTTCCATACAACTTTGCTGGCGCCTATTAAAGTAGCGCGGAAACGTCGACTTTGCTCAAAGAAGGTTGTCAAAATAATAAATAAATAATTACAAGCATTTTTGAGTAAAGTATATAAACAAAGAAAAATGGTGGAAGCGAATCCTTTTGATATAAACAGCTTCTATTGTAGGTACGACTACTTTGTAACTGAGATACTTGTTTACTTGACTCCCGTCTTTACGATGTAGAATTAAAAGCTTAACAAATTAAAAGGAAAACGGAAATCTTTTACGTTCTCCTTTTAACAAAATAAGCAGTTAAATAGGGTGCTATCCTTAAACTTTGATATCTTCTTCTTTTCGTGTGGTTAGTGACTAACCTGGTGTCAGAGTCTATGCCGGCCATGGGCCTCTGACTTGGCCTCACATGTTCTGCCTAGCCTTTTCTCAACCATGTTGAGGTCAGCTTTCAATCTAACCAGATGCGGCTGAATACCAGTATTTTACACGGAGAGACTGCCATCAGACCTCCGCAACCCAGTTACTGGGCAATGCCGATATCCTAAGGTTAGACCGGTTGTCAAACTTTCGGTCTTCTGACTTCCCGTAACGAGTGTCATAGGTATTTGTATGACACCCGGGACAGACTGTCCGAGGCACGGAGGGGTCTCAATGTGTAACGAATGGTCACTCATCCACAGAGTGACCGCGGAAAGCGCAGCTTAACCTCGTAAATCGTAAGATCCGCGCGCATGGCATCTGACTTGGCTAAATATGCCGTCGAGAAATTATATCTGTCACACATGCCGGTTTCCTCACGATGTTTTCCTTCACCGTATTTAAGCTAGTGATAATTTATATAATACGCACATGAATCTGAAAAGTCAGAGGTGCGTGCCTTGGGTTCGTACTCTAGACCTATGACTTGGCAGTCTGACGGTCACACCACTAGGCTGTCACTGCGAATCATTATTTGATATCATGAAACTATTAGTTAGCACGATTCCAAAACCCTAGGTAACTATAGGAACGAATTTTACACAATCATTTAAAGGCAATCTACATAAAATTATCGTTCATTATTATTATAAAAACTTAAATGATCACCACCGCACTAATTTGCATACAAATACGTATTTACGTTTTTACGCGACAACCTTAATTTGATATTTAAACATGTTGTTACAATTCCCAACATAATATTCTTATTCAAAATACCTCCATAACAAAGGTTTTTAAATCCGCTTGGTTCCTGTTTTTAACAGCGACCCTGATGTAAAATCGTCCTTAATTAAGCAGAGACATGGTTTCGTATGTAAATACAAGACATTAAAAATACTGGACGAAATAAAGAGTGATGACCCTAGGCTAGGGATTGCCGGCAAAATGGAAGACTTCAATACGAAAACACAGGAGATTTTTAATTAAATTTTTCTAATGTTGGTACCGTGTTTTGTATTTTTTTATAATTATTATTTCGACAACGGAAATTTTAATTGGCGTAAGGGACATAATGTCCTCGTCCCTTACGCTGAATGAAATTACCGGCGCCATCTTTTTAAAGTTATAAACATTAATCTTCTTATTTTCGTGTGGTTAATGACTAACCTGGTGTCAGAGTTTATTGCCGCCCATGGGCCTCTGACTTGGCTTCACATGCCGTCGAGAAATATCTCTGCCGGTTTCCTCACGATGTTTTCCTTCTCCGTTTTTAAGCAAGTGATAATTATACATTACGCATTTGAATCCGAAAAGTTAGTGCCTTGGGTTTGAACACGAGACCTATGATTTGGCAGTTCAACGGTCACTCCACTATCTATCACTGCTGTTAACTATGTTATTCCGTTCAGACCCAATGCTAAATATGTGTCTTCTCATCAACCACTGCAATGAACGATAGTAGGGGATGAGAAGCACGTTTCCTTGCAATAATAACGACATACTGCGACCAACCCGAATCTAATTTTTTTTTTTAACAAAACCTTGCCCCTCACTTGTATTTCTCCTGTATCGTGGGTGCGTTTACAGACACAAATCTTCACATGCACAAACATCCAGACCCGGAACAACTATCTGTAGGCCATACAAATATTTGTTCCGTGAGGAAATCGAACCCACGACCCGTAGCGCAGAAGCCGATCGCTCAGCCACTGCACCAAACGTGTCGTCATTTTCGTATATTTTTTATAAAACCTTGCATGGCCCCCTTTAGTTACTTCTGTATCGTAGCTTCACATGCACAAATCTCACATACATACAAAAATCTAGACCCGAAAAAGCTATCTGTACCTATCACATACCTACAAATATTTATTTTATTTATTTAACTGCCTCGTTGGTCTAGTTGTGGCAAGCACGACTGCTGATCGTGAGGTCATGGATTCGAGCCTCATATCGAGCAAAGTGTTATTGAGTTTTCCCGAGTGGAACTCCTCAGTAGCAGCCCGGAGTTTAGATTTCTGCCCGATTAATGGCAATAGGCGCCCTCTATTACATGGGACTTAAACGTAACGGCGAAGGTGAGGGTGTTACTATACACCTCCGCCCAACCCTTCGGGGAATACAGGCGTGATTTTATGTTATGAATCCAATTGCTTAGTTCCAGCAGGAGTATTATGCCCATCTTCTCTGATATTATTCCTTAGTCATCATAAAGAACAGCCACAGACGGAGTTAGGTTGGGTTAAAATAATTGACTATAGGGTGGTTACCCTCTCGTCGTCTCCCCGGACGGCGTCGTAAGCGACAGGCATTTTTTTCGACCAAAAAATAAATAAATTGTGGTTACCCTATAGTAAATTATTTTCGGAACAGGAGTATTGAACGTTAACTCATAAATAAACAGAAGCACGAAGCATTCAAAATTAGCCAAGATTCACTTTAGCTTACCAAAATGAATCGTCTGATTAAATTAAATTCTGTTAGTATAATTAACTTTCAAGCGCGCTAATTGACGCCTGAAGCTGAAAGTATTTCAAGTGTCTTTAAGTTTAATGTTCGTTTTTGAGCTTGAGAAGTGAAAGTTCTTTAATTTGGATGAGTTATTGATGACAGATATGGTGTTTTCAGACTATGCTATACTACGAGTATATAAGGTTAGTCGGAAAACGGGTACTAAGCCGCGGGCCACCTAAAGTATTACTGATGATTGTTTTAAAGCAAGTGTTAAAATTTCAAAATCCGTTAATTTTTATTTTCATGCAAAAAGATTTTTGTTCAGTTTAAAAATAAAGATACATGCTTTAGTTATGAATTCAAAGAATCAATTTTCTAATCCGTGACCCCAAATATGACCTATATTGTAAAAACAGCTGATCATAGCTATGGGCAGATAGATATTAGCATATTTTTTACGATATCTTTAAAAAGCTATTTCTCTTAAACAATCGAGTTTTGGGGAAAGTTGTAGAACAAAAGCTATCCCTTATTATGGGTACTTTAACACCCTTTCGGCTTAGTACCCCCTTTCCGACTAACCTTGTATAGCATAATTATAATTCATAACACAAAATTATCGCTCAGTATAATTATTATTTTATATGGATATGATCATACTTAGCTATACTACCTATCTTCGCTTCCTCCTAGCCTGTTCTCAACTATGTGAGTGTCAGCTTCCAGTCTAACCAGACGTGGCTGAATACCACTATTTTACACAGAGCGACTGCCATCAGACCCAGTAACTAGGCAATGCCGATATCCTAAGGTTAGACCGGTTGTCAGACTTTCGGGCTTCTGACTACTCGTAACAACTTTCATAGGTATTCGTACGATACCCGAGATTGACATTTTAACGTGCTCTCTAAGGCACGAAGGGGTCTTGATGTGTAACGAACGGTCACCTGCTGACAGACTGACCGCGGCAAGCGAAACTTTTAACCTCGCATATCGTATGATCCGTGCGATTCTTTATTAGCTATACCATCTAAATAAAATGTTAAATTATTATTATTTAATTATTAATTATTATTATTCTGTATGTTTAACATAGACAGAGGAACTTTCTAGAAGATAGGCCTCTGTGATATACTGTAGTAGACGGTGTGCAGAAAAATATGAATAATTCATAATTAAGTTAGTCATGGCAATGATAATTAACTTTTAATTTCGTAGAAACCGTACCATTTCATAACAATATATACCTAGTCTTGCCATAAATATTGTCACGAAGAAAAAAAAAAGGTTTTATGAAAATAATATTTATTAATTTTACAGTGTGTTAGTTTAATACATAAATATAAAACAATTTAAAATATAAAAAGCTTATTCGAAGTGGTCTCCATTGGCTGCAATACAGTCCTTTAAACGTTGAGGCCAGTTATCAATAGAAGCACACACTCTTTCCATGGGAAAATTCTTCAATGTCAATCGTATGGATTGTTTTAGGGACTCCAAATTATCATGGCGTTTAGAGCAAGCAGTACTCTCTAAAAATGACAGATTCCAAATTCCAATGTAATATCTTTCTTATTTTTAATTGTAACAGTATTTATGGCCAGACTAGGTACATACATACAAATTGAAAAATGTCCCCTCGCTAATCCGCTTAAAGAAAATTGTAACAGTGACTTTGTTTCAACGGAATCTGCGAAGTCTCTTTAGTGAAACCGTGTCAAAGTACAAAAAGCGGTTTCGCAGACTAGTGATGCCCTAACTACCAGAATTGAGCCCTAATTAAGCTTATCTTTCGCACTTTGTGCTAATTTGTAGAAATATCTTTGAATTTCATTTAAATGGTCGTTTTTGTGTTTTCAGTTGTGTTGCAGTAACAGACATTTAAATAATAAGACAGTACCTTTTTAGATTTCTGTGGTTGCAATTTTGCGTTATGGTAGGATTATTCTTCTGTGCACTGTGGTACATAGGGCATTCTCTACCAGTCAACCTTTGACTATTGGCCGATTCCTATAATTTACGGAGCGTTATTGGTTAAAATTAAAACTCTTGTATCTTTATCAATAACAAGCTCTGTCCTCACGGCTCCGCCCGTAGCCTATGTTACTCAATGATAATGTAGCTTTCTAACGGCAAAATAATTTTTGAAATCGGTTCAGTACTTTTTAAGTTTATTAGTTACATACAAAAATACAAATCTTTCCTCTTTATAATATTACTATTGATATAGATGAAGCATAGACCTACTTCTACTTCATTAATTTAATTTCATTCATTCATTCTTTTGATTCTACTTCATTGCAGCGCTGTCCAGCAATAGACTAAAAAAGTTATTGTAGAATTTCTTACGAGCTTATCCATTTATTGTTAGCATCATACTCTGTTGAGTGACGTGACTATCTACTCTTCTCCACAATCCAATGAAACCAAATTCTGGTAAACAATTACGTCATCAGTAGGTAAAGGAACAACTACATTCTGCTGTGATATACTCACGTTTGCAATATTAGTTATCAAGGTTGCCAATTAGGTTTGCTAGTCGACGACGGCTGATAAATGAAAAACGATTATTATTTCTATAAATAAATCTGTTAAAAACACTTTTACAAGTCAATGTAATGTTTTTTTGAGACTAGATGGCGCCGGCGTTTCCTGTCTAGCTAGCTCTGAGAAGTAAAGCCGAAACAAACTTTTGTATCAAGGTACTTTAAAGTCGAACCTAGGCAAGCAACCCTGGTAACCTGTCAGTAAGTCTTATTTCATACTCATAAACAATCCCAAAGCTATTGCTAATAGCAAGAAATAAAGTTACAAAGTGACCTAAAGTTCTAAGAAATTACTAATCCATATCGCACAGAAAGAATTTAACATTCTCCGGTTAAAACCCGAGCTTAGACAATAGGTAGTTGTACATTAATCTTCGGGACTCCGCAAATCCTTTGATACTTCCGATCGTAGCCGATCCGCGGTCGACCGCTGCGTCGATAAATCCGGATTAGAATTCTTTGTCCCTGCTCACAATGAAGTTGATATCTGCTATTAATTGATTGGCTTCTTAGATGTTATTATGGTTGGCTAGCTTTTGTACATGTATTTGATCGCTTGGAGTCGCTTTTATATATTTTTAAGCCAGCGTTGCACTGCTAGGACAAGACTTTTTCCCATAATACCAGTATTCCAAATCTGGGGAATTACTGTACTTCTTCTTCTTTTAGTGACTAACCTGGTGTCAGAGTTTACGCCGTCCATGGGCCTTTGATTTGGCTTCACATGCCGTAGAGAAATATCTTTCAGGCATGCCGGTTTCCTCACGATGTTTTCCTTCACCGTTTTTTAGAAAGTGATAATTATACAATACACACATAAATCCGAAAATTCAGAGGTGCGTGCCTTGGATTCGAACTCGAGACTCGACTTGGCAGTCCGACGGTCACACCACTAGGCTATCACTGCTATTACTGTACTTTAAAACTAGTTATCCTATGTTCATCTTGGTTGAACAGGCTTCATCATCATTATTCAGCGTCTACAATCCTACTGCTTGGCATAGGTCTCCTCTTTTGGATGCCACCCACCCTGGTTATGTATATTATGTACATCAGAGGACCAGTTAAATTTCGAAACTGGAACACCTACTTAAAATAAAATCAGTCTTGGAAATTATCCAAGATATTATTTTCAGTTATGTTATAATACTACTATTCTAACCTAAAAATAGCAATAGGTACAGTAGCAAAACCAATTACCTAAAGGTGCGTACAGACATGGCAAGGCATGCGCCGCGAATGGCTTGTCACGCATACCTCAGGAATTTGCTACGCATGCCTCGATCTATGTGGACGGGGCGGCTCACTGTGATTATTTGTCACTATCCTGTCCATACAGGGCACGCGTGACAAGGCATTCGCGCCGCAAGCCTCGCGATATCTGTACGCATCTTAAGACCACACACAGATACACACATTCCATCATAATGAAACTATACCTAACTCTCGCTTTTAGAACAGCCGTAACAACTGTCATAGCACACACAGAAGCCACACACAAACAAACACATTTTACAACTAGCCACAGTTCCAAATGCAATAAACAAACGGAAACGATACATCTCGATTTTTATACCGATTTCTTAGTTTGCGAACTCGTGACCATCAGTTCTTCCCGCATCGATCTTACAATCGGTTCAGTAATATCGCACGGGATATTTTGTTTAGTAATCGATTCGTAGTGGTGTTTCATCGATACGGTATGTATAGTTATTGTTTTGTTTCTATAAATGAATTTTGTTGTGCCAGAAATAGGTTGCCTTGATAATTGGAATGAAACAGAGACGTGATTAACTGTTTGACGTTCAACGAAGATTGTAGTTGTTCTAGTAACGAGTTGTTGTAATACTTACAGACTTTGAACAAACAACACTTCCTGATAAGTTCCTGTGGTTTAGCGACACTTTAATTAAATTAAACTTTCAATCCCGTAGCTAAGAGTATTTTTAAAATCCGCTGAAATCGTCCATTCTAAAAAAAAGTAGCCGTAATTCTTAACTTTATTGTAGAATAAAATAAAACGTGTCCTTTTCTACACTCGGAAGAATATAATTATTAAGAAAATTTAACAACGGTGTTCTTATCGCAATCTTACGTAGAACCTTGTTATATTTCTTAAGTATCTTCTATGTAATATCTATAACAAAAAGGGATTTGACAGGGTGATTTTGGAGGCTGTCTTTTGTAACTATAAATTTTAAAAAAAAACGAAGTAATTCTAGTCTATTTTGAATGAATGATTCTACAGTTTGACTTTCTGGGCGTTTTATTCAGCAGTTGGTACTGAAAATATTTGTTGTCGTTCCCGTTGAAAAGCTCTGAGAAACTTGCTCGCTACAGTTTACTTTCGATTTATTCAAAAATAGTTTGTGTGCCATCCATTGCTAAGTTGAGAGAGATCGGAACATCGAACTCGTAAAATATGGAATATCTTCGGAATATTTCAGTTTTATTGACTTTAAAATGACGTCCCAGTTGTAACGTTGGAGAATCAAATTCTATGAATTTCTTGTAATAAAACAGAAGTATTGTGACCGCTATTGGTTATAAATACATATACAGTGGTGGCCATATAATTAGAAACAATTAGTACTGCACGTCATACATCGAAAAAATAAGTATGTCTCCAAATAAAAAGTGAGACATTCTAGATGGATTTCAATAAAAGAAAACATTGGATGAACTAAAGCTCCCTTGTATTAAAGACACATGTTTCAGTAATTTGAATATTTCAACCTAATAATGGCTCTGAAAAGGGCTTGTTTTTGTTAATTGAACAATCTTGCAATCCTTACATGCTATCGTTTTCTGAGATTCAGGCTTTCAAGTAACATCGTTGGCACTGCAGAGTATTTGCAGTGATAGACCGCGTCGCAAACTTTAGTATTGGAGCATTTTAAATTATCAGCAACATTTTTTGAAAGAATAGTTACGTTTTACAGACCCATAAGTTTTTAAGGGTATGAATGAATCACAAGTTTCCTATATTTTATTTTTTTGAGTAAATTAATTCATTAAAATAACTTTTGAAAACATTTAGATGATTAATAATGAAGCAAAAATAAGCATTCACCAATATTCAAGGACAAAATTATTTTAAACTTTGAATTTTTAACTATTTAGTTATCGTTTCTAATTATTTGTCCAGCTCTCAGTTCGTTTGAAATGCCACCCTGTTTACAAAGTGATTGTAAGTTTTTTTAGGAGTTTGTTGTTTCCCTCAATTTGTTCTCATGTATTAAGCACTATTGATGGGCCTACATAATGATGTAGTTAAAAGTCATCAATGATAGACTGATAAAAATTTATAGCGAATTTTTATAATAACAATGTGTGCAGTAATGATTGTTTGTAATTATATGGCCACCACTGTATGTAGTTGTATGCACGGTTCTGAGAGTGAGGTCTTTGCTTCATTTCCTGATATTGGCAACATGCTATTAGGCTAGTTGTTAGAACAACCTCAATAAGTATATCATTAAAATGGCAATAGTATCGCTTCCGGGTATAACTTAATTCGGTGAACTTTTGGTCTTCAATAGTACCTACAACTCTGCTGTCCCGTTCCAGGAATACAGGTACGTCATGAATATTGTAAAGCTCTATATATAAGTACATTCTGGGATGCTCATCTTTGATATACTTATGCAACATTTTCCGGTTAGTTTAACACGATCTTTGACCAATTATATCCACTTAAGTTGAGAATATATTAAATTGATGTTAAGAATATATTAATTTTGAATGTGTTTTCCTGTGATTTGCTTAAACAAATATGACGGATTTTGACTTCTTCTTCTTCTTCCTGCACCTATCCCACATTAGGTAGGAGTCGGCACAACATATATTTCGTAAATTCATGTGGTTAGAGATTTTGGCTTATTGTTTTATGACCGGCCGCCTGTCTGACATCAACCCTCCTTGAGAATACTCGTTGCGCCGTAGCGCGGGTGACCCAATATGCTTGCTGATATTATGCACAGGCTCCCAAAATAATATGGTTGTCAATCTTATTGCCGACAACTAAGCAGACTATGTTCTTCTTGGTGGGATATACTTGAAGTTCCTCGACCCACTCATTCAGTTTTGCTAGGGACTTTGGTGCTGACACATTGTAAACTAATATAGCACCGTGAGCGTCTCTGTAAAACTTGATATCAATGTTCTGTATCGCTCCTGTCCCGCTCGTAATACGTACTCCGTATTCGACATAGTTTACAATAGAAATAAACGGCGATTTATACAAACAAAATCAAAATCGATTCCTTTGTGACGCACTCACAGCAGCTAATAATAATTTGATCACCCCAAATATACACGAATACTCTTAATAATTTTGGAATCAGGTCTAAACATTGTACAATAGTTTGCAATAATAAATAAATGACTGATTAATAAAATAAATTAATTCTGCTAATTTTTTATAATAAATGTGAAGGTCTGTGAAGATGGATGTTGGTTGCTCAATCACGTATCGTATCTATAGCTGAACGAATTTGGATGAAATTTGAATTTGGTTGGAGACCCTTCAGTTCTCGCCAATAACTGCCCGGCTACGTAGAAACGATCCGCAAGACCATCTACAAGCAGTCGAATAGAAAATTAAATAGATGAATTTCGGCACACATTCACTTTTTATAGATACAGGTATCAATCATAATACAATCAAAGTGTACGTTTCGACGAATTCAAATATTTTTATTTAGCGTGGCAACGCTGCCAGTCTTCTGGGTACGCTTCCGGATGATGGTGATGAGGAGAAATATATTGACGCCTAAGTGATTTTTTTGAATAATTTGTATTTAATAATTTTGTATATAGGTAGTTAGTTTTGACTTTAGATTTGTATGTTTGTAGTTTAGTTTTATATTGTATATATTAGGTTAAAATGATAATGATAATTGTGTAAATAAAGTTGTCATTCTTTTTATTTAGAAATTAATTATTTATTAATTTTTAATTACCTAATCTAGTTTTCTGTTGACACTGTTGTATCAATTTCAAAATATGATAATATCTTTATACACCATTGAGATATTATAATGTATTAACGTCATACACCGAAAAAATGTAAATATTTAAAAGTTACAACGCGTGTAATTTTCGTAAAAGGCAATCTCTTATTTTAAACCATTTTTATTATTTTATATTCATTCAACATCAATCTAACCCTGTCAAAGCGGCACCCGTTTAAAATGGACCCCGGAGTTTTATGTGTAAAATTTTGTCACATAAGTTTTCGTTTTGAAAGCTTTTCATATTTTGTATGACAAGTGACAGTTAATTTGAGCCCAAGGCCGTGCAGTGACATCAATCATGCGAGCGGTGCGATGCGGTCCAGATTACGCTTTGTAACTTTACTCGAATTACTCTACAGCGTTATTTTGCCAACACTCCGGTATATTGCGGATTCAGGCGTAAATTCTGGAATATATTTTTTATTTTAAAAATATTGGACGTGTGCAAACTCATCGTTATGCGTATTGGGTAATTGGATTCAAGGAAATTATACATGGAACTGTTTTGAGTTTTTTTTTACCTTGCTTTTGTTAAGGCATCGTATTTTGTACAATAAACTAATAATAAGTCAAGCATTGCAATTGTTTAGAATTTTCATGCATTTTTTTAGTAGACAGATATTTTTGAAACAAAGTACACACCATTGTATAAACAAAATCTCACTCTATGTGCTATACATCCAAAATCAACATTCACAACACAATATTTGTCTACATAGTTAACAGTAGGCGACCGCAAAGCACTTAACATTATTATCCGATCGATACCGAGCGGGTGTTGTATCGACAATGGCTAGCGGTCACATCTTGGGTTGACATTCCGCGTCGGACCATTGTACCGTCCCATATCATGCTGATGATAATTTACCCGCAATAATGAAGGGGTAATCAGGTACCCCGATCAAATTCCCTATTACCCGTATTGAGGTTTGAGCAGGATAGGGTTAGGTTGAAATTGAAATTGCCTTGCTTTCTATATTTGTTAATGGATTCTGATTTTCGGAATTTCAAGTATTGAGAATGTGGCATAAAACTTTACGAATATCGATAAAGGTTGCGTGTTCTTACGCTTCCTATAGAACTATTTCATTAAACTTAGGAACGAAAGAATTTATACATTCGATCGCAGCAATCGTAGGTACTTCGTGATCAAGGTAGCTCATACATATATCGAGAAATGTTCTGCCTAGCCTTTTCCCAACTATATTAAGGTTTCCTTCCAATCTAACCAGATTCGGCTGAATACCAGTATTTTACACGGGCGACTGCCATCAGACCTCGGCAACCCAGGTACTGAGCAATGCCGATATCCGAAGGTTAAACCGGTTGTCAGACTTTCGGGCTTCTGACTTCTCGTAACGACTGTCATAGGACTCATAGGTATTCGTATGACACCCGGGACCGACTATTAAAGGTGCTCTGAAAGGCACGGAGACATAAATCGAGAAATAAAACCCGTGAAATTAGTTGAAGTCGCTTCAATATTTCCCGAGGAGTTTTCTTTTAGTTTGTGGCAATATTCTAGCAATGTTAGTGTCAGTCATTATTTTGGTGTCAGAGTTTATGCCGCCCATGGGCCTCGGACTTGGCTTCACATACCGTCGAGAAATATGTTAGCATCGGGCATGCCGATTTCCTCACAATGTTTTCCTTCACCGTTTTTAAGCAAGTGATAATTATACAACACGCCTATGAATCCGAAAATTCAGAGGTGCGTGCCTTGGGTTCAAACTCAAGACCTATGTCTTGGCAGTCTGTCGGTCACACCACTAGGCTATCACTGCTGTAAAAATGTAAATGTATTTTTATGAAGATAGGTAACCTAGACACAATCATAATAAGCAGTAAAGATTATCATTTATCTTACAAATCTTCTAGATGTAACAAAGAAAAACCGCCAGAAAGTAACACAGTCTACGCCAACACTGAATTAATCGTCAACTTGGACATTCAAGGGTTAATAAATGATAAGTAATTACGGTCAGGTTATCATTAGGCCTTGCAATAAATTGCCGGTTGAGATTTGACCCCCATAAAGAAGGTTGGGGTGGGGTCTCGAAAATATTACGGCTATCTTTTATAGTCCTTAGTTATGGAAACGTATGTACAAGGGCGATTCATTCTCATGATAAATGAATGCAAAAATGCGGTTTAATTAGTTAAGTGTGGATTTAACCTCAGCGCAGTGGTTAGTTGCTATTTTGGTTTGCTGTTTTAAATTAATTGAAAAGCTTACAGTTTGTTCCATTGACTTGCTGATAAAGTTGATTTTGATTTACGAAATGGCATCATCATTATCAGTAATTAAAGTCATATCATCCTACAGGAGTTAAATGTTAAAACCAGGCTGTCTACCATCTGTCTCCGTAGGATACTGGAGTTCTTTAGTCACATTGCCAGGAAAGATTGCCATAACCTCGAACAACTAATGGTAACTGGCAAAATCGACGACAAACATTCCAGAGTTCGAAGTCCTATCAGATAGTCTGGCCAGATCCGCAAAGCTCTAGACACTAAACTCCACGAGGCATTCCACATCGCCAAAGACAGGCACAGGTGGCGCAAGGTTGTCAGAGAAAAGATGATTCCATGGGGGAATCACGACCCTCAGTAATGAGGAACACGACGCGAGGAGGAAGGTCATATAGATTCCCTATAAAAGACAGTATTTTTTATAATAAAGTAGCCAGCCCATTACTGTCCCACTGCTGGGCACGGGCCTCTTCGCATAACGAGAAGGGGATTTCTTCCACTACGCTGGCTTGGTGCTTGTTGGCAGACTACACATATTATCGAAAAGTTTTTTTAATCCCCTCTTAGGTGTGTAGGTTTCCTTGCGAGATATTTTCCTTCATTGTTAACGCAAGTGATAATGAAATTTCTGACCCACACATGAATTCGAATGGTCGAGAGAGAGGTGCGGGCATTGGTTGAACACAGACCGACCCCAAACTCAGACCCTGTTTTCCCATAAACTTATAAACGGAACGATTCTTAAACGCAAACACCGTCTGTGGCCCCCAAGACCGTTATTATATCGTCGTTGAGGGCCATTCCAAGACCCGCATTCCAGATATGGTCTTCCTCTACAAAAATTAAAGAAGTTAAATGAAAAAAAAAAAACGATTGAATGAACTACCTCGTTGGTCTATTGGTGGCAAGCGCAACTGCTGATCGTGAGGTCCTGGGTTCGATCACCAAGTTGGACAAAGTGTTATTGGGTTTTTCCGTGTGAAATTCCTCAGTAGCAGCCCGGAAATTGAATTTGTGCTCAGTTAGGGAGTCAGTAGTCAGGGACTTAAATATAACAGCAAAATGAGAGTGTTACTATATAACCTCTGCTCAACCCTTCGGGGAATACAGGCGTGATGTTATCTTCTTATGTTAAATGAAAAATTGCATTTAATTAAAAGCCCTGTGAAATAAATGGATATTTTTATTTGTTTTCGTAAACTTTTAAAAGCAGAACTACTAAATCAAGCGGTAGTCAATGTGGTAACCGCTGGCTAGTCAATAAATCCTTGTCGCTTGAGGCACACGGTCGAGTATGGACCCACCTATCAATACTTACAGGAAAAATGGGACAATTAAATAGCTATTTCCGTTTAAAATGTGGGCGGAAATGTATTAGAGGTATTTTTAACCTTCCGAGCATAGATAAAACCTTTTTACACCATAGCATAAAATACAGAGTGTAAACAAAATCATGTAATTCGTTAAAATCTCGTAATGTACTGCTGACATAGAATAACCCTGAACGGGATACTATTGGATTCAATAAATAATAAATTATAAGAAGTAAACATGTGTTCTTATCGTGAGGCATTTTAGCGCCCCGTGTTAAATGACCGCGCGGTGAGCGTTAGCCGCGCAATTCGCCCGGGGCGTTAAAATGGCTCACGTTAAGAACACATCATGTTTACTTCTTGTATTTCTTTTTATTGAATCCAATAATTTCCCGTGCAGGGTTAATCTATATCAGCAGCACATCACGAGGTTTGAAGGAATTACATGATTTCGTTTACACCCTGTATAGTCAGCCCATTACTGCCCCACTACACGCCGGCCTAGTGTGGGTTGGCATACTATACCATCGAGAACTTTATTTTTTTATACTACTTTGTCGCTAATCGATATTACCTATTATATTGAACGCCGAAATTCAAAGTTTTTACGAATCTTCAATCAATTAGACCATAAAATAACATAAAATCACGCCTGTGTTCACTGAGGGGATGAGCAGAGGTCTATTGTGACACTGTCATTTCGCCGTTATGTTTAAGCCCCATGTAATAGGTGGCGAGCATATTGCCATCAACCGGGCACAAATCCAAACTCCAGGATGCTGCTGAGGAAATCCACACGGAAAAACCCAATAACACTTTGTCCGATCTGGGGATCGAAACCAGGACCTCACAATCAGCAGTCGCGTTTACCACCATTAGACCATCGAGGTAGTTAGACCAACACAAAGAAATTGAACGTGTACAGTTTCGTGAAGCCACTTACTTGCAGTAGCTACCTGTAGGTATCTACTCATTTTGATTAGATCGTAGACCGTTCACACAAAACAGATAGGTACAGAAGTCAATCACATGCATGTACTTCACTTTTCATACCTACGCTCGGCGATCGCTCTATCTATATATCTATCTCTCTCAAGCGCATGGCACTCGCGCTCGCACTCACTCGCACACTGGTCCCAAACAGTCCGAGATATCGTGTCCGTGAGCAGCGTCTATGTGTGCGTTGCTCGAGTGCACTTGTATGTAGATTGTCTTCTGTACCTATCTGTTTTGTGCCGTTCAAGAGACCTCTTTCACAAGCATTGTGCGGTAACCAGGGAGGAAGAGGCTATAAATATAGGTTAATTAAAACTACCTAAAAGCCAAGCCAACCTGTATGTAAATGGGAAGGAAATAGAGACCTCTTCGTTTGTCTACGTAACGGGATAAAATCTGTAGGCCTTGCACGAACTTGCGGTGCACGCTCTTGCGAATCCCGCGACCCCGGCCGAACGGTCAGGAGAAGGAACGCTATTGGTTTTTAGCCGGTAAGAGTCCGGCAGACCCCCTCGCCTTCCCCGGGCGAGGGACATCCATGAGGATATGAGGACATCCATACGAGTTACTAACGTAAACGTAAAGTTAGTGTAAGTAAACTTTGAAACGGAAATATTCGTTTCGCACATACTATTTGATTAAATTACAAAATGTTATAGAACAGTTGTATTTTCGATTCAAAATTCGCTAACATTAGCGATACGTTTACGATAATATACGTAAAACGTTCGTGCTTGTCCTACTGCGTTTGCATTTTTTTTCACTTTGTCTGTCCTGACATTTGTAAACTATGCGAATTATCTAATTTCGAATCATCTTTTATTTAAGTAAATTCGAGCAATTGCGCGTGAGAAGCCGTGGGCTAACTTATAAACAGTGCTTTCTGGCGCTTAAGTTATAAGATCACAACATCCTTTTTGACCCGAAAATACGACGCCCTATAGACAAAAACCAAACATATCAATACGTCTTGACCCAGATACTAAGAGAAAACCACTGTATTACAAAAAAAATGTTCTGAATAACCCATTATTATAGAATACCTACCTACCAACTAATATTCCTATGAATATGTAATTCGGCGCGCCCACCGCGATATTGCATTGTGTCGTTATCTGCCACGAGTGATAACTGCGCCTATTGTGTCGGGTTCACAAATCGCCATTGTTACCTAGTGCAGTTGCCTGACGAGGCTGGCGTAAATGCCTACCCCTGGCAAAGAAGAGATAAATGTATTATTATAATTTTATAAATTGAGCTGACACTACAACGCTACTTCTAGTAACGACGAAAGTAACGCGAATTTAAGTTTAAACAGTTATTTTTTATTATTATGTCAGCCCATATCGTCCCAATACTGCTCTGCTTATGTTTTTACATTTATAATAATGGCTAACGCCGCTAGCACAGTCCCGCGAATGCGTAACGGAAGCGAACTGAAACGAAATACTAACGAATAGCAAACCACTATCTAGTACAATATTGTGTGATGTACGAACACCATTGTCCGCTTTCGGTCCGCCTACAGTTCGCCTTCACACCGCTTTCGGTCCGCTTTCGCGTATATTTGCTAGCGGCGTAAAACTGCGGCAGATGTTATGTTCAACTTAATTGATGATTTGCTATTAACAAAACACTCTATAATAAAACTTTTTCGTTGTTCGACACAGAATCACTGATCAAAATTACCGACTAATCTTTACGACTTAGAAAAGTTGAAAACTTGTAAATTCTTAAGGCCGTTGCGGTAGCAAAAAATTATACAATCTTCAAACAGCCATAATACTGTAATTTAAGTACTTAAAGAACCTAAAATATGCGCAAACAACGTGCCAGAATATGTTTAATTACGATGAAAAACAAGTTTGGTAAAATTATTTTTCTTTTTTACTGCTTGGAATTTTTATATCGGCAGCACCTGTTTGGGTACTTTTTATTCTTTCAGGTACCATAATCGAAAGCTAACCACCATTTTCTGTGAATTTTTTCTTGTCTGAAGTAGGAATTTTATTACTTTTTATTGACTTTTTATAATTATATATCGTCATCCTGATTGGCAAGCGGTCGCACGACTATGCGATGCGTACGAATGCTCAATCAAATATCTTAATATTCATAATATTTTGTAATTGAAACTTTTACGGTGTTTTTTTATGATGTCGCTGTGTAATTTTTCGTCATAAAAACACCATTGTATCTCACACATTAAGATATTTAATTCAGCATTGGTTCGATCGCATCGCACGATTGTGCGACTGCATTCCAATTAGGACGACAGCTTACACTCCTCCTGCAACCTCTTGTGAATTTGAGTTTTAAATAATTCCTACTGGATGTATTATAGCTTCTATCTATGACTAGGACGATGTTATGTGTCAACTTATTATTCCCCAAAATATCCGATACTTCAACTTTTGCAAACCGAACCCATCACCTATGTTCTCAATATGCGACCTTCGTCTCGTGTTAAGCATTAGAGTGACCGTAAAAACCTCCCAGAGGTCCTGTGAGTGTGAACGGCAAATATTTTATTCATGAACACCTGACATTCTCCAAACAAGCCGACAAAGATTAAAGGCTTAGAAGTTTTGGGTTTGAGGTTTTGCTGATACAAAACTTTTCCCCAAAAATGGTTAAAAGTTAAGTTTTTGCGTTAAAGTAAGGAAGGTACAGAAAAGAAAGAAACAAAGATTTGTTTTTTGATAAAGTTACGAATTTTGAATCTTACTCTAAAAAGCGCAGTTAAATTTCAACGTGTCCCTATAATAACATCAACCGTTTCAGGACCCCCTATAAATTTCTACATAGAACAGCTTAAAGCCGTTTGCATCATACCAAATTAAATTCCGTTGACAAAAGATCAGAACTCCACTAGGATTTGAACAAACAAATAAGATTAAATGATTCTCGTTGTACCTAAACCTCACATTAAAATCCAAACCATTTGTTTGTAACCTCTGCAAAGCTTTTAATCTTTAATTTTTATTTCAGTTCAACATTGAAAAATGTTTTCGATTTCTGCAAACGTATATTTAAAACTGTTTGTTTGTTTTAGTCGTTCCGGTTTTATGCATGCTGCTGAAATTTACTGTTCGTGACGTATGTCGGGAACGAAAGCCAACGTTGTTGATCATGTACTCGTATGACGAGCGGTTAAGAATGTGCGAAGCTTTACATACATACATACATAAACTCACGCCTTTTTCCCATGGGGACAGGCAGAAACTATAGAACGCCACATGCTACGACCCTTACATACCCCTTTTGCATCATCGAAGGGGTATGTAAGGGTCATGCGAAGCTTTAGTTTTCAATTATTTTACTTGTATAGTATATTTGTTAAGGTCATCTTCTTCGCTATCATGATCAGTGTCACATTAATATTCTCTGCTGGATAAAGACTTTACAAGGAACGGTCAAAATTGACATAATAACCATAATTGGCAAATGGATTCGTGATCGTAGTCCATTGTTATATTCAGCTTAGCCTTTTCCCAACTATGTTGGGGTCAGCTTCCAGTATAACCGGATGTGGCTGAATACCAGTATTTTACACGGAGCGATTGCTATCAGACCTCCGCAACCCAGCTACTGGGCAATGCCGATATCCTAAGGTAAGACCGGTTTTCAGACTTTCGGGCTATCGTAGTCTATTGTTACAATAGCACAAAAAAATGCTACCTGTGATACTCACTTCACTTCATTAAGCAACTGTTACTACCCAGCATTAGATTTTGAGTGGTTGACTAGATTTCTTTTAAATCATATTTCCAGCTAACTAAGCATATACGATTTATCCGAACCAAAATTTACGAAAATTGCTTTCATGTCTTCTTCCATTAGCCAACTCTCAGGTCTCATTATTCTTAACATTCAATTAATAAATGAATATTGATTGATGTACACTTTTTCGTGACTGAACGATCCATTTATCATAAAAAAGAGAACACCATTTATCAAGGTTCTATCGCAAATTACTCTTGAAATTGGTCTTGTGCTCTCTTCATTTCAGAAAATTCGTGGATTGTAAAAAGATATATGATAAAGTGGCTTCAATATAAATTTAAATGTAGTCTAGCTTTTGAAGGCCGCCATTTTTGGGATTGGGTAAATATCATTAATCATTCTGTGTTCATAATTTAGCGATATCATTGTCCATACTGGGGACAGCCCAATCTTGTTGAAACAGCGTTCATTATTGGTTATTGTGCCATTGTTGCATGTATGTTGTGAGAAATATTGTGAAATGTCACGTTCAGAGTGCACATAACCCTGAACATTATCATTATCATAAACATTTAATGCCTAAACAAGTATATTAGCACCGAGAGGCCGTAAACAATACATCTGAATGGAAAACGTTCGTGCGAGTTACAATGATAAATGTGCCCAATTTGTACCGTGGCGTGGAGGCTTAGCTGGTAAGTGGCTTAAACACGAAGTAGATAGAGATTGTCATTATACAAGGGAATTAGCTGTTTAAACGGGCGAGTGATCTGATCACTTGAATGACAATTTCAATTATTGAAACAATCATTCTCAGTCACCTGGTGACATCCGTGAAAGTATCCAATATCTAACTTAGTCTTATGTATTGACTTTATGGAATGATATGGATTATAAACAATTAATCTATTTGTTATGAGAGGGGCTCGTGGCTAATTAACAACCGAGTGGATCATATCGGCACCTCCCTCGCATTAGGTCGTATGTCCAAATTTGTGATTTTTCAGGAGAGAGATTCTTAACTTCATCTTTGTCTTGATCAGCCGCAAACGATAGTGTGGGATTAATTTTTGATTATACCAATGATTGAAGGTTAAAGGGGATAATGAGGCCTTTTGATTGAATTAAAAACTCATATTTTCGTAAAAATAGGCAAAAATAAAAACTTACGACCTTATTCTTGCTGTCGCAAAGTCGTATCTATTTGTTACGACCTTATACTATTAAAAAGCATAACGAATACAGCACGAATAAGATCGTATGTCAGTCATAAGACTTTATGCTGCGTACAGATTTTTTAAATACGATAATATCGACCGCGCATAAAATCGCAACTTTCATGGTTCGACGTTTTGCGTCGGACGTATTTCAAATTATTAACTTACGAAAATAGTGATGAAAATCATTATATACTTAAAAACAATTTACTAACACGATTAGGATAAACATGCAAATCATGATAGTAAATTAAAGTAAGAAATAAACTTACCATTTTGTCAACGTTCATTAGCCGTTATATTCACGTTCGAAACATTTTGGTTATTTAAAGCTAATTTTAAATCTTTGATGACCGTACATTACTCATAGTACTAGTATCTAATAAAAACAAAACAGTAAAGTACAAAACACACAGTTTCTTGTTTTTTTTAGATTTTCAAACTCCAAAGTAATATTTTGTACTGTTTACATCTTACGACGTCGGTACTGTGCCGTGATTAGCCGGTGCGCGGTCCAATAGTTCAACGTAAATCGTCGCAACTGTTGACACGACCATATGCGCGGGAATTTAAACGTGATAAGACTATTACCGGGTAAGAATCTTGGTATTTAATGTAAATGTGAAAATATTGTTTTCAAGGATGTGTAGTATTTCTATAATAATGAACTGTAGTACTAAAATCTCATTTTACCAAAAAAACGTGTTACGACTTTTTGCGTGGGAGGTATCGATATGCACTTGCCGTGGTCAGTCCGTGGATGGGTAACCATTTGTTACACATCGAGACCCCTCCGTGCCTCGGAGAGCACGAAAAACCGTCGGTCCCGGGTGTCATACGAATACCTATGACAGACCTTACGAGTAGTCAGAAGCCCGAAAGTTTGTCAACCGGTCTAACCTTAAGATATCGGCATTGCCCAGTTACTGGGTTGCAGAGGTCTGATGGGAGTCGCTCCGTGTAAAATACTGGTATCCAGCCGCATCTGGTTAAACTAGAAGCTGACCCTAACATAGTTGGGAAAACGTTAAGCAGAAAGAATTCTATTTGTCATGAAATAAAGGTGGTTCTATCGATTAAAGCGGTAGCAAACTTTTTGGTCATTTACACTACGTTCAATAAATTTTGATTACTTTGATGACATGTTAGCAAAGATAATAAATAAACCCAGTTAACTATGTGACCTAAATGTGAATTTACAACAAACAAAATTACTCAAATAAAACATCACTATTACAAACCACCACGTCATCAATTCATAAATTAATCGATCGCAAACAAAAGATTAAACAAATGATAAAACGAAACAACTCGATAGGTACTCGATAATTTGTTTGAAAATCGAATAGGGTTGAATCGATATCTAATTACGAACACACGCGAGTCAGAGACAGGCACACTCGTTATTCCTGCCCATAGAGGTGGAAATGAATGCGATAATGATTCGAATTCGCTGAAGATTTTATTCAATAGGAATTGTACATCTTGTCTTTGTTTTATGGTTACTTATAGCCGTCCTGGGCGAGAATAATGCTTATCTTACCGTGTGTCGTTTTTGCGTATCTTTAGGTGTTTGGTTTTTTATTGTATTGGTTTTTTTATTTATGTTCTTTGATGGTTTGTTTGGATGCTCTGCGTATATGTGGGTACTGTGGATTGAATAGAGTACCTTCGTTTTAATTCCAGAGCGGTTTACGGATAATTATATCATACACGTAGTTCTTCTCTCGTATCAGCACCAGCTCAATTCAATTTATTTCCAAAGTACCATAACATCACGCCTTGTATACCCCGAAAGGTTTGGCAGAGGTGTTTTTAGTACACCCTCGTTTCATTTGTTGGGTATGTTTAAGTCCCATGTAATGGGTGGCGAGCATATTGCCATTAACCGGGCACAAATCCAGACTCCGGACTGCCACTGAGAAATTCCTAATAGAAAAACCCAATAACACTTTTCCCGACCTGGGGATCGAACCCAGGACCCTATGCTCAGCAGTCGCGCTTGCGACTACTAGACCATCAAGGCAGTAAAAGTAAGTTTCCAAAGTATTACAATATAATTTATGACAACAACAGAACATGCAATCAAAATAAAAAAATAGGTTTAAGTCTTTGCTTTTGTAATAAGCAACGCTCTTCCCTCGAACATTGTGATACAGTAAAATTATGAAGATAGATCTGTGTGCACAAACAGATTCACTGTACATACGAGTAGTAGATATAGTTAATATGAATGTGCTATATGTAGCCAGTCAGCGAGGTTGGTAGCAGAGCTGACTACCCGAGGTGAGCCGGACGTACTTAAGCATCGTCACTCGTGGAGGCTTGGCAATGATTTTGTAGGGGAACGAGGTATGGTGTTCCTCCTACGAAAAGGGAGGATCCTCCTACCAGGCGGGTCTTATGCCTGGCGGGCTGTAGCCCAACGGTTGATGTTGGGAAGTTGTTCTCCTGTATCGTGGGTGCGTTTACAGACACAAATCTTCACATGCACAAACACCCAGACCCGGAACAACTATACAAGGTTAGTCGGAAAGGGGGTACTAAGCCGAAAGGGTGTTAAAGTACCCATAATAAGAGATAACTTTTGTTCTACAACTTTACCCAAAACTCGATAGTTTAAGAGAAATAGCTTTGCAAAGATTTCGTAAAAAATATGGTAAAATCTATCTGTTCATAACTATGATCAGCTGTTTTTACAATTTAGGTCATATTTGAGGTCACGGATAGGAAAATTAGTTTTCTGAATTCATAACTAAAGCAGGTACGATTTTTTTTTGAAAAAACTAAAATAAAAATTATTTTGCATGCAAATAAAAATTATCGAATTTTGAAATTTTAACACTTGTTTTAAAATAGTCATCAGTGATACTATTGGTGGCTTGCGACTTAGTACCCCCTTTCTGACTAACCTTGTATATAGGCCATACAAATATTTGTTCCGTGCGGGAATCAAACCCACGACCCGCAGCGCAGAAGTCTATCGCTTAGCCACTGCACCAAACGTGTCGTCAATAACTAACAGAATTATATACTAACTCCGTGTCAGATCTTGATACCGCGATGCATGATTTGTGACATTTCATTTGACAGCTGTCATTGTTGTTGCTGTAGTCTGCTAGACATTCGTGATAGATGCCACCACAATTTGTTACATGAAACTTAAGTTAATTCGACTATTCACCCAGTCTCAGATTGGTCCCTATCTAGAGCCGGACTGGGACCTGAAATCAGCCCGGGCATTTGAGAGACGGTCGGCCCAAGCGATTAAACGGACGACGTTTTTTTTTTTAGACTCTCCCCTCACTCTTTCGATTTCTCCGACTGTGTGACCGGCCCATCAGGCCATACCGGCCTATCGGGCATCCGTATGGCCAGTCCAGGCCTGTCCCTATCTTCCGATCTAGTCGTTTTACTAAATACCGATTAACAATGTCGATTCCAGATTGTTTTAAATTAAGATATCCCTGGCCACTGTTGGCGCAAAGCTAACACAGAATGTTTGTGCGAACGTAGTAAAGTTTGAGAGCTACCACTGTTTCTAGGTATGGTAACAAGACAAACAATGACTAAGATCGAGCTGACTGGTAACTATCCTATTCAATGTTGAGAACACAAGAACAAACAGCAATCCTAACTTTATCAATCCGCGCAGTATACGACAAAATTATTCAATATTCGTATGAAATAGACTGCCAATCGCTCAATATATTCGTTATCAATAATCAGCCCATAATCAGCAGTGATAGCCTAGTGGTGTGACCGTTGGTCTACCAAGTCATAGGTCTCCAGTTCGAACCCAAGGCACGCACCTCTGACTTTTCGGATTCATTTGCGTATTGTTTAATTGAGGCCACGAGCGCAAAAACGGCCTAAGTAACATTTTTTTAAACAGCCTATCTGCGCCAAAGATCTGTTTTTTAAAGAAGCGAAATGTTCTGACATTGATTTTTCGAGCTACCAAGAGATAACATAAGTAATACATTTATTGCATTAAAAACAGAAAGCCTTTACGGCAAAAAAATATACAAAACTCAAAAATTTCAAAATTAATTTCTTTGAAATCTCAATAATACAAACCAGTAGATATATAGGCCGTTCTTGCTCTCGTGGCCTCAATTATCACTTGCTTAAAAACGGTGAAAGAAAACATTGTGAGGAAACCTGTGAGATATTTCTCGACGACATGTGAAGCCAAATCAGAGGCCCATATGCGGCATAAACTTTGACACCAGATTAGTCACTAACCACACGAAAAGAAAAAGAAGGTTGTCCAACGTCTGGTCACAGACCTTTTCTTTGAAAGAGAAGGCTTTATGGCATCAGGCTGGCCTGATGGGGGTTGGCGGACTACACACACTATCGTGAACGTTTTTGTTCTTCTTTGAATCCCTCTCTGGTGTGTTGGTGTCCTCACAATGTTTTCCTTCACCGTTAACATAACACAACATCACGCATTGTATTCCCCGAAAGTTTCGGCAGAGGTGTTTTTAGTACACTCTCTTTTCGCCAGTTGTGTTTAAGCCCCATTTAAAAGGGGGCGAGCCTATTGCCATTAACCGGGCACAATTACTGAGAAATGCCTAATGGAAGCACCCAATAGCACTTTGCCCGACCTTGGCATCGAACCCAAGACCCCAAGGTCAACAGTCTCGCTTCACAGTTAACGCAAGTTATAATCAAATTTCATCAATTGTACATTTTAAATAATGACCAAAATTGTCTTTCTCATTAGTAAGGAAACGGGGAAGTCTAATTTGATACTACTGCTTGTATTTCTGATATTATAATTCCTCATTCGCCTCTTACAGAGATAGGGTGTTAAATTCTTTGCTGATGACCACACAGAAAATCCCATAAAAATACTTTAAAAACCGGTTTTATCTTGCAGTACCCCTGCAGCATCAGGAATTGAAGGTTGAAATTATTATAATGGGAATTAAATTTGTGTGCGAAGTTTCAAGAGAATCGGTTAAGCGGGAGTAATTGAAAAATCTGTCGCTAGATTTGAAACAAACAAACAAATATACGAAGCTAAGCTAATTATATCAAACCATTTAAAAACACAATCTCTCAGAAAATATTTGTGCTCAGTTAAGTTCTTCATACAGAACAAATTACTGTTCCTGACTTGGAGAGATACTCACCGTGTTAGTGCGCTCTGCTCACCTCATAAAGGAAAATACTTAAAGGAGAATTTTCTTTTATAAATTGTTCTCTTCATAAAATATCGCACAAGTTTCCCACGCTATTTCTATTTATCTAAAGGCTCATTCTTTATATAGCCGAAGACGTGTGTTCCCCGACAGTTAGTTAAGGGCGCTCACATCCATTTTAGTTTCATTGAAATACCAGCACCTGAGACAAAAGAATATCGCTATTTTACCAAAACAAAAACAAAAGTGTCAGTTCTTATTCACAGTTTCGTCGGCGAAACAATGAATGATAGTACAAAGGAAACTTTTCAAGGCAGTTATCTCTAAAAGCTCGTCAAATACTCTTAAAATATATCTAGGTATTTTGACGGCTTTCGTATTTCTTTGATACAAAATTGAGCTTTAATGTCTCTGTTTTAGGATGGATAATGGATTGCGTTGGGATAATTACAGTTGCATATATTGATTGGGTCGGCAAAGCAGTTGCTGAAAGCATAATGTTATTACATCTAGTAAATATAACTTCGCTTTGTTTGCTTTGAATATAATTTGTTTGAGACTGCAAAAATTTTAGATTACTTCGGTAAGGCGTTCAGCGTAAATTATAAAATCTTTGGACTAATATGTTGAAGTTTGGTTTGAGGTTGTCGTTGGTTGCCTAGCTTTTTCCCAACTACGTTGGGGTCAGCTTCCATTTTACCAGATGCGGCTGGATACCGGTATTTTACACGGAGCGACTGCCATCAGACCTCCGCAATCCAGTTACTGGGCAATGCCGATATCCTAAGGTTAGACCGGTTGTCAGACTTTCAGGCTTCTGACTTCCCGTAACGACTTCGACCCGGGACCGACTGTTTAACGTGTTTTCCGAGGCACGGGGGGTATCGATATGTAACGAAAGTTTGATTTGAATTGTTTTATGTAATAGGTTGGCAAACAAGCCGATGGCACACCTATTTTTTCTTTTTTTTATCGTTGGAAAATCCTCATCGATGTCCCTCACCCGGGGAAGGCAAGGGGGTCTGCCGGAATCTTACCAGCTAAAAACCAACGGTGTTCCTCCTCCTGACCGTTGGGCCGGGGTCACGGGATTCGCAAAAGCATGAAAAGCAACCCCGGCAGGTCCCAGTCCGCCAACCCTCGGCGGACCTCTCCTCTGTGGGAGCTTGCCCCACATCCTCCTGAGAAGCACGCACAGAACACTGCGCGCCGCCTTCTCGGGCCTGTTACTAGTCGGGTGGCGGGTGGGGACCCGCCACCCGACTAGTAACAGGCCCGCCACACGCTAGTAGCAGGCTTAGGGGAAGCCGATGACACATCTGGTGAAAAGTGGTTACCGCCGTCTAAGTACTTCACCGGACGAGCATTTGAGCATTTGCCCTTTTATTCCGGCAATAAAATTTAATAAGTCTTCTCAACAACCCTCTCCATAGACCAGATAATGGTTACCTTATTTAACAATACAGTCCGGGACAGTCCATGATCGTATTCCAATAGTGTAAATGTAGTGTTCATGATCAGGAGCCGCGCTTGCCACCACTAGACCAACGAGGTAGTTAAATACTTTTAACGTTTCTTCAATCAGGCTTTCTATCACAACCTAGAATTAGAACGTAAGACTTACATAGCTACTGTTAGTTAGTCATACATATTTAAACTGTTCTATCATCGTTATCATATTACTAGCCCAAAAACGTCCTCTGCTGACCATGGAACTACTAATGACCACTACAAATAACGTTCGCATTAATGACTGTACTATATTAGTGAAATATAACAAATAAATCAATAAATAATCTGCCTCGTTGATCTAGTGGTGGCAAGCGCGACTGCTGATCATGAGGTTGGGTTTTTCCGTGTGCAATTCCTCAGTAGCAGCCCGGAGTTTTTATTTGTGCCCGGGTGATACCAATAGGGTTGCCCCCTATTACATAGGACTTAAACATAACGGCGAAATGAGGGTGTTACTATACACCTCTGCACAACTCTTCGGGGAATACAGGTGTCTTCTTCTTTTCGTGTGGTTAGTAACTAACCTGGTGTCAGAGTTTATGCCGCCCATGGAACTCTGACTTGGCTTCACATGACTTCGAGAAATATCTCTCAGGCATGCCAGTTTACTCACGACTTTTCCTTCACCGTTATTAAGCCAGTGATAATTATACAATACGCACATGAATCCGAAAAGTCAAAGGTGCGTGCCTTGAGTTTGAACTCGAGACCTATGACTTGTCAGTCCGACGGTCTCACCACTAGACTATCACTGCTTTTACAGTGTAATACGGGCGTGATGTTATGAGTATAACAAATAACTTCGACCAAAAAATCGACCGCGAGATTCCGTTTAACAAAAGGCTTAAACCCAACTTAGATAAACATGAAATAAAAAATGATGAGCATTATTCTAATGGAGCAATGCACTCAACACTTAGAGAAAGGAGCAAACAGCATTTTATTTACAAAATAAAAATACGCCGGAAAGACGTGCATTATATCCCGCGAACGAGATGGCGTCACATTTTTTATTTTATTAAAATGCTAAAAGGGTCATAACGACCCCAAGTTCAATTTACCATGCGTGACTGAATAACGCTGTTATCATAATATATGAAAATGATCTTTGTGAACGAAATTCTTGATCTAATCTTGTTTATGGTTGTGTTAAATGTACAATATTTTATCTCATATTTCAAGGCTTTTCATTTTGAATTTCTAAAGAAAAGTGAACATAAAAATGAAAGGCTTCAAAGGAAAAATGTGTCTCACTGGTTATTTTGGATATTTAGTCCACCCCTGGGACGAATTATTTGCTACAAAAAAAAATGAATTTATTTATCTTATAAAGAATAGTTTGAATAGCTTGGGGAAGATTAATATGGAGGTATTAACACCTCTAAAATTAAAACGACAGCAATAAGTACCATATATTCAAATAAAATAACTACAGAAATAAATATGTTACGAGGTCGATGCCGGCCCGTACCTCTGACGTTTCGAATTCGTGTGCAGATCAGAATTTGATTATCACGTGCGATAACGATGAAGAAAAAACATCGTAAAAAAACCTGCATACCTGAGAGGGCTCCATAAAGTACTCGATGTTGTGTGTAGTCTACCAACCTGCACCGTAGTGAACAAGAAAGAAAGAAGAAAGAAAATTATTTATTTAAGTCTCGTAACAGACATACAAACACATTAAAAGACAAATTAAAAAAAAAACAACAAAATTAAAAGTTACAATCCTCCACGCGACTAAAAAAGGAGCCCATCTCAGCATAATGCTGCTACACCGAAGTATAGCAGCGCTGGTTTTCGGATGGGTCCTGATAGTGAAGCCAGGGCAAATACATAAATTAATTAATTACAATCAATACTTTGATATTTGTATATAAATGAATAAATAATATTTATAGAGTGCCTACGTGTGCATCCGCCTTGACGTTTGACGTTCCACATAAAGGTAACTAAGGCGTAAACCCTTCTCATTATGAGAAGAGGCCCGTGCTCAGCAGTAGGACAGTAATGGGCTGATTATATGTGACAGTTATAAGTTTACCGCTTCACTTTGAACATTGAATCTATGAACAAGTCTGCAATAGTGTAACAAATATCACTCCAATTGCAATTTCATTTCAATGCTCTCTAACCATGAAAGGTAACTACAAAGATCGCAAACTTCTACATTAGTTCTAATGTAAACAAAATCGCAGTGTTCCAACACGCAGATAATATTGAATCTTACTTCGTGCGCCCGAAGCAAACTCGAAGTGAATTTACGAAGTTAAATTGAAAGTGAGCGTTCGGGCCGGACGATTGATGAGTGGGCAATTCCAGTTTGCACTTCACTATTCACGTCCACACGTTGGAGCTTTCTTGGGTTAGTGTTGGGAATGAGATTATTGACCTGCAATGTTGTGGATTTTTAGGCTGTAAGTATGTACTTTTTCTTACGATTTCGTAGGCGAGGTAAATGAATGTTGATGTACTCGATTTTATAACCAAACTTAAATTTAAATCAGCGTATAACAGCGTAATAACTCGAATGCAGTCACGTTAGTAATATAAACGTAACGTTAACGTGAGTGAATTTAGAATCGGAAATACTCGTATCGTGCATACTATTTAATTAAATTCAAAACTTTATTCATATCTATGTATGATACAAATAGTGCATCTCGCAAAAAAATTACCAAAATGTTACAGGACAGTCGTATTTTCGATTCAAAATTCGTTTACGATACTATACATCAAATGTTCGTGCTAGGCCTATACACTTCGCTATCCACAAGCCAATGTTAGTTTAGTTTTAGTGTGATTTTGCTGTAATACTTTAGAATGTTTGCATTTTTTAGATGTAGTGGAGACCAATACGTTTTGATGGGGTTGAAAGTGGTGTTTAGTCCCTCGTTTTAGAACCATATGACGTGTTTACATGAATAATCAGTACCTAATAAATATAAAATTAAAATCGCCAAATATATAAATATTTAATAAGCATGCGTTTATGTAAGATTTCATTATGCGTTTATGTAAGATGGTAGATTCTGCAATTACTAGGTTACATAGGTATAAAACTCGTTTTAACATTAGTAATACTAATTTAGTATTTGTTTCTTTTCTTCTAAGGTTCAATTTTCTGCACAGGCTAGAACTAAATGGTACATAATCATCTGTAACTTAAATATTAATGAAAATATATGCACAAGAAAGCCTCATTTTGCATATAAATTACGGTTGCTGAATATAAAATGCTATGCAACGAGAACCCGAGAACTAAATGGTAGTTAGTACAGGGTATTTTAACATTATTATTTATATTTCATCTCCCAAGTTCTATTTCCCTGTTATTCACACAGCTAGTCTTGAACTTTTTTAACTTTATATTGAGTTAAAATCTTATTTTGCTTCCAGCAATCCGTAAATTTATATGTCCGGAAAGAATTTTAACATTTAAAAAATTAGTTATAACGTATGTGAAGTTGGAATAGATTCGTTTTGACGTGATGATGAAATATTGTCGATATATTGGAAGTTTAAGTGTTTTTTTTTTACTATCATATCCAAGCTTCTTCATAGTAATACATACATGACAACCGAGCGGACCTTTGCCGATAATTGGCATCTAGTAGTTGCTATTACCCTCTCTTCCTCCTAGATTTTTCCCAACTATGTTGGGGTCATCTTCCAGTCTAACCAGATGAGACTGAATACCTACTAGTATTTTACACGAAGCGACTGCCATCACGCCTCTGCAGCCCAGTTACTGGGCAATGCCGATATCCTAAAGTTAGACCGGTTGTCATACTTTCGGGCTTCTGACTACCCGTAAGGACTGTTATAGTTATTATTAGGACACCGGAACCGACGGTTTAACGTGCTTTCCGAGGCACGGAGGGGTCCCGATGTATAGCGAACGATCACCCATCCATATCCAACCTCGCAAATCATATGATCGATGCGGTTGTTAATTAGCATAATATAGTTGGGAAAAAGCAGTAGGAGTAGTTATACCCATGCACTTGATAAGGAATCTTTCGTTTAGTTTGTGTATTATTTCTTATGAACCCGTCTTTTGAGGCGTTTCTAAGATTCTTATGGCCAAATACTCAAATGCTACTCAATTTGAAGTTGCCGTTAAGTCTCACTGTCACTTTCACTTTAAGGCGAAATGACTGTGACAACACGAAACTTAACGGCAACCTAAAATTGAGTAGCCTTTGAGTTTTTGGCCATTCGATATTGTAAGTACAATTCAAGCTTAATAGCCTAAGAGCCGCACACTCATATATCATCCAGACTCGCAGTATATTCCCAGGAACTGGGTATCTGCAGACTAAAAATATACCGCATGGAGTATGCTTGCGGCAAATAAAGCTGCTTTTTTCCGCTTTTTCTAAGAGATGAGATATTGCCGGTATGTTTTGTAATTATTCTTTGAGAACCGCAGTCGTGAATCATGCTTAATGTTGAACTACTACTGCTCCAGAATTTTAAAGTGTGGTATGATTTACATTCTAGTTCTGACTACGAAAAGATTTTCAAGAATAATAATATCTTTTGGGATCTCTCGTTACAAGACCCACGGGGAGACGTAAAATGAAAAGGGCAAAAGCTTGGCCTTCTCTTTTAACAGGGTACATTTTGGAAGTGTCCTATATACCTACAGCTACCCCAAAAGTCTTCTACTGCACACGGAGCACTCTACTGCGAACTGGTGAGGATCTGAATATGGAAAGATGGTACAATAACCACTCAACTTCGCAGTTTTTATTTTTACTACAACCTAGTGTTATGCTTAGTTATCGGCAATAAGATTGACAAGCATATCATTTTGGGACACAGTGCATAATATCAGCAAGAACATTGGTTCACCCGCGCGACAGCGCAACGAGTATTCCCAAGGAGGGTTGATATCAGGCAGGCGGCTTGTCATAAAACAATAAGCCAAAACCTTTAACAACATTGATTTACGAGTTACATGTTGTGCCGACCCCACCTAGTGTGGGATAAGGGCAGGGAGAAGAAGAAGTGATGGGCTGTAGTGATATTGGTACCAGAAGGCAATTCCCACGATTAACTACTTTTTAGCCCAGCGTGATGACAAAATGGCAAACAGAAAAATATTTTTACAGAAGAGTTTGGTTCTTTTTACCTTTACCCCACCCTAGGGGTGCTCCTGTAACGTAGGTGCGTTAAGAAACACAAAATCAAACTCATAAACGTCCAGCCCCGTAACAATTATAGGTATGTGTAGGCCACGCTTGCGCTCTACAGGCAGGGTCACCATGTAGGGAAGAGAGAAATTAAACAAACGACTGATGGAATACTACTGACTGGTTATTAAGGTGTATCCAAATATATAGTGTCTTACAGCTAAGGATGAGTACATACCATGTCTATGTATGGTGTGTAGTATATATTTTGCAGCAGTACACCATGGACTACCCCCTCTATCTTATTCATTTACTTCCTGTTCATCCAAAGGTTATCTGGTAGATATCGCTATCAGCGATAAGACCGCCATTGTACCCTTTAATGTTTGTTATTGTATAAGAGCTGTGTTACAATTTTGGTGTACAATAAAGTATATTCTATTCTATTCTATTCTACCTATATACTAATATCTACTGTACACAAATACTTTTTCCTTGCGGAAATCAACCCTGCGACACTATGTGTAGCAGCAGCGTTCAGCGTCTGCGCCAATCGTGTCTGTAACTGGAAAATGTTACCAAAGAAACGTGCGTAGCTTTTCATATAAAACTATCAAGAATTCACATTTAAGTTTTGATGTAAAAGTATGTATTACAGTTATATCTGTCTAGCCTTTTCCCAACTATGTTGGGGTCAGCTTCCAGTCTAACCAGATGCGGCTGAATACCAGTATTTTACACGGAGCGACTTCATCAGACCTCCGCAACCCAGTTACTGGGCAATGCTGAATTGTAAGGTTAGACCGGTTATCAAAGTTTTGGACTTTTGACTACCCGTAACGGCAGTCATAGGTATTCATATGACAGGGGACCGATTGTTTAACATACTCTCCGAAGCACGGACGGGTCTCAATGTGTAACGAACAGTCACCCACCCATCCACGGGTTGATCATGGCAAGTGCAGCTGAACCTCGCAAATCATATGATCCGCGCGGTTGATAAAAGGCCACGGGCCACGAGCACCTCTAAAAGTATGTATTAAAGTGATGGATGATAATACATATATGATATTCTATTGTACCTAACAATGTAACGATAGTAGAATAAACTATGTCGGGATTTACACCATGTACCTGTTTATTTTTGAGACTCCGATATTTCGGCGCAGTTGCATGCGCCATGATCACGGAAGGACTGTCGATTGTTACGTGCGGGTAGATGGTATTGGCAGACGAAACGGTCTACCCTCCGTCTAGTTCGTTTATTACACTCGATACCAGAACCACTGTCTGCAAACTCACTATTCACTCGAATCTGTTCTCGACACACGACACTCACTGTATCTGTACGCGAAACGACACTTTTTTGATTTTTGTTGTTGTTACACAACCGGACTACTGGGTTCCAGACACTCGACAATTTAAACCCATCCTCACGATTGAATTTTTTGTATTTGGTAATTTCAATCGCTTCCCTGACCATTACATACCAAGAATGGTCAGGGAAGTAGATTCGAGTGAATAGTGAGTTTGCAGACAGTGGTTCTGGTATCGAGTGTAATAAACGAACTATACGGAGGGTAGACCGTTTCGTCTGCCAATAACATCTACCCGCACGTAACAATCGACAGTCCTTCCGTGATCATGGCGCATGCAACTGCGCCGAAATATCGGAGTCTCAAAAATAAACAGGTACATGGTGTAAATCCCGACGTAGTTTATTCTACTAACGTCAATAACCATGGAAATTTAAAACAATACAATGTAACGATACTGTATACCAACACATAACATATCGTCATCACGCCTTGTATTTCCCGAAGTGTTGGGCAGAGGTGTATTAAGTACACCCTCATTTCGCCAGTTATGTTTAAGTCCCATGCCATTAACCGGGCACAAATCCAGACTCCAAGCTGCTACTGAGGAATTCCTAATGGAAAAAAACCTAATAACACTTTACCTAACCTGGGGATCGAACCCCATGCTCAGCAGTCGCGCTTGCGACCACTAAACCAACAAGGCAGTAGGTGTATACTAGTATAACGATATCCTTATATCAACAAGATGAAATATGTATCGCTTCGTTACAACTAATTGCGAGAATTGGCACGTGAATAGATGACGTGTCAATAATAACAATCTCGTAATTCATGTATCTGTTGCCGTAGTAAACGTATCCGTTACCGAAGCAGGGGGCCTACTCCGAAAATCGAACGACGAAGTTTCAGCTGACGTATCGCACGTTTTCCAACCACGAAACTGTTACGGATCCGACGTTTGGTTCGCTTTTCGCGACTTGACATTTTGTATTTCGTTCACTCTACTCCCAAATGTTTATTGACATCTTGTAGTTTGTTATTTGACAATACTTTGATCGTATACAGGGTGTAAACGAAATCATGTAATTCCTTCAAACCCGTGATGTACTGCTGACATAGATTTATCCTGCATGGGATACTTTTGGATTCAATAAAAAAAAATACAAAAAGTAAACATGTGTTCTTAAAGTGAGGCATTTTAGCACCCCGAGCGAATTGCGCGGCTATTGCTCGCCGCGTGGTCATTTAACTTGGGGCGCTAAAATGCCTCATGTTCAGAACACAAGTTTACTTTTTGTATTTTTTTTTTATTAAATCCCAAAGTATCCCGTCCGGGGTTAGTCTATATCAGCAGTACATCACGAGGTTTGATGGAATTACATGATTTCGTTTACACCCTGTACTCGTTGTTTCGATTCAATCCGAAAATGTGACGTTCGTTTTTTAGAGTAGACCCCCAGACGTATACGTTACGTACGTACGTTACTGGTTACAACAAAGGAGGTTTAATTAATTTGCCTTTGTGTCCTCGATAGTGGAAACGTTAGTAGAAAAGAGGGTACTAATCTGAAAGGGTATTAAAGTACCCACAATCATGAATAACTTTTGTTCTACAACTTTCTCTAAAAGTCAATAATTTTAGTTGTACAAAGATTTCATAAAAATATACTAAAATCTATCTATCATCAGCTGTGTTTACATTTTAGCTCATATTCGGGGTCAAGGACCTAAATTTTTTGAATTCGCAATTAAATTAGGGATACAATTTTTATGTTGTTTTTAATAAAATTATGGAGCTAAACATAAGCGAATTTTAGAAATTTGTTGTATTTTTAATTGATTTAAGAAAAAGACGTTTAAAGGTACCTTTTATACTAAATTGTAATGGTTGAATTATGGCAATAAATATTTGTTTCTTAGATCAGATAGTAGTAAATGCTAGTCTAATCGCTATTTTGTTCTAACTTCGTATAAAAAAAAACCAGTAAAAGCTTCCAAAGTAGTAACTCAATTTTGCCGTTCTTTTTTTCAGTTCCTTTTTCTGTACTTTGTTTCTTATTTCCTTCCTACAGCAACTAAGTATACAAAAATGCATAAAAAACCTGAAACAGTTTCTTTATTATCCGCAAAACAAGACAGCAGGCTGCCTCCGCTTAGTTCTTTGAAATAATCTTTACGAACATTTTTCCTTCAGGCTCTGCTGATTTTACATTAAGAATTCATAAGCAATGTAAGGTTTATATTCATCATCCTCCTGCCCTTATCCCAACTTATTTGGGGTCGGCGCAGTATGTCTTCTTCTTCCATACATCTCTATTCGCCATCATCTCAATAGTCAACCTCTTTCTCGCCATATTATCTTTCACACTATCCATTCATCGGTTCTTTGGTCTTCCTCTACTCTTATAACCATCCACATTCATACTCAAAACTTGACTCACGACATGTTCCTCGTTCTTCCGCATCACATAATAGGTGGTTAATCAAGGTTTATAATAAGCACTTAAATACGTACGTACGCATACTTCATACATATAACCCCAATCATACACAATCACATCAACACACAAACACAACTTCAATACAAATCTGCATTTATGCAACGACACTATTCGTCCCATACATCTCAAGTACGGTACATAAACATACGTGCCATCAGACTGAATATCAAAGCAGCTCTAATTCCGGCCCGTGATGCCAATTACCCCTTAATAAATGGGCTCACGAGCTGAGCACGAATTAGGCGACGCGAGCGCCATCGGATGTACTAATTGTAATACATGGGCCGACAAGACGAGTAGTGGAGAGGTAATTAGAATGGCCTGTAGTGGTTGAAGAACTATTGAATCTATTACAGGCGTCCGTTATTTTGAATGGGGATTGATCTTCAGTTGTTTTATAATAAAATAGCACCTAGCCCGCAACTTTGTCCGTGTGAATTTTCATACAAACTACCATCCCCTATTTTACCCTCTTAGGGGTAGAATTTCCTAAAATCCTTTCTTAGTGGATGCCTACGTCATAAAAGGAACCTACTGTCCAAATTTCATGTTTCCAGCTTCAGTGGTTTAGGCTCTGCGTTGATGAATCAGTCAGTCAGGACAAGTAATTTTATATGTATTTTATATTATGATAATACTAGCGACCCGCCTCAGCTTCGCACGGGTGCAATTTAGATACTAATGTGAGGCATATAAATCTTTCTCTTGAATCCACTCTATCTATTACTGAAAACTTCATTAAAATCAGTTGCGTAGTTTAAAAGATTTAAGCGTACAGACAGCGGGAGCGACTTTGTTTCATACTCTGTAAAGAAGATTATCATTGTTCCGACTAGCCTTTTCCCAACCAAGTTGGGATCAGCTTCCAGTCTAGCCAGATCCGGCTGAACACCAGTATTTTCTTTGGTGCGATTACCATCAGACCTCCGCTACCGAGTTCCAATTGCCGTAGTTTCAGGCTTCTGACTATGTAACGACTGCCATAGATATTCGTATGACAAACGAGATCGATTTAACGTGCTCTCTGAAGCATGTAGTGGTCTCGATGTGGTTAGTGGCCCATGAACGGTTAGTAGGCCTAGCACGACGCACGTGACGTCACGTCAGTAACGTAAAAGTGACGTTAATATGAGTGAATTTTGGTTTGGAAATACTCGTTTCGCACATAGTATTAGATTAAATTGAAAACTGCCTCGTTGGTCTAGTGGTGGCAAGCGCGACTGCTGATCGTGAGGTCCTGGGTTCGATCCCCTGGTCGGACGAAGTGTTATTGGGTTTTTCCGTTTGGAATTTCTCAGTAGCAGTCCGAAGTTTGGATTTGTGCCCGGTTGATGGCAATAGGCTCGCCCCCTACTACATGGGACTTAAACATAACGGCAAAATGAGGGTGTTACTATACACCTCTGCCAACTCTTCGGGGAATACAGGCGTGATGTTATGTTATGTAAATTGAAAGCTTTGTGGCGGTATCTATCACGCCACGTGAGAACTACGCAGCACGACGATTGTCTAGCAGACTTCAGCGACAACAATGGCAGCTGTCAAAAGAAACGTCACAAATTCTGCATCGCGATATCAAGATTTGATACGCAGATAGTATATATACAACTTCCCAACATCAACCGTTGGATCACACCGTTAATTCAGTCCTCATCAAGCTGTCTCCCTCCCAGTGCTCTCGCAAGCAACGCCCTAAGCCGAGGTCCGAGTCCCATTAGGGGTCGCCTTTAATGCTGTTGTTGCTAGCTAGTCATGATGTTAGTAGTAGTAGTAGTTAGCTTAGGTTAAGTATTTTACTCTCGTCCCCATTGATTGGAGACCCTTCAGGTCTCGCCAATAACTGCCCGTTTACGTAGAAACGGTCCGCAAGACCATCTACAAGCAGACGAATAGGTAAAAGAAAATAACAACCGTTGGACTCCCTGATCCACCGTGCTCACCTGCCGCAGCCGCGGAGCCGGTCGTCTTTTCTGACTCCACAGTCATACCGTTAATTCAGCCCTTATCAAGCTGTCTCCCTCCCAGTGCTCTCGCAAGCAACGCCCTAAGCCGAGGTCCGAATCCCATTAGGGGTTGCCTTTAATGCTGTTGTTGCTAGCTAGTCATGATATTAGAAGTAGGGTGATTCTTCGAAAATTTTTAACATTATTTTAACAAATCATTCTTCTCCCGGGTTGTTAACGTTATAATATTGTCAGATTGTTTTTATTCTTGTCTTATTGCTTGACGGCAGCGGTATAGTTTGAGTTTTCATTATTATAATTATAGTATTAAACATCTGCATTCTTAACTTTGGGATGATGCTAATGACATTCTCAATTTTTGTTAAAATTTTTCGAAGAATGCCCCAGTAGTAGTAGTTAGCTTAGGTTAAGTATTTTACTCTCGTCGCGATTGATTGGAGACCCTTCAGGTCTCGCCAATAACTGCCCGGTTACGTAGAAATGGTCCGCAAGACCATCTACAAGCAGTCGAAAAGGATAAAAAAAAACAACCGTTGGGCAGTGGCCCGCCAGGCATAAGACTCGCCTGGTTGGAGGATCCTCCCTTTTCGTTGGAGTAACACCATAACTCGTTCCTCCACAACTTTATACATATGTATGTACGATATAAATTGTGCATGTCGCAAAAAAATTAACCAAAATGTTATAGGACAGTTGTATCTTCGATTCAAAAGTCGCTTACATTAGCGTTACGTTTACGATTCTATACGTCAAATGATCATGCTAGGCCTATAGTATGTCATAAATATAGTGATTGCGTACACAGATTAAAAATGTTATTTATAAAACTGGGTACTAACCGGCGTTACGAGCCGTAGTGTGACGTGTTACACAGCGAGCGTTCCTGGGTGAATATTCGAATTTTTTAAACATTATTTTAACAAATCATTCTTCTCCCGCGTTGTTAACGTTATAGTATTGTCAGATTGTTTTTATTCTTGTCTTATTGCTTGACGGCAGCGGTATAGTTTGAGTTTTCATTATCATAATTATAGTATTAAACATCTGCATTCTTAACTTTGGGATGATGCTAATGACGTTCTCAATTTTTGTTAAAATTTTTCGAAGAATGCCCCTCCTGCAGCCAGTACGTCACAAGCACCTTGTTTCCCCGTACTGACTGCACGAACGCTCGCTGTGTAACACGTTACATTACGCCCCGTAACGCCGGTCAGTACCCAGCTTTAAGAAACTTATTTGTCCAAAATTCTGTAGAAAGTTTAAAAGTAATGCGATGCCAGGATAAGACGACGAAACAAAAGATTGTCTTTTCTTTCATCGTCTTCAAGTTTGGCATGCTTCTATTGTTAAAAGAAAATTTGCTTGTTGCATTGTTTATTGTGATCTTCGAGATTAAGCAAGATAGCAGGCAGTAATAGCCTAGTGGTGTGACCGTCGGACTTCCAAGTCATAGATCTTGAGTTCGAACCCAAGACACGCACCGCTGGCTTTTCGGATTCATGTGCGTATTGTATAATTATCACGGAATTATTATAATTAGCAAGGAATTGCAGTTAACTTACTTTGTACTACAAAACAAAGAAGTATTGCAAAAACATACATTTGTTAGTTCTCAAGTTGCACGGAGAAATCGAGTCAAACCCAGTTCGACTTTCTAATGCACTTCGATGTGAGCAGAATGGACATTTTGCTCCTAAATGGAATAAATATTCTTCGCTCATGTGAAATCTTCAGTAAAGGAAACGCAAAGGCTTTCGGGCTGAAATATAATATTATCTATACTTCTATACTAATATTATAAAGAGGAAAGATTTGTATTTTTGGATTTTTGTATTTCTGTATGTAACGAATAAACTTAAAAAATACTGGACCGATTTCAAAAATTCTTTTGCCGTTACAAAACTACATTATCACTGAGTATTATAGGCTACGGGCGGAGCCGTGAAGACAGCTAGTACTCTATATTTTACATCTATTTCTTTTTTGCGTTGTAGAGCACCATAAATCGTTGGTCTCGCTGGTCATACAAATATCTTAACAATTGTAACGGGTAAGTAAGAAGCAGTGGCGTGCATTGGTTTTCGAACTAGGTTGGCAGGCACCAGCGATGTCGCCTTTCAATTGTACACTTAAACCCATTTCAATACGATTCAGGCCAAAATAAATCATAGCCATACACGCTTATTTTATTTATAGTAATAGTTAAAGATGCAGTAGTTAATTAAATCTTATGAGGTAGGCACTGCTTAATTGCCTATATGCAATGCACGCCACTGGTAAGAAGCCCGAAAAGTCTGACAACTGGTCTAACCTTATAATGTCGATATTACCAAGTAACTAGCAGGGATCTGATGGCAGTTGCTCCTTGTAATATACGTAATATGTCCTGGTATTCAGCCGCATCTGGTTATACTGGCAGCTGACTCCAACATAGTTGGAAAATAGGATAAGAGGAAGCTTTAAAAAAAACATGTATCTAGTAATCAAAACCATGTTTAATATAGGCTTTTTTGGTTCAGATTCATAATGGTGACTTCAGTGCTATTTGTTTTAACTTAACCAAAAGCGATTTTAGAAACACAGTCATGCTACCCGTGAGAACTGAACAAAACTTTTATACATATTGAAATAACCATATGCTGTCGTCCAAAAATGCTCGTTAGACACATAGAATTTAATAACGCTTTAAAGTTGGTCAACAGTTTTATGTCTAGACCATCTTTAAGTGTGCAATATAGGATAAGACGGTTGGATTAAATAAAAGATGTATTTCAAAAGAGATAAAACGTTTCAACATTAAATGTGACCTGAGATGGGTTCTTGCTCGGATAAAATACTCAAAGTCGAGTAAATACTAAAAAACATAACATAACATCACGCCTTTTATTTCCCGAACGGTTAGGCAGAGGTGATTTAGTACACCCTCAATTCGCCAGTTATTTTTAAGTTCCATGTAATAGAAAGCGAGCCTATTGTCATTAACCTGGCACAAATTCAGTTCAGCTACTTAGAAATTCCTAATGGAAAAACCCAATAACCCTTTGCTCGACCTGAGGATCGAACCTAGGACCCCATGCTCAGCAGTCGCACTTGCGACCCCTAAACCAACAAGGCAGTCGATCAAAAACATAATAGAGTGAAATCGAGTATATTATGATAACTTTTTATAGCTTATCGAGTATTTACTATTTGAGTATTTATATCCGGTTGCACATCTCTAGTCCTGTGTGAAACTAGTTGTACCTGTGGCTCCGTCAGAGTATTACGTTAGAACAAGAAGTTACAAACACACTTTTTCATATATTAAATGAATAGAAACGTGAAAACTTTTTACGATTTAAAAAGTAGGTACCCTGTATTTGTTTGACTGTCTTGTTGGTCTAGTGGTCGCAAGTGTGACTGCTGAGCATAGGGTTCTGGGTTCGATCCCCAGGTCGGGCAAAGTGATATTGGGTTTTTCTATTAGAAATTTTTCAGTAGCGGCCCGGAGTCTGGATTTGTGCCCGGTTAATGGCAATAGACTCGCTCCTATTACATGAGACATAAACATAACTGGCGAAATGGGGGTGTTACTATACACCTCTGCCCAACCCTTCAGGGAATACAAGGCGTGATGTTATTTTATGTTTATGTACCCTGTATAATCTTTTCTTCCAAAATCTGTTCCATATGTTAGCCGTAAAGACGTAACAAGCAAAGATACAGACACACTCGCAATCTCTTTTAAAACATTGGAAAGGAGTAAAAGAGAAAACAACATTCTCTCTTGTCGTTTTCATTTTACTTCTTCAGTTTAAATAACCATACAAAACCAACCATATTGGTTTGCAGTGCAAACATAAAGTTTTGGTCCAGTATTCACTCAACAATCAATAGCTAGGCTGTGGGAGTAATTGATGGGACGACGCGATCTATCTATACACGTCACAGAGTATCTATGTTTTTATTTTTGTTTGAAGTTGTCGGTTTACAGACTATGTCGTCACTCGTTGATACCTAGATATTATCATGTAGATATAGTTTCTGAATAAAATATAAGAAATTTCATTTTGCGAAAAATACACATTAGCGACTGCTGATCGTGGGGTCCTGGATTCAATTCCCAGGTCGGGCCAAGTGTTACTGAGTTTTTCCGTGTGGAATTACTCAGTAGTAGCTCGACGTTTGTATTTGTCCCCGGTTGTACTCTCGCCCCCTATTATATGGGACTTAAACATAAGTGCTAAATGCTACCATACATCTCTGCCCAACCCTTTGGGAAATACAGGCGTGATGTTATGTTAAATAAACGAACCTTTGATTTTGAAACATTCAGTAAACAAAAACATGTTTATATAATGTCATAAGTGATAATAAAAAAATAGTGTGTCTTATTTCCAAAATCATACGTAAGCCTTTAAGCCTGCCTTTCACATTATTCGTACCTCAAAAACCTTTTCTAACCACAAAATCACTAAATCAATTAATTCCAACGCCACGCAATCTTAATACAAGTAGCTACATAATTATTATATGTACCTATACCAAGATCCTAATTTCAAAGTCCAATTACTTCCCTACACCGCTGACAGGCGGCGTCGCGCTGTCGTACAAAGTTTAGAACATAACCGATTCCAACAAGTTCTTGCGAACGTTGCACATGACACTTAATTTCTTCGTCGCCTTAAGCGCTGTGCCTTAAATGTATGGAAAGGGGTAAAATACATTATGTATGTTTCCCAATTACCGTATTTGGATTTTGGAACGAATTTATACATACAATTTATACAGTTTATACAGTAACTAGCGACCCGCCCCGGCTTCACACGGGTGCAATGTAGATACTAATATGATGCATATAAACCTTCCTCTTGAATCACTCTATCTATTGCTGAAAACTGCATTAAAATCCGTTGTGTAGTTTAAAAGATCTAAGCGTACAGACAGCGGGAGCGACTTTGTTTTATACTATGTAAAGATTGTGTACTGTTTATTCTTATGCCTAGCCTTTTCCCAACTATGTTGGGGTCAGCTTCCAGTCTAACCAGATGCGGCTGAATACCAGTATTTTACACGGAGCCTACCTCCGCAACCCAGTTACTGGGCAATTCCGATATCCTAACGTTAGACCGGTTGTCAGACTTTCGGGCTTCTGACTACCCGTAACGACTGTCATAGGTATTCGTATGACATCCAGGTAATTCTGTACTGTATGGTATTTATTTGGTACAATTATGATTTGAAGGGCTCGTTTCTAATTACCGTGCGGATCGTACGATCTGCGGGACCCTCTTTCATGAAAGGCAAGCGTTCATCTAGCTACCCCTGCCTTACAAAATGCAATATCCCGCATCCATTCTACATGTATCTCTTTTCATTCTCCTACATTTTTAACAAAATGGTATAGGTCGAAGTAGGTATGTCCACCGATGTCGTAAAACCCACGACCTTATGATCGCTAAGCGTCCATCCAATTCCCAGTACCGTTTCACTTCAGATTACAGGCGTATTCTTTTTCAGTCTTTGACTGAATTTACAAAATAATAAATAGTACCTTCTAGTACTTAGTAGACAAGGCCGTGGCCAGGGAGGAAGGGGTTTGGAGTTCAAGCCCTCCCGAAACCACAGACAATTAAATTACTTTTAAAATTAAAAACCATATGCACTCGTTATTGTAATTGATTTTCTTGCTCAGGGTGCAAGCCCCCAATCAAAATTCCCGGCAACGGCGTTATCAGTAGTTACTATGTACAAAAATCTTACTCAATAACCTTATGCGTAAAATATCTAGATAAATGAGTTCCGCACGTTTGAAATTGAGCTTTAATGTCAGGCGAGAGCGCTCCTATTCCACTGTACGTTCACGCTCTTATTACATTTCGGTTCGGCCATCACTAACATTCGGTTCATGTTTCACTCCGGAGGTGAAGCGGCGCGTTCATGTTGTCATACCTAAACCGTGTAGAAAGACATGCCTGGTGGCGTATTATGACGTGTTAAAATTATAATTGTTCCGTTGTGAGAATGTGACGGCGCTATACGACGTACATAGCCGCGTCACTTTCTCTCACCAGAACAATGATGGTTTTAACACGTCATAATAATGCCCCAGCTCACAACGTTATACCGTCTTTTGTGTAAAATAAACACCTTACACTTTGTATGCATACCGTCTCGAGACTTGTAGTTTAACCTTTTGAACGCCAGAGCATAAATACGTCGTCGTACCCCCCACGCCAAGGTAACTGTAATCCCATCGTTTTTGTCACATATTTGTGACGGTGGCGTACAGGGTAAACTTTCGTTTGTCACATATGTGTGACAATGGCGTCCAAAAGGTTAAAAGCGATTTGATCGAGCTCCATTCTAACCATTTTGTAGCGTGTCAACGACTGAAATCGCTTGAGCACTTTAAATTGTAAAAGCTTTACTCACAGGAGATTGTCACCGACTTTCCGTTTTCTATTAGGAACATGAAATATAGAATAGGTGCGCTATTCCGAGTATTTCACAGTTCCGCGCCGATCTTTGAGCGAAACGGAATAAAGAGGGTGCTTAAATTATCCCTCACAGTCTTGAAAGTTGGCTTAAAGAAAGTATATAGTACCTACTGTACTTGTGATAGGTAGTGATATTCGCCAAATTAGGCAGGGTAAGTATTTATTCTGACAACGTATAAGTGGCTTAAGGGTGTTATGGCTGACATAGCATAATTATAGCCCATTACTGTTCAACTGCTGGACGCAGGCTTCTTCAGAGGAATAAGTCGACCACGAAAAAAACCAAAAAAAAGCATGTGTATGGCGTAAGGTATCAATTCCTTTGTTAGAGATTTTGTGATAACATGCGATGTCTTTAACTTAATATGCAGCATTTTGTTAGACATGTATCAACAAGTATGTATGACGTCACCTTACTTTCTCTTAGGTACTAGGAGACCAGAACCAAAGGGGAGGCACTAAGTGCATTGAAACTATGAATAATACATACGCGCTGAGAGATTGCAAGCCAATCGCTTGCGTAGACTACAGCTAGGTATAGCAATCTCTGCTAACTCTTATCGTAACCTGATGTGACGTCTGCAGAATTAATAGTGGCTTTTGTTTACGTAATGCTGAACCATTTCCCGATTAATAAAAAACCTTTTTATTTCTATTGGACTGCTTGCGGATGGTCCTTGCAGACGGCTTCCACGTAACGGCAGATTATCGGTGAGATCTGATGGGTCTCCAGCCAATGGGATATAAAAACAGGTAGTTTACCTATACTTATAGGTACGCTCCGGATCAGATTTTTGCACAAGTAGTGCTGTGCTCATTTTCCAAATACATGCTTTATTTCAACATTAAGAGACAATTATATTAAATACACGTTAGACACAATTATTTACCTATAAAACTGAATTATCCTAATATATGTATACAATATAAATCTTAACTACTATAATACAAATCTAAGGTAAAACAATCAAAGGGAATCAAAAAATTCGTCCGCATCGCTATCAACAGGAAAAGTGCCCAAAAGGCTGGCAGCATTGCCACGTTGTATGGCAATGCTGATTCTTTGGCCAAAAAATAGGCCAGCCCTATGATCACGAGAAGTGGACCAACCGCTTGGTCCCCATCCCACTCGGACCCCATGGCCCTAGTGTTTCAACCCCGAACGGCTCAAACATATAAGTCCCAAAAAGATTGGAGTATTTGCGCCGTTTGAGGTTTGCCGCACCTGCAGCAGATACCTATACATGCTTGTTTTCATAGACATCTATATAAATAAATATGTCTGTTTGTAATATCAAAATAACAGCTTACTAAGTGCATATGAAAGTACCTATATACGATACTTATAATTAATTTAAAACAATTTTTAAATTTTTTGTTTGTCTGTGTGTTTGTTTCGGATAATCTCCGAAACGGCTGGACTGGTTTTGACGGGACTGGCACTGGCAGATAGCTGATGTTTTAAGTAGTAACTTAGGCTTGACCGCGACCCCGGCCGAACGGTCAGGAGAAGGAACACCGTTGATTTTTACCCGGTAAGAGTCCGGCAGACCCCCTCGTCTTTCCCGAGCGAGGTACATCCAAGAGGATTTTCCAACGGAAAAAAATAAAAAAAGGCCACTTTTATTAAAGAAAAGAAATGGAATTAGGGTTTCGCGTAAAAAAAATAAAACCCATCCGTCTTCTACGCAGACGATGTCGCGGGCACAGCTAGTTATAACTATATTCCCACAAATGTCCTATTCATCGACCTCGTAAAAGATAACATTAAAATAGTTTATAATAAAATTCAAAATCCATTGTTTGTTAATTTTAGAAAAAAAGTTCAAACTATTATTATAAACATCCTCACGCCGCCATTAAAAAGAATACGACCGTCAGGTGCCTGCAAATAAAACCGTATCCTCACTGATCAAAAACAAACACTGCAATCTTTTTTTTGTTGCCATGGCAACACGGGTTGGGACATCGAGCCATGTCATAAGCACGACGTGGAGTGACATTTAGAAACCACAAAAAACGGACATAAAATTTTGACGGTACTGCGTCAACAGCATGTAACTGACGCACGATGTTAAATGTTTGGATGTGCGGTTACCCCGCAGATAATAAAGCTTCTCTTTCCAGAAGAGAAAACAGAAGACGAGGAAATTGTGTTTAAGCAGCATTCTCTTGTTCACTAATCCTTTTACTAAGCGTAGTAATGACGGTGATATAACTAGATATGGGAAGCGGATAAATACTCACATAGTAAATACTGACTCGTTGGTCTAGTGGTGGTAAGCGCGACTGCTGATCATGAAGTCGCGGATTCGATCCCCAGGTCGAGCAAAGTGTTATTAGGTTTTTCCATGGGAAATTTCTCAGTAGTAGCTGGGAGTTTGGATTTGTACCCGTTTGAGGGCAATAGGCTCGCCCTCTATTATATAGAACTTAAACATAACTGGCGAAATGAGAGTATTACTATTCACCTCTGCCCAATCCTTCGGGGAATACAGGCGTGATGTTATGTTGTGTTAGTAAATACTCAATAACCAATAAAAAAATTGTAAATACTCTTTTTCATTGTATTTTTGAGGAGTATTTACTCGACCGCGAGTAGTTATCTGAGTAAGACTTCGTCTCTAAATATAACACAATATTTTAATTTAGTCTTCTTCTTCTTAGCGTGTCGATAGCAGTCTAAATTAAGTCAGCTCAGAACTTAGCTAATAGTTTAGCATTATCAGTAGTTCCTGTAACGTGTAGGTATCAGGGCACGCAGTGCATGATGTCAAGTGTCCCATCGTTTGTGGAACAGCACCACAGTTACACTCCAAGCTGGAGTCGTCTATGCATAAACGTAAATAAACGTTTAATATAATGAAGATTTGGCCTAACGCAGCCATTGTAATAATAATCAAACATCCGAGAAACATGTAAACATAGATGTAAAGTTTACGAGTATTTCCTCATTTATTACTAGTGTTGCGTCATCCTTTGTTGTCACGGGTTATTATAGAACGGTGGCCGACCTGTTATTACTGACACAATTGTGTTCTTTGAACGTAAAATGCCACTTGTGCTATGAAAAGTATGCAGCGTAGCTTATGTATATTATGGATTTTATGGATGCAGAGGTTCCCAAATCAAGTTACGAATCAAGTTGTAATTGAGTCACCAATTGTAATTTGGTTTGTAATTGTATGTGTAATTATTTTTGTGAAATAAATTTATTTATTTACTAGCTGCCCGGACAGACTTCGTTCTGTCAAAAGTTATTGGCCTGTAGTGGGAAAAGAAAAGTGTTTATTTTACTATTTTTCACGCAATTTTTATGTTTTTTCTCTCCATAAGAAACTTCCTTCTGCCTTAAGGAATATATAAAAAAAAGTAGCCGAATTGGTCAAGCCGTTCTCAAGTTTTGCGCTTAGCAACATATTTGACGATTCATTTTTATTTAAATAGATTTATGTTGATAACGCTCAGAAAAAAGTTCATTTTAGAACGGAAAACATTAGTTAAAAATTGCTTCTACTTTTTCATGGGTCTTCTCTTCTTTTCGTGTGGTTAGTGACTTACCTGATGTCAGAGTTTATGCCGCCCATGGGCCTCTGACTCGGCTTCACAAGCCGTCGAGAAATATCTCTCAGGCATGCCGGTTTCCTCCGATGTTTTCCTTCACCGTTTATAAACAAGTGATAATTATACAATACGCACATGCACCCGAAAAGTCAGAGGTGCGTGCCTTGAGTTCGAACTCGAGACCTACGACTTGGCAGTCCGCTGGTCACACCACTAGGTTATCGCTGCTGTGATGTGTGTGTGTGTGTGTGTTTTCGTAGGTGAGTCAAGCCATTCCCAGAGACCGTTAGTTATCTTAAAGACGATCAAGGTCAGTTTCAGGCGATTTCTCGCAGAACCTTTGCCTTCTCACCTCCTTAGCCTTTGGCCGGTTACAATACCCCAAAGGCCGATTGGGGCTATCTATATTAACCCAAGAACTAAGTGATATAAAAGCTTCACATTGTTTTAAAGCGTTACTTCACTAATCAATAATCGCTAAAAAACTTTAAAGTTAAACGGTTTTATTTTTCACTAGCGGCCCGTCCCGGCTTCGCACGGGTGGACATTTTTCCTGTTTTTGCAACGTTTTTCATTTATGCTTCGCTCCTATTGGTCGTAGCGTAATGTTGTATAGCCTATAACCTTCCTAGATAAATGGACTATCCAACACAAAAAGATTTTTTCAATTCCAACCAGTAGTTCCTGAGATTAGCGCGTTCAAACAAACAAACAAACTCTTCAACTTTATAATATTAGTATAGATTACCTCTGCAGCATCAGGATTTAAGGATTGAAGGTTGAAATTATTGCAATGTTGTATTATCATGGATATTGAATTTGTGTGCGAAGTTTCAAGAGAAACGGTTAAGCAGAAGTAGGTAAAAAATTTGTCGCAAGATTTGAATCAAACAAATATACGAAGTGAAGCTAATTAAAGCCGTTTAAAAATAAGTTAGACAAAACTGTAATAACATAACATCACGCATATATTCCCCGAAGGGTTCGACAGAGGTGTATAGTAACACTCTCAAATCGCCGTTATATATAAGTCCCATGTAATAGGGGCGAGCCTATTGACATCAACCGGGCACAAATCCAGACTCCGACCTGCTATTAAGAAATTCCTAATGGAAATATCTTATAACACTTTACCTGGCCTGGGAATCGAACCCACGACCTCACGATGAGCAGTCGACGACGAAACTGTAATAAAATAATAGGCATATAAATATAACTCACGATAAATATCTTAGCTTTCGACCGCTTAATATGATGACCAGTACAATGTCTGACAAATCCGATTACTTTGACCATCCTATCTATATAAATATAATACGGACACAATAGATTCCCACTAAATCGGAGATAAGTCCCAGATAGGCCAAGCCTTTATCATGGACTCAAGTTTTGCGTATTCGGCCATTTCATATTGTTGGCGACTGTACCTTTAGCCCAAAGAAGATTATGTTCTATCTTTTTTTTGAATAAGTTGGAGATTTGGTTAGATCACGTGTGGAGAGGTTCTTTTTAGTATCTTAATTAGAATATTAAAGGATATAAGTTATGTATTTAATAAATTTTGTAATATAAACATTAACCTTCTTCAACTAAGCTTATGTACTTTTCTTATTATGCTTACTGTACAGTAAGCATAATAAGAAAATGGACATTGTTAAAAGTATTAAAAATGTTCATGTTTTGTAAAAAATACTTAGGGATGATTTCCACCAAACGGCTCGCATCGCATCGGATCGGAAATTATACGAACGAATGCGGCGACAGCCGATCGCGTCCGACAGGATTTTGACGCATACGATCGGCTCCGTACCTTCGCTTGCGAACGTATCCGTTTCTGCGCCTAGTCAAATAGTTTCATTATTTAGCACAGTCTCAATATTTAGCTAACTGTTTAAATAAGAGCAAATTATAAATAATTTTCGCCTATAAAGTATGAATTCCAAAATAACAAAATAATATATTAATGAAAATGACTGTAGTATTAGGACATTTACAGTTTTTTCCGAAATCATAATCGTAACCACAACACTTACAACTTGACTTTGACTTTTGTGAAGTGTTTACTTTTAAAAAGTCGTAAATAACAAGAGCACACTCAAAACGAAACATCCCTAATAATTTTATTAAAACTATTGTAAAAAGAAGCCCAGTTCCGAATCGCGTGTGGATTCAATAAATTTGGTCTGTAATTGGCCCACTAGAGAGTCCGTATTTGCTTGACATAGATCCACTACATAATAATACCTATATACTACATGTTTGTGTGTCGATTTTTAACAGAATACTGCATATTACGTCTCGGGGGGCTCGTGGCTAAATACCAACCGCGCGGATCATACGATTTGCGAGGTTAAACTGAGCTTGCCGCAGTCATTAAGTGGATGGGTGACCGTTCGTTACGTTACACAGTCGGTCCGGGGTGTCATACAAATAGTACCTATGACAGTCGTTACGGGAAGTCAGAAGCCCGAAAGCCTGACAACCGGCCTAACCTTAGGGTACCTATTGGTATTGCACAGTTACCGGTGTGTGAAGGTCTGATGGCAGTCGCTCCGTGTAAAATACTGGTATTCTGCCGCATCTGGTTAGACTGGAAGCTGACCCCAACATAGTTGGGAAAAGGTTAGACAGAACGAACTGCATATTACGACCGTTGGAATAATCTAAATTAATCCCATGCAGGGTCATACTCTGTCACCAGCTGATAACGGGGTTTGAAGGAATTACACGAATTCAGCTGTATTTTATTAAGGCTTCAGTTTAACATAACATCATCACGCCTAGCATCACTCCCCGAAGGGTTCGGCAGAGGTGTTTTTTTAGCTCACCCTCGTTTCGCCAGTTATGTTCAAGTCCCATGTAATAGGGTGCGAGCCTATCGAGACTCCGGGCTGCTACTGAGAAATTCCTGATGGAAAAACCGAATAACACTTTGCCCGACTTGGGGATCGAACCCAAGTCCCCCATGCTCAGCAGTCGTGCTGGCGACCACTAGACCAACAAGACAGCCAACAAGGCTTCAGTTTATTTTTTGAATCCACATGTTAACAAAACTAGTCAGTTCCCGCGTCGATCTCACCGGTGCTGTAATTGGGCGCCGGCTTGAGAGCCTGAGTCGCTTGACACAGATCCGCGATACGTCCAACCTTGTACCTGAACTGTATGAGATAATGGCACTACAAGCTTGTGGGGTTATCTTTTTAGCCTATTACTAGATTATTTTAGACTGCGTCGAATGAACCATACACATCTAAAGGTATTAATTTTAGAAGCTTTTATAGTATAGGATCTATTAATCAAGAAGCTTATGTGCAGGCAATTTCCCTGTCAATGTGATATTACAGTTTTGCTGTCCTTCTGGTATTCCAGAACCGGTCATAATGCATCATAAGTAGAGGGTGCAGTAACAGAGTCTTCAAGTCGCTACTAAGGGCGATGCCTCATTAGTGCGTTGCGTTGCGTCGTCGCAACGGATCAACGCATTGTATGCCACACCTGCGCTGCGACGACGCACGACGTCGCAGCGCAAGAGGATGACGCACGCACCTCAGTCAGTCTCGTTTGCCCCTCTAGCAGTGGAACACTGTCCGTCGTCGCACCGGGGCACCGACAGCGCAGCGTATCCCCTCCCCCCGCTTCGTCTCTCGTCCGCCGGTCCGTTGAAACATCGCGTGCGACGACGCAACGCTTTAATGTGGCGTGTCATTTAAAATATATGGAAAACGACGCAGCGTTGACGCTGCGACGACGCAACGCACTAATGAGGCAGAGCTCTAACCTAGCTGAATGGCTAATCTTTTTCCACGGCATACGATACGAGAAAAGTAAAAAATGATGTCATAGGGTTGTCCCAGACGGTCGTTCCAAGGGTTCGGAACATGGAGATACACATAGCAACCACTCTTTTCCTTTAAATCACTATCTTTCATCTTTACCTGGATGTTTAGACTACTTATTCAAACGCAAGTCGATTTGCTTTTCACAAGCCAAGAAAAACACGGCAAAGTCCCGTAAAAGCTAGGAAGACGAATAATATGTAACAATGATTCTTATCTCCTGAAGATTTTCTGAAATATTAAACATTAAAAAAACGGCCAAGTGCGAGTCGGACTCGCGCACGAAGGGTTCCGTACCATTATCTATAAAAACGGCAAAAAAATAATGTCTGTTGTATGGGAGCCCCCTTAAATATTTGGTTTATTTTAATTTAATTATTTATTTTTAAAGTGAATATATAAATATTCTGTGAATATTTCAAGCGTCTACCTGTTGCCGTTATCAATATTGAGTAAAAAGAGGCAACAGAAATACATCATCTGTGAAAATTTCAACTGTCTAACTATCACGGTTCATGAGATACAGCCTGGTGACAGACGGACGGATGGACAGCGGAGTCTTAGTAATAGAGTCGCGTTTTACGCTTTGGGTACGGAACCCTAAAAACACAGTAAGCTCACAAGCTTTCAGTATTCGCCACAACATGTTAAGCAAAAGTAGCCAGTTAAGTTTCTGAGTCGATTCTCTTCGAGTTCCTCCTGTAATTAGACGGATGCGGCTTGAGAGTTCCAAAGTTGCTTGACACAGACCCAACGATACCGGATACATACTAATGTAGGTACCTGTTTACGTATGTAACGAAGTTAGAATGATATATAGAACTGCCAAGTAACTATTTATATTCACGATATTCCTCCCAAAAATTAAAAGTAAGTGATCATTATATAAAATTTCTTTTGATATAAAATGAAACTTTTCATATTAATATAATATAAAATCACGCTTATATTCCCCGAAGGGATGGGCAAGGTATATAGTAACACCCTCATTTCGCCGATATGTTTTAAGTCCCGTGTAATAGGGGGCGAGCCTATTGCCATCAACCGGGTACAAATTAAAACTCCGGGCTGCTATTGAGGAATTCTACACGGAAAACCCCAATAACACTTTGCCCGACTTGGGAACCGAACCCAGGACCCCACGATCAGCAGTCCCGGTTGCCACCACTAGACCAACGAGGGAGTTTTATATTCATAATATTATAAATTAAAATGTATTCTTGTAACAAATTTTGTTAGAGTAGAGAATACTTAAAAGAATTTTTTTAAAAATAACATCACGCCTTGTATTCCCCGGAGGGTTCGGCAGAGGTGTTTTAGGAGCACACTCGTTCGCCAGTTATGTTTAAGTCCCATATAATAGGGGGCTAGCCTATTGCCATTAATCGGGCACAAATCCAGATACCGGGCTTCTACTGAGAAATTCCTAATGGAAAAACACAATATCACTTTGCCCGACCTGGGGATCGAACCGAGAACCCTATGCTCAGCAGTCACGCTTTCGACTACTAGACCAACAAGGCAGTTAAAAGAATTATATCGTCATTATTGTAGGCAATATGCTAAAGTTAGTGAAATGTGTTTATTTTTTTGCCAATTTAATTTTTTTAAGTTTCATTTTGTATGCCACACCGTGGCAAAACATGTAAGGCCAATTAATAAACCAACCTAACATCTTACATTGCAACTCCTAATTGCAATGTACACTCATGTATTCACAAATCTATACTAATATTAGGTCCCCACCTATGAAATTGGCGTTTTGTATGGAGAATTTTAAAGAAGTTGCATTTTTCATACTAACATTTTCTTAATTTATTTAACAACTATGAACACGAATGTTATAAAACTTTTATGCACTATTGTTTAAAAACTAAGATAAAGTATGCGACTTAGAATATGCGACAAAAATAAGTTTTGGCTAAGTTAACACAAAAATAGTGGTCATTTCTGCTAACAAAAAGAGGAGTCATTTTTAAGGCATTTTTTGTGTTTAGAAAACTATAAGTAATAAGATTTTTTTACTATTGGTAGTTGTCTATGATGGTCATTATTCGATATAATATCAAGCAATTAATGAATCTTTTAAATCATAGAAGTGACGAGGATTTCTATTTGTGAGAAAAAACGCCAATTTCATAGGTGGGGACCTAATATTATAAAGCTGAAGAGTTTGTTTGTTAGTTTATTTAAACGCGCTAATCTCAGGAACTACTGGTTGGAATTGAAAAATTCTTTAGTGTGGGATAGTCCATTTATCGAGGAAGATTATAGGCTATATAACATCACGCTACGACCAATAAGAGCGGAGCATAAATGAAAAATGTTGCAAAAACGGGAAAAATGTCCACACGTGCGAAGCCGGGACGGGCCGCTAGTAAAATTATATTTATCTTTTATCTTTATTACATTGAGAACAATAATTTAATTAGCTCCTGTGATAATTAAATTCTAAATTCAGAAATGTAAACGTACGTTAATGCTCACTGAATAAAAAGAATGCAAAAATTGTTAAAAAAGAGTCCATTTTAGTAAATTTAGAAGTCCTCTCCGTAATTGGCCGGTGACGGTTTAAGTGCTCCACAGTTGCTTGACACAGATCTCGCGATACATTGTACTTACTGAAATGTATGAGGTAATGGTACTACAATTTTGTACCTCAAGTTTGCGGCGGATGTAGAACAATAACCTTATAGGTATCAAAATTAATGACCCTAACTGCCTCGTTGGTCTAGTGGTGGCAAGCACGACTGCTGATCATGAGGTCCAAGTTTGGATTTGTGCACGGTTGATGGCAATAGGCTCGCCCCCTATTACATGGGACTTAAGCATAACGGCGGAATGAAGGTGTTATTATACACCGCTGCCCAACCCTTCGGGGAATACAGGCGTGATGATATGTTATATTAATTACTCTTATTTTGAAATTGAAGGTCGTTCTTCTTACCGCAATATAGATTAACGTCGATTATTGCTTCGCTGTCGAGTAACCCGATACTTGATTAAGAATGACAATATTATTATTTTTATTATATTTCCTATTATATTTAGTTTTGCCAATAACTTTGTTTGTAATTGAAATAAACAACAGTTCTTCTAGTATGAATCTGATGTAAATCTTTACATAGTATAAAACAAAGTCACTCCCGCTGTCTGTACGCTTAGATCTTTTATACTACGCAACGGATTTCAATGCAGTTTTCAGCAATAGATAGAGTGATTCAAGAGGAAGGTTTAAATGCCCCACATTAGTATCTACATTGCACCCGTGCGAAGCCGGGGCGGGTTGCTAGTATGTATTATAACAATTTATTTGATAACATGATTTATCCATACAGGAACAAATGCATACATAATACTTTATCAAGCGTCACGGTGTTACGTCAATAGATCAACATTTAATTCTGATGTATCGTCTAACTCGTCATGCAGCTTCCGGGTCCCCCAGACAATAACACGTGTCTATTAATTAGGAATATCTAGGATATCTGCCAATATATTCTAGTAGGCAAACGGCCTACAACCGTCATTATGATAATGTGTGGGAAGTCAATATCTGGGAAACGTTTTCCGACTGATATGATGTGGTACGTCAGTCGTCTGTCTTATCCTGGAATATACATCCGAGTAAATTGATAAGCTGAATGGCAGCAGAGTAAACTACAATAATGACTGTCGGTTTGATTCTCACATCGAGATGTATTTGTGCGTCAGGGACTTATATTCTGGTATGTGCTGAACTGGATTTGACGCACCTGCTAGGTACACAGCACTAACATAGGTACCTACTGTTTTTTTAATTTGTTTTTTTAGCAGTTATTACTGTTTCTTTGTGGGCTCGTGGCTAAATAACAACCGCTCCGATCGTACGATTTGCGAGGTTAAGCTGCGCTTGCCGCGGTCAGTCCGTGGATGGGTGACCATTTATTACACATCGAGACCCCTCCGTGCTTCGGAGAGCACGTTAAGCCGTCAGTCCCGGGTGTCATACAAATACCTATGACAGTCGTTACGGGTAGTCAGAAGCCCGAAAGTTTGACAAACGGTTTAACCTTAGGATATCGGCATTGCCCAGTTACTGGGTTGCGGAGGTCTGATGGCAGTCGCTCCGTGTAAAATACTGGTATTCAGCCGCATCTGGTTAGACTGGAAGCTGACCCCAAGATAATTGGGAAAAGGCTAGAGGACTGTGTTTCTTTATTTTTTTCTTTCTTTCTTTTCTTTTCCATGTAGTTCGTTTACTTTGTGTTATATCTGTGAGGAAACTGGATATACAGGTAGTTCCATTGTCACTATCAGGCGGTTTAGAAAAACATGTCTACTGACTACTAAAAATTTATAATAAACTGCCAAAAAGTTGGAAGCATTTAAGTGATGTAGCCTTCAAAAATAAAGTAAAGAATTTTCTAGCAGATAAAGCCTATTATAATATTAATGAGTTTTTGGCTGAAGGTTTTCAACATTCTACATAATTTAATGTAATTATATAATATAATCATATTTTTTATTTTTTTTTATTTTATTTGTATGCCATTGATTATGGCAAACATGATGATGATCTCTATTGTTACTTTAACATCTTGCATATATGCTGACAATTGTTTTTGTATGTATGTACACTCATGTTTGAGCAAATAAAAATTATCTATCTATCTATCTAACTGTTTGTCCACCTTGTATAATTAGAATGATGCCTGCAAAATGGAGAAACTATGAGGCCATTATACCATAATTACACACATTACATTACTAAATTACACGATTTTGGGTTTAAGTGTTTTCGATTCATAAACACAGATTTATATCTGTATTCAAATTTTGTTAAAAAGACTATTAACCAATTTTTATTTTAAAACAAAACGAAAAAACCTTTGCATTACATTCTAACACACACCCAGAGACTACCTACATAATTATATAAAAAATACAATCAACAAAAAAAACTTGAAAAAAAATCCAATCGTCGACGTCAATATCAGATTGTCAAACAAAAAAACGCACCCTAATACCACACATACAATCGCAACTTTTTCTGTAGATAAAAAAACTCGTGCACATGCAATACCAACATTAGCTTTTACAGTATTTCCCAGAATAGACTGCAGTGGCTTTATATTTGGTTTTTCACCATTATTTTATTGTACTTTGCACTCTATGATATAGGCAAAGATAATTGCTTTATTAAGACTAAAGGTTCGTTTATAGTTAGATTAGAGCGTGTATAAATATTTAGTAGGGAAATGTTGAAACTCGAAACTCGACAATTCAAAATGATTTACCTAGAAGGTATACTTTATTTAATAAACGTTATTCGAGAAAACAACTAATGAAACTCAAAATGAACAACTACACAGTGGCACAGAGTAAGGATCTCTCTTTATACTGTGACAATAGTTCGCAAAATACTAACTAAGGCCACAAATATAAAAACTTTAAAAAATATTAGGTATGAAAAAAAAACGCGACTGCTGACCGTGAGGTCCTGAGTTCGATCCCCAGGTCGGGCAAAGTGTTTTCCAGTAGCAGCCCGGAGTCTGGTTTTGTGCCCGGTTAATGGCAATAGACTCGCCCCCTATTACATGGGACTTAAACATAACTGGCGAAACGAAAGTGTACTAAAAACACCTCTGCCGAACACTTCGGGGTATACAAGGCGTGTGTTATGTTATGGGAAAAAAATGATTTTGTTTGACTAAAAAAGTACCTGCCTAAATAAAAATCATTTTTCGTTGAAAAATTATAAATAAAAATAATAAAAAACTTTCGTAAAGATCCAAGCCGTTGTAACTGATCGCCTGTGGTCGGTGCCCTATCAAAAGATTCACTGATCCCGAAATAGCTCAGCATAAGTTCCACGTCGTTGGATCAGAGCTGAACAGAGCAATAAGGCAATAACCGCAAAGGTTATATGCAATAACGAGCGTCGGATGGACCGCCGAGGGTTGCCGAAGTGGCCCGAACCCGATTGACACCGATACCGGCTTCATCTGGTTTGAACTGCTTCGGAAGTAAAAAAAAAAATATTGGTATTGATGAATAGCAGTTTAGTGAGCTTTATTTATAGAAGTTAATCGGGGATGAGATTTCGCGAGATATTATCATTAGTTTTTGAAATACAGTTATAATATTGGACACATTTTATATTATTACTTTAATATACTTGGGGGGGGGGGGGGGAAGAACCGCTCCGATCATACGATTTGCAAGGTTAAGCTGCGCTTGCCGCGGTCAGTTGTCAGGTCTGACAACCGGTCTGGCCTTAGGATATCGGCATTGCCCAGTTACTGGGTTGCGCAGGTCTGATGGCAGTCACTCCGTGTAAAATACTGTTATTCAGCCGCTACTGGTTAGACGAGAAGCTGACCCCTAGATAATTGGGACAAAGCTAGGAGTAAGAGTACTGCATCTTTAAAACCACTACAATAGCGACATTACAATATATTGGTAGATTGTGACATAACGTTAATTACATAAGATTTTAATAAGAAAATCTATAATAGTCAGAGTATTCATTATATTTTTCTTTCGTTTCAGGTTCCATAAAGTCTACAAATGAGTTCCTGTCACCTAGAGTGTGAGTAAAAAAAACCGTTTTCATTACTTTGTGGTACAAAAGAAAATAGTTATTTATGACGACTGGAAATGTTAAATACTTTTCAAAAGAATTGCCATCACAAGTCTGGGAAGTTGTGACAAGTTTGACATTTCTCTTTATTTTCGCCAAATGAAACTGCACCTTTTTTAAATTGGATTCTCGAATGGATGGATGAAAATAATAAATGTTTTTTGTTAGTCATTTCAATAGCATTTGTCGCTGACAGTTTAGGTTGTCGTCTATTTTAACGACATGTTGACATGTTATCGAAAGTTTTTTTTTCGCAAAATATGCCTGTAATATTGTTACAGTTATTTTGTTCTCACTTGATACTATAAATATCTATTAGCGATTTGTAAATTAGGACTTAATGGTAATATTGTTTTCTTAATAACAAAAATATATTTTCTACTTAGAGACTATTAAGCCGGATTTTCACTATGAGATATAATGTATATCATATCACGAGATATACATGAAATCCCACGACTGGAATATAATATATATTATATCTAAGTGTAAAGGCACAAAACAGATAGGTACAGAAGTCAATCACATGTATGTACTTCACTTTTCATACCTACGCTCGGCGGTCGCTCTATCTATATATCTATCTCCCTTAAGCGCATGGCACTCGCGCTCGCACTCACTCGCTCTCTAGTCCCAAACAGTCCGAGATATCGTGTCCGTGAGCAGTGTCTATGTATGCATTGCTCGAGCGCACTTGTATGTAGATTGACTTCTGTACCTATCTGTTTTGTGGTAAAGGGTTGTATTAAAAATTACGGTGAGCGATATTAATTTATATCCCGGGATATAATATAATATATCCCATAGTGAAAAGCCGGCTTTATGATCAAATACCCAAACGCTACTCAAATTTAAGTTGCCGTTAAGTCTCGTGCTGTCACTGTCACTTCGCCTTAAAATGACAGTGACAGCACGAGACTTAACGGTAACTTAAAATTAAATAGCGTTTAAGTATTTGGCCATTACGGTGTTTGTTTTAAAATTAACTAAATGAAAGAAAGAAAAAGAAAGAAAAGTTATTTATTCGCGCCAACATGACGCACAAAATAAAATAAAAGTAACAAAACTGAATACAAGCTTGGGGAAAAATATGCGTCACATCCGCGCAAAACGGCCATCGCTCAGCATAATGCTGTGTCTCACGTGCGAGACAGAGCCACCAGCGAAGGATATCTTCTTTTTCGATGTTAGTCAACGTTACATTTTTAAAAACGGTGAAATCTCACTACATCCATGTGCAAACAGGTGTGGGTTCAAACAGGTACTCCAACCCTGAAAAGTTACAAAAACATGAAAAAAAACATGTAAAAATAATGTATCCACAGTCTACGTAGGATATTTTCATATTTGATTTTTCAATTTAAATTCCATACAAGCATAATTTTAAATAAATTTCAATTTGAGTTTAAAATATAATTATTCCACTACCGTAACAAAGCAAAAATTAATTTAAAACTTGAAAATGCTAGACTAAAACGTTATTTTTATCGTCAAACAGAACGAGACGACGTGGATGTCATGCCGTCATACATAATGCATTGCGAATATTTAAATAGTTTAGTCTACCGTACTTTAATTATGAACAAAAGAAAATACAATTTTACATTCTGCAGCAATTCTCTTTTATTTACCTTTAATAGCGTTTAAAAGGAACGATAATGGATTTTGTAAGCGCCAAATTGAAAAGAAATAAGGTACCTTCGTTCATAATGTAAGTAGATACTTTTCTATTAAATTAAAAGATAAAAGAAATATCATCATCATTATTGTTTGGTATCAGTCTATAAAATTTTAGTTTTATCGAGTCTATAGCGGGTTCAATTAGCCTTTAAAACAGCCATTTCAATGGATGATTGCGGGTCTCCTTTTTTATTTACTGAAACTTTTACTATATAACCTTCACAAATGACCCGTGATGCGCTCCGCTTTCGATTACCTAAAAACGGCGCATTTTTCGCGTATATACAATATACGCCATACAATACAACACAACATTCATCACCAATAGGAGCGCGTTTCTTACGTAGACCCATGTGTACGCCCGACGCACAACGCCCGAATATTTAGGCTTACACCCATGTGTACTTACGACATTTAATGAGTAAGGCTTAAACATTGTTAACCTACCTAATTATATAGGTATAATAGGTATAGGTCTACCAGAATCTGATGGCAAATAGGGAAATTAAATGGTTTTGTGGGTAACACAAGGGTAATTTGAATAAAAAGTCTTGATACTTATAATTTTTTTTCTTTAATTTCTTCTCGATCTTCTTCCTGCCCTTATCCCACACTAGATGGGGTTGGCACAACATGTAATTCATAAATCCATATTGTTAGAGGTTTTGGCTTATTGTTTTATGTTGCCCAATGTGCTTGCTGATATTATGCACTGGGTCTCAAAATGATATGCTGATATAATGGTTTTTTGCAATTTTATTGTAATGGAAAAGGAAACCTTGTTAAAATAAGTATGTTTATTAAAAATGTTTGAACAAGAAAACATTAATCAGAACTGGAAAATGTATCAACTACAGTCATACTCGTTTTGACAAGTGACATGTTGACATTGCCATATGAAAACCACTGTTTGTTATTAATTTTTAATGCCATGAGATTCTGGTTGACCTATAATTGAAAAAATTACCAAAGAATTTGTTCTAAAATATATAAATAAAAATCGTTCATATAATTTCAGAACCCCATACGAACATAATCTCTCTACATTTTTTAATCTCCACTTTTATAAGGGTAAGGCATAAATTGGAGGGTAACAAGGGTTTACTCTGTGCACAGAATCCATTGTGTAACAGATCGTAATTAAGCCAGTAACATTTGGTGCTCGTTCCTTATATTAATTTTAATTAAAACTCCTAAAACGTTTTGTCTTCGGGTAAAGAATGGAATTGGGACTACGAGGGTAGCTCGAGAACTACGTAGGATTATATTTTTTGGAAAGTCAATTAGTAAGCGCGTTTAGCTACTTTTAGAAAGAATCATGGAGGAAAGGCCCGTCATTAATTCGGGTAAGTTGGACGCCTTTAGCCGTTGTTAAAAAATATAACTCTTGTACACCATGGCCCACGTTGGGCCAACTTTAAGGTCCAGTACAACTTTTTTTTTATAGTTGGTAAATCCTCATGGATGTCCCTCGCCCGACTAAGACGAGGGGGTCTGCCGGACTCTTACCGGCTAAACCACCGTTCAACCGGGGTCGCGGGATTCGCAAAAGCATGCACCACAACCCCGGCAGGTCCGCCAGCCACTGGTGGACCTCTCCCCTGGGGGGCCTTACCCCACGTAAGGTCCGGTACAACCTGCCCTTATCAAAGTAGTTAGTGTGGCGATTAATTAAATTCGTTAAAGTGTGACTTATAATAAACATATTGTAAAGATGGAGGCTACAATTTATATTAAATATTTTTGCCATCAAACACGGTAATAATAATATTCATTTGATTATAATCAAAATGAACTTTTTAAAAAAGAACCTTTAAATTCCAATAAGCAATTTCGAAACCTTTAGTTAAAGTCCCACATTGTTCACTCCACCTATTATTTCAACAATGTAGTCTAATTTCAACAATGTATTCTAATTTCAACAATATATTCTACTATCTACAACGTTACACTCCTAGTGTTATAATAGCCCAGATTTAAACCACGCCCCAACTCCCAACGTTGTGAAAATCACCTCTAATACCTGAGTAATTGAATCAGAATTCTCGTTCACCAGAAGGTCGGTAGATAGGTAATGAAATCAAATAACTTTACTTGGATCCTCGTCCCAAGGGGGACCTTTATCTTTACATAGAGGACTACTTTCCATAATTTTCTACAATTCACTATCTGTTGCAAAGATTTACGACCGTCTATTTTTTCTCAGCCTTATCTTTTACGAGGAATAAAAATGGTTCCGTGTGTACGTCTCTAAATATCCGTATAATATAAAGCGTGGAAATCTCTTGCATAATGCAGACCAGATATTCAGGAGTTTATTTAGGATACGTTGATCTGGGAATACGCGAAAAATATAGTGTGACAGCCTTATGTAATACTGAGCAAGTTATGGGTGGTCTACTGAGAGAAAAATGTTATCTTGTTAAAGTAGATGTTGAACTAGTAACTAACTGGGAAGATTTATGTATTAAGGTGGTGTAGAGAAGCACTTAAATTTTTAAATTATTATTAAACTTTTGTATGGAAAATCGTATTCCCTGTAGGTATCAACTTGAAACGTGTTACACATTAAAACACATAAACATAACATCACACCTGTATTCCCCGAAGGGTTGGGCAGAGGTGTATATTAACACCCTCATATCACCATTATGTTTAAATCCCATGTAATAAGGAGCAAGCCTATTGCCATCAACCGAATACAAATCCAAACTCCGACTTTCTACTGAGGAATTCCACACGGAAAAATCCAATAACACTGCCCGACCTGGGGATCGAACCCAGGACCTCACGATCAGCAATCGTGCTTGCCACCACTAGACAAACGAGGCAGTTAAAAGTTATACATTTAAATACTCTTCAAATTAAGAAAGAAATCCCTCTCCGTTTATAGTCAAAGTTTAAATACGAAATCCGTGCGAACGAAGTCGCTTACAAAAGCTAGTCTGACATATTCCTACAGTCACCTGCAACAACCTTCACAGAAAACTTTGATGTCTTTTTTAAACGAATACAAAAACGTTTATGCACAAACGTAAACTTTAGTTCTCGTATTCTGCTGCTAGTTGCGGTTTTACCACTCATTGTTGCAAACTATGAAACCAGGTTTTATGCTTTACAACATTTGGTTTTACGGTACATATTATATAACTCTGAATTACTAGTAAAAAGAACATTTTTAAAGATACATTTGTTACAGTGCGGTCGCGATGCAGGACGAATTTCGTACAATGACCCGTCACTACTTGTCTCTGTCGCTCGCGCAGAAATATCCTGCCGTCGCGCTCGCACAGATGCGGTGACCGCCGTCAACACAGATTGCAATTGGTTGTAGGCACAAAGGTCATTATACGAAATTCGTCCTGCTCCGCGTCTGGACTTTAGTAAAGTCACCGCATCTGTGCGAGCGCAACGGTAAAATATTACTGCGCGAGCGACAGAGATAGGTAGTGACGTGTCATTGTACGAAATTCGTCCTGCACCGCGACCGCACTTTAGTATTAGAGCAAGTATTTGTGAAAGAGCTCGACAAGGATAATACCTACTACCAAAATACCTATTTTTGCCGCCATGCAGCATTGCTGTGTTCCAGTATCAAGAGATGATAGTACTTTCCAACTTTGTCTCTAAGGGGTAGCGCGCACTGCCTTGCGTTTTTTTAATGTATAATCTGTGAAGTATGAAGTGTCATACTAATTTCGTAGTATTTATTTTATACGTTGCGGTGAAAAAACGCACCGCAAATCACTGTACCACGGTGCGGGCTAGCACTAAGGTTGGCATCGCATCAGCAATGTTCTTAGTGTGTGTATATAGGCCGCGGTAACCACATTGCATCAAGTGGGCCGTTGGCTTGTATGCTAACCGTTTTATTGTCAACCTTTACCGTCCCACTGATGGGCAAAGGCCTCCCCCAAGGTCTTTTATGTACCTACTCTTTTTCAACGCCACCTCATACTAGCCCTTGTGGTAAGTGCCCAAGTCATCTGGCCACCTCTTTCTGGGCCGAACTCGTCGGCGCCATCCATCTTCAGGCACCCAACGATATGCAGGCGGCTGACGTGATTACATTAAAAAAAAATACATTAACTTTCTACTTACATTTTATCTCGTTTAACTTCTGCAGCATCGATTAGCAATAAAGTCGTTAAAAAGTCATTTTCAATTTGGATAGTTTAAAACAAGTAACTCTGATACGAAAAACTGAAGCAAATTAAACGAATCCCATTTAAAAGAATTAAGCTACGTCATGAAGTGAATTCAATTTGTACTTTGTATTTAAATGCTCCTGATTCCTTTTTAAAATCATTTTCCTTTGTATTTCGGGTTACACCGTGCAATAAAATGCTTGAAGCTCTGAAACACAGTCATAATTGTCGCACAAAATATCGTAACTGACTGAAACCTTCTTTCTGGAATTTGGTGGAAAAGTCCGCCTTGACATGGAAAAGTAGATATAGAAAATTACAACAAAAATATGGCAGCTGCATTACCCTGATTACTAACAGTATTAATGCAGAGTGGCTCGTCTCTAGTTAACAACTATGCCTATCATACGATTTGCGATTTAAACTGCGCTTGCCGAAGTCAGTCCGAGGATGGTTGACCATTCCTTACACATCGAGAACACTTCGTGCCTGGAGAGCACGTTAAACCTTCGGTTTCGGATGTCATAAGATACCTATGAAAGTCGTTACGGGTAACTGGGCAATGCCGATATATGCTAAGGTTAAACCGGTTGTCAAACTTTCGTGCTTTTGACTGGGTAGTCAGAAGCACGAAAGTCTTACTACCGGTCTAACCTTAGGATATCGGCATTGCCCAGTTACGGGGTTATGGAGGTGTGATGACAGTCGATCCATGTAAAATACTGGTATTAAACCGCATCTGTTAGACTGGAAGCTGATCCCAAGGTAATTGGGAAAAGGCTGGAAGGAAGACTAACAATATTATGCAATCAATTATTGCATATTAGGAAACATTCTCACACCAAATTAATCAATGATGATTAACAACACCAATGCGCTTACAAAATGAAGACCTATCGACATCTAAAACTGCTTTCATATCATCTCTATTCTCACATAAAACCTACCTGTTCTCCTAAAGAAATAGCCGAAAATACGAGTATATAATATACTTTATATACACTCACAGTTTATGTTGGTCGTAATTCTCAGGCGCCGTCAATTGTTTCGCGGCGTCGAATTGTGTACATTCATATAGAAAGCAGGAAAGTTTCCTATAACGCTGTGGGTGCTACCCAGTTCTCATTTGAAGCTGTATTCAAATAGTGTGAGATGTTTTATTTAAAGTTATAAAATGTTTCTGTGAACTTTTTAATGTATACCATGCAATTTATTCAAAAACTGTAGTTTAAAAATGTAAACGGGAGATCATTTATTTTTTGTCATAGCGACTTTAGGGCCAAGCTACATCTGACGGAAGATACATCGCCTATCTTCCGCCGGTACACATAATTCCATACAAACATTTCACACCGTACACACTTGACCGAAGATGCGTTACTAAAATTCCTCGAGTTAATTACGCGACGGAAGATTGGCGGAGTATCTTCCGTCAGATGTGGCTTGGCCCTTAGGTTATGTTTCTAATTTTTATTTCTGTAAAAGATAATAACAATATGAGACTCAAAAGACTGGCTAAGGAAGATGTTGAAGTTTGGATGCCGGAAAATAAAATATTAACACCGAATATAAATAGAAAATAAAATTAAAACTACACCTAAATGAATTTAAAAAACTGCGTCCTGTTTCTCAACTCGATAAAAAAGTCATGAAGTCTTAGCTTAAAGTTTATCTAGGAAGAAACCGTTCAACGCTTGTTTTCTAATTGAATTCCGTTCATGATTACATTTTCTGAAAATTTGAAAGTGTTACTATTAATAAATTATAGAAAAAAGTCGCAGTGGCCCGAAGGTTTCTTATTGCACGAATTTGTGATTTCAAAACATAGCTTGTACGAATAATTATGACTTTTTCAATGATATAATATATTATTTTATGTATTGGGGTTTTTTTTATTAATAATAGAAGTGTAATTTTAAAGGTCCTCTGATTTGTGCTGAAAGGATATATCGTGAGGAAACTTGGTCTCAATGTGCCTAACTTTGATATTATTATTATATTATCTTTAGACTTTATATATTATTTTATTTATACAACATGTAACGTAATTAACGCACACCCTCAAACACCCCAATTAGAATATTATGTTATAATCATAATACATACACTGACATTTTATTTTTATGTGCTTAAATATGGTTTATTCAAGAAAATAGTATTCCTTTTTCATTGTTAACTTCATTTAAAATTGAGTCTTATGCCCTTGACATAAGGCTCAATTTTCGTTATGCCAATTAAAAGACTAATTAGTAAAAAAAATGTTTATAAAAAAAATGCACAATAAAAATGGCTGAAGTCGATTCAGTAAACGAATCTGAACAAACTACTTCCAGGATGTGCATTAATTATGTTACATATTGTATATATTTTTATAGTAAATATCCTGTGCAAGTATTTTGTGTAGTAACTAAATTGCGTATTGTTTTTTAATTTTTTAATTCGACTACTTGTATACCCCCTTGCGTCTCGTTGCGTTTCTACATAACCGGGCAGTTATTGGCGAGACCTAAAGGGTCTCCAACCAAACCTATTGATTTGTGCTAGTGAGTTTGTGATTTACGCTGAAAGAAATATAATTGTACCTACTGTTGCCGGACGGGGCCGGAGTTAAGTGCTACCCGTGTAAGTGAATATATGTAATTCTTATAAGAAATAAATTGTTCTTAACCCATAAACCTTCCATAAATCTTTCTAGACCTTACCCTTAATGTCGGAGACGATATATTTAAAGCGACATAACCCATTAACCCGAGTCAAAGACCATGTAGGATATTAAACAAAATTTTAACGTCCTGTGATCAGACGACACGCAGTTATTTTGACGAACAGTTACGAGGAAGAATTAAATTAAATTTTATTACAGAACAAACTTGAAGTTTGTCAAAACGCTGTTTGTATTCGGCAGGACTTTAGTGTTTATTGTCCTTCTAATTTTAAAGTAATTTCGGTGGAGTGGATTTATAGGAGAGCCGGTAAAAGGGACTTAGGGTTTTTATTAGTTCTTCTCTGATTGTGAAACCCTGGTTCTTAAGGCTGTATACAAATGGGGGTGCTATATTTCATAATTGATTCCATAGTTACGCTAAGTGAACAATTGCCTCGAGAAAAAATTGATTAATAAAAATATACAGGGTGTAAATGAAATCATGTAATTCCTTCAAACCTCGTGGTATACTGCTGACATAGATTAACCCTGTACGTGATACATTTGGATTCAACACATGTGAATCATTTGGTCGCCCAAGGCGCTTAGAAAAGTATTTATGAAAAAAAAAACGATTGCAGAAATTGTGAGACTTTAAACATTAGCCTTTATGATTTCAGAGCTAAGACGGTAATTGCCTCGAGTAGTTCCAGACAAATGTCATATAGATGACAATGCATTAGACTTTTCTCCTTTCAGTAACATCACGCCTGTATTCCCCGAAGGGTTCGGCAGAGGTGTATATTAACACCCTCATTTCGCCATTATGTTTAAGTCTCATATAATAGGGGGCGAGCCTATTGCCATCAACCGAGCACAAATTCAAATTCCGAGCTGCTACTGCGGAATTGCACACGGAAAAACCCAATAACACTGCCCTACCTACGGATCGAACTCAGGACCTTACGATCAGCAGTTGCGTTTGCCACCACTAGACCAACGAGGCAGTTTAAAACACGCATTACGCAAATGATTAACAGCTTCTAGAAACGCGAAATAATGGACTCATCATCTTTACGTAGTATAAAACAAAGTCGCTCCCGCTGTCTGTACGTTTAGATCTTTTAAACTACGCAACAGATTTTAATGCAGTTTTCAGCAATAGATAGAGTCATTCAAGAGGAAGGTTTATATGCCCCACATTAGTATCTATATTGCACCCGTGCGAAGCAGTAGGGGGGGGTCGCTAGTTGTTTAATAAAACAGTAGGTATATCAATATAACTTATGCAACTCTAACAAAGACAACGTACCTCCTTTTCAATATTACTTCAACAACTTCACAATTAACCCATCAACCATTAATCAAGCAACTTTAATTACAAGTGATTTGTGAAAGCACGCAATTATACGAACAACTTGGGAACTTCTATAGTCTGGCTCCAAGTGGTCATCAAACGTTCATTTCACAGGTTATTACGAGCCATCCTTTCGTTTGCCGCTCCAGCATGACAGTGACGCATGGTCTAATTTATATACTCACCACTCTAACTTTGCTATCCAAAACAACCTTAACGAAACAGCATAACGCCCAATTTTGCTTGTACCGCCGGTAAATAAATGGAGGTAGAAGTTTGTATGCCGCTCTCGACGAGCCCATTGTCCCTGCAGATATAAAACTGCGACAGGCCGCTAGTCGAGTGAGTTCTTCACGCTGTGATTTATATTAAGCCACACGTGTGGATAATTTAATTTTTTTTGCTGAAGTACATATAAAATGCACGATGCCTACATTCAGAATATTTTTTTATTTATTAACAAAAACAATTTTTTATATATGAATTACTAGCGACCCGTCCCGGCTTCGCACGGGTGCAATTTAGATACTAATATGGGCCATATAAACCTTCCTCTTGAATCACTCTATCTATTGCTGAAAACTGCATTAAAATCCGTTGCGTAGTTTAAAAGATCTAAGCGTACAGACAGCGGGATCGACTTTGTTTTATACTATGTAAAGAAGATGTATTGATCAGCTTAAGCTGCGTTTGTCAAAAAAGGTTGAAATATCTACCCCAATATAGTCGCGCGGCACGTAACTTGGCAAAAGTAGAGAAGAGAATTCCTCTCCTTTCCTTTTTTCTTCTAAACAGACATGTTTAAAAATAAATTATGGCAATAACCATAGAATAATGACAAGCAATAAAATTTACCATTTTTTGTTGCACTAAGTGTACGTGCGCAAACTTACTCTCAATACGCCAAAACCTTGACAAGTTACGTGTCGACGACTATAATTGGGTTCCGGAGGTCAGTTAGAAGTAGGTCCGCGTAAAATACTGATATTCACTCGCATCTTGCCAAAATAGAATCCTGATAGATCCCAACAAAATTTCGCAAAGGCGGAAACCGAAAAGATTTAATATCTCTTATTACTATTGATTCAATCCGAATAATTTTAGTTATGATCAGAATGCCTACGACGTAGCGTAAATAGCCTCAAGCATTCTACGCCGTAGACATGTCGTAGCTACGCGTAGCATATTGCGTAGTCAGTCTACCCGTTGCCAATATTTTTTTATTAAATTAATACCTAAATACAAGTTTTCTATTCATATTTTCTTTAGTTGAAAACGAAGAAATTCCTACACTATAGGACAGATACATATATAAACACATAAAAGGTATCCGAATATGAGGGGGCTCGTGGCTTATTAATAATCGCGCGGGTCATACAAGGTGCGAGGTTAAGCAACACTTGCCGCGGTCATTCTGTGGATGGGTGACCGTTAGTTACACATGAAGACCCGTCTGTGCCTCGGAGAGCACGCTAAACCGTTAAAAATACCTATTATAGTCGTTACGGGTAGTCAGAAACCAGAAAGTCTGGCAACGGGTCTAACTTTAGAATATCGGCATTGCCCAATAACTGGGTTGTGGAGTATTCAGCCGTATCTGGTTAGACTGGAAGCTGATCCCAACACAATTGGGAAAAAGCTAGACAAAACGAACACAAAAGGTATCCGAATGATTAATAGCTTCATCATGTAAAGTAGGCTTTAATTAGAATCGCCGCATTCATACAAAATTAACACTGCAGCATTCATATCGATCATCTAAATCGAGAAATTAGGTTGAAAGGTTATTTAGCAGCTGTTTATAAATTTAATTCCTATTCTCTGCCCATAAATTATACAGCGACACAACAATTCACGTAATTGAAATATTTTCATTAACCCACCGTCGCGAATGGCACTTTTATGCCGTTTTTATCTTATAACTGGCAACATGATGGTGCTTAACTTGGCTCTTTATTTTTATAACTACGTTTAACTAGATTTGAGTTTTATTTTAATCTGGGTTGGCACAATTTTAAATGCCTCGATATATCTAAACCTACTAATATTATAAACCTGAAGAGTTTGTTTGTTTGTTTGAACGCGCTAATCTCAGGAACTACTGGTTGGAATTGAAAAATTATGTTTGTGTCGGATAGTCCATTTATCGAGGAAGGTTATAGGTTATATAAAATCACGCTACGATCAACAGGAGCGGAGCATAAATGAAAAATGTTGCAAAAACGGGGAAAATGTCCACCCGTGCGAAGCCGGAACGGGCCGCTAGTTTTAGATATTAGACTTGCTTTCGATATTGAATTTCGAACATAAAGGGTGTTTAAAATTAAACAATGGTTGTGAATGTTCGTTCTACCTAACCTTTTCCCAACTATGTTGGGGTCATATTTCAGTCTAACCAGATGCGGCTGAATACCAGTATTTTACACGGAGCGACTGCCATCAGACCTCTGTAACCCAGTTACCGAGAAATGCCGATATCCTAAGGTTAGATCGGTTGTCAGACTTTCGGGCTTCTGACTACCCGTAACGATTGTCATAGGTATTTGTATGTTAAACGAGACAGACGTGAATGTCGTTATAATATAATTAACGCATTCATAATTATTATAGTATATATTGGTTGCGTTTGACCTTAGTCCCATTTAATGGTAAGTGCAGGCAAGGTCTAAGATGGGGCGCATGAATCCAAGTAACAAATATATAAAGGGATTCCTCTATACCCTTCTGGCCCTCACATATACACGACGGAATACAGTAAAATGCTTGGCACCGGACTTTAATGTGAGGGTGGTAGCTAGCCAGGCGGACCGTATAGATCCTACCACCAAGCGTGCTGGGTTTTGTTGAATCTTACAACACGCGTCAATTCCCAGTGTGCGATGAAAGAGTTTTATATTCTAGCCCGTCTTTACACATAAATTAAATTAAAAGTTGAAATCTGTGATATTTGTTTATGAACCTATAGGTATAATATGTAACTCTGACGAAATATTAATTCCAAGATTAAAGACGACACGTTTGGTGCAGTGGCTGAGCGATTGGGTTCTGCGCTACGGGTCGTGGGATCGATTACCGCACGGAACAAATATTTGTATGGCCTACAGATAGTTTTTCCGGGTCTGGGTGTTTGTGCTTGTGAAGATTTGTGCCTGTAAATGTACCCACGATACCGGAGAAATCCCAGTATGGGGTAGCGTATTTAATAATAAAAAAAAGATAATGGATACAATAATATTGTTTCCAAGTAATATCAGCAACGTCGCCTCCCAAAGTCAGCAAAATTAATACAAATATCTCTATAACCTTAATGTAAATCCAAAGTAAATACCGCACGTGCTTACGTCTTTATTCATGACTTACTAACTACAGTCAAATTAAACTTCCCTAAGTTTACGTTGAAGTTATCGCCTCCTTTGTATAGGATTAAACTTGGGACTTTAGCTCGCAAGTCAAACCACTAATAAGGAGCTTGTATGACATTGTTATCGATTCAATTTAACCTAGACGTAAAGGCAATGGTAGTGGCTGCAAGATTTACATTAATTCTTTATTATAAATCACAGTTCGCCTAGCTTTTTCCCAATTATTGTGTTGGGGCCAGCTTCCAGCCTAACCAGATGCGGCTGAATACCAATATTTTACACGGAGCGACTGCCACTACACCTCTGCACCCCAGTTACTAGACAATGCCGATATCCTAAGGTTAGACCAGTTGTCAGACTTTCGGGTGTCTCACTTTCCGTAACAAATGTCATAGGTATTCGTATGACACCCAGGACCGACAGTTTAACGTGCTCTCCAAGGCACGGCGGGGTCTCGATGTGTAACAAATGCGTTGCGTCAGCGTTGCTTCACCTCGCAAACCGAATGATCTGCGCGGTTTGCAATTAGCCACGAGCCCCTTTATAAATATTAAATAATAATATGTATTTCTAAAAAGAAAAAGCTTTCGCTGCAGATCTGACGGAAGATGCGTCGGACGTATCATCGTTACGTAATATTAGTACGCTCGACACACTAACGCATCATCGGTTGAGTGTGTAAAGTTGAATGTTTTATTATCTACTTGTCCATTCTGGCGTTCCGCGACCGACGATACGCGGCGTTTCTTCCGTCAGATGTGGCAAAATCTTTGGTGCTTTATTGTGAATTGTATTTTTTTATACTTGACTCGGTCGCGTTTACCCTAGTCTCATCTGATGATAAGCACTGACAGGATCTAATGTGGAGCTCACGAATCCAAGGAACAGAGATATAGAGGAATTCCCCTATACCCCCCTGGCTCTCACATACACACGACGGAACACAGTAAACTGCTTGGCGCTGGACTTTATTGTGAAGGTGGTGGCCCAGGCGGGCCGTATAGACCCTACCACCAAGCGTACTAGGTTTTGTTGAATCTTACAACACGTGTCAATTCCCAGCGTGCGGTGTGGATGTTTTATATTCTAGCCCCAAGGTATAAAACCTGATCATCACAACCGGTAGAAGATAAAGCTTCTTCGGCATTGAAAAAAACAATAAATGGGCTATCAACAAGAGTATCCCTTGTCTTTATTGTGTTATAAACTGGTATCTTACAGCAATCAGCTAAAACTTGATCTCATTTAACTTCCCAAACGCTATGAGTGCTATAAAAGCTGAAAAGAAAGAATGGATTGGGGCAACACAATAAGATCCATACAATCGATGTAAGCTAGGGTTGCCAACCGCACTTTAAAAGTCAAAATCAAATCATTTTATTGTGGGCATAGGTTAACACAGATTGTTATTTAATAATATAGTTCTGGTTCTGCCTAGGCATACAATAGTTATAACAATAATTTACGTGACATTTTATTCACGTGACAAATTCTAATTTTTAGGTATGGTTTAAGAAGAAAGGCCATGTTTTCGGTTTTATTTCATTTAGGTGTACTTTATAATCTAGCACACTAATAAAGTACGCTAAAATACACTATTTACATGAACTCTGACTTTTTGAAAAAATCTTCTTCTTCCTGCCCTTATCCCACACTAGGTGGGATCGGCACAACATGTATTTCATAAATCCATGTTGTTAGAGGTTTTGGCTTATTGTTTTATGACCGGCCGCCTGCCTGACGTCAACCCTCCTTGGGAATACTCGTTGCGCCGTCGCGCGGGTGAACCAATGTGCTTGCTGATATTATGCACTGGGTCCCAAAATGATATGCTTGTCAGTCTTATTGCCGACAACTAAGCAGGCTGTGTTCTTCTTGGTGGAGTATACTTGCAGTTCCACGACCCACTCATTCAGTTTTGCATGGGTCCTTGGTTCTGACTCGTCGTAAACTAATATAGTACCGTGAACTTCTTTGTAAAATTTTGATGTCAATATTCTGTATCGCTCCTGTTCCACTGTATCCCAAATACCAAGCTTGACTTTGAGCATGACTTTACATTTGTAGTCAACTCCGATTGTAGCGGAGAATGATGGATTGTAGTCTCCCGTTGTGAACGCTAAGATTTACCCACACCGCACTCATCGATAAAATAATTCACAAATTATATCAATGTACAAAAGCGAAAAATAAATTTTATAAAATATAATGATATTTCGGTTGCCGCGGCAACCGACCAGGCTACTTCTATCTTTTTGAAAAAATACAGTTTTAATTTTTTTAATAAGGAATATTCTTTTTATAAGACTGTACTCTTTATTTTTCTGAAACCAGATGTACATTATTATTTCTAAAAAAGTTGACAACCCTAACAGAAGCCTACACAACAAAGAAAAACTCTGAAAACCGTCGCGATAAATGTAGGTAAATAGAAAAGGTCGAGATTTGCGATTTTTCTCCGATTTCCTTATTGGCCCAACGCCGACGTAGCTATAAATAATGAAACACTGACGGACGGAACGCTTTCCTAACAAGGACTAATTCAGAACGTCAACGGCCACTAACAAGACTAACAATCGCCCTTTCTTTGTTCACAGATTCCCAGCTTCTTTAACGCTTGCCGTTTATTGGAAAACTTAACAAAGAAAAAACAAAGTAAAATCATCTTCACTAATTACTTTTAATTCGCCTCCGTTGTGCTTAATAGTCGATGAAATTCCAAACTAATCTCTCAAAGTTTTGAGACAAACGTAAATATTGAAGACGAGTTTAGTAGAAACTTAACATTCGACCGCTCGTTATGGATGCCGTTTGAATTATTAAAGTGGTCTAAATATCTACTAGAAACTCGCAGCAAGCCAGTGGCTAAAATATTAGTGCTTTATCCTTATGTTTTACTCAATGGAATTTCATCGGCGGTAAAATACTAATAAACAAGTGAAATACTAATAAGACAGTGTACAGTGAAAAGTGAAATGCATGTGGGTGTTCGGATTGTGTGCGTAAGGGTGCGGTTTCATTAGCGAAGCGGGAGCGTTTCAAGTAAAGCTGGGTGTGGAACGCCACGGCGTCGTCGGTGGAGGGTCGCGGTGCGGGCGGGGCGGACGAACCCGCGCCCTCGCCCGCGCCCGACGCGGAGGCGCCTGTACGCCGTCGCCGCCACCGCCCGCTCTATCGCCGCCTCTTCCACTATGTCCGCACCGCGTGGACTGGCGTCAAGTTTGCATTAGGTATGGTTTTCAAACTAACTTTTAACATAACATCAATTCATCGCTGATAGTATGTATATTCCTAACTACTTTGTTTAATGCCTTACATGCCAGTGACAAGCAAGTTGACTCACTTACTGGCTTCGCGAAAGGCAGTCTCAAGTCACTACATTATAAACAAACTTAAACAAGGCATAAACTAGTCAATATAATTAAACTAGCTAACAGAATAGAGTGCAAACTCGCGTAGCGTGCAATTTATGCATAATATAATATTTCAATCTTACGTAACTCATACAAAACTTCCCTTCTATCCTTGCTCGCGGAAATCTACTAAAATACGAGCTCCTTGCGAGCTCGAAGAAAGCATATTCGGGGAACCTCTTAAGTAACTTAGTGCGCTGTTTATAAAACTCAGGCTTCCTCGATGTAGGTACGAAACTGCCTCCGAACAAAAGTTATTCTGCTGCCGTTATATAGAAACAAAGCTAAGCATTAAGTCGGAATTCTCTAAATGAATTTTCAACTTTACACTCGGATGAATATTCGTAAGGTCGGGGCGAACATTAACGTAAGGATCGTCTGTGCCTTTGATGTTGAGAACGGTCTCTTACGGCTTTTACTGTACGTTTGAGAATAAGAAGGAATTTAGTTTTAGAGGAGCTGAAACTAATGTTTTTATATTTTGCAACCGTGTGTCGACTTTCGTTTTTTGGAATTTAAGGTCAAAATCCGATTGAATCAAACTAGTTGAGGACACTCGTCTGTTGTCGTTTATACATTCGAGAGCAATGAATCCGGGTCACCAACATAAACCTTGTGTAGAATCATATAGGTAAACAAAACGCACTAATAGGACGCTTACTATTTCAGTTTATTTCCAATCGACATAACTATTTACCTTAATTAGGGCTTTAAAAGAACTCGATGTTATTAGCACTAATGCCACTTAATTTACAATTACGAGCAGGCAAGGAAAACCGTCTATGTAAGTAGCTGTAGTCTGGACATTTCAATTTTATATAAAAGGTAAACAAACCTTGTTATTCGTAAAATATTGATTTTGCTTTAAGGATCCATTTAACATACACATTTTTAGGTAATAAAATTATTATAGAATAAGTGTTAAGGTTTTCTAAAAACGTCTGTGTTTAGTAGATTCTTAAAGCGAAATGAAATTAATTTGTTTACGTTTTATTCAAAATTTTAATGGCTGGACTATACTTAACTATATAAATATATTTTTTGGAAAAGAAATAAGCACTGATTCCATTATATCTTAAATTTCGCATACCAAACAAAATATTTACAAGATGGTAATTTTCAAAATGATATTTATTATCAGGATGAAACCCGCCAAGGAAATTTATTATGCGTACATAATCCAACGTGTTAAATGTCCCGAGAAGGTAGATAACACTTGTCAAGTAACACATAAACTAGCAACACGAATCCTTCAAATGTTACGTATTTTTGAAAAGTGGTAGGTACGTGTATAAAAATAGGATGTAGTTTCAAGAAGTCATATGAAATATTTATTTTTATTATAATATATGTATGTAGGAGAATAAAGTTTATAATTTATGTTAGTACTAGCGGACCCGGTAGACGTCGTCCTGCCCGGAAAAGGATACCGACAGCAGCGCCACCTACCGGGTCCAATTGTGTTTTCAAAAAAACCCATCCCGAAACCCATTGAAATATACACACAATTTAATCCAAATCGGTCCAGCCGTTTAGGAGGAGTTAGGTAGCAAACACACGTACAGAAGAATTATATATGTATTACGATATATTATTTTGAATAGTTATTATTTATCTTTCCAATATTTGTAATAAATATTTTTTTGTACCAGTTTCGAAGTGCCAAATTTTGTCCCAAAAGTTGACTGGTGGAGAATGCCAATAAATATTATTTATTTATCCTTAAGAACTCCAACCCGATGACCGCATCACCCTCCTTCAAGAGAGTAGTAGGGAAACTAGCACAAATAGAAAAAAAACAGAAACAAATACCGACCACGACTCCGGCCCCGCCGCTGAGGCCCACCGCGTCCCCCTTGTAACATCACAGCCCGACCCTTGCTCGACGAGCCAGCCCGCGAAGCTGAGCCTGTAGCGTTAAAACAGCCCCTAATTAATCCAACCCAGCCCGACCCCTAGCTCCCCCCCCCCCCCCCTCAATGACGCACTAAGCCGAGGCCCGAACCCCACAGGGGGTGCCCTTAGTGTTCGGTCATTTAATTTAAATCCTTAGTTTCTAAGTCCTGGCTCGGGGCCTTAAAGTTATGTTTGGCCACCACAGGATGGTCCGGTTAAGCAGTATCAACCAGTAGAGTTGTTGCACTGCGAGTGGTAAACCAAAAAAAAAGATATCCTTAAGAAATTAAAACATCAACTAACTCATACCGATATAACTAAAATTTATTCGTTTGGTACAACGTAACCGTTACTTACGATTGGGTCCCTCGTTATCGGCGAACCCACCCTTTATTATACACAGCACAATAAGCGGGTAGATACGTTTTTTGCAAGAAATAAACTCGTTAAAATATGTTGCTAGAGAAAATTGTAACACGGAGAATATAACATGATAAACTTATTTTTCCTGGTTAAGGTCAGAATGGTGACAGACTTTATTCTATACGATCGATTTTTAAGGTGTCGTTTTGACAGAACTTCTATACGTAAAAGAGCTGTCAAAATGTCCAAATTACTGCGATAAATGTTACTGGCAAAATCGGCAATAAACCAATTGTTTCCTTCACAAATGATTTGATGGTTATGAAAAATCTTTACACGCTGAATTCTTATGGTTTTGCAAACTGCGAGTTCGTATTCCATGCGTCGTATATTATTAATATTGTTATAGAAGTAATAAACTTTTTTTTGCGTGTGAAATTCCTCTTCGATGTCCCTCGTCCGGGGAAGGCGAGGGGGTCTGCCGGACTCCTACCGGCTCAAAACCCAAGGTGTACCTCCTCCTGACCCTCAGACGAGGTCGCGGTATTCGCAAAAGCATGCACCACAACCACGGCAAGAAGTAATATAATATCTAACTATGAGAAAAAAAAGGCCGTTTCCTTCAACTCATTTCTTAATGTCCTATTTGCAATTTTTCTTTTTGTCTTATACAATATGTAACGTATTTATATACGCACACCCTCAAACACCCCAATTAGAATATTATGTTAAAATCATAATACATACACTGAAATTTTAGTCTAACATGTAGGTATATGCATTGTTATTTACTAAATTAACGTTCTAGAAATAAGGTTTATTTTTCTTTATTTTGAATGACAGAATTTGTATCCTTACTTTCCTTACTATCCCTTACTATTCCTTACTTTCCTTACTATCCTTACTAATATTATAAATGCGAAAGTTTGTATGTATGGATGTGTGGATGTATGGATGTATGGATGTTTGTTACTCTTTCACGCAAAAACGGCTGAACGGATTTGAATGAGATTTGGCACACAGATAGACTATGCCCTGGATTAACACATAGGATAATTTTTATCCGGGTACATCAAGTGGTTCCCCTAGGATGCGGGTGAAACCGCGGGTAATAGTCTAAAATGCTTTGTCCTGAATGACTGACTGACGGATCAACGCACAGCCTAAACCTCTGATCGTAGAGACCTGAAACTTGGAGGGCGTGTTCTTTGTATGACGTAGGCATCCGATAAGAAAGGATTTTCCGAAATTCTACTCCAAAGGGGGTGAAAAAGGGGGGCAAAGTTTGTATGGGACAACGTGATTCCTTGGTCCAATCTACTTCAAATTTTGCATAAACCTTTTTTAACAGAATTGATGGAAGACGTGTTTCGTATTTTATTGAAATTCATCCTCTAATGGTATTAAAACGGGGTAGAAAGTTATTTTGGCGGTGATTTGCTTCGAAGTTGATATCGATAGTTGGTAAGGATTAGAACATATTGGTTATAAATTATACGAATCATTCCATATTTAAAAAAAAATTTAAAATACAAATATAAAAGAATATTTAAATCGGATTAGAATTTGAAATTTCAATTTTATTTGTTCTTGGATATTTGAATGAAAAACTTACCTTATACCTTGATTTTCCTTCAAAAATTCCTTGGAAATCTCATAAATTACCTACTTAGCAAATATTTGCGATTGCTGTATAATTTGTTTGGAAGTTTATTTTCATTATTTCATTAGAATATTTTCAGTGTAGTTAATTTAATTTCTTTTCAATTTGTTGTTATAATAATTAAAAAGGATTCTTTGTGTTTGATTTGTTAGTGTATAATATAGGTTTTTAGTTTTAATAGTAAAAATATCTGTGTTTGATTTGTTGTGTATAATAATAGTTATAGTTTTCTTTTAGTTTGTTTTAGAAGTTTAATTTTGTGTGTATTGTTTTTCGCAATTTATTTACACTTATAAATTTGTCTGTGTCCATTTTAAAAATGGGTGCAGAGTTGGTTAACATCAATGGGAAATTAATAAACCTTACATTGTACCAATAGTGGGGGATGGCGCAAGCCTTTTCCGTACGCTTTTTGATTTGTTGTACGGCACACAAGAACGCTCAATGGATATTCATAAAGAAATTGTGTGTCATGTGACGAACAATTGGGATGAATTTGCTGTTATGTATCATGACCGTCATGGCAACAATCATAGGACAAAAGAAGAGTATACTTTAGATATGTTACAAAACTCTACATATGGCAGTTTTTGCGAGTTAGTTGCAGTCGGTCAAATATACCCATTTGTATTTGAAGTGTATTGAAATGACAACCTGTATGCCAAATTTGGTACAGAGGACCAACCTATCAAAAGGTTACGTTTTCCCCAAGATCTTTCTAATAGTCACTTTGATGCCTACGCTGTTGCGGATAGTGATAATAACACTGATGAGCGTCCAATAGCCAAAAAACGGCGCATTGAAATTGCTGTATCTCCGACGTTTACTCAATCTTCACTAATTTCTAATGTTGTGCAAGACTTTCATTCGCCTACTTATACAATTATTGAATCTGAATGTGAGTCAGATTTAATTTCTTCTTTGTCCACTAATAATTGCATAGCATTTCCAACATTCACTACCCAAGAGTCAGTTCAAAATGAAATTAGATTGACAAATAATCATTAAAAAAAGCATTAGAGCAGTGGTGGCCCAGTGGTAACGGCCCCGACTTACGAGTTGTATGTGGGTTCAAACCCCGCCAGGCGCATTACTTTGTGTAATTTATTTCATCACCACTGCTCTCAAAACGGTGAAGGAAAACATCGTGAGGAAACCGGCATGTCCTAGAACCAAACATTCGAAGACATGTGACATCTACCAACCCGCACTGGGCCCGCGTGGTGGATTACGACCCATTCCCTCTCACAGAGAGGAGGCCTGTGTCCCAGCAGTGGGAACATTATAGGCTGCTGATGACGATGATGATTCAAGTTATATGAGAGTGGGCGTTATTTGAGTAGTTCGGAGGCAGTTTGAAGGATTTTAGGGTTTCCCATACATGAAAGGTTTCCCGCAGTCATACATTTAGCTGTCCACCTTGAAAATGGCCAACGAGTCTATTTTAATTCCGACAACCTCGCCGACATAATTAATAGCCCACCAAAAACGACACTGTTAGCATTTTTTGATTTATGTCAAACAGATGATTTTGCTAAAACCCTTCTATATGCGGAAGTGCCTTCATATTTTGTAAGGCAAAAAAATAAATTTGTGAGAAGGAAAAGAGGAAAACCCGTAGATGGCTGGCCAGGAATAGTGAAAGAACACGCTCTAGGTAGAGTGTACACGGTTCACCCGAATAACACCGAGTGTTACCATCTTCGTTTACTTTTGCACGAGGTTACCCCCTGGTTAGGGGTCCATCGTCCTTCGATGACTTGAAGACTGTCAACGGTGTCCTCCAACCAACTTTTCAATTAGATTGCATGAAACTTGGCTTGCTAGAGGACGACAAACATTGAGATTCTGCCCTAGAGGAAGCAGCCCTATGCGAGTCGCCATTTAAAATGCGTGAATGCGTTTAAAGTGCGTGCGTGGCATTCTGTCAGATTACAGACGCACTAAGTCTTTGGGTAAAATACAGGGATAGCCTATCAGAAGACTACAAACGACAAGTGGAAACGTTTTCTAGCATTATAGATGAACATCTAGCAGATGAAATCTACAATAAATGTCTGGTCACAATATGAGAAGCTGTATTAGCATTAGGAGGACAAAGCCTACAGCAGTACGGGTTGTCTCAGCCTCAAAGGTCTGAAGGCTTACACAATAACCGGGACTACCTGAAGGAAACAAGTAACGATGTCAATTCCTTAGCAGAAGTGGTGTCAAGTAGTGAAGGCTCTGTAACCAATGAACAAAGACGTATTTATTATAAAATACTTTCCAGTATCGATGCAGATGTAGGTGATATCTTTTTTTGGATGCTCCTGGTGGAACAGGCAAGACTTTTCTATTAAATTAACTGTTGGCCAAAGTGAGAAGCAATCGTGATATCGCCTTAGCGGTCGCATCGTCCGGAATTGCTGCCACGCTGCTGGAAGGAGATAAAACTGCACACTCCGCGTTTAAACTTCCTCTCGATTTGATACAACCCCAAACCCCACTCTGCAATATACCCAAACAAAGTAATATGGCAGAAGTACTCCGCAAAACGAAATTAATTGTTTGGGATGAGAGTACTATGGCTCATAAAGGGAGTTTCGAAGCCCTAAATAGTTATTTGCAAGATGTTAGGAATAATAATTGTCAAATGGGAGGAGTTACTGTATCGTTAGCAGGCGATTTCCGGCAGACTTTACCCGTAGTGCCCAAAGGAACGCGAGCAGACGAAGTTAAAGTGTGCGTGAAGCGGTCTCATTTGTGTGTTGTTGTGGCCTTCAGTGACAAAACAGAAACTTACCAAAAATATGAGAGTCCATCTGAGGGGAGATGTTACAGTTCTCAGATCTGTTGCTTAAAATAGGAAATGGTGATTTCCCGGAACTGGATAATAATATAATTCTACGCGGACGAAGTCGCGGGCAAAAGCTAGTTAATACAAATAAAAATGCACTTTTAAAAGTCTTTTTGCCTTGATTTACGGTCCATTTCAGTTTGTTTTGACTGTACAGGGGTAATGTGACTAATTTCCGTAGTTTTATTTTTGGGATAAAAAATTACCTATATTAAAAATTATAGAAATCGATTCAGTAAACGATTCTGAACAAACTACTTTCAGGATGTGCGTTAATTATGTTACATATTGTATATAGATTAAATATTTTTTTATAAAACAAGCACGTCAATTGTAAAACCAAAAAAAACGAACTGAATATTATTGAAGCAATACCTAAAAACGACGGTGTTGCCACCTGTTACATGAAGCGTGGAAAAGTGACATAGGGCGCACACACATCGGACGCCAAACGCATAAACCGATAACTGTTAGTGGCCTACGTGGCCATAACGCGTTATTGCGGTACGTGATTCAGACTATACTGAGTACTTCGTCTTAAGTCGTTTACTTCGGACGCAGAAGTACCTACAGTAATGATACATATGTAGATTAAATAATTTACATGAATCTTAAGCTTAAAAATTATTTTTTAATCAATAAAGAGTTACTATTTTTATACAATCATATTTTCCCTTTCTATTTCAACTTGTCGCATCCAATCTTTGTCTACACGTTTTAAATTCGCTGTTGCATGCACCGCGACCCCGGCAGGTCTCGGTCCACCTGTTTCTTCTGGTGGACCTCTCCTGTGGTGGGGCAATTGTTCCCCTGCCCCACATCCTTCCGAGAGGCGCGCGCGGAACACGGCGCGCCATCCTCCCTGGGCCCATTACTGGTCGGGCGACGGGCTCCCAACCCGCCGCCCGCGGGCCACTCACTAGGGTGGCCGGAGACCGTCACGCGCCCTCCGGCGCCCGGTGCGTCTAGCGCGAGAAGGGAGAGAAGAAGCGGCCTCCCTCTCCCTCTCCGCTACCTCCTTGGTTGCCATCACCTCCTCGCAAAAAGAGGCGATGGCTTCCCACGCAGTCTCGCTCCCGACCATGGACAGAACCACGGCCGGAAGCGAGAGGTCACCGCCGATCGCCGCGACTAGTTCGCGGCGCTGCGACTCCCATGCTGGACGCGCCTGCGAAGTGTGCAGCGCCGTGTCCTCGGGGCAGTCGCAGTGGTGACAACCGGGCGTCTGCTCCCGGCCTATACGACACAGGTACTTCCCGAAACAGCCATGTCCCGAGAGTACCTGCGTCAGAGCCGGAAGCTGAGGGCGCCGTGACGCCTCTCCAGCCACTCCTCCATCACGGGTCTTACCGCCGCTATCGCGGCGTGCGCCAAGAAAATTTACCCTACCTAAACTCCCTCCATCTCACTCACAGAGGCAAATTAAACGACCCCAAAAATCCATACATTGTAATCCATACAAAATATTATACCAGAACGATTAACTTCATGCGTGTACTTACTAGCGTTCCCATAAATAGAGCTGGCTTACCAAATATTGCCGTAAAGTGAGTATTAAAGCCGAATATTGCCGTAAAATGAAGTATTAATCTCTACATATATATATTCGACAAGCATGCCTGCTTTCATCATTGTTACATTAGCCCCTCATAACCGTAAAAACTGGAGGTGAAATAGTAAACTCGGTAGGCCTTACTAGCTCGTAATTTTCATTATTATTGGCTATTATGTATTAATAATAATATGCTTCGTAACGTTGCTTGGGGAGTTAATTAAAACCGGATTTTGGGTGGAACGAGAGATGAGGTGCCTATTAAGGAAAAAAACCCAGGTTCTCGCCTATAGTCCATTTTTCATGGTGTTAGGTAGATAGTACTTACATAATTTATAAAACACCGTGTGTTATGATTAGGAAATTGAATAAAAATCAGGACAAATCGCGGACGTACTCAAAAAAAGGCCAGGTTGGTAGCACCCTAAACCAACAAGCATGTATGAGAAGGTTAATGAATGTAGATGAAGCGAAAAGGGTGTGTCAGGAACGTAGCAGGTGGAAATCTATAGTCTCTGCCTACCCCAACAGGGAACAGGCGTGATTGTATGTATGTATGTTATGATTAAAGGACAATTAAGGTCAGATAAGGTTAGGTTTCTAAAATATGAAAATTTTTGGAGCAACTAAAATTGAATACGTAAAAGAATTGAATTGTTCAAAAGCACAAAAAATGTATTAAGATACTCGATACCTCTTTAAACTTGAATTTGAACAAGTTCCATCTAGATGAAAATATAATTTAAGTTTAAAACTTTTGATAAACCAACTCATTAAAATAACAACAAATAAAAGATGAATGGTCAAACTAACTGGAAATAAGTCTGTCACTGCTTCTTCCTTCAATATTTTCCGGAGTATACCCGTTAGACCAATAAATATGGTCACTACATAACTTTGTACCCCAAAGGGTCGTAAATACTTTTTTCAATTCCGAAATAATAAAGCACTTTCAAAGGCCTGGTAGGTACATACCGTAATAAGATATTTAGGTTACTTTCTTGAAATCTACAATACTACGTCATAAGTTATGCGATTCGGCAATCTTCGTATTTCCGAATTTGAACGAATTATGCGACCCGGTCAATGTTTCTCAGTGTATCTTTATACATATTATAACATCACGCCTATATTCCCTGAAGGATTGGGCAGAAGAGTATAGTAACACCCTCATTTCGCTGTTATGTTTAAATCCCATGTCATAGGGGGCGAGCCTATTGCCATCAACCAGGCACAAATCCAAACTACGGGCTGCTACCGAGGAATTCCACACGGAAAAACCCAATTACACTTTGCCCGACCTGTGGATTGAACCCAGGACCCCATGATCAGCAGTAGCGCTTGCCACCACTAGACCAACGAGGCAGTTATTTATCTTGTGCATCTTAGTTATAAGTTGTATATCTTTATAATATTGTATATAACTCCGGCTTTTCCTTCTTTAGATCAATTCCGAATAGGTCGCATAACTGGTCGCATAATTCGTTCAAATTTATAAACACGAAGATGACCGAGGTGCATAACTTATGTCGTAGTGCTTACTGTAAGTTATTACTCGCTTCACTGAACAAGCTTGAATCAATTCTAGTATATTGAATTTCAACTTAATAGATTGAATTTGATAAAATCATCTTCATACATTTATTTTGGGCTCATAATATCGAGATGAACACGCATTTTGCTCTCTCTTTTCTATACTAAAAATATCTTTTTATACGAAATATTTTTGACACAAAATTGAACTAAACGACTTATTCTTTTGCACGAGATTTCAAAGTATACCATGTATAATTCTTATAATTCACGAGAGCGCGTGTATTGACTTTTATGTACACTGTCATAGGGTTCAAATTCAACCGTTTCACGCGCGCTCGTGAATTGTAAGAAGTATATGAGTAGTATAGGTATTATACTATTACATGTATAACATGTCTGTAATATATGATTTAGCTTAAATAACATATAATTGCACAGTATCGAATTTAAACGTTCAATAAAGTCGAGAGTAATAAATTTATTTGCCGGTATATCGATGACAAATGTCAATGACGTAGAACGGCAACGAACGGCAATATGTAAACTACATTCGTATATTTGCGGTAGCCCAATAATAATGCCTACATATGACTATGTAACCACAGTATAACAATCCATTCCATGCAGTGGTCCGACGGTTTTGTCAATGACAGCTGTGAAAAGCAGCTCGGGACGCGGGGGTTGTGCGGTGAGGTACCGCAGAAACCCCACGATGGAGACTGTATTAAATTAGGCTGTGATGAGACCATGTATTTTGGACAATGTAGTATGAAATAAGAGGATCCAATTATAAGTTTTAGGAACACCTCACAACTTTGATGTGTGAATGTTGTGACCCTCAGGACTTCAACACTAAAGGGTTTTATTATGAATCAGATAGTTTTGTATCAATCCCAAACAAACAAAAGTTTGATTAAAAGTTTTTTTATGACTAAAGACAATCATTACCTTTTGTAATAATTATGGGACTGGAGGAATTTGAAATAAAGCTACAAGAAAATATATAAATTATCATCGCAAGTGTACCACGGACAAACACACCGATACAGTTTCTTTAATTTATTATTTTGTTTTACTAGACACAAGAGTCAATATTATCTTCCCGTTCGTAGAGAAATGTTTCTGTTTTCTTAAATAGTGTACTTTCTGTTACCAACGTAAATATTTTCCGCGTAGAGCGCGCAAACAGAGGAAACAAACACGGTGTCAATTTCTTTCTTAAATTTCCGACAGACAGGTATGACGTAAACATAGGGAACATTCGTAAACAAGTTTACATACACAAAAACATAAAAAAAACTATCGTGTAACAACAAAACTACGAACATAAAACACTAGCTGTGTCCTCACGGCTCCGCCCGCGTAAGAAGTTTTATTCCAGTAATAAATGTAGCCTATGTTACTCAGTGATAATGTAGCTTTCTAACGTCAAAAGATTTTTTGAAATCGGTCCAGTAGTTTTTAAGTTTATTCGTTACATACAAAAATACAAATATTTCCTCTTTATAATATTAGTGTAAACAGACATTTTTGTACGGAAACTTTTCTGGAAAAGTATAAAAGCTCTTAAACCACTGCTAAACATGGATCCCTGATCCACCGTGCTCACCCGCCGCCACCGCAGAGCCGGTCATCTTTCCTGACTCCGCAGTCACACCGATAATTCAGCCCTCATAAAGCTGTCTCTCTCCCAGTCGTCCCACCAGCAACGCCCTAAACCTAGGTCCGAGTCCCATTAGGGGTCACCCGTAATGCTGTTGTTGCTAGTAATCATGATGTTAGTAGTAGTAATTAGCTTTGGAGACGGGACCCTTCAGGTCTCGCCAATGACTGCCCGGTTACGTAGAAACGGTCCGCATGACCATCGAAAAGCAGTCGAATAGAAAAAAAAAGCTGAACATGGATATCATCTGTAGACTGCACCAAAATTTTGTGTTGTACACAAGAATTTTGACTAACAATATTATGATTACCATACTTGACCCGACAATTTGAACCCCCACAAACTATAGACTTTCTATCGACTAGTAGATTACTCTGTTTCTTAATCAGTATGAAGACGTATGCTAGTGCGCACATTATAACGGTTCAGTTTCCCTTATAAAAGGGTAATCGGCCAACTATCGGCCGATAGTTTAGTCTGCAGTCTGCGGGGGCTCTTAGTGACAGCATAGTACGTATTAGTCAGAAGCCCGAAAGTCTGTCAACCGGTCTAACCTTAGGATAAATGATTTTTATTTCTGTAAATAAATCTGTTACAGACACTTTTACAATATCGGCATTGCCCAGTTACTGGATTACGGAGGTCGAATGGCAATAGCTCCGTGTAAAATACTGGTATTCAGCCGCATCTGATTAATCCCCGGGGCGGTCCCCCGGATCCCGGTCTACCCGCGCCCACTAAAACGATCACGGACTGGCGGAAGCTCGAGGAGCGTCTCAAGTCTCCGTCGTCCGCTCACTTAGACTGTAGAGTCTAAGTAAGTCGTCGGGAATAGTCCCGACGATATAGTTACAATCGCCGACACGTTGGGCGCTATCGACTCCCTCACAGGTCACGTACAGTCCGTGGTGAACGAGTGTTCACGACAGGTTCCAGCGATGGACGATCACCGCTGGAAACTGCCGAACGATGTGCGTGAACTGTTGACGGAGAAGAATGCGTCCGTACGCGCGTACGACACTTTTCCCTGCGAGGGCAACCGCCTCCATATGCGTTCTCTGCAGCGTCCTGTAAAGAAACGCATAATGGAGGTCAGGCAGTCCCGCTGGGACAAGATGTTAGGCAAACTAGAGCCATCCCATCTGGCTTTCTGGCGATTGCAACGTAACCTCAAAACCGATTGTGTAGCCTCCACTCCTCCTCTCAATCGTCCGAATCAAAGGCCGGCCTTTGAAGACGACGAAAAATCCGAATGCCTAGCCAACAGTCTAAAAGCCCAGTGCACGCCCAGCGCACTACCAGTAGACCCGGTCCACCTGTCCAAGGTGAACAGCGAAGTCGAACGTAAAGCCGCTCTCCCTCCCGTAGAAGATCCTGATGATCCCCTGCCCCCCGTCACCGCGGATGAGGTGCAGGCGATAATCAAGCATCTTAAGCCCAGGAAAGCCCCCGGTACTGACGGCATCACCAACAAGGTGATCAAACTCCTTTCCGCCCCGCTCATAGTCCTAATGACCGCCATCTTCAATGGCGCTCTTAGCAACAACCTCTTTCCGCAAGCTTGGAAACAAGCCACTGCTAAAGGCATCCGCAAACCCGGCAAACCCAAGTGTGAGCCATCTAGTTATCGCCCCATAAGTCTTCTCAACTCGTTTGGGAAGATTTATGAGCGACTCATTTATTCCCGTTTAAAGGGATTTGCAGACTCCCGCAACCTCATTCCCGACCAGCAGTTTGGTTTTCGTTCTAACCACTGCTGCACTAGGCAACTCCACCGTATCGTCGAACACATAAGCTCCGGCTTTATGTTTTCATAGAAGACGGGCATCCTGTTCTTCGACGTAGCGAAAGCCTTCGACAAGGTCTGGCACAACGGTTTATTATATAAACTGTACCAATTCAACGTGCCTGACCGTCTCGTGCTCATCATTCGAGACCTTCTGTCGGATCGCACCTTTCGCTACCGATTAGACGGCACGCTTTCGTCTCCACATCCTATCCGAGCCGGAGTCCGTCAGGGGTCCGTGCTAGTCCCCCTTCTTTTCACGCTGTACACCAGCGACATTCCCACTCGTGGCAAGGCCCAGTTGGCACTTTTCGCCGACGACACGACCATCTACTACACGGGTAGTGACTTAAAATCGATCTCTCGCATCCTCCAGACCGCAGCCAACGTCCTCGGCGTTTGGTTCCGGAAGTGGCGTATCGAAGTGAATCCCCCCCATTGTCATGTTCGGAAAAGAGGTCCCTTGAGAACTGAGCGTTAAGTACCTGGGGGTTATCCTCGATCACCACCTTACGTTCCGGAAACACATCAAAGCGGTGCATGCTCGCGCCGATTTCGTTGTGGGCCAGCTTCATCCCATGATTAGGGCGCGCAGTAAACTATCACTTAGAAATAAGTTGAGACTTTACTTGACGTGCATTCGCCCCATCTTAACCTACGCTAGCGTCGTGTTCGCACACGTTATGCCATGCCGATTTAAATCTTTCCAAATCCTACAAAACCGCGTATTGCGCAGAGCCGCGGGCGCTCCGTGGTACATGCGCAACGTTCAACTTCACTTAGATTTAAAAATGCCAACCGTAAGGCAATACCTCAAACGCACGTCTAAGCGTTATTTCGACAATGCCCCGAGGCATCGGAACCCCCTAGTGACCGCCGCGTCCGATTATAAACCCTCCCAAATCAGTTTAGTATGCCGTCCCAGGCTATTGCTACTAGACCACGATGACGATATCACCCTCCTCCAGGAGGCGAATAAATCGACTAGTACAATACACATACAGCGCGCAAGCCCATGGCTGCGCACAAAAACAGAAGAAATCCATTTATTAGAATGGACAAACAGCGAGGGCTGCAGGCAAACTAAAAATGCGATTCCGGTAGCATCAAAAAGATTGTCCCGCAACCTCATCAGATTTAAAAGGGGCGACATCCGGAAGATTATTGGAATCTTAACAGGACACTGTCCTCTAAACAAGCACCTATTCACCATAGGTGTAACAGATAGTCCCCTGTGCAGAGGATGCATGGAGACAGAAGAAACGCCGCTGCACGTGCTTATGGAATGCAGGAGCGTGGCCGAACAACGGGCACGGATTCTTCAATCACCAGCATCGCTCCCGGAGGCCTGTAGCAGCCTGAGAAGGCTGCTAACCTTCTGGGACGACCTAGGTTGGTTGGAGTAGGAAGGTAAGACGGAACACGCACAATGGCCCAATCAAGGGGCTAAGTGCGGATACAGCCCAGGTAGACTAAACTAAACTAAACACATACACCGCCGCCGCCGACCGGCGTATCGCCCTCGCCGACGAGGCCCCTCGCGACGTCCCACCGCCGCCGCCCCCGATCCACCGTGCTCACCCGCCGCAGCCGCGGAGCCGGTCGTCCCTTCTGACTCCGCGTAGTCACACCGTTGTTAATGCAGCCCTCATCAAGCTGTCGTATCCCTCCCAGATCTCTCGCATTCAACACCCTAAGAGGTTCGAGTCCCCCCTTGGGGACACCCTTAGAGGTGTTGCTGCTATAATAGTCATGATGTTACAGTAGTTAGCGTAGTTAGCTAGGTAGTCAGTTTAGATATTGGTTCGGAGACCCTTCTGGTCTCGCCAATAATAGCCCGGTTACGTAGAAAAGGTCCGCAAGACCATCTACAATAGTCAATTAGGAAAAAGAAAAAAAAAGCATCTGATTAAACTGGAAGCTGACTCTAATATAATTGGGAAAAGGCTAGGAGGAAGACTCGCTTACGATACCTGCAAAGATATAACTTCAAAATTATAGCCAAGAAAACGATATTTTGTCGTCTGACTACTATACCAGCAGGGTGCAGTTTGAAAACAATAAGTTTTAATAACGATCTACAAATAGGAAATAATAATAACAGGTAAACATCGTTCGCGATGTCCTTGCAATAGCGAGTAGAGACTTAATTTACCAACTTTATCATACCCAGTGCCTTTGAAAACTTCACCCAAGTTTCGGTCAGTGATAAATTACTTTCATACGCCAGCAATATTGTCATTGTCGGGTAATTTACATTGAAAGTCTTCTATATAGCAGGGAATTAAGAAATTTGTAAGTGCTACTGCAGTACCGAAATTAGTTTTCGTAATATCTTCAACTAATATTATAAAGCTGAAGAGTTTGTTTGTTTGTTTGAACGCGCTAATCTCAGAAACTACTGGTTGGATTTGAAAAAATATGTTTGTGTTGGATAGTCCATTTATCGAGGAAGGTTATCGGCTATATAACATCACGCTACAACTAATAGGAGCAGAGCATAAATGAAAAATGTTGCAAAAATGGGAAAAATGTCCACCCGTGCGAAGCCGGGACGAGCCGCTAGTCATATATATTTTATAACAACTCTCGTTAATTGAAAACCGTGGGCCTTCTGTAGATCTACAATGATCGATATTCGAAGCTTTGATGACGGTACAGTGTAGTAAATTGTACTGCGAATCGTTTTAATAAAACATTATAATCCATGCCTTACTCTGTCTAGGAAGGGGTGAGTGATAGCTTTATTTTGGCCAATGACCACACAGCACAAAATAATAAATAGTACCTACTACAAATACACAATAATACTACTAGAAAAATTAACGCTGTGCATCCGAAATTGAGCTATAACGTTAGGCAAAAGAGTTCCCATTCCGATGTGCGTTCGTGCTCTTATTACAATTCGGTTCGGTTTTCTTTTGTGGTCTACTCCGAAGTTGCATCTGCGTGTAGGCAAGTTTTCATACCTAAACCGTAAAGTGACATAGGCCTGCACATAGCTAACTAAATGCTGATTTCACCGACATCAGATAATTTTTATCTAAGGAATAAATTTGACGTTTTGACAGTTTTTGTATGGAAATTCTGTCAAAACGTCTGACTTATTCCTTGGATAAACGCTATCCGACGTTGGTCAAATCGGGCCTCTGAATTACTGGATATTAAAGTGTTAAATTGTGTTCACATAGGTAGGTTTAATTATATTCGTGTGCAAAAAATCGTGATATATGCATGTATTGTTTTTTGACAAAACTCAGCGAGGTGTAAGCACAAATTAATGTCAGTTTAAATAACTCGCGCGAAAAGATAAGCAATTTACCTACCGCAGTAAACAACGTTTTATGTTATTCTCGATTCAGCATACCAGCGAAAATTATTTCTTGTTTACGAGCAAAATTATTTTCACTGAAAACCACAAAATAATCGGTAAGAAAATAAAAAAATATTCTTGTTTTATGTTCTGTCTTGTCCTTTATAAAATTTAACAATAATATCTGTCCGGAACGTTGTGAGAGCACTATCCGAAAATTAGAGAGACTTCAAGCAATCATTTCAACGTAATGGTTGAAAATGGCTGAACATTTCGCCCTAAGGTTAGTAGATCTGTGAAACCTCGGCGGGTCGTTAGGAATCAGTTAATTTTCACGAAGAAAGCTCTCTAAAGTATTCGACGGTAGGTACGCAAATTGTTCATTTACAAATTCCGTGTCGTTCCCTTTCAATTGGCAAAAGATTTTGATAAAAAATTGCCTTTATCGCAACCCTCGAATCTTCAGAGAAATGAAAGTTATTAACGTTGGTAAATTTTTTCCATCAATTCTGTCAATTGATCGAATTTCCCTTTCAAAGCACTCGTGTTTAATTGAATTTTTATCGCGAAAACTCATTAGTGTTTTTCATTCGTTTTTTTTTCATTAGTTATCAGGTGAACATCCAATAGGCCGTAATGTACCGGAAAGCAATCGAAATGGTGTGTAATGCAAATCATTGGCAAACACGACGCTGTCCTTTTGATTCATAACAAATGCGGTACTATTGTGTTTGTGTATTTGCCAAATGTTTGTCGAATATTGAATTGCGCCGTGTTCCCAGCATGTCATATGCGGCCTAATTATACAAACTATGCAGGCATCGGAGAGTTGCATACATATGCATCTATCGCGTCACCAAGCCACGCTTTTACAAACATTTACCAATCCGTTAACAAATCAATTACCTCGACGTCAAACTGTTTCAATATTCAGATTCATTTAGATTTGTCTAGACAGATATACATTCACGTACACATAAACAGCATTACTGAACGTTATTAGAACTGTCGTTGTTCCGAAGCGATCGTGACAGATGCTGTGTTTAAACTTGATATTGCAAACGCGCGGCTATTTTTATTCACATAATTAATTATGATGCATGACAATGCAGACTGGCTTATAATTGGAACGCATCGAAATTGTCTCCTAATAAAAACTGGCAGGTGACCAAGCTCACATCAGTTTTGCTTTAAATTTTAACTGCAATCGGACGAATCTTCGAAAAAGACAGAACTAGTATAAAATATTGTAAAAATCCGTAAAAGTAATCAATTCGTTTTGTCCCATATTAACGTGCAGCGGATATGTTTCGTGTTGGTGGACATTCTAATAGTTTCTTAGTGTTGAATTGAAACTAAGCCAAGTGTCGCGTAGACTAGTCTTGCAAATCATACGCGTCATAACTATAAGTATTCTCAGTATCACATAGTGTGTCGCGTAAACAAAACATAGTACAGATTCGTCGCGCTTAATAAAACACAAGTACGGAGTCGAAAGGCTGGAAGCGAAGTAGCGGAGTCAGTGTGCGACCTCTTAACATTGGGACCGATATACGAAAAAATGTAGCCGGCAAAGACCGCGATGATATAAAGCAGGAACAAATGAACGTCGATGCTAGTGTTGTGGTACTAAATGAAGTGAAAGTTATGAAGTCAAGCTTAGTGAAGACTAAAAGGTCGGGTAAAACGAGTAAGGGTAAACGCAGCAAGAAAAGGGTTAGGTTTTCAGACAGCGAGCCGCCTCCGACGGGCGGGATCACCCTGTGCGAACGTTTTGCTCGGTTTTTTCATTTCCTTTGGAAGTACACGAGGAGATCCGTGAAAATTGTTCTAAGTAAGTTTCCCTTTATTGTTTAATGCTCACCTTTTATAATATCCTGTTTTTGTGTCTCTTTTCCGATGTTGTTGTTTTTCGACAACAGATTATTTTATTTGATGATGTTTTTTGTTTGTTTATTTGAGAAGATATCGGTATTTTATTAACCGATTTCAAAAAGGAGGAGGTTCTATATTCGATTGGTATTTCTTTTATGTATGTACACCGATTACGCTGAAATTTATGATCCGATTTACGTGATTCTTTTTTAGTTTGATGCGGATTAGTTGCCATTTGGTCCCATAATTTTTTTACATAGTTTGGCCCAGTAGTTTTCATCTTATTTAATTAATTATTATTTTGTATTATTTTGTAATTTTAGCTATATTATTAAAATTAATTACAAACCATTTACTCTCTCTAAATGATTTTGTGGGGGCTTAATTAGGTGTGTATCGGCGCAAATACCTACACCCCACTGTCACAAAATATTTATCTGTTAAATTTAACTCACAACCGTAAGGACCAAGGACCTTAGGACCAAGTTTTAGAACTAAGAACCTAAGGACCAAGTTTCTTAAAAGCGTATACTGTACCTACTTGAAAATTAAAAATAAAACTTGAATCTAATTAGACCTGCCGTCTCTTTTCCACTGGACAATTTAGGTAATCAATTAAGTATGCAAACAAAGGAAGCGCAACTAGACACTGGAACACTAAAGAGAGACAACGATAACTCGATTACAACTCGCAGAGCTCAGACACTTTATACGATACCAATTAAAATTTAATGAAACATCCAAGCTATTGAACTACAAAATACCATATTCCGGTGCCGAGTTGATCAACAATTTGGAACAAAACTCCATAGAACCAACTTTAGCGGACCAAGTTTCACTCATTGCGGCATTAATGAAATTCCCGATACGAGGAATCGATTTCATCAGTTTTCAATGAACAGATAATGTTTATTATCTGTAGGTTTTTTTATGAAACCAATTAAATGATTAATATAGACTGTGTGGTGAAAGTTGGCACCCTCATGGCAACCGCGGTTCCCCTAAAAATTACTTCTGTTAATAGTGTTCCATTCCATGTGGTCTTCCACGCCATGCAACAAATACGAACATAACATAACATCACGCCTGTATTCCCCGAAGGGTTGGGCAGAGGTGTATAGTAACACCATCGTTTCGCCGTTATGTTTAAATCCCATGTAATAAAGGGCGAGCCTATTGCCATCAACCGGGCACAAATTCAAACGCCGGCTTGCTACTGAGGAATTCCACACGGAAAAACCCAATAACACTTTGCCCGACCTGGGGATCGAAACCAGTAGGTACCTCACGATCAGCGGTCGCTCTTGCCACCACTAGACCAACGAGGTAGTAACAAACTTTTTTTTTATTTGCTATAAATAGGATAAATATAGGGTGCTATTATATGATAGAACGCATAGTGGAGTAGTTTGTGTTATGTGACTGCCATTGTGAATACTGAGTGCAAGATCTATTGCCCTTGATCTATGAGATTATAATAATATGTATGTTCAGGAATCCATAGGAAATAATTCTAGTCCAAGGCTCGCAAGCAACTCTGTATCGATTTTCACATGTTCTAGCTCTTTTTATCTCCATTCTTATAGATAGAGAAATCTTTAAACGACTAAAGTGACAAGCGTTTAAGTGTGATACAAGGTAACCATTCAACATAGTCAAATATGAACGGCTTCAAAATATGTTTTTAAAAACTTTATTTAATTAAAATACAAAGGTGCGTGTGCTCTTTGTGAGCGTTAAAATAGGAATGATTTCTTGATATGCTAAATCAATTAAGTAACCTACTTATGACTGCCCAGGTCGTGCTATTTAGGTTTAACTCTAATAAAAATATGGTCATTCTGGTATGCAGACACATTAGTAACATAATCCATTGATTGTTTTAGCGAACTGTTATTGTGTGAGGTCTGTTTGGTTCGTGCATAACTACATAGTATCCTGTAGAATTGTGATGAATCCGAGAGCATACTTTGACAGAATACATGCGCACGCGTGCGTGGCATCTGTCAAAATGTCTTATGTAAGTTGATCTTCACGCTTCTATCTTCGGCGGTTTAGGTTTTGTGTAGAGGTGCGCATCTTACACGTTAACGATACTATACATAAAAAGTTCCAGCATATTACCTGCTTCAAAAAAATACTCAAATTAGACTGCAGTACTGCAGTCAATCACGGAACTGTTTTATATAATACTAGCGACCCACCCTGCCTCGGCTTCGCACGGGTGCAATGTAGATACTAATGTGGGGCATATAAACCTTCCTCTTGAAACACTCTATCTATTGCTGGAAACTGCATTAAAATCCGTTGCGTAGTTTAAAAGATCTAAGCGTACAGACAGCGGGAGCGACTTTGTGTTATACTATGTAAAGATTATAAATATAAATAGATACTTTCTAACTTTGATTATTTTTTCTGGAATACTCTATCTTTTTAACTCATTTTAAAATTCCTCTCTTAATTACAGTCTATAATTTTTTGTTAGTAATTAATTTGGCTACGTAGCATTATGACTTGGCCATGCGCCATTTTAAATAAATTAAAACTTTTTCCACGTTTTGTCTGTTATCACTAATATGCTTTCTCAGCTCCCGCGTCATCGTTTTTCGAATGAAGTGTTAAAGGAGAATAATCAAAAAAACCCAGATTCAATTAGAACGAGACGTATGCCAAATTGTTGACAATAATGTGTGAATATTGCCAATTAATTGACATACATTTAATTCTATTCGTTTCTCGGTTTTGGCCTTAACATTTTGGTCATTATTCTTTCTTATCAATTACATTTTTTTCTAAGGAATGTCTTTTATAACTTATCTACTACAACTCGTTTTAAAATCATATAAAACGAAAAAATACATAATTTTTTGTAAGACCGATAAACGGTAACGGTTTTGGATCTTCTTCTTTTCATGTGGTTAGAGACTAACCTGGTGTCAGAGTTTATGCCGCCCATGGGCCTCTGGCTTCACATGCCGTCAAGAAATATCTCTCAGGCATGCCGGTTTCCTCACGATGTTTTCCTTCACCGTTTTTAAGCAAGTGACAATTATACAATACGTACATGAATCCGAAAAGTCAGAGGTGCGTGCCTTGGTTTCGAGATCTACGACTTGGCAGTCCGACGGTCAAACCACTAGGCTATCACTGCTAATTCGGATGATCACCTACTTTTAGTCAGTAGTCAATATATTTTCCTATTAAAAGATTCTGCTTTGTTGGTCAAGTGGTTGCAAGCGCGACTGCTGGGCATGGGGTCCTGGGTTCGATCCCCAGGTCGGACAGAGTGTTTTTGGGTTTTTCCATTAGGAATTTCTCAGTAGCAGCCCGGAGTCTGGATTTGTGCCCGGTTAATGGCAATAGGCCCCCTATTACATGGGACTTTAAACATAACTGGCGAAATGAAGATGTACTAAAAACACCTCCGCCTAACCCTTATGTTATGTAAGAGATCCACTCGACGACATATTTATCATGTCATTGCCAATGGAACTGTCTCATAATTTTTGCAGTACCTTCTAACCCATCTATACCTCTAACAGTCGTTGAAAGAACCGAAAAATTCTGATGTACACTTAAACCTACCTATTTTCATATATGTACATAATTTATTACAGAACGTACCCGAATACGCAATAAACGAGTACCCACGTCTCTTTTTCTACGTCACGCAAATTGAGTCGTTCCAATTCCCTAGAGTCCGAACCCGACGTAAATTACAACATTCGACTTCATCTCAACGGTTGTACGTCCATGCTCTTAGCTTAAATACGCAAGTGACGTCACGAATTACGAGGGCGATCGGTCAGTAAAAGTAATGATGTCTTGACTAATGGCCAATTCCTATAATTTACCGAGCGTTATTGGTTAAAATTTAGACGTTTGTATCTTTAGCAATAATGGAGCAAAGATATCATGACTTTGCATAGTAGACCCTCCCATATGGAAGTAGCTGTCAGAGGTTAAATTAGCTTTCTTTTTTTTTCTTTTTTATACAACGTTGCCCCACACTAGGATTTCTCCTGTATCGTGGGTACGTTTACAGACACAAATTTTCACATGCACAAGCACCCAGGCGTTTGTGCATGTGGAAATTTGGTCTGGACCCGGAACAACTATTTGTAGACCATACAAATATTTGATCCGTGCGGGAATCGAACCCACGACCCGTAGCGCAGAAGCCAATCGCTCAGCCGCTGTACCGGACGTGTCGTCAAAAAGCTTACGAGTCTATTTGTGTGACAGTAAAAAATGCTACCTTTGGTAAGCAAAACGATTCGTTTTTGTTTATAGGAACCGTAAACCGTATAAACGTAAAAGAGGTTTTATATGTTGTATAATAACACTCCATATTGAAAATGATAGAGAAATATGATCAAGCGTAATACCGTATTCACACTGAACTTACTGTCGTGTACTGTGTACTTAAATCTAGTGGGCACACCTTCATACAAAATATAGGTACCTATGAATCTGATAGCGTTAGATGCACCTACTGATGCGTCACGACAAGACGCGTAAGTCCAGTGTGAATCCGGCATTAGTCCCATTTCGTCAAGAACCAGATAAACTAAATAAATTCTAAACTCTCACTAGAATGTGAACCAACCACAGTTACAGCAATTGCACCTTTCTTAAGACAAATGCATTTTTCTAACCACCCATAAAATTATGGCGTAAGAACATAGCAATAAGATTTCATGTATTCTTAGTTTAAGAGTATATAAACCCTTTGTATACCATTTATATAATTAACTAGAGGACCCGGTGAACTTCGTACCACGTAAATTGTTTCTTTTTTCCAAATTATCTTTTTTCCTTAACCAGTATTATGGCGAACAAAACAAAAAAAACGAATTGGTCGAGCCATTTTCGAGTTTTTGCGAGACTAACGCACGGCTATATTTTTTTATATACTAAGTAGGTATATGGATTATAAACAGTAATCTAAAGCTAATAGCCGTTTCTATGTATTTCTCTCCTGAGACAAGCCTTATAAAATAAGTAGTTCTAACCAAGTATGTAAGGACCTAATTTTATTTTAGACCTATATACTTATATACTCCATTTCATATATGGTCGGTCGGAGTCATTACTGGAACATCTCCAAAATTATGTGTTTTGGACTAAGTATGCAGAATGTTGGAAAATTAAATGCTCTTTCCAAATCACTACTGGAACAAGTCATACGCGTTACCCTAACTAGAAAAAACGACATGTACCGGCAGAGAATTATTATAGTGGCCAAAGTCATTAACAGTATGTAGGCATATCAAACATCAAGATTACTAAAAGTTATGTCAACAAAATTAGCCTTTCAAAATATCTTAAAACTATAACTTGGATTTTCTAAAAACAACATAATTTGAATTGTACCGGTAATGATTCCAACCGACGATATATAACATAATGGTGCGTCCAGACCTGACGAACGCGCCGCTCGCGCGCAGCGCGCGAGCCGTTCGCGAGCTGCGCGCGAGCGGCGCGCGGAGCTTTGTACGAACATGAAATGCACGCGCGCAGCTCGCGAGCGGCTCGCGAACGGCTCGCGCACAGCGCGCGAGCGGCGCATTCGCGGCGCGTTCGTCAGGTCTGGACGCACCATTAGACAAAAGTAGCTCATGAACCATTTCTTCAAATAGAGTTTCGGCTCATCTTGATTGACCGTTAAGATTCATAAAAGCATAATTTATACTGTGTTGAATCCCTGCTGGCAGCTAACACGTTGCTTATTTCTTTAACATTTCCTTGCTAAAATGGGTATTATTTGTTTTATATTATATTTATTAGAGTATTAACCAAATACTTTTGGAAACTAAATACGTCTGCCCAAATTCTCTTCAGTGTTTCTGGTAACACTAATAAAATTACCAATTAACCCGTCGGCTTGTATAACCGTTTCCTAACCCGTAACTATCGTCTGTAGGGACGTGCACATAATGCCACAGAGGAAATTACCTCGACTTCGAATTGTTCACTACACTAGTTCGGTGTAACTGGCCTTTACAAGCTCAAATGCACAAAGTGTATTTCTTAACAAGGCAGCCAGTTTCCTTTCGGAACAAATTGGTTAATGTAATCATTACTGAGGGGCTCATGGCTAACCAATCGTGCGGATCATATGATTTGCGAGGTTAAACTGCGCTTGCCGCGGTCAGTTTGTTGATCGGAAACCGTTCATTACACATCGGTACCGCTCCGTGCCTCGGAAAGCACGTTAAAGAGTCGGTCCCGGGTGTTATACAAATACTTATGACAGTTGTTACGGCTAGTCAGAAGCCCAAAAGTCTGACAACCGGTCTAACCTAGAATATCGGCATTGCCCAGTAACTGGGTTGCGGAAATTTGGTGGCAGTCGCTCTGTATAAAATACTGGTATTCAGCCGTATCTGGTCAGGCTGGAAGCTGATCCCAACATAGTCGGGAAAAGGCTAGGCAGAACAATCATTGTTGATTCGGTATGCCGTTTTGGAGTACGGTTTTGTATTTGAAACGACAGAAGCATCCACTTAGTGCGTTAATTACAAGGATGATCACGACTCAATACGTCCATACGTCCGCAATACGTCCGTTTCTTCTAGCTATATAGAAGCCCGTGTTCATCAGTAACCATCGGTTGGGTAATATGATTATCAGAACAGCACGCTTTTGGGATGGTTTGAAGTTCAAGCAGAATAATAAAATAGTGCTACATACACTAACTGCCTCGTTGGTCTAGTGGTGGCAAGCGCGACTGCTGATCGTGAGGTCTTGGGTTCGATCCCCAGGTCGGCCAAATTGTTATTGGGTATTTCCGTGTGGAATTCCTCAGTAGCAGCCTGGAGTTTGGATTTGTGTCCGGATGATGGCAATAGGCTCGCCCCTGGGACATGGGACTTAAACATAACGGCGAAATGAGGGTGTTACTATAAACCCCTTCGGGGAATACAGGCGTGATGTTTATGTTACTACATACAGAAACCACACTCCCGAACTAATGCGTCAGATACCTAGTAAAATGTGCACCGCGCATTCAAAATTGATCTTTAGTATAAGGCAAGAACGCTTCCATTCCGCTGTGCGTTCGCGACCTTATTAGATTTCAATACGGTTACTCACTAACATTCGGTTTGCTTTTTTTTGTGTTTCACTCCGGAGGCGAAGAAGCGCGTAGAAATGTTTCGACACAGGCCTGGCTCGAGCGTTGTACTGTTCCTTAACAGGTTCTTCTATCTCTATCCTCCTTTGTTGTAATCGTTCCCCTGTCATATTGTGCGACAAATATAGGCCGTGATCTGGTTAACGTTAAGCCGAAACCACACAATAATGCGAATATTAAATCAGTGAAAATCAACATTTTGTTAGCAATGAACTCGCATTGCACCCCGAGAATCCTGTGAATCCAAATACACTGTAACTACGAAAGACAGATTTTGAGGAAACGAGCAAAAACATTTTGGGAACTTTTTGTTTGCAGTTTTAGTTAAATACAGTTTTCATGTATAAGAACCAAAAATATATGAATGCAGGACCATGTAATAGGCAAAGAGAAATCGAATGGACGTTGTTAAATTAAAACACTGTAACTGCAGATACAGTGTATTGGATTCACAGGGTACCATTATTTAATAAACAAAAGATTGCGCGACAACTACCAGTAACTAAAGTCGACGTAAAATATGAACACCCAATTTCTAAAACCACAAACTGTAGTCAAATTACACATAATTTATTCAGCAACACTATAATTTTCTTAATATTTTGCTAACTAAATGACAGAGTGAGAAAGGTGTTAATTTATCGTACAATACTTCAAAATTAGCGGAGCATAATGTCGGTGTTAAATCATTTTTACTTCGCCTACCAGAATTACGCAGAATTTATTGTTACGACTGTTCCCACCGTTTTCGCGAATTAAGGAAATTATTTGCCTAATTGTTGTTTAATGTATTAGAAAGAAGTGGCCTTGCTTTTGCAGCGGTATTTTTTTTTACTTTTTATTTTTTTTGTGTTTTTGTTTCAACGTTTAGTCAACAGCATGTTCTATTCCACCTGTCAGATTTTATTTTCTTAGCCACTGCGCAATGTGTGACAAGTAGATGTTTTTTGTGTTAAATCATTGTAGTGAGTAGGTATACAGGATGTAAACGATATCATGTAATTCCTTCAAACCTCGTGATGTACTGCTGACATAGATTAACCATGCAAGGGAAACTAAAATTTAATTTAAAAAAAGTGTAAGCATGTGTTCTTAACGCGAGGCATTTTAGCGCCCCGGGCTAAATGACCGTGTGGCGAGCGATAGCTACGCAATTCGCAAATTAAAATGCCTCACGTTAAGAACACATGTTCACTTCTTGTATTTTTTTTATTTAATGTAATATTATCCCGTGCAGTGTTAATCTATGTCAGCAGTACATCACGAGGTTTGAAGGAATCACATGATTTCGTTTACACCCAGTAGACTAGATCTGTTACTTGTAACAATCGAGCCGCTGTATTATGTCACCCTTTCACGAACCGAAAAATGAGCACGACGCTCAACGCTTTGTTACAAGTAAATACTCTAGTCTATACTCACCTTTATGTGCATGTACAGAGGTATTTTAATACAAAATGACGTCAAACATTTTGATTTGCTGATTTAGATGTGATTTCTCCGCTTTTATTTTTATAGTAAAAGCTGAAAGAACGTGCAATGCAAGTTTTGTCATTTCTATAATCTCCTAATCTGATACTCGTACTTTATCGTGTAATAAGACTAAATTAATGCTAAATACATACAAACATATGCGTCATACATCAATATCAAGTACACATACAACCAGTATCGGGATTAATGTTCGCAATCACGAGTCAATTACACGATGGAGCTTAATCACTGTATATTGGCACAAATGAGGCGCTCCCTACATTGTGTACGAGTTTACCCCTCCAGTGGATTATATTGTATTGTATTGAAGCTGTAAAAGATACCGATTAGAAGCATCAATATTGATACGTCGGGGCTTGAATAAATGGGTTTTATAACTGAGAGCAATTGTACTACAGACACCAATATATTTCCGTCAAGTTATTTCTTACTAGAAGATATTGAAGAAAGAAGGTGGATTCTAGAACATAATGAAGGTTCCTTATTATATTAAAAACATTTGTATAATGTATAGAAGAAAAGTAACCAAAAATGTAACATTTTTTATTTATTTTTAAATAATTTATGAAGAATAATAATATAAATAATCATGCTTGAATATGAATGAATAAAGGATATTAATTTTTATTTCATATTAGGTATAACGTAACACTGTATTCCTCGAAGGGTTGGGCAGAGGAAAGTGGTGGAAAGCACGACTGCTGATCATGAAGTCCTGGGTTCGATCCCCAGGTCGGGCAAAGTATTATTGGGTTTTTCCGTCTGGAATTCCTCAGTAGCAGCCCGGAGTGTGGAATTGTGCCCGGTCGATGGCAATAGGCTCACCTCCTATTATATGGGACTTAAACATAGCGGCACAATGAGGGTGTTACTATACACCTCTGCCCAACCCTTCGGGGAATACAGGCGTGATATTATATATGTCATAGATAGTCATAAGCCTTTTGTAATTCGAGATCTGTAGCTTAATAACACAAAGAACATCCATTCTGTGTTCACTTGTTTATATAACCGCCCGTTCACACAGCGGATCCGTTTCATCGGATCCGTCGGTACTGGATGTTTCGTTCACATCTACACTGACGGATCAGTTAAACAAATGGCAGCTGCGTCGCTTTTGGCAGACTGGAAACGATAAAAATAACGGATCCAGTATTTTTTACTGGATTCAGAATAAAGTCGTGTATGTGAACTCGCTCATGCAACTACAGGCGCCATGACCAAAATAAAAACGGATCTGCTAAAACGGATTCTTTAAACAGTTTCTGTGTAACCTAGCTGTAACATGGAAGTAATTTTGTCGCAACAAGCCAGTCTGCTAATGCCTATTATCATAACGTTTCCGAAGGCAAATCGAGCCTTTCCAATTTCCCCTCGTTGATATCATAGGAAATCGAAATACCGACGCCATCTTATTCATAACCTTGCCCTTTGGGGTACCTTTGTATAAGTAGAATAAAAACGAATTAGGTATGTAAATTGCAATACTTATTTTGAAAATATACATAGGACGTCGCGGAGGAGTTACGAATATATTTTGTCGTTTACTAAGGCTGGTGTTACCAACATTAATAATCTGGTTAAACTACCGTTTACACGAAAAATGCGTTCTACCCAGCTTTTTCCCAACTGTGTTGGGATCAGCTTCCAGTCTAACCAGATGCGGCTGAATACCAATATTTTACACGGACCGACTGCCATCACACCTCCGCAATCCAGTTATAGGGCAATGCCGATATCCTAAGGTTAGACCGGTTGTCAGACTTTCGCGCTTCTGACTTCCCGTAATGACTATCATAGGTATTTGTATGACACCTGGGACCTACTATGTAACGTGCTCTCTGAGGCACTGAGGGGTCTCGATGTGCAACGATCGGTCACTCATCCACAGACTGTCCGCGGCAAGCGCAGCTTAACCTCGCAAATCATATGATCCGCGCGGTTGGTAGTACGTGGTAACCACGAGCCCCTCCGTTTACTCGAAAAATATACTAGATTATTAGGCTGCTTTTATTAAACGGTTTTAATTAGGCTTCGTATAATTATTTGTAGGTTGATTCAAATCTTGCGACAGATTTTTAACCTACTTCCGCTTAACCTATTGTCTTGAAACTCCGCACACAAATTCAATTGCCATGACAATATAACATTATAATAATTTCAACCTTCAATACTCCAATTCTGATGCTGCATGGTAACTCCTAAAAAAACAGATTAACTTAAAAAAAGGGATTATTTTTATGTGGTAGGTTGACAAACAAGCCGGCGGCCTACCTAATGGAAACTGGTTACCGCTGCCTATGTACCACAACACCAAAAGGATTGTTGGTGCGTTTCCCAACCTTAGAAACAAAGTCTCATGTGCCAGTAATTTCACTGGCACCCATACCCTTCCAAAGACATTCAATCCTTACTAATATTATAAACGCAAAAGTTTGTATGTATGGATGTTTGTTACTATTTCACGCATAAACGGCTGAACGGATTTAGATGAAATTTGGCACATAGATAGACCATGTTCTGGGTTAACACATAGGATACCTTTTATCCGGGTACATGAAGTATTTCTCCCAGAATGCGAGTGAAACCAGCAACAGCTAATATTCTAAACGAAATAATACGAATAATAATGATGACGTTACGAAATAATAGGTACGTACCAAATACTAGAACAAATTATAATCGTCCCTGAACCATTTAGAACAATACCCGTCGCTTAATTCCGTCCCCGAAATAGACAAAGCATTAAGCCCCAAATCCGACCATTACTGACTACATTGAATTCCCATCGAAAATGCGGTTAGAATTAGCCGAAGCCAGTAAAACCCGGCGCACAGTATTTGACAACGGTAATACGGTAAGCTGCCCCATTACGTAGCCATGTGACGTCATGAACGGAAATCCCATATGACAATGATGTGTGACGTAACAACTGTAATTTAGTTCTGTCAACACTTTAGTAGTTTACGTAATCAGTACTCTGATGTTCATTAAGGTTGAAATGACGTCAATGTTTTCATACTTTATCACTGTCACCAGCCGTGGCAAGGCGTGTCACGTATTTTGTATCGTTATTGCTCATTTTTTTTATTTGCTACCTACTTGATACTTATTTCTGAAGACAGATCTTGATAAAAGGGTTTAGTATTTTAATTTATTTTTGGCACTAAACTTTGGAACCAAGTATTATACAGGGTGTAAAAATCAATTATCCTATCATGATTATGATGTAGATAGCTACTTGATCCTGATATAATAACTAATATTAATTAATTTCTGGCACTAAGTAGCTATCATATGTAGGGACCAAAATATACAGGTCGTAAAAATCAATTATTCTATCATAATGATGATATAGGTATAATAACTACTTTGTCCTGATTGATAATGACCTGTCTTCAGAGGTAAGGTACATTTGCGCCAGCAAATATTTTTTTCTAAAATAATGTTTAGAAATTGGGTGATCTTCTTTGTAAAAAATCCGTGACTTATTGTCTAAGATTCACAAAGCCTTATCTAAAATATAGACAATAATTACAAAACGAAAATATATGAAAAAATCTGAAGCTGAAAATGCATACAACTGTTAAAGCTATTCATCATTTCCGCGTAATCTACTTTTGACTGATGCGACATTGTACGATTTGTCAATCCATAGAGTGGAATACAGATTTTAGTTCTGTATTGCATAAAATAATTATAAATGAATTGAATAACAAGTGTAATAACGAACAGACTCGTTTGGTTAATCTATAGATTTATTAGCATTATGAAAGATAGAAAACTTATTTACTGCCACCATAAATGATATTACAGGCTGAGCGGCACGCCGTACAACGTTGGTTTTCAGTTCGCCCCTCTGGTCTCACCATTATCATTACAGCAGTCTTAACAGCTGCATAATATGATTAAAAAAAACAGATAAAAGTAAAAATTTCATGAAAATGTTCAAATAATTGAAAATTGCCACTAAATCCACAAAGTCCGTGGTGTTAGTAAATACGATCGATGTACCACCCCCCTTTATCAACATTGGACACGATTGCCTAATACTGTCCCTAAGCTACACCTTCAAAAACCAGGTAATCAGCTAACAATATATCAAAGTTACACTCAGAGTGAACGAATCTCAAAGTTAATATTGCAAATAGATTTACGGCTCATTAACATACAGTTTAATTTATACTTCAGTCTACAGCTACATCGTACAATACGCCTCATCAATCATATTCCACACAACAAATTCAAATTTCAACTTAAACGCTATGTAAATAAGGTTCATTTCCCAAATGGTTGTACCATTTACCTCTAAATAACATGCATTTCGCACAAATTTCATATTAGCTCATTGTGACACAAAATACTCATAATTCATGCAGATGTGTGTCCAAGGTATATGTTTAAGCGATTCTGTTTATATTTTATAGCTGAAATAAAATATATTTAGGTTCATCGCTTCTTGGTACCTAGAGTAAGTACTTCATCGCTAGTCATGACAAAATCTTACGGAGAAGCTAATGTTGGTCCAAAATATTTTTAAATGGTACAGATACAAAATACCACGGTAACTATGGAAGGTCATTACTGTTCTAATTCCAATGTTACGTAACGTAGTCCACTTAAGTACAAAATGGTCTCTTGACTCCACCAAGAGAGAGAGAGAGAGAATGAAAGTGAAATAGCTTACATAAATATACATATATACAAGCTAAGCTTCGATGTAAGCACTCTTGTTGTTCAGTAATTATTTAAAAGTCGCTTGAAAAGATCTGTAGATATTGTTTTATAGAATTACTAGCTTTTGCCCGCGACTTCGTCCGCGTAGAATTATATTATTATCCAGTTCCGGGAAATCACCATTTCCTATTTTAAGCAACAGATCTGAGAACTGTAACATCTCCCCTCAGATGGACTCTCATATTTTTGGTAAGGCTCTGTTTTGTCACTGAAGGCCACAACAACACACAAATGAGACCGCTTCACGCACACTTTAACTTCGTCTGCTCGCGTTCCTTTGGGCACTACGGGTAAAGTCTGCCGAAAATCGCCTGCTAACGATACAGTAACTCCTCCCATTTGACAATTATTATTCCTAACATCTTGTAAATAACTATTTAGGGCTTCGAAACTCCCTTTATGAGCCATAGTACTCTCATCCCAAACAATTAATTTCGTTTTGCGGAGTACTTCTGCCATATTACTTTGTTTGGGTATATTGCAGAGTGGGGTTTGGGGTTGTATCAAATCGAGAGGAAGTTTAAACGCGGAGTGTGCAGTTTTATCTCCTTCCATCAGCGTGGCAGCAATTCCGGACGATGCGACCGCTAAGGCGATATCACGATTGCTTCTCACTTTGGCCATCAGTTAATTTAATAGAAAAGTCTTGCCTGTTCCACCAGGAGCATCCAAAAAAAGATATCACCTACACCTGCATCGATACTGGAAAGTATTTTATAATAAATACGTCTTTGTTCATTGGTTACAGAGCCTTCACTACTTGACACCACTTCTGCTAAGGAATTGACATCGTTACTTGTTTCCTTCAGGTAGTCCCGGTTATTGTGTAAGCCTTCAGACCTTTGAGGCTGAGATAACCCGTACTGCTGTAGGCTTTGTCCTCCTAATGCTAATACAGCTTCTCCTATTGTGACCAGACATTTATTGTAGATTTCATCTGCTAGATGTTCATCTATAATGCTAGAAAACTTTTCCACTTGTCGTTTGTAGTCTTCTGATAGGCTATCCCTGTATTTTACCCAAAGACTTAGTGCGTCTGTAATCTGACAGAATGCCACACACGCACTTTAAACGCATTCACGCATTTTAAATGGCGACTCGCATAGGGCTACTTCCTCTAGGGCAGAATCTCAATGTTTGTCGTCCTCTAGCAAGCCAAGTTTCATGCAATCTAATTGAAAAGTTGGTTGGAGGACACCGTTGACAGTCTTCAAGTCATCGAAGGACGATGGACCCCTAACCAGGGGGTAACCTCGTGCAAAAGTAAACGAAGATGGTAACACTCGGTGTTATTCGGGTGAACCGTGTACACTCTACCTAGAGCGTGTTCTTTCATTATTCCTGGCCAGCCATCTACGGGTTTTCCTCTTTTCCTTCTCACAAATTAATTTTTTTGCCTTACAAAATATGAAGGCACTTCCGCATATAGAAGGGTTTTAGCAAAATCATCTGTTTGACATAAATCAAAAAATGCTAACAGTGTCGTTTTTGGTGGGCTATTAATTATGTCGGCGAGGTTGTCGGAATTAAAATAGACTCGTTGGCCATTTTCAAGGTGGACAGCTAAATGTATGACTGCGGGAAACCTTTCATGTATGGGAAACCCTAAAATCCTTCAAACTGCCTCCGAACTACTCAAATAACGCCCACTCTCATATAATTTGAATCATCATCGTCATCAGCAGCCTATAATGTTCCCACTGCTGGGACACAGGCCTCCTCTCTGTGAGAGGGAATGGGCCGTAATCCACCACGCGGGCCCAGTGCGGTTTGGTAGATGTCACATGTCTTCGAATGTTTGGTTCTAGGACATGTCGGTTTCCTCACGATGTTTTCCTTCACCGTTTTGAGAGCAGTGGTGATGAAATAAATTACACAAAGTAAAGCGCCTTGCGGGGTTCGAACCCACGACATACAACTCGTAAGTCGGGGCCGTTACCACTGGGCCACCACTGCTCTAATGCTTTTTTTAATGATTATTTGTCAATCTAATTTCATTTTGAACTGACTCTTGGGTAGTGAATGTTGGAAATGCTATGCAATTATTAGTGGACAAAGAAGAAATTAAATCTGACTCACATTCAGATTCAATAATTGTATAAGTAGGCGAATGAAAGTCTTGCACAACATTAGAAATTAGTGAAGATTGAGTAAACGTCGGAGATACAGCCATTTCAATGCGCCGTTTTTTGGCTATTGGACGCTCATCAGTGTTATTATCACTATCCGCATCAGCGTAGGCATCAAAGTGACTATTAGAAAGATCTTGGGGAAAACGTAACCTTTTGATAGGTTGGTCCTCTGTACCAAATTTGGCATACAGGTTGTCATTTCAATACACTTCAAATACAAATGGGTATATTTGACCGACTGCAACTAACTCGCAAAAACTGCCATATGTAGAGTTTTGTAACATATCTAAAGTATACTCTTCTTTTGTCCTATGATTGTTGCCATGACGGTCATGATACATAACAGCAAATTCATCCCAATTGTTCGTCACATGACACACATTTTTTTTATGAATATCCATTGAGCGTTCTTGTGTGCCGTACAACAAATAAGAAAGCGTACGGAAAAGGCTTGCGGCATCCCCCACTATTGGTACAATAGTAAGGTTTATTAATTTCCCATTGAAGTTAACCAACTCTGCACCCATTTTTAAAATGGACACAGACAAATTTATAAATGTAAATAAATTGCGAAAAACAATACGCACAAAATTAAACTTCTAAAACAAACTAAAAGAAAACTATAACTATTATTATACACAACAAATCAAACACAGATATTTTTACTATTAAAACTAAAAACCTATATTATACACTAACAAATCAAACACAAAGAATCCTTATTAATTATTATAACAACAAATTGAAAAGAAATTAAATTAACTACACTGAAAATATTCTAATGAAATAATGAAAATGAACTTCCAAACAAATTATACAGCAATCGCAAATATTTGCTAAGTGGGTAATTTATGAGATTTCCAAGGAATTTTTGAAGGAAAATCAAGGTATAAGGTAAGTTTTTCATTCAAATATCCAAGAACAAATAAAATTGAAATTTCAAATTCAAATCCGATTTAAATATTCTTTTATATTTGTATTTTACATTTTTTTTAAATATGGAATGATTCGTATAATTTATAACCAATATGTTCTAATCCTTACCAACTATCGATATCAACTTCGAAGCAAATCACCGCCAAAATAACTTTCTACCCCTTTTTAATACCATTAGAGGATGAATTTCAATAAAATACGAAACACGTCTTCCATCAATTCTGTTAAAAAAGGTTTATGCAAAATTTGAAGTAGATTGGACCAAGGAATCACGTTGTCCCATACAAACTTTGCCCCCCTTTTTCACCCCCTTAGGAGTAGAATTTCGGAAAATCCTTTCTTATCGGATGCCTACGTCATACAAAGAACACGCCCTCCAAGTTTCAGGTCTCTACGATCAGCGGTTTAGGCTGTGCGTTGATCCGTCAGTCAGTCATTCAGGACAAAGCATTTTAGACTATTACCCGCGGTTTCACCCGCATCCTAGGGGAACCACTTGATGTACCCGGATAAAAATTATCCTATGTGTTAATCTAGGGCATAGTCTATCTGTGTGCCAAATCTCATTCAAATCCGTTCAGCCGTTTTTGCGTGAAAGAGTAACAAACATCCATACATCCATACATCCACACATCCATACATACAAACTTTCGCATTTATAATATTAGTAAGGAAGTAAGGATGATAAATAGGTAAATTCTAAAATTCATCGCATTTTGAGTGCGCAAATTGAATGAAGAAGAATTGACAATAATTACATTGAACATACGAAAGACTTGAAAGAAAAAAGGAAACATCAAACAAATTAGATCTAATAAACGAACTGAAAAACAATAATCTAAAAATAAACGCAAATAGCAAGGGCAGTATAAATCTTGCTGCAGTGTTTTACCTCCATTACAAGAATCACGGCGTAGCGATGTGTCTGTTTTACATAATTAATTAGCTCCATATAATTAACTGTCGACTTCTTCTGTTTTATGTTTTTCCTGCCTAACCTCAAGGTCTTCTATCAAACCTGATATTTTTGGCTTCTTTTAGTCTTCTGCAACCTTAACTGTCAAATTCTCTTAAACGTTTTCTATTTCTTTCTAGCCTTATTCTAGCTTGCAGTTAAGATTAGTATTTTCAACCGTTTATTCATTGTATATACATATAAATTATATTTTTAAATATTTCCACAAAAAATATAAAAAACATTTAAAAATATAAAAAATAGTAGCCCACCGGCATCGGGAACAGGGTCCAAGCTACCGGTGGTCAGGACCTCAGAGAGAGGAACTTCCTGACAATACGTGCCGTGTCTAGAAGTACCGCTTTCTGTATCAGGCCCTTGACCCAGCTGCCCAACGAGAGCCTCATCAGGTGTTGGTCGAGGCTCTTGGCTATTAAGCCATTGGCCGTAACGACTATCGGCACAATGACTGCTGAGTCAACCTCCCACATGTCGACAACCTCGTGTGCCAAGTCTTGATACTTAATTTCTTTATCTTTCTCGGCTTTCACAAGGTTCTCGTCATGTGGGACAGTGATATCAACAATCATTGCGAGACGCTCTGATCGATCTATCACCACTATGTCAGGCTTATTGGCAACAATAGTCCTGTCGGTGATGATAGATCGGTCCCAGTACAATGTGATATGACCATTCTCGAGAACTGGGTCGGGCACATACTTGTAGTATGGTACTTCTGCGTCCACAAGGTTGTATTTCAGAGCAAGTTGCTGGTGGATAATCCTAGCCACTAGGTTGTGTCTGTGCAAATACTCGCCGTTAGCAAGACGAGAACAACCAGAAATAATATGTCGAATGGATTCACCGGGACAGTGGCATGCCCGACAGATGTCAACCGTGCCGTCCTTCACAATATATTTCCGGTAGTTGTTCGTCATCATAACTTCGTCCATAATTGCACAGACAAAACCCTCGGTTTCCCCAAAGAGATCACCGAAACGTAGCCAGGCTACGGACGCTAGGAAATCTACATCGGGCCCATAAAAGGCCCGGTAAAAGCGTCCGTGAAGCTCCTTGCTCTGCCATACCTCCCTGCGGCCATTAGTATCCAGTACTACAGGCTTGCGCCAGTTCTCTTTAGCCAAGGAGAGCGGGGTGAATCCTTTGTCCACTGCGACTACATCACGATGCATCCCCACGTCGGCTTGGAGGAAGTACTCCCTGAGGCTGCACACCTCGCGGTTGTGGAGGGTCTTAGCATTTAAAAAGCCTCGACCCCCACACTTCCTCGGAATGTACAGCCTCATCACCGATGAACGTGGGTGATGCATTCGGTATGCATATTCATATTTTCAATATTGTTACCGTTTTATTAGAGTTTAAATGAAATAAGTGTTTCCTTATTAGAAGTCTATCTGAAGTATACCTATTTATTATATATTTATATATGTATTTATAACCTATGTCCTATATTTATAGTTGTTTAGTTATCCATATAGTTAATTAAGTCGCAAATATCCTTTTTTTTTGTACCTCTCTTTTCGATGCTGTTCTCTTTGAACAAAAGGTTGACTGGTAGAGAATGCCTTGTGGTATTAAGTCCGCCTTATGTACCACCATTGTGCATTGAAGTATTAAATAAATAAATAAGTCCTTCAGTGATCATGATGTTTACCTTCATCTGAATAGCCACGTAATGTTAAACATTAAAAATGCAAACGATATATAAAACGTATAACCACGTTATATAATTTACGACGACACGTACCCAACAAACGAGAATTTCATCCCAACCTTATCAAAACACAACAGAATCGTAATGTGTTCCATCATAAAACCTCATTTGATTGTTCACGTCAATACGAGGTCTCGTAAACTGCTTATTCGTTAATGAACCTGATCTCTACCGGCTGTCTGGTTTAAGAATAGAAGTTGTTTACCACACGCCCGATTGTATACGTTGAACATTACACTCATCTCTCGGGAAATTGGTCTTAAATTTATCAGGTGCTAATATGCTTATGAATTGCGAAGGTCTGGAGTGAAGCTTCGGATGATTGAATAAGTTTGAACGTTGAAGAATTTTTGTGGGGATAGTGAAGCGGTGGCGTGGTTGTAAGAATGTTTGGAGGAATTTCTACTGTTATGAAGTCGGAATTTTATAATATCTGATATAATTTTTTAAACTAAAATTCCAATTAACAGTAAATTAATGATGGTAAAAACTTACACAACAGTGCTTCTGAACACGGCGAGCATTGTTAGGAGGTTCCTTTCTCTATAGCCCTGACCACCTGACCAGTAGCAACCTGTTGCAAATAAGCTATTATTTTTTAAATTTCTAAATAATGTATTTTATATACTTATAAAAATAATTAATCTATATATATAAAAGGAGAAGCTGACTGACTGACTGATCTATCAACGCACAGCCTAAACGGCTGGGGTTAGAAACTTGAAATTTTGACAGTAGGTTCATTTTGTGACGTAAACATCCACTAAGAAGGGATTTCTCGAAATTCAACCGCTAAGGGGGTGAAAAAAAATCACGCAAGTGAAGCTGCGGGCAAAAGCTAGTTATAATATATGTTGCATAAATTAGTTCAGACCTGATAAAATGGAATTTAAATTAAATTAAACGTCGAACATGTCGTCTGTATTTTTTCTTGGTACTGTTACACTGCTCTCTGCTGCAAATGTCTCTTCTTCACATCTAGTACCATTCCTTGCACCGATCCATACCTTCTTAATCTTTAATATCATGCATAATCTATTCATTGCAGTTTACAAATTTAATAACATTTCTAGACCTGTCATAACTTTTAGATATTTTAGATAAATGAAACAATAATAAAACTTTACTGGCTATTTTATGACGAATAAGAAACAAAGGCCATTTCAGAAACTTCGAAGAAAATGACGTCATTCGGATGTTATACTTCCGAACTTACGCCAATAAACACAACACGACACAACTTTGGCATAAAATTGGTAATCGCAGTTATAGTACCGAATTATTACCAGAGCCGTTAGTATTTCGTCTCCACACATTCCGCTGTTCGTTATAAAGTCTTTAGAATTCGCGCGTGGACTGACTGTTACTGATATGCATTTACGCGCAGTATATTCCGAGCTTCCGAAACAAAAGGTGTTCAGTGCGCAGTGTTGTGCCAAAACAATACAAAATAGCGTCTAACAGTAACAAAATAGAGTGCAAATCAAAATGTCAGTGAATATTGATATGGAAAACTTTTCTGCAAAGAAGAATCTGAGGCGTCGAACGTTGAACACTATCAAATCGGCTGTGACGGCGCTCAAACAAATCGCTAGTGAGTGCTCCCCAATTCTATTATCTGGAATACAACACTTTTGTATATATCCAATGATATATTTTCGCCTAATGTCGCCGGATTTCGCGAGTATTGATATAAAAGTGGGCAATATTTTAGCAAGCGAGACAGATTCGATTGATTGCTCAAATCGAGATCTCGACTTCTAATATTTATAACTCTCTGAAGTAAACAGGTCTTCATGTAACATAGTAGCTGTATAATATTTTTATCAGTGAATATCTATACTGTCTTATCAATATTAATGGATTGTGTTAACTATATTGTGAAATGTTGTGAGTGTGTTAATCACATTTGAACTTCCATTATTTAAGCCCCCATCATGAATAAACGAAGACATTTCCTTGAACAGCACATAAATTATTCAAAATTCTCATAAGTAATTTACCTTATTCAGAGCTCAGTTTTCGGAACCCATTATTTTTCCTTAACATTTATTCAAATTCCAATAACGTAAATTCAATATTTACATATCGTGATAACTTTGGAGGGAGAAAATAAATTCCAGAGACCATTAGACTCGGTGGCTTACTTTTCATAACACTTCGTAAAGTGCGCGGTAACAATTCGTCGAGTATTTGCGAAACGTCAGCGTCTTTAATGAAGGTGTCATTCAGAGGCTTAGAAAACCCATTGTGTTTGTCATCTCGCGCCCAAACACGCTCGTCACTCTTCAAGAAACTCTCAAGCGCCTTGTTTGTCAGAACCAGGGATCGTTTGTAGTAGACAGAAAACACTCCACAATTCGTTACGTTTTATCTTTCAATCTTTTGTTACACCTGCGTTTTGGTGACTAGGCCCAATCTTGACGTTTATAAATGAATCGCGGGCTTACCATTGTCTCTTCACTTTGATTGGATGTTACGAGTACTATAGACCGTCTGATGAATTATGGAATGAATTTGCATAAATAAACCTCGTTTACTAAAAGCTTCCTACAAACGTTGATGCATAATTTAATATTAACCTTATCCTTGTTTATATTGCCACTTGGTCATAACATACAACACAACAAATTATAGGGAATTTATAATTTCATCCATAGGGAACTAATAACCTAGTTACAGCCTTTGTGAATCGAGTTTTAAGTAATCAGAAGTGTATAAAGCGAATTGTGATTCAGCTACCCGCAAACTTTGTTTGGCAAATACTGGCACCCACCGTGGGACTGCAGGAGATTGAATTAGAAACAGGCTTACAGGCTAAAATTACATAAATATTCATGTGTATTATATTTACTTTTGCTTCATACGTTTGTACACAAGAAACTGCAAAACATTTTGAATTTAGACAAGGTTTTATACGTACTGAACCATCCCTACGGACGTTTATTTCCTCTACATGTTTTAAGTTTAATTACTTTCACGGATTTACTGTCCAATAAAATATATGAGATTGGTTTTATTATAAAATTGTTAATAACTGTGATTGGTATCAGTAGTTATCGAATTATGCATTCGCTATAAAACATTAATTTAAAGTGATCGAAAATATAAATTATTCAGGGACCGAAACCAATGTGAAGTGCTCATTTCCGCCAACTCTATTAAATAACTAATTATTATCAAACTATTTAATATAATTAAACATAATATTACGCCTGTATTCCCCGAAGGGTTGGGCTAGAGATGTATAGTAACACCCTCATTTCGCCCACATGTTTAACTCCCATGTAATAGAGGGCGAGCCTATTGCCATCAACCGGGCCCAAATTCAAACTCGGCTCTGCTACCGAGGAATTCCACACGGAAAAACCCAATAAGACTTTGCCCGACCTGGCGATCAAACCCAGGACCTCACGATCAGCAGTCGCGCTTGCCACCACAGACCAACGAGCAGTTGTGGTCCATCAATTATTTTAAATACCTTCATGCAGCAACCTAACGTGCAATGTCTGTATGTGCATATTATGAGTTCGTGCACGTATGTTTTATTGCACGTTAGGATACTGCACGTAGATATTTAAAATAAAGAAAGGGAACGCGATATATTCGTAAAGTTTTTTACATCAATGTATACGATCCGCGTTATTTACGATTATGATTATGTTCATGATTTAGGGCTTGTACACAAAACTGCGATGCGACGTCGCATCGTAGAAATATACGAGCTCACACGACGCATCGCAAGAACTTACAAATTGATTCGCGTAATTGATTTTTCCTATATCTTCTTATCAGTAACAGCAGTGCGCAAATCTTTTTACGCAAATTTATTCTACCTAGTATAAAATACGTTCAATACGGCTGACGATCGTCGAGGGATTGGTCATCCGAACCTTGGAAGGAAGACGCCTTGCCGCACGAAATCGCATCGCAACTATATGCGTCGCAGTTTTCTGCGTTGCGAATTCGCATCGCACCGATTCGCAGTTTTGTGTACAAGCCCTTAAACCTTGTCACCCAATCGTATACTGTACATGCATAAATAAAACGTGCCCTTACACCTTTCCTAAGCTTTTAGGCAAAACATACCCCAACTGCCTCGTTGGTCTATTAGTGGCAAGCGCGACTGCTATTCGTGAGGTCTTCGGTTCGATCCCTGGGTCGGGCAAAGTGATATTGGATTGTTCCGTGTGGAATTCCTCAGTAGCAGCCCGGAGTTTGGATTTGTGCCCGGTTGATAGCAATGAAGTTGATGTGAAAAACATAATGGCGAAATGAAGCTGTTACTATACATCTCTGCCCAACCCTTCGCGGAATATAGGCGTGATGTTATATTATACCGCAAATTTCATTTTTTGAACACAACATAATCATTGAATATCGTAAATAACCGAAGTTTCTCCATTTCCCGCCAATACGGGTCGAGGCCTCCTTTATTTGGCGCGTTTCCTGGCCGCGATCTTTTCAATGTGGAGGCCTTTCTTATGTCCTTGTGTCGATCATTCACTGCGTAGTCTATTATCTATTGTGAGTTACGATTGGGGGTAGGTTATGTTAGGTTAAAAGATAATTTCGCTATAATAGACATTCGTTCTCAACATTGCTCTTGAGAACAATATCCCAAAAACATTTTCTTAATTATTTTTTGTCGAACCTTTACGTGACTATGGAAGCCTTATTTTTTTCTCTTGTCGTTGGTAAAACCTCGTGGATGTCTCTCGCCCTGGGAGGGCGAGGAGGTGGACTCTTACCGGCGAAAAACCAACGAACGGTGTTCCTCCTCATGACCGTCCGGCCGGGGTCGCGGGATTCGCAAAAGCATGCACCGCAACCGACTATGGAAGCCTGTTAAAACTAAATTCAAGACTGATCTTATATATGACAGCAGTACACCACGGACTACCCCCCCCCCCCCCTATCCAAAGGTTGTCTGGTAGATATCGCTATCAGCGATAAGACCTCCATTATACCCTTTAATGTTATAAGTATTTATTCTGGCTAGAACACGTATTCTGGGCGTCAGTAAAAATACTTGGGGAAATCCTCATGGACACACTCCATCCTAGGGAAAGCAGGGCTATGTCGGATATTTCCTCACGGTGACGAAAGTCGGAACGACGCGTCATAATGATTTAGGTACTGAATTATACGGAGAAGCACACAGTTATCGCATAGATGCACGTCTCTGTAGTACGTACGCAGTTGTTGTCGCTCCGACTTGCGTCACTGTGGAGGAACCGCCTTACCGACTAAAACCACTAGGGTATTTCTGCAAGGACGTCTCACGAGCTTCCGGCAGGACCTTTTTTACACCAGCTTCCGTCTCCCATTAGAGATCATTGCTCCATCCAGTTCAATTTTCCATTGGCTCCATTATCAGGTCAACGTATTTTCAGAGCAATAACACTGTAAATCGTAACCGCTTTATTTCACAGTGAAATCGTGGATTAACTCACATTGACGCAGAAATAGTCGATCGTAATTAGGTAACTGTAAAATTGGGTGTTACGAAAACCATTTAGCGCGCTTGACTCATAGAGGTTTCCTATTAAAGGTAACATACCGTCACTGCGCTTACAAAATCCGCTGTTTTTTTTTGAAAATCGGTTTTTGATGCTATTTTATAGGTAGGTACTTCTTAAGCCACGTGCGCCTGTGAAATCCGTTTTCTAATAATTTATTTGGTTAAGGAGATAGCAAAATCAACTATGTAATTTTGGTCCTCCATGTGTGCAAAGAGACACATAACATTTTTATTTCAATGCGCGCCTCATAGAATTGCCCTGCAATATGACACATAGTGGGTTTATTATTTTAAAGTAGTGTGGAAAATCCGCTAAGTGTTCTAGGAAGACCAACAATGAAAATTCTCTAGTAGAAGCATAAATCCGTCATGTGGCCAAAATTGATATAGCGGAATTTATGACCCAAAAAAATCAGGTATGTGCCCAAATTTACTTTAAAAAAATCTTAGCACTCGTTATATCGTAGAAAAAAACAAAAAACTATATTTATTAATGTCCCGATATAAAGTCAATTTCTCTGTATACTGTTTTAAAATTTTGTTATTAGTTTGGGAAAAAATCAGTTTTTTTCTTCTCCTGTTAAGTTGGGTTTTTTCCCATAGCGGATTTTGCAGGCTCAGCGACGATACCTCTGTGTGACTGTGATTACTTTTACTAGAAAATTTAGAAAATTTTGTTATTAGTTTGGGAAAAAATCAGTTTTTTTCTTCTCCTGTTAAGTTGGGTTTTTCCCCATAGCGGATTTTGCAGGCTCAGCGACGATACCTCTGTGTGACTGTGATTATTTTTACCTATTAAAACATTTAAAAGGTACTAATGTGGGTAGTGGTTAAATCTAAACTTAATATTATAAAGAAAAAAAGACGATAGTCGTCCGACGATAAATTAACCGTTACGACATAGTGTGAACGCGCCCTTACTTTTGTCGTACTGTACTATTTATGTGCAATAATTGAGATCTATTTTGTGAACATATCTAGTTAGGACTTAGTTAATAATACTCATGATTAAAAACTAAATTTTGAACATAAATCTCTCGTAATCTATTCTTTATTAACTAAACACTCGACTTTTTTTAGTCCCGTCCAATAAATCGTTAGTTTTAAAATAATAAACGTCGGCGCTCCCAATACATCCAATTTGTAAGCAAAACAAAAATCCGAGAGAGTACCTACAGAATTTAAATGACAGAAAGCCCGTTTCAGAGGATTACCGTGCTGTATAAAAGGAACAACTTTTGCTATACACAAGCGCCGGTTCCGTGAAAAGTATTCCACTTTCAGTGTTTAATGCGATCCTAAAATATTTTCATTTACACTGAATAAAAATCTGTTTCCATCCAGCTTGATTTAAGTGTTTATATTTTTTTATATTTTTGTGTTTCTGTGTGTTCATCTGTTAGTTGATATTGAGATGTTTGTGTATGCAATGTTCCGTGCTGTGAGTTTGTGAGCGCATATTCTTTATCACAGACTATTCATTAGCAATCATAGCATAATCAGCCCATTACTGTCTCACTGCTGGACACGGGCCTCTTCTTAGAATGAGAAGACACGTTCGGTTCAGTGCCTGAGCGATTGGCTTCTGCGCTACGGGTCGTGGGTTCGATTCCCGCACGGAACAAATATTTGTATGGCCTACAGCTGATAGTTGTTCCGGGTTTGGGCGTTTGTATTTATAAGTGATGATTTGTGTCTGTAAACGCACCCACGATACAGGAGAAACCCTAGTGTGGGGCAATGTTTCTTCTGAAAGAAAAAAAAAAGAATGGTGTAGGCCTTAGTTCACCACGCTTGCCTGATGTAGACTATTAACACCTTCTCGACAACTTTTTTGAAGTCCTCGCCCTTTTTTTGAAGCTTTCCTAGCGATGTTTTTCCTATTTTTTCCTATTTCAATTCGAAAAATCAAGATTGAACTCATATTCTCCGGCATAGAAGGCGAGCGTTAAGCCGCTAGGTTATCACTGATAGAAGCAGTATCTACACTACATAATATCTAACTTTTATGTACAGAATCCTCAATAAAAAAAGCTTCATGCCATACAAATTTTCTTTAGTTGAATAATAACTCTTAATATTATTATAATTCAGCACCTTATTAGTAACCCTCTATGCGTGTACCATCTGTGTTTCACAATCACCTGTACTTGGGAAATACACAAATTTGTATTTATAAAATAATGGGACTAGTTTACGCATTCTTAAGTTTTATTTTTATGTGACTAACATTATCGCCACTTCTCACTCCTAGTAAAATACAAATAATTTGCGAGATTTCAGCTCTATACTGCCAAGGACGTACCGAATGTTCTACATAAGTATAATACAGCCTCCTTCGCATTTTCGTACTAACGAGTGACTAAAATCGTTACATACTGTACTTAGCACAAACTCTTTTTGCTAAAAATCTTTACTATCCTTACTAAATATTATAAACGCGAAAGTTTGTATGTATGTATGTATGGATGGATGGATGTTTGTTACTCTTTCACGCAAAAACGGCTGAACGGATTTAGATGAGATTTGGCACACAGATAGACTATGCCCTGGATTAACACATAGGATACTTTTTATCCGGGAACATCAAGTAGTTCCCCCAGGATGCGGGTGAAACCGCAGGTAATAGTCTATACATTTATAAAAGCGCGTACGATTAAAATGAAAATTCACAAAGCACTTACATTCACCCTCACATTTTTCTTTTTGGCTAGTTTTTAATCTAACATCCATCCAATACGAGTAGAAAAACACGTCACAGTTTTATCAGCGAACTTGTAGCCAACCAATTAAAAACCAGACGGCCTCGCTGGAGGACACTCGGGGCCAATTTTCGGATACCTCCCACTTATTTTTTCGCTTTACGCGCCTGCATGGACAACCATTTCCATCACGGATGAGTGAAACTTGACTTTGGGAATTTTAAGCTATTTTCGGTTTGACCGCTGTAAAAAGCCTTTACGGGCCACTGATGCGGTGTAATGTAGGTAGGCTTCAATCATGATTGATTAAGAATAATTTATAAATCAATGCACGTTGGTTGACGCATTTCAGTACTGCACTTATGTATATTTAGGTATATTATAATTAATGACGCGAAAAAGTACATACTTAAGTTTATTTCAGCGACCCGCTCCGACTTCGTAAGGATACCATTAAAATACTTGATTGAGGTTTGTTCATCAAAGATTTGATTGACATTAGATTTTCCGACTTGCTTGACAAAAATCGTGATAGCTCAACTAATATGAACAAGACATTTATAAATTATACACACAAACCTTCCTCGAGAATTTATCTATCAAATCGTGAAAACCGGAACAAAATCTGTTCAGTAGTAACGGAGAAAATGGCGCATAAACAGAGAGACACGGTGGGCGATTTTGTTGCAAAATATGTTGTGATAATGATGACATAACATAACATCACGCCTTATATTCCCCGAAGGGTTCGGCAAAGGTGTTTTTTGTACACCCACGTTTCGCCAGTTATGTTTAAGTCCCTTGTAATAGGGGGCGAGCCTATTGCTATTATTGTGATAATGATGATTCGTGTAAATATCAACACATCTATAGAAACATTTTCTGATAGAGAAATTGTTGAGTTCAATTGTTGATTTTTATTTAGTTCTATATCATTTTATATTTGTTTTGTGTTCTATTTTCGCCAAACAAATAGATGAACATCCATTCTTGGATCTGCCCACTCTACAGCTCGTGTACATAATCGCACAGTTCACGCAGAATTAATTGCCCGGCCTTCCTCCACGCTGAAGGATTAGCCTCCATTGCGTGTTAAAGAATAACAAATCAGACGCACCTTATACAAGTTATCTTACGAATAACGAAGGGAAGACGCTCGTCCATTAATTTTCATCCGCTTTACTTAAATCACCTCGAATTAGGGATTATTTAGGCGTTCATTGCTTACAACTGCTCTCACGCTTCCCTCGCGGGAATCGATTCGACCCATGCTCCGTTATTGGAGAGCTTTCCCAAGTTCAGATAGATTTAATTTGGCCACAATAACGCCAAATTGGCTTTCGACCTGATTGACCAAACGTCATTGCCTATTATGTCTAGTCAGGGAAAGGTTAAAGATATAAAGGTTTCTTTTACGCCGCACGGCTTAAGAAAACCTCCTTTGATCTGAGTTTCTGCATGTTATAGCAAATGGTACACGAAAGGGAGGGCGGTGAACCGTAGACGTATTTTTTCCTCTAAATCTACATCATAATTTTTCTTCTGTCGGCGTTTGTCGCTGCTATAAGGAAAATAAGCATAATTTTGTACAATACAAATTCTTTTAGTCGACTGTTCTAGGATGATCCTTTGAAATCTTCTTTGTAACAGTTCACTTTGTGATGATAACTGGCGCGAAACATTACCCAATTTAATGAGCCTGTTAAAGATACGTATTTAGAACAAGACATTATTTGTTTCATGCTTGAATCCGTTGCATTTAAGACATACAATGTACATGTCTGTAATGGTAAGTGTGCACTAAGATCCCCCGCAGACTGCCGATTAAACTATCGCCCGATAGTTGGCCGAATACTTTTTATAAGGGAAACCAAATCGTTATAATTTACGCACTAGCATACATCTTCATACTGATTAAGAAACCGTCTAAACTATCGACCGATAGACAGTCTGTCGTTTGCCCTCTAACACCAGCGAACGCCAGAGATCGTTCGCCATTTGTTAATTTGACCATATTTTGTTTATAACGAATCCGGTTTCATTCATGCCTGGTCAGACAGAGAGCGTGGCTGGGTGTGATATTCACGTCGCGTGTTGAGCGCATGTTCTTGACGTGTGAATTACACCACGCCAAGCTTCACGTGGCAGTTTCTGTGTGGCGTCTTTGATATATTGTCGTAGTAATTCGCATATCAAGAGCACGTGATCACACGTGACGTGAATATCACACCCAGTCACGCTCTCTGTTTGACCAGGCCTTAAGTGTTTGTTGGCCTTCGTTGGATCGGTGTGTAAGTTCGATTAAATACAAAATATCTTGAAAATCATTTTCCCAACATTCAGCAGCAAAACCAACAATAATAATAAATATACGAACAGAAATCAAAACGGACATGCAGTCCACCACAAACCGCCCAGTAACTCTATCAAATATACACATCTCAACTGATTTTCATTCTGCATAATCGAAGGAGGCGGGCTTCGATGGCGGAATATATCAGGCCGGATGACACTGCATTTTACAAGTAGCAGGGAAACCAATGATGTCACGATCTTGTATAAAATATGAGCCTGTTGAATTTCTCACGAGGTCCTCGTCAGAAAAGACTTGAACGAAGCCGTAAAGACTCTCATGAAAAGTAATATAATTTTTCGGATACGCTTTGAAATGACACGAGTTTTGTGCTCTGTTTTATTGGCACTTAACTTTATTCTTTTGACGGCACGTTTAGTTCAGTGGCTGAGCAATTGGCTTCTGTGCTACGGGTCGCGGGTCGAACCACACAGAACAAATGTTTGTATGGCCTACAGATAGTTGTTCCGGGTCTGGGCGTTTGTGCATGTGAGATTTGTGTCTGTAAACGCACCCATGATACAGGAGAAATCTTAGTGTGGGGCAACGTTTTTTATAAATAAAGAAATAAAAAATAAAGAATTCTACTTCCACTTTGGTTTAGTGATTCCAAGCGTGGCCGTAGAACGTGAGGTTACGGGTTCAGTTCCCAGATCAGGTAAAATATTACTGGATTCGTTAAGATTTGACCTGCCTTATATCTTGATTCTATCTTTCTCTTGGTTTTACAAGATGACCTGAATTTCGTAAATTTTAGGTTATCTGCTTGACCGTTTAGAGCTCTGGAATTTCCTCTCTCTATGAATCGTGATTGGAACACGTGACAATGAATGTCACCGGATTCGATTCCCGAATCTAGGCCAGTAATTGTAGAGGCTTTAGATTTGTTCCGAGTCGGGATATTCGTGACGTGTGCAGGAATCTAGTTTTCGCAGTACGATATTATCAGTTTTCTAGGTAAAATTGCTGTAGGTATATCGATCTTCTTCTTCTTCTTTTCGTGTGATATGTGACTAATCTGGTGTCAGAGTTTATGGGCATCTGACTTGGCATCACATGCCGTCGAGAAATATATCTCAGGCATGCTGGTTTCCTCACGATGTTTTCCTTAGCGTTTTTAATCCAGTGATAATTATACAATAAGCACATGAATTCGAAAAGTCAGAGGTGCGTGCCTTGGGTTCGAACTCGAGACTTTTTTTTTTTTTTTTTTTTTTTTTTTTTTTTTTTTTTTTTTTTTTTTTTTTTTTTTTTTTTTTTTTGCGACTTTGTTATTTATTTATTTTATTTATTCATTAAGGTACACCAACAGCTTCTGTATACAAATTTCAAATTACAGTAGGTAATAAACAGATAGGGGCTTATACAGTTGCCAATAACAGGTGAATTGCCAATAACAGGTGAATTATGACTTGGTAGTCCGACGGTCACATGACTAATCACTGCTATAATATACAAGGTTAGTCGGAAAGAGGGTACTAAGCCGCGGGCCACGTAAAGTATCACTGATGACTATTTTAAAGCAAGTGCTAAAATTTCAAAATTCGATTATTTTTATTTGCATGCAAAAAGATTTATTTATTTATTTATACTTTCGCACAAAAAAAAAAATTTATACAGAGGCGGACTTAATGTTAATTTATATTTTAGTTTTTTTTTTAAAAACATACCTTTTTTAATTATGAATTCAGAAAATTAAATTTCTAATTCGTGACCCCAAATATAACCTAAATAGTAAATACAGCTGATCATAGCTATGAACAGATAGATTTTAGCATATTTTTTACGAAATCTTTGAAAAGCTATTTCTCTTAAACTGTCGAGTTTTGGTGAAAGTTGTAGAACAAAAGTTATCCATTATTATAGGTACCTTAACACCCTTTCGGCTTAGTACCCCCTTTCCAACTAATCTTGTATACGGCGATGACTTCGTATGATACCTGTTGAAAAAGACAGTATAACCTTTTTTAGGGGAACATGTTAAGCCATCGGTCCCAGGTTTAATCCGAATACGTATGACAATCATTACGAGGAATCAAATCCGTGAAGTCTGACAGCCGGTCTTACCCTAAGATATCTCACCGTAATTGGGTTGCCGACTTCAAATGGCAGTGTCTCCGTGTAAAATTCTTAAACGCAGGGGCATCTGTCCCGCGATTCAGAACCTTTTCTATAATTCGTTCTATATCTATACTAATATTATAAAGAGGAAAGATTTGTATTTTTGGATTTTTGTATGTAACGAATAAACTTAAAAACTAGTGGGACCGATTTCGAAAATTCTTTTACCGTTAGTAGCCTATGTTACTCAGTGATAATGTAGCTTACATTATCACTGAGTAACATAGGCTACGGGCGGAGCCGTGAGGACACAGCTAGAAGTTGTCGATCGATTCAGTTTATTATCTCGTTTTGTCTAAAATTCTTGTAACGAGAGAAAAAATGTACATAATCAAGAGGCTGGTTAGACTACAAGACGACCTCTATACAGAATGATTTTTTAATCACCATTCAATTTTTTCTAGGCATTAGGTAGGTACCTATTATTCAAAAATACAATTTTTGAAAAAAATATAGTTTGGTCAAGTTTACATAATAAAATAATTTTCCTGAAAGAATTATCAATACAACGTGGTTACTAAGTCATACGTTAAATACACTGTCACGTATACACTGAATGAGAGAAAGGAGCTCTCTCTTTAACCTTTATAGGTTAACTAGCGACCCGCCCCGGCTTCTTGCGGGTGCAATGTAGATACTAATGTGGGGCATATAAACCTTCCTCTTGAATCACTCTATCTATTGCTGAAAACTGCATAAAAATCCGTTGCGTAGTTTAAAAGATCTGAGCGTACAGACAGCGGGAGCGACTTTGTTTTGTACTATGCAAAGATTTAGGTAACAGTGTACAATTATAACCTACGATTAATAGTTCTAAAAACAGCACCAATATAAGCCAGTAAAGGAAATAAAAAGAATCAGTTTACGAAAATATTAAAAGAAACCGAAATCTTTATTTAACGTAAAAGGCGCATAAGTATAGGAAATTTATTTTATTAGATTGCATAAAATATTAATCAGGAGGTGTTATCAATCACGTGTGACGTCATAGCGCTCGCGGGGGTAATTACCCATGAAAAACGGGTGGCGAAGAAAATGAAAGAAAATTCGTGGTGTAGGTATGTATGATGAGGGTGTTTTCTATGGGGACCCATTTTAGAAGATGACTTATAAAAAAGAAGCTGGCTGTATGATTATAATAAAAGTGCGGGATACTCTGTGGGCCTTTCCAGTATTATACAGCACTGAATGAAAGAGCCTCTTTCTCTCATTCAGTGCATGCGTGACAAGCGTAGTAGGTACTTATTTAACGTTTGACTTGGTATTTTTAATAATTACGCTGAATTGGTAATTATTTCGGAAATATTTAGTATTTTATTGTGAAAATTTGGCTTACCAATTTCTTTTTCAAAGATGGATTCATTAATTTATTCCTGATGCCTAGAAAAAAATTGGATGGTAATAAAAAATCAACCTTTATTTCAGTCAAAAGTCTCAGTCAAATCTCTTATTAAAAGAACTCATCGCAATTTTACCTTTTAAGTGCGTGGCTAAATATCAATTGCCGTGTCCCTACCGCGCGACTACAAATCGATAAAATAATACCTACAATAAATATATTAAGCTTTTTCAATACTTAGAGCTATAAAACAATTTTAAGTTATTGTTGTAAATCATATCTCTATTGAATAATCGTATTAGTTGTACCACCCAGTTCATAGGACGAAAATAGAACAAAAAAAACCATGCATGTTCTCTGTCGCAGAAATACGACACGCGCGGTTAAAAGGTTAAACTTAAGAACAAAAATACAAAATAAAATATAATTTATCATAAAAAAATCTTTTTTTAATAACAACATCCACTAATTATTTTTACCGTGAAAAATTAAAATATAAGTGAAAAAGCGAGTCACGTAAATTAATTAGCTTCTTAACAACTTACTGTACGTTTCTTGGTAAGTCATTCATAATTATAATGTTGCGGTTCTTCACATTTCCCTGCTGTTAATATAATTTACCTTCTGAGAATATGAACTACTAACATCGTTATAACTTACCTTTGAGTCCAATTTACATGTCTCCAGTATTAAGTAGAGCTTGAGTTTATACAAAAAATGTTTTTTCTAAATTAACTTGAATTAGGTGTTTTCAAAATATAATCAGCCCTTTACAGTCCCACTGCTGGGCGCATTGGTAAAAAACACACAACATAGAGAACTTAAAAAAATCGAGTTGTTTCGTAAATGGTAATTTACAATCACAATTTACGCACACAATTTTTTAGTATCCTTATACAGACATTCACTTTAATAAGGACTGGAGATGCATATGAACGATAAAAATACCACTAATAATGACAGTTAAATAAATAAGAACCGACCCTTGAAATGCCTGAAGTGATAATCCATAACTCAACATCACTCCTGTATTCCCCGAAGGGTTGGGCAGAGGTGTATATTAACACCCTCATTTCGCCGTTATGTTTAAGTCCCATGTAATAGGGGGCGAGCCAATTGCCATCAAACGGGCACAAATGCAAACTCTGAGCTGCTACTAAGAAATTCTACGGGAACAAACCCAATAACACTTTGCTCGAACTGGGAATCGAACTAAGGATCTCACGATCAGCAGTCGCACTTGCCACTACTTTTTTTTTTATCGTGGCGACGTCCTCATGGACTATCCCCCGTCTGGGGAAGACGGGGGGGTGTGCCGGACTCTTACCGGCTAAAACCACCACGGTGTTCCATCTCACACTTGCGCCGGGCGTCGCGGGAATCTACAATACTTCCGCAACCCCCGGCTAGTGCCGGCCTGCCGCTGCAGGCCTCCTCGAGGTAGCGGGGGGAGTGAGGTGTTTGACTCCCCCCGCGACGTCTAAGAGGGGCGCGCGTGGAACACCTCGCGCCGCCACCTCGGGTCCTGATGTATGGGGGGCGACGGACTTCCCCAAGTCCGTCGCCCCTGGACCCATTTAGGGGGACTGGAAGAGGGCGTTGTCCGCCCTCCGCCGACGCCCGGTGCGTCTGCTGCGGGCCGGGTGAGTGGAGGTGATCTCCCTCTCCCTTTCCGCAGCCTCCTTCTGCGACATGACAGTGTCGCAAAAGGATACCACCGCGTCCCAGGACTCCTCGCTGTCGACCATCGACTCGACCACGGCCGGCAGCGACAGGTCACCGCCTACTCCTGAGATGAGGGTACGGCGCGGCTCCTCCCCTCCCAAGCGGCACACTCTGCCAGCGTGTGCCGCGCCAACTAGACCAACGAGTTAGTGATTATCCATATTATAGAATTATAGAACCATCCTAACTAAACCAACATTCAAACAAAAAAACTGCTTTGAAATTAGTTCATCCGTTTGCAAGCTACTAGAAAGCGGTTGGAATAAAGTAATAATAATATACGATTATCGCTGAAGACATTCACAGAAGAGCTGTGACCCGCGAAAAATCTGCTGGAGATCTGAAATTTTCTAGATTTGTTCTAAATTAGTTATAATACCAGACTATACTTACAACGTTTATACAACGTGATACAAAAATACACCTAAAGCCGAAAGGGGGTTAAAAGGTCCCCTGTAAAGAGTCTATTGAAGAAAGAGAAAGTTATTTACATTCTTACCTAATTTCGTCTCAGAGGTAAATGACAACAACCATAAAATACTACTTGATTGTTTACATTATTTTATGGGGATTTATGTAACACGTTGATATATATGTAAAAAACGCGAGCACTGCTCTAATAAACTTGAAGAGACTCTTTTCAGAAGTAACGTAGGTGAAACACCGCAGAATAAAATTATACAGTATGCCAACGTGTTTCATATTTCGCTGTATTACGAGTTATAAAGTACAAATATGCTTGCTTCCACTTTAGAATATTAAACAGTTTTGTGTAAGAATATAGAGTAAGACAGGAGTGGTATAATTTTCCCGTTGCCAGCTAGCTCCTGAAAAGGTATAATAATTACAAAGTTTAGTAGATTTGTTCATAGAAAACAAATTACTATATTATTTTTTGTCATAAATATATTTAATAACATTAGTCTTGTTAAATATTGTATTCCTAAAATCAAGAAAAAACAAAGATGGAAAGAAAAAAATAAAAAGCTTTTTAACAAAATAAAACCGACTAATTAAAAAGTTTTTTTTATTTTTTTTCATTTTAGTGGCCTTAATATTAAAACTTGGTTGGACTTACTAAAGACGCTGCTTGTAACATAATCACATTATGCGTACTGTTCGTCACTGAGGATTTCCATTGTCTATCTCCGAAGTTCTTCATCACATCTTCACCAAATTTAAATGGAACCAATTTCGGAGTATACCTTATCCACTAAAAAAAGAATTATCAAAATTGGTTTACTCTGTAAAAAGTAATGCGTGATATAACATAAAAAAATACGTGTCGAATTGAGAATCTCCTCCGTTTTTTTCGTCGGTTAAAAAAAAGACGTAATGCTCTCTCTAGGATAAAGCGTAAGAATCATTAATGGCTCGCAACCTATCCCATTTTATTTATCAATATCAGTAGAAAGTACTGCGAAAAGAAAGCCCTCGTGTTACCAATTATGATATAGTCCGCGCGCAAGTGCTAGTCACCTCCCGGGGTATGAGAGCGGCAGGAGGGGGGTGCGCGCGGTAGACAAGACGAAGCAAACTGACAGAGCGCGACTACTGTTTCGCACCCCCCTCATGCCGCTCTCATACCTCAGGCGGTGACTAAAGTCCAGTCGCGGAGCAGGAAGAATTTCGTTCAATGACCTTTGTGCCTACAACTAATTGCAATCTGTGTTGACGGCGGTCACCGCATCTGTGCGAGCGTGACGGCAAGATATTTCTGCGCGAGCGACAGAGACAAGTAGTGACGTGTCATTGTACGAAATTCGTCCTGCATCGCGACCGCATTTTAGCACTTGCGCGCAGACTATAATAAGTGTACTTAATACTAAGACCCAATTTAGTTGCTTCCACGGACCTACTGTTGATTTTAGTCTACATTCTATCTAAAACACACAAGCCTATGGGTTTGTATGTTTTAGGCTATACTTAATTATACATGCAAATACATTGCCGGCACAAAGCAAATATCTAAATTACATTACTGAAGCAATAACGCGATGGAATGAAGCTTTCGTGTTTTGATTGTGTCAAGATAAGCACCTCATTTACCACAGCCTACTTAAACATATTTATTTTTCATTAACTTTTTTTTCTGTATTCGTTATTAAATCAACTTGGTTTTCATTGTAGCATCTCTGTAAAAAACCTGAAAACTTTAATCAATCAACTCAACCCATTGCAGTCTACTGCTTCTTCCTCTTTTCGTGTGGTTAGTGACTAACCTGGTGTCAGAGTTTATGCCGCCCACGGGCCTCTGACTTGGCTTCGCACGCCGTCGAGAAATATCTCTCAGGCGGTTTCCTCACGATGTTTTCTTCACCATTTTTAAGCAAGTGATAATTATACAATACGCACATGAATCCGAAAAGTCAGAGGTGCGTGCCATGGGTTCGAACTCGAGACCTATGACTTGGCAGTCCGATAGACACACCTGATACTATTGCTTTTAGTCCACTGCTGGACATAGGCGTCTCCCAATTTGAGCTTAAACTTGAAAACAGATCATGAATAAAAAGATCTCTCTTACTTATAAGTAGGTATATATAGGTACTGTTATGTCGATAAAACGATACGACGCCGACGTTAAGAAAAATACATGTTTGTCATTACATAATAAGTCCATTACTGCTGGGCACGGGCCTCTTCTCAGAATGAGAAGGGTTTACGCCTTAGTCCACCACGTCGGCCTAGTGTAGGTTGATAGACTACACATACCATCGAGAACTTTATGGAGCCCTCTCAGGTGTGCAAGTTACCTCACGATGTTTTTCCTTCACCGTTAACGCGTTCGTTTGTCATCTATAAATATTATAAAGAGGAAAGTTTTATATTTTTGTATCTAACGAATAAACTTAAAAACTAGTGGACCGATTTCAAAAATTCTTTTACCCTTAGAAAGCTACATTATCACTGAGTAACATGGGTTATATTAAAAACTTCTTACAGTTAGAACAGAAACAGCTAGTATATAATAATATTACAAAATCCTCCTAGCACTATTAAATAAATAAGATATTTCCACCCATACCCATTGCTATCGATTACAGGAGATGGTCCGTCCGTATATTTTCAGGTAAATGCAGCGATGCGCCAGGGCCGGCTTATGTGAGCTTTGTGACTAACAAAAGAGCTACTATTTCAAAGATATTGCTGAACACAACCGTGTTTTCAATTAAACAGAATTCTCTTGCAAATGTTCGTGAGGTATTCTTGTGCCAACGTCAATAGTTGGAAGGTAAATTAACATAATGAATTAGCAGTGTTCGGTCTTCAAGAAGTCGACTAATGGCCGATAGTAATAATTTGACTGCCTTGTTGGTCGTAGGTCAAGCGCGACTGCTAATTGTGAGATCCTGGGTTCAATACCCAGGTCGGGCAAAGTGTTATTAGGTTTTTCCATTAGGAATTTGTTAGTAGCAGCCCTAAGTCAAGATTTGTCCCCGGTTAATGGCAATATGCTCGCCCCCTATTACATGGGACTTAAATATAACTGGCGAAACGAGGGTGTACTAAAAACACCTCTGCCGAACCCTTCGGGGAATACAAGGCGTGATGTTATGTTATGTAGTAATAATTTTAAATATATACCTATAGGCATTGTTCGAACGATGCGCCCGATCCGGCTTATGTGAGCTTTGCGACTAACAATAGAGCTACTGTCACAAATATATTTCTTCGACCACTATCTAGTCCATTAAAGTGAATTCTGTTTAAAATGTCTGCACATTACAGTGCTTTGGATGCTTTTGTGTCGATATTAATAGTCGTTTAATTAATTAACAGAATAATTTAGTGAAGAGTTCGGTCTTTGAGGGTTTAAATAGAGAAATTCTGGTACAACATAGTGTTATACAATAATGTATTACCAACTTCTTATGGCGCTTGATAAAATTTTGAAAAAGAATATGCTATACCTATACCAAAATTACACGTTTTTAAGTAACGGTCAAAACGGCTGTGACAAAACATGTGTCATTTTGACAAAATTATTTTGGCGAATTTCGTTTGGCAGATTGGACAAAATCCATGGCACTAATAATGTCAGTGTATATATAATTTTTTTCAAATCTAAATATTCAATAAATAATCATTTTTCTTAAGTGTTTTTTTCTCACATAGGTACTCGTATTTAAATATCCAGTTCTATTCATTATACTAGCTGCCCGGACGGACTTCGTTCTGTCAAAAGCTATTGGCCTGTAGTGGGAAAAGAATATTTTCCACACAATTTTTGTTTTTTCTCTCCATAAGAACCTTCCTTGTGCCTTAAGGAATATATAAAAAGAAAAATAGCCGAATTGGTCGAGCCGTTCTCAAGTTTTGCGCTTAGTAAATTAAAAATGAATCGCCTAATGTGTTGACATTTGGCGATTCATTTTTATTTATATAGAAGATATAGCTAGAATCTGTGTGTGAATAATATGTCAACTTGGAACGTCTGACCGGCTGGCCCAAAATAACATTGTATTCACCCATAATACATTCAATAGTATTGTAATATCACAATACTCCACTAGACACTATTCAAACATGGAATTACAAGCTGAATACTAAATAGCGTGGTTTTCGTAATTATATCGCAATCAAAGGTAATGGAATGTAATTATAACCTTTTACTAATTCACTTATTCAATGAAGTGCAATTAATAATGCCCGAATGAAGCGATAATAAATTATTTATGTTAATAATAAGTGCATGTATACTCGACTGTAGAAAATAGAAGGTGTAGGTGTTTTACGAGTATAATGACATTAATGACATACCTATTCGTTAAGGTATGATTCCGTTGCCAACTGCAGGCAGCAGCAGCAGGCGACGTGTCGCCGCGACACTACTGGTTTCTACGTATTACTAGGCAGGCGACGCGGACGTGTCGCTCCCCACAGAGGAGAGGTCCGTCAGCGGCTGGCGGACCGGGACCTGCCGGGGTTGCGGTGCATGCTTTTGCGAATCCCGCGACCCCGGCCGAACGGTCAGGAGGAGGAACACTGTTGGTTTTTAGCCGGTAAGAGCCCGGCAGACCCCCTCGCCTTGCGAGGGACATCCATGAGGATTTTCAAAAGATAAAAAAGGCGACGTGTCGCTAGCTACGGAAGGTATTTCATAGTAATACGTAGAAACCAGTAGCACAAAACAGATAGGTACATAAGTCAATCACATGTATGTACTTCACCTTTCATACCTGCGCTCGGCGGTCGCTCTATCTATATATCTATCTCTCTCAAGCGCATGGCACTCGCGCTCGCACTCACTCGCACTCTGGTCCCAAACGGTCCGAGATATCGTGTCCGTGAGCAGTGTCTATGTCAACGCACTTGTATGTAGATTGACTTCTGTACTTACCTATCTATTTTATGCCAGTAGTGTCGCGGCGACACATCGCGTGCTGCCTGCAGTCGGCTACGGAATCATACCTTAAGCCTTTTCCCCGAGTATATTGGTGTCAGCTTCTAATCCAACCAGCCCCCTGCTCCAGAAGGTTTAGATAAGTCCGTTGTCCAACGATTCGATGACCCACTTGTCGATGTTTGTTACCTCATTCTTCTCGTACATAAAACGATTTAACAAACTGAATCGGTTGACAACTGACTTATCGAAAAGGTTCTGAATAGGGGCGAGCTGATCCGGCGAAATATCTATTCTACGTCCTTAAAGACATAATGTATACGAATAACTATCGACAGACTTTTTTTTAATTTGTCTTTTAGGCGCTGCAATATAAATAAACATTCGATCGATAATTATTATAACATTCTTTGACATAAAAGCATTTCTTTTTGTTAAACAAAAAGCTTTGCCCCACACTAGGATTTCTCCTGTATCGTGGGTGCGTTTACAGACACAAATCTTCACATGCACAAACGCCCAGACCCGGAACAACTATCTGTAGGCCATACAAATATTTGTTCCGTGCGGGAATCGAACCCACAACCCGTAGCACATAAGCGAATCCCTCAGCCACTGCTCCAAACCAGTAATTTTAATGAAACATCTAAAATCGACCAAGTTTTTCTTTAAAAAGACTTGTTTATAAACCAGTTTAATATTCGTAAACAAAATAGTTACAATAAAAATTGTTAAGACCAAGCTCAACCCTACAAGCGACCTGACTTAAAAATAAGTCGGTTCAACGAATTCACAACATGCTATACCGTTTCTCTAAACCTCTGTACAGCGGAATTGCTAAACGTTCCCCACTTGACACCGGGAGAACAATGGCACAGTTGAAAGTTTGTCAAATAACCGGCGCGCGTGGAAATACTGCCGCAGGACTGGTGTTGCCAGATCAAACTTTGCAACGCTAAAAATACTCGGAAAAAAAATTGTTGCATAGAATTGGTGTATGTCAATCATCAATACGTTAACAAGTGTTTTTAATGCATTTTTTACACAATGCGAATTGTTATATGAATAAATAAATAATAATAATAATAATATTGCACGTTTTCTCTCGGTTTTTTATGTGAAACATCTGATGCGGTGGTACGGGTGTGAGTGCGGCTGTTGCGTGGCGACGCTTGCGATGGCAGACACACGACGGCAGACCTTCGTAACTCGTCGGCTCTTATCGGTTAGATTCGGCCAGTTTTTTCTTTTTATAAAATTAGTTTCGATGTTTCAGATCTGCTAGGCGTCCCGCGATGGCTTAATTTTTTTATAGTGTCAAATAAACTCTAAGGATGTATGTACAGTCACGTATAATAATATGTATACACGCAGCGAACTTAAAAAGCAAATTTGTTTTAGAGAATAAAGTGTAATTAAGAAATATTAGAAACGGTAATTCGTGTGTAATTGTAAAAACTATTTGTAGAATATTTCATAATTCTAATAGATATTTTAGAAGGAAATCGCTTTTTAATTTCGCTATGTGTATACATATTATTACACGTGACTGTACACATGTCTATATCAGCCTAACTACTCCATTATAAGGAGTAATGCCCGATTCCTATAAACAAAACGAATCATTTTACTTACTAATGATAGCATTTTTTATAGCCAAACTAGGCATATAAATAGACTCGTAAGTTAATTTTACCTGTAATAGCTACTTCCATTTCGGAGGGTCTACTATGCAAAGCCATGAGGTCTTTGCTCCATTACTGATAAAGATACAAGAGTCTCAATTTTAACCAATAACACTCCGTAAATTATAGGAGTCAGCCATAAAACATGAATAAAAGTACGAATAGAGTAGTGATGTTCTAATGTGACGTGATAGATTCCAAAATCAAACTAAAAACGGTTCCGACATTCCAAATTCGAATTCAGTAACTTATGTCGCGTCCGTACGATTTTTTTTATTCAAGTCGTGACTTATCGACGTTGGCAACACAACTAGCAGTGTAGGGACGTGAACGATTGTCGCAAGTCTCCGCTCAGGCTCTCCCCAGTAAATATTTGTAAGTGAATTCGTTCCCGGCTCCATCGTAAATAATAAATATCGTTTGTTATTAGGTATTTGCGAACTTCGTTACGTTTTTCAAGGATATCTCTTTATTTGTATAAATTTAAAATGATGCGTTAACAAAAGTACTTTTCAATGCGTGTCATGTGTGTCCTTGTTTTACTCTATTTGAGTTCAGGTTCAAAATGAATTCATCGATTCTATCGAGTGTTAAATATAATCCATTCAACGACAACATTCAATCAATAACAATTGTAAATCGATAAAACCCATTCGTGAATCGATAAGACGACCAAAAACCATACAAAAATTTGACATACTAACAAACCATCACTCAATCGCATTCATATCACCTAAACGTGTTACATATTTCTACAAGAAATAACTCGCTTAAACTCATAAAAATCTTTGCCAAAGATACAATCGCGACCGAACTGTGGTTATCCTCAACATTATACAAAAGCTCGAGAGATTCTCATCCCATTCGCGTCATTTAAATGAACCCCGATGGCTCTATCAGCTTTTTACGCGTCATCAGTTTTGGAGTGGAGCACCCTTCATTTTCCCTTGAATGGAGATTTTTCCAAAGCGCACATTGGCCCCTCCCCCGGCTAAATCTGTCGACAAAGCAGTTCGCTTCACTAAAAATTGTCCGCCATTTAAAATGAGTTAGCGTTTATTTACTGGTTAAGCTTTAAAAGATTTTAAAGGAGATATTATACAAATTGGTAATTAAAAGCAGAGAAGGCTTTAATTTTGCGTCTCGGGTTACTTATTCTGATGATACAAATGAATTACAGAATTACAAACTGAATATTTATTTTTATCTATATCTATACTTAATAATATTATAAAGAGGAAAGATTTGTATTTTTGGATTTTTGTATGTAACGAATAAACTTAAAAACTACTGGACCGATTTCAAAAATTCTTTTGCCGTTAGAAAGCTACGTTATCACTGAGTAACATAGGCTACGGGCGAAGCCGTAAAGACACAGCTAGTTGAAAATATATTAAAGAAAATTTTGATAACTTTGCTGAATATAAATACGCAAGCTTACTTAAATAGCACATTTACATAAATGTATAGTCGCCGGCACGTAACTTGGCAAGAGTAGAGAAGAGAATTCCTCTCCTTTCGTTCTTTCTTCTAAACAGACATGTTTAAAAATAAATTATGGCAATAACCATAGAATAATGACAAGCAATAAAAGTGACCATTTTTTATGTTGCACTAAGTGTACATGCGCATAGTTACTCCCACTACGCCAAAACCTTGACAAGTTACGTGCCGGCGGCTATACTCGTGATTATAACAATTGTTGTAATCATCGGGGGCCCACGTACGTTGTAATTAGTGGACGTTTACGGAATATATCGTCAGTGGAAAGGTAAAAAGACTAAAGCGCCAATATACCTACTTTACAGTAGAGAGATTCAAAGTATTTTTTTAAGAAAATAAACATAGTTATTTTTAATTTTGTATACATACTAAACAGATAATTTAATTATCTGTTTAGTATGTATACTCTAAGAAAAATAACTATGTTTATTTTCTTAAAAAAATACTTTGAATCGCTCTCCCGTAAAGTAGGTATATTGGCGCTTTAGTCTTTTTACCTTTCCACTGGCGATTATGATGATAATAATACTGAAATGAGTAAACATTTTCCACTTAACATTTTTAATACGTACGAGTATTTCAGCAATAACACATTCTAATTTGAACACGTGCGCCCCACAATTTTAAAGGTAAATTCCAATTAAAATGGGATTCGTCGTACATGATTAAAAGTTGCCATTGCCTTTGATTTTATTTTACTCCAACTCAATTACATTTCGATATTATTTTCATATAAAAGCAATTTAAATTTTAAGTGGATCAATGATTTTGTGACCACAAACGCAACTGCCGTACGAGAAATTCTGGGTTCGACGGCCAAAAGATCGGAATAATTATTACTTTCTTATGCTAAGAGGGATGTGTGGTAGTACGCGCATTGATAGAATTAGAAATGAGTATGTAAGAGGAAGCCTGAAAGTGACACCGGTGACTGAGAAGTTATGTGGAAACCGGTTGTCGTGGTATGGGCATGTGATGCGGAGGAACGAGGAACATGTCGTGTGGAAAGTTTTGAGTATGAATGTGAATAGTTATAAGAGTAGAGGAAGACCAAAGAAGCGATGGATGGATAGTGTGAAAGATGATATGGGTAGAAAGGGGGTGACAACTGAAATGACGGCTAATAGAGATGTATGGAAGAAGAAGACATACTGCGCCGACCCCAAATAAGTTGGGATAAGGTCAGGAGGATGATGATTCTGTTAGATTATTCTCAGCAGTAGCTGAGTGTTCAAAATTGTGGTGTATTTTTAAATATAACTGATTGGCACAACAAGCTGGCGGCCCACCTGATGGAAACCGGTTACCGTCGTCTATAGACGACAACACCACGAGGATTGCTGGTGCGTTATCAACCTAAGAGACAAAGTTAGTAAGTCTCATATACCTGTGATACCAACAGCACCCATACTCTTCAAATCGGAACACAGCAATGCTGCTTAGCGGCAGAAATAGGCGTCGTAATGTAATCCCCGAACGAACTCTTTCACATGGAGCTCTAGGGTTGTACACAAAACTGCGATTCGGCGCGATGCGAATTCGCAACGCAGAAAACTGAGACGCAAATAGCTGAGCGATTTCGTGCGGCAAGGCGTCTTCCTTCCAAGGTTCAGATGACCAATCCCTCGACGATCGTCAACCGTATTTGTTTGAGCGCCAACGACAATTACCGGGCGAAGGAAGAGTTACGGTGACGCACGGCCGGCCTGCGATCTCATATCGATTGAAACTGATTGAACCATTTATTTGTACATGTATTCATTCCCATTCTATCTGTAATTCACTATAACCTGTGATCTGTTCATTCGAAGACAATTATTCATTCATCGCTGTATCTAACGTATCTATTCTCACATTGTTGTAATAAAAGTAAAATAAATCGTTTATATATCAAAAATAAATACTTCATTGGAAATTCCCTAAAAATATCATCAGCCAGCAAACAGTCGTACCCAACAGTATTGAACGTATTTTATACTAGGCACAATAAATTTACGTAAAAAGATTTGCGCACTGCTGTTACTGATAAGAAGATATAGGAAAAATCAATTACGCGAATCAATTCGCAAGTTCTTGCGATGCGTCGTGCGAGCTCGTATATTTCTACGATGCGACGTCGCATCGCAGTTTTGTGTACAACCCCTTACTACTATCAATTTTAAAAGGTTCACCCGATATTACGTAGGACCTAATATCGTGCTGATTTTATGTGGGTTCACAACAATGCACCTCTGGCAACCCCATCGGGAAATATCGTTAGGTGTAAATACAATTTCTCTTCGAGTAAACTTAACTTTGGTCTACCGTAAACTGCAATCACCGCGGTTTAGTAAGTAGGTACCGGTATAGAAGTTTAATTAATCTAAGGTGACGCAAATAAAACCGGTATATAATTTGTAAAGTCCGCCTGTTACTCATTAGGCTTACAGGAGAAATATTGAATTCAGAAAGTTTCAACAAATTGGAGCGAACTTTGCGCAAACATTGCAAGCGAAAAACATTAGTTATTACATTAGAATAGTTTCAATAATGTTATTAGTTTTTTAACAAGCAACTACAACTGCTGGAATCAAAAACTTTATAATGATATTCGAAGTTTCTTTGATGCATTTTGCACAAATAGTCAATGTTGCATTCAGATTTACTTCGTGTTCAATTTTATCAAACTTTTTTAGGAGTAGAAATTTAATAACTAGCTAATGGTGCCAATTCTATTATGCACAACTAAATTTGAATTAGGATATTGCCATCTTTTTCACTCTGATAAAATTAGAAAGAGACAAACGTTTACAAGTGCTGTCAAATTTAGTTGAACTAATATTCTCATACAAATTAAGACGACACGTTCGACACGTCGTCTAAAAACACGATGAAGTTCAAGGCGTACACTAGTTTGGCATCTCTAACTTAGTTCTTATCTATCACCGTCCTTTTCTTGCGCTGTTAGTTAGTAAAAGATAACTATTGCCTAATATTAGTTTAGTTGGTTTAGGCAGTGATAGCCTAGTGGAGTGGCCGTCGGACTGCTAAGTCATAGGTCTCGAGTTCGAACCCAAGGCACGCACCTCTGACTTTTCGGATTCATGTGCCTATTTAAGAACTGTGAAGGAAAACATCGTCCGAAACCGGCATGTCTGAGAGATATTTCTTGACGGCATGTGAAGCCAAATCAGAGGCCCATGGGCGGCATAAACTCTGACACCAGGTTAGTCACTAACCACACGAAAAGAAGAAGTTGGTGAACAAGAAAATCGGCACCGGTTTTTTGCTAAAAATTGTTGTAGTCCTTCATTTGATTTGTCTGTTGCTAAAACCTTTAATTACAAAAAAAAACAATTAAAAGCTTAAAACAAACACATTTCAACAACATTTCTCCGTCTCTAACCCTATTGTGCTACAACGTTTACTTAGACGCAATACCGGTAATTGCACCAAGAAACCGTCTCCAATTGTTCTCGTTCTAATTGTACAACAGCGAGATAAGGCCACGGCAGAACATTTGTTCTTCAATCCCTCTGTTTTTACTTCGTCGAGTGTAAGAAGGGTTATTTTTATCCGGCTCTCCTTGTATTTATATGGACCTGTTATATATGGTTCAGCTTTATCTGCACAGCAAATATATTGAGTGTTGATACTTTTACTAATGGCTCAGCAAAATAAACTCTGCGGTTTTATTCCAATAGGTGAACACCTATCGATGCTAGAACAGAGTTCGGTCGGGATCGTGGAGTAGTTGTTGTAACTATTTTTTTTGTTTTTTTATTGAATGGATTTTAATTAGACATGTTAAGTTTTTTATTAAAATAGAAAGTTACACCACTAAACAGATAGGTACAGAAGTTAATCACATGTATGTAGTTCACTTTTCATACCTACGCTCGGCGGTCGCTCTATCTATATATATATATCTCTCTCAAGCGCATGACACACGCGCTCGCCCTCACTCGCACACTAGTCCCAAACAGTCCGAGATCTCGTGTCCGTGAGCAGTATCTATGTGTACGTTGCTCGAGCGCACTTGTATGTAGATTGACTTCTGTACCTATCTGTTTAGTGGTTACACAACATAATTTCTAAACATATAAGTAGAAATTATGTATTTATTTTAATTTACAGCATTTTTGTTTAAGCTGAAGCATTCGTCTGTATGCTAAGTTATTAATTTAAATCAAAGTTTTTTATTTCAAATAGATTGCAGGTACTTATGAGCCGTCAAAACTAGGTGTAGGTACTACAAATCTTACTGCAATAACTATTCGACTTGGTAACATAACATCACGCCCTGTATTCCCGGAAGGGATGGGCAGAGGCGTATAGTAACAGCCTCGTTTCGCCAGTTATGTCCAAGTCCCATGTAATAGGGGGCAAGCCCATTGCCATCAAACGGGCACAAATCCAGACTCCAAGTTGCTACTGAGAAATTCTTAATGGATAAACCCAACAACACCCTGCCCGACCCGGGGATCGAACCCAGGACCCCATGCTCAGCCGTCGCACTAGCGACCACTATACCAACAAGGCTTGGTAATCGCAGTAATTATAACAATATCGTGTTCTGAAGAAAATGGTCTTATTTTCAACAGTGGACTAGTACAGCGTGAAATCAAAAGCTAACTACTTAATAAAATAGAAAAACATTCAAGTTTGAACTTTATTATTTCTGTCGGAAGTTTTGTTGCATTTTATACCTTTACCAAAGTTTTTTGTCACCTTATTTGCATAATCGAAACATCAATATCGCTGCACCGTGTCTGTTAACGACTTTGTAAACTTTATCAATGCCATTACAGTGAGTTGCGTGGTTATAAACTTGATGTCATAGTTGTATACAATTTACAACGTTGCATGCGATGCAGACATCTATTTGTAGGTACTATGTTGTAGAATTGTCAGCTCATAGTTTGAGTTTGTGGACAAGTTAGTACCTACTCTGTTTACTGCTTTATCATGGGCCGTCTTTACCCGGGGGTGCAACGGGTACAAGGCACCCAGGTGCCGAGATATAAGGGCCTTCTGTAGGTGGGTGCTGCGGCCCTAGATATTAATTTACTCAGCAATCAGCTCCAACTTACCCACAACCCTCCCTTCCTCATGCTGCTACTCCCAGGCTATATTTAGGGCATGCTGAGGCTAAGGGCGCCTGAGCTGTGTTCGCACCCAGGCGCCAGATAACCTAGAGACGGTCCTGATCATGGGTTAATGTATTGGTTGGTTACAACGCAGACGTTGAAGTTTTTATTTAAGAATCTGATTCTGTTCTGCGTAAATCGGCTGCTCTAATCAAAAAGAAAGTAAGCGGCAATTTATTGACGACGTAAAATGAAAGTAATTTCATAATTCAATAAGTCATATATTTCAACTTCACAGTAAAGTCGTTTACTTTCTTTTTGCTTAGAGCAGCCGAATTTAGTATTTTATGTCTAGCTCTCGGAAATTGAAGGGACTAAAAATTTTACCAATACGTAACGCCACAATTTTGCGAATTAATGATCGAATTATTTCTATAAACCGACTTATCTATAGTGTATGCGTATTTTTTGTAATAACTAAAACATGGGTACCTATAGTTACATACAGACAGATGTATGGTATATTCTATATAAAAAAACAGGTAAAAACTATAAGACTACATTATACTACACGCCTCGTATTCCGAAGGGGTAAGTAGAAGTGTTCTTCCGTTACAAACACGTTTCGCCTCTGGTATTAAGTCCCATTTATAGGTGCCGAGTAAAAATCTCAGGAAAACTATAGAAATGGCTTATGAACGTTTATTAACCGACTTCCAAAAAAAGGAGGAGGTTCTCAATTCGACTGTATGTTTTTTTTGTGTGTTTGTTCCGCGATATCTTTGCTAATTGTGAACCGATTTTTAATGATTATTTTTTTGGTTGAAAGAGTATTCTTTCGAAGTAGCCCCATTTAAATTTGGTGAAGATCTGATAAAGAACTTCGGAGATAGACAATTTGAAGTCAGTTTTATTTTTGTTAAAAAGTTTTATTGATAAAAATCACCTTGATACGGACAGAAATATGGCAAAACGTCGCTGTAATGTTTATATCTAACTTTATACGAAATATAAAAAGACGTAAATTATCTTATACCAAACAGCACAGATTTATTACATCCAGAAATTAATGGGAATACAGAATCTGAGAAATATACTCGTTACCTCCACGTAAAAATGTTTTTATTACGTATTACATGCTTCGCTTTCCTTGAAACAATTATTTGAATTTAATTAAGGAAATTGCGAAATTATTATTACGCCAACTCCTCCGGACATACCAATTTTCCGTGCCCGGGAGCGGTTTCTTCCCCTTTGATAATTTCTACCATAATTAATATTTTCCGGTAGAGGGGATTTTTTCAGCTACATCGGACGTTGAAGTTATGTATCATTTAAGTTTTTGTTACCCTTTTGTAAAGATTTAGATGATGAAGTATCAAAGTTATGGAGTTGGCAGTATGGTTCTTGACAAAGCTTTTTTTAATTTAAACTTACAAAGAATCCACCCCATCCCCACCTGTAATTGTCATAAAAGGTGACTGTGTATCTGCAAGAGGATGCTTACAGTAGCGCTGCTAATTTTCTGCCTAGCCTTTTCATACATAAACTCACGCCTTTTTCCCATGGGGGTAGGCAGAAACTAAAGAACGCCACATGCTACGATCCTTACATACTCCTTCCGCTTCATCCACATTCATACATCTTGTCATACATGCACGCCGATTGAGAGTACTACGCACCTGTCCTTTGTAAAGAATAAAAGACAGGTTTTTCCCAACTATGTTGGGGTCGACTTCTAGTCTAACCAGATGTGACTGAATGCCAGTGTTTTACCGGTCATCAGACCTCTGCAACCCACTTACCGGGTAATGCCGATTTTCCTAAGGTTAGACCGGGTGCACTCCGAGGCACGGAGGGGTCCCGATGTGTAACGTACTCATCTAACCTCGCAGGTACATGGTTGTTAATTAGCCCCCAATGAGTTTACTAAGGGGTGGTGATTATAGCAATATTCCCTTTAACTGTTAATTGTATTGGTCACTGAGAGGTGCATGTTCGCCAGTAGGATATGTTTTCGACCTGGCAAAAATTAAAGAAAAAACACTATTATTTTCTATTACCTAATTTCGAATAAAACAGAGGGGTAATGGCACTTAAAGCTGCAGCCATAACGTGTGGAGTATACAGGGTTATTTGTAAAACACCGACAATCTCTCAGGAATATGTTACTAACATCATAATCAACAACTTTTGTTCTATGACTTTTAAAAATTCATCATATTTTAGTTCATCAGATTTTCATACAAAAATATTTAAATTTAACGCTCTAAAGCGCCCCCGCCGCCCTAACCCCGCCCCCTTTGCTATTTTACTATCGCTTTCTTTTGCTTTGCATACACTTCGTAACATTTAGACCGTTCAATATAAATATTTTTATTTTTGTATGAAAATCTGATGAACTAAAATATGATGTATTTCTAAAATTCATAGAATAAAAGTTGTTGATTATGATGTTATTAACATAGTCCTGAGAGGTTGTCGGTGTTTTACAAATAACCCTGTAGGTATAAGGACAGTGTACACGTGCTGACAGCTAGCCCATACAAGCACAAACAACCACTCTGCCAAAAGGACTAAATTAACGTAAGCGAATGTTAGGCTGCTGGTACACGAGGAGTCGAAATATTTTCATTTAAGTAATTTCCGGGTGATATTTTCCATACTTAGCTTATAACATTATTAATGGCAGGTTAACATTGATACTCTTATTAACTGCCTTGTTTGGTCTAGTGGTCGCAAGCGCGACTGCTGACCATGGGGTCCTGGGTTCGATCTCGGTTCCCAGGTAATTCTCAGTAGCAGCTTGAGTCTGGATTTGTGCCCGGGTAATGGCTATAGGCTCGCCCCCTATTACATGGGACTTAAACATAACTGGCGAAACGAGGATGTACCTACTAAAATACCTCTGCCGAACCCTTCAGGGAGTACAAGGTGTGAGTATGTAGGTATGTAACATTGATACTCGCCTCTAAATAAAGTTTCGTTCAGTCACGTTGAATAACACAAATGATATTGCAATATACCTAATCTTGCCATAAATATTGTAACGAAGAAAAAAAATTTTTATTTTGCAGATATTTATTACTTTTACAGTGTGTTAGTTTAATACATAAATATAAAACAATTTAATATATAAAAAGCTTATTCGAAGTGGTCTCCATTGGCTGCAATACAGTCCTTTAAACTTTGAGGCCAGTTATCAGTAGAAGCACGCACTCTTTCCATGGGAAAATTCTTCACTGCCAATCGTATGGATTGTTTTAGGGAATCCAAATTATCATGGCGTTTAGAGCAAGCCGTACTCTCTAAAACTGACCATAAATTATAATCCAGCGGATTAAGATCGGGACTAGACGACGGCCAGTCTTCAGCTCTGATGAAGTCCGAAACGTTCACTTCCAACCAAGGTCTTGTTGGAAGGACCATACTTGGTTATTGAACATGGTGTTGTTAAGGGGCTTAACTACCTTCTCAAGAATGGTATCTTGATACACTTGTGCCGATGTTTTGATACCTTTTTCACAAAAATATGGCTCAGTCACTCCTTCATAGCTAACACCCCACCAAACCATCACTGAAGTCAGATAATGCTCACGTTGCACTCTGTCGACTAATTGGGAAGCTTCCTTAGAGCTTTGAGCATAAATACGGTCGTTTTGTTTGTTAAAATGTTGCTCAATTGTAAAGATTTTCTCATCCGTAAACAAAAATTTTCTGTGACCTCCCTTTGCGTACCGCTTCAGTAGTTGTTTCGATTTTACCACCCTATTCTTTTTTAAATTATCAGTTAAAAAATTACCAGTGCGTCTCTTATAGGCTGCAAGTCCTAAGTCATCTTTTAAAATACGCGCCTTCGTTCTGGGTGCTATCTTCATCTCCCGAGATAAAATCTTTTGCTTTCGGACAGGATTTCTTCGAATTCTTTCCCTTACTGCTTTGGCGACCTTTTTCGTACGAACACTACGTGGACGGCCAGATCTTTTTCTGTCACAAACAGAGGAGGTCTCATTGTACCTATTAATAGCCCGGTACACAAACATTTGACTAATACCAAGCGTATGGAGAGTTTTAAAAATTGCATTTGGCTCCATACCAACTTTGTGTAATGCAATCACAGCGATTCGGTTCTCTTTATCACCCCACTCAATTTTAATATCGGAAAATATTATACAATGTATTGGCGCCAAAATTAGAAAACTCAATGAACAATCGTATAAAAATGACAGATTCCAAATTCAAATGTAATATCTTTCTTATTTTTAATTGTAACAGTATTTATGGCCAGACTGGGCATTTTTATGCATTTTTTAATATAGGTCGTTTTGACATTAACTAACTTATACCAAAAAATTGTGATCTGATTATTATACGCGCATTTCCATAGTCAATCCCTAATATCAATCAAGATTAAACAAAAATACATCACTAAGTTCCATCTTCTCTCAATTCGCTTCGCAAAAACAGATACGTATGCGATCATTTCCGTGGGAAGGCAGTTATCACCCCATCTCTACCGAACTTTATCTTATTACCCGCAGTATATAACTCCGATACGACTACGTCTTTATTACTAACCCACAACTGTATTTAAACGTACCATATTTGGGTCGTTAGAAACTTCTGACAAGCAATAAAAGGGTACGTAAATTGTGATAGGGTCGCCACGTTCTTCATATTTTTCTTTATTCGACTTGCTTCGGTGAATGTGTAAAGAAAAAAGTTGTGTTCAAACTCTGAAGTTTGATGTTGAATTTCTTTTTATAATTTTTATGACTTTGAGGATCACCCCTCAATGTAATAAAAATCTTATTTGAAGTGCTACATTTTAAGTACTTTGAAAGTCCCTTATGTGGAACTTAATCAAAATCACATAAATCTAAATAGATTTCTGTAATCACAATATCATTAACAAAACATAACAACATCACGCCTGTATTTCCCAAAGGGTTGAGCACAGGTGTATATTAACACCCTCAGTTCGCCGTTATGTTTAAGTTCCATGTAACAGGAGGTGAACCTATTATCATCAACCGGGCACAAATTCAAACTTCTGGCTGCTACCAAGGAATTCCATACGGAATAACCCAATAACACTTTGTCCGACCTGGGGATTGAACCCAGGACCTCACAATCAGCAGTCATGCTTGCCACTAATGGACCAAAGGGGCAGACAATATCATTAGATCGATAATATTCACTGCTGTTGCCTCAGACATTGTTTAAAAAAATCATGTTACAGAATTTGATATGATTAATTCATAAATATACAATAAAATATTCAGTGTTAATTCCGCAAAAAAACAGTTGATCAAGCCCGAATGTAGTATGCAGCACCGCCCTCCCGCCCGCAAATATATGCAAATGCAGAAGGTGCGATTAATAACATGCAACACACAAGCAAAACAAACCGACACGACACGTGTTTCGCCCCTCCACGGGGCATCTTCAGGTGATGTTGACTCGTCGACCGCTTGGACGCGAAATAATTCGCGTCCAAGCGGTAGATTTCATACTGCATTCGGGCTTGATCAACTGTTTTTTCGCGGAATTAACACTAAATATTTTATTGTATATTTATAGATCATGGATTTTCGCAAAGTAACGCCTGATTCCATCATATATATGATTAATTCAAACCACACGTCACTTTTCAATCCAAAACATTATATTGGAAACACTAATTACCAGAACTACTTCTGACATGTACTCAGGCAATACCGCTGTAAGGCACATCCTTGATAATTCAATATCATCTATCTATCTCTAACATCCTGTATATGAAGGAGAAAGATAGCACTATAAGTATCACGAGAAGATAGTGTATAGTCTGATGTCGAAACATCGTTTTTTAGTAAGAATTTTCCAGTAAAAATAAGTTTGCTTCATCCATATGATATTTTGACAAACACTGGACACGACAACGCTCAGAACGAACCCACGCTCCACTGCGGACAGGTAAATCGCGCGCGTTTCCGCACCCGCGCCGCTCCCCGCACCGCGCTGCCAGTCTGGCCAAACATTACAGTTGGTATATTGAGATACTTAGGCTAGGATACAATGTGTAAGTTATATGGTCCGAAACGGCAACCTAATGGAAAATTTTGGGTCTACTGTTTATTATGTTCATTGCCGACTCCTGAAATGTATGGAGAGTATTCTGTTTCAGGACGGTTAATTAACATACCTGAACAAAATACCCTTTATTTAGAATTGAGCACTAATTTGGATACCTACTTATCTTGAGTAATTTTATAACAATCACATGAAATTATGTATAATCTAGTAATATATATTTATAACTAGCTGCCCGGACAGACTTCGTTCTGTCAAAAGTTATTGGCTTGTAGTGGGAAAAGAAAAGTGTTGTTTTTACTATTTTCCACGCAATTTTTGTTTTTTCTCTCCATAAGAACCCTCCTTGTGCCTTAAGGAATATATAAAAATAAAATAGCCGAATTGGTCGAGTCGTTCTCAAGTTTTGCGCTTAGCAACACATTTGGCGATTCATTTTTATTTATATAGATAGATTATGTGTACCCATTTGTACTGTTCCTAATTATGTGTATTCCTTCTGTTCAATTTCTTTTAGTGTGCAATAAAGTATATCTGTCTATCTATATATATATTTCTAGGTTATAAATCTGAACTATAGTTAAAAAATGTAATCAAAAATGCTTATTATTTAGCAAAATTTAATATCTGACTCTCCAAAAAGTTGCCTGTTGCACCAAACAAGTCGCAAGTACAGTCACGGTTAAAAAGTCCACCAACATACAAATACCTATATTGTTAACAAATCTTTCAGTTTTATGGTCAATTCACACATCACCGCAAACGTCCTGTCTATGACAGGCCCAGGTGAAATATCTACGCGTTTGTACAAACTGAATGCGTCAATTCTCGGCCGCCGTCCAGCGCGAATTGTATGCTGTGTGACATTTATATCTGTCACTATCAGACAACTCTCTGCTACGATAAAATGTGAATCGACCCTCATCGAAATCGCCTTTATCCGTTTGACAATGGTTTATACGTTTGTTTGTAATGGTTTAAATGTTTATACGTTTGACAATATTTCAAAAATAGAACTAGAATGTCTATTTTTTGCCTAAGAATCAGTTTTTACTGACAATGACACTACGATATTTCTAGTCAATTTCGTCTCCATGGGTAAGTGTTTCATACCGATCACTCAATAAAATAAAAGTGGGACACACACAAACAGTATTTCCTCTGTATATTTTTATACATTGGTTTATAGAAAAACTATAAATATTCCATTAAAGGCTCTCTCGTAAATCGTACACAAAGAAAGGGCAACACGTTTGGAGGGAAGGCAAAATGTGATAAGTCACGTTGTGGTACAAAGGGTTCGCCTACGACGCACATATGAGAACTTTTGACATATTGCCATAATGTTTTATTTACGCGGTCAGTCAAATTTATTTATGCGGCGCGACGGAGAGATGTGAATAGACCTGTATAAAATAAATATAGGCCTGATTATTGTGTAAAGATAATCGATATGGCACACAATTTATTCGTACAATAATTGTTATTAGTAATTGAAATGTAAGAAAGAAAGGTAAAGTACCTAAAGACCCTACAGTACGCGCGCGATCTGAATGCAGAGAGGAATCCGTGTGGAAATGCGCTAGTGTTGTTGTATGACAAGGGCAGAACTACATTTACGGGTGTGCGAGGTGAGGCGTGCGGGTGGCGGGGGGAGCTTCACTTCAGACCCCGAATGCATTCAGTTCGCGCGCGTACTGTAAGACCGTCGTGTAGGTTGTAGGTACCTTGTTGAAACAAAATGCAATTTAAACATTAAACTTTTCATCACGTGCAAATAACGCTCAAAAGTTCAAATAAAAATCAAATTCGAATAAATCTGAAGAACAGTTCAAAACTCCTTTCTCATTCGATCCAATAAATTATATTCGAAAATTCAATACTTCTTGAACGAACCAATCACTTTCCAGATTCAATAAGCAAACCACTACTGCAGTTGCAACTGCAATATTTCATTTTACCTCTGCGTAAATTCTATGAATGTACGTTACCAATAAATATTTATTCATACGCCGATCAAGAATTGCTAACAAAACATAGTGCTGCTTTTCATCAATATGTACCTATGAATCTAGTTCTTTAAGGCAAAAAGAAAAGGTAGGTATCGAAACGGCAATAAACTCCTGTGCGATTATTAAACATAATATGGTGATCCTGATCACCAATTTCAGCCATTATTCAGTCATTATCATGCGTGAGGTAATCTATACTAATATTATAAAGCTGAAGAGTTTGTCTGTTGGTTTGAACGCGCTAATCTCAGGAACTACTGGTTGGAATTGAAAAAATATTTTTGTGTTAGATATTGCATTTATCGAGGAAGGTTATAGGCTATATAACAACACGCTACGTCCAATAGGAGCGGAACATAAATGAAAAATGTTGCAAAAGCGGGAAAAATGTTCACCCGTGCGAAGCCGGGACGGGCCGCTAATAAATGATAAAAAGTCGTACAGGTCCTGATTTCCGAAACTATTCCAATGCGGCCCTGACCTACAGGTCGGTACATTGTAACAAAAACAATCACCCTAACTGACGTGTGAGTATACTAGCCAGGGAATATCCTATTCCTGGCTAGTCTAGATTTTATAATAAACTAACGGTGCCCGCGACTTCGCCTCCGTAGAAGTCGGATGGATTTAAATTTTTATGGGCGATACTCTAATTCTTTTGCTTTTTCTAAAATAAAAGTAGCCTTAACATCAGCTATCTGCCAGTGAAAGTCTCGTCAAAATCGATACAGCCGTTTTGGAGATTAGCCGGAACAGACAGACAGATGAAAATTGAAAAAAATGTTCTTTTGTAATAGGTACCGTATATTCTTTCATATGCATTTAGTAAATAGCTGTTATTTTTACATTACACTTCAATTTTATATATTTGTAAGTATAGATAATACGCGGTAAAAACCAAACCACTTTTATTACACCCTCCTTGTCCAAATACATGTGTAAATATTAAATCCTAAATTTAGAATAAAAATTATTCGAAATTCGAATAACATTGAGCGACGTGACGTCATCAAACAATTAACCGTTTGAATGGGCCACTGACGCGGACATATGCTTTTAATTACCCCTGAAAAAAGTCAGAGGTACTTCACACAATATGCGGGTTCCGCCAACGCTATCAATATTTTTGAACCATATTTTCACGGCACACGAAATAAGTACCTATTGTTGCCAACTCGAGTATTATTTATGTACGAAAAACAATGTACGTACCTAGTTTTTATTTCGAAGTAACGTTGTGGAAACTTTATTACTAAAATGTAAGGATTTCCAGATATTATCTAAGTAGCAGCCAAGACCACTTCGCGTAAAAAGTGAGTTAAATACTAGATTTTGTGCTCTGTAAAGTAGAAACCGAGCGACGCTAGATTAAAAGTGCAAAAAACATGACGAGTGCGGACCGCAACTTCTACTTTTTCTCTATGTTTTACGTAAATATTTTCATATTTTTTAAGAAACTACCTTTATAAATGGGTAATACTTTTCCAAGAAACCAAAACGTAGTTCGTAAGTAGGTACATTTATAAAAAATGTAAACCATAAAATTTAAAAGATGATGTAGTGACAAAAATTTAAAGAAGTATGCTTAGGTGGTTTGGTCGTGTGAGAGAATGAGTAAACGGCGATTAACATAAGGAATTTATAAGGTGGATGTCAATGGAAACGCCGGTAGAGAACGTCCTAGAAGGACATACATCGATGTTATTGATGATGTTCTTCATAAAGGACAGCTGCGTAGTACTCTCAATCGGCGTGCGTGTATGACAAGATGTATGAATGAGGATGAAGCGAAAGGAGTATGTAAGGATCGTAGCGTGTGGCGTTCTATAGTTTCTGCCTACCCCCATGGGAAAAGGCGTGAGTTTATGTATGCATGTAAACCATAAAGACTGGCTTTGTCTTATTTACGGTTATTTTTATTCGTTTTCTTACACCGTTTGAGTGGCTCATGGCTAATTACTAACCGCGCAGATTATACGATTTGCGAGATTAAGCTGAGCTTGCCGCGGTCAGTCTGTGGATGGGTGACCGTGGGTTGCACATCGAGACCCCTCTGTGGTTCGGAGAGCACGTTAAACAATCGGTCCCGGGTATCATACGAATGTTATGACAGTCGTTACGGGAAGTCAGAAGCCCGAAAGGCTGACAGCCGGGTAAATTTCTAATTTTAGAATATCGGCATTATTCAGTAACTGGGTTTCGGAGGTCTGATGGCAGTCGCTCCATGTAAAATACTTGTATTTAGCCGCATCTGGTTAGACTGGAAGCTGACCCCAACATAGTTGGGAAAAAACTAGGCAGAACGATTTCTTACACCGCTTCAGAGCAATATACAACTGTATATTTTAAAATTGATTGTTCTCGACTCTGAATGATCAACCTAGTAAAAAATATTACACTTGAGACCAAAATAATCCAATCATCACTAACAACATAACCCTAATTCTTAAACACTTCACAAATAACGTGGTCATTGGATTTCACGATTAATGAACAGGGATCACAAACATTTGATCTATTGATTCCGCACAGGACACTGGCGTGCATGATTGATTGACCCACATACATCAATGTTTCTTATTTTCATTGTTATCCGGATAATATTTCACCGTTGGCCGACGATTATCCCGAAGCGTGTAAGTGATGTTACGTTGACTAATGTAGCTAATAATTCACGCTGTGCCGTTTATGTGAAAGGGTGTTTATTTTTATAAAAATGTTATGAATTTTTACACTGTATAGTTTTAAAACATTTCTTTAATACCTATATTGGTCGGAAGGTAGTTGTGGCAATCACAATACTTTGCAGATTTAGACGATAATCACGAGTTGCTACTGCTATCTATTTTTCTAATAACTTACCTCTTGTAGCATCTACGACAAGCAGGACCAGTTTATTTGTAATCGAAACCAAACTGCATTCCCTTGGACATTTTCTGTTTACAGGTGTATTGTGGAGATATATCAAATTGTGAAGGCTCAAAATACATAATTATGTACATACCTATTTAAAACAATAAGCTGGTTTTCCATTATAAGCATTTATATCTGAGCTCACTAATATTATTGCAATTCATCGTTATCTACTTACCAATACATACACCCATATTTCCCTATAACTAACTGTATTTTTGCCCCAACATCTACTATTTTTACAATTTATATATTATTCGATTTAATTAACATGTAGCATATCCCTTCAATACTAACGCATTACTATATTTCCCAGGTCTCACAGCGCAGTCAGAAAGTAAGCTCCAGAATCCGAACTAAGCATGTACTTGTAGATTTTCAACCATCTACACGAACTTTACTTCACACCAAACATCTGTGACCATTATTTAGTAATATTTCACTGTAACACATACCTACCTTGATTGTAGTTTTAATAGTGCCAACAGACAGTAGAACACATTACCCCAAATTACTATTTCTAATACACTTACTTGCAAATCGATAGTGTCAGCCGTGTTTTACACGCCCACAACATATGTGTCCCATTATTTTGGCACCATGTGTATCGTTCTTTTATTAGGACGTATCACGAAATTTATCTTACTTTTATTGGCCAGAAGTGTTTCTGAAATATATCGATGTGCAACTAAGTATAATTTAAAATTAAAAAATCGTTCTTAGATATTTTTAAACGAACTATACTTACCTACATAATATTAAATCATGCGCTACTAACAAATACGATAGATTAAATCGATTCATGCAATAAATGCTTGCTACAGTGAGCATTACTGCACAACTCGATTTTTCACTATTTTAGAAAACATATTATTATAGTTTTTTTATTACCCTTTTGAACTCTCCGCCCTTCAGATCCACCTACTGTTCAAGCATGACGTAGTACCCAACTACATGACAATACATTTCATTTAATATTTTATACTTAGTACCGACACTAGCCGTGTTTGTGAAGTAAATATTGTGATTTGTACTAGCGGTAGTGTTTCACAGCTAAATGAACGAGATATTCAAATGAGTATCATAATATACTCTTATCATAATATTATTTATGATAATGGTAAGTACATATATTTAATAAATCCAGTGTAGCAATGAGGGAGGGATGTTTTTTTGAAGTCTACAATGGAGGTCAACTAAATTAATTCCCAAACTTGGTTGACAGGATCCTAAAATAGAATAATATTTATTTGCATAAAAATATGATTCAATAATTTAAGAAATTATGAGGATCGATTTCTCTTTCATAAGATTTAAAAACATGTACTACCTAAACGATCTTAAACAAAGCTTTTGCTTTTACCTAGAAAATGTTTAAAGCAAAACTTGGTCAAAACATTGTCTGTTTAAAAAAGACAACTTTGGGACACACTGGTGTTCAAGCGAAATCTTTTTACCCTCCGGTACCTTAGCAAGAATTTTTACCTTCTTAAATAAGTTGTCATATCAAAACCCTCGTACCATTCCCCTTTAAGGTCAAGAAGTTCGTAACTACAGTTCCAAGAAACGATCTCGAATTCTGTCGTGGACAAATTGAACTTTGGCAAGTTCCATTGAATTACATTGTGTAGAAACGGTCGGCCATTTCCTTGGATGATGGCACGATTTGCTTGAATTTTATGACTGGAACTGATGGTCGAATTAAATTAACTCTCCTTTATGTACAAATATCTTTGGAACATCTGTTTGATCCCGAACAAACAAGTAAAATGAAATCACGCAAATATATAAAGTCCAAACAACATTTGAAATTCAATTCAATTTGTGATTTCGTCAATGCTTTCTATTTTTATTAAAAAGTTTCAGTTTAGAACATCAAGACTTGAGTCGTAATGGAGAAAAATTCTATAGATACTTGAAGTAGACACAGAAATAAGGATTTTAAAACTCAACGATCCCGTGTCTTACTGCGTCAATTTGGCGCTCTTTGTGAACTTTGCTATTTGTAAAAACGGAAATTGCACGTCGGCCTTTGTTGTCCAAGAGAAAAATATCAAATAGAGTGCTTTCCACGTCTTCATTAGAACCTCTGGGCTCCGGAGCGTTGACGAAAATGTTCATACCGACAACAGTTTATTAAGCAAATTTTCTTCACTTTGCAGGATGCGTAACAAAAGTAACATAATCCCGAAAACTTCATGAAATATTCACATTTTTCTTCGGAGTTTGTTTAAGCGGTCTCCTATTTTCTGACGCGCCTTTTGTTTAAGATATTTTCGAAACTTTTCCATACTTGGCCAACAATTCGAACTTTAAAAATGTATTTGCGAAAAGCTTGTTTCTTCATAATAATAGAATTCACTCCTCGTAGATTTTGCAAAACTTACCACCTTAATTAATGTTATATTTTATTCGGGGGTATATTCTGTTTGAAAAATTATGAAATGCACTGGAACGTTAATACATTTTGACGGGTTTAGTCTTACAAGGAATTGCTAAACCTTGTAAAAGATTAACTTTTCTAGATTAGTCTATGTTGTTTTCTACACAGTACTAGATAATTAAATTTTTCTTAGGGGGATTTTAAGTAACTTGACTTTATCTTAATATTAAAAATGTTTATTTTAATAAAAATGCTGTACCTAATGCCCGAACTCAACTCACACTGATATAAAAAATCCGACCCAAAAAATCTTGATCCGTTTGACACATGTAATTATGTACAGTGCGAAACTCTTACAAAGAGAAAGTAGATAAAAGGTGTCTTATTTCTATTTTTTGTTTTGAATAGTTCAATCCACAACCACAATACTAAAATTATATTTTTACTATATCTTTTTTATAAACGAGTGAAATAATATGGTATAAATAAATACTAAGGAGAAATACACTACAATTAATACGTAAGGGTTCAAAAATATCTTCAAACAATTGTTTAATAAAGGTCAATAAACCCAAACGCAATTTACCGAATTGCCGCCAAAACCAGAGGAATTATGACGTACATTTGACATATCTCATGACATCATAATATTGTCTATGTCACGTATTATATTAGTCTGGCAACTGAGTCGCTTGAGGACAAAATGGTGGCCACTCTGGGGAACGCAGAGAAAATGTCAACGGCATGAGTGAGGATTAAGGTTTTAGACTGTCCAGTGTTTACGATGTGCGGGCTGTGATTAGCAACGTATTCAGGGGCTTACCAGCATGAGGGGCTAAACCTGGGATGTTCTACAGATAGGCGAAGTTTTCAAGGAATATGTACCTATAAGGTTTATTTAAAGAGAAATGGTTAGAATTTTGTGTAAAATTGTAGACTGGACGAGTGAATAACCTTCTTTATTGTAAGCTATTTTTGTTGTTAGTTGAGTTACCTACATACATATATATCCTCACGCGTGTAATCCCTGAAGGGGTAAGCAGAAGTGTTCTACTATTACAGAAGTCTACTCACGTTTGGCTTCTGGTGTTAAGTCCCAAGTGTCGAGCCTACTGCCATTTGTCGAGTTGTATTACGACAAAAATAGCAACAGTTCCCATATTTGCTTCTTCATCAGCCATATCATCAGCGGATATCGCTGACTATGAACTCGTCTCTTTCTTGTGTCAGTCTTCACAGACATTTTTCATATTTTATAGACTACCCTAAAAATAAAGCAACGCGGCCACCGATGCTGAATCGTCGACCGCGTTGCTACTAGACCCTAAAAGACTACGTAAATACTACGTCTTTCCCTGGTGTATTTAATTAAAAGCGCCAACCTCAAATAACAGTTTCTTTTGCCCAGGTTTCCGTCATTTACACCCCCCCTCTCACTTCACTTCTATTCTTCCCCACGCGTGACCTAAAACGAAGCGCAATAAAGGTTGTAAAACCGCTACCCCGAATAAATTCACATTCATGAGATGATAATAACACAATCCTCCGATTCCAATTAAGGATCCATTGATTTTCTGTTACTTTGTTTCATGAATATCGGGCCATAGCAATTACATGAAGCTGGGTCAGAATATAGCAGACGTATTTTATTTTTTATTATCTTTACATTTATGATTGCTTACGGTTTATAAGCAGTGATAGTGTAGCGGTTGGACGCTTGCTTTCCATGCAGGAGGGTCTAAGATCGATCCCGGCACGCACCTCTGACTTTTCAAATTCATGTGTCGGATCACAATTTGATTATCACTTGCGTTAACGGTGAAGGAAAACATCGTGAGGAAACCTGGACACCTGAGAGAGGTCCATAAAGTTCTCAGTGGTGTAGCTTGGTGGACTAAGGCCTAAACCCTTCTCATTCTGAGAAGAGGCCTGTGCCCAGCAGTGGGACAATAATCAGCTGATTATGTTTTATGTTTCAGTTTACTCACTTGTGTTTTTCGGGATTGCCCGACTAGTTTCGGACCCAAACGGAGCCTTTAATCATTAGCTGAACATGCGGTGAGGTCGTGAGTCGAACTCATTTATAGAGTTTATTATTTTTGCCAATACATATTGTTGTTTTGATTCTGAAGTGATTATGCTGATAAAGTGTTAGTTGTTTAAGAGACAAAATGTTATTCGCAAATGGAACTCCCACCAGTAAGCGACTAAACTCTACGCAGTCTTTAATGACACTAGTATTTAAAAAAAATAAAGCTTATTTATTCCAAATAGACTAGAATTACCATGGAATTATTTTTAATGTTACCTGCTAAAGAGAGCTCCCAAAAACGCCCGACCTTCAAAAACAGTGCTACAATCTCCCAGGCAACCCAAAAGTCAAGTAAAGAAAATAATTCAGTCAATACACATAACGCACAAAATCGCGTAAATAAAATTCTCGCCTCATTTTCAGTGGTACAGTACAGTAACAGTGATTGATGCACTCCTGACCTTTGAGAGCATTGCCTTCCTAAACTTAATCCCTCTTATTACAAAAGATGGTCTGAAAAACCCAGGTTTTTAAATAGCCCCATCTCTTTATGATGATTTATGATGTATATGTTTTATTAAAGGAAATAGGTCGTACTAAAAAAGATTTGACGATTGTAAAAACCGTATTTAACGTCAATCTCCATACATAAAAAAGGTTTTTAAGCCATGTTCGGTCCTTTTGTGGTAAGACAGAATATCTTCAAAAATATTTCTTCTCTAACCCCTTCAATATCTAATTTAAAAAAAAAAGCTTTTACCGTAATTAAAATTTCAAAATGTCTCCTCAAAATATGCCAGCTAAGTATGGTAAATTACCGGTGAAGCACCATCGTTCGGTTACTGGCTGTGTAAGCAGTCTGCTCCGTCCTTCACAAGGAGCACTCCCAATCGAGTGTCCACTTTGGTGACGTACAAGCTTTCACGCTACTTTAACTTCCAATATTGTGGAAATGTAAGATTATAATAATTGTACAACCTATATTTGGTAAATGAACTTTTGGAAGTATCGAGATGTTTTCGAGCAATTAGTAAAGAAAGAAAGAAAGAAATTTATTTGGCACGAAAGCAATCAGATAGACAAAAATTCATAAGAGAGCAAAACAAAAAAAAATAAAGTAGCTGTGTGTCTAGCGGCTGCGCCAAATAGGTTTAGTTCAGCATAAATGTCAGACCACTACTGCCGTGCCAATCCAAAAGACTGTAACTCTACTTACAGTATTTTACCTTAAAAACGCCCAATCCGTTTCTTTAAGTATGTTTAGTACCCCTGACCAAATTTTTTTTCATTTCAATGTATATTTTCCAAGATAAGGCAAGCTAGAAAACACTGTATTACGTTCAAATTTAGGTTTAAACATGCTGGAAAAACATATTTTGTCAAAAAACTCAAATGTGGTTTTCAAAAGTTACAGTGTAATGGATTGGCAGGGCAGTAGTGCCTGACGCTGATTTTCAACTGAACCCATTGTGACGTAACTGATGTAAACTAGTTCCAAATTGATAAAGAGCGTGCTTGAATAAAAAAAAACGATAGTAATGGAAAATCTCCCATATAAACTTATACAAAGTGGGGATGACGTAATAACATTAAAAGATACCGCCTTGTAATGATAACTGCCACGTCGGTCTAGTGGTGGCAAGCGCGACTGCTGATCGTGAGGTCCTGGGTTCGATCCCCAGTTCGGGCAGTGTTATTGGGTGTTTCCGTGTAGAATTCCTCAGTAGCAGCCCGGAGTTTAGATTTGTGCCCGGTTGATGGTAATAGGTTCGCCCCCTATTTCATGGGACTTTAACATAACGACGAAATGAGTGTGTTACTATACACCTCTGCCCATCCCTTCGGGGAATACAGCGTGATGTCCTGATATGTTATGGTACCGCGTATTCTATGCTGCATTCTTCCACCGTGCATAAAAAATAATCAAGTAGGTACATTCAATAGTTTAATCAAGTTAATTTTCTTACATACAAGGTTAATCGGAATGGGAGGTAGGAGGTAGGGAGCAAGGTAAGTCGGAAGGGTGTTAAGTACCCATAATAATGGATAACTTTTGTTCTACAACTTTCCCCAAAAGTCAATAGTTCAAGAGAAATAGCTGTTCAAAGATTTCATAAAAAATACGCTAAATTCTATCCATCCTAAGCTATGATCAAACATGTTTACATTTTACGTCATATTTGAGGTCACGGATTAGAGACACCATTTTCTGAATTCATAACTAAAGCAGGGATGAAGAATTTTTGAAAAAATAAAAATATATTTTCATGGAAAATTGTATTACCGAATTTTTAAATTTTAACACTTTTTTTTAAAACAATCGTCAGTGATACATTAAGTGGCCCGCGGGTTTAGTACCCCCGTGAAGCGAAATTGTTTAAGTCTGTGACCTATTCTAACCGAAATGATCTTCATTTACTCGCCTAGAACACATAAATAACAGACATAACAATCCACCTCGACGTCCCTTTACCTAGATAACTTAGGTTAATGAAGGTAATTTACTAAGAAAACAGAGAGTTCAAGATTTGTGATCTTGAACTGACTTCAGTAGTTTATGCAAATGCTTTTACAGTACAGAAGAAGTTACTACCTGATATAAACTCTTCTGTAATCTGGCTTCAAATCCCTAAAAGATTTCGATTGTGGAAACGCAGAATCCGCCGCGCATATACAACTACAACTAAAGCAAAACGCGCGGAAAAACACGTCTCCAAAAACGCTCAATTACATCGTCATAATAATATGTTTGAATCGTCCGCTTTACGCTACGCATCACGCTCCGCGCTAAGCTCCGCATCTCCGTAGAAGAGGCCTATGCTTGACAGACATATTATATTCGGGGATTTTAACTTCTACTTCTTCTTTTCGTGTGGTTCGTGACTAACCTTGTGTCAGAGTTTATGCCGCTAATGGGCCTCTGACTTGGCTTCACATGCCGTCGAGAAATATCTCTCAGGCATTTTCTCACGATGTTTTCCTTCACCGTTTTTAAGCAAGTGCTAATTAAACAGTACGCACATGAATCAGAAAAGTCAGAGGTGCGTGCCTTGGGTTCGAACTCGAGACAGTCCGACAATCACACCACTAGGATAGCCTTTTATGGGGATTTTAACAAGATGATATTACCCACTCAGGTTGTTGTTTTAAAAGCCGCAGGCAGCTTATTTTTTTTTCTCATTAAACAATGTAATTAAAGTTATAATGAGATGTCATCTGCTGGAACTTGGTGGGAAATGGGAATGCGTTGAAAAGGGGTTCGTTAAAAAACTCTGTAATATCACATATTGTTCATTTATTTTAAAATAGTCTTTTCGTCCCATAAAAAGGAATGTTTTTGTAATTTCTCTTCTCATTGTTTTATTTATGTAATTTAAATAAAAGTACCTGGATGACCGAGCTTTGCTCGTTTTTTTTTGGTACATTGACGTTTTCTAAAAATGAAACCTAGCTAGATCGATTTATCGCTCCCGAAACCCCCTGCATACTAAATTTCATGAAAATCGTTGGTGCCGTTTCCGAGATTCAGATTATATATATATATATACAAGAAGGTATTAGATTATGAGACATAAAATGCAAGGTCTCATTTTAAAGATTTTTTTTTTTATTTTAAGCATGTTCTTTCTTTGTTTTTCGTACAATTATAATATAAATATTTTAGACTAGAGGTAGGTAAATTTTTATGTTTTGTCCCTTGAAAAAGAACATAGATAGAAGAAATTTTAAAGCATTGGATAAAGTCACGTCCAACGATAATGTTTTTTACGTGTACAGAACACAAGTACATAAGTAGAATACAATTTCAGGCATACGGTCAGTACAAAAATAACCCTTAAACTCAAATACACAATAAAATAAAAGCTTGTTTATCATACAAACGACTTAAATATTTCCTAGTTTCAGTTTGTAATTTTTTGCATTGTTTTATTCAGAACGCCACAATCTTACGCATCTTGAACAAAATCATTTTGGAACTTTGATAACAAAACTGCGTCGTTGCGTTAAGTTTATTCGTTACATACAAAAATCTAAAAATACAAATCTTTCTTCTTTATAATGTTAGTATAGATTTAGTGACCATACCGTACCATTATTTATTTGCATTTTATCACACAGATTCACAGAATAAATACCATGCAATATTTAAATACGGAAAAATATTGAACATTGATTGAAACTAAAATATGCATGAGAGGATTTATTTTCGGGAACCAAAGCTGTGTATATGATACATATTATACGTAGATATACATTTTAAATATACCGCAGAAATTAAATTGAAACTGAATAACCACAATAGATTTTATGTTTTGAGTTACAAGAATATAAATATTATATATTCCTTTAATTGCTTCACTTTATAATACCTATAATATAATTCCTGTAATACTGTCTCTTTGGTCTAGTGGTGGCAAGCGCTACTGCTGATCGTGAGGTCCTGGGTTCGATCCCTGGGTCGAGCAAAGTGTTATTGGGTCTTTCTATTTGGAATTTCTCAGTAGCAGCCCGGAGTTTGAATTTGTGCCCGGTTGCTGGCAATAGGCTCGCCCCCTATTACAGGGAACTTAAAAACATAACGGCGAACTGAGGGTGTTACTATACACCTCTGCACAACCCTTCGGGGAATACAGGCATGTTTTTATGTTATGTTATAACATAAATTATTTCAATCTTATTTGTGAAATATATAATAATGTATAAATAAACAATAATTGCTTTTAATTTACTTACTTTAAAATCTCAAGTAGTAAGTCGAAATAATCTTTAACCCTGTTAATATATAGGTAGTTTGGTTTCATAAACACACAAACATAAAATAACTTCCAGATTATATTTAAATTGTATTCAAACTCATTTATTTAATGACTAAAATAAAAATAGGATAGATAAAATAGAAAGAGTGCCTTATCCAACAGTTATCAAAATAACGATAATGGCGATTTTCGTATTTTCCAAAGATTGCACAGGCCAAATGAAGGCAATTCCAAAGACAATTTTCTTTTATTTTCTAAATTGCACGATTAGCATACTTACATTTATATTGAACAACGTAATTTTAAATTATGAATAAACTCAGTATAGATTTTTTTTTCTAGCAACTTTTTTTATATTATTTGTATTTCGAATTCAAGTGTGTTTAAATATACTAAAAATAAAGTAGATACTATTCTCAAAAACCAAGGCTCAGCATAAAAATAGTTAACGGAAGCAAAAACTATATGAAATAAACTTTTCCATTATCTTTGAAAGGAAAAAGCAAAGTTGTGAAACGTAGATTTAAAAACAAACTTATCTATATAATATAACCACACATCGAAACCCATGAATAGATTCAGCGCACCTGACATGCAAAAATGATTTATAGATTCCTTAATATTCTGGAAACCTCCACACAACGTAAGAAGATACTCGTATCATAAATCAAACTGAATCTTCAAAGACCCCGCTCGAGCACAATACACACAAGACATTGGAGAAGAACAAATACACATTTATATTGTAATGGGCTAAGCCATAAAAGAGTTCGTTTTAAAACCGAACAAACCCGAATAAAAACGAACAGCACAGCGGGGGTTAATTCTCCGATGGCGCCAACAAACTCGATCGCCGCCTTCTGTTGCAACGACTCCGGATATTTTCCTGCGACTTTTCAAACTTGCTCTTTATAAATCTTGGTCGTGTCCGACTTTTGGGCGCCTTATTCTGGAGTCGTTTCATGCTCAATAGCTACGACGGATGGGTACTTAGTGGTTCTGATTTCTATAATAAATCGTACTGGGTCGAACTACATGTCCATTGTAAATTGAATAGCTGACAGTGATGTTTTTTTTGCATAAACCTTTTTCGTCATTCTCGCACAAGTAGAATCGAGTAAGTTGCAAAAAAAAGAAAAATATTCAATATTCAGAATACATTTACAACCATCAACAAAACAAACGGATAAATCAACTAATTAATCGAAGGCAAATTGTTCCAATAAATCACAAAAAAATCTAATTTACCCTTGCTACACAACGCCAGCTCCTTTTCGCCTCATTTATACTGCTCAAATGACCGTAAAATTCATTGCTCAATACTTCTCAACCATAAAGGATAAATTGGTCGAAGCGTAAACTGGACAGGCGTGAAACAGAATAGGGTTCCACAACTTAGCTGCACTGAGTTGATAAATAGTCCTACTTCATGAACTTTCGACCATTCGTCTTTTTGGATGAAGTTCTCGCAGTAATTGTCGACTAATGATCTGAATCGGAGCCTGATATTCCATTCAGTTTTTACTTTTAAAGTTTCTCTTTGAATCAAAATGCCGTAGATTAGCGAGTTGGCCAACTATTGTTAAATGCGGGGTGTCGTGGCATCGTTATTTACGAGCTATTTTCCTGTCCCGATAGTTTCTTATCAGACAGGAAGCGATGTAGATTTATTGATAGGAGAACTTGCAACAGGATTTGTGTTTACAAACGCATAAATTTCTGTCAGTATTGTGGGCCCGTCATTACTCATTTTCATTAGTTTGCAATATATTTGGGCATGTATAAACATAACATCACACCTGTGTTCCCCGAAGGGTTGAGCAGAGGTGTATAGTAACACCCTCATTTCGCGGTTATATTTAAAGTCCCTAGAATAGGGAGGGAACCTGTTGCCGTCTACCAGGCACAAATCCAAACTCTGGGCTGCTAATGAGGAATTTCACACGGAAAATCCCAATAACACTTTGTCCTACCTGGGGATCGAACCCAGGACCTCACAATCAGCAGTCGCGTTCGGAACCACTAGACCGACGGGGCAGTTATGTTATACTAATTTTCGATGTGAATAAAGTTGGGTTCACATGAAAGGCTTCAATATAGGTATTGAGACTATTATTCTTACTATTTTTCATAACTCACGAAGCATCTAATTCTAGTGAAAATACAGCATGCACTGTAACTTCGAAGATAAGCTTAAAATAGCTCGACTGGACCGGTTGGTCATATCAGAAGATATTCTTTGAGATAGCTTTAATAGCATTCTTACTTTAAGCTAGGATTTGCTTTCCTCGCGTTGAGAAATACCGAGATAATAAATAAATACGTCCGGCGTACCGTGGGCAGTCAGCCCCGCTACTTACCTTGCTAAACTGGATCTTTTCCTCACGGCATTCACCGATCGAGACAAGAAGTTACAGTTATATAAAACTAAAGATGTCATTTAGCTAAATACTTTAAAATACTTCCTAAAGGCATGTTTTAAATACGATCTAAGAGCCCGTTCACACAACGGATAAGTAACCGTAGAACCGTTTTTAACGGATCCGTCGGTACTGGATGTGTTGTTCACATCTGTACCGACGGATCAATTACACAAATGGCAGCCGAGGCGCGCCCCCGCACGCCCTTTTCGATAAAAATAACGAATCGTGTGTGCATCCTCCATACATCTTCATATACGGATCCGTTTTTTATACTGTTGTTTTTGATGACAAAACGGAATTTGTTATAATGTCGGACCAGTATTTTTTACTGAATTCGTATATGTGAATTTCGTATTCGTGTATGTGAATTAGCTCATACAACTATAGGCGCCATCACTAAAATAAAAAGGGATCTGCTAAAAACGGTCCTGTAAACAGTTTATGTGTGACACTCTGTAATATAGAATCGAATATAATTTATATTCATGCTGTGGGTATTGTTAGACCTGAAAAGGGCCGTTTTGATAATGGGCTCTATAGCAATGAAGCAGCTATATTCTATAGTCAAAAGAACAATTTTAATGATATGATCGTTCGTTGAATTACATGATAAAAAACTCATGAAATACTTTAGACGGACTTCTAGAGCTTTTCAATATTCAAGAAATATCCAAATAGTCCACCAACATTTTTAATCGATTTTGGTCTGCGGACTCGCAAATAATACGTAATAAACAGAAAGTCAATCCTCCATATTTATCCATTACAAATATTGTGAAATTCCTGAAATTTCAGTTGATATCCAAGACATACCGGTGGTCCTTTGACGAGGATCAGGGCCGTTGTGAGCCGTTCTCATCTATTTTTACTATCCCAGAAATATTTACGAAAGCGGAAAAAACATGACGGCGGACAAAAAACTTGGGCCGAAGGATGAACTGACATGTTTTCCTTATTTAAGATTGTTGAAGTAATGTATTGGAACATCGGAATTTATTAAGCTAAATATTCATCTATCTATATTATACAATCTTCTTCTTCTTCTTTTCGTGTGGTTAGTGACTAACCTGGTGTCAAAGTTTATGCCGCCCATAGGCCTCTGACTTGGCTTCACATGCCGTCGAGAAATATCTCTCAGGCATGGCGGTTTCCTCACGATGTTTTTCTTCACCGTTTATACGCACATGAATCTGAAGAGTCAGAGGTGCGTGCCTTAGGTTCGAACTCGAAACCTATGACTTGGCAGTCCGACGGTCACACCAGTAGGCTATCGCTGCTGTTCTCATCAATTTTTATTACCCCAGCAATATTTACAAATTGAAAAAGAAAAATAAAAAACAAACAAAACTGAAAACATTTCTCCAGCAAGTACCCATTAATTTACAATATCCATTTATAAAACGCCTCGTAGTAAATATCTTGCGTTGCCTTATCTTATTAAGTGGCTTGAAAATCTTAAACGCTTACCATAAGCTCGGTAAGAATAATATTCATTTAAAATAGGGCTTCTCAAAAAACAAATGGTTTGGACAAATGTTCGTGGTCCGTTCACACAGTACTTCCGCCGTGAAGATTGCGGTTTCGCAATTTACCATTTGAATCTCGCTGTGAACTGGCACGGGAGAAAATTTATGCGGCCCGCTGTGTATATTCGTTTTATTTTTATAAATGTTATTTTTATAACCTGCTTTGTGAGGATTGACGTACGTAATGAGTATCGTTTTTGTAGTGTATCTTTTTTAAACTGTTTTGCAGTACTTAACTGTAATTAATTGAACATAAAGTCTGATAATATAAATAGAATTCTTTAAAAATAACTTAAAGTGTTTCTAAACTATTAATTGTAATAATGGCGTAGTGTTTGAAACTAAATATCTCTTCATAATGTACGGCTACAATTATCGCTGTTCCAATTCATCAATCATCAGACTACATTGCAGCCCACTGCAGAAATATATTCCATTTCATTCAAATACTAAAACCGAAATCAAGAATACCACGACACGTCTGCACTAGAACACATAAATGCCCGCAAAAGTCAGCGAAATTAATTCAAACTACGCGCCAACAAAGCGAAATCTCGTTCGTACCCATTCGTACATATTCGTACCTATTCGTACACTACGTCTAAATTATAACGCGGTGGTTATCGCCTCACAAAAGCCTCTCCGCATTGTTCCACTTCCGTGAATTCCGCGCTCGCTCCGTTCCGCTTCCGATCGACGCGTCCGCAATTCGACACTACCGTCTCGCTCTGACATATGAAAAACTAATATATTTCGCTCAGTCAGACGCGAGTGGTTTTGATCGTTATAGCTACATAAGTTGCGCGGTTGACTGGCAAAATATTGAACTATTAGAAATATTTTAAGTCTTGGAATACTATGAAACGGCCTGGCAGCAAAAGAGGATTTTTTCTTTATTTCAGCTTCGGAATATAACACTACGTTATTATTCTTACGCAATTTGAAAACCACAATTTTCCGCAAGGTGAAACTCGCACAAAATGTTATTAATGTCTGGAATTTTCTTGCTAGTCTACGAGAATATGAACTACTTATCATCCTGCGCAAGTAGTTTTTCATTTGTAGAAAATGTTAGAAAGCAAGCAAAGTGCAATCTAACTGGAGTAAGTGCTACTTTGCCAATTTATTTGTGACTCCATAATTCGCCATATTTGTGCTAAAGATGGGTAAATTCAGCTCAAACCTCAAATGTCCAATAAGGGATCATACAATGATAATGAAAGATGTGAATAAAAATGATTACTATTGGATAGTATTATGCGAGAAATTTTATTTATCAGGGACAGTTAACTCTTAAAATTTTACAAGTAATGGGTTTCACTTGGTTTTATTCACTTCAGCTATTATGTATGTTATACAGACGTGTAAACAAATACGTAACCCCAATCGCTTAAGCTTGGAATGACAATTGGACGTAGTTTAGCGAAAAGGATCCAATCCACACAGTTATGAGATATTCAATTTTTAAGTTTAGACGTTATTTCTTCATTGGTTCTTTGATTTAAATTTCTTGGTTATATTCTAATTAAGGGACAAATGTACCTATAATATTTTACTTGTTAAAATGTTATTATGTGTAGTTTGGCTGAAGAAGTTTAAGGAGTATTTTGATATAAATAACTCATTTTCGATAATTTTGTGGGTTGGATCCTTTTCGCTTAACTACGTCCAATTGGTACCCTCTCAAAATAATATTAACTTCTCAAAAGAACTTTACGACACAGAAACTGTAAGACAGATTACAGGGCAACAGCCTACAAACATGACAACTTGACTCCAAACATTTCCGTCGTACAACGTTGAAACACTCAACCTTAACATGTTTTATTCAGAAGTTGAGGACTGTGTGCCAAAGCCGACAAGTCGAGGGTTTATTCCCCGGGCAAGTGAGGGACACGGGGCTTCGTAGCATTATCGTGGTCATCGGAACATGTCGGAAACACACCCCGAATTGATGTACGTGTCCCGATTTGAAATTTTGGCAGATGACAAAATAATCGACCGAAAATACTGGTTGAAAGTGGCAGTGAATTTGTTGGAGATAAACGTGTTTTATTGAAGAATATGTTTGAGTCCATGCTAGTTCGAATAACATATTTCGTCACGACGAATAGGATTTAAAATCAAGTGCTTAGTGCTCGGCTCGAGCAAAAAATGTCACTTAAGAAAAATATAATACATATTTTGTTGGCAATCGTCCAAAATGTTCTCCAGATCCGGCATAACTTTTGTACCTGCAAAAAGTATTTTGATATCAAAAAGTATAAACCAGACCAAATTTAGTACATTTTCATTTTTGGGAACAATTTTCAAAGAAGTATCGTTAGTTCTTATTAGTATAAACATTAAGAAAAGTAAGCTCGACGACTAGGTTGCCTGGCTTCTCAGAGTCCTATAAAAAGAAAAAGACGGTCTCTTCTATAGCCTGCTTTTCATTTTTATAGCCGCGAAAAAGTTGAAACTTTTTTATGTAAAGCGCATTAGTAGGGTGATTCATGCTTATTTTGATTTCATAAAAAAGTGTCAATTTTGTTTTCTTTACGAAAGCATTCGACTGTTTAAATTACATATTATAGCAACTGTCATTGTAAAACGCAAACACAAAGTGTATTAATATTTTGATAAGGGTTTGATAAGGGATAAAGTAGGCCAACATTTTGGATTCAGTAATGCACCAAAATGTTATCTCATCATTTTTAAAACTAACACTGTGTTTATGACGTCTTCAAAAATAAACCTCGTTCGCAAATCTCTGGAACGCAAAATAAAGCCACACAAAAAATCTGGACCAAAGTTCCCTCAGGAAATAAAGTGCGTAGAACAAATTACTAACGCCGTACTACCCTCATCAGATGGGCTAAATGTTTTATTCAGCCAATGCTGAACCCGCTAAAGAGCTATGAGCACAGTATACTGTAGAAACACAGAAAAGTTCTACTTTATACAAAGTGCGACAACTTTTATATTGTAACTTTCGTTAGCTACATTAATTTTATGAATTTATATAGTTGTAATCACGTACTTTCGGGCATGGCCGACTAGACTCGAGCTGAGTCCTTAATCATTAGTAGTTCTTCGTAGTCAATGTTCCGTATACTCATCAATACATGTAATACAAACTTACTCTTACATAGCCAATAGAAACGATAGCCCAAAAGACTTATTCTGACAGTGCCCGTTCACACAGCGGATCCGTCGGTACCGGATGTGTTGTTCACATCTGTACCGACGAATCAGCTAAACAAATGTCTGCTACGTCGGATCTGGCAGGCAGGATACGATAAAAATACCGGATCCAGTATTTTTTACTAGACTCGGAATACTGTCGTGTATGTGAACTCGCTCATACAACTACAGGCGCCATCACCAAAATATAAACGGATTCGCTAAAACAGGTCCTGTAAACAGTTTCTTTGTGAACTAGCTATAAGTCAGAATCTATATTAACCACAACCACTAATAAAACTAAAAATGTTGCTTGTCCCAGGAAACTGATTAAAGTGTATTAAAACCTGCTTCGTATCACAAGCTGGGTGACTTCTTTGTACATTAAGCACAAGTGTCGATACTCAAGTACATCTGTCGCACCATGAGCAGACAGCCTCGCTAACAATCTTGCTAACTGGCTTATCCTTTCACCACGACATGGGCTATTCTGTTATAGTTCGAGAGAGAGATGAGTGACTTCCTTATCGCACATTGATAGGAGTGGGACTTCTTAAGCTTTTAATTCTGTGGTATCAGGCTGAACAACAAGCTAGATAAGAAAGGATTCGCCGACCTCCTCTGCGCTAGGTTATTAAATTCTCTCAGGAACTGCGTAGTGCATAAGATGGCTAATATCATTTTTATTGAAAAAAGTTTCATATCTTGTAAAATAGAGTAAGATAACGTAGTTTGTGGTACTAACATAATACGATGTGAGATAGGAACTTACTATTTTTAAAGGCATGTTACCAGCCGTAATTTCTCACACCGTTAGTTCAGCCCTCATCAAGCCGTCTCCCTCCCAATCCTCTCACAAGCAACGCCCTAAGCCGAGGTCTGAGTCCCATTAGGGGTCGCCCTTAGTGCTGTGGTTGCTAGCTAGTCATGATGTTAGTAGTAGTAGTTAGCTTAGGTTAAGTATTTTACTTCATCCCCATTGGTTGGAGACCCTTCAGGTCTCGCCAATAACTGCCCGGTTACGTTGAAACGGTCCGCAAGACCATCTACAAGCAGTCAAAAAGAAAAAAGAACCTAATTTTCTCAAATATTTCTTAAGCACTAAATCCACCAGCAAGTTAAATTGTACAAGTTATTGATGCAAGTTCTTGCTTACCTGTTTATACTAAAAGCAAGTTTTTTTAAAACCTTCACGGGCAGCTTGCGATAAGACATGTAAGTCGGTAAAATTACCAGAAGTCGACTTGCGCAATTTGAATTGTTAGTGGATTCAGTGGTTTATTTAACGATATTTACAACATACAATTTAGTGCAGTAATTTAAACTGTAGTATGCAATATGTTGAATGAGCTCTTAACGACACACAATGCCACCCCTCTTATTTGCATTATGGCAATAGATTGCAACAATGTGTATTTGTGTTAGACCGTGACCAGCACGAAGTTTTTACGGGGCAACAAAGTCGGTCATTCATTACTGTACTTTGTATTGTTTAACATTTAACAGCAGAAAATAAAGTATAAAATAAGCAGTCATAAAGATTTTAAACGTCCTCATAATCAGCACTGCAGGGCACGCGTCTCTTTTTGGAATGACAAGGGTTTAGGGTTCTAGGCTGCTAGCCTGGTGCGGATTGGGGGACTAGACACATCGAGAACTTTTTAGAGCTTCCTCAGGTGTGTAGGCTTCCTCACGATGTTTTCCTCCACCGTTAACGAAAGTGATAATCAAACTCATTTGAATATAATTGTCCTCATCTATATCTATACTATACTATCTATACTAATATTATAAAGAGGACAGATTTGGATTTTTGTATGTAACGAATAAACTTAAAAACTACTGGACCGATTTCAAAAATTATTTTGGCATTAGAAAGCTACATTATCACTGAGTAACATAGGCTACGGGCGAAGCCGTAAAGGACCAGCTAGTAATATTATAAAGAGGAAAGATTTGTATTTTTGTATGTAACGAATAAACTTAAAAACTACTGGACCGATTTCAAAAATTCTCTTGCCGTTAGAAAGCTACATTATCACTAAGTAACATAGGCTACGGGCGGAGCCGTGAGGACACAGCTAGTTGAAGATAAAGGTTCGTGTATGTGTATGGGCCGTCCGCACGTAGTAATATGACTTGATACCAACTTTTTTACCTTAATTATGTATTTTCTTATACATACATTTAATTTTATAAAACAAAAGACCACAGTTCAGGAAAATTACATTCACAAAACAAAAGAAAATCAACAATTTATTATTTCGATTCGGCTCAATTACTCAAATTGTAAGTGAAAAATCTGTTCGTCCATTTGTCTTGATAAATTGCAGCGAATCTACAGGGGCGCCTGCGTTATTTGAAGAGGAAAAAGGATTTGAAAATAGAGACAGCGATGAAACAGCAAATATTTGAGATGACGAGACGGATTGGGATCTTTCTGTAATGGGGTTCGATATACAAAAATATACCTATAGTTTATTTGCGTATAGGTTGTTTGAATGTGTTTACATAAAACATATAGGACGGTATAGTACAGAAAGAGTATAGTGATGAAGGCGATAGGCACACACAATGATAAAACTTTGGTAAATATATTTACAGGATATTAGTGACGGCCAAAAGATACATGACAAGGAGCTGACGTTAAGAATTCTTCTGGTTCTGTCTTGTGAAGGAAAGAGTTCCTACTTCGTGTTAACTTTGACTATGTAGTTTGTATATAAATATGTTGTGTTGTGTAAGTTTATAATATGAATAAATAAATGGTATGGTGTAGGTATGTACCCCACAAACACAAAAAAAGTAGCTTTTCTCTTTCAGTAGTTCATTGATTTTTTACTATATCTTCTTTGGGACTGTCAGACTCTAGAAGTGCAGAGAACTTTGTGGTGACAGTTTTTCCAAGGCATACTAATAAAAATCAGAATTTGATTATAGTTCCTAGGGTTTTTCAAAGTACAAAATATCAATGTGATATTTTATAAAATTGTGAGTTATTTTATCGTCATGGACGTGAACGGTGTTAAAGTCAAGCTTGGTATTTGGGATACAGCGGGACAGGAGCGATACAGAACATTGACATCAAGTTTTTACAGAGAAGCTCACGGTGCTATATTAGTTTACGATGTGTCAGAACCGAAGTCCCTAACAAAACTGAATGAGTAGGTCGAGGAACTTAAAGTATACTCCACCAAGAAGAACATAGTCTGCTTAATTGTCGGCAATAAGATTGACAAGCATATCATTTTGGGACCCAGTGCATAATATCAGCAATGGTTCACCCGCGCGACGGCGCAACGAGTATTCCCAAGGAGGGTTGATGTCAGGCAGGCGGCCAGTCATAAAACAATAAGCCAAAACCTCTAACAAAATGGATTTATGAAATACAAGTTGTGCCGACCCCACCTAGTATGGAATAAGGGCAGAAAGAAGAAGATTTATATCGTATTTATATCGCTGCTTCTCTTTCTGTAGCTAAAATAACTAAAATGTATCAAGTTACTAGTTCATCGCTAAATTAAGGTACTTTAGACATAGGTAAGAATATAACCTGAACCATCCTACTAGTTAGTCGGCATCGTTCGCAATTTTTCAACTACGAAACGGCATGGTTCTGTTTTATGCGATGTGACAGTAATAAACACTCCAAAAAATTTTAATTTAATCATTTCCCATGCATGATGTGGAGATCAGGTTAACTTTTCTCATATGATTCCATAGTTACCTCCCATAGCTAATAGAAATAGGCACAAAATGGCTAATTCTTTGTTCACGACAGAAATATTTCACCATCATACGACCAAAACTATAATATAACAATATTTTGCCTGAAAATTAATTGCCTTGTTAGTCCAGTGGTGGCAGCGCGACTGCTGATTGTGAGGTCCTAGGTTCGATCCCCAGTTCGGGCAGTGTTATTAGGTTTTTACGTGTAAAATTTCTCAGTAGCAGTCCGAACTTTGGATTTGTGCCCGATTGATGGCAATAAACTCGCCCCCTATTACATGGGACTTGAACATAACGGCGAAATGAGGGTGTTATATACACTTCTGCCCAAACCTTCGGGGAATACAGGCGTGATGTTTATGTCATTATGTTTATCAAATATGGCCGCCATTTTACAAATACACAAATATTGTTGATCACGACAAAAATATTCACCATCATACCACCAAAACTATATAACAATATTTTGCTCGAAAATCAAATATGGCCGCCATTTTACATAGGCAAATATTGTATTCAAATCGTAACATCACAAATACAGAACAGAGTGTATGAAGCCGCACCCTTTCAGATATTATTGAATTCTGCCATCACAGTCCGTCCGCAATTTTATGGCATCAACATTTTATATTTCCGTATTAGACGAATGTAGAGAAATAAAATGATGCGCGCCTTATCTGACCCTCTACAATGTAACCGGGTTCAAAATAAATTGGATGTTTATTTTACTTTGTATAAAAACATTTGTCCGAGACGGGATGGGTTAAGAATACAATTCCCCTCCGTCGCCGGGCAAGCGACTTGTAAGAGGCGACGAACCCGTCACCATAATTGGACGTAGTTTAGCAAAAAGGACTCAATCCACAAAATTGACAAAAATGAGTTATTGGTACCAAAATGGTCTATTAAATAGGGCCTTTCATTCAGCTAAAAAGATCCAAAAATAAACAAAGGAAATATTTTTTTGTGACAGCGAACCAAACCGCATGTTAGGCGGGTATTTTCTTTTTATTACCTACTAGCGACCCGCCCCGGCATCGCACGGGTAAAATGTAGATACTAATGTGGGGCATATAAACCTTCCTCTTGAATCACTCTATCTATTGCTGAAAACTGCATTAAAATCCGTTGCGTAGTTTAAAAGATCTAAGCGTACAGACAGCGGGAGCGACTTTGTTTTATCTATATCTATACTAATATTATAAAGAGGAAAGATTTGGAGTTTTGGATTTTTGTATGTAACGAATAAACTTAAAAGCTACTGGACCGATTTCAAAAATTCTTTTGCCGTTAGAAAGCTACATTATCACTGAGTAACATAGGCTACGGGCGGAGCTGTGAGGACACAGCTAGTACTATGTAAAGATAAAGACCCAGCCACCAACTACATGGGACTTAACACCAGAGGTGAAACAAGGATGTACGGACTCCTGTAATAGGAGAACACCTCTACTTATCCTTTGGAGATTACATGCGTGTAGAGTTTGGAGATTACATGCGTATTTACCCAAAAAATATATTTAAACACAAAAGGTTAACGAATTTTTGAAACTGAAACAATTAATATTGAAATGGCAACTAAAATTATCTCACTTGTTCCAACGAGGACACACCCGCTGCATTTCATTTCGTGATTGCATTTCATAAATTATAGGTTTCGTAATTCCAGCCGGTGCAAACACGTTGCGTTTCATTTGGCTAAATAATTATATTTCATACCGATAATTTTCGGGATATCTCTCTCGCATTTCGCGTTTATAGAATACTTTGTCATTGTACAAAATATTGAATAATTAAATCGAATAAAGGTGGCTCTTTGTAGATAAGCAATTTGTGTTTTGATATAATAACATACATAACATAACGTCACGCCTGTATTCCCCGAAGGGTATATTCCCCGAGGGTATATTCCTGTATTCCCCGAGGTGTATAGTGACACCCTCATTTCGCCGTTATGTTTTAAGTCGCATGTAATAGGGGGCGAGACTATTGCCATCAACCGTGCACAAAACCAAATTCCGGGCTGCTACTGACGAATTCAATAACCCAATAAGAGTTTGCCTAACCTGGGGATCGAACCCAAGACCTCACGATCAGCAGTCGCGTTTGCCACCACTAAACCAACGAGACAGTTCGAGGTTTATAACTTTATAACTGATATCATTTAGAATACTACACTAGAATCACGTTCCATTCGACGTACCAAAATCTACGAATTCATGTCTTAAAATTTGGTTACCTTGTAACAGTACTACCTATGTACTTTATTACCTATCCGAAAATACAAAATACTGCCTGTACTGCCAGCAGATTTTATGAATGTAGGTTTGTATGTAACTAACTGTCCTACCATAAAAACGTTAATAACGAGCATTAAATATAACTATTCCAATACTACGACCACTATATTCTCACATCAAATAACCCAGCTACATAAAAAGCTCATGAATGGGCATCGAATAAAAAACGTCCGATAAAAAAACGTGCTCTTTCACGTGAATGCTGCTGATGCAAGCAGTTGCGCCGGGCCGGCGGCCGTCCGATTCCGTGCATCCGTTCCCGGCGTCCATTCGTGAAATAAATCGGAACCATGCAAATGTAACTAACGTATCTACAGAAGGTTTTTTTTTATTCGACATGGTATATTTTATTCGAATCATTTTGATGGAAATGTGTCATATTTGGGATGGATGTAAATTACTAGGAATTGTTCATGCAAACACGTTTGGTGCAGTGGCTGAGTGAATGGCTTCTGCGCTACGGGTCGCGGGTTCGATTTCCGGTGTCTGTAAACGCAACCACGATACAGTTCATTTCAGTCCGGCAACCCGCATCAGACCAGCGTGAAAGACTAAAGCTGAAACACTTCTCATTCTGAGAAGAGAACCACGCCCAGCAGTGGGAGAGTATCGAGTCATGCAAGCATTGTGATTCTTGCTCGTGCTTTACTGGTTTAGTTCAGGTAGAGTTTTTTTTATTCAAATTTTTCTCGAAGCGCTAGTTCATTTTGCGTGACTAAGGAAGACTCATAGGTACCTCCTATTTTATAACATAAAAATAACATTATTATAAAAAATCAAAAATCAAAATCAAAAATTTTTATTTTACATAAACCAATACAGGTGCTTATGAAACGTCGAATTTAGGTGCACGGTTCCAATTAGTTGTTTCCTATGGAGAAGAGCCGGCAAGAAACTCCAAGGTTACTCTTTTAAAAATAATATCTTTAACAATTTCAGTGGATACAGTACAATGATTTAGGATAGTGAGAGAACAATGAAGTCCTGACCACAGACCAATAAGTAAAGTAGTACTAAAAGACTTGAGTACAAAAATTGACAAACAAAAATAAAATTTTAAAAAAACAATATGAAGAATAGTAATTTACAAAGTTTTGTAAGGTACAAGTAAAATAAAAAGTTGTTGTAAAATACAATTGTGAATTGATGATATATAAAGTCTGAAAATAAAAGGCTAATGGCCAAATACTACGCCAAACGCTACTCAATTTTAAGTTGCCGTTAATTTCGTGCTGTCTCTGTCACTTCTCCTTAAAGTGACAGTGACAGCACGAGACTTACGGCAACTTAAAATTGAGTAACCTTTGAGTGTTTGGTTATAAGTTGTTTAACAACCATGGTTACTCTTTTAAAAATAATACCTTTAACAATTTCAGTGGATACAGTACAATGATTTAGGATAGTGAGAGAACAATGAGGTCCTGACCACAGACCAATGAGTAATATAGTACTAAAAGACTTGAGTACAAAAACTAACAAACAAAAATAAAATTTAAAAAAAAAGTAATATGAATAATATTGTAGTAATTTACAAATTTATAGATGCAGGTCCACAAAGTTCTCACATTTACGAAAGTGAAAAGGAAGCTAAACTATATAAAACAATTGACATAATTAAATGTCATCAAAACTTAGCTAAAAAATCATTGTAAAATAAGATAAAGATATCTTGAGAGTAATGATAGCAATAAAAAAATAAAAAATATACAGTGGTGGTCATGTAATTAAGAACGCCTATTTAAAGACAAGATTTTTTTAAACAAACTAGTATAACTTATTGCATGTATTATTTTTTAATTCTCTGGGTACCGCAAATCTTTTCCATGCTAGCGGTACATTTATTTGTACACATGATTAATTAAACAATGTACAGATACATTTTATATGTTGCATCTGAACCTAGTATTACTACTTACTGGCTGGCCAAATAATTAAGAACGCTGAATAGTTCATTTTTTTATTCAAATTTAAATAGAGAACACTCAGTGGTTAAGTCAGTTTTCGAATAATTTAGGCGCCATTTAGTGCTGTAAATCTCTAAAACGTGATAACTTCATATAAAAACAATGGGGAAAAATAAAACTTGCGATACATCTACAAGGGAAGTCATAATAAAACTTCGCGAGTTGAATTGGTCGTATAAAAAGATAGCTGACCATCTGCAATGCTCGAAAACGATGGTTTTCCATGCTGTGAAGCATTTCAACTCGTATCAAACGACTTCAAATATTCCGCGCGTACCTAAACGGAGAAAGACATCTCGTCGAGATGATCGAAATATCGTTCGTTTGGCAAAACAAAACCCTTTTAAAGGATCTAATGAGATAAGGAAAGAATATTTCGGTGAAAATAACCCTTCAGCGATCTCGGCACGCACTATTCGAAGGCGTTTGGTAGAAGAGAAGTTGCATGGAAGGATGGCAAGGAAAGTACCCATGTCGAAACGGTGCCACAGGCAAGCCCGTCTCGATTTTGCAAGAAGGTATGAAAACTGGTCAGTCAGACAGTGGAAAAATGTTCTTTTTTTCTGACGAGACAAAGATAAATAGAGTGTGTTCTGATGGAAAACGATACGTACGACGCCCTCCGAATGAAGCATTCGACTCGAAGTACACAAAAGTGACATTAAAGCATGGCGGGGGAAACGTGAAAATTTGGGGATGCTTTTCTGGTTATGGAGTTGGACCTGTTAGGCTGATAGAAGGAAACATGGATCAATTCCAATACAAAAATATACTGGAAGAAACAATGTTACCCTATGCTGAAGACGTGCTGCCGGTGATTTGGACATTCCAGAACAATAATGATCCGAAATATACTGCACGCATCGTTAAAGAATTCCTCATAACACAATCAGTTTCTGTCTTAAACTGGCCAGCTAACAGCCCAGATCTAAACCCAATTGAACATCTTTGGTGCGAAGTCAAAAGAAGTGTATCAAATCGCCAGTGTGGCAATTTAAGAGAGCTGTATGACGTTTTCTTAGAAGACTGGAACTCAATCTCTCTTGCAAAATGTCAAAAATTGATAGAGTCAATGCCTCGCCGGTGTAAGGCAGTAATTAAATTCCGTGGGCATGCTACTCACTATTAATTTTAATACAAAATATATTAATTTGCCTTTTTTAGTGTGCATTCTTTCACATCCATGTAATTTATTTAATCTATGTTTCATTTAAATCAATTCTCGAACAGTTTATTAATCGTTCTTAATTATTTGTCCAGGTTAATTTGTGTTTGAATTGGTTACTATGGAACATAAATGGAATTTGTATAAAAAAATGCGATTTTATATCTCTATTACTAATTCAGTTTGCTTTATCAATGTGGCTACTTCATAACAAAACTAATTACTTCTATGAAAAAACACAATACTACATAATAAACCATGATTTTATTCAAAAATTTCTAGAACTACAGATCGTTCTTAATTATATGACCACCACTGTATACCTAATCTTAATTGAGGATAGTTAGTAGACGTACACATATGTTTTTAATGAGGTTCCAGGGAAGCCACATGTGCAAGAACTAATGCCAAACATCCCTGTCGTCAACGTAGTCCTTAGTCTTGTAATATGCTTTTTGAGTGAGGACACGTTTAATATAGGTTTTTAATTTTCCCTCGGTAAGATCAGTTACAGATTTCGGCAGCTTATTATAAAAATGTACGCCATTTCCTAAAAATGACTTAGAAAAAAAAACATACATGTTAAACAAATTATACTACCTTGCGGACGACTTTCCTAAGACCTTCTGTTTTCTTTTTCGGAGCGATATCTTGTCTGATGTGTTAGAGTATCAAAGAAAAAATGATATAAAAATCCCGCATTATTTAACACATAAAAGTGAAGCATATACGCGTTTAATATTCCAAGAAAATATCCTTAAAGTGGCAAACAATAAGGGTCATAATCTTTAACGCCCCGCCTACAGTATCGTTATGCACGCTCATACGCAATGTGCCATTATCATAATGGTTTGTGCCTTGGAGGAGTGAGAATGGAGGGATATAACGAAAGGCATATACGTTTTGTTAAATTAGATGTCAACGGGTAATTTAATATCCACATTCAACATTAATCTTCTTCATATAAGCACCAATGATAGCATTTTGACAGTTCCACAAAGATGGGATTCCTTGTTTTTGTTTGCAAAAATGTCAAATTGTTTAACAACAAAAATTAAACAACATTTTGACAATTTTCTTTATTACGAAAACTGACTGACGCGATGATGGTTGTGGTTCATTTGCAATTCGACAAAATTTTGTTAATACAATTGGCTCTCTGATACTTATGTTTGGGTAATTAAGTTTCTTAACAGAACAACAGTGCTGCTATGTAAAAAATTAAGAACGACCATTCAGAAGGCTACCTTTTAGGTTTAAAAGATAGCCTTCTGAATGGTGATTCTGTGTGAAAATGTGGTGAAGCTGGTTAGCATTACCACATTTCACGGCCACTAATTTATTATTTAAACCCGTTTAACATAATTATTTTCCTGAGGTCTAGTAATATTATCACAGTGTTACAAACCAAAGACTATATGATTACACAGCAGCTCGGCACAGGCTTCTTACCAAAATGAGAAGAGTTTGAGCCGTAGTCCTTCACACTAGCCTGGTGTGGGTTGGCGGATTACACACACCTTCGAGAACATTTTGGGACCCTCTCAGTTGTGCAGGTTTCCTCATGATGTTTTCCTTCACCTTCAACGCAAATCTTCTAATTCTTTTCGTGTGGTTAGTGACTAACCTGGTGTCAGAGTTTATGCCGCCCATACGCTTCTGACTTGGCTTCACATACCGTCGAGAAATATCTCTCAGGCATGCCGGTTCCCTCACGATGTTTTCCTTCACCGTTTTTAAGCAAGTGATAATTATACAATACGCACATGGCTCCGAAAAGTCAGAGTTGCGTGCCTTGGGTTCGAACTAGAGACCACTAGACTATCACTGCTACTTTAACGCAAATGGTAATCAAATTCTGATTTCTATGAAAATGTTATTACCTACTTTATTACTATGAAAATAACATTATTCCTGAAAACACTGAACTATCTACACATACACATTGTAACGCTTACTCAGTGGTTACAAATTAAACTTTACTGCCGTGTACTGTAACACACTAAGTAAGCATTAAATCAGATAATAAAATTACTACTAACCTGCTCACGTAGTTTATAGCTTGCTCTAAAGCTAACCTCGCCTTAATTAAACTATTCTATTACAGTTTACTGTGTCTGCTATAAAATGTATGTATACTAACATTCAACTAATTTTTGCTCTACCAAGTACTTCTTCTTAATCTTTTTTGTCTTCCTGTTCTAGCTTGATTTGTGCATCCATATTTTACAGTAGGAAAAGTATCTTCTTCTTCTTAGCGTGTCGATGGCAATCTAAACTAAGTCGGCCCAGTACTTAGCTACGAGTTTAGCGTTATCAGTAGCGTCCATAAGTTCCTGTAACGTGCAGGTATCAGAGTACATAGGTACATATCAGGTGTCCCATCGTTTGTGGAACGTGTAAAGTATCTGAAACAACACTATTGTATGTACATAGACTGACTGAACTAGCTGACAGCCCCATAGAAAGCAGAAAATACAAGAGCCCTTTCCAACTCCCCTGAGCAGACTTAAAACTTACCAATCTGACAGACACTATGTGTTTTTTCCTTCCCAACCCATTCGCATTCCATTGCCGAGCCACAATAAAAAAACAAAACGAAACTGTGAACGTAAACAAGCAGTGTACCGGAACCAACTCGAAACCGTACTGCAGAGCCTTCCAAATAAACGTGGGTAAACAAGGTACGTGCAGATGCATTCAAATTATCAAATATACGGGCTATCTTCGAATGTGGCTCTGGAGTCCCCAAACAAGGGGATGTTGAATTTGGGGACAAAATGGACTTGATACAAAGCCATGTTTCAATTTGTAGGCTACAAATTGTAGCTGCTTAATATTTCCGGACTCTGTTGGATATCTGTCGTCAGCTAGACACGTATTTACAGAACATTTATACTCAAGAGAGGCTAGACGTATTTTGAGACGTGACCAAAATGATAACCAATCAGATAAATATAAAACTAGCATTCATTCAATCTATACTATTATAAAGCTGAAGAGTTTGTCTGTTTGTTTGTTTGAACGCGGTAATCTCAGGAACTACTAGTTGGAATTGAAAAAATATTTTTGTGTTGAATAGTCCATTTATCGAGGAAGGTTAAAGGCTATATAATATCACGCTACGACCAATAGGAGCGGAGCATACATGAAAAACGTTGCAAAAACGGGAAAAATGTCCACCCGTGCGAAGCCGGAACGGGCTGCTTGTCAGATAATTAAAAATTAGCATTCATTTAATTATTTTATCTATTAATAAATATTACTATTATGATTTTTTTAACTATTTGGAAATCTAAAAGCCAGTCAATTGAAGACCTGAAGAAGGTAGCTGGGGTGGACTAGATGCGGAAGGTGGAAGACCAAGTGTTGTGACGTAACGTGAGAGAGGCCTATGTCTAACAGTGGACTACGATGGGCTGAGTTGAGAAGTCAATTGTTTGGATTTTGTCTTAATTGAATAGTGAGTTTGTGGCTTTAGAGATCTTACATACGACGTCTTTTCTACGCGCAGACGACGCGCGTTGTTGTCAAACTCCATACTTAAAAAATGTGTGTATCGTTTTTATGTATGAAGTTTGACGTTAACGCGCGTCGTCGGCGCGTAGAAAAGACGTCGTGTGCATAGGCCCTTACATGACCTGAAAAGTAAACCAAATAATTCTCAACTTATTTTTCATCTGTTTCAAGCAACAATATCTCCATTCTCTACTCAGTACTCACACATTTACGCGTATATCATCCGATAATGGCTAAAACATACTTCGCACACGTCATCAAATTCTCCTCTTACAAACTGCTAACGACAAAGGACACCGTCCAGCAAATCGCCCAAGCAATTTGCTCCAGCCGCACCGTCGAAACTTCCTCGCCAAGTTATAAAGGATTCTCGACCTCGACTAACGGCTGGTCGTAGACGCATATTGTATTATGGTGGTTCCTCATTTATTGTCCGTACTAAATAATATTTATTTATTAATATTTTATTATTCTCTTCGTTGTACACCAAAAAAAGAATTTAGGTCAGGAATGTTCTTAAAAATAAGTGCAAAGGACGGCCTTGTCGCACCCGGCGATTTCTATTCTACAAATCTATTTATTTATTATTTATTAAGCCATTTAATTAATTATTTAAGAATTAATCGTTACACCATTAGGTAAAATCAAAATCAATAATTTTTATTTCACATAAACCAATACAGGTGCTTATGAAAAGTCGAATTTAGATGCACGGTTCCAATTAGTCGTTTCCTATGGAGAAGAGCCGGCAAGAAACTCCATGGTTACTCTTTTAAAAATAATATCTTTAACAATTTCAGTGGATACAGTACAATGATTTAGGATAGTGAGAGAACAATGAAGTCCTGACCACAGACCAATAAGTAAAGTAGTACTAAAAGACTTGTGTACAAAAATTGACAAACAAAAATAAAATTTAAAGAAAAACCAAATGAAGAATAGTAATTTACTAAGTTTGTAAGGTACAAGTAAAATAAAAAGTTATTGTAAAATACAATTGTGAATTGATGATACATAAAGTCTGAAAATAAAAGGCTAATGGCCAAATACTCAAACGCTACTCAATTTTAAGTTGCCGTTAATTTCGTGCTGTCTCTGTCACTTCTCCTTAAAGTGATAGTGATAGCACGAGACTTACGGCAACTTCAAATTGAGTAGCCTTTGAGTGTTTGGCTATAAGTTGTTTAACAAAAACTTATTGTGCCGGCAATTGACTTTAATGCATACGTTAATATACGTACATACATAACTAGCCCATTACTGTCACACTGCTGGGCACGGGCCTCTTCTCAGAATGAGAAGGGTTTAGGCCTTAGTCGACCACGCTGACTTGGTACGAGTTGGCAGACTACACACACCATCGAGAACTTTATGGAGCCCTCTCTGGTGTGTAGGTTTCCTCATGACGTTTTTCCTTCACCATTAACGCAAGTGATAGTCAAATTTTAATCCGCACATGAATTCGAAAAGTCAGAGGTACGGGCCGGGATCGAATTCAGACCCTCCTGCATGGAATGCAAGCTTTCAACCGCTAGGCTATCACTGCACGTTAATATATAAATAATAATTGAATTAAACAATTATTATCTGATAGTATGCATATAAGACCAAGGTAGGTCAACAATCGACCATTCAAATCTATTTATCTGATATTATTCAGCAAAGGTAAAGCCTTGCAACTAATTAAATTGGATGCATTAGAAGGAAAGCCTTTGAGTTGGTTTATACGCTTGCAAAAGTAAATAAGAAGTTTTCAGTAGCTTGGATTTTCTTAGAAATTGCCGGGTTTGTTGCTCCAAGGAAAGCTACAAGATTGCTTAATAATTGAATATATATTTTTTGAATAACATTTTACGCAGTGTGTCTTCTTCTTCTTTTTTCTGCCCTTATCCCACACTAGGTGGGGTCGGCACAACATGTATTTAATAAATCCATATTGTAAGAGCTCAAACGCACTAGCGGCTGGCCGTGACGCGGCGTGCCGTTGCGGTTGGACGCACTTCAATTTTGATATGAAACCGCTTGATACCAACGCACTGACTTGTGGACAACCGTCAACCCCTCCGGTTGTCTTGAAGCTGCGGTGGGCCGCACCGGTTGAATGTAGCGGCACACCGCATCCCCTCAATGCACTCAGCGCGGTTAGTCGCAAGCGCTTAACTTTTTGCTATCATGTCGTGTCTCCAGTAGAGGGTGTATCCAATATCGATTTTTATTTTTACGACGACGTTTTCCTTAATAATTTAAATAAATAACTACAGCAACTTCTTCTACGTCCATCATGTCCAATATTTCTAGAAGCACTGACGACGAAATGCGGCGGACCGCTACAGAACCGAGACGATACGGTTAGCCGGAATACGGCGTGCCGTTGCGGCAGATCGTATATACTGCGGCCAACCGTAACGGCACTCCGCGTTACGGCCAGCCGCTAGTGCGTTTGAGCCCTTATTGTTTTATGACGGGCCGCCCGTCTGGCATCTACCCTCCTTGGGAATACTCGGTGCGCTGTCGCGCGGGTGACCCAATGTGCTTACTGATATTATGCACTGGGTCCCAAAATGATATGCTTGTCAATCTTATTGCCGACAACTAAGCAGACTAAGTTTACGCAGTGTGTCTATAACATAAAATATTTTTCTGAAAAAACATTTTTCTTTTTTCCAACACGTACATTCATTTTTGCACGTGTCTGTACATTGTATTGTCGTTATTATAGCAGCTCATTTTGTTATACACGACACACTTCTTTTTTATGAGCCATATCATTTTCGAGTTTTTCAGATAGATTTCCATGGGGATTATGTAGAGGACTTATTTTATTAGTCTAGAGCACAAATACCTACATATTTCGATTACAAAAATGTACATCCATTGAGACTAAGAGCCATATTAGACTATCATAGAAATATGATCAGAGATGTACGAGTCATTTTTATATGAAGAACCTATGACGGTATAACAACTACATATGATTCATATTGTTTGTGATCAATGTGATCATAGTTAAGGGATTCTATTTGAAAGCAAGCGTACAAATATGATCATACCCATCTAACCTCAAAAACGGCGTCAAAATGCAAGAATAGCAACGGAAAACACGGCTGGATCGTTATCCACCTTGATGAAGTATGACGTTTATATGATCGTAAGTGATATGGTGCGTCCAGACCTGACGAACGCGCCGCGAATGCGCCGCTCGCGACCAGCTCGCGAGCTGCGCGCGGACGGCGCGCGAGTTTTTGTACGAACATGAAATGCACGCGCGCAGCTCGCGAACGGCTCACGAGCGGTGCATTTGCGGCGCGTTCGTCAGGTCTGGACGCACCATAATATGTAAAAATGAAGAACAGCGTCATTTAACTATATACATAGAATTTGACAGATATGAAATCTATGACAAATATAATTATGATAGTGTAATTGGGGCTTAAATAAAATAATGTTATTTTCATAACATAACATCACGCCTTGTATTCGTCCAACGGTTCGGCAGAGGTGTATAGTAACACCCTCATTTCGCCGTTATGTTTAAGTCCCATGTAATAGGGGGCGAGCCCATTACCACCAACCGGGCACAAATCCAAACTCCGGCTTGCTACTGAGGAATTCCACATGGGGAATCCCAATAATACTTTACCCGACCTGGGGATCGAACCCAGGACCCCATGCTCAGGAGTCGCGTTTCCGATCACTAAACCAAAAAGGCATTCTAAATAAGGTTGTTCGTAAATATTTTAAATATTACATGCAGAATAATTAAAGGAACATATTTTTGAAATGTAATCCACTTGTCTCTCGTATACCCTATACGAGAGACATATACAACCTTCTTACAGCTAGTTCACACAGAAACTGTTTACAGGATCCGTTTTAACGGATCCGTTTTTATTTTGGTGATGGCACCTGTAGTTGTATGAGCGAGTTCACATACACGACAGTATTCCGAATCCAGTAAAAAATACTGGATGCGTTATTTTTATCGTAACTTGCCTGCCAGTTGCGACGCAGCTGCCATTTGTTAAACTGATCCGCCGGTACAAATGTGAACAACACTTCCAGTACCGACGATTCCGTTTAAACGGATCCGCTGTGTGAACGGGCTCTAATTCGTCACAGTTAAATCTTTACACAAAGTACCAAAAATAAACTTCAATGAACACGTGTACCGAACATTCCTCATTTAAAGTAAGACTTCACCTAATAACTTGGATATAATAAAACTACAAGTACAAGAACCCGCATTGTATAAGTTAGTGCTTTGTGTAAGTTGGTCCCCCGCGACAACTACTGGCACACTGTACTGGAGTACGTACTCTCTTGTACGCAAGTACGCGGAACAGCATAGTTCATGTTAAGTGTCGGGAGTTATTAATATGAGGTTCGTGGTTTATTCGGATTAATAATTCCTTTTAAACTTGAGTCTTCTTTACATAGTATAAAACAAATTCGCTCTCACTGTCTGTACGCTTAGATCTTTTAAACTACGAAATGGATTTTAATGCAGTTTTCAGCAATAGATAGAGTGATTCAAGAGAAAGGTTTATATTCCCCACATTAGTATCTACATTGCACCCGTGCGAAGCCGGGGCGGGTCGCTAGTGTACGATAAATGTGTTGTCGAATAGGAATGATTAAAAGTCCTGCGATCCCGGCCATAGACCCTCGGAGTGGCTTTAGTCGGTAAGAGTGCGAACACACAGAAATCTAAATAAGATTATTATTACATAACATCACGCTTGTATTCCCCGAAGGGTTGGGCAGAGCGGCAGTTGGCAGGCGGAACAACACAACGGCAGAATGAGGGTGTTACTATACATAGGAACAACACAACGGCAGAATGAGGGTGTTACTATACATAGTAACACCCTCATTCCGCCGTTGTGTTTAAGTCCCATGTAATAGGTGGCGAGCCTATTGCCCGAGCTGTGCCCGGTAATTTTACTATAATCTAAATATTTATAATATTATTTAGATTTCTGTGGACATAACCCTCCGCCTTCCCTAGGATGGGGGATTAAGTCCTTGAGGTCCCCAAATTAAAAAAGGCTTCATCAAAAGTCTATACTCACTATCACTATAGGAATCGACTCAGACATAAATATGTATATATATGTTGCTTGGAAACGCACCGTTACATATCTATACTAATATTATAAAGAGGAAATATTGGTATTTTTGTATGTAACGAATAAACTTAAAACCTACTGGACCGATTTCAAAAATTCTTTTACCGTTAGAAAGCTACATTATCACTGAGTAACATAGGCTATATTTATTACTGGAATAAAACTTCTTACGCGGGCGGTGCCGTGAGGACACAGCTAGTTTATAAATGATTTTCTTTTTTACCAAGCAGCAAAAATTAACAAGATAGCTGTGACATAATCCCAAATGCATGCTTTGCAAGCAATTGCTACAACATTTTGTTATATCAATCGATTGCTAACCTGTTTAAAATGTTAATTAACTAATTAGCTGCATTGCGTATGATAAACAAAGGCATAACCAGTACATCAACATCAACAAAACATACATAATTATGTGATTGTATGCGTAACATACCTAATTAATACACATAACGTGTGTGCGTTGTCGTCAAGCAACTAAGAACGCAAGCATAATGTTTAATTAAAATCCGAGCTCAAATAAAGTAAGCGAGCTTATGACGTCACGAGACGCAGAGCCTGTAATTATTGCCCTATATAATTGGCTAGGTAGTTGCAAGAACAATGGCAGGCTTTACGTCGAACCTTAAGCTTGATAAGGATTTGTATAGACTGTTGAAAAAATACTAAAGTGACGAAACATTGGCCGATGCTAGCTAGTACAGTGACTTGAACAAGTGTTGAAAATAACTAATTTATGGAATAAATTATTTTCAACAAAACATTAATAAACATAGGTACAACATAATTATTTTTTTAACTCTCATGTTGGTCTAGTTGTGGCAAGCACGACCGCCGATCGTGAGATCCTGGGTTCAATTCCCAGGTCAGACAAAGTTTTTTTGGGTTTTTCCGTGTGGAATTCCTCAATAGCAGCCCGGAGATTGTATTTGTTTCCGGTTGATGGCATTAGGCTCGCCCCCTATTACATGGGACTTAAACATAACGGCGCTATGAGGGTATTACTATACACCTCTGCCCAACCCTTCGGGGAATACAGGCGTGATGTTATGTTATATTACGGAATAAATATTTGAGCCTTGGCGTACAAAGTGACTTTTGCGAACTGTTTCAATTGTGTATTCTCACGTTGCACGGGTCGTAGACGTCCACTGCTACACTTGGGCTTCCTTATTTAATTTATTATGTGTGTTAATTTAATTTACTGTTGACAAGCTTAGTTTTATCGCGGTAGCTCTACGCTCCTACGTTAGATTCCTTCACCTTATTACATTCTTTGTGGAAATCCTCTTTACGCCCTGTCTTTGTTCATTTTGCAATGCTACGACTGCTACGAGCCTACGATGCTCGCCGTAGCAGCTACAATAGATCAATATTTATTTCTCGAAAGTTTTCACGTTGTCAGGCTTATACAATAAAACATATAACATAAAATAACTAGCCCATTACTGTCCCACTGCAGGTCACGGGCCTCTTCTCAGAATGAGAAGGGTTTAGGCCTTAGTCTTGCACGCTGGCCTGGTGCGGATTGGCGGATCGAGAACTTTATGTAGCCCTCTCAGGTGTGCAGGTTTCCTCACGATGTATTTCCTTCACCGTTAACGCAAGTGATAATCAAATTGTGATCCGTAGGTACATGAATTCGAAAAGTCAGAGTACGAGCCGGGATTAAACTCAGACCCTCCTGCAAAGAAGTCAAGGCTAGGCTATCACTGCTTTTATAACATACTAGCTTTTGCCCGCGACTTCGTCCGCGTAGAATTATATTATTATCCAGTTCCGGGAAATCACCATTTCCTATTTTAAGCAACAGATCTGAGAACTGTAACATCTCCCCTCAGATGGACTCTCATATTTTTGGTAAGGCTCTGTTTTGTCACTGAAGGCCACAACAACACACAAATGAGACCGCTTCACGCACACTTTAACTTCGTCTGCTCGCGTTCCTTTGGGCACTACGGGTAAAGTCTGCCGGAAATCGCCTGCTAACGATACAGTAACTCCTCCCATTTGACAATTATTATTCCTAACATCTTGTAAATAACTATTTAGGGCTTCGAAACTCCCTATAAGAGCCATAGTACTCTCATCCCAAACAAATAATTTCGTTTTGCGGAGTACTTCTGCCATATTACTTTGTTTGGGTATATTGCAGAGTGGGGTTTGGGGTTGTATCAAATCGAGAGGAAGTTTAAACGCGGAGTGTGCAGTTTTATCTCCTTCCAGCAGCGTGGCAGCAATTCCGGACGATGCGACCGCTAAGGCGATATCACGATTGCTTCTCACTTTGGCCAACAGTTAATTTAATAGAAAAGTCTTGCCTGTTCCACCAGGAGCATCCAAAAAAAGATATCACCTACACCTGCATCGATACTGGAAAGTATTTTATAATAAATACGTCTTTGTTCATTGGTTACAGAGCCTTCACTACTTGACACCACTTCTGCTAAGGAATTGACATCGTTACTTGTTTCCTTCAGGTAGTCCCGGTTATTGTATAAGCCTTCAGACCTTTGAGGCTGAGACAACCCGTACTGCTGTAGGCTTTGTCCTCCTAATGCTAATACAGCTTCTCATATTGTGACCAGACATTTATTGTAGATTTCATCTGCTAGATGTTCATCTATAATGCTAGAAAACTTTTCCACTTGTCGTTTGTAGTCTTCTGATAGGCTATCCCTGTATTTTACCCAAAGACTTAGTGCGTCTGTAATCTGACAGAATGCCACGCACGCACTTTAAACGCATTCACGCATTTTAAATGGCGACTCGCATAGGGCTGCTTCCTCTAGGGCAGAATCTCAATGTTTGTCGTCCTCTAGCAAGCCAAGTTTCATGCAATCTAATTGAAAAGTTGGTTGGAGGACACCGTTGACAGTCTTCAAGTCATCGAAGGACGATGGACCCCTAACCTCGTGCAAAAGTAAACGAAGATGGTAACACTCGGTGTTATTCGGGTGAACCGTGTACACTCTACCTAGAGCGTGTTCTTTCATTATTCCTGGCCAGCCATCTACGGGTTTTCCTCTTTTCCTTCTCACAAATTAATTTTTTTGCCTTACAAAATATGAAGGCACTTCCGCATATAGAAGGGTTTTAGCAAAATCATCTGTTTGACATAAATCAAAAAATGCTAACAGTGTCGTTTTTGGTGGGCTATTAATTATGTCGGCGAGGTTGTCGGAATTAAAATAGACTCGTTGGCCATTTTCAAGGTGGACAGCTAAATGTATGACTGCGGGAAACCTTTCATGTATGGGAAACCCTAAAATCCTTCAAACTGCCTCCGAACTACTCAAATAACGCCCACTCTCATATAATTTGAATCATCATCGTCATCAGCAGCCTATAATGTTCCCACTGCTGGGACACAGGCCTCCTCTCTGTGAGAGGGAATGGGCCGTAATCCACCACGCGAGCCCAGTGCGGGTTGGTAGATGTCACATGTCTTCGAATGTTTGGTTCTAGGACATGCCGGTTTCCTCACGATGTTTTCCTTCACCGTTTTGAGAGCAGTGGTGATGAAATAAATTACACAAAGTAATGCGCCTGGCGGGGTTCGAACCCACGACATACAACTCGTAAGTCGGGGCCGTTACCACTGGGCCACCACTGCTCTAATGCTTTTTTTAATGATTATTTGTCAATCTAATTTCATTTTGAAGTGACTCTTGGGTAGTGAATGTTGGAAATGTTATGCAATTATTAGTGGACAAAGAAGAAATTAAATCTGACTCACATTCAGATTCAATAATTGTATAAGTAGGCGAATGAAAGTCTTGCACAACATTAGAAATTAGTGAAGATTGAGTGAACGTCGGAGATACAGCCATTTCAATGCGCCGTTTTTTGGCTATTGGACGCTCATCAGTGTTATTATCACTATCCGCATCAGCGTAGGCATCAAAGTGACTATTAGAAAGATCTTGGGGAAAACGTAACCTTTTGATAGGTTGGTCCTCTGTACCAAATTTGGCATACATGTTGTCATTTCAATACACTTCAAATACAAATGGGTATATTTGACCGACTGCAACTAACTCGCAAAAACTGCCATATGTAGAGTTTTGTAACATATCTAAAGTATACTCTTCTTTTGTCCTATGATTGTTGCCATGACGGTCATGATACATAACAGCAAATTCATCCCAATTGTTCGTCACATGACACACAATTTCTTTATGAATATCCATTGAGCGTTCTTGTGTGCCGTACAACAAATAAGAAAGGGTACGGAAAAGGCTTGCGGCATCCCCCACTATTGGTACAATAGTAAGGTTTATTAATTTCCCATTGAAGTTAACCAACTCTGCACCCATTTTTAAAATGGACACAGACAAATTTATAAATGTAAATAAATTGCGAAAAACAATACACACAAAATTAAACTTCTAAAACAAACTAAAAGAAAACTATAACTATTATTATACACAACAAATCAAACACAGATATTTTTACTATTAAAACTAAAAACCTATATTATACACTAACAAATCAAACACAAAGAATCCTTTTTAATTATTATAACAACAAATTGAAAAGAAATTAAATTAACTACACTGAAAATATTCTAATGAAATAATGAAAATGAACTTCCAAACAAATTATACAGCAATCGCAAATATTTGCTAAGTAGGTAATTTATGAGATTTCCAAGGAATTTTTGAAGGAAAATCAAGGTATAAGGTAAGTTTTTCATTCAAATATCCAAGAACAAATAAAATTGAAATTTCAAATTCTAATCCGATTTAAATATTCTTTTATATTTGTATTTTACATTTTTTTTTAAATATGGAATGATTCGTATAATTTATAACCAATATGTTCTAATCCTTACCAACTATCGATATCAACTTCGAAGCAAATCACCGCCAAAATAACTTTCTACCCCTTTTTAATACCATTAGAGGATGAATTTCAATAAAATACGAAACACGTCTTCCATCAATTCTGTTAAAAAAGGTTTATGCAAAATTTGAAGTAGATTGGACCAAGGAATCACGTTGTCCCATACAAACTTTGCCCCCCTTTTTCACCCCCTTAGGAGTAGAATTTCGGAAAATCCTTTCTTATCGGATGCCTACGTCATACAAAGAACACGCCCTCCAAGTTTCAGGTCTCTACGATCAGCGGTTTAGGCTGTGCGTTGATCCGTCAGTCAGTCATTCAGGACAAAGCATTTTAGACTATTACCCGCGGTTTCACCCGCATCCTAGGGGAACCACTTGATGTACCCGGATAAAAATTATCCTATGTGTTAATCCAGGGCATAGTCTATCTGTGTGCCAAATCTCATTCAAATCCGTTCAGCCGTTTTTGCGTGAAAGAGTAACAAACATCCATACATCCATACATCCACACATCCATACATACAAACTTTCGCATTTATAATATTAGTAAGGATACAATGAACATAATAATTATTATCTAATTTAAATAAATATGTAAGGGTCGTAGCATGTGGCGTTCTATAGTTTCTGCCTATCCCCATGGGAAAAAGGCGTGAGTTTATGCATGTATGTATAAATAGTGTAAATTAATTAACAATAAAAACTTTTTAACAAAAATAAAACCGACTTCAAATTGTCTATCTCCGAAGTTCTTCATCATATCTTCACCAAATTTAAATGGGACCACTTCGAAAGAACATTCTTTCAAAAAAAAAGAATCATTAAAATCGGTTCAGAATTAGCAAAGATATCGCGGAACAAACATAAAAAAGAAAAACATACAGTCGAATTGAGAACCTTTTTTTGGAAGTCGGTTAAAAATAAAGGATAACAAATTAACAAATAAACAAATGTGGCAAAGTAAATTATGTTTCAACATTATTTAATAAAAAGTGTTTATATTATCAAACCACAAAAATATGTCTCATAGGTTATTGTTTCCGCCCACATAGTACCAAAACACGAAAACCAACACAAAATCATTGCTCATCTAGAAAGTCTTAACACCCACGGCCACGTCTGTCACTTACCCAATTTTGTATTTAATATACGTTTATAAAACGTTAATTGTAAATGTCAGCGAAATATTGTATTAATATTAAAGCTTTCGCTTCATCAACGTTTAATTAAACAATGGGTTTATGGTTTACGCTTCACGCCTTGTTCGTTTTCGTTCCAAGATCGTTATTTACTTTGACGTTCTCTGTATATACTTTTACTTGTTTATATACAGGGTGTAAACAAAATCATGTACTTCCTTCAAACCTCGTGATGTACTGCTGACATAGATTAACCATACAAGGGATACTTTTGTATTCAATAAAAAAAATACTAGAAGTAAACATGTGTTCTTAACGCGAGGCATTTTAACGCCCCGAGTGAATTGGGCGGCTATCGCTCGCGGCGCGGTCGTTTAACTCGGAGCGCTAAAATTCCTCACGTTAAGAACACATGTTTACTTAATTGTATTTTTTTTTATTTTGTCCAAAAATATCCCTTTCATTTCTTCCTTTCATTTCATTTTCTTTTATTTTCTTAGAGGCTGTGACAGACTGCGAGGCCATAGGCCTGTTTTATCGTTTCAAGTTCATTAAGCAGCAGCATATAACATAGCAGTATTAATATACTGCTAATGCAGTGATAGCCTAGTGGCGTGACCGTCGGACTGTAAAGTCACAGGTCTCAAGTTCGAACCCAAAGCTTGCACCTCTGACTTTTCGGATTCATGTGCGTATTGTATAATTATTACTTGCTTAAAAACGGTGAAGGAAAACATCGTGAGGAAACCGGCATGCCTGATAGATGTTTCTCGACGGCATGTGAAGTCAAGTCAGAGGCCCATGGGCGGCATAAACTCAGGTCAGTCACTAACCACACGAAAAAGCAAGTTAATTTAGGATGACATGAAGCTGATCAGATATAAGCATTGAAGTGTGGTTTGTTAGATAATTTCCTTATCGGGAGCGTCGTCATGTGCTTTATGAGAACAGCTCATACCGTGGTGAAGAGATTAGCCAGTCAGGCGGACTCCTCAGTGTATACTGGACGTACCTAAATAAGTGTCGTCACTCGTGGAGGCATTTTTAATACATCTATACTAATATTATAAAGCTGAAGAGTTTGTTTGTTTGTTTGAACGCGCTAATCTCAGGAACTGAAAAAATATTTTTGTGTTGGATAGTCTATTTATCGAGGAAGGTTATAGGCTATATAATATCACGCTACGAGCAATAGGAACGGAGCATAAATGAAAAATGTTGCAAAAACGGGTAAAGTATCCACCCATGCGAAGCCGGGACGGGCTGCTAGTATAAGAAAATGTAGGTACTTACGTTTGAGCTACGCGATGACTGATGCAGGTGTGCCGTCAGTTAGGACAGGTCAACTCAAACCTGCTATCGCACTTTCCTCAAAAGGCCGTTCCAGACGTTGCCCTACATTGTTTAACTCGCATAGTTTTATACCACAATGTCTGGACATTAAAAGAGACCTTGATCTCTGAGTTTGTCTCGGCTTTTCTTCTCAGAGCTAGTCAGATATGAAATGCCGGCGCCATCTAGTCTTAAAAAAACATTACATTGAATTATGTCTAAAACAGTTTTATTTACAGAAATAAAAAAAAATATCCAAAATATACGTTATGGTGCGGCCAGTTATATGCATAAGGATATTTATGTACCAATTATTTAAAAAACAAACAAAAAAAACTACGTAAATTAATGGACATTTTTTTAAATTAAATGTTCTAATACCTAACAACAAAGATAACTAACCAACCTCCATCCAAATTCCCAAAACAAATAATAAGTTCCATCTCTTTGTCTAATTAATAAAATCTTTATCCTTACTATCCTTACTAATATTATAAATGCGAAAGTTTGTATGTATGGATGTGTGGATGTATGGATGTATGGATGTTTGTTACTCTTTCACGCAAAAACGGCTGAACGGATTTGAATGAGATTTGGCACACAGATAGACTATGCCCTGGATTAACACATAGGATAATTTTTATCCGGGTACATCAAGTGGTTCCCCTAGGATGCGGGTGAAACCGCGGGTAATAGTCTAAAATGCTTTGTCCTGAATGACTGACTGACGGATCAACGCACAGCCTAAACCGCTGATCGTAGAGACCTGAAACTTGGAGGGCGTGTTCTTTGTATGACGTAGGCATCCGATAAGAAAGGATTTTCCGAAATTCTACTCCTAAGGGGGTGAAAAAGGGGGGCAAAGTTTGTATGGGACAACGTGATTCCTTGGTCCAATCTACTTCAAATTTTGCATAAACCTTTTTTAACAGAATTGATGGAAGACGTGTTTCGTATTTTATTGAAATTCATCCTCTAATGGTATTAAAAAGGGGTAGAAAGTTATTTTGGCGGTGATTTGCTTCGAAGTTGATATCGATAGTTGGTAAGGATTAGAACATATTGGTTATAAATTATACGAATCATTCCATATTTAAAAAAAATGTAAAATACAAATATAAAAGAATATTTAAATCGGATTAGAATTTGAAATTTCAATTTTATTTGTTCTTGGATATTTGAATGAAAAACTTACCTTATACCTTGATTTTCCTTCAAAAATTCCTTGGAAATCTCATAAATTACCTACTTAGCAAATATTTGCGATTGCTGTATAATTTGTTTGGAAGTTCATTTTCATTATTTCATTAGAATATTTTCAGTGTAGTTAATTTAATTTCTTTTCAATTTGTTGTTATAATAATTAAAAAGGATTCTTTGTGTTTGATTTGTTAGTGTATAATATAGGTTTTTAGTTTTAATAGTAAAAATATCTGTGTTTGATTTGTTGTGTATAATAATAGTTATAGTTTTCTTTTAGTTTGTTTTAGAAGTTTAATTTTGTGTGTATTGTTTTTCGCAATTTATTTACATTTATAAATTTGTCTGTGTCCATTTTAAAAATGGGTGCAGAGTTGGTTAACTTCAATGGGAAATTAATAAACCTTACTATTGTACCAATAGTGGGGGATGGCGCAAGCCTTTTCCGTACGCTTTCTTATTTGTTGTACGGCACACAAGAACGCTCAATGGATATTCATAAAGAAATTGTGTGTCATGTGACGAACAATTGGGATGAATTTGCTGTTATGTATCATGACCGTCATGGTAACAATCATAGGACAAAAGAAGAGTATACTTTAGATATGTTACAAAACTCTACATATGGCAGTTTTTGCGAGTTAGTTGCAGTCGGTCACATATACCCATTTGTATTTGAAGTGTATTGAAATGACAACCTGTATGCCAAATTTGGTACAGAGGACCAACCTATCAAAAGGTTACGTTTTCCCCAAGATCTTTCTAATAGTCACTTTGATGCCTACGCTGATGCGGATAGTGATAATAACACTGATGAGCGTCCAATAGCCAAAAAACGGCGCATTGAAATGGCTGTATCTCCGACGTTTACTCAATCTTCACTAATTTCTAATGTTGTGCAAGACTTTCATTCGCCTACTTATACAATTATTGAATCTGAATGTGAGTCAGATTTAATTTCTTCTTTGTCCACTAATAATTGCATAGCATTTCCAACATTCACTACCCAAGAGTCAGTTCAAAATGAAATTAGATTGACAAATAATCATTAAAAAAAGCATTAGAGCAGCGGTGGCCCAGTGGTAACGGCCCCGACTTACGAGTTGTATGTCGTGGGTTCGAACCCCGCCAGGCGCATTACTTTGTGTAATTTATTTCATCACCACTGCTCTCAAAGCGGTGAAGGAAAACATCGTGAGGAAACCGGCATGTCCTAGAACCAAACATTCGAAGACATGTGACATCTACCAACCCGCACTGGACCCGCGTGGTGGATTACGGCCCATTCCCTCTCACAGAGAGGAGGCCTGTGTCCCAGCAGTGGGAACATTATAGGCTGCTGATGACGATGATGATTCAAATTATATGAGAGTGGGCGTTCTTTGAGTAGTTCGAAGGCAGTTTGAAGTATTTTAGGGTTTCCCATACATGAAAGGTTTCCCGCAGTCGTACATTTAGCTGTCCACCTTGAAAATGGCCAACGAGTCTATTTTAATTCCGACAACCTCGCCGACATAATTAATAGCCCACCAAAAACGACACTGTTAGCATTTTTTGATTTATGTCAAACAGATGATTTTGCTAAAACCCTTCTATATGCGGAAGTGCCTTCATATTTTGTAAGGCAAAAAAATAAATTTGTGAGAAGGAAAAGAGGAAAACCCGTAGATGGCTGGCCAGGAATAATGAAAGAACACGCTCTAGGTAGAGTGTACACGGTTCACCCGAATAACACCGAGTGTTACCATCTTCGTTTACTTTTGCACGAGGTTACCCCCTGGTTAGGGGTCCATCGTCCTTCGATGACTTGAAGACTGTCAACGGTGTCCTCCAACCAACTTTTCAATTAGATTGCATGAAACTTGGCTTGCTAGAGGACGACAAACATTGAGATTCTGCCCTAGAGGAAGCAGCCCTATGCGAGTCGCCATTTAAAATGCGTGAATGCGTTTAAAGTGCGTGCGTGGCATTCTGTCAGAGTACAGACGCACTAAGTCTTTGGGTAAAATACAGGGATAGCCAATCAGAAGACTACAAACGACAAGTGGAAAAGTTTTCTAGCATTATAGATGAACATCTAGCAGATGAAATCTACAATAAATGTCCGGTCACAATAGGAGAAGCTGTATTAGCATTAGGAGGACAAAGCCTACAGCAGTACGGGTTGTCTCAGCCTCAAAGGTCTGAAGGCTTACACAATAACCGGGACTACCTGAAGGAAACAAGTAACGATGTCAATTCCTTAGCAGAAGTGGTGTCAAGTAGTGAAGGCTCTGTAACCAATGAACAAAGACGTATTTATTATAAAATACTTTCCAGTATCGATGCAGGTGTAGGTGATATCTTTTTTTGGATGCTCCTGGTGGAACAGGCAAGACTTTTCTATTAAATTAACTGTTGGCCAAAGTGAGAAGCAATCGTGATATCGCCTTAGCGGTCGCATCGTCCGGAATTGCTGCCACGCTGCTGGAAGGAGATAAAACTGCATACTCCGCGTTTAAACTTCCTCTCGATTTGATACAACCCCAAACCCCACTCTGCAATATACCCAAACAAAGTAATATGGCAGAAGTACTCCGCAAAACGAAATTAATTGTTTGGGATGAGAGTACTATGGCTCATAAAGGGAGTTTCGAAGCCCTAAATAGTTATTTACAAGATGTTAAGAATAATAATTGTCAAATGGGAGGAGTTACTGTATCGTTAGCAGGCGATTTCCGGCAGACTTTACCCGTAGTGCCCAAAGGAACGCGAGCAGACGAAGTTAAAGTGTGCGTGAAGCGGTCTCATTTGTGTGTTGTTGTGGCCTTCTGTGACAAAACAGAGCCTTACCAAAAATATGAGAGTCCATCTGAGGGGAGATGTTACAGTTCTCAGATCTGTTGCTTAAAATAGGAAATGGTGATTTCCCGGAACTGGATAATAATATAATTCTACGCGGACGAAGTCGCGGGTAAAAGCTAGTATAATATAAAACAAAGTCGCTCCCGCTGTCTGTACGCTTAGATCTTTTAAACTACGCAACGGGTTTTAATGCAGTTTTCAACAATAGATAGAGTGATTCAAGAGAAAGGTTTATATGCCTCACATTAGTATCTACATTGCACCCGTGCGTAGCCGGGGCGGGTCGCTAGTGACAAATAAATCAAAGATGTCGGCAGACAGAAAGATAAATATACCGCAGTTATAACTTTAAATCACAACTGTTTCTATTATATCACTAAAGACTCCGACAATGGCTGAAACTTCTTCGTCTTCAGTACTTTACTAAGAACATTAAGTACAATTTCGAGACATTTACACTGTATAACAGTTTTATTATATCTTAGCCGTAATTCTAGCCTTTTTCACATGAAATCGCCTCGTTGGTCTAGTGGTAGCAAGCGCGACTTCTGATCGTGAGGTCCTGGGTTCGATCCCCGGGTCGAGCAAAGTGTTATTGGGTTTTTCCGTGTGAAACTCCTCAGTAGCAGCCCGGAGTCTGGATTTGTGCCCGGTTGATGGCAATACGCTCGCCCCCTATTACATGGGACTTAAACGTAACGGCGAAATGAGGGTGTTAATATACACCTCTGCCCAACCCTTCGGGGAATACAGGCGTGATGTTATGTTCACATGAAATATCTTTCCTTAAATTTTTAAACAGTCTAGCTACACATTTCTTCTTGCCTTCCTGAAAATTGCATCAAATAAGAAATACAAAATATGCCGTCAGCACCCAAAATATATAACTAACCAAAATTTTTCATAACAATAATGAAGGTCCGAAGAACGCATAAAAACCCAAACATACTGAACGGTTTTAATAAAACCGAAGCAGTCACTTGTGCAAGTTTATTGTTCAGCCCATAGCTTATACAATTCATAGTCTATGTATATGTATTGTGTAGGCATAAGCCGTAGTAACAAGGCTTTCAAATTGGCTGCAATGTACACAAATCTGTGTATTTCCTTGCAAGGAGGAACATACTCGTTCGCCCCTTACAAGACGTGAACAAAATGTACGATGAAGAGATTTGTTTTTGAAATACGGTGTATTTTATTTGACAGGTTCGTATTTGCAGTGTTATGAGATGTTTAAACTTGGAACGTTTTCGGGTATTCTTATTTTAAATTCAAAATCTTTAATTGTGAACATCAACATCATCACCCCTGTATTCCCTGAAAGGTTAGGCAGAGATGTATAATAACACCTTCATTTCGCCGTTATGTTTAAGTCCCATGGAATAGAGGACGAGCCTATTGCCATCAACCGGGCACAAATACAAACCCCGGGCTGCTACTTAGAAATTACACACAGAAAAACCCAATAACACTATGTCTGACCTGGTGATCGAACCTCAGACCTCACGATCAGCAGTCGCGCTTGCCATCACTAGACCGACGAGGCAGGTATATTTAGGAACTTTATACATATAGTAAGTAAAATAAAGGTGTGGGGGATCTCTTGACACTTAAATAGTCGCATTACATTTTAAACCGGTACGTTTAGCTACTTCATTAAATATCCACTATGTAACACTTCCAAAACCCGCAGTTAAATATTCAACACTAAGTAGAGAAACTTTCATATCATTTTATGTGTAATAATCAGTCCATTTAGATTACACGTAGCGGAGATGAGAATGTTGAGATGGATGTGTGGAGTGACGCGAATGGATAAAGTAAGAAATAAGTATATTAGAGGGAGTTTGAAAGTGGCACCAGTGACAGAAAAGTTGAAAGGAAATCGTTTGTCTTGGTATGGGCATGTGATGAGGAGGGATGAAACACATGTGACTAAGAGAGTGATGAATATGAATGTTGATGGATGGAGGGGGAGAGGGAGACCAAAGAAAAGATGGATGGATTGTTTCAGGGAGGATATGAAAGATAAGGGAGTAAATGATAATGAGACGGCTGACAGGGAAGAGTGGAAGAGTAAAACATATTGCGCCGACCCCAAGTAACTTGGGATCAGGATACTGCTGGGCATGGACCTCTTCTCAGAATGAGAACGATTTAGGTTTTAGTCCACCACGCTGGCTTAGTGCGGGTTGGCAGATTACTCACACCACCGAGAACTTTTTTGGACCGTCTCATGTGTGCAGGTTTCTTAACGATGTTTTTGTTTCACCGTTACTCAAGTTATAATCAAATAATGATCCGCACATGAACTCAAAGTCACGTGCCTCGGAGAGCATGTTAAACAGTCGATCCCGGGTGTCATACGAATACCTATGACAGTCGTTATGGGAAGTCAGAACACCGAAAGTCTGATAACCGGTCTAACCTTAGAATATCGGCATTGCCCAGTAACTGGGTCGTGATGATCTGACGGTAGTCGCTCCGTGTAAAATACTGGTACCTATTCAGCCATAGCTGACCCCAACATAGTTAAAAGGCTAGGCAGAACAACATGAACTCGAAGTTAGAGGTGGGGGCCGGAAATGAACTCTGGCCCTCCTACGTGGATGGGAATCGTTGAACCGCTAGGCTTTTTCATATTAACGTGATATTAATTTTGGACGTTTCAAATCACCCAAGTTTCTTTAAAAAAAAAATCTCACTCTTACACCGACATGTTTTGAATATATTATGAAGTACTCGTGACAGTTATAAAGGGTGTACTTAACCCATCTTCACCTTTTAATAACGTTTGCAACACGGCCACAATTTCACGCTTGTAAAAGCACTGCAAACAAGGGAATTGCTTCATAACAGTAATGGAATAACATCGCCCGTATTATTTTTGTGGCAATAAGGTTGGAAAAGTAATGTTTCTATCATTATTGTAAAAATAACTCACAGGATTCTGAACTAAAGAGAGTGCAGTAAGATAGTAACGTTAATATGAGCGAATTTTGAATTGGAAATACTCGTTTCGCACATACTATTATTATTATTATAATTCAGCCATGATCATCCCACTGCAGGGCAAAGGCCTCCCTATTCTCCTTCCACACCTCTCGGTTTAAGGTTCTCTGCGGCCAATCCTTCCAATAAGTGTCTAGTTCGTCCCGCCATCTCCTTCTGGGCCTGCCGCGACGAGTGATGAGTTTCGCCCACAGCTCGTCCGACATGCGGCAGATGTGACCAGCCCAGTTCTATTTCAAGCCTGCGGCTTTCTGACCAACGTCGGCGATCTGAGTTTTAGAGCGCAGTACACAATTCCTTATACGGTCTGATAACCGGAATCCTAAGATACTACGCTCCATGGCTGGCTGGAATACGCTCGCTCACTCCATGCTTCGCACATACTATTTAATTAAATTGTAAGTAAAAATTTTTACGTTATAGGACAGTTGTATTTTCCATTCAAAATTCGCTTATAGCGATACTTTTACGATACGTCAAATGTTTGTGCTAGGCCTCCAATTTGGTTGGAGTAAAGTAAGCCTGATCTAAATGGTAAGCTGACAAGGAAAAAGACAGACAAGTGTAAGTAAGACTAGCGCCCTGAGAGTTCAGTACCGTTTTATAACCGTTAGGTGAGGATATTACTTGATAAACTTAATTTTACCTTATTTTTTATGTACAATTCAGGAAAAACTTCAAAATTATGTTTGTCAAGTAATAATTCCACTATGTAATAAGAAATTAATTGGATATTTTTAATTAATAGTTATACAGCTAGTGCAGTGATTTTAAAATGACGTAATCTTTTACTGTTATTTTTATGTATTAGGTAAAGCTAAAAACCATCATAAAAATTCCATTGGGTATCTCATATACTTGTACGTTTTACAGCTGAAAGCAGTGTCTAATCTTAACACGACTGGTCACTAACATAAAATAAAAATATATATTACAACACAACGTATTATATCCACTATTCATTAATCATTTCACGTCTTAAAAGCACTTACTTTGATAAATATACCGCTCAAATTAACACAAAATTCAAACGGCAACAAAAACGCAAAGACCGCCAGAATCTTTTGATCCACGACATCAAATTGCTATTAAATGATCAATCTTCGATGTAAAGCCTTCATTTTCCCTTCTAATAACTATCAAGAGAGCTAATAAAAAAATACCACTGTGCAATAATCGTGAGTGATTGAATGTGTACAGAGATGGATGAAGGAAATAACCCTCGTCTCCGATGACGTCACCAACTTGAGACTTCCGCGGTTCTGGACTATTTAATTTAATTTGGGCACTGATCAATTTGTTACTGCCAAGTGCGTGTTACAATAAATTGGAGTTTTTAGTTAGAATGACTTAAGTTTTCAGCTTTTTTTGGAAAGTGAGGGAGTAGAGCGTCATGCATCACGATATTAAAGACCAGAAGTGCTGCCAAAAAAAAATTCTCGATTCCCCGCGTCATTGTTGTCAATTCCCCGAAATGCCCCGCTTCTTCTTTTTTCATTCCCAAGTGACAGTCGGACTACCTTTTTTTGACATTGGTGCCAATTTCCCGATTTTGTTCATTCCCCGCACTTTCCCCGCACTTACCCCCAATTCCCCGCAAATCGGGGATTTTCCCCGTGATTGGCAACGCTGGTGACCAGTAGGCTGATGAGTACACTGAATAATACATCATTTTTGAACTAAAACCTCATATACCGCAATCCTAAGGCACATACTACACGTTCAACATTTATTATCATATTTAAAGTGAACAAATATTATGTTTTATTTTTTACTTCTTTTCGTGTCAGTGTTTGTGGCAAATAAATATACATATTTTATTTTAAGCTTTGGATTTACTAAGGGACAAAATATTTCACAACATGACGCGCAACATTGAGTCTACTTGACGCTGCAACGTTCAGCTGGGTACAGACTTACGAAATGTAACATGTTACGTAATAGAATTCCCATAGTGCGGACGCCTTGCGCGCACGAACCGTGCACACTACGCGTGCGTACTACGTACTTTTCACGCTACATTGCATATTACGTTCCAGCAGTCTGTACCCGCCTTTACACACTGCACCGGAACGTTGCACGCTGCATTGTGCGGCATTTTTACGTGACGCAGGACATTTGCAAGCCGCCGCTTCGAAAGCGGGCGCAGGTGTGTGCGAGCGAATTATTCTGTGACATTGTTCCCGGGAAATTCATGTAGATGTCCCACGGCATGTTGCTACATTTGTCCCTCAGTAAATCCAAGGCTTTATTCTTTCATTTACCATACAATTTAATGACTTTACTGGATCAGTAATTACTATCTAGTATTAACTATTTTTTATTCACATCAGCCTCGGAGAGCACATTAAACAGTCGGTCCCGGGTGCCTTACAAATACCTATGACAGTCGTTATGGGAAGTCAGCAGCCCGAAAGTCTGACAACCGGTCTAACTTTAGGATATCGGCATTACCCTGTAACTGGGTTGCGGAGGTCTGATGGCAGTCGCTCCGTGTAAAATACTGGTATTCAGCCGAATCTTGTTAGACTGGAAGCTGACCCCAACGTAGCTGGAAAAAAGCTAGGTGGAAGATCAGCCATTGTAATGTGGCTATCAAATTATAACACAAGCACCTACCAATTTTGGAAATTAATTCTGTAGCAAAAGAAATACCGTAACATAAAAATTCGACAGTGTCAAATTATTCACAAGCGGCGCGTGCGACCGCTATTTCTTCCCCCGTGTCACATGATGTTAATCCTATTAGCAAAAGGCTGATATTCGCGTCACGTACCACACATTTTGGTTATACGTGAGCCCCAAACGAGACCTATATGCAATGTTGGTTGGATTGGATTGTAATTGATATTGGCGTTTCGATCAGCTTTCGAACAAATACGGTGGATCCATGTAATTGTGCGTACGTGCGTATGAGCTGAGCGTTCGATCTAGTTCTATATTCAAATACTAATGGTTTTTTATTTATAAATCACGAGCGACTCGCCCCAGCTTCGCACGGGGGCAATGTAGATACTAATGTGGGGCATATAAACCTTCCTCTTGAATCACCCTATCTATTGCTTAAAATTGCATTAAAATCCGTTGCGTAGTTTAAATGATCTAAGCGTACAGACAGCGGGAGCGACTTTGTTTTATACTATGTAAAGATGGACTATTTAGTAGAGTGAAGCAGTGATAGCCTAGGGGTTGAACGCTTGCCTTCCATGCAGGATAACTCTGAAATTTCGAATTCATGTTCGGATTAGAATTTGATTATCACTTGCGTTAACGGTGAAGGAGAAACATCGTGAGGAAACCTGCACACCTGAGAGGGCTCCATAAAGTTCTCGATGGTGTGTGTAGTCTGCCAACTCGCACCAGGCCAGCGTGGTGGACTAAGGCCTAAACCCATCTTATTCTGAGAAGACGCCCGTGCCCAGCAGTGTGACAGTAAAGGGCTAATTATGTTTTATGTTATGTATTTAGAGATGTCACGAATATATGGTACGTCAAGGTCATACAAATTTTCTATTTAGTTTTTGTCAGATATTTTTGTTGTCAAATCGGCAGGGTGCAAAGCGTGGAAGTGAATTTGGGGTCATGGAAAGCATGAAAGCTAGTTTTCCCCGTACACGATAAGGCTTAAAAAATTGGGCACTCTTAGAGGGACTTCACATACACGACAGAATTCCGAATCCAGTGAAAAATACTGGTTCGAAATTTTTACACATTCCGTTTTGTCATCAAAAACTGGATGCTGGCATCGTATAAAAACGGATCCGTACATTAAGATGTATGAAGAAGTGTGGGTGCCTTCACACACAATCCGTTATTTTGATCGTATCCTGCCTGCCAGATGCGACGCAGCTGCCATTTGTTTTACTGATCCGTCGGTACAGATTGAACAACACATCCAGTACCGACGGATCCTTTAATAATGGATCCGCTGTGTGAACTGGCTCTTAATGTCGTCGACCTGCTCGTTATTAATATGTATTTATTATGGTATGCTAATAAAAATCGTGTTCACACTCACATCAGAGTTCACTGCAACCTTACATTGAACTCTGAGCAATATCTAAATGTATACTGTTATGAATCTGTGAAAATTATTGAACTGAGAATCATGAATGAACACAGACAGGCTTAAGAGCTTTTTATGTACTCTGAGTCATTTCGTAGATTAATCAATATTACGATCGCTTGAAATTTACACTGTAATCTATCGTAACATTATATTATACAGTTGTTTTTTTTTCTTTTTATTTAATTTTTTTTCGAGGCATTAGTTTACTTTTTTAGACTGTGCTATCTTCATACGTACGTCCTAATTTATTACTTTAAAATATAACAAAAAAACGACATCAGGGAACCCCTACACAATTCCACCAGCACGGATTCCCACAACAGAGGAATCAATGACACTCCAAATCAATCGTCTCCAAAGAAAGCAACAGCAATATGCAGTTGTAATTAATATTCCATGATTTCATACCCTTTAAGTATAAATGTTTTTATTCCCAACTATGTAAAGGTCGGCGTCCAATCCATCTTGCGCAGACAGATTGAAAGGTATTCGTATGACAACCGGAACTGACGGTTGAACGCGATCAGAAGGCGCGGTTGATCCTTGCAAATCAACTGATCTGCGTGGTACCCATTTAGTTACAAACGCCTTAAACACTTTAAATAAATGTACATCGAAATAAAACAGCCCTTTTGACTTAATTCTTGTTGCCAATACTGCTCCCTAATGACGTAACACACTCGTAATAGCAATAGCTTTCCTTCTGACAATACAACAATATTCATGGCGTGTTGCATAGGTGTCGTGAAAACGGGTTGTTAAACATTCGGTGCACTGTCTAAATCAAAGCAATTGCAATTACATTTATCAATTAAGGTGCTAACAGCACTGATCGGATTGTCAAGTCATAGGTCTCGAGTTCTAACCCAAGGCACTCTGACTTCGGATTCATGTGCGTATTGTATAAGTATCGCTTGCTTAAAAACGGTGATGGATGATATGGCTAGAAAGGGCTACTGACATGACGGCTAATAGAGATGTATGGAAGAAGAAGACATACTGCGCCGACCACAAATAAGTTGGGATAAGGACAGGAGGATGATGACGAAAAACGGTGAAGGAAAACATCGTGAGGAAACCGGCATGCCTAAGAGATATTTCTCGACGGCATGTGAAACCAAGTCAGAGGCCCATGGACGGCATAAAGTCTGACACCAGGTTAATCACTAACCACACGAAAAGAAGAAGAATTAAGATGCTGGTCGACAAAAGTATCTAATCGATTACAGAAACCATTTCTATGTGAACAACAAACAAATAAAACTTTATAGCAAACACCATTACAATTTACCTGGAAACGTGACTCACAAAATACAACGATCAAGAACTTTCCGTCGCGCTATAAACAAAAGCTCAACGGTAAACAAACATCGCTCATTTTTCGCTCCCTCGCTGAAACACCCGTCTAGGTAGATACGAATACCGGAACGTAGGTAGAAAGGTACCTACGTGTCTTGATGAGGCGTGCGTAACTCACGCCTCCTAATTCCTCTAACTTTGAGCTTCTTAATGAATCGACTTTCGACATAGGTACGAAGAACATAGATTAAGTGACTAGACTTCAAAAGTTACTTGAAGACTCAACATTTTTGGTTATATAGGTAGGTAGATCATCATTGCGGTGTAACTTTGAATGATAGATTGAGAAATGAAGAGATTAGACAAAGTTGCGGTTTAAAAGATGATGTAGTGACAAAAATTGAAAGGAGTATGCTTAGGTGGTTTGGCCATGTTGAGAGAATGAGTGAACGGCGATTAACAAAAGAAATTTATAAGGCGGATGTTAATGGGAACGCCGGTAGAGGACGTCCTAGAAGGACATACATCGATGTTATTGGTGATGTTCTTCACAAAGGTCAGGTGCGTAGTACTCTCAACCGGCGTGCGTGTATGACAAGATGTATGAATGTGGATGAAGCGAAAGGGGTATGTAAGAGTCGTAGCATGTGGCGTTCTATAGTTTCTGCCTACCCCCATGGGAAAAAGGCGTGAGTTTATGTATGTATGTATGTAGATCATCATTATCAGTTTATGGCAGTCCACTGCTGGAAATAGGCCTCTCCAAAGCTCTATTCTCGGCTTTCCTCATCCAACCTAACCCATCCATCCAGGTTGGTTGCTGTGACTTCTTTAAGCAGAAAGGTCACTGCCGATATTACTACCTATACATACTGGAAAATGCAATAATAGTATAAAAACCAAAAAGAATAATTAAATATGCCTCTTTGATCTAGTGGCAAGCATGACTGCTGAACGTGAGGTCCTGGGTTCGATCCCCAGGTTGGGCAAAGTGTTATTGGGTTTTTCCGTGTGGAGTTCCTTAGTAACAGCCCGGAGTCTTGATTCGTGCCCGGTTGACAATAGGCTCGCCCCCTATTACATGGGACTTAAACATAACGCCGAAATGAGAGCGTTACTATACTCCTCTGCCCAACCCTTCGGAGAATACAGGCGTGATTTTATGTGTTATGATAATTAAAAGACATACTAAGGTTTTTATACCTAGTGACGTCCTACACGAGTAAACCTGTTCAGCCCGCGTCAACATATTGGTCGTAATAATATATTAGTACCTGGATGACCGAGCTTTGCTCGTTTTTTTTTTGGTATATCGACGTTTTCCAAAAATGAAACCTAGCTAGATCGATTTATCGCCCCCGAAATCCCCTGCATACTAAATTTCATGAAAATCGTTGGAGTCGTTTCCGAGATTCAGATTATATATATGTATATACAAGAATTGCTCGTTTAAAGGTATTAGATGTAGGTATAGTACATCATGTACTTAGAGTAATACAGATAAAGTAAAAATAAATTCTAAAAATATACTCCTCATTTATATCTTATGATTTTCAGTTGAAACGCTAAAAATAAAAACGCGCTCACACATAATCCAAAAATAAAATAAATTATTCTCAAAAAGATTCCATATCTTTTCTTAAACAGAAACAAATCTTTTTACACTTAAGTACCTACTTCAATTTATTTTCAGAAATGCATATTTAAATAAAGCACTCAGAGTTACATTAAATTTTAAACCTTATTTTTCATGTTCATCAGTTGAGTTGTAAAGGAAGGGCTCGAGGCTAATTACAAACTGCGTGGTTCATACGATTAGCGAGGTGAAGCTGCGCTTGCCGCGGTCTGTTCGTGGATGGGTGACCATTCGTTACACATCGAGATCCCTCCGTGGCTCAGAGAGCACGTTAAACCATCGCTCACGGGTGTCATACGAATACATATGACAGTCGTTACGGGTAGTCATAAGCCCGAAGGTCTGATTACTGGTCTAAGCGTAGGATATCGGCATTGCCCAGCAACTGGGTTGCGGAGGTCTGATGGCAGTCGCTCCGTGTAAAATATTGGTATTGAGCCGCATCTGGTTAGACTGGAAGCTGACCCAAGCATAGTTGGGAAAAGGATAAGCAGAAAGAACAGTTGAGTTGTAACCTAATTATCTGTTAAAACCTTTTGACACGACGAAATACTCTACCGACGAAATACATTTAGTTACGAGTTAAAATTAGTTCTCTACCGAAATAGGTAGCAGTTTATATTAGTTATTTTATACATTAACTAGCGACCCGCCCCGGCTTCGCACGGATGCAATATAGATACTAATGTGGGGCACATAAACCTTCCTCTTGAATCACTCTATCTATTAAAAAAACCGCATCTAAATCCGTTGCGTAGTTTTAAAGATCTAAGCATACCTACATAGGGACAGACAGACAGCGGGAGCGACTTTGTTTTATACTATCTAAAGATTACCTACTTTTATCGCAGTGATATAAGGTAATTTTACAACCATTTGCGTCCATTGACAGAAGTGTTTCCTCCCACGCACCTTACAAATAATTATTCATGGGATGCGATGCCTATTACTCGTATATAAACTATCGTATATATATATATACTAAACTCCCGACGATGAAATGGCTGAAGTAATTATCATCAAACATAGCCTAGGATGATCCCGATTCAAACAGCTTTGAAACAAAACATACCGCATTGAAATCTGTTCATCCGTTTAGGAGTTACGTTGACACAGACACACCAAGACACACACATTGGTATAAAAAACTCAAGCATTAATCTCTGTTTAAAACTAGTTTTGAGTCGACTTTTAATTTTAGAACATTCCTCAAGCATAGATTCATTGATCATAGTTCAGCTGAGTTTGGCTTTATTCTAGATCGTTACTCAGTTCATAGATTCGAACCCAAGCAGTGATTTGATCTGTAATCAACCAATCGATTGGCTCGATTTGAGTCTTGTTTCATCTGAGTATAGATTGATTGCCGTTCTGGAATAAGACCATTCCTCAAGTACTGATTCTATACTTAAACAGTGATTAACTGATTAAAGATCAAACTGGACTTGAGGAATGTTCTGTAATACGGACCTTAGACCATTACTCTATTAAAATAGTTAAAATGTAACATCACACCTGTATTTCCCGAAGGTTTTAGGCAGAGGTGTATAGTAACACCCTCATTTCGCCGTTATGTTTAAATCCCATGTAATAGGGGGCGAGCCTATTGCCATCAACCGCGCACAAATCCAAACTTCGGGCTGCTACTGAGGAATTCCACACGGAAAACCCCAATAACACTGCCTGTCCTGAGGATCGAACTCAGGACCTCACGATCAGCAGTCACGCCAGTAAGGCTGCCTGTCTACTGGAGCGGAGAAGTGCGGATCGGTGCGGAACTAACCAATAGAAATGCACAATATTCATAAAGCAGAGCGGAGACGTGAATTTTATGCAATTCTATTGGTTAGCTCCGCACCTATATTAGTTTACGATGTATCAGAACCAAAATCCCTAGCAAAACTAAATGAGTGGGTCGAGGAACTTCAAGTATACCCCACCAAGAAGTACATAGTCTACTTAGTTGGCGGCAATAACATTGACAAGCATATCATTTTTGGACCCAGTGCATAATATCAGCAAGCACATTGGGTCACCAGCGCGACAGCGCAACGAGTATTCCCAAGGTGAATTTATGACAGGCAGGCGGCCGGTCATAAAACTATAAGCCAAAACCTCTAAGAACATGGATTTATGAAATACATGTTGTGCCGACCCCACCTAGTGTGGGATAAGGGCAGGAAGACGAAACTCCGCACCGCTCCGCTCCTCTCCGCTCCAGTTGACAGGCAACCTAATCCGTCAATAAACTCTGAAAACGTACCTATTACATTTTCACAAATCCAACAAACATCTGTGCTTCCTTCACTCTCAACACAATATAATTTCAAAACCGCATTACAGATCAGTAAATTTAACTCTAACGCTGGTAAATTCAATCAAAATGCAGAATGTTCTAATGTACGGTACTTCAGTTTGAATCCTGCAATCTACTAGGAAGTGTTCCATTCATGCATGTATGCATGCATTCCGGGTGTTATGCGGGCGTACGTCCAATCTGCTTGCGTCCGTTCAACCATGAAAGTCTCAGGACGAACTTTGAATAATACTGGGGACTCGTAAACTGAGGTGTATTTAGTTTAGTTTAGATTAAATCTAATCCGTGCATTATTACACACCGGTTCTCTATTGTGATGTTTAATAGAATGTATTTGTATACTGTTTTGAAAGGCAACACCTAAATCATGTTAAAATTCTTCTTCTTCTCATTCTTTTCCAGCCAGTGATGTATAACTAAGACCTGCCATATACCGATAAGCTAGCTCTGATTCTTTCTTTTCTAAAATGAATTTCTCTATTGCCTATTTTAGACTTAGTCTACGCTATTCAACCAGTTTATCTGTTCTTTTATTCGTGTTTAGGATGTTTCTTTCTACGCCGTGTATCTGCCGTCTGGTCTCAAGAATATGTAAATCATTTTCTTTAAAAGCTTCAACTTTTGAAAGGCATTGTTGTTGAAAGCTGTGTCACGTGCGCTAGTTTGTCTATTTGTTCATTCAACACGAATCTCCACTCTTCATTTCATGCCAGTGCCTCGCTCATAGCCTTACCACGAGATCTCTTTCATAGCCTTACCACAAGATCTCTTTCATAGCCTTTCCACGAGATCTCTTTCATAGCCTTACCACAAGATCTCTTTCATAGCCTTACCACAAGATCTCTACCACAGCCTTCCCACGAGATCACTTTCATAGCCTTACCACAAGATCTCTTTCATAGCCTTACCACAAGATCTCTTTCACAGCCTTCCCACGAGAGTTCTTTTGTAGCCTTACCACGAGATCTCTTTCATAGCCTTCCTATGAGATCTCTTTTATAGCCTTACCACGAGATCTCTTTCATAGCCTTTCCACGGGAGATCCCTTTCATAACCTCTCCACATGTTTTCTTTAGTAGCCTTCCCACGAGATCTCTTTCATAGCCTTCCCACGTGATCTCTTTCATAGTGTTCCAACGAGATCTTTCATAGACTTACCTTATTTTTTTCTATGTGCAAACAAATAAACTCTTTAAGGGATTCGCTTAGTTAGATCGATCTTCGGCTATAGATGTTTACTGTTTTATGATGAAGTTAATGATGATGAGAGCTGTGTTTGGAGGCAATAACCATATGTATAAAATCATACTTTAACTTAAGGTATGATTCTAACCATCTTTATTCAAGAAAAATATAACACTTATAGTCATCGAAACATCTCGATGAGATGTCGATTGTGAATCGAGAAAGCTAAGTAGAATCTGCGTTACATCTCCGCAGAACCTGACTTTGCTTCAATATTCATTTGCATTCAACATTCGAGCTCTTTCCGTGACGTAAGACAATGGGGCGTGCTACCTGCAACGCCTATCACGTGTTCACAGAATGCATAATAGGTATAGAGTAACTGGGTAGAATTTGTAGCTGACAATAGCGACAATATTGTTTATAGAAGTCCTGATAGTAGACTGACTAATGAAATACGTTGAGCCTTTGATAACAAGTAATAGTAATAAAGTTACTAAGTAGTTTTTGATATTTCACTACTCAGACACTGAGTGCTGATCAATCATTCATTGCAGTATCATAGGCTTTTGATCAGAAGCGGATTTATACAGGCTGATATTAAAATAAAATTGACGGTTCGTTTCCCACACGGGGCAACTATTTGTATGTCGTACATTTATAGCTGTTCTGGGTCTAGATGTTCTTATGTGAGAGGTTTATGTCTGTTAACACACCCAAGATACAGAGAAATTCCGAGGACGGGACAAAGTTTTGTTATGAGAAAAAAAAGTACTTATCAGCTAGGTTTTTCCTTAAAAATAGACAACACTTAAATGGTTTAATGCGGTACCATATAAAGTCATAAAAATAGGCAAGCTGAGAGATGGAAAATAATACTAGATTACATAAATAAACGCGCTGTAAGAAAAAAGTCGGATGCAACTAATTAACTCTCTACAAAATAAAAAGCAGTAAGCTTCTTAACAGGACTTTGCAACTGAAATCCCCTTTTGCCGAAATACTCGCAAATACAAATTACAAAATATATGACATTCTCTCGCATAATGGATAAAACGAGGGTTTTAAGAAAATTCAGTGAAATTAAATCTTTTGTTCCATACATTTTGGTTAATTATGTATTGAACTTTTTGATGTTATATTGATGTATATCATGAGATAAACTTGCCCCTTAATTAATGAAAAATAATTTGAATACACCATGTATAATGAAATTTTACGTATAACGAATGTTCTCATAATATAATTATAAATTGTTCGGCTTCGCCAAATGGAATCCTAATTACGGGACAATGGCTAAACCTAATTCAGCTTTGAATAAATTGACAATTAATAATTACCGAGGGTGTAATTTTACATAAAAAAATATAAAACCTTTTACGGGTCGGGCAAAGCTCTATAGAATTTCTGGCATTGACCTTTTGTAACCATAATTAATTGATTTATACGGAGGTAAAAATGGAAACAATTTTAGTTATTAAACAACTGTGATTATAATTTGGGATATTAGATTTGACAGTTGAACACAAAGGTAATACTTGTTTCAACAAGAAAATACTTCCAACAGACCTGCAACAGAGGGTTGGATGAGAGACGTAAACACAGTGTACAAACAGTGAGACGACAAATATAGTTCCTTCTCTCTCACTCTCTACCAAGATTGTGCAGTACCCGAGAATGTCAATAGTTGTGGAGATTGCTTGCCAATCAATGTACCAACGTTAGAGGTGTTTCATGGTGGATTGTGCCTCTGGTCACTACTCTGAGACATGTTATCTATCTTGAATTCATTATTCAAGCCATGTAGACTACGAATTGGAACACCGTATCCTGTAGATGCAATGGATGTCACAAAAGCCGATTAAGGGGTGTGTCACAAGCGTTGCAAATGGTATCAACCTGTATATTGGAATACACTATAATACGTTCACCAGTGTTGATTATTTTATACTCCCTTAAGATATTGAGTATCGATGATCATGAAGTCAGTATCTACGTTGATTGGCTGACATTGATTGATTGTCACAGAATAAAATAAGAATTTTACTGTACAATTAATTTCCAGGTTAAAGTTACGTATTTCAAGACCTTTTTCTCACACTTTTTCTCATTCCCAATCCTTTTCACTGCCAACGTACACAGAACGCGATGCCTCGCCAGCGCCAAGCTATAAATGTATAACGAAATATATAGTAAACAGTAGTGATGAGCTGATGACTTGTTAAATACAGTAAACTTATTTTTATAACATAGTTATAATGAAGAGCTTCTAATGAAGTTGTGGCGCTGGAAGCACGAAAATCTGGAACTTCTATTGAAGTCCGTGGCGGTGGAAAGGTTTAAACGAAACAAACATAACTAGCGCATTACTGTGTCTCTGCTGGGTACGAATGTAGCCTCTTTTCAGAGTGAGAAGGGTTTAGGCCTTAGTCCTCCACGCTGGCTTGGTGCGGGTTGGCAAACTTCACACACCATTGAAAACTTTATGGAGCCCTCTCAGGTGTGCAGTATTCTTCACGATGTTTTTCCTTCACCGTTAACGAAATTAAATTAATTAATCAAATTCTAATCGGCACATGATTTCGAAAAGTCGGTACGGGCCGGGATTGAATTCAGACTCTCCTGCATGGAAGGCAAGTGTTCAACCGCTAGGCTATTACGACTTCAAAAATAAACAAGTTAAATAAAACTTGCAAAAGAATTTTTGTTTCCGAAAATAGGAATAATTATGTTACGCTCTACTCTTTAAAAAAACTGGCTGCAGTTAACATTTTATATCAAATTCTTACAACCAAAAAGGCACCTACCCATGTTCAGCCTTCTCCCAAAAAATGCCACACTAATAAAAATACACAACTACTAAGCGTCGTGATACACTTGTTGCTATCATTGTTATTGCTTTATATTATTGCTGATTTACATTTTGCTGTACGCTATTAAGCTTGGATATTTGCATAATGGCCGCTTCACGCATATTATCTGGTGATTGCGGATTATTGAATATAATTGACGTATTCACTGCTAGGTTATATTGTTGTGAATACTATCTGCAACTGTTATGGGCACGGAACATGCGTTTTATGTTGTTTTGGTCGTAACCATTCGCTTTGTATAGCTTTCCTGTTTTGGAATATTATTGTTCTTTCTTACTGCCACTTCTTCCTTGTTGTTTTGAATTTCCAATATTCTATTCAATTGTGTTCTAGATGTCATGTAATACATTGTGTACCTATACAAGGTTAGTCAGAAAGGGGGTACTAAGCCGAAGGGTGTTAAAGTACTCATAATAAGGGATAACTTTTGTTCTACAACTTTCCCCAAAACTCGATAGTTTAAGAGAAATAGCTTTCCAAAGATTTCGTAAAAAATATGCTAAAATCTATCTGTCCATAGCTATGATCAGCTGTTTTTAAAATTTAGGTCATATTTGGGGTTACAGATTAGAAAATTAATTTTCTGAATTCATAACTAAAGCAGCTATGATTAAAAAAAACTAAAATAAAAATATTTTTGCATGCAAATAAAAAATATCGAATTTTGAAATTTTAACACTTGCTTTAGAATAGTCATTAGTGATACTTTAGGTGGCCCGCGGCTTAGTACCCCCTTTCCGACTAACGTTGTATATTTATAACGACAGAATCTTTGACTTTAACACGTTCGTTGCATTACGAGATCTATCAGATCTCTTGCAGGACTTTTGTGTTGTGCGTTAAACATAATCATGTTGTTTCACTCCTTGCGGGAGGATCTAACGTGTAAAGTTCTTTAAGTATGAGTAGGACAAATATACATATTTACTTCCTACTTAAAGCTGAATTCAAGGACATTAAAAAATAAATTAGAGATGGATTAGGTCCCTAACGCACAGTATTGTAATTATTTTCATTCCTTGCGTTAGGAGATATGTCGGTACTCTTGGAATCGTACGCCTCGTAGACGCAAGAGAGGGAGGGTGGGCGGCGCGGGCGCTGCGTGACTCGTTTTAGTGTTGTCCTAGCATCGACGTGGGAGTCCGCACGCACGTTTTGGAAATAACACTCGCGTATATACCTACGTGTTGATTATTTTTGATAAACAATGAGTGCTTTTAAAAGAAAAAGGTGTAATAAATCTATTTATTTTGGTGAGATTTCTAACTAAGCTGCCGAAATCTGTAACAGATCTTACCGAGGGAAAATTCAAAACCCATATTAAACGTGTCCTCACTCAAAAAGCATACTACAAGACTAAGGACTACGTTGACGACAGGGATGTTTGGCATTAGTTCTTGCACATGTGGTTTCCCTGGAACCTTATAACAACATATGTGTATGTCTATTAACTATCCTCAATTATGTTTTTTTTTTTTTTTTTTTATTTGTATCATTACTCGAAGACACTCGAATAACTTTTCACTATTAGAAAAACTAATAAAATTAGATTCCATCGCATTTACTTCACTGACATAGTTGCATGCTGTTTATTTATATAATGCATTTTATTACATAATTCCCCGAAGGAAGATGTACTGATCATATTTTCCAACGTGGCGACAAAAAAGACGTGAGAGTTGTTACGAAAAATTACGACGCACATTAAACAGCACTGACGCTTCTAAAAAAACTAAACGAATTGTTACCATGTTTTAATGAATAACACTTTGCATAATTAATAAAACATTTTCAATCGACAACTGAGATATTATTTTATTCCCATCACTAGGTACTTACTACACATATTGAACTATCTTTGGTTGCGGTACGAGATACAATCGATATCAAATTTTTTTTTGGTATTTGTAGTTTATTCAAATGTCATAACTGCGTGCGAACCTAGCAAAATATAAAGCAATAGGCTATCTTGCACCCACAAAAACTTCAAAATATATGTCATTGTTTTTTTGGAAGATATAAATTATTTTCAAAACAGTATCTTTAGGAGACTGATTAGGTCTCAAACGCACCAAAGGGTAAGGTAGTTTCGAGATCGTTTAGGTCTCCAAAGCACCAGCTGAAAGTTCTTTGAAAATGATGGCGCAGGGAACGTGTTAACCTATATCTATTGATGCTTTATTAACCTAATGTTATTTAACATGTGCTATCTTCTACAAGTTTCTTCACTAACACAGTCTATCACTGGCGTTTTGATGCCTTTTCTTACTAAAAACTTCAAGATATTTTTTTTACAAATATTTGGGCATCCTTATTTAATTTTGTAACACAAAACAAAATTGCTCTGCTCTTCGGAAATTAAACTTAAGAAACACAAAATAAAAAAGATTAGAATAATTGCACCCCGGAACAAACCTCCAAGTTTACGACCAAAACAAACGCTTGTATATTCCGATCATGAAGCTATGGAACCTCCTCGCTGTTCCCCGAAGGGCTAAGTTCTTAAACTTCGTGAACTTCCGTACTCTGAGGCGACTTGAGAGCTATTCACTCCACAGTTGTGTTCAACCTCTGTTTTAACGAAACCAGGAGTAATCCATTTTATTATACTCTGTGGAATTTTTTGCCGCTCTTAAATTACCGTGAAAGAGAAATATTTTGTTTATTGAAAATCTTCGTTGTATTAAGTAAACACAGTTAATAAAACGTTAGTTTAGTATTCAATTTTATATGCTAGTAATAAAATACAAAGAAATAGTATAATGCTTTTGGAAGGGTTGAAAAAAAAACGCTACCTACCTCATCCTTCACAAATCAGACAATAAACCGCTGAATACAATTTCCACACGCATACCGCAAAATACCGCTATCAGCGATACCAACCTACAAAGCCAGGCAGAATGACAAACACGCGTGCGAATTAAAAAAAAAGGAAACACAATAACTTGGTCGACAACGCGTATCACGAGAATGTAAATCTGAAGCGCGTGGCCATGAATATTTTCATCATTTTCACTGAAACACCGAGAGGGAGGCATAATTTTATTAAAAGGCACGATAGTCCAGTCAGGACCGGTGATACATAATGTCCATGGGTTCGAATTTAGGTGTATATAATGTGTTATTTAATATTGACTCAAAGTGGTAGGGGAGGATCAACGTAAAACTTGTTTTACCATATAATTACACGGAATAATGATGTCAACCGCTATCCATCATTTTTAGAAAGAACTTAACTCATCAAGTACGTTTTGACAGTTGGTGTTCCATTCCATCTGTCAAAATGGACACAGCAAACTGTTTTGCTTATTTTACTTCCGTTTGTCAGAGACTACGCTAGAGTCCCTTACGACTTACGATCATAGAAGGAAAAAAAACTCAATTTATTTCTCATCATCTCCCAAGGGAATACAGTGAAAATACTTCAGTTGATTATTTTTTACCTACTCGAAAAGTTATGAAAAGGCTCGGGGCCATAAACTCCAGATAAGATTTTCTGGAAAGCGTTCTTAGTTAAGTGGCTATGTATTTCGGGCGGAGACTTCCAGGTTACTGTGGTACTTGAATATTGGAGGAATTATCTTTTATTTTTACTATCTTTGCTACTTTTCTCTCTGGAAGATCGTGACGCAAGCCGATCGAGGGGCTTAAGATATACGATCCAAAAATATTTCATTCATTCTTTCGATCTTCGGTATATAAATTGCGAAGGATGGTTGGTATTAAAACTACACATATTTTATTTAGAAGGTTAAGGTTAAGCTCCTTACACCTACCTAGCAATGTTCTTGTATTTTTTTATATTGTTCTAGACTAGATAACAAAAAAGAAGTACAGTTGTATCTGTTATGAAAAATGGGTGAGCAGTTTAACACATCTATTTCAACACCACGCTGCAGTGCAAGCTATACGCGCCACGGTCGTAAAACCACAACCTCAGGGCGCTTTCAATTTAAACGGGTCGTGTCGGACCGTTGTGCTGCTGAAAAGGTGCGTTTGTCGTATTGCGCACGGACGGTTGTTTGTTTTCATAAAAAGCACGCGGTGCAGCAGCAGCGCGGCGTCGGCACCGCGAACGCTTGACAACACGCACTGTTGCCGCACCGTGTTATCTGTATGAAAACAAACAACCGTCCGTGCGCATTACGACAAACGCACCGTTTCGGCACCGCAGTGGTCCGACACGAAACGTCTAAATTGAAAGCACCCTAAGGCCGTTTTTTTCCAGGGACTAAAAGCAGTTACGGTACGAAGTTACGGTACCTTGAAAATAGACGGATACCGTCTTCTTATAAACGTTGGGCCATACCTTTATTTAACCTTTTTACGATTTCGGTACCGAAAAACATCGAATGATGAATGAATCATACTGGCCACTTGGGGCTTCATAGTAAAGGTCAGGCTGGCGTGGCGGTTCATCAATGAAAACCCTTATTTATAAAGGTCTAGGTACAGATACCGGAATATACCGTTTCGCATTTTCAGACTACATTTCGGTACCGAAATATATTTAACTATCGTAATATTCAGGTAACCAGAATTTAGGGGTATGACGTCATACAGTATTTTAAAGGTATCTTAATTTTCGGGTTATTCAGCCCCTAGTGACGATTCCGAGCGCCATATATTTCTATGAACTGTTTACTAATACCAGGTTCACACGATTCGATTCTAGTTGATCAACTGTTAAATCGCATGCGATTTGTACCGTCTGAACAGACTTTCAATCAAATTGAAGGAACAAAACCGTTCCAACTTTTGTTGATCAAGTCATTTGTTGAAAGCGATTCGACCCTTTTGAACCTGCTGTACGACACTAGTAGTGTCATGTCGTTTCATGAGTAAAAGGTACTTTTTTTCTTTTTTAGCAAAAAACATTGCCCCACACTAGGATTTCTCCTGTATCGTGGGTGCGTTCACAGACACAAATTTTCACATGCACAAACGCCCAGACCCGGAACAACAATTTGTAGGCCATACAAACATTTGATCCGTGCGGGAATCGAACCCACGACCTGTAGCGCAGAAGCCAATCGCTCAGCCACTGCACCAGATAGACGTGTCGTCAAAAAACCGTGTCGACATAAAAGTATATGTCGCGCGAAGTACCACGGTATGTCGTATCGTGAGTCGTGGAAAACGGTAAGAACCCACAATAAATTCCCCATCCTTTCATACACAATCACTTGATTTTCGTACTTTGACGCCTTGCCCATCCTATACAAAAGGTCTTGCAAAGTGGAATTTACTTTCTCATTTTCAATTATTTTCCGCAGTCCTTCACCAACGGCCGATTCCTATAATTTACCGAGCGTTATTGGTTCATATTTAGACTCTAGTATCATTATCTTTACATAGTATAAAACAAAGTCGCTCCCGCTGTCTGTACGCTTAGATCTTTTAAACTACGCAACGGATTTTAATGCAGTTTTCAGCAATAGATAGAATGATTCAATAGGAAGGTTTATGTGCCCCACATTAGTATCTACATTGCACCCGTGCGAAGACGAGGCGGGTCGCTAGTTAATAATAAAGCAAAGACCCCATAGCTTTGCATAGGTAGACCCTCCCATACGTCAGTGGCTATCAAATTTAAAATTAGCTTTCGAGTCTAGTTATATGTCAAGTTTGTCAATGAAAAATGCTACTACTGGTGAGCAAAACGATTCGTTTTTGGCCATAGGAACTGGCCATAAACCAGCCATGTTTGGTCTTCATGGCATATACATATACCATGTCGGTCACGTATCTGTTGGTCAAACAGGTCCAAGTCGTAAAACTGTTTATAGCTTTTTCTCACTTCCAGAGCCGATTCGAGCCTATAAAATAAATGTCAATAGCCTCCGAATGACGACAGCTTTGAATTTAACTTTTAGCATTTTGTATCGGAATATGGGAACACTTTTATTGATTTGAACAGTATTGGTTGGATTTTTTCGATAACATTTTCTGTGTAACGTTTTTATATGATTGAATTCGGAAACGCAATAGCTTGGCTTTTCAATTTTCACAATGATACTCGTCAAGACCACACGACATTAGGAGGAAACACACCCATAGTAATTCCTAGCACTTTCTGCCTAGCCCTTTCTCAACTATGTTGGGTCAGCTTCCAGTCTAACCAGACGGGGCTGTATACCAGTATTGTACACGGAGCAATTGCCGTCAGACCTCCGCAACCCAGTTACTGGACAATGCCGATATCCTAAGTTTAGACCGTTTGTCAGACTTTCGGGCTTCTGGCTACCTGTAACGACTGTCATAAGTATTCGTATGACACCGACGATTTAACATGCCCTCTGAGGCACGGAGAGGTCTCGATGTCACCCATCCACAGAATGACTGCGGCAATCGCAGCTTAACCTCACAAATCATATGATCCGTACGGTTAGTATTTAGCCAGGAGCCTTCGTAATTCCTAGCACTTACGAAACCAATTAATTTTCCTCAACACATTACCAACATTATCCCTATGCACACTACTAAGGTGTCAAAATCTGGCGTGATTCCACATTAGAATGGTTTAATCAAAGGTTTTAATTTCCCAGTCGGTTGTCGTCACGCCGACGGCCGACAGGAGAGACAGGTGGCGACAGGTTGACATCTCGTTGAGGTCGGCTTGGGAAATGGGACAATGGGACGTTGGGAATGAATATTGTGGATGCCGAAAGTAGCTTTATGGCTTATGAGAACTAGTGTGTATACTTGTATCTAATCATAAAGTAGGAATTAGGTATAGAGCGTAGCTTAGAATAAGTTGTGCCGGGGCAAGTATCAACAATGCTAGATGCATACTTAATTACCCAGTTTTCCCTACAAGAATAAGGTTTTGGAATATGGCAAAAAGATTCTATGTCTATACTAATATTATAAAGCTGAAGAGTTTGTTTGTTTGTTTGAACACGGTAATCACAGGAACTATTGGTTGGAATTGAAAAAATATTTTTGTGTTGGATAGTCCATTTATCGAGGAAGGTTATAGGCTATATAAAATCACGCTACGACCAATAGGAGCGGAGCATAAATGAAAAATGTTGCAAAATCGGGAAAAATGTCCACCCGCGCGAAGCCGGGACGGGCCGCTAGTATATTTATAAGTGCGTTTAGTGGTTGGACATTGGTGTCGAATCTGTTGTACATTTTGACAGTACTAAACTACACTAAACGCAACTGTCACTTTCTTTTCTATTGAAACAGAAAGAGACAAACACCCTTAGGTTAGTCCTGTCAAAGTGCGCAACAGAATCGATACCAATGTATCGAGTTACGGCAAAAATTACGAAAATTACTAGAATAAAAAGGGACATAGCTAATAAGGCTAGCTAAAAGGGAATGCTGCGCAAAATATACAGGGTGTAAACAAAATCATGTAATTCCTTAAAACCTCGTGATGTACTGCTGACAAAGATTAACCCTGCAGGGATACTTTTCAATCAATCAATCAAAGTTATTTCGGACAAGGTACATCCATATGTTGGTAAATTATAATATAAGTACTTACAAAAATATCTTAATAATAATGAAACGGACTTACCAGCTGAACTCATTAGTACCTATTCTGAAAAATTGGTACTCAAACCAAAAGAATTATGTTCGAATTATTACTTTTGGATTCAATAAAAAATTAGAAGAAGTAAACATGACATGTGTTCTTAAGGTGAGGCATTTTAGCGCTCCGAGTTAAATAACCGCGCGGCGTGCAATAGCCGTGCAATTCGCTCGGGGCGCTAAAATGCCTCACGTTAAGAGCACATTGTTTACTTCGTGTATTTTTTTTAACCGACTTTCAAAAAAAGGAGGAGGTTCTCAATTCGATTGTATGTTTTTTTTTTTAACCGACTTTCAAAAAAAGGAGGAGGTTCTCAGTTCGACTGTATGTTTTTTTTAACCGACTTTTCAAAAAAAGGAGGAGTTTCTCTATTCGACTTTGTTTTTTTTTTTTTTGTATGTTTGTTCCGCGATATCTTTGCTAATTGTGAACCGATTTTAATGATCCGTTCTTTGTTTGAAAGAGTATTCTTTCGAAGTGGTCCCATTTAAATTTGGTGAAGATCTGATGAAGAACTTCGGAGATAGACCATTTGAAGTCGGTTTTATTTTTGTTGAAAAGTGATTATTATTGAATCCAAAAGTATCCCATGCAGGGTTAATCTATGTCAGCAGTACATCACGTGGTTTGAAGGAATTACATGATTTTGTTTACACCCTGTAGAATTGTACAACAGGCTGAGAAATACTTTGTTTTATTCATACTGTAAGCCTGTGCCGCAAATACTCAGCTCTCATAGGTACCAGTGTCGAGTTAGGTTTTTGGTACTAATTGGGCCGGCGCTGAAAGTACCTTCAGGTGATTCTGCGCTTGGTTTTTCAGTTAGACGCAATTTGTTTTATTTGTATACGTTGGTGGAGTTTGGTTTGAAATCGGAATAATTTTTCAAAACCATATATTGGCACAAAATCATCGCCTTTATCGAATCAAAACGATAAGAGGGTTAAAAAAAATTAAGATTTCGGATTGTCAGAAAGTAGATGCACCGTGTAAAACCTGAAACTCGCGTTCTTCTGGGCAATGCAGGACATTTTTTTTGATGTGATACATCTAATGCAGCGTTACGGGTGTAAGAGTGGCTGTTGCATGGTGACGCTCACGACGGCAAACCTTCGTAACTCGTCGGTTCTCATCGGTTTAATTCGGTCAGTATTTATTTTTATTAATTGAGTACCGATGTTTCACACTGCTAGGCGTCCCACATCACGCCTGTATTCCCCGAAGAGTTAGGCAGAGGTGTATAGTAACACCCTCATTTCGCCGTTATGTTTAAGTCCCATGTAATATGGGGCGAGCCTATTGCCATCAACCGGGCACAAATCCAAACTCCGGGCTGCTACTGAGAAATTCCACATGGATAAACCAATAACACTTTGCCCGACTTGGGGATCGAACCCAGGACCTTACAATCAGCAGTCGCGCTTGCCACCACTAGACCAACGAGGCAGTTTTATGTTTTTGTTTGTTTCTTCTTTACATAGTATAGAACAAAGTCACTCCCGCTGTCTGTACGCTTAGATCTTTTAAACTAAGCAACGGATTTCAATACAGTTTTCAGCAATAGATAGAGTGATTCAAAAGGAAGGTTTATATGCCCCACATTAGTATCTACATTGCACCCGTGCGTAGCCGGGGCGGGTCGCTAGTTATATGTATAATTCCTGGAAAAATAACAGACCTTTTTAACCTTCCAAAAAAAGGAGGAGGTTCTTAATTCGAATGTATGTTTTCTTTGTTTTTGTATGTTTGTTCCGCGATATCTTTGCTAATTGTGAACCGATTTTAATGATTATTTTTTTTGTTTTTTTGTTTGAAAGAGTATTCTTACGAAATGGTCCCATTTAAATTTGGTGAAGATCTGATGAAGAACTTCGGAGATAGACAATTTGAAGTCGGTTTTATTTTTATTAAAAAGTTTTTTCAATGAACTATTATTCTTTATTGCAATACTCTGAACGGAAAACATGCGAGACTAGTTTTGATGAGACTGCTACACGACCAATAATTTTCATCGTTTAACTTCTGCAATAAAAACGAATGAAATACGTAATTTCATTGGCTTTAATAGTGAACATACCGACACCTTTTACGAGGCTATCTTTTGTTCTACCGCGGTTTTATATCTACCGCACAATTTCTATGCTGATCCAAGCTTTAAAAACACAAGTTTACAGCAGTAATAGCCTAGTGGTGTGACTGTAGAACTGCCAAGTCATAGGTCTCGAGTTCGAACCCGAGGCACGCACTATCCTTTTCGGATTCATGTACGTATTGTATAATTGTCACTTGCTTAAAAACGATGAAAGAAAACATCGTGAGGAATCCGGCATGCCTGAGAGATATTGATTTGACGACACGTTTGGTGCAGTGGCTGAGCGATCGGCTTCTGCGCTACGAGTCGTGGGTTCGATTCCCGCACGGAACAAATATTTGTATGGCCTACAGATAGTTGTACCGGGTCTGGATGTTTGTGCGTGTGAAAATTTGTGTCTGTAAACGCACCCACGATACAGGAAAAATCCTAGTGTGGGGCAATGGTTTATTTAAAAAAATAAAAAGAAATCTCGACGGCATGTGAAGCCAAGTCAGAGGCCTATAGGCGGCATAAACTCTGACACCAGGTTAGTTACTAACCACACGAAAAAGAAGAAGCTTTAAATAAAACATGTGTATGAGATACTCATCCGTGATTGGTCCCATCAAATTTTCTTGTCATTGATCATCATAGCCGGTTTTACTGAACATTATCTACCTGTTGACACTTACAAAGAACACTTTTTTTCATTATAACAAAAAAATATAGGTAGGTACCTTAAAAACTTTAAGTTAAATTGTTTTATCTTGCAATAAGGCTTACTGCAAGATAAAACCAGCGGCATCGGGATTTGAGGATTGTAGGTTGAATTCATTATAATGTTGTATTGACATCGAAATTGAATATGTGTGCGAAGTTTCAGGAGAATCGATTTAGCAGAAGTAGTTGAAAATACTGTCGCAATTTTTGAATCAAACAAACAAACAAAATATAAGAAGTGAAGCTAATTAAAACCGTTTAAAAACGTATTTCGACTATTTATTTCAGACAACCATGTGAATTTGTAATGAAAAAGGGACAGCCTGTAGTGTGCAAATGAAATTGATAGTGAAACTATAAAATTATATAAATAAATATACATATCATAACATCACGCCTCATATTCCCCGAAGGGTTGAGCAGAGGTGTATAATAACACCCTTATTTCGCCAGTTATGTTTAAGTCCCATGTAATAGAGGGCGAGCCTATTGGCATCAACTGGGCACAAATCCAGACTTCGGGCTGTTACTGAGAAATTCCTAATGGAAAAACCCAATAACACTTTTTTCCGACCTGGGGATCGAACCCAGGACCCCATGCTCAGCAGTCACGTTTGCGACCACTAGACCAACGAGGCAGTCATAAATAAATATACATACTTACTTAAATAAATACATACTTATATAAAATAAATATTATACCAAAAGAAACATAATATGAAAAATAGAACGGATTACAGTGATAATAAGTTGTATGTTAGGTAAAAGATGGTATATTATGAGAATTACGGCAAAAACAATTTGCGGAAATCGAACCAGACTGCACTAGTCAGATACTCGCCACTCCACTGCGTCCAAAATGGCCTAACTTTATCGGACCCATTTTCACGTCCCAAATGTCCACGTATTTTTATACTTTAATGCCCTTGTATTTTTATCACAGGTAGGTACGTAATATAAGTTATTTCCATATTTCACGTGGGCTTTTTCCGGACGCGTAAACCTGAATGCCAACTGTCAGCGCCCCCTACCGACATTCGGAACGTCGACTTTTATCCGATTTTTATTGTCACCGTGCCGTGATGGCTAACCTATTGACCTTTTTAGATCCTTTATTGATATACCCTTCGTAAAATAATGGATAACTCCTCTTTGTTATTTGATGTAGAATTATTTATAATTTACGCGTGCTCGTCGCAATTAGCACTTGTCGTGATTGTGATTAAAAAATGGCTTTACTTGGAAAATTATACAATGAAAAACGAATGCTTTAAGGTATACTATGCTGCAACCGGAAAACATGTAGCAATGAGTAAATAGTGATAGATTACGATCAGCAATTAGAAGAATGCTTCAAAACTAATTTTGAGATTATTAAGGTAAAGCTGAACTAATTTTCAAAGAAAATTTGTAACGGCCTTGTGCAGAAATCGAATTGTGATAAAATAGAAACATATTTTTATTTCAAATAACCACAATACAATAATTTCGTACAAAGCAAAAAAACTACTACTTATTCAATTTATTACACAAATTTTATAAAAAGAAAATCCATCTGGGCCTTCAAAGCAATTTTCAATATTATTCATTCGTTCTTCTTTCAAATGATTGAATCAATTTATTTTTAAAACGTAACCATTTCGAGATAATTGACAGTCTTTTCGGCCAGGCTGACAGGCAGTGACAAGGCTCAGGACAACTCCTGGTAACTGTCTATGAAAGCAATTACGTTCTTTGTTTCTAAAAATAGCTGATTCAAGTTTGCTCTCATTGACATAAGGACACCGATAATCGAAAAAGTTAACAAGGAACTGAAATGGCTCTTGATTTATTATTAGGTCCCCACCTATGAAATCAGCGTTTTGTATGGAGAATTTTAAAGAAGTTGCATTTTTCATACTAACATTTTTTTAAATTTATTTAACAACTATGAACACTGATGTTTTAAAACTTTTATGCACTAATGTTTAAAAACTAAGATAACGTATGCCACTTAGATTATGCGACCAAAATAAGTTTTGGCTAAGTTAAAACAAAAATAGTGGTCATTTCTGCTAACAAAAACAGAAGTCATTTTTAAGGTATATTTTTTGGGTACAAAACTATAAGTAATAAGGTTTTTTTTACTATTGGTAGTGGTCTATGATGGTCATTATTCGATATAATATCAAGCAATTGATATATATTTTAAATCATAGAAGTGACGAGGTTCTCTATTTGTGAGAAAAAAACGCCAATTTCATAGGTAAGGACCTAATATTAAATTAAAATGTGTATTCAATTGAATTTTATCAGGTCCGCCATCTTGCGCAATCGGCTAGAGGTAAGTGTTGCTTCATGGTATAATCTTATAGATTTTTTATTTTTATTTTTATGTAGTAAGAAAAATAGAAAATATACTTACTTTCAATAAAAAAAAGCTTCACTGATGTTCTGAGATTTTAGGTTCGATTATAAAATATAAGTATGAATCCGTATAAGTTTATATAGGAACTTAAAATAGAGTGAAAACTATCTGTGGGCACATCACGCGTTTTAGTAGTCATGAAATGGCTCAGTTTGAAAAGTTCTCGTAAATTGGGCCTTTTACGACGGAACCGAATAGCGAATTAGATCTATGAACGATACTTCGCCTATAAACCTGGCTTAGAAATCTAGTCGACACGACGCCAACGCGGCGACAAAAGTGAATCTCTTCACATTGTAAACTCCCAATTTTTGAAACAGCGCAACATTTGCCACATGGGTTGGATGAGTTCGTATTTCAAACAGCATTTTCGAATTTCATGTGGTATTCGTAATTCAAATTGATTCTGACGTATCCATTTTGTACAAAAAGGTTTTTCCGAAAATAGATGTTGTGCTACCTTACTCTACAGTTTGAAATGCCGTGCTATTTCAATAACGATGTGTGATAATATAGAGCATGAAACAATTAATCGGATGATTTGTAAATCGACAGAGGGACCTGACCTAACTCGATATACTAAAGCAAACAATCAATTTCTACTTAACCAATAATATGTTGTTAATTAAACTAGATTCGTAGATTATTACACTTACCTACATAAATTATTTCTACCTTGCCTTTTTATTTTTAATCTCAACAATTATAATGTCACTACATAATGGAGTGGCCAGACTATTCCTAATTAATTTATTCACCAACAGCCTATTCTAAATCATTGTACAATAACAATCTCATCTTCCCAGCAAATTTTCACGACACATAATCCTTCATAACTTATGTTATAAATGAGACATTGTAACATCACGAGACACTAGCTTCAAATAACGTGTATATATACCCCAATAAAACAAGTAAAGCACTCGAAACAAGTAACATTGCAAGCTCTGTGTAATTTTGGCAACACTGTAAACTTTCTCTATCGTCTATGAGAGCTGGCTGTATGTAATAAATGCCTTTGCCTTTTCAACACACGACCCGCGCACATTATGCTTTTTATTTACGATATTCTGTGTTCTGTGAAATGGAGTGAAATAAAACTGAATAAAACGAATAAAAGTGTTGGTGTGTGTAATACATTGTAAGTTTTGGTTTTTCACTGAAGTTTTTTATGAATTTTATTTTAAGTGAAAAATATTTAAATAATATGAATACTGCTGCTATTTTATATTTTTTTACATTTTCGTATTTAAGTTTGGATTTTAACACAATGAAAAGCTTTTATTTGGAATATTTTATTGTTTTTCTTTCTGTAGTTTTTTTTTAATTTGTTGTACTATTGGGACAACAACCTTTTATGTCTTATTTTAAATTATAGTTGTCGCAATTCAATAGATCTGATTTGAAACCTGTCTAAATAGTCAAGAATTAATTATGTATATTGTACTCGTTTAGTGGCATTTGAGCATAGGTCCGCGATGTTTAGATATAATAAAAAATACGGCCACCCATAAGATCAAAGGAGTGCAACTTCTGTAGCAACTTATTTATTTTGTGGTTTTACGGAAACTTATCACGTTGCGGCAACTGTAGAAATAAAACTACTGCGACAATTATTTCTCGGCCTTACTTCGGCAGCGTTCTTGAAAATGCATAATATTTGCACTTATACAAGGGTTGCAAAATAGAACATATTGATACCAGGTTTACTGTGTTTTCATTTGTTTCTGAAACACTTGATGAACTCTCTCTTTGACCGTCAAAATAATTATAACTACACAGGAATGAAAAATGTAATCTTAACTTAATTAGCAACCGATTCTGACTATCAAACACGTAACAATTGATTGTAAATACACTGACTGGATTCTGTCCATTTATATTAAGCTGCAAATATTGAAATGAAACACGGATTAATTATGACAAACAAAAAAGGTAGATCGTATGAAAAAAAAAACGATTTGCAACTGTACCTACCTAGTTGCAATTTTTTTTATATAAAAACGTTTCCCTACACTAAGATTTCTCCTCTATCGTAGGTGCGTTTACAGACACAAATCTTCACATACACAAACGCCCAGACTCGGAACAACTATTAGTAGGCCATACAAATATTTAACTGCTTCGTTGGTCTAGTGGTGGCAAGCGCGACTGCTGATCGTGGGGTCCTGGGTTCAATCCCCAGGTCGGAGTTTGGATTTGTGGGTGAATATTCGGAATATATTAACAAAAATTGAGAACGTCATTAGCATCATCCCAAAGTTAAGAATGCAGATGTTTAATACTATAATTATGATAATGAAAACTCAAACTATACCGCTGCCGTCAAGCAATAAGACAAGAATAAAAACAATATGACAATACTATAACGTTAACAACCCGGTAGAAGAATGATTTGTTAAAATAATGTTAAAAAATTTCGAATATTCACCCTTGTGCTCGGTGTATGGCAATAGGCTCGCCCCCTTATTGCATGGGACTTAAACATAACGGCGAAATGAGGGTGTTACTATACACCTCTGCCCATCCCTTCAAGGAATACAGGCGTGATGTTATGTTACAAATATTTAATCCGTGCGGGAATCGAACCCACGACCCGTAGAACTGAAGCCAATCGCTCAGCCACTGCACCAAACGTGTCGTCAAATACTTAGCAACGCCCACCAAATTAGCCCATAAGGATTTATTAAGTTCCATTTCAATAACTTTCGACTTTCGACAGACTGTCCGACAAGTCTCGTAGCTATTGACCTTGACATAAACGAAAACGGAGACGTCCGCAAAATCCTTTATTTGGCAACATTTATCAGTATCGTTTGTCCAAAGAGTACAATGTCAAGGACTGAGACAGATTGTTCGATACTCGAACCTATATCCGTCCATCTTTGTGATTATTAATCTAGATAGTGGCTAGACTGAGAGAAAATTTTGTCGGCGAAAACCTCGATGATAGTCTGAGTCTTGTCATCGTTTAGCCTAAAGTACAGTAGGGGAATAAATAGGTTCGTCAGTTTTCAAATTCATTCCTTTCCCACACCGCGGGCACATGTTACCTTTTCAAACTGTTGAACGAAACAGACCAATGCATGGAAAATTATGTTTAATTATTTGGTAGCAAAGATTAAAATTGCCTTTTGCCTCCATATGACGTATTAGTGCCGTAAAATGTCTGAGTTTTCCTGTAAAACCCATTCCATAAATCAATTCGATGATTAAATAAATTGACATTACTAGTGATTGCCATCATGTCACCATTATAATTTTTAATATCCTGTAAAAAATACTTGTGTTTTCATTTCTATAATTTTGACAATACGTACTTGGTAAAGTAGGTTGTTTCTTGCACTGTGCAAGCAAAAATAGACCTTAAGGACTATAACATTTTCGCTCCCCTAGTGCACAATCGGAAAATTATGCTTCTTGGTATATCAAAGCCAAAAAAAATGTGCGTAGGATATAATAATTAAACCGAATATGTACAATAATTTACACAGTTGCCAACTACTACTTCTGTAGCTTTAATAGAATGTCTCGGACAGAGACAAACTGTCCGACAAGCGTCAAATATCTGTCGAGCCATCCGCAAAATTCGACATACTTGGCAACGTACATCGAATCGAATACAATTTCAAGGGCCGACACAGACAGACTGTCAAAATCTGTCCACCTTCCCAATCGTTGACCTACAGCCCTAAAATGTTCACAGAAATCAATATAATTACTTGGCAACGCTAATCGGTCCCATCGCAGTCAAGTTCAATGTCTAAGGTCAAGACTATCTGACATACAAATATCTGTGGCGGCATCTATCCACGCCACATGAGAATTACGCAGCATGACGAATGTGTAGCAGACTACAACGACAACAATGACAGCTGTCAAAGGAAATGTCACAAATCCTGCATCGCGATATCAAGATCTGACATGGAGTTAGTGTATAATTATACAACTTCCCAACATCAACAGTTGGGCAGTTGCCCGCCAGGCATAAGATCCGCCTGGTTGGAGGATCCTCCCTTTTGAACACCATACCTCGTTCCCCTACATATCTGTCCACCCATTCATTGACCTAGACATAAATTAAAAGAAAAACGTCCACAAAAATCGACATACTTGGCAACGCTAATCAGCTATCGTACTCGAGCACAATGTCAAGGGCCGAGACAGACTCGTCGACACGCAATCGCGTGTCCTCGCGCGTCGCCGCGAACTTTATCGCAGCGCGACCGGCGCCTAAACCGACGCTTGTTACAGACGTCTGTTCCAAGTTTGAATAAACTTGTGGTATTTTGAGTAGGTTTTGTTGAAGTGGGAAAGTGAAACCTAGAAGTTCGTAGATCAATGATTTACTTAGGAATTTTGTGAACAAAAAATATTTATTGAGGCTCCTTTGCATTAAAACTTCGATCGACGTTCTAACGATTTCTTTACGAGGTCTATTAATATGGTTCTACCCCCTTACCAAAATGTTGTTCTGCCTAGCCTTTTTCCGAACTATGTTAGGGACAGGTTCCAGTCTAACCAGATGCGGCTGGATTGGTATTCAAAATAAAAATAAAAATATTGCTGTATTTTACACGGAGAGACTGCCATCAGACCTCCGCAACCCAGAAACTGGGCAAAGCCGATATCCTTAGGTTAAACCGATTGTTAGATTTTCGGACTTCTGACTACCCGTAACGACTGTCATAGGTATTCGTATGACACCCGGGATTGACTGTTTAACGTGCTCTCCGAGGCACGGAGGGGTCTCGATGTGTAACAAATGGCCACCCATCAATGGACTGACCGCGGCAAGCGCAGCTTAACCTCGCAAATCATATTATGATCCGCGCGGTTGTTAATAAGCCACGAGCCCCTTACCAATAATCGCTCTTTAAATTTATGACATGCTTTATACATCAAAAATATATGGTTTACACTGATATTAAACAGCGTTATTAGTGAGGCAGTTAGAATGTAGTTTGGTGACCTAGCAAACTAATTTTTTACGCAGAGTTGAGTAGGATGTTGATGTATTTTCGCCTAATATTGAATGCTTGCTTACCCCTTTGGGACCGTTACGATATCCTACAAATAAATTGGCCTATTCCATAAACAAAATATTCACACAGATTATTATCTTGAATCCCAACACAAGCATAAAATAATACCCTACAAAATCAAAAGCACGTCACAAGTAACTTAAGTAATAAGTATCCGAGCGTGTAACGCTTATGACACGGTACCTAGTTACTTCGGTGGTAAACAGCTACTCGGTACTCCACTTGACTCCAAGCCAACACTAGCGAGCAGGAATAATAAAGATAATATGAAAATAGGACGTAGATCTAGGTAGTTACGAAATGAGCGGTTGTAAGTGCTTGTCGAGTTATGAAGGGAATTAAACTTAGTCATATCTATCCAAAATTATTGGATTAGTTTCAAGTTTCCACATGGAGCATATTTTTTTATCGCTTTGTTTGTCAACAAGAAGAAAATCTTATCTTACTTAGAGCCAATGTCGAATTACTTTTATGTGAAGAATAATTTTGAAGTTTTAACAGCTTTTGTATACAAGGTTAGTCGGAAAGGGGGTACTAAGGTATAAGGTATAACGGGCTGGTGTCCGCAACTCCACGTCTGAGCGCGTATTTTGTGTCACGGGTGGTAAGTGTAGTCACTCGATCCACCCTAACTCCTCGAAAAAGGCCAGCACACCCTTGATGTTGCTGACGATCTCTCGGAGAGTACCTTGGTTTCCGAAGTACTTGGCCCTGTATGTGGCGACCTCAGGGCAGTTTAGTAGCAAAGGGGGTACTAAGCCGCGGGCCACTTAATGTATCACTGATGATTGTTTTAAAGAAAGTGTTAAAATTTAAAAATTCATTAAAAAAAGAACCATGAAAAATTATTTTATTTTAGTTTTTTCAAAAATTCTTCATGCCTGCTTTCGTTGTGAATTCAGAAAATGGAGTTTCTAATCCGTGACCCCAAATATGACGTAAAATGTAAACACGTCTGATCATAGCTGAGGATAGATAGAATTTAGCGTATTTATTATGAAATCTTTGAACAGCTATTTCTCTTGAACTATTGATTTTTGGGGAAAGTTGTAGAACAAAAGTTATCCATTATTATGGGTACTTTAACACCCTTTCGGCTTAGTACCCCCTTTCCAACTAACCTTGTATAAATTTTGTCAAAAAGTCGACTTAGGTATTCCTCAAATAAAAGTTATCCGAGTTTGGTAAAATTGACTCTTAGATTATAAATGCGTTTTGTAACTCAAACATGCCGTGCGTATGTTAGTATCTTTGTAACGGAGGTAGAATGTATCTCATGTTGCATCCTAGATTAGAACATAACATACTGTTCATCTCAGAAAACTAAGGTCTACACGCACATTACGGAGCCGCTGCTAAAGTTTTCAAAAGAAGTAGTTATATCTCAACACTTTTTTTTCGTTTATGGCCTCTGAGCCGATGTCGGTTGAATAACCAACATCATGTTGTGACGACAGCGCAGCGAAGTGAACCGATGAACTTTGTACTTTGTAATAGATACTAACAAAAAGTGAACAAAATTAGTAATTGAAGTAAAAGTGTTAGCTCATTGAGCGTCAGCTTAATATGACATTAAACTTAAAGCCGGATTAGGTCTCTGCATTAAGTAAAGCCCTTTGAAACGACTTTAATCTCTTACTTTAACATGCCAATAGTAAAGACGCTCGAATTTTATCAAACCTTCGAAAATATAACGAACTAGCGACCCGCCCCGGCTTCGCACGGGTGCAATGTAGATACTAATGTGGGGCATATAAACCTTCCTCTTGAATCACTCTATCTATTGCTGAAAACTGCATTAAAATCCGTTGCGTAGTTTAAAAGATCTAAGCGTACAGACAGCGAGAGCGACTTTGTTTTTATACTATGTAAAGATAAAGTCACGATAAAAACACTATTTGAAAGAAAGTATAATTAATAACTGTCTTGTTGGTCGAGTGGTCGCAAGCACGACTGCTGAGCCTGGGGTCCTGTGTTTGATCCCCAGGTCGGGCAGTGTTAATAGATTTTTCCATTAGGAATTTCTTAGTAGCATCCTGGGTTTGGATTTGTGCCCGATTAATGGCAATAGGCTCGCCCCCTATTACTTGGGACTTAAACATAACTGGCGAAACGAGAGTGTACCAAAAACAGCTCTGCCGACCCTTCGGGAAATAGAAGGCGTGATGTTATGTTATGTGTAATTAATAAAGCAATCCCAAATCGCACGAAGTAATAAAAAATACTCGAAATGTACCGCAAAACAAGAGCCCTCTTATTCAGAGATTATTCTAACAACAAAAATCAACTAGTAACACAGTTTTCTTTAAGGAAATACGATAAACCACGCAATCCCAAATACCACGAAGTGACAGAAATATTCCAAAAGAACCGCAAAACAAGAGCCCAATCATTCACAGGTTAATCTAACGTGAATGGTTCAAGACATCCCGAAGTTATTGTGATGATTTTTCCATTATCTTTGCTGACATACATTTTCCTTATGAGCGGGAAGTGGGGGGAACTCACTGGGAGGTGCAAAAGTGGGAACGAAGCGTCGTGAACACAAATCATGGTTGTTCACTTAACGCTGACGGTACTATGGGTCTGTTTTGCGATTGGAATTTATGCTCGAGTTATGTTTAAGGTTTATTATGGCTTAGTCTTTCGGTGTAAGTGTACGTAGGTGTACTAAATCTGTAAATATAAAAGGAGAAACTGACTGACTGATCTATGAACGCACAGCCTAAGCCGCTGGAGTTAGAAAATTTTAATTTTGATAGTAGGTACCTTTTATAAAGCAGGCAACCACTAACGAACGATTTTTGAAAATTTCGCCCCCAAAGTGTCCACCCCTTTAGGGGTGAAACTTTGTATGAAAAAAATCGCGCAAGCGAAGCTACGGGCAAACGTTAGTCATGTACTCGTATAGTTAGACCTAAAATTAAAAAAAAAATGCACTTCAATGCACAGACCGCTGCATCAAATTGGGTACCACCCTTTTTCGCAAAAGCATGCACCGCAACCCCGGCAGCATTGAGTACCACCGTGATAACTTTGGAAACTCTTATAATGTTCCGTAGTACTTATAGTTTTATTAATGTAATAGGCATTCATGTAGGCCGCTATATGAATACCTATATAAAAATTGTATCTACTAGAAGTTCTAGGGTGCATTAGGAGAGCTTCCACAAGATATCAGGAGGTTAACCAATATATTGTTTCAGTCCGTCTGTATTTTACATTGTCTGTTTTATTGCTATGAACAAAGAGATACAGTGTTTGACAACATTTTGGATGTAACATTGTAACTGCCATTCTCTCAAACTAATAACAATTTCGCTTTTCTCTCGATAATTCGCGTACAAAATCAACACATCACCCTCAAAAACATCAACCCTTAATAGTAACATGAAAACGTAAGATAAATAATAAGTAAGAAATACAAAAACTGCGTGCAGATAGAGGAAAATAAATAATGAGAGAAATCGCTGTTGGGGGAATTACCTCTTTGCTGCAAATAAAGATAAATTGATTTCTGTCAGTACTCTGTGCCTTTAGCTACCTTTTACTTCTTTTACCTTTTGCTAGAACATTGTCGGAAGTCTACGTTGCTCATAATTCTTAATGAAATGTACGTGAACAATGTAGATTTTTCCTAGAACCTTTCAGTTAAAGTCAAGATACTTTATTATTTATTATAGTTCAGTACCTAGTTATAAAATCACGTCGCGCTTGTCTGGGTTTTATGTTGGAAGACAAATACTCCTCATATTATATGACTTCGAGTAGGCAAATACGATACTTTCATGTATTTTGCAGTACACCAAATGTTTAGAATTAAATTCATCAACTATAACATAACATCACGTCAGTATTCCCCGAAGGGTTGGGTAAAGGTGTATAGTAACACCCTCATTTCGCCGTTATGTTTAAGTCCCATGTAATAGGGGGCAAGCTTATTACCATCAACTATCTAACCTTAAAATGGAAATATGAACAAGTTAAAATGGTTTGACATATTAATAAATCTTATACACACGTGTTTAAGACATTATAATTAAAAGTTTCAACTTACGTAAGATAAAATTAATTTATTACAGTTGTTTATGACTTTACCCAAGTTTCTCATTACCCATTTATTTTCGTTAATTCTACGTGAATGAGTTGAACTAATGGACTGAACAAAAGTGGAAATTTTGAAGTTAAAAAAATAAATCCCGGCCACAAACAAATAAAAAAAGTAAAACAAAAAAGTTACCCTTTCTATTTTTAAAACGTTGAAGCCATAACATAACACTTCCGAAAACAAAATGTTTACCAAACCTGCAATGTGACGGTGTGCCCTATTACGTAAAAAGCACTAACCGTTTACCTTTGTAACGTGCTTATAAACTTTTAACTGAAAATCTCTCAAAATCTCACAGAAAATCTGGAAATAGAGGACATAATTCTAAAACTAAACGATTTAATTCACGGGTGGTTCGGCTGTACCCTGGCTCTTGTCCAAAAAGTATTGTCGATTGAACTAATGCCCTGAGGTTGGGCAGACAAAATGCATTTGGAAGATCTTTTCCGCTTCGTATCGTATTATGTTATGACATCTATTCTGCAGATGTTCGTACAGAATTTTAGTAAGACGGTTTCGGAACTTGCGTCTACTTACCTAGTTCGCTGTTTTACTTTATAATCAAAGATCGGATAATCGGATGCATATATATCTAAAGTACGCTACGAAAGTACGGAAAGAAAAATCCCGATATCACAGCATTGCATAACTAATCGAATGTATATAATTACTTGAAGTCAATTTTTAACCCCTAATGCAAATATGTGTGTATAAGATCCCACTATAGAACGACCTTCACCGAGCTGGTTGATGGATGAAAAGTAGGTATTTTATATCAAATTAAATATGTCAATAAATATATTGCAAATGGGTTGACTAAAAAATGTCCATGATTAATAAAAAACTTTTCTCTGGTTTGGTTAATAGACAAATTCCAAACCAATCGAAAGTATGAAGCCTATAGAATATGAAAACGTTAGGTTGACTATTATTTTCCCATCACAGCTCTTGGGTAGGCAGGTATAAACACAGCTCGGTGAAGGTCGTTCTATAGTGGGATCTTGGACTAGTGTCTGTCTGTGTTAGTTAAAAAAAAGTAAAAAATATGCATCCAATTCTAGGTAAATATGATTCTACAGAACACTAAATTTGACGATCCCGGAATCGCGGGATTTTTTCTATGCAAAAGTGCATTCCATATTAGCCAACCATGAACTTTAGGTAAATCTGCATCCGATTATCCGATCTCTGTTATCATGCAGTGCATACAACTCCTCACAAAACCGCTTGTTTAGATTTCGTATGCTGTGCTCATATTCACCTATCATCTTAGCGCACCACAGCTATGTCCCTACGGATATTATGTCTTATACTAAGGCAACACTAATCCGGTTTTGACGATAATTCGTCTTGTCGCCGGTTACGTGCACGAATCTTCGGATTACCATTATGCATGTAGAGTGCTCGCAAGCGGCAAGTAACTTGTGCAATGGAATTATCAGCTTCCACTCAAGTGCAAAGCACACCTCATATCTGTGTGCAAGCTACTTGTATAGTAGTGGCGGTTTGACACTTACATCTAGTGATCCTTAAAAAAATCTAGGTACAGTCGCCGGTACGTAACTTGGAAAGGTTTTGGCGTAGTAGGAGTAAGGTCGCGCACGTACACTTAGTGCAACAAAAAAATGGTCACTTTTATTGCTTGTCATTATTCTATGGTTATTGCCATAATTTATTTTTAAACATGTCTGTTTAGAAGAAAGAAAGGAGAGGAATTCTCTTATCTACTCTTGCCAAGTTACGTGCCGACTATAAGTACTTATTTTATTCCGAAATCAACGGTCACATATTTCCTGTGACTTGATTTTAGCAGGTACCAGTAAAATTAACTTAAGCTGGTGTGTGCCACCAATATCTTCCACCAATACTCACTGATGAGTAAGAGTCATGGGAGCGTGTGATTAACTACGATTACAGTTCTGTGATTCGGATACAAACGATACAAAGGCAACCCTTTGGTTAGAAGTACGGAATAACAGCAATAATGCTTTAAATGATTTTCATTCTGTGAACGTAAATCAATATTTGACTTTAAACAATTCGGTAATTGACTACTTTAAAAAAATTGTAAGAATGTAATTTAATTTTTATTATAACATATTAACAAAAATAAAACCGACTTCAAATGGTCAATCTCCGAAGTTCTTCATCAGATCTTCACCAAATTTAAATGGGACCATTTCGAAAGAATACTCTTTCAAACAAAAAAATAATCATTAAAATCGGTTCACAATTAGCAAAGATATCGCGGAAAAAACATACAAAAAAAAAACATGCAGTCGAATTGAGAACCTCCTCCTTTTTGGAAGTCGGTTAAAAAGGAATAGAAAGAAAACGATCATTGAAAAAATAAATAAAATCAATCTAAAAATGGAGGAGATACATGTTTTTCAAGTTTTTAAATGGCGCATTTTCTGTCCTTGTCGCACGAAACGGATATTGTACGGAGTAATGACAAGTTACTATGAAGCTTATGAATAACGACGTCATCGTGCAATAGTGCGGTCTCTGTCTAGTTAACAATTTGAAATCGTTTATAACTTGGGCATTTTATTATATTTCATTGTTTTTTTGATTGTTCCTTTGTTTTATGTAAAAGTTTCAAGAAAATTAATAATAAACATATTGTCTACTACCCAATTATTGGAATAAGGAATACATTCTACTTATTGTTTACCTTGATTTATTTAATTTAAAAAAAAATACAAAACGCAGGCATATTGTGGATTTACGTTCTGCGAAACTAAATGTTCTCTGGAAATTTTGGAATTTTAATCCCGTTCGCTAAATTCTTGCACCAAAATTATTTCGAATATGCTTGCAGAATTTGCGGTAGTACAATGCAGGTGAACTGAACACCTTTTGTAGTTGTTTAAATTGGTAGATTTGTCATTTAGCCCTAGCATAGTGGCGTGCATTGCATATAGGTAGGGTGGCCATCCGTCCGGGTTTCCCCGGATTTGTCCTAGTTTAGAGGGCATCCGGGGAGCTTCCGGGCGGGGTTTCATTTGTAGTCCGGGTTTAAAAATTTAGTCTTGGGCCGCCCGCGACACACGCACTGTGCCCGCACGCCGCGACATTTTCAACTGTTTTTTATTACACTATGTTTAAATAGACCTGTTGACATGTCCGGGTTCTGGGCTCTAAAATTTTCACGTGTCTTGTCCTGGTTGCCAAATTTTAGAGATGGCAACCCTACATATAGGAAGTTAAACAGTGCCTACCTCATAAGATTTAATTAACTACTCCATCTTTAACTATTACTATAAATAAAATAAGCGTGTATGGCTATGATTTCTTTCGGTCAGAATCGTATTGAAATGGGCTTAAGCGTACAATTGATAGGCGGCATCGCTAGTGCCTGCCTACCTAGTCCGAAAACCAATGCACGCCACTGATATAGATACCACTAACTGACGTCCGCGGCTTTGCTCGTGTGATATGTGGATATAAAGTATCATTATGTCCTTCTCCGGGTGTCTAAGTAACTTTAGGATATCGGCATTGCCCAGTAGCTGTGGAGGACTGATGGCAGCCGCTCCGTGTAAAATACTGGTATTCAGCCGCATCTGGTTAGACTGGAAGCTGACCCCAAACATACTTGGGAAAAGGCTAGGACAAATAATGTCCTTCTCCCGGTTCAGGCTATCTCTATGCTCAGTTTTATCAAAATTGGTGTAGGTAGTAGTTTAGTCGTTAATGAGTATCAAACAGACAGACAGACAAAGTCACTTTCACGTGTATATTATTAGTGATCTGTGAAAAAATGTTCATGTATTATTTTGATATTAGGCATGTACTGCCGCACTCAGAAATGTTTAACCGTTAGTTAAGCGTCTCCTTAGTAGAGATTTAACTATGAAACCTCTACTAAGGAGTTGCTTAAGTAACCGTTACACGTCTCTGAGTGCAGCAGTTAGTTCCTAATATTTATTGTAATAATATCAATAATATTAACATGAATGCAAGCTAGCGTAATCAGCCAATTAGTGTCCCACTACTGGGCATGGGCCTCTTTTCAGAATGAGAAAGGTTTAGGTCTTAGTTTACCACGCTGACCTGGTGCGGATTAGAAAACTACAACACCATTGAGAACTTTTTGGAGACCTTTAGATGTGCAGGTTTATTCACGATATTTTACTTCGCTGTCTTGTCACCGCCGGGGTGCCAGCTGTTTTAGAACCCAATGGCTTGACCAGACGGAATGACCATAATGCCTTGGAAGGTAGGTAGGCCTTTGGTGTGGGATGCAACATGTGTCGACACCCTTGCGCCATCCCATCTTCCTAGCACGGCGGGCTGTGCTGGGGCGGCTGCTGCAGGTGCGGAAAACCTCAAACGGCGCAAATACTCCAATCTTTTTGGGTCTTATATGTTTGAGCCGTTTGGTGTTAAAACACTAGAGCCATGGGGTCCGAGTGCCCACTTAGTTTTTCGCGACATCGCCAAGCGGTTAGTAGACTCTTCACGTGACCATAGGGCTGGCCTATATTTTGGCCAAAGAATCAGCATTGCCATACAACGTGGCAATGCTGCCAGCCTTTTGGGCACTTTTCCTGTTGACAGCGATGCGGACGAATTTTTTGATGCCCTTTGATTGTTTTACTTTATATTTGTATTATAGTAGTTAAGATTCATATTGTATAGGTATATTAGGATAATGCTGTTAACCACAATTAATAATCAAACTCTGATTCCGCATACAAATTAGATAAGTCAGAGATACGGGCCGGGATCGAACACAGACCCCCGCGCTTAGAAGGCAAGCGTTCAATACCTACCTACGTACCAAATCCAACTGCCTAAAATGTCAACGTCACCTGCAACGCGGTCCATTCACGCTTACCGCCAAAGCTCTGACGGCTGACAGATGGCACGACCGCACGGTAACGGACTGAAAGGACTAGCTCAGCGGTCACCAAGCTGCTAGGTCTGTGACGTCACTCCTTTAAGAGAAGTCAGGCTTTAGTAAACTGTGATAAGCTGAGGCTTAGTTGCACAAAATGACTGCTTATTGTTATTGTCAAGTTAAAATCAACCGTAACATTAACTACTACGTGTTAACGTTATAAAATTAAAAATATATTATAACTAGCGACCCGCCCCAGCTTCGCACGGGTGCAATGTAGATACTAATGTGGGGCATATAAACCTTCTTCTTGAATCACTCTATCTATTGCTGAAAACTGCATTAAAATCCGTTGCGTAGTTTAAAAAATCTAAGCGTACAGACAGCGGCATAGTGACTGTTTTATACTATGTAAAGATTATAAAAAATACGTCATTTGATCCGTTTCTGCCTTGTTGGTCTAGTGATCTTGGTCTTGTTGGTAAGCGCGACTGCTGAGCATGGGGTCTTGGGTTCGATCCCCAGGTCGGGCAAAGTGTTATTGGGTTTTTCCATCAGGAATTTCTCAGTAATAGCTCGGATTCTGGATTTGTGCCCGGTTTATGGCAATAGGCTCGCCTCCTATTACATGGGACTTAAACATAACTGACGAAACGAGGGTGTACTAGAAACACCTCTGCCGGACCCTTCGGGGAATACAAGGCGTGATGTTATGTCATTTGACAGCTGGTTAACAATATTTAACTATAACAAGCATCCTTTTTATACTGTGAAACGCCATTTTAAATTTAATTACAGATACAAGACAAAATATAGTATGGCTATGTAAGCTGAACGACGATATTCAGCGAGTTCACATGGAAACAATTCACAAATAACTATAGGTACACTACAAAAAACCGAATTATGAAATCTCAGTAAAACTTCTCGAATATTCGAATAAAGGAACTTTGCATTATTTAAATTTTATTCAACGTTGTGGGCGAAATCTCGTGAATATTGCAGTGCAACGCGTGTTGTAGCCGATTTCCTTGCACCGTGCGGTCGGATATTATTCGCCCAGTCCTCACAGGAATGCTGAATAAAAGATAGACCTTAATTAGTACACATGCACTTTTTGTTTTCATCACGTAGAAGGATATTGCAGTTCCGTTGTTAGTAACTTTTCTTTGAGAATGAGTTTTTCTTCTATACCAGGCCAGCCAAAGGCCTGCTTTTTTTTGTCGTTGGAAAATCCTCGTGTTTGTCCCTCGCCCGGGAAAGGCGAGGGGGTCTGACGGACTCTTACCGGTGTCCTTCCTTTTAACCTAAGGCCGGGGTCACGGTATTCGTAACCCTGGCAGGCCAGACTAAGGCCTAACAAAATCCTTCCCATTCTGAAAAGAGACCTACCCAGTAATGAGTTTCTTCTTCTTTTAGTGTGGTTAGTGAGTAACCTGGTTGCAGAGTTTATGCCGCCTATGGGCCTCTGACTTGGCTTCACATGCCTTCGAGAAATATCTCTCAGGCACGCTAGTTTCCTCACGATGTTTTCCTCCACCATTTTTAAGCAAGTGATAATTATACAATACGCACATGAATCTGAAAAGTCAGAGGTGCGTGCCTTAGGTTCGAACTCGAAACCTATGACTTGGCAGTCCGACAGTCACACCACTAGGCTATCACTGCTGTTAGTAATGATGATCAGTAATGAGATGATTATGTTATGTTGAAAATCAGCGCTGTTGGTGTAACACGTTGGGATAATTAGTCCCAATGCTGCCACAACACAGCATTATGCTGAGTGATGACCCATTCACATTCGAATGCGACGTATTTCTAAGGTGTGTTATGTACTGTGCTTATTAAGTATTTTTTAGGTAATTGTTACACCTTTTGGCATTATATTAGTGGATTAGTATATTTATTTATTTATACTTCTATGCACTATTGTGGTACATAAGGCGGACTTAATGCCATAAGGTATTCTCTACCAGTCAACCTTAGGGTTAAAAAGAAAAGCATCAAAATACGTAGGTACAGGAAAAAGATGAGTTGACAATTTTGGACTGAATATATCAGGAAATCAAAAGTTAAATATAAATTACATAAAATACATATATACAAATAATAAAATATATAGATATTACAATATATATGTATATAAATTACAAAACGTTATGAAAAACTTAATGCAATTATGACGAAGAATAAATTAGATGATTAGCAGTGCAGCGACTTCAAGTAGTGTTTCCTAACTTTGCGTTTGAAGGAGAATTTACTAGGAGCTTTTTTAATATCAAGGGGGAGCACGTTCCAAAGTTTAATTGCTGAGACAGCGAAGGAGTTAGAAATGAAACCTGTGCGATGGGAAGGTATTTCGAGAAGTAAATTTTCAGAAGCACGAAGGTTGCGATTGTGAGAATTGCCCAACACTTGAAAATATATTTTCAGATAATCAGGAGCACATGAATCGTTCATAATGGAGAAGAGCATACAGAGAGATCTGAGGGATCGTCTCTGGCGGATAGGCAGCCATTTAAGCTGAGAACGGTAATGAGAAATGTGATCATATTTACGAAGTCCGAAAATAAAACGTATGCAATTGTTTAGGAGACGATCCAATTTGTTCAGAAGTTCTTGGGATAAATCACAGTAACAAACATCTGCATAATCAATTACTGGGAGCACAAGAGACTGGACCAAAAGGGTTTTAGTGTTAGATGGGAGGAAATGCTTAAACCTATAGAGAGATCGCAGTATGGCCGTGACGCTCTGGCTAACTTGAGTGACCTGCTTGTTCCAACTTAGCCTATCGTCAATATGCAAACCCAAATCCTTTAAGTGAGGTGAGAGAGGAATTATTGTATGGTTGAATATTATCGGCATAAGATGTTGAATATTAATATTTTTTAAGTGGAACGAGCTACCTACAATCATTGCTTGACATTTACTTACACTTACGGCAACTCCGAATTTACTAGACCAATCATCGATCATGTGTAAGTCAGCGTTGAGGCTGGAAATACAGTTGTCGATGTTGCTGATGTCAGTTTGAGCGTAAAGTTGCAAGTCGTCCGCATACAAATGGTAAGAGCATTTGAGAATCTTGGTAATGGAATTAATAAATAAAGAAAATAACAGAGGAGAGAGTATACCGCGTTGCGGAACACCAGCTACCAAGTCACACCAGTCAGAAAATTCCTGACCAACACGTACTGCCTGCTGGCGACCACGAAGATATGAAGAGAATCAATCCCGTGAAGACGACGAGATCCCTATTTGTGCTAAAATGGCGAGGAGAATATCATAATCAACGGTATTAAAATTATTGGAAAAGTCTATTAAAACCAATACCGTTAGCTTTGAATTCTCCATGCCGAACCTGATGTCTTCGGATACTTTAAGCAGGGCAGTGGATGTACTGTGTCCAGGACGAAAACCGGATTGAAAAGATGATAACAAATTATTTTTAAAAACGTAGGAAGAATTTTTTTTATGGGCAACTGCTTCTAAGATTTTGGACTGAAAAGGAAGAATAGAAATTGGCCTGAAGTGGTTAGCTAGACTTCCTCACTTCCTTTTAGTTAAACTTATATCTATTTCCATGTTGAATAAATTGGTTTTCTTTCTTTCTTTCTATGTTATGACTACCTTGTTGGTCTAGTGATCACAACTGCGACTGCTGAGCATGGGGTCCTGGGTTTGATCCCCAGGTCGGGCATCGTTATTGGATTTTTCCATTAGGAATTTCTCAGTAACAGCCCGGGGTCTGGATTTGCGCCCGGTAAATGGCAATAGGGTCTCCCCCTATTACATGGAACCAGTGGCATGCATTGGTTTTCGGATAAGGTAGGCAGGCACTAGCGATTGCGCCTTTCAATTGTACACTTAAGCTCATTTCAATACGATTCTGACCAAAAGAAATCATAGCCATACACGCTTATTTAACCGACTTCCAAAAAGGAGGAGGTTACTATGTTCGTCTGTATGTATGTTTTTTTTTTTTTTTTTTGTGTATGTTCATCGATATTTTCGCCAATTGTGAACCGATTTTGATGATTCTTTTTTTAATGGATAGGGTATACTTCGAAGTTGGTCCCATTTAAATTTGGTGAAGATCTGATGAAGAACTTCGGAGATAGACAATGGAACTCCTCAATGACGAACAGTACGCATATTGTGATGATGTGATTATGTTACGAGCAGCGTCTTTAGTAGGTCCAACCTAGTTTTAATTAAGGCCACTAAAATGAAAAAAATAAAAACTTTTTTACAAAAAATGTAAACCGACTTCAAAAAAGAATAAAATAATTACCATATAAAATTAACAGTTTCAGAAGTCGGTGCCTTCAATTTGGTTCAGCGTGGATCAGCACCGACTTCTGAAACTGTTAATTTTATATGGTAATTATTTTATTCTTTTTTGAAGTCGGTTTACATTTTTTGTAAAAAAGTTTTTTTTTATTTATAGTAATAGTTAAATATGGAGTAGTTAATTAAATCTTATGAGGTAGGCACTGCTTAATTACCTGTATGCAATGGACGCCACTGCATGGGACTTAAACATAACTGGCGAAACGATGAAGTATTAAAAACACCTCTGCCGAACCCTTCGGGGAATACTTACAAGGCGTGATGTAATGTTATGTTATTATGCTGCTCTTTACCTTTGCTAGTAGCGACACCAAGAACTCTCATGATATACTGATGGTCCTAAACCTTACTTACATCGCCACAAAACACACAGCTTGCCGTAATAGCGTGTGTAATTAGTAATTAACACGTACTTCCCCATGTTTTTCGTACCCTCATTTCTTGTTAGGTTAGGGTAGAATATTAATAGGCTTAATTTAGCATCTCGACGCCAGTATTTCTTGATTAAGGCATGGTCAAATATGTTTTGTTCTGCCATCAATGAAGGTACATAACATAGAGGTGTTCGTGTTTTCATATCTTGAAGGAAAATTAATACTTATGATATTCTGATTTCCAGAAAAAAACTTGAATTATTTATTCTGAAAGAAAAATAATATTATAATTATCCTAATATAAAACTGTACACTAAATAAAAGGGCGTCAAAATATTTCTCCACATCACTATCAACTGCTAACGTGTCCAGAAGACTGGCAGCATTGCCACGTTGTATGGCAATGCTTTGGCAAAAGTAAAGGCGGACTTTCGAGTCACGCTAATTAATTTAACCCAAGTAGATAGGTATACCTAATTCAAAGATATGAACAATGAATACCACAGAACAATGGATAACATGGTGGCAGAAATAATATATAGAAACTGTTAATTATAGACATGAAGTTAGTTTAAGTAAAGACTTGTTGCATCTAGCCAAAGTCATTAACGAACACCAAACCCTTAAACCAGAACTTGAGTCTGAAGTTACTAACAAGTTACCTAGAACAGTTGAAGCGAATTCACCAGTTAACAATTATAAGTTCTACCCAAAGACATCTAAACCGTCAGAGTTACAAAATCCACCGCTGCAGCGCTGCAAGTGGAAAAGCGATGCGGCCGAAGTTCCTAGACTAGATTGCGATCGCGAAAGACTGCGCCGAAATTGAATTTCACCCAAATCTCAATATCGGATAATCGGCTCAGGCAAACGTGTTGGCGTGAATGCAATCTCGGTGCCACTCCGACTAGATTTGCTACTTCTCACATCTAGTTTCTATCTCTGCGTACGAAAAGATAGAAATAAACTCGGTATTTGGTAATGCCAAGCCAAGTAGGCACTTATTTAAATGTATTTCTTTCGAACATTGGTAAATATCAACGGTGGTGGTTGTCTTCAGAGTATTAGGATTAAAGATAGAATTACGAGGAGCGTTCAATATATTCTCGGTATCGGCATAAAAAAACGTAAATGTAATTAAAATTATTTATATTTTTCAATATAATCCCGCATTACAATGCATTTATTACATCTTGAAATTCTCATACTTAGGTACCTACTCGAAGAAATAGGATAAGATAACAAAAGTGATAAAGATCATTTTTATGAGTCCGGGAACCATCGGCTCATACGTAGGTATAGCCAGATGGCTTCCCACAGTGAATGACAACGACGAACACGACAAGTACCAAAGCCAACTGAAGCAAATTCCAGAAAGTACGTAGGTACCTTAGCCGCCTAAAATAAAAAAATAAAAGACAAATTATTAGAAGATCTACGCCATACTTAGGCGATGGTCTTGCTCACTGGGTTAATTCACAGCTTTCCAGAAACATTTGCCAATATTTTGCCAGAAACATTCAACAATTTCCACCCAGAACTAACTTATCACTTTGTCACAAGGCTTATTTAAGTACCACAGCATAATAGGCAGTGTGCCAACTGACATGATAAATGGAAATCCTCATAACGACGTATGAAAAACCTTTCGACGTATTTCTACAGCTTCCAACAAACGCGGCTGGCTCGCGTCCACACGCGCCCACTATGCAAAATTTCCGTTCTACGCCCAGCAAAAGCAATTTCCTTGGACTGTTTGTTCTCTATCCATCACGTTTCTTACAGTGCTACAAAGACGGCTTTGTTCTCGATGTCCAGTGTCGCATGCGAGTAAATTATCGAGACATGTTTTACGAACGAAGCGATCAACGTCAGTAAGCGGATTCCAATTTTAAAATCGTTTCGTCGGTTTCGTGCTGTATTTAAATTTAGGTAATTGAAAACGTTTATTCTGGGTGAAGGGCAAAAATTTTAATACAGTATGAATAAAACTTTGTAATAACTATATAATTATATTTCATAACTTACGAATAATAAGTTAATTTAATGGCATAAGCTTAACAATATTATTACCCAATTTATATCTGCTTTGAGCGAAATTTTGGTAACATTGTACTTGTGAAACTTGAAATTAAATTAATAAACATGAACACAAGTGGGAGGAAACACGGTGTTCCTTAAAATATACGCAATAAAATCTCTCGTAACCGAACATAAAACAAAAACTTTGAAGTGCTTGGGCCTTCCCCGAGGTCTTGTTCAACAGAAACCAACCTCAAATCATAATAAAATAAAAAACAAGAGAATAAACCTCCTATAAATCTAGCAGAAAGGACGTATTAACTCATTCGTTTGATAAAAGCGAGGGAAATCTTAGAAAAACCCTTGAAAAATGGCGCGAAAAGTTTGCACAATGCAGACGACGGCGACACGACGTCAAGATCAAACCCAAGACATTATTCACCGAGATATAAGATGTCAAGACGAATTTAACACGGACGGCGAATCGTTAATTATTCTCTTTAGTAGTGGTGTGCGATTATGGAATATTTGCATGGTTAATCGACTAATTACTGGATAGTGATATTGCCTACTATTATAGACATAGTTCTGTAGGTGTGATGATTAAAAGCCGAAGTGAGGTTAGGTGTATCCAGCCAGGACTAGACCCCTAAAGACCTTGGGATAAATGCGATGCGGTTAGGTAATGCCTGAAACCCAGACTCGTGTTAGATTGACATGATAACATGGAATAATGCTCCAACAGCAATAACAGTAATAATTTAATAACCGTCAGACTGCTATGTCATAGTTCTCGAGTTCGAACCCAAGGCACGCACCTCTGACTTTTCGGATTTATGTGCGTATTGTATAATTATCACTTGCTTAAAAAAGCGGTGAAGGAAAACATCGTGAGCAAACCGGCATGCCTGAGAGATATTTCTCGACGGCATGTGAAGCCAAGTCAGAGACCCATGGGTGGTATAAACTCTGACACCAGGTTAGTCACTAACCACACGAAAAGAAAAAGTAATAACGAAATGGATTGGTTATACACTTATAGATTTTTTCACGGCACTAGACACGGCCCAACAACAAACAACACAAAAAGAAACACAACCCGCCCGAAGGCCCGAAAGTCTGACAACCAGTCTAACCTTAAGATATCGGCGTTGCCCAGTAACTGGGCTGCGGAGGTCTGATGGCAGTCGCTACGTGTAAAATACTGGTATTCCACCGCATCTGGTTAGACTGGACGCTGACCCAAACATAATTTGGAAAAGGCTAAGAGAAAAAAGACACGACAGAACGAAATGAGATGACGATTCCGAGCACCTTACATTTCTAAACGAATAATTCCAAATAACCCTTTTCAAAAATTCAACAATCTATCTCGCTAATACTTCGTAACAGTCCCTTAATAGGAATACAATGCATTTAATTCCCAAAGGAACATTCGCTGTCTAAACTGACCCATTTCATTTCAGGCATTCCTTTCCGATAGACTAAATTCGTAGGGTTGGGCCCGACAGATATTTATGGGCCCACCAATTGATCTATTTCAGGGTTTTTATCATTTAATCTTAGAAATTTTACCTTCTGCGGTCAGAATTGCCGTAATATAAATTTTTGGTGTAATATTTCAGCCGGTTTAATTAATTTGTTAATTTTCGCTTACACTTGAAATAAGACTAGTCTTGCAAAATGTTTTCAGTTTAAACAATGAAGAATGTATTATTAAAAGCAAAAAAATACAATCGTATTTGTTTTCTTGGTCGTACATTGAATTCCCATTAAACATTTAAAACAATTTCCATTTCATAATTCAAATAATAACGACGACGCCTAATTGACTAAAATAATAAATGGAGTCAGCCTATTCGAAAGAGAATTCGTATATTTAAATTGAGGAAAGATTCCGAAATCAATTCCGAACAGGCACGAATTATCGAAAACTTTTCACAGTCGCGCCAACTCGTAATAATTCACGGCGCTCCGAAACACTGATACGCCAAAACTTGGTACCGATAGCAAACACCTGACTTCTGCCAACTCCATCGTTTGTTACCGCAAACTGTTCTTTCCGAGTATTCAAATACCCGCCCTCAATAATGAGACGCAATGCGGTAGCCGTGGGATACGAGCTGGGCATTGGACGTTCAGTATTTGAAAAACCCGCTCTGACAAAACAAAAACACAGGTAGGTACACTGTTTCACAATCGATGGGAATTCCTGCCTGAACCACGAAACATTTTGTGGAAAAAAATTCGCAATTTTGGTGAAACTAGCCGCGAACTTCGTTGTTTCCTAACTTTTGATTGGGTAACTTGATTGTGCGCGTGTTAAAAAATAAAAGTATGGTATCCTGTTGTCTATGGGACTACTTCGCGTAGGTATCTGGTATCAAGGTGAATATTTTGATGGAATTTCTCTTTAAGTATTGTGTAAAGCGGACTTTACATTCACGATTGTAACGTTACGCTTGCGATAAGAAAATAATAATTATGTTTATACAAGATTAGTCGGAAAGGGGGTACTAACCCAAAAGGGTGTTAAAGTACCCATAATAATAGATATCTTTTGTTTTACAACTTTCCCCAAATGTCATTAGTTTAAGAGAAATAGCTGTTCAAAGATTTCATAAAAAATACGCTAAATTCTGTCTATCCTCAGCTACGATCAGCTGTGTTTATATTTCTGGTCATATTTGGGGTCACGGATTAGAAAAAAATTAAATAAAAATCATTTAGCATGTTTTTTTTTACCATCATGATCATCTTCCTGCCCTGGTCCCAAGTTACCTGGGGTCGGCGCAATATGACTTTTTTTCCCAAATTTTAAAATTTTAACACTCTTTAAAACAATCATCAGTCATACATTAAGTGGCCCGCGGCTTAGTACCCCCTTTCCGACTATCCTTGTATACTTAATATCACGCTTGTATACCCCGAAGAATTGGGCAGAGGTATAGGTATAGTAACATCCTCATTTCGCCATTATGTTTAAGTCCCAGTTCTATTTATATGACTGCATTTAATCCCTAAAGGATATGATTGGCCCCTAAAGTGTTTTACCTGCCCCTGCTCTCTATTTCCCATTTTATACGCCAAAAAAATCAGCACCAAGAAAACCTTTTCCATATAACCTTCCACATAAACTTCCGTATGTTCATTCTTCATATACGAACTGACGCATCTCGCACTCTCTACATAAAATTTATAGTAACTTCATAATTTAGGGAGTGCGGTCGCTCGCGGCTCGGTTGGTACGCAAGTCATTTACGAGCATTTTCACGGCATCTGAAGTGTCAAACGCACGTAGTTGATATTCATGACGGCGGCGGTTGGCACGCACCGCACGTACCCACGATAATCCGGACTCCCCAACGTTGGCCCGATAATATCGCCGCATATGAAGCCACAGATTGCCGCCGTTCAATTTCGTCGTGTTCCTTACGCATATTTTTTTACGATTCCGCGGAACTATTCCGTCGAATCATCGAGATATATGACACAGTTTGCGAGATTTATGCGGTAACTTGATATACTCGGATGGAGGTATGGTTTCCATGCAAATATCTCACATATTTGAAGGAAAAATATAGAATTTATCTACCTACTCATATCCTGTATACAAGGTTAGTCGAAAAGGGGGTACTAAGCCGCGAGCCACTTAATGTATCACTGATGATTCTTTTAAAGAAAGTGTTAAAATTTCAAATTTCGATGAAAAAAAACATGCAAAATTATTTTTATTTTACTTTTTTCAATAACTCTTATCCCTGCTTTAGTTACGAATTCAGAAAATGGAGCTTCTAAACCGTGACGCCAAATATGACCTAAAATATGTATAAACACAGCTGATCATAGCTGAGGATAGATAGAATTTAGCGTTTTTTATGAATTCTTTAAGCACCTATTTCTCTTAAACTAATGACTTTTGGGGAAAATTGTTGAACAAAAGTTATCCATTATTATAGGTACTTTAACACCCTTTCGGCTTAGTACCCCCTTTCCGACTAACCTTGTATACAGGAAAAAAATAAAGTATTAAGGGTGTAATTGTGAATCAGGTTTCAATGGTGCCTATGGGCGTTGCCCGGGACTCATATTATGCGCAATTAGAAACGTTAACCGTGTTTCATTATGCTAAGAGCTCATAAGTTGAGCTGCACCCACGCACGCTATGTTAATGTAACTAACTTTACCTGCACCCCGTGAATGAGAAACTGTAACAAGGCCTTGTAGCCTGAAGAACAAGTTTAGACTTTCAAGATTTAATAACCTATATCTAGACAATAATACCTGACTACATTTAAAACTTAAAAAAACATACACATACACTTACATTTTAAATTTTGACGACACGTTTGGTTCAGTGGCTGAGCAATTGGCTTCTGCGCTACGGGTCGTGGGTCCGAGTTCCGCACGGAACAAATATTTGTATGGCCTGCAAATACTTGTTGCGGGTCTGGGTGTTTGTGCATGTGAAGATTTGTGTCTGTTAACGCACCCACGATACAGGAAAAATCCTAGTGTGGGGCAACGTTTTTTAAAACAGAACATAATTAACGATTATTCTTCTTTTCGTGTGGTTAGTGACTAACCTGGTGTCAGAATTTATGCCTTCAATTTGGTGCAGCGTGGATTAGCACCGACTTCTGAAACTGTTAATTTTATATGGTAATTATTTTATTCTTTTTTGAAGTCGGTTTAAATTTTTTGTAAAAAATGTTTTTTTTAATTCGTTTTTGACTGCCTTGTTGGTCTAGTGTTTGCAAGCGCAACTGCTGAGCATGTGGTCCTGTGTTCGATCCCCAGGTCGGGCAAAATGTTATTGGGTTTTTCCATTAGGAATTTCTCAGTAGCAGCCCGGATTCTGGATTTGTGACCAATGGTAATGAGCCCCTATTACATGGGAGTTAAACATAACTGGCGAAACGAAGGTGTAACAAAAAGACCTCTGCCGAACCCTTCAGGGAATACAAGGCGTGATGTTATGTTATGTGTTGAATCGCAGAGCTCTCATTCTATTGCTATAACACAAGTCTTAAATTTATATATATACTAATATTATAAAGAGGAAAGATTTGTATTTTTGTATGTAACGAATAAACTTAAAAACTACTGGACCGATTTCAAAAATTCTTTTGCCGTTGGAAAGCTACATTATCACTGAGTAACATAGGCTATATTTATTACTGGAATAAAATTTCTTACGCGGGCGGAGCCGTGAAGACACAGCTAGTCACAAATATTTCAAATTCAGCAGTCGTAACTTTATTACAGTCGTTACACACACTTGTCTCACTCAACATAAAAGCAGACTTTATGTCTTTAATAATTAAAATCACTAAATAACATTATACAAAATAATCCTAAATTAAATTTCGTATCCTAATCCGATACCCAACCGTTTGGGATCGCACCTTTAATAGAAATGATTGCAAAATTAAATTTCGTTACCGGGCCAGGATTTGTCGCGGACCCGTGGATCGCAGGACGTGGCCCCGGAAAATTGCCTAATTTTAGATTCCACCGGCCCTGTTTACTTAATTTAATATTCTAATCGCAACATTAATGTAAGCCTTTGTTGCTATTGTTGGTTGGTTTTGGGCATGGAATGAAGCTATTGGTGTTGTGATTGCAGATGGCTGTGGCTGGCCATTCTAAATTTGCTATGAAAATACTGAGGAATACATACATAAATACTCACTAAGATTAAATGATGGAATCAGGCGTTACTTTGAAATCCATGACATACAAACATACAATATTAATATATAATATTTACACCCATATTCTAAGACGTTCCTCCAAAACTTACTCGACTCAGCACGGCCTCGAAAACACCTTCAAAATTGTATTCTTAGTCGCAATTTCGAGTGAACTTTGAGGTTTCTCGACGGAGTCATTACGTCATAATTTGAATTATCTGCGTCGCGCAAATAACGCCGCGATAAATACTTATAAGGATTATCGTAAGCATATTCGATAAAGTCTTCAAAATTATTTTTTGTTATATACGAACTTTGACACTTCTTTCCTTAAGGTAGGTTCCGAGGTACCTTGAGTTTTACAGATGATTCCTTACCTCGACTGAGGAAAAACTTCGAGTCGAAGACGTTTATGTCAACTATAACTACCGATGGTAGTGAGAAAGATTAAGTAGAGGTGGAGTCGAGTCGAGTAAGTTTTGGAGGAACGTCTTAGAATATGGGTGTTAGTGTTAAATCGGCCAAACATTTTTTGTTTGGCGAAATCAACACTTAATATTGTTATTGCATATTTGTATCTCGAAGATTAAGTTATAAAAACTTTAACTAAGGCTCAGTTGCACCAACTAACTATAACCGTAACCATACCATATTATTGATTTGACAGAAATTTTGGTCTGGTTAATGTTATCGTTAGTTAGTGCAACTGAGCCTAAAAGAGAAAGGTCAATCGAAAGGTTAATTCAGAGACAGACTTTGTACACGTCATAGCAAGCTAGTGACCCTTGTTCAGTGAGTATGTATTTGATCAAATTAATAATTGGTAACATTCAATCAAAGACGCACGCGTGCGGTGGCGTGGTGTACGGCCATATTTGTTCTTGCATATAAGTGAGCGCTCCTGTTATCTCTAATAAATTAACACTACATTCAACAAATCGATGACTCCCTATGCATAAGAGCCAATGTGTATAATTGCCATTTAAGATGTTTTACTTTAAATGTTTTTGAGACCATCGTTTTTATGATACGGACTTAAAAAAAATACCACCAGTATTTTTTTATGTAAGACTAACTGACAACATATTGTAATGGTATTTAATCTTATAAGTTCTTTTCATAAAATAAGGTTTATGATACATTTAAAATAACATAACATCACGCCTTACATTCCCCGAAGGGTTCGGCAGAGGTGTTTTAGTACACCCTCGTTTCGCCAGTTATGTTTAACGAGCCTATTGCCATTAACCGGGCACAAATACAGACTCCAGGCGGCTACTGAGAAATTCCTAACGGAAAAACCCAATAACACTTTGCCCGACCTGGGGGTCGAACCCAGGACCCCATGTTCAGCAGTCGCGCTTGCGACCACTCGACCAACAAGGTAGTCAACATTTAAAACAATACATCGTAAATAGCAAAATTGCACTTTGGCCCTTATACAACAAAGGAACTATTGAAATTGCGAATTGGTCGGTAGCATTTTCTCCAAACTTGCTAGGCTTTTCGCCTAGTGGAGTAACTAACAGTACTTTTTGCTCCTGCTAATTTGTTCCAAATATACCGAAGCCAATTCCGAAAATAATCTAACAAACGCAATTCCAACTGTCTACCCAAGGTATTAAAGTTTATTGTTATTTCAAGTTAGACCAAGAAACTTTATCTGTATTCTTAGCCAATGTTCTCTTTTTTATCCCGATCGCAATAACAACACCTATTTTACGAGATTCAACTGCTAAAGACCAACCACTTCCTGAATAAACTTAGATATAAGGAACATGTTCCAACAGAAACTGTCTTTCATATTATTTTACTGGAGGAGTATAAATAGACAGTTTTTGTCTAAATCGGTTCTCAAAAATAAAATTTGTTTGTTTGTTTGAACGCGCTAATTTCAGGAACTACTGGTTGGAATTGAAAATTTCTTTTTGTGTTGGATAGTCCATTTATCGAGGAAGGTTATAGGCTATATAACATCACGCTATGACCAATAGGAACGGAGCATAAATGAAAAATGTTGCAAAAATGGGAAAATGTCATAATCAAAGTCAAAATATAGTATTTAATAGGAACAAAAGGAAATTTCCTTTTGTTTAATTAAGGGTCACGTGATACAATGCGTTTTTAAACGGTTTTCATTAGCTTCACTTCGTATATTTGTGTGTTTGTTTGATTCAAATCTTACGACAGATTTTTCAACTACTTCTGTTCAAGCGTTTCTCCTGAAACTTCGCATACAAATTCAATTCCAATGGCAATACAGCTTTATAATAATTTCAACCTTCAATCCTCAAATCCCGATGTTGCAGGTGCACTGCATGATAAACCGTTTAACTTAAAAATCTTTTTAATGGAATATTTATTAGTAACAAACGGAACAAAAGAAATAAGAAGTAGTATATAGGTATATTACTTATATGTGTCCTCACAGCTCCGCCCGTAGCCTATGTTACTCAGTGATAATGTAGCTTTCTAACGGCAAAAGAATTTTTGAAATCGGTCCAGTAGTTTTTAAGTTTATTCCTTACATACAAAAATACAAATCTTTCCTCTTCATAATATTATAGTATACCTATAGAAGTATAGATTAATTGAATCACAGGATATAATACATTTTTGACGAAAATTTTGACATCAAAGTTGAACTTTAAGGATATTGTGAAGTCATCACTAAGTACGTACATTATTATATCTTCCTTAGGAATTCGGAGCCTATTTACATTAACATGCATGAGCCTAAGTACTACATACATGATTATTCATATGTTATGATAAGCTGCATAATTTAGAAGCATCTGATAATAATTGTTGTTAGAATACATCATACTCGTAAATTCTGCAAGTTGTCTGTTTGTATTTTATGATGAGTAAGATATGTACTAATGAGTAAGTTCTAAAACTTTGAATTACTACTTATAATTTATTTATTACATAACATACTTACATCTATCATTACAGGTATAAACCTAATGCGATAGAGAAGTTAAATTTAACAAGCCCAAATAGAATAATGTAACTTTTTAACAAAAATAAAACCGACTTCAAATTGTCTATCTCCGAAGTTCTTCATCAGATCTTCACCAAATGTAAATGGGACCACTTCGAAAGAATACTCTTTCAAACAAAAAAATAATCATTAAAATCGGTTCACAATTAGCAAAGATATCGCGGAACAAACATACAAATAAAAACAAAAAAACATACAGTCGAATTGAGAACCTTCTCCGTTTTTGGAAGTCGGTTAAAAATATTTATTTACAAATAATTACTCCGTAACATAACACCTAATAAGTAGTCCTTGTGAATTCGCTCAATGTACACGAAAATAGATCAATCTGTTCAGCTACCGCGATGAGCGTGCGCAAGGCTCGCGTCAACATAATCTAAGTAGTATGTAACTATATCTCATCACTGAAGACCGGGACCCGCAGATTCTGCGATAAACAACAGATCACAGTGTCGCTGACACCAAAAGGGGTGATCCGGGACCAGTCTATTCTTCTTATCCAACTGGTCTTTCATGGGTAGGTATTTTAAGAGGAAACTGATAATAACATTCTTCTTTTCGTGTGGTTAGTGACTAACATGGTGTCAGAGTTTATGCCACCCATGGGCCTCTGACTTGGCTTCACATGCCGTCGAGAAATATCTCTCAGGCGTGCCGGTTTCCTCACGATGTTTTCCTTCACCGTTTTTAAGCAAGTGATAGGTAATTATACAATACGCACATGAATCTGAAAAGTCAGAGGTGCGTGCCTTGGGTTCGAACTCTAGACCTATGACTTGGCAGGCTGACGGTCACACCACTATCACTCCTGCTATAATAACATTACCTACCCATAGAAGCAGTAATTTTGCATTAAACCAGAAACGTTATCTGCAACAACGACAATATAAACTGATTGTACCTACATTTGCTAATGAACGTAGGAGATTTGTACAAATACCTTAGGCTGTTAACATCCAGCTTTCTCCCATATACAGAAAAAGAAGACAGAATACAACCCTGGCTGGTTGTACTTTGAAAGAAAATAAACGATCAAGTAAAAAAAACTACGTTTAAAAAAACCGACTTCAAAAACTAAAAAGTATAAAATAACAATATAAAATTAACAGTTTCAGAAGTCGGTGCTAATCCACGCTGAACCAAATTGAAGGCACTGACTTCTGAAACTGTTAATTTTATATTGTTATTCTATACTTTTTAGTGTTTGAAGTCGGTTTTTTTAAACTTAGTTTTTTTTTATTTTTTCCTTTTTAGTGTCTGTAATAGGTTGTTCTGTAAACTACAGTAGGATTTTTCTAGATTACGTCAGGTAGAATAATTACATCATCCAAGTTAACTAAAATGTTCATAAAAAAATAAAAATGTTCATAAAATGAAAACTACTGGGCCAAACTATTTAAAAATTTTATGGGACCACATGGCAACTATTCCGCATCAAACTAAAGAAGAATCACGTAAATCGGATCATAAATCTCAGCGTAATCGGTGTACATACATAAAAAAAAAACTTATCGAATATAGAACCTCCTCCTTTTTAAGTCGGTTAATTACCACAAAGTATGATTTAAATATCTGTCAAAACCAGAACGTTTATCCTAACCAATATCTCGCTATAACTCCAGCACAATATGGCTGCACGTGACGTCACGTACCACATCCCAATACCGCAAGAGATAGAACAAGAGTAATGCATACAATGCAATTATTTGTGTGTCTATCTAAAATAAATCATGAATGCTTTGGTTGGGAAAATTTTGACGATAATGCCCGGTTCCTATAAACAAAAACGAATCGTTTTGCTTACCAATGGTAGCGTTATTGCCAAAGTAGGCATACAGGGTGTAAACAAAATCATGTAATTCCTTCAAACCTCGTGATGTACTCTGCCGCGCGATTCATAAACGCAGTAAGTAATATTTTGGTCAAAAATGAGTTGAATGTATATTCATAATCACAATCCTATGGTGATTACGAATATATTTATTTAACTCATTTTTGACCAAAATGTTACTTACTGCGTTTATGAACCGCGCGGCAGTACCTACTGCTGAAATAGATTAACCCCGCACGGGATACTTTTGGATTTAATAAAAAAGTAATTACAAGAAGTAAACATGTGTTCTTAACGTGAGGCATTTTAGCGTCCCAAGCGAATGGCGAGGCTATCGCTTGCTGCGTAGTCATTTATCTCGGGGCGCTAAAATGCCTCACGTTAAGAACACAATGTTTATTTCTTGCTTTTTTTTCTTTAATCCAAAATGTTCTCATTCATGGTCAATCTATGTCAGCTACATCATGAGGTTTAAAGGAATTACATGATTTCGTTTACACCCTGTATAAATAGACTCGTAAGCTAATTTTACATGTGATAGCTACTTCCATAATGGGAGGGTCTGCTATGCAAAGCCATCAGGTTTTTGCTTCATTATTGGTAAAAATACAAGTCTCAATTTTTGTGGGGCTCGTGGCTAATTACAGGCCGCGAGGATCATAGGATTTGCAACGTCAAGCTGCGCTTGCGACGGTCTGATCGTGGATGGGTGACCGTTCGTTACACATCGAGACCCCTCCCTGCCTCGGAGAGCACGTAACAGTCGGTCCTGGGTGTCATACGAATACCTATAAGAGTCGTTACGGGAAGTCAGAAGTCCGAAAGTCTGATAACTACTCTAACCTTAAGATATTGGCATTACCCAAGAACTGGGTTGTGGGGGTCTGATGGCAGTCGCTCTGTGTAAAATACTGGTATTCAGCCACATCTGGTAAGACTGGAAGCTGACCCCAAAATAGTTGGGAAAAAGCTAGGCAGAACTATACAAGAGTCTCAATTTTAACCAATAACGCTCCGTAAATTATAGCAATCGGCTATAAGTCTACCATATTTTTTACCTCACAAAATTTTCTGACACAGAAGAAGTTCTTAACATCCCTAATACCAATTACCAAAAAGTTTTATACAACTTTAAAAAATTTCCGTATAGTGGCTAAAATTGAATAGGCCCGTTTTGACAGCTGTCAGATTAGAACATGTTATGTCAATTTCGACATAAAATGTACTGATCTGACAGCTGTCGAAACGGGCCTATTATATTTTAGACACTACCTATATAGTATTATCACTTATGTGAAGTCCAAACAATCTGTCACATTTAACCCGTGCTTTTGACTTCTCTTTTCTAGGTAAAAATATACTCTTCCCAGTAGAGTACAATTACTAAAGCTGCATGATACATGATATGAACTTTTCATACACATTAATGATGTCCGCACATCATTAAAAAGGCTTAAATCATCCACAGACCGTTCACACGTCATGACGTCAGGGAGTGGGCCACAAGGAGATAAATAAATTGCTCGTTATCAATCCTAATTGCAAGGGAAATGGAATGCGAATTCCAGATGAATTTGGGACTCGGCAATTAGTCTTAAGACACACCGATTACTGACAATTTGCCGCTGATGAATTTCATTATAAGTGATAGGAAGCCGGTCGCAGATGTTAAACTCAGTACCTAGAGCAAATTCGTTGTGAATCTTGAATCAGATTTAGTTAATAAGTTTTTCTACAGAATCAGAATATTTATTTGCAAAAATACTGTGACAAATGGTATTACAATAAAATATAAGATACCATTATTTGGACCATAATATAGCGGCATGCAAAACCTCAAGCACACAAATCGTAATACTTAAATAGTTAAGTAGAATAGAATCAAACATACAAACAATTAATTTAGACGTCATAATAGAGTATTAAAATAAAATTAAGTAGGTAGGTACTGTGTACACAGTGTTTAAAGTTCAAAGTGAAATAATGAGATAAAACTAACTATAGATCTTCTTCTTCTTCTTCCTGCTCTTATCCCACACTAGGTGAGGTCGGCACAATATGTATTTCGTAAATCCATGTTGTTAGAGGTTTTGGCTTATTGCTTTATGACCGGCCGCCTGCCTGACATCAACCCTACTAGGGAATACTCGTTGCGCTGTCGCGCAGGTGACCCATTGTGCTTCCTGATATTATCCACTGGGTCCCAAAATGATTTGCTTGTCAATCTTATTGCCGACAACTAAGCAGACTATGTTCTTCTTTGTGGGGTATACTAATTAGAGACCAATGTTATTAATTTTCATTTATCTGCAACATAATTGAAATATTCATATACATACATAACATCACGCCTGTATTCTCCGAAGGGTTGGGCAGAGGTGTATAGTAACACTCACATTTCGCCGTGATGTTTAAGTCCCATGTAATAGGGGGCGAGCTTGCCATCAACCGGGCACAAATCCAAACTCCGGGCTGCTACTAAAGAATTCCACACGGAAAAACCTAATAACACTGCCCTACCTGGGGATCGAACCCAGGACCTCAACGATCAGCAGTCGCGCTTGCCACCACTAGACCAACGCGGCAATTTAAATATTCGTATTTACGTAACCGATTAGTACATTTTATATTGAACCATAGTTTAATTCGTTGAACACACTAATTACTATACCATTTCATTGTAATGAGCTCAACATTATTACCTAACTATAATGAGTATTCGACCCTAAAATTCAGAACATTCTGCACAGTTTTAATCACGCTGCTAGAACGGTACTCAAAGGGTAATTGGCTGGACTTCATGCGTCTAGACTAGTACAGTCTTACGTTCTAAACGAGGCACAAAAAGGAAAGAGCTCTTACGTAAGGGTTCTAATTAGAAAGAACTGCGTAATATCCTAAGTGGAACTTTTTCTGTTTATATTTCAACGCCAGAGACAGCTGGTGCAAGAAAAATCTGAAAAGATTCCAGAGATGAAAGACTATTAATTTTGGGGGAAGTAATGTTCGGGTCCATTTCTTCGCCCCCTCTTCCTAATGTAATGATGTGATAGGATGATTATTTTGATTGGTTGCCCTTTTACCGTTTTAATTTTGAGGATCTGCAACACCTGTTTCCAGAGAGGAGACTTTGGTTTGACGTTTTTTATTAAACGAGAGATTGTCTAATATTTTACGACGATGTCATTCATTGGTGAGATTGAATTCAAGGATACACACAATGCTGACCTAACATCGTCATCTCCCTGCCCTTATCCCACACTAGGTGGGGTCGGCACAACATGTATTTCGTAAATCCATATTTGTTAGAGGTTTTGGCTTGTTTTATGACCGGCCGCCTGCCTGACATCAACCCTCCTTGGGAATACTCGTTGCGCTGTCGCGCAGGTGACCCAATGTGTTTGCTGATATTATGCACTAGGTCCCAAAATGACATGCTTGTCAATCTTTTTGCCGACAACTAAGCAGCAGACTTTGTTCTACTTAGTGGAGTATACTTATATATAAGTTCCTCGACCCACTCATTCACAATGCTGACCTAACGCCCAAACGAATTGACTCAATGATACTCTTAACTTAAAATGAAAACTGGATAAGTATCACCACTCCACATATTCCACCAAGAAAAACTAATTCAATCATCGAAAGAAAGGGAACTAACATCCACTTAAACACGAACACTCGGAACTCTGACGTCTATAATAGGTACAATAGTACGAACAGGCAATCTGGGGGCTCCCGACGGCTTCGAGTTTTTCGAATTAGTGTCAAATCGTACTATTAAAATAAACAAAAAGGCACGACCACACGATCGAAATGAATCTAACGACTGTTTCCGATATTAGGTAGTTTTAATTTGAACCTCCGCATGATCAAAATCGTTAATCAATTAAATCGTCGTGTAGGTTTTCCGATTTCAAGAGTACGGACATAGGCGTCTTCAGGGTGGGGCAGATAGGGTGCTTGCCCCACCTTGACACAGAAAAGAATAGGTAAATGGTCTAGATTCAGTCAACTTGCCACCCTTGGCCACAGAACAATTACCCGAAATAGGCAGTCCAATGCACGACTCCGTCTAACGTTATTTGAACCTCAAAAATAAGGTTATGGGGGAAAATTACCCCATAATCCCATTCTTCACTTCCAGCTTTATTGAAAAGACAAATATTTATGTCTGACTGTGTTTGCCCCACCCTGGACAAAATCCTGGCTACGTCCATGCGAATTGACACTAATTCGAATTTGTAGAACTCGAAGCTGTCGCAAATAAGCTCCCTGGGTTGCCAACTACAACAGTGCGCCCAGTATATTTTGACAGTTCATGGTGGCGCTGCTCACAAAGGCAAAAGGCCACAAATATCAAATTCAGTACATTTAAATTTAGTTTCTTGTTTCGCCACCTACCAATATTTGCTGGGCGCTGTTACTCAGGCATCGCCAACTTTGCCAGTGATTAACACATTATATTTGCATATTAGTTGGTAGTAGTTTATTTCTCGTTGTTTGCTACAGAACGCTCGCCTATTATTAATTTATTACTTGCTGTTACGAAATTCTCGTCTACTTGATTTCCGGTTTACGGTTTTGATTGATACCTAAAGGGTACAAAGTTTATTGTATCTTCAATAACGGCAAGTTAACGGCAACTGGCAATTTATTTCTGGTAGATAGTGATAAGGGAACGTACCCATACTACGTAACCCATTTTTACAACTTTTTACCCCCCCCCCCCCCTCGGTGACCACCCGTAGTATATGCCAATACCCCCCCCTACCCCTCTAGGTTTCACGTAGTAATTCATAAGTATGGTTTTAATTTTAAAAAATGCTAAAAAAAAATATGTTTGGCTCAATGTGCGTCAATGTGCCACCTGTAAGTTTAAAAAGCGCTAAACGCTGCGCGCCATATTTGAATATGGCTCGAAAAAGCGCTAGATTTCCCTAGAGGATATCGACCACGTGACGAATACCTAAGCCCCCCCCCCTCCCCCGCCCCTGGGACTAAGCGTGGTATTTTGAAGCCCCCCCCCCCTCCCCCCACTGAAAGGGTCACGCAGTATGGGTACGTTCCCTAACTTACATTGATTCAACGAGCAATAGCAATCAAAATCCTCATTAAAACGTGGAATAAAGTATTTTAATTTAGATCTTGACTAAGAATTAACCACTAGCTTCAATTGTACACAAATAAAGTCATCAATATAGGTAGTTTAATGTAGGAGTATGTACGGATCGTGCGTAGCATGTGGCGTTCTATAATTTCTGCCTACCCCCATAGGAAAAACCCGTGAATTTATGTATGTATGTAGGTACTTGACACAATATGGTTGCTCCTCACAAATTATGAACCTCGTTATATCAAAAATAAAGATAACGATCTTACGTTCGCTAGGTGAAGAAGGGTGATATAAGAAATAAATGTTATTCGAAGCAATAACCATACCTCACTTCAAATATGAGAAACAGCGTCGATCGTTACACATATAATATTCACCGCCACACCCAGTCTAAATAGATATCTTGCAATATACCTTACAATTTCGGAAATTCAATTTCTCAGGCCCTTCCAATGACATCCTTATACCCGATAAATGATAGATGATAACCGACAATAGCAAACACTGGGCGTCATTGTTCGACTTTCATTGTGAACCCCGGCTTTGTCGAGAGCACGAACCGAAGCCGATGGCAAGAGACACGCTTTAGTCAGTTTCATCTCTCAGGGCTCGTGTATGGAGACGCGGCGCATTGCGCGTCACGTAATGCGTCGCAACCCTAGACGCGGACGCATTACATGACGCGCAATGCGCCGCGTCTAGGGTTGCCAGGCCCAGAAATAGAAAAGCCGGACACAGATTTTTATTTAGCCGGATATTTTGCCCTGAAAGCCTGACACACTGATTATTAAAAGAGAAGAAAAAAAACGCTCGCGCTCTTTCGTTCGGCATCTTTTGGCATGGCGGGGTTGACCAAAAGCCTAACAAAAGCCGAACAGGCCGAACTTGTATATTTTTGGCCGGACAGGACTGTAAAAAGCCGGACACCTGGCAACCCTACTCGCGTCACGCTGTCAACTCGAACATATGGCCATGTATGAGAGCGTTCATGCAGAGGCGTTTGCTTGATATGTAGCGTTGCTCCCGGTGGACCACGCGGCGGGAATCACTGTGGCGCACGCGGGGTTAGTCGCGGTGGCACACGCGGCTTCGGAAGGAAAGGTGACCATAAACGAGACCACATATCTTAATACGTTTGTATTGGCACGTGTGACGCCGCGGGCCTCGTCCCACGTTTCACACGCCGCCCCTCCGTGAACGGAGAATCGCGTGACGCACCGCGCGTCTTGACGTACCGCACGACACGCAACGCGCCGCGTCTCCATAGACGAACCCTTAGCGAATGAATGAACGGTGCGACTAAACTCGTTACATTCTAAGTGCAGTTGCGGAGATCGGAGACTCGTGTGGCTTTTAATTTTATAAAGACTGGTATCTAGTTTTAATGAAATAATGTTTGATTCCGCTAGTTTGTTAAGAAAATATGTACACTTATTGTGTGTTACCTATCATAACAAAACTCTTTCTGCCTTACCACAAAATCGTGTTTAGCATTAACGAGGCTTAAACACCTTTATATGTATACCGTCTTATTACAAAAAAATGCTTAAGTACTGGTTTAAACCAAGATTACAACGTCTAGGATTGTTACGGTATTAGCGTTAATACCAGGTTCTAAATGTGTTCTGATTACAAAACTAAGACTATTCGAAGATCAGCTAGTACCGAAGAAGGTCCATGGTCTAAACAATATCCACAGATAAGAAACAAAAATGGCATTCTTTCATTCGTTCATACAGGCTTTATTTGAAGCAACGTTCCGTTTATGTAAATATTGATATTATAATAACACTTGAAATGCTTAAATAATTATTTATTAATACAAAAATATGTCCTAAATCGTTCTTTGTTTAGGTTACAATATATTGAACGAGCACAACTTGTACAATTGACGCGCTTTTTATAATCAAGTTGTCATATTTTTAACACCTCTAGCGTGAAGTGGAGTGAATTAAGAGAGAGAGTTAGAGTTAGAGTTTGACGTTAGACTCGGTTTTAAGAAATGTCTAAACTTTTGTAGTACGACCTGTAGCTTTATCTAATTTCGTAACAATTTTTATAACATTAGAAGCCTAGGGCTTCTCTGGTATAATCGCTATGTTATCAAAGGCTGTTATAAATCCAAGTTCACTGAAGTCACATCTTAGGTTAGACCCAAAAGTAATATCATATGATAACTTAGTCTCCCTTGGGGTAGATGTCAGTCCCGTATCCTAAAAATAATAAACTAGAAAAACTAAATCTTGTTTTAATAAAGTAAGATGCTTAAATCCACATTCTGAAATGCCCAACGGCGCGGGCGATAACCTTGATTGAAAACTAACTGATGTGATACGTGCTGTTACCGTAAAACCTGGCAACTTTGCCCTTGAGGTATGACTTTGCCCAGTTGTGTATTTTTTTTAAAATTTGATGCATAGCAAATTTGTCTATAGTTAGGAGTATTCTTTTGCCTGTGGTAGAAAATTGATTATTTTTCTGACAATACCAAGTGACGTAATGTCACCTATGTTACTTCCGTTGGCTGTCAGGAACCTTTAAAAGTTGGTATTGTTTTTAGCGGGCAAAAACCAGTCAAAAAACTTTATCAAAAAGTGATAGTTGCAGATACAGTAGGTAATTAATTTTTTTGCCACCGTTAATATGTATGAAATGAATAATATAGACTGGTATTTCACACAAAACATCTCATAAAATTGTAAAATATATTGATGGGCAAAGTCACATGCATGTTTTTTGAGCATGGTTGACGACATTGCCCACCAATTTTTTTCCCGTAGGGTTGTCACCTGTAATTTTTAAATTTATTATAATTTTAAGAGGTACCTATGCACAAACTAACAGAACGCTAAAAGAGAAAAACTTGTAAATGTTTTGGTGGCTTCTGATGAATAAGGTTGTCCAATGACCAAGTTGGACTAGAAAACGCTAGTTTTTAACAAATTGGAAGAAAAGAAACCTGCTGTTACATATTTAATGGAACAATACCCAGCAATACATGTGTAGAACTATTTATAAATAGGCATTCATCGAATTTGTTAGTTCGAACAGTATCTGCAACTGGTGACTGTCTTCCGACATATTGTGTAGATGTTTAGTCACATATTTTGTCTTTTGGCTACCTTAAAGTTAGTAATATATCGTAGCAATATAACGTAACTGGCAATATACCGTATATCTTCATTTTGTATCCATTATATACTTATTGAATTTATGATTATCTCAATAGAAATATTCCACATCAAAAACATTTTCATTAAGTATTTAAATGTAGCATTTATTCAATGATGACAGCCCTTAGACATTGACCATTATGGTAAGAAAAATGTACTAGGAGGCTTTTTGACTTTGCCCACTCAATTTTGAAGGACAACGAATATGTTCATTCATCTCATAATTTGATACTAAACTTTATGGCCCTGTATTTATATTCAGCCATTTTTAAAATAATGATACGGTTTATAGTATCTGAAATATTACAAGTTGGCAAAGTTGACAAAAACCTGTGATTCTTTGCCCAACAATTATAATTGTGTTTTTTACACACACAAATTCATTTTTCTGGATATTTTCAATAATAAATATCGAGATATGAACATATAGTATTGTGTGGTACAAAAATAATATGAAATACATTAACGTTTTCGGAAATAACTCAACTAATGCAAAAATACTCTGATTTTTTGGGCAAAGTTGCCAGGTTTTACGGTACTTATTTCAAAGGATACTAATATGATTTTGTCAACAACAAAACGTGGCCAAGTAGGTACCTAACCTAGAAAGCTCTCTATTAAGTCTACTCTCACTTTTGAGAATTGTAACCCCTTCATCTATACTAATATTATAAACCTGAAGAGTTTGTTTGTTTGTTTGAACGCGCTAATCTCAGGAACTACTGGTTGGAATTGAAAAAATATTTTTGTGTTGAATAGTCCATTTATCGAGGAAGGTTATAGGCTATATAACATCACGCTGCAACCAATAGGAGCGGAGTATAAATAAAAATGTTGCAAAAACGGGAAAAATGTCCATCCGTGCGAAGTCGGGACGGACCACTAGTTATTTATATTTGTCGCGTCTATCGCAAATTGCTGACAATACTTTTGAAATTACGTAAAAAAATATCATAAATCCTTTATGTTGACTTCGCTTTCAATAACCATGACTAAAACAACATATTTTGTCCATCACAATCTAACCGTCACTTTTTCCATTACATTTCCAGATTCGGAACTCGAGGAGCTGGGTGAGCAATTGCCGCGGTACCGGCCGGACTCGATAGCGGCGCTACGTCGCGCAACACGGTTCACGGAGCCCGAGCTCAAGAGACTGTACAGGGGCTTCAAAGCAGAATGTCCCACGGGAGTTGTCAAGGAGGAAACCTTCAAGCTTATTTACTCGCAGTTCTTTCCGCAAGGAGGTAAGTGAGGAGAAGGCCATCACTCACACACATCCGTTCCGTGAAAAAACAGTGTCAGTGAAAAATGAACTGCATTCATGCGATATCAAAGTCGCTTTCCGATTTTATCAGCGTCTGTGATCTTCCATGAAAATTACAACAATGAAATAACCGGAAACCAATTTAGAAAATGTATAAATACACTAAATTTTTCACGGACACTGTTTTTTCATGGAACGGATTTGTATAAATAGGCCTTTCAGCCTATTTGTGCGTAGTTCTTTTTGCAAGGAGGTAAGTAAAAAAAATACCCTGAGTCTATAACAACCCGTCTTAAAAAGTTTAATATCAAGCCTGAAGATGGAATTTCTCAGTCAACAGAGTCGGAGAAGTTCTGTCAATATCATATTATACACGTGTTGGTGTCCACGACGATCTAAGTAAAGAGTAGACTACAACATTATGCTTAAATAGGGTTGCCATGCGTCCGGGTTTCCCCGGATTTGTCCTAGTTTAGAGGGCATCCGGGAAGCGTCCGGGCGGGGCTTCATTTGTAGTCCGGGTTTAAAAATTTAAAGTCTTGGGCCGCCCGCGAGACATGACATTTTCAACTGTTCTTTATTACACTGACTATGTTTAAAAAAACCTGTTGACATGTCCGGGTTCTGGGCTCTAAAATCCGGGGTATTCACGCGTCTTGTCCTGGTTGCCAAATTTTTGAGATGGCAACCCTATGCTTAAAAAACATACCGTGCCTTTGCTGTTAGTTGAGTAAAACGCACGCACTCGGGAGATTTATCACGGCAAATCAAGAGTCGAAACATCTACTAGCGTATCTACTGACTGTTGTTTCAACACAGAGGTAAGTAAAGCCAGAACCACATTAGCAAGGAACTTTCAACCTTATTTACAAACAGTTCGTTATACAAGGTAGGTGAAAAGAGAAAACAACTCGACTAATAAAGTTTAATATCGAGAAATCTACAAAAGGGCTTCAAACAGAAAAGCCTTGCCAAAGTTATGAAGGCCAGTTTCAAGTTTCTTGTATGTACCGAAGTTCTGTTCACAGGGAGGTAATAAAAGTATTAATACTTTGATATCGATAAGTTCTGGTTACAAATTGAGCGGCTACATGTAATTTTAACGACAGACCTTCTTGTGGTAGAAAATCTTATACCTACATGCCTTGTCAAAGGCACTATCTTTTCTATCGAAGTATTACTTCTAGCGAAAGCAAGTAAAACGAAAATAAAAGGACATCACAATGGTCTTCACAAAATGGCTTTGTCAAATCATAAAGCCGGGAATACACATGCCTGTAGCTTGCACAATAGCATGCAAGGAGCTTGCATATGCCAGCTACTGGCACGTGTATAAATAAAAAGCAATGCCTGTAATTGCACAGCATTAGATTTTTTGGCATGCAATGTGCGGCGGGGTTGGCCGGGGGTGCAGGTGGCTGAACTTCTACTCTACGTCGTACGGTCAAGTTTTGTATGGACTAGATATTTTTCTAGGATTTATGCATGCGATATTTATAAACATACTCGAGGTGGAGGCGAAAATAAAACAGACGAGCAGTGTTAAAAAAAATCAAGAGTGTGAATTTTTTAAATAAACAACAAAATCACTATAAGATCCCAAGAAAAGGTTTTACAATAGAGCGGCAAAGGGAAATAAGGCAAACAGCAAACATTTCTACCTATACACATATACGCATGTCATATACAAATACAGCCGAAATAAGGCACCCACGTTCAATAAACAATACGAAAAGTGTTTCGTTTTATTTACCCTCAACCTTTCCCGAAGACGAGACGAACGAACGCGGAAGACATAATCATCGAGACTCCATCTTGAAAAGGTAAGTGTATTTTTACACTAACACTTTTATCTATGCCATTTTCAGATGACAAATGCTTGGTGAAAGTGCGTTTACGTCTGCATAAGGCCTTGGATTCACAAGAGAACAAAATGTCCCTCAACATGACGCACAACATTATCACCCATATTCCAAGACGTTCCTCCAAAACTTACTCGACTCATACTCGACTCAGAACGGCCTCGAAAACACCTTCAAAATTGTATTCTTAGTCGCAATTTCGAGTGAACTTTGAGGTTCCTCGACGGAGTCATTACGTCATAATTTGAATTATCTGCATCGCGCAAATAACGCCGCCATAAATAATTGTAAGGATTATCGTAAGCATATTCGATAAAGTCTTCAAAATTCATTTTTATTACATACGAACTTTGACACTTCCTTCCTCAAGGTAGGTTCCGAGGAACCTTGAGTTTGACAGATGATTCCTTACCTCGACTGAGGAAAAATCTCGAGTCGAGGACGTTTATATCAACTATAACTACCGATGGTAGTGAAAAAGACTGAGTCGAGGTGAAGTCGAGTCGAGTAAGTTTTGGAGGAACGTCTTAGAATATGGGTGTAAGTCTACGTGACGCTGCAACGTTGCACACTGCCCCGCAACATTGTGCGGTATTGCTACGTGACGCGGGACACGCAAGCCACCGCTTCGAGAGCGGGCGCAGGTGTGTGCGAGCGAATTGTTCCGCGACATTGTCCTCCGGGATATTCACGTAGATGCCCCGCGTCAAGTTCAGCGGCATTTTGCTCCATTTGTCCCGTAGTGAAACCACGGCTTAAAACTCACGTTGTTGTGTGGATCGGTTGAAATCTTAAAACAGGATATGAAATAACAACATAACATAACATCACGCCTGTATTCCCCGAAGGCTTGGGCAGAGGTGTATAGTAACATCCTCATTTCGCCGTCGTCCCATGTAATAGGGGACAAACCTATTGCCATCAACCGGGCGCAAATCCAAACTCCGGGCTGATACTGAGAAATTCCACACGGAAAAACCCAATAACACTTTTGCCCGACCTGGGTATCGAACTCAGGTCCTCACGATCAACAGTCGCGCTTGCCACCACTAGACCAACGAGGCAGTTATGAAATAAAATAGGGAGTTTCATTGAATCAATGCATTTTCTTTCAATTTTTGTCAGAGGCAAAGCCAAAAACCTATAAGTATTCGTAATTAGTTTCACTTATTTTATTCTATGTGTTAAATATCAGCGTTAGTTTAACCTACATTGAAAAGTTTAATTTTCGACTAAAATTACATGAACAACGTACCTAAAATATTTCACACTACGTAAATATTTCACTACGTAGGTATATACGTGTATATCACACCAAAAACTACCCTAACAATGTAAACGCCAAACTTTACGTGGAAGAATGTTAATAAAGTATACCGACCGTAGTAAAAGAATAAAATGAGGACATGAAAAACGCATCACATGATCATATAATCCCATCATGTTGAGTGGTCTGGGTACTGCTTTACATCCACGCAAATTATCCACGAGGCCGTAAGTTCGTGAACTTAGGACCATCGACATCCGAGAATATATTTTATGATCAAAGAAGTAAAGTTCAATTTGCATTGAGAGTAAGGAGCATATACAAAAGAAATGTATTATAGAATATGATTTTGAATACAAAACATGACAAAAGTTGGGGAAATAATAGTTTATAATAATAAGTATGTATTTAGGTACCATATTTGAGTGTCATAGGAAGTAAAAAAATTTTTTTTATGAAAATCTCTTTCAATTTAAACTTTCGGTCAAACGTTTTTCATCAAAGTGATTTGCTGTATCGCATTTCAATAAAAATATGGTTTTATTTCGTTTTACACCAATATTTTGCACCATATTCAGTAATTGCACTCTCAACTGCACGAATGCTTCGCTACGGATAATGGGCCCGAAATAAATACCGATCCAGGCACTGTTTTAAATAATAACGCTACAGCGATATCGTTGAAAATGAAACTCATACATCTGTAAAATATTTCCAATACCATTAATCCGGAATAAAAAAATATAGCAATCATCATAAAAAAGTAAGCGGTGAGAACTCCAATTATCATTATCGGGTATAAGAAGGATCATTCAATCTTGGCACTCAGCCCAACTACGGCTGGAGATACAACAGACATAGTAGGTACCTACTAATCCATTCTCTTCTTCGATAACAGACAATACGACATCTAACAGACCGTTAAGAAACAATTCTATTCAAAGTTAACTGATCAAGACTTATCCAACTGTCGTACAATCAAGTGCAAATTGTCTCTGAATAAAATTGAATGGCTATGAAGGCAATGAAAGGGTGCAAAGAGGGAACAGTCAGTCGGCACACCTCGTAAGCGTTTATTAGCGAACATGTTAAAACGGTCCTGCAATGGCAGCATTGAATGTCATTGTTAAAAGAAATCATGTAATTCCTTCGAACCTCGTGATGTATTGCTAACATAGATTAACCCTGCATGGGATAATTTTGGATTCAATAAAAAAAAATGAAAGAAGTAAACATGTGTTCTTAATGTGAATCGTTTGAGCGCCCCGAGCGACTTACGCGGTATCACTCGCCGCGGGGTCGTTTACGATGTTTGAAGGAATTACCTACATGATTTCGTTTACAGCCTGTATTTGCAGTGGCGCCAACTGGTATCGATTTTAGAACTACTCAAAAGGTGCTGCCGTTATGCAGATAGCCTGTATTAAAAAAAGAGATGTAAAAAAACTGTTATGTCATTAATTAGTGCATATTTTGTCATTTTTCACTAGCCAGACTTTCAGGCCTAGTAAGATCTACATAAAGTCCGAAAATAACCATTCAATGTTAAAAATGCATCAAAATTTGCCATCAATACTTATTCATCTACATAAGGTAAAAGTGATAGCGTAGGTAGCGGTTAAACGCTTCAGAGTTCGCTTCCGGCCCGCAATTCTGACTCCGAATTCAAGTGCGAATATGAAATTGATTAGGTATCACTTGCAGTGAAAGAAAACGTCAGTCGGAAACCTGCTCACGTGAGAGGGCTCCAAAAAAGAAAAAGAAAAGTTCTCGATGGTATGTGTAGTATGCCAACCCGTACCAAACGAGCGTGAAGAAATAAAGGCATTTCCATTTCTCATAAAATTAACCCACATACTCAGAAACACCCAATACACGTCTACAACAAATTCATATCATTATGATGTAATGTTAAAAGCAAAAGTGCTGTGGAAACCAGTTGCAAGTACTTGCAACGAGCAACTCCTACTCCGAGTGCTTTCAGTGCAGTTAACAAGTACGCTCGCTGCACTCCAATGGCGGGAGCGACGAACAACAATCACCTTTTGTATGAGCAAGCTGAATGAGGGAACAATTTACCTTATTCTGTTCTTTTTATACTTTTATGGAGTTTAATTATTTACGTTACGTGGGGATAATGTGGTTTTATTTATAGTGATGGGTAAGGTCTATGCCCAGCAGTGGGACAGTAAAATATTATAGCAACGGTCATGAAACAACGATTGTTGAATGTAAATAGTCGTACATAAAACAATTTCGCGTGCGTTTTTAAAAGGTAGCGTAAGCGTAGCAACATTAATACAGAAATGGCCCTGATGACGGTTTTAATTTGAATTATTATGTGTGTGGCCGGTTTCCATTCGATAAACTTTAGGTTTCTAATCTACGAAAAATAAATTTTGAAAAAAGATACTGTAATATTTACATACCTAGATAAATCTGATTTATTTAACGGTTTTTGTTTATCTTTATTCCCTTAAAAATGAGTGTCTCATTTCCATATTACTTATTAACTATGTACCTACCTACTATAAACTCAAATAAAAAACGAATCATAAAAAATCCCGATCTGATTTTAAATCGTCGACCCCTACTTAATGGTGATGTCAAAATTGTAATCGAAAAGTAATCCTCAAATGAAAAACGAGCAAACTTCAAATGGGAAAATAAGTTTTATCCTTTTCAAATAGGTACTTAGATGACAGAGAGGGCGTATTTTAGTAGCTAGGTGGTTATTTGAATAAACAAGGTTATTTCAAACGTCCTCCTACGCTGTATTTACGTTTAAAGCTATCGGGCACTCTTGATATAGGTATAAGTTTTGGACGTAGGTAAATACAGGTTATTAAAGTCATACTAAGTTTGAAATTCGAATTCCTAGCATTCAAACCAGAACTTACCTACTTCAAAAGCTAATATTTGTCTGTAGTTACAATGTTGTAATTACCTAATCGAAAATTTTGGCAGAAATCTCTACGAAATTATAATTTATATTCCGATAAACGTAATTACTTAAAACAAATTTCAGTATCCATATAATTTTTATAGCACAACATCCACGTCCGATAATAATTCATATTCACATAACGAAATTATTTCGTTTGTAAATCACCTATAAAATGTAACAAAGCTTTTATTCAAACATTTTTATTTAAATGAAGCCACGTAGCAAATTTAATTCAGGCAAAAACAGAGGCTCGACGGCAATTATTCCCAACTGGCTGCCAGGACTGTTATCAATGTGCGGGAACACTCACAAATCCACGATTTCACGACATATACGTTACGCGTACCGTTGCGGAAACAACAATCATCGTCCATAAAACACATGTGCTGAAACAAAAACGGGATTTACAGCATTTAGTTAACGTTCTCCCCGTTACCTAAACTGACTGTGGAAGCTGGAATAAAAACGAGCGGTTTGAAAACACTTTACAAGCAATTTTTTTATTAATGGCATGATGTCGTTTTTTCTCTCGTAGGGAATTTAAAAAACTAAGAATGTAGGTAATATGTTTTTACTCAACTATGTAATTTATATAAATAAATAGTTGAGTAAAAATCCTTTCGATCCAAAAATACCAAACTGTACTAATGTTACCAATAACTGTAATCAATGTAGCTACCAAAGTTGATTATAAGACTGTTTGAGTTATAAGAATAAAAAATAATTACTTTTAGTAACAGAGGTGTTCATTTTTACTACCCTTCATCAGTAAACCTATAAATTACCTAAAACTACCAATTAAAATGCTCGACACGCTATAAATTATCAATTAAAGGAAGTTAACCAACAAATTTTTCAAGTAATTACAGGATTTGTTTAAGGTTTAGTTTTTTCTGTTTTGTAAATCTTTAGACTCATTTATCTGCAATGAAAAGTAGAACGACCCACATACACAACACCACAAGCCCAACGTTAACCATTGCCATTTTATTTGTGTTCAGAATCGCATGAATCTTTATTTTATTTTCACGCTTCTATGGTTTAAGTTATTTTTATGATAATTATAGGTATGTCAATCTGTAATGTAACTTTGGAAATTTGCACCCCAGAGCCATAAGATACAAGCGACGCTTAGTTTGTGGCTCACCGAATATGTCACATTGTAATGTTACTCTTGATGAATAAACCTATTATTATGTTTTCGTTTATTCATTTATATGTACATATTATTTACATTTTTAAATATTTCTATAAAAAATATAAAAAAACATTTAAAAATATAAAAAATAGTAGCCCACCGGCATCGGGAACAGGGTCCAAGCTACCGGTGGTCAGGGCCTCAGAGAGAGGAACTTCCTGACAATACGTGCCGTGTCCAGAAGTACCGCTTTCTGTATCAGGCCCTTGACCCAGCTGCCCAACGAGAGCCTCATCAGGTGTTGGTCGAGGCTCTTGGCTATTAAGCCATTGGCCGTAACGACTATCGGCACAATGACTGCTGAGTCAACCTCCCACATGTCGACAACCTCGTGTGCCAAGTCTTGATACTTAATTTCTTTATCTTTCTCGGCTTTCACAAGGTTCTCGTCATGTGGGACAGTGATATCAACAATCATTGCGAGACGCTCTGATCGATCTATCACCACTATGTCAGGCTTATTGGCAACAATAGTCCTGTCGGTGATGATAGATCGGTCCCAGTACAATGTGATATGACCATTCTCGAGAACTGGGTCGGGCACATACTTGTAGTATGGTACTTCTGCGTCCACAAGGTTGTATTTCAGAGCAAGTTGCTGGTGGATAATCCTAGCCACTAGGTTGTGTCTGTGCAAATACTCGCCGTTAGCAAGACGAGAACAACCAGAAATAATATGTCGAATGGATTCACCGGGACAGTGGCATGCCCGACAGATGTCAACCGTGCCGTCCTTCACAATATATTTCCGGTAGTTGTTCGTCATCATAACTTCGTCCATAATTGCACAGACAAAACCTTCGGTTTCCCCAAAGAGATCACCGAAACGTAGCCAGGCTACGGACGCTAGGAAATCTACATCGGGCCCATAAAGAGCCCGGTAAAAGCGTCCGTGAAGCTCCTTGCTCTGCCATACCTCCCTGCGGCCATTAGTATCCAGTACTACAGGCTTGCGCCAGTTCTCTTTAGCCAAGGAGAGCGGGGTGAATCCTTTGTCCACTGCGACTACATCACGATGCATCCCCACGTCGGCTTGGAGGAAGTACTCCCTGAGGCTGCACACCTCGCGGTTGTGGAGGGTCTTAGCATTTAAAAAGCCTCGACCCCCACACTTCCTCGGAATGTACAGCCTCATCAGCGATGAACGTGGGTGATGCATTCGGTATGCAGTCAGCAGCGTACGGACCCTCCTATCCAGGGCGTCAAGTTCGGTCTGAGTCCACTTGAGTATGCCGAAGGAGTACATCAAGACCGGCATGACCCAACCGTTAAAGGCGCGCACCTTATTTCCGCCTGATAAAAGACTTTTAAGTACTTTTTTCAGGCGGCCATAGAAGCGCTCCCGTAACGATTGCTTCATGTCGGTCTCATTGATGCCTAACGCCTCCGACATGCCCAAGTATTTGTAGGTTTCGGTTGAGGAGAGGGATCTGAGGTGTATGGAATCCGAGAGTTGTGTTCCCACGGATTCCATAATCCCTCCTCGCTTTACATGCATGACTGCACATTTGTCCACACCAAATTCCATCCTGATGGAATTACTGAAAGTTTCAGTTACTTTCAGTAACTTCATCAGTTGCAAATTGTTGGGGGCAAAGAGTTTCAAATCGTCCATGTAAAGGAGGTGGGATATTACCTGACCACCTCTTCTCAACCGGTAGCCTAACCCTGAACCCTCCAACAATGTGCTCAGAGGGTTCAAGGCTAGACAAAACCACAGTGGGCTCAGACTATCGCCCTGGAATATACCTCGCTCAATCCTTATTGGTTCTCCTCTCCCTTGAATTTGCCGACATCCTGGATAGTGAAGGACTGTCCTCCATTGCCCCATACATGACGTCAGGAAGGCGCATAGAGTTGTATTCACTTTATACAACTCTAGCACCCTCATGAGCCATGTATGTGGCACCGAGTCGTAGGCCTTCTTATAATCTATCCAACATGTCGACAGATTCTTTCGGGATCGGCGAACTTGTTGGCTAATGGCCATATCAATGAGGAGTAGCTCCTTAGTACCGCGGGACCCATTCTTACATCCATTTTGAGAGACGGACATTATAGAATTATTTGCAATATGTTTACTAATTTTTGATCTCAAAATGGACGTAAGAAGCTTATAGACCGTCGGCAAACATGTGATTGGTCTATAATTTTTGGGTTCCGCAGTACTACCTGATTTATGGAGCAGGTGGGTAACTCCTGTCGTAAGGAACTGTGGAAGCGACCCAGATTCCAAAGACGACTGGAATTGTGAGGCCAAACGAGCATGTGAACTGCGTAACCATTTTAGCCAGAAGTTGTGCAGTCCGTCTGGGCCAGGGGATTTCCAATTCGCCATTGGACGGACTGCACTGGTTACGTCTTGGGGGACAATAGTTATGTCCCCCATTTCCTCAATCGGTTCACATGCTCGCTGGACCTCCTGCATTCAGTCACCTTCAGTGTGAGTGACAGGCATCGACCAGATATTGCGCCAGAATGTATTCATGACATCATTATCCGGTAGACGCGTATCACTCACATCGTGATCAGGTCGCTCCCAGGTTCTGTATACCCGCCTTTCATCGCTATGAAACATGCGATTCTGGGTATATCGCTCCACTCGCCGCTTATACCTCCGAATACGGTTTGCCCATGCATAAACCTTCTGCTTCAAGAAGTCGATGCGCTCTGTGACACGGGACATGTAATCTCGAGGATTGATATCAGTCCCCGAGAACGCCCGCCTCACAAAGCGCATCACTCTAGGGCGAGTATTGCCTTCCCTGAAGCAGATTAGTTTGCCAATGAGTGCTCTAGCCTCGTTAATACGACGTTCAATCCTGCACTGCCAGGCTGGTACGGTGGGTTTTGGTCGTGTAGCTCTGTCATTATTATCAAATTTGGCGTGAGCTACACGACATGCCGCAACAGCCGCGCAGTACAGGATTGAATGAGTATCTTCGAGGTTTTCGCTGTTATCAAAATAACTTGATAACAGCGAATCTAGAGCACACATTAGCGCCCTATTTTTTCTATGCATGGGCAAACGGGGTATGCGAGGTCTAAGGTTTGGCGGAGTGAACCGATACTCTCGAATCGCAAGCTCCAAAGCGCTCCTCAGTTGTTCATTGCACTGGGTACTTACATTTGTAACCCTATCATTGCTCTCCTCGTCAGCGTGGATGGGCGGCGGCGGAACCACAGTTGGGGCTCGCGGTTGGGCCGCAGTCTGCGACTGGGGAGAAATGATACGGTTACTCTGTACTTCAGAGCGTAGCCTATCAAGTACGACGTCAGTCAACCTGTGATCACGTTGAATGACTCGCACCTGATCCGATAAACGTTGTGCCGAGACGTTGACAGCAGGCTCAAACACCTGAAACAGAGAGAGCATCCGACCACGGTACGCGGTCAGGTTAGTTCCCCCCTCTGTAGCCCCAAAGTATGCGCGCATGCAGTTCTCGTTCATACTTTGAGTCCATCGCATGCGCTGCACACTTCCACCGGGAGCGGGGACCCTGTCAGAGGCCGGTGGGCCTCGAGGTCCTATGCTGGCCGGCGGTCGGCCTCTTCCTCGCCGTCTTGCTGGTGGTGGTGGCGGTGATGTTGGCGGCGAGAAGAATTCGTCGCTCGAACTCGACGCAACTGCAGCGGCCGGTGTGACATCACTCACGATTGAGGAGTCCGGCGGCTGCGAGGCGGAGCTGAGCGACGAGGCCGAAGTTGTTGGACGTGTGTTCTGTGTAACGGTGGCTTTCGCCCGGCTTCTTGTCTGCATATTATTCACATTTATATTTGATCACCATTAAAAGATTCTGTATTTCTTTCTTTCTTTTTTTCATTATTTCATTTTCTATTATTATTATTATTATACCTGGTAAGGTGAATCTTTCGTAGCCAAAACCACTTATATTTTTTTATTTATATAAAATACTGACTGACTGCCTCGTTGGTCTAGTGGTGGCAAGCGCAACTGCTGATCATGAGGTCCAGGGTTCGATCCCCAGGCCGAGCAAAGTGTTATTGGGTTTTTCTGTGTGGAATTTCTCAGTAGCAGCCCGAAATTTGGTTTGTGCTCGGTTGATGACAATAGGCACGCCCCCTATTACATGGAACTTAAACATAACGGCGAAATGAAGGTGTAACTATACACCTCTGCCATACCCTTCGGAGAATACAGGCGTGATGTTATGTTATGTTTATGTTATATAAAATATTCTTCTAGTAACGTAGGTAGGTTTACAGCGTTACAGCCACAATCAAAAAACTATTTTGAACTAGTTCTAAATTTGCTCTGAACAGAGCCGTAACTAGGGAAGTGCCAGCGATACAACGGCACACGGCAAGGCGCAGAGCACAAATCTTAGTCATACCTGCGTTATGCGGGTCACTCACATTCGCACGAATACGCGAACCCACAAGTGTGGGACTGACATTCGCAATGACTATGTGAACATTTTCCATACAAAACGGAAAACATTCGTACAATGTACGAATGTTTGCGCGCATGTGAGTGACCCGGGTTAGAGCATTATCAGTAATGCTGCGGCCACACTACCGTGATATGGCAATAATTATGGCCATAATTGAAACAACAACTAGGTGTAGCCACGATTTATGACCATAATTTTACAATGTCAATCAATATGGCATATCGCACTGCTATATTAATAATGTATTAACTCAAAATGAAGCTTTTCTCAGAATCGACAGAAAACTGATTATTTACTTCCTGTTATATATTACAATTGAAGTGAATGTTATGAATTACGTGTGAAGATTTGTGTTTGTAAACGCACCCACGATACAGGAGAAATCCAAGTGTGCGGCAACGTTTTTAAAAAATAAAATAAAAGAGTTATCTCAAATTGATCAAATTTTGAGTTGGTACAGTATTCATCTAGCAGTGCGATATGACGTTAGGCAATAGCTCCGATGGCGGTCTTTTTTCGTATTACCGCGGTAATTTTTGCGTGAGTGGCCACACTACAGTTTATTCAGTGTGCGACATTAGCTCAACGGAAACGCACGCGCCGCGCGCCGAGTTGCCGACCGACCTAAAGTGGTAGAATGAAAAGGTACTCGAGTTTTTGGAAGCATTCCAATCGGAACAAAGTCTAAAGTCAAAACTCTAAGTTTTAAAATGTAAAAGATTCATATAATAGTAATCCACACTCATAAAGTTCAACATCGCCGCAGCTTCAACTTCCATCTTGAAAAAATGTTTTTTTACCGCCTAGTTCATTGTCATATCTAGGTAAACATTAGTGTAACCACACCACTTATCGCGGTAATTTAGGCCGTAATTTAATGCCATAATTATTGCGGTAAACGGGCGGTAGACGGTAAGGTAGTGTGGCCGGGACATAATAGAAACACGCACCGGGCACACATAAGGCTAACGGCACTAGCTCTGAATGCCTTTTCATGTGTATTTTGTTACGAAAAGAACGTAACAAAATACCTTTGCAGTGAAAAAGTTCGTACAAAAAACCATAGTAATCGATAAAGTTCTAAAAATTACCAAGTTTAAATTGATGTCCACTCCCCCGTTAAAAATCTAAAATTGTTGAGACATAATGATTTTCGAATGAACGTAGGATGGATAGGAATGAGGGGACAGACAACCGTAAAAATCTATGAAAATATCTACGTAGGTATACAGGTAGGTACTGATTGCGTACAGGCGGTACACAATATCTTGGTCGTTGACGATCCAACTCGTCGACGTAAATTCGACCATTCGAGGTTCAAAATTCTTCAAGCGCTAAATTCAAACCGCCAGATACATAATTAATTTTCATTATACTCAAAAAAAAACATTCAATATCCGCTTGAAGTTACGCTGGCGTTAATTATACGTATAACATTTTTAATAATATCCATACGAGAAAAAATCTTATTACACACGATAAATAAGAAAAATATTGGATTTTTATTTTTAAATCATTATTAATTATAAACACATAAAGTGAAAAACACACCTGTTACAAACGTGAAACGGAACGTTAAAGCAACCTCGCACAGCACTAGAGACTTCCGTTTGACGTCATCTATCGATATTGCACAACCCTAGCAGCGGAAATAGCTTTGTGCAGTTGGCAATATGATTGAAGTCAATTGATTTTCTATTTATATGATGCTTCTGGAACATTCTGGAATGTTCTATTGATTCTTCAGGTATTGAATAAATAAATTGTCGATAACGCGTTACTAAATTCTAAATAGTTTTTTGATGTTATAACCACGTACTATCGGATCATAAAAATAATAAATTAAATATATCTGAATGTGTTACATATCTATTACATTTATTTATTTTTTAATAAATTCGCTGTAATTTATATTTTTATACAAAGTAAACTGTAGGGCGTTCGTGCGCAGAAGCGCGCCATTTCGCCGTTACGACTGCGCAGGTGTTGGCAGCACTGCGTTGCTTCCTCCAAGCCACGACCGGACGCCATTACCACGCCATCGGACTAAGAATCTGTCAGTAGTGCGTTTTTCGTTTGATAATCTTTGGATTTTCTACGGAGTTGTTACTCCTGTGTTGATAGTACCTTTAAATACATAAATATCAAAATGTCTGACGAGAAAAAGGTACGTATATTACTATATTATCAGTGTAGTTATGAAAAGTTGAAAACAGTGCTTCACCGACATGGCGTTATTAGTAAAATGTGGTTACCCGATTGAAAGTGAGAAGTACTGTAGCATTGTGTTTATTGAGATGATTTTGTATCGTTATTATATTTGTTTTTCAGGGAGAAAGCGAACACATCAACTTGAAAGTATTAGGTCAAGATAACGCTATAGTGCAGTTCAAAATCAAAAAACACACACCTCTGAGGAAGTTAATGAATGCCTATTGTGATCGAGCGGTAAGTTCATCTTATTTACTGTGCGGCTTATGATTATTCAATTACGAATGTAACACAAAGACACTAGAACATAATAATTGATGATTGGCATGTATAGATAATGAACAATGAACATGTAAACTACTGTCCAAGCGCCCCCGTAAACTCGTGTTGTTTCAAATAAGAAAGCGTCGTTTGCAATTAGTTTCACTGATTATTGATATTATTTGTACTATCTTTAATATTTGACCGTGAAGAGATTTCCCTAAGCTTCCGGTTTTTTACCTACAACTTCCAAGTTGTGTGATATCACAGGTTATATCTTACTTACCTACACAAAATCGCAAATATATCGTTAAATTCGTAAAACAATAAATACATACAATTAACCGCTTTGTAAACACAACATTACAAAAAGAGCTATGACCTTAGATTTAGGATGGACTCTTCAATTTGTTGCTTTAGAATAAGCCCTTCCAATGTAACATAATCCTTTAAGACAACCCAATGTAGTGATATGATTCTACGCAGTTGAATTTTATAGACTACATCTTTGTAATGCAGTAAGAGGGTTACTATCATACTTTGTCTATTTCATGGCAATTCCTCTAACCTTAGAATAGACTCGAGTATTTGCATGTCTATGTTAGGAAACAGACGTTAAACCCATGAGTTAATCATGTAGAACAGCGGTCGGAAACTGGCATTCTGCATTCAGTCGGTGTAGAGAAGACAACTGGAAATGTAAAAACAAAAAAGATACTGACCCTTCTAGAAAGTATTTGCTGACCCCTGACTTAAAAGCTAAAGAATTTCAATGTAAAATTAATTCATTGTTATTCAGCCCATAATCTACACTAGACTAAAGCTTGTTTCCACTGCTGTAAAGTGATTAAAAATAGTTGTTTTGTTCATGATAAACCGATATGCTATATGAAGATTATAGGCCTTAAGATTACACCTGTAAGTTTTTCTCACATAAATCCCTTACGTAATTAACTTACGATAAATTTACAAATGTAAACTCTCAATTGTCATAAGTCACTTAAATAAATTTTACGGAAGCAACTTACAAGTTTATTAGCGGCCATAGAATAGATCAGGAAATGTATTTATAATCCTACTCTCACCCTCTTAATACGAGCCAAGTCTAAGATAAACAGATTTAAAACTTTCTAACATCAATATCACAAGAGACTGGCTACTTTAAAACCTAGGTTTCTCATATAATAAAGTATAAATGTTTTTTGGAAAATCTGATTTTTTCTATGATTAAGGCTAATTTGAAAACTAATAACATAACCATCATGCCTTGTATTCCCCAAAGGGTTCAGCAGGGGTGATTTTAGTACACCCTCGTTTCGCCAGTTATGTTTAAGTCCCATGTAATAGGGAGCGAGCCTGCTACTGAGAAATTCCTAATGGAAAAACCCAATAACACTGCCCAACCTGGGGATCGAACCCAGGACCCCATGCTCAGCAATCGCGCTTGCGACTACTAAACCAACAAGGCTGTCTAAACTAACAATGTAACCTCTTAAAAATAGCAATTTAATACTTGCTTTGTGACTATCAACCGTATCTACTTATCACAGTTAGTTGGTGGTTTTAATTATCAAATAATTATAACTAATTAAATTACCCATGACAAAGCCTAATATTTCAAAAATATATTTTTGCCAGTCAACTGCTGGAGAAACGTATTGTCTATAGCTACAAAATTAAATTATAACATGTTTACACTAAGTATGAATATTCAGAAGGCCTGCTCTAAACAACACATGAATAATATGAGTACAGTACGACAACTAAGAGGTTGCATCGGCAAACTTCGTAAAATCGATCACTTCCAAACTGAGTGAGACTTCGAATGTTTATTAGTATTGCAGTAAAAAATCATCTTTATGCTGACGCAATAAGTGCGAGTGGCGCGTAAATGAGCAACTGCCAGTGGTTGTTTGATCAAGTTTTCTGATGTTACTTCTTAGTTGTGTCACACTGTAGTAAATATGGTATCGAATGACTACAATAGTATTGGGCAACTATACTGTACTATAAATTTCATTTCACTTGACATCTGTCTGTGAAAGTTATTTATTGTATGGAGTTAACCTTCTGTCTCTGTTGACTTTGTGATACTACTGCGATTTCATAATATTGTGCAATTTTCACATTTATTAGCAGTCTTTTATAATACTGATTATATTATCTAAAACTTTATTTATCAATCTTTCCAGGGTCTATCAATGCAAGTAGTGCGGTTCAGATTCGACGGGCAGCCAATTAATGAAAATGACACGCCAACATCACTGGAGATGGAAGAAGGTGACACAATAGAGGTTTATCAGCAGCAGACGGGTGGCTCGCCTCTAGTGTAATCTTATCTTAAGGAACTGTCCATTTCCCATGGGAAGAACGCTATGGTGAACCCATCTCACTTTAACATAAGTTAATTTTAAATAAAACGATGCAAGTATAAAATGTAAAATTTTAAGATACACAATCGCATAGCCGAGCTTTGTATATCTTAGCATTGTGTATCTTAAAACAGTAGTACTGTATACTCTATTTAATTAAGGAGAAATTTGAGGTAAACCAAATGTTCTAGGTAACTTCAATAATTATTCCATTGTGATAATTTTTTTAGTTGACACTTTTTACAGATCAGCTCCTAATTTTTTTAAGTGTGGCCAAAAAAATATGACACTTGCAAGCTGTGTGTGGCAAATAATTTATTGAACATAGGTTCAATCCAATTGTCAAATCTGTAACCACTAATGTAATATCTGAAATAAATTAAATTTAAAACCATTTAGTATTTTATTAACTTTTTAGTTGTAATCTCTATATGTCATTGTTATGTATCTCTTAATGTTTTTCTGTATAAATATAGGCTACAAAACTATTGTCTATACTTGTAACTCTCGCACACATGCCATAGACTAGTATTCTGCATTTTATGTTAAGCGTACGAATATTTGCGCGCATGTGAGTGACCGGGGTTATGATAGGCTTGCTTATAGCGAGCCAATCGAATCGTGGAATGCATGTCCCCAGCTGTAGCTGCGTTGACTATAAATTAAGAGTAATTTTTAATATCTATTAACAAAGTGTTTTGCTCGTATTTAATTTAAGTGCGTATAACACTAAAACTTACACTAACACTCGTGGCTTTGAACAGGATAATGCATAGCTCAAGATTTCATAATTTTACAAGGATTGTGAAATCAAAATCGTGAATGATTTAATTTGCTTTTAACCTTTTGACTGCGCCAGTCGGCTTTATACGACAAATGTTTTCGTGCCCGTGTCGCCTCAGTCGTATAAATATGACAGGAGACTGGCACGAAAACATTTTTATTTGTCGTATAAAGCCGACTGGCGCGGTCAAAGGGTTATAAATGTTCACAAATCGAGAAGTCTGATTAATTGTCCTACCAAGATTAATGAGACCTCGACTTTACCTAACTATTAAAATGGGTAGGTAGGTATGTAGAATTATGAGTCAGTGTGTGACTCATTCGAACAAAGGTCATCACTAAATGACTGCATGCACAGCTAAAATCGTTTCCAGGTAACAACTAATCATACAACAAAATAAATTATAGCCTTTAACCTTTCTGCTGTGGCACAGACTTTATGAGGCATAAGCACAATATACCTTGATTGTGAACAAGCAAAGGTATTGTATAACAGCTTTTTTTAAACTTACATCACTAGAATACTTTTATCTACTCTCCAACAAACGGTTTTCCGCCAATCTGCATCAGGCCAGCATGGTGGACTAAGGTCTAAACTCTTCTCATTTTGAGAAGAGGCTCGTGCCCAGCTGTGGGACAGTAATGGGCTGATTATGCATCTGCAGCTAAGGGGCCATTCAAGTATTACGTAAGCACGAAAGGGGGGTGAGGGGGTCTTTGCTTAGCTTATTTTTGATGACATGGGGGACGGGGGTGTCTAGATGATGATTACGTCAGCAATTTTTATTTATTTACTTATTTTTCTAGTCTTAAAAACTGCTGCTCATGAATAACAATAAAGAAACCTGCTCAGTTTAAAAAAAATGTCAACGTTTACATAAGCATAGGAGGAGGAGTAAAAACTTTGCTTACTTTTGCTGAAAAGGGGGAGGGGTGGGTCAAAAATAACAAAAATTCTGCTTACGTAATACTTGAATGGCCCCTAACAAGACAACCTTGACGACGGATCGCAAAATAAACATTTAAGTCACAGAGTACAGTAATAATGATTTAAGTTGCTAGCAGCTCCAGTAAGTCGGTACGTCAGGCCGGCCTGGCAGTTCCCGGGGACTGGCAGCACCAATATGAAAATACTACTGCAGTCACCAACACTTGCTGAACGCAGTAACTACAAGGCGAGGTAGGAGGCATCTACTTTTTTAGGACCTGCTGGAGGATCCACTGGCCTTCGTGTACTCAACGTACCTACGTAAAATAGTAGGTTTATTATTTATAATGGTGCTCCTTCATTGAGGTAACATGTTGAAACAAAAAATTATAGTGCTATAAAATGTTATTGTTATATGTATAGGTACATCGACAAACGCCAGGTCTTTCCAATTTAGAAACGATTTTGCTTGAAAGCTGCAATTGTACAAGCCCCGGACTTTATTAGCTTTGGTCTAAACATCTGGACAACTTTATTGTTTGTAACTGACAGATGTTGCTTTAAAGTTAAAGGACTTTTGTTCATAAAATACCGTTTTTACAATAAGAATATAATGAAGAATGAATCTTGTACCGTTTCGATTTTCTATTGGTGGCCGAAAACAAAGGACCATGGGGTTAGGGTTTCTTCAATAAATCAGTGTATACAAAAAGCAACTAAGGTGGTAAGACGTCCGTTTTGTCGATTGTACCTAAGTGGTTCCGTGTTGTTTCTGCCAAAGAATAGGCTATCCCTTCCCCGCCCGTGGCTATCGGGGATTACGTCAAAAGGATCTGAGAGCGTCCTCAAATAACATGGCCCTCTACGACCACCAATTTGTCAGCTACCTACGCGCGGTGATTGTCAATTTCCCATTTGAGCGTTCATTGTGGCGCTCATTGGTAGGCCCATATTCAGCTGTGGACGTTTACGAGCTGATATGATTAGGTATCTATGATGATATCGAAGTATGGAAAACACCATTACAATTTGTACTACGTATGAAAATTGCAGACTCATCGTCTATTAGTGTAGGTTCAATTATATAACCCTTTGCAACTTGCTAAAATATGATAGCAACTGTGAACTGATATCGTTTATATGATAATGTTTCTTTAATCTCAGATCAGCTATTGACATTAATCAGCATTTGTTTTATTTTTCAGCCAACACCGCTCAGTACGCGCACTTCGTATTCAACACTTTGGACCAAGACAGAAGTGGCCTGTTAAGTTTTGAGGTAGGTAACACCGATCCTACCAGTTAGTGAGCTGGCCATATGATTTACTGACATGTATAGTCACCGTCTGCTGAGCCTTAAATACGATAGTAGGTAGTGCCCCAAGTCGCCCTGTTACGGTCCGCGAATTTCTACGTGGTAAGCATGTGGTCACAATCTGGAGTTTTGCCGAAAAAACCGAAAATTTCGATTTTCGCCTTACATGAGGTATAAAAGTGTGAGGTGACAGGCCCGGAAGCACTTGCTGGGCCCAAAATTTGCAGGATGACTGTTCAGGATCCCACAAATCGAAAATACAAAGAAGCAGACGGTTTCCAGAGTTTTCAACTCCCCCCCCCCCTGGGAGGGCAAATACCACGTAGGAATTCGCGGACCGTTACAGGGCGACTTAGGGCACTACCTACTATCTTATTTAAGGCTCAGCAGACGGTGACCATACCTGTCAGTAAATCATGACCAGCTCTCTAACTATAGGTAGGTTATACTAATTTTAATGACAAAATGGTGTCGATTCTGTTGCGCACTTTGACAGGACTAAACTAAGGGTGTTTGTCTCTTTCTGTTTCAATAGAAAAAGAAAGTGACAGTTGCGTTTAGTCTAGTTTAGTACTGTCAAAATGTACAACAGAATCGACACCAATGTTGCTTGAACATCTAACAGTGTGAATGAACTTGGTTTTCCTTAGTCACCTGATTGTAGCTAGTGTTGTTACTGACTTCCAACCCTGAGGTTCCTGGCAAAAAAACAGCCAGCCCCAGAAGTATGTCCAGTTGATCGGCAGGAGTAAACATATGCTAACAAAAAACTGATCATGAACAAATTCGTTTGCCAAACGTAATCTGGTAACCGTTCGTTGTAGTGGACGGTAGACCAGAAGGCCCACTTATGGAAGTATACGCCCATAAGACACCGCTACAGCTGTTAACGTTGTTCTACCTAGCCTTCAACCAACTATGTTGGGGTCAGCTTCCAGTATAACCAGATGCGGCTGAATACCAATATTTTATACGGTGCGACTGCCATCAGACCACCGCAACCCAATTACTGGGCAATGCCGATATCCTAAGGTTAGACCGGTTGTCAGACTTCTGGGCTTCTGACTTCCCATAACGACTTTCATAGGTATTTGATGCTCCCGGGTGGTATGACACCCGAGACCGATTTTATAACGTGCTCTCCAAGCAGTTGTTAACATTGTGTATCATTTATTAATTCCTATAGGTACGCATAAATTACATTTTCAATAGTTCTATAAAAAAATAAAAGTAGTACCGTAAAACCTTACAACTTTGCCTATTGATCTAACTTTGCCCAGCAGGGTATTTTTTACAAAAATTGAAAAATATGGAAATAATTTGTAGTTGTGTGTATAATTTAATCTGTGGTAGTGTCAGTAAAAAATACCCTGCTGGGCAAAGTTAGATCAATAGGCAAAGTTGTAAGGTTTTACGGTACCCCATCGGCATCAAGAACAGGGTCCAGGCTACTGGTGGTCAGGGCTCCAGAGAAAGAAACCGGGTCACAATGCGTACCGTGTCAAGCAATACCGCTTTCATTTAGCCACCTAACGATAACCTCTTAAACGATTCTCTCTCTTCGTTAGATTCTTGGCTATTAAACCATTGGCGACTATCAGCACAACGACTGCAGAGTCCACATCCCACATGTCGATGAGCTCTTGTGCTAAGGCAAGATTTGTTCCCAGCTGTTAAAATTACTAATGTACCTTCGAGTAATACTTACGAGTACCTACCTACCAGCCAGCACCCCAAGAAAACTTCTATCTCTTCTTTAAGTGATTCATTACTATTATCTTTACAGGAGTTTGTAATCGGGTTATCAATATTATCGAGAGGGACCTTAGAAGAAAAGCTGCGATGGACGTTCTCATTGTATGATATAAATGGAGACGGATGTGTAACTAAAGAAGAAATGACGGAGATTGTCACCGCCGTGTACGATCTTATGGGGAAGATAATGGAGCCTAATTTGGAGGACGATGTGATACGAGAGAAGGTTGAAAGACTGTTTCAGGTTAGCATTTTATTTGTCTTATAGTTCGGTGAAACCAGTTATAACTATTCCTAATTAGGCCGAATATATGCCTGGTTTTACCCGGCTAGAATTAGGTCTAACTGCATTATCGTCTCTTAACTGTTACATAGATAAATTGTAGGTAGTTCAAAAATGATATAATGCATACTAATGAAATTAAGGGAACATAACCATACTACGTGACCTGTTCTGGGAGGAGGGGGGTCTTCAAAATACCACGCTTGGTCACAGGGGCGGGGGGGGCATTGGTTTTCGTCACGTAGTCAATATCCTCTAGGGAAATCTCACGCTTTTTAGAGCTATATTCAAATATGGCGCGCAGCGTTTAGCGCTTTTTAAACTCACAGGTGGCAACACTGACGCACATACGAACAATTTTTTTTTATCTTTCTGTTTGCAAAAAAATGTTTTAAACCATATTTATTCATTACTACGTGAAAACTAGAGGGGGGGGGGTATAGGCATATACAACAGGTGATCACCGAGGGGGAGGAGGGGGATAAAAAGTTGTAAAAAATGTGTCACGTAGTATGGATGATACGTTCTCTAAGTACTTATCCATAAATTGCACACAAGTGGGTAGATGATAAATGTAGCAAATAGGTACAATGTAGAAGAGCTGTATTAAAAATAATTATAAATAAGATACACGGTATACTTCTGCGTTGTTCCACAGACAGAACATAAGTATATATATATATATATATATATATATCACTTATCTATTGCCATTAATCGGGCACAAATCCAGACACCGGGCTGCTACTGAGGAATTCCTAGTGGAAAAACCCAATAACACTGCCCGGCCTGGGGATAGAACCCAGGACCCCATGCTCAGCACTTTCGCTTGCGACCATTAGACCAACAAAGCAGTATGGCAATAGGCTCGCCCCTTCTTACATGGGACATAAGCATAACTGGCGAAACGAGGGTGTACTAAGAACACCTCTGCCGAACCCTTCGGAGAATACAAGACGATATGTTATGTTATTACTTAAGTATGTAAGTAGGTTCTAAAAAATACTGTAATAATGATACAAAATTTAAATGAAATATTTTCAGAAAATGGACTTGAACCGCGATGGCGTGCTCACACTAGATGAGTTTCTCGACTGCTGTCTACGCGACGAGGACATCACGAGGTCGATGGGCGTGTTCGACAGCAACTTCTGACGGCCTGCGGCCGGCGCGCACGCATCCACGTGCCGCGTCCCTTGACATTACTCACAATCTGCTACTACGTCATTTTGTACATAACGATGAATTTGCATCATTCTAAAAGCAATTGAAACGTATGCGAGAAGTGAAATGGAAGAGTAGTTAGGAAAACGAATGTTGGTAGTGCGGTATTATATGCCACTTGGTGTCATAGATTTGTGTTACCATTAAAAAATGGTTATCCCCCTAATCGTTATTGCCAGACCAATTAAAGAATGACGAGATACATAATTGTATCTTAGATTGGATTACGATACTAATGTAAAAAGAAATGCCTTATTTATAAGAAGCTTTAGCGAAGAAAAAGTGGATTCATAGAAATTATGTTTTTATAAATGGCACCAGTTGCTATGTAATATGAAGAGAATAACCGGTGTTTTGTATGACATCAACAATGGGATGATGTGAGGCTTATTTTGTACTAATAATTATATTAGGACCTTTACTAATTTAGAATAATTAAGTGTCCAGTTAAGAAATTGTTATAATTCCACATATAGTTTTATTGTAATTCTAACGGTATTCTTGCTCTCAATGGGCATTTTGTTGGACCCTCGCTAGTTTTAGTTAGATCTAAACTGGCTTTTTATGATAACATTCCCAAGAGCAGGCTAACTATGCCTCTGTAACGCAATGTTTTTATTGATGAACTACTTTAAAAGAACTATAGGTACCTACATCAACTACCTATCTACAGTACCTACGTGGCAAACTCGACCGCTCTGAAGTCAGTCGAATGGCTCCGCAGTAGGATATTTACTCCTATATTTTGCTACTGCGTAATCATTCGCCTGACTTCAGACCGGTCGAGTTTGGCGCGTACCACTTGTATAGCTAAACGTTATAGTAAACCCGAATTGTCCTATGTCTATGTATTTTCTGTTATTATAGATGTATACTTTTAAAAGTTCTAGTTTGATGAATGCATTCTAACTATTAGTCAAAATTCTAAGATATAAAAATATAGTCTTTTATCTAAAGATTTCTGTATTCCAAAATGGTAGTTTTATCTAAATATCACAGATAATAATTAATTCTAAAACTACTATTTTAATGCTGTTCAACTAGATATAGAATATTTCTTCTCCCGGAACAATCATAAGGACAAAACGTTAATATGTAAATAAGATTTATGCCATCCATATAAACCTATTTTCGGCCGTTCAAGATAAGCCGCAACTAAAACAGTCTTCTAAAGAATACTATAAAATGCTATTTAAAAAATATGATTGAAAAGTGCTTTGTGGAATGCCCTGGCAGAATTACTACTCACCGCCCAAGCCGTAAGGCCTTTATAGCGTTGACCAGTCGTATTTTAGTGCCTATATTGGTATTAAGAGCACTTTCTCCTCTCGTAAAATATTATCAGAGCGTTAAATGTACACACCCTTATCCCGACGGTCCCGACCTCAATTACTTCACTTCTCTGATTCTTATTTTCCTTCATTTTGAATCGTTCCGGCCATTTTTCATAGTATTTAGAGTAATTTCCTTTAAGATATTTTATAGTATGCATACCATTTAAGTAATCCAAGTCTAACACTGATTGCAGCTTAGACTAAGTTTTTACCAAGCTTTTTTTTTAACCATACAATTGAATTATTCGTATAAGCTATGTCAATAAAGTAGGTAATGGATAAGGCGTGGCGGCTTGTACACTTATAAAATGCAAGGCACACCGTTAGCAAAACAAAAATAAACAAAATATAAAGCTAGTAAATAATGTATTGGCTATAATCATTAAAGCACTCGATAAAATAATTTGCTAAAATATATCAAAAAGGCTAGGTACTAATATTAAACGTTTAGGTTTGGATGCATAATTTTTTGCAAGTTTTTGTTCACACCGTACAGGGCGAAACAAAGATAGCAATATGAATGAAAGGGAATGACTCGTCAGACGCCATTTATATATCCATACTTTAATGGCACGGCTTATACCTTTGAATATTATTATCAATTACTATCGCTTGTCTCTAAAGAGAGGTGGCCTAAGCTAAGCTGTGGCTAGCTAAATAATTTGAATAAAAATTATTTACGAAATAAAAGGGTCATATGAAAACACTGCCATAAAATAATTTCTTCATATCTTACCTACTACCGATGAATCTTTTTAGGCTTCAAATTCAACATTCTGCTTTCTTTTATTAGAATTGACAATAATTTGAACTTACATAATTATTATATTTTTGAAAACCCACTAGGTATATATCTTATCAACTTATCTACCTACTTATGTATGAAATACAATATTTTTTATAAATAAAATATCCAGCTTATTTACCTGTCTACCACTTCTCAATGTCTCTATTACTGAAGAAAATAAAGATATTTTCTAAAAAGTTATCATGAATGTAAATATACCCTGTAAATACCGATAATATAGATTTTAAACGTGTATATTTTCATAGTAAATGTTAAATGGAACCAAATAACTAGATGGCATTAATTAACATCGTATTTTAATATTGAAAAAATAATAAAACGACACGCAAATAATAACAGCACTATTAGTTATGTACTTATTAATGAATATTATGTAATGTGATTAAAAAGTGATGAAATAATGATCTAAATGATATTAAGATATTTTACGTTTGATATTAAATTATGAATATGAAATAGAAACAGGATTAGGCGACCATATTGTGCTTAGAACGTTTTAGCTAAATGGCATCACGTGAGAATATTTTCATGTAAATTTTAAACATCATATTATTGGTCGAGCTTACATAGATAAGGTTTATGTGTGTCTTCCCAAATAATACCGTTACGTTCAAACTATCTTACGGCCATGTTTTTTAATAATATCCCTAGTTCCCTACCCACATAAATATGATAATCCCGTTGAAAAGGTATATTTATAACGTACATTAATAACCCTCGAGCATATAATCCTCAAAGGTTAAGGCAGAGGTAATTACTACTATATTTTTTTTTAGTTTAATAAAAACGGAGATATATAATTATATTCTATAGGATTAAAACACAATCTTATGATGAAAATTAGATGTTATTACTTAGATAAAAATAAATCTATGTACGATCCTAGTTTGTTTTATAAGAACTTTGTTTTCTTTAATTTACTGAATTGTTTGATTTAAAATCTGTGTATGTATAACAGAAATAATATAATTATCTTAGTGCCAAAAATGACCCTTATGAGTGTGCAGCCTTTTGTACGCAAGTGGTGTCCTATCGTTTTGTTTATTTCTATCTAAAAGGGTTGCACCAGTTAATTATTCAGAGCGTTTATAATAGGCCTATTAGGATAGTAAATTAATATCGATTTTGTCTTAAGGTCCATGTACTAGTCTAAAATCTACAGGTACTTGATGTTAGTTACTTTAGTATAGATGATGTTTTGTCCCATAGGACTTATAAATATTACATTGCATGCGATGTCATATCTAAAAGGCTTTTGCAGTGATTCATTTACGAAAATTATCAATATTTCAACTTCCTTTTGAGTATTAATTCTTCCAAATATTCGCAGGAAATGAAGTACATATCAGTCATTTGTAGTTTACAGCGATGTCCATCAAAAAACCTACACATTGTTTTTTAATATTTAATCGGTATATTTATTTGATGTTGTAATTGTTGCATAATGATCCAGCATCCATGTAATAGTACATTACTTATAGCGTGGACGTAATGAATATGTTTAGGAACGAAATCTGTAAATTAGATATTTGAATATTGAATTGTTTATTTACAAATTGTATGTGTATTTTATAGAAAAATAAATAAATGCGATTAACCTCCGTTTTATTCATCTTCGTGATCAGCGAATGAAAGAATTAGACTAGTGTGGTGTGGCGAGTGTCTGTTACATTAGCTACTACGGTATCTAAAATAACTGTATTCATTCCGATCTGCATCGCTGAATTGAATGGTCGCTAGTCACTCAATAGAATATTAGGATTGTAACGGATAACCGCATCTGGAGAACTGCGGAGCGTTGACCTCATAAATTTCGATATCCACGAAACATTTTCCGTACCTTTTGATTTTAAAAGCTCCGCACTCTCATCCACTTCCTCTTAATTTGTCCGAGGGTGTGCCCCTACGCACAAATTGACAATTTAATTAAAAACTGGAACTGAGCAGAAGGGGCGGGGCCGGAGTGTGATTACATTAGGCGCGGTTGATACAGAGACGTCGCCGTCTCCTGAAGGCGCAGGAGTTTCTCCTGGAGGCGCAGTTTCTCCTTCGACAAAAACGATCCTATGCTCCATAACTATTAAGCTTACTTTGTTTCTTTGATTATCCGCCCGCGTCACGTCGCCTGGAGACGTCTCGTCTGTAGACTACGCGTTAGGTCGGTGACCGCATGCGTCGATCTTCTGTTTAACCGTTAATTTGAAAATACAATAACAAAATTTACACTAGTCTATGACCGCTAACAGGCTGTGATCGAATACCAACAGTAAATAAGCCACCAGTTACCTACTTGTTTCTATTTTTTTGTTCCACATCTATAATTATCCTCATCGTCAAAAAGTAATTTCCCAACATCAGTATCCTCAAAACTGATAATCTCAATATCCTCAACCGCATCCTAATCCGCTAACCGACATGCATCGGGTACATCTCTACATAACATAACGTATGCATGGATGCCGGGCGACGCGTTGGTACGAATATCGTACAAAGTGCTAATTTAAGCCAACTGATAGTTATACAAATCGAGATATTGTACCAACGCATCGTCACCCAAATAAAATACGACTTTCTTACACTTTGTACAAAATGTTTATTAAAATTGTGAAAATAGCATAATTAAAAGAAGTCATTATGAAAACACTCCCAAATGAAAATTAAGGTTAAAATTATTCCAAAAACATTTCCGAACATAACTTTAATTTCTCTCTAATATGGCAAAGATTGCTGCATGGCAAGTTAACAACTAGATTCAGTGTTCCGAAAAGGCGGCATAATTATTTTAGAATTAAGCAATTTAAGAGGTAGATGCAGCTATTTCTGAGCAAGTTGTCTTTAAATTGACGATAAAATGAATAAAGTTATATAAAACTGGTAAGATACGTTGAGTCAAATCCGAATATTGGATAAATTCGGTCAAATATATTTGACGCAGAATATCTCGTACAACGTCTCGTTTTTTGGAACTGGAGATGTTATGTTTATCCTTTTCTGTCAAATTAGAAGCCGCATGTGAAGAAGGTGAAGAAAAAAATTGGTAAAGTGCGGTCGCAGTGCAGGACGAATTTCGTACAATGACACGTCACTACTTATCTCTGTCGCTCGCGCAAAAATATGTTGCCGTCGCACTCGTACAGATGCGGTGACCGCCGTCAACACAAATTGCAATTGGTTGTAGGCACAAAGGTCATTGTACGAAATTCTGCCTGGTCCACGACCGCACTTTAGTCTCTATGCTTCAGTAATTACTGTAAAGGAATCGTACTTGCCAGTAATTAAAAATATCTCCATATTCTGCAGCAAATCCAATTGAATGAACTTACCCCGACGCACCTTAATAGCTTATAACGTACAGTCTCACGTAACTTGTCATGGTTTTGGCGTAGTGGGAGTAAGTTTGCGCATGTACACTTAGTGCAACAAAAAAATGGTCACTTTTATTGCTTGTCATTATTCTATGGTTATTGCTATAATTTATTTTTAAACATGTCTGTTTAGAAGAAAGAAAGGAGTGGAATTGTCTTCTCTACTCTTGCCAAGTTACGTGCCGACTTTACCTACAGTTTAAAATCTATATAACAATTGTGCAGTTATTGCTATTTTTGAGGCACTGTTATTAAAAATATTTACGTCCAACATTTCTACTGGATACACAGTTACACACTATAACAAAACCTACTTCAAAACATTTAGTAATCCTAGAACGAAAACATACAATGAGACTTCATTACCATACATTAAGTTTAAAATTATTTCTCAAAATATTACATTTCCAATCCTATAAAATATACTTCATGCTTTGTAAATAACGTCATTATTATTTATTATACAACTTAAATAATAAAATAAACTACGTTCTGGATGAGCATTCAAGTATTAACCTAATTAGTCTTCATAAAGTTTTAGAATTTAAATGTCTTTTTTTTGTACTGTGTATTTTCATATTCATTTTTTTTTTGTTCGACTTCAATATATTATTTATGTATACTGGTTACAAATTAACCATAACATGAAACATGCAACAACTATGTCAATAATTAAATTAATTTGTAAATTACAATTCACACATGCAAAAAGGGACACAAACATGATCAATTTTATTTAAAACCTACCACATAATTTTCTTGGATTTATAAGTGCGCTTCCAAAGTTCTTAAAATTCTAAAAATAAAACTTGAAAACAGCACACAACTCCTAATATAAAAATTACATTATAACCCGCACCATTAAAAAATGGATATAAATGGCGGATGACAAGTCATTCCCTTCCACTCATTTTGTATTTCTATCTTCGTTTCGCCTCGTGCGGCGTGGACGTTTTAATTTATTTAGACAAGTTACATCTTGACATTAATTCATCAAGAAATATGTAGTTTATTTGCTAGGATTTTTAGACAACTTACGTAAAAATTCGATGTAAAATACATTAATCTTTTTTAATTTTTTTGCTAACCACACAGTGCATCGCTCATAACACTTAAGTACAAGCCGCTATTCTTATACGCTTTCTTTATTGGCGCGGGTTATACCAAAATATGATTTCTATAAGTCAATATTTAAAAAAAATACCAATAATTATAAAATAATGTAATAAAGAGAGCTAATTTTAAGTATTCAAATTTTGTACGGTGGTTTCGTAAGGCAGTAGGTAATAGTATAATCTCAAATACTTACCTATTAATAATAGAAATGTCGTTAAAACTTCAATAAAAATTCTTCACAGAGATCCCGAAAATAATATTTCAATTACGTTAATTATATTATGTGATGCATTATTGCACAAAATACATTGTAGTATCTACGAGTATTTACACAAATTAAATCCTCTACCATATAAAAATCTAAAATACTTACATATTTTAAACATAATATTTATTACTCAATAGTAATGTTCTTAATTTGTTAAGATCTTTACGTTCCAAGTTTAAATTAATAATGTTCTATATTTGTTAGTTTTTATAGAATCATGTAGTACATTATAGATTGGTCTCACTCACGCTTCACCTACCTTTTTGGAAAAAGAGAGAGGCATATATGTGCAGCATTTCTATTATGATAGACTGCATAGAATAAAAGTTATAGAAGTTTAGGTAGGAGCACTGAAGGGACTCTTTTGCAGTATCTTTGCCAGGCAGCCCCGTAGCGCCACTTGCACCTTTCATGGTCCCGCCAGGCGCGGTGTACCAACATTACGATAGTTAAGATCGCCGGCGCTGCCGCCACGTATTGCCCAGACAGAATCCCTGGCAACGCTAGGGCGCTGTGAATCAGTATGTCACCGGTATAGTTCGGATGACGTAAGATCCCCCATAGATTGGAGACCAATAGCTTTTTTCCATGGAATGTTGGCATGGAATCTAAGTCTGAAAATAAAAATCACATTTAATATCATCCACATAACATCACGCCTGTAGGTATTCCCCGAAGGGTTAGGAAGAGGTGTATAGTAACACCCTCATTTCGCCGTTATGTTTTAAGTCCCATGTAATAGGGGCGAACCTATTGCCATTAATCGGGCACAAATTCCAAACTCAGGGCTACTGAGGAATTTTACACCGTAAATCCCCAATAACATTGCCCGACCTGGGGATCGAACCCAGGACCTCACGATCAGCAATCGCGCTTGACACCACTAGACCAACGAGGCAGTTATCCGAGTTAGTTAGCTGTCGATTTAATATCTTTATTTTTTATTCTGAATTTTTTTGTCTGATTTTAAATGATTCTAACAAAATACAGTAATTAAGTACAAAACTAAAATGTACTACGTATTGTAAGTTTGTTAATTTAAATTACAAAGTTTAAACAGGAAAAATAAATAAAGTTTGTAACTATACTGTAAGTTTCTACAAAATTAGAGGATATAAATTACTATTATTATATTAACCTTTTCAGGGCCGCAGCTAACGCAGGTCAGACGGGGCAGTGCCGGGGCCTCCAATCATGGGGCCTCAAGGCGTCTTAATCGCTTGCACCCACGGGGCCATACCCCCATATTCTAAGACGTTCCTCCAAAACTTACTCGACTCGACTCCACCTCGATAAACGTCCTCGACTCGAAATTTTTCCTCAGTCGAGGTAAGGAATCATCTGTCAAACTCAGGGTACCTCGAAACCTACCTTAAGGAAGTGTCAAAGTTCGTATGTAACAAAAATGAATTTTGAAGACTATCCAATATGCTTACGATAATCCTTACAACTATTTATTGCGGCGTTATTTGCGCGATGCAGATAATTCAAATTATGACGTAATGACTCCGTCGAGGAACCTCACAGTTCACTCGAAATTGTGACTAAGAATACAATTTTCAAGGTGTTTTCGAGGCCGTTCTGAGTTGAGTATGAGTCGAATAAGTTTTGAAGGGACGTCTTAGAATATGGGTGTTAGTCTCTAGCCACGGCCCTGAACTAACACTCCACCAAATAAGCATTACCAAATATAAAATAAACTTGCTATAAATAAATAACATAAGTACTGTTACTTACTTGCCAAGCTGAGCTGTAGGGGATTTTTTCTGAACTCATATTTAATATTGTTACTAACAAGCATTATGAAGAATCCCAGCACAAATAGTACAGAAGCAGAGATTAAGGTGTTAGTTGACAGAACAAGGTCAGTGTCTGCCACATGTTTAGATATTGTTGTGAAGTAGAACGGGTACAGTGCACTTGAAACAGTCTGGAGGTACCCTACCCCTTCCGACTGCCAGTAAAATGTTGCTGTTATCCTATACTCCCTCATTATAAAGTTCAGAATATAAACTATCTGCATTATAGAGAATATAATAATTGTTGGCTTCAACTGTACATTGTTCACCAGTTTTGTTAAGTTTTCCATTGTGAAATTGTTTTCCTCGGACAGTTTTATTTGGAGTCCTTGTGTGAAGATCAGCGAGAGGAATATGAGCTGAAACAAATATTTATTTTTTAGAGTCAGGGACGTAATTAGACGCTTTGGGGTCTCAGGGGCAGCAAGTGATCAAGCCCTTTATCTAGGAGGTCGGGGCCGCCGGGGCACTGCCCTGGTGGTAGCTACGGCCCTGTTAAGGAGTACTTATAGAAACTATCTTTGATACATTGTTGTGATGAAACGATTACGATTAATCGCCGATTATCGGCATTAAGCAATTAATCATAATCGGCGATTATTTAACGATTATCCATCTATACTAATGTTATAAAGAGGAATAATTTGTATTTTTATATTTTTGTATGTAATGAATAAAGTTAAAAACTACTGGACCAATTTCAAAAATTATTTTGCTGTTAGAAAGCTACATTATCACTAAGTAACATAGGCCACGGGCGGAACCGTGAGGACACAGCTAGTTAGTTATATTTTTTAAGTAAATGATTATTGTAACTTTTACATAAAATGAATCGACCTGGGGCAAAAAAATTATTACTTGTGTATTTTTGTTGCACATTCAATTGTTAAGTATCAATTTGATTAATTACGACGACCAATTAATAACGACGACACATTTGGTGTAGTGGCTGAGCGATAGGCTTCTGCGCTACGGGTCGAGGATTCGATTCCCGCAAGGAACAAAAATGTTTATGGCCTACAGATAATAATACCGGTTCTGCGCGTTTGTGCATGTGAAGATTTGTGTCTGTAAACGCACCCACGATACAGGAGAAAACCTAATATGGGGCAAAGTTTTAAAAAAAAAACACCAACACAATTATTATTCTATACATTCTCAAGAATTTCGACTTAACGAAAGTTAAATAAAATAGTATTTTGTTGTAAGACAAAAAGTGGAATTTCGAATAATCACTTTTTAACATAAATAAAACCGACTTCAAATTGTCTATCTCCGAAGTTCTTCATCAGATCTTCACCAAATTTAAATGGGACTACTTCGAAAGAATACTCTTTCAAACAAAAAAAAGAATCATTAAAATCGGTTCACAATTAGCAAAGATATCGCGGAACAAACATAATAAAAAAACAATCGAATTGAGAACCTCCTCCTTTTTTGAAAGTCGGTTAAAAAAGAAAAATACGTTCGTGATCGAAATCGACGATTATTATGTGCAATAAACGTAATCGCTAAGTACGTACTAATTATTTCAACAGAAATTCATTAGCATTCACTACATTCAATTTTTTTTACATATTTATGGTAATAATTTGTCCTTAACTTGATAAGTCAAACCACAGTTTTTCCTAATATACAATATTTTAATGAGTTATTTGCTGATTTTGTCTACCAGCACATTTTTTTAATCATGCCATGTAGGAGGGTCTGTGTTTGAACCTAGCCCGCATCTTTGACTTTTCTATTTCATGTGTAGATCAGAATTTGAGTATCACTTGCATTAACAGTGAAGGAAAACATTGTGAGAAAAACTGAAGATCACAGAAAATAAAAAGTTCTTGATGTGTGTAGTCTGCCAACTCGCACCAAACCAGTGTGTTGGACTAAGACCTAAGGTATAAGGTATAATGGGCTGGTGTCCCCAACTCCACGTCTGAGCGCATATTTTGCGTGACTAAGACCTAAACCATTATCATTCTGAGGAGAGGCCCGTGCCCAGCAGTGGGACAGTAATGGGCCGATTGTGATAATGTTTTGAACTAAATAAATTTAAATATTTATACTTACAGAACTTATGTTGGAGATTCTTGATATCCAAATTTTGACACATAGCTTCTTGATAAACGGATGTATTTCCCTTCCCATGAAGAAGTCATACAAGGTATATCCCGTGTTTCCATACTGATTCAATTCATGTTTAACAACCTTGCCTCTTTTTAGAAACAAAACAATGCTCAGTACAACAGCAAAAATGTATGACATAACTGCAAGTCTCAAATATTCATTCAATAAAGTCTCTTTATCAATAATTTGCAAGAAATCTAATAAAAAGAGAGTGTTGACAGTAATAATACTAGAGAAGAATGCATTGAAACAGTGCCATGTACCAGTCTCATCCATGCGGTCAGATCTGACACCAAATATTGGTACCACAGCAAAGATGGCTTGTATAACACACTGAACAAGAATAAAGCAGGTTGCTTGTAAACTAAAGAACATTTGTAAAGATTTATAAGCAGACAGATCTAAAAGTGATTTAGGGGAACATGATTTTCTACAAGAAATTAATAAAGAAAATACTGTTAAAGGTATCATGAGCATTAGGAACAGGGATCCAATTCTTCCGCCAAACTCCCATTTGACTGCAATTTGAGTCAAACTATTGATACTGTTTCGGAGTGGGGTAGCCAATTTCCTTGTAACAGACTTTGATTTCTCTCTACGGAATTCATCTTCAGAATTCTCCTCTTCTGAATATGCATCTATTGATCTACTGATAGATTTGCTGGCAGATTTGCTGTGACTTGTAGATTTGCTGAGACTCCGTCTGATGTCAGGGACATTGTCAATGAACTCTCGCAATCTACTAGACCGGCGTGGCGCGACCTCCTCGACAGATCTCCTATTTCTCAGACCGTATATGTCACTAGATTCCAAGCCATTCACTTTATCAAGAGAAAATTCACTCTCAGTGATACTTGAGGTCAGATCTTTGATGGAATAGTCTATACGTTTAGACCGGGTACCGCGGTAAACTGAGAGTTTAGTGGACAAATTCTCAAGTTTGACTGCTACCGCCACATCGGACTCGATGGGAGGTCGCTTTGCTGGAGATTTTGGTACATTGGGTACCTCTGGTTGCGTTGTTTCCTTAGTAGTTCTCGACGGTGACTTACGCGCGGGAAACTTGGATGCTGGCTTTCGGCTAGGTGATTTCCGCGCCGGAGATTTGCGCCCAGACGAACGCGCTGGAGGCGTAGTTTTCCCAGACGACGGCGGCGAACTTCTCCGCGTTCTGGCGGGAGAACGCGTCGGGGAGACACCTTTACGTGTTCTAGAAGGACTCACTTCTATAACGCTAGTTCTTATTCGACCGCTTCTAGTTGACATTCTGTAAAATACCACAACGTGTTATAAAACTAGTTGCTTTTTTGTAGTGTCTAAAATTATCTCAAAAACCACACGCGATGATATTTACTTGTCACAATACTAAGGTATTCATCGATTCACAAGTTGTTTTTGCAGCATAGATTACTTCTTCTTGTTTACAGTACACACACCACAATAAAAGCCAACAATATCTAAACACAAATCACAAAAGCGGACGAAAAGTACGCAACATAAACACAAGAGAAGCCAAGCGCCAACGAACGACGACGCTAGAATGAATTTAAAAATGCTGTCTGTGATTGGCTAAAAATAGTTGTCAGGACACTCTTCTACATGCTGTCTTGCTTTTTTAAATTGTAAAGACAGAGACAAAAGCTTTTATTTACTATATTGGCTAACCTGAGGGCTAACCTAACTTCATAAATGATGAAACCGTAGTTTTCCGAATAATACGGTTTTAACACTACCAATATAAGCATGAAAATCAATCAATCGATTCATTTTGTTTATACCTGCTATGAAACTTACCTCAAAAGGCCAATCCAGACATCGCCCTACATTGGTACATTCGCAAGTCGCATACTTTTTTTTACGACAATATCTGTACTCTAAAAGAGACCTTGATCTCTGAGTTTGTTTCAGCTTTTCTTCTCATAGCTATAGGTCAACCAGAATCTCATGGCATTAAAAATTAATAACAAACAGAGGGTTTCCTACGGCAATGTCAACATGTCACTTGTCAAAACGAGTATGACTGTAGTTGATACATTTTCCAGTTCTGATTAATGTTTTCTTGTTCAAATTTTTTTAATAAACATACTTATTTTAACAAGGCTTCCTTTTCCATTACAATAAAATTGCAAAAAACCATATAGCAGCATATCACTTTGGGACCCAATGCATAATATCAGCAAGCACACATAAAACAATAAGCCAAAACCTCTAACAACATGGATTTATGAAATACATGTTGTGCCGACCACATCTAGTGTGGGATAAGGGCAGGAAGAAGATCGAGAAGAAATTAAAGAAAAAAATTACAAGTATCAAGACTTTTTATTCAAATTACCCTTGTGTTACCCACAAAAACATTTAATTTCCCTATTTGCCATCAGATTCTGGTAGACCTATAGTCAGAGAAAAAGTGGCGGCGCCGTCTATTCTTAAAAAAAAACGTTACATTGACTTGTAAAAGTGTCTCTAACTGATTTATTTACAGAAATAAAAATCATTTATCGTTTATTCCCTGATAAAATTTAATCCTTTCCAGCTTATCGTTTTTACTAATGCTGCAAGCTGCAACACATATCAACACAATGGTCCGAGTAACAAATGATCAAGGGCAAGCAAACACTATTCAATCATGTATTAGGGGCAAGTGTGCCCCCTCCTCCCCCACTTGCGCCCGCCATCACACAGACAGCAATGTTTTCTTGTAGTCCAGTGATTTAGCCAGTCCAGTGTTCCTATAAACAGCTCGACAATAAGTTTAAAAATTGAACTAATTTAATCTTTGTCAGTTCTGATTTTTGGATATGTGTTATAAGTAATATAGTGTTATGAAAATTTCAAATTTTCTACCACTCCGCCATCTTGGAATACAGACCCCAAAAATGAGTCTTTATTATATAACTCCTTAACTCTGTTCAATTTTGTAGAAGATTAAATTTCCTACAATTTTTGTTTTTATCATTTTTTTCTATAGTTAATAAGTTATGACATAATGCGCTTTAAAGTAGACGAAAAACACAATTTTTACAAAATCTTAATTTTAACCGACAACGCAAAAAGAAGGGTGTTATAGGTTTGAATCCAATGTCTGTCTATCTGTTTGTCTGTCTGTCTGTCTGTAGTCAGCCTATTATTTAAATGAACTTATTTAAATGAACGAATATTATTTCAAAATAATTAAGGCTTAAAAATAATCGTTGTCAATCGCTGTATAAGGTTCTTAACGGAAAATTTGGTTAAATAACCGTTACCTACCGCAATTTTACAGTACTTGTCCTAGTGTTTAAATATACGATATTATGTAGTATGCAGTATTATGTATTTTATAATAATTCAATAATAGGTACTAGGAATCCAAATTATCCAAATTAAAAGTTCTAGCAGACATGTTATTTATAGTTAAAATTTTAGAATATTATGACTAGTTGCGCCCCCATCTTTCATACTCTTTTTTGCACAGCAGTAATTTTTTTATATCAAATAACATGAAACAAGTAAAAGTAATAATACCTAGTTATTTGCAACTTTACTTTTATTTGATAGTTATAAAAAACTGTACATCATGACTTATAATATATGTTTAAAAGTATATTTCTTAGTATAGGTAAATTTACAAATCGTTATTTAATAAAGTTTCGATATCTCTTCCAACTTGCTTTCAAAGTATTGTTAGTAACACAAGAGTCAGTTAAAATCGCGAGTTGCACCTACGTCGATGAGGAATTGTGTTTTGATGACTCTCAGCATTCTGCCGTGGTATCAAAATCGCAGGTTTTCTCAACTGTACCATAGATTCTGATGCTAACGCGCGATTCAGGCGCGCGGTAGTCAGAGACGAGAGAGCGATATGAAAACCGGAAGTTGTGTGTAACAGATTCTGCTGTCGATGTTTTTGATATTTTCTCTTTAGTAATAAAGAGAGTCGTCGTATAACCTCATCAGAATCCATGACAATACTAAAGTAATAGTGCACTAATAGGGGATTATCGCCACGCTAGATTGTAGTCAATGATACTATTGTCAAAGCAGTTGAACACTTGAAATCGGCAAAGTAAAATGTGCTGGTTTCAGCCTTGTCGTTGCATCCACTTTGTCTCCCAAAAAAAACGAATTCGATGATTTACCAAGCGTTACTGGTTAAAATTAAGACTTGTATCATAATCAATAATAAAGCAAAGACTCCATAGCTTTGCATAATAGACCCTCCCATACGTTAGTAGCTATCACTGGTATTTGCTTATGAGTCTCTGTATATAATCAATTTTGGGAATGATAATGCTAATATTTAAGCAAAACGATTCGTTTGTGGCCATAGGAACCATTAGTCATTAGTCGCTGATCGCCGACGCTAGAAGTAGGTATCGTTTGTGCCTTTATTCATTAAGGTATTTTCAATGTAATTTCCGTTTTGCCTTGCTTGAGTATTGGTATATATGTATCCGTTAGGTACCTATGCACCCGAGTTGGCTAGCTACACTCGTTCAATATTAAGTCACCAGAAGGGTTTAAGTAATTCTTGAAACTCGGCTGGTTGTACTTCTGGCCCATGACGCGAGACAACGATGCCTCTTTTATCAACAAGAAATTTGGTATAATTCCCTTTAATCATATCGCCCATCTTGTTATGGCCGCCCAGTTGGTTCTAAAACAAAAATAAATTCTTCTTTATATACATTAAATTAACTAGGATTCCGAAGAAGGTCACGGCTACAGGTGTTGTGCTGTGCAATATCCTATCTAGTCGATGATGGTCGCAGGGAGGGGCAGCTGGGGCGCTTGCCCCACCATAGCACAGGGAAGAATAGATAAATATTCTTGATTCAGTCAATTCAATAAATAATAAGTTCCGTTGCAACAAAAAGTAGAAACTTAAAATGTAGGTACAATTTCAAACCTTCAAGAACTTCCAAACATCACTGGCGGTCTCTCCATTAACGTCTATTTTAGCAAACATGTCAAATTTTACTTTATTTTCCTCGGCATGTGCAGCTATTTCTTCAGACGTACCCGGTTCTTCTTGACCAAATTGATTGCATGGGAAAGCCAAAATACGTAATCCTTAAAAATACATTGGCGATGGAGTTATTAGAATTTTAATAATTGGATAATAAATGAAGGTCTCCTAAAAGACAGCGGCAATATAGTCTTACAATAGATAGATATTGCTATAGTATAATTTTTAGGCGCTTTGTGATCATGTCACAGCAAGCAGCTTGGACTGATCCACATATTTTATACAGACATTCAGGGGCGGCCTTAGCCATTGCGAGGCTCCGGGTGGCTAGATCTTTGAGAGGCCCTTGTCTTTGTGGAATTAGTTTTAATGATAATGCTTGACGAAAAAAACTCAGTTTAATAATACGCGGCGTAAGGCGCGAAATTCAAATAAACATTAGTATTATTAGTACCTAATATTTTTCTACTTGGGTTGTTGCGCGAGTACGCGAGGCCCCTGTAGGAAAGAAGCCACGGGCGGTTACCCTGCTCGCCACCCTCAAAGGTCGCCCCTATAAACATTTAGAGCGCGTTCCCACTATGTCGTGACGATTAATTCTTCGTTGGACGACTGCGTCTCTAGCTGTTCCCATTATAACGACTGTTTATATCGTGACCACGACAGATAGTCGTAATCTTCCGGTTACGTAGAAAAGGTCCGCAAGACCATCTACAAGCAGTCGATTAGGAAAAAAAGATAGTCGTAACAACGACACATGATTTGCCGTCACGAAATCGTGACGTTTTCTTATCGTTTCACGACTGTCGTGTTAGCCGTTCCCATTGACTTGACAATCTGTCGTCACTGCAAAAACAAGTCGTGAACGACAGTTAATCGTGTCTTCTTATATGTGTACACCTCCATTTAAATATATAAGCCACGATACTTAAAACTACACGATTATCTGTCGTCACGACGAAGTGGGAACGCGGCCTTACTGTTTTTGCAGACATTTTGACGGCCACCTGGGTGTGGGCAGACGCTAGACGTGCTCCTTCCTTCCTCTTCCCGCTCTCCCTTTGAGTCCACACTTGGCGTTACTTAAACTAAAGAATATAATGTGGTTTAACTGGGCGGTTAAGCAGCTGATGTATCTTTACCTTCTCCAAATTTATCCATTAGTTCATTGAATTGTTTGTAATGAAATTTAGTGCTGCTAGACTTTGTGGCGATATTAACAATTATGCATACAAAACCCTTGTAGACTTCTAACTTTACAGGTTCACCTTTTAAGTTCAGAACAGTGAATTCATGAATGCTTTTGGCTCGGGTATAATTTGGATTGTTTAATGAAGTCATGATGTTGCTTAGGTCATTTTTATCGGATTTTGTTCACATTATGATTGCGTTCAATATGCGTGGGTTATCATCATAGACTAAGGATTTCTTGTTACGTAATACAATAATTTTGATCAAAAGATCATGTTTTATGAAGATTTGTTGGTTGACAACGTAATTGACAAGATTTGGGTGACAATTTGCTTTTTTAACCAATCACCGAGAAGTAGCGGCGTCATCCATAATAATCCTATTTTTTTTTTAAATCTAGACACGCGGCAGCGTGTCAAGCCAAGTTCAAAGGAAAAGGAACTGGCGACGCAGCAGCCGTGTGATAGATTACACGAACCATTTGAAGCCACTTTGAGCCCTTAATAACTCAAAATCTATTCAACATAAACATATGAAATTTGGTGTATGTATTGAAACCCCCGAGATTAACTATAATCCCAAATTTCATAAATACAGCTCAAACGGTTATTGAGATATTAACGTCTAAAAATCGGCATTTTTAACACTGACTGACATATAGATCAAAAACCTAACCCACTTCCAGATGACCTAGAAAGTTCAAATTTGGCGTCCAGCTGGGTAATTGTGTGTATACAAAGGAAAAAATCAGAAAACAGTGAATTTTTACGATTTGAAATATTTTTCAAACAATCGATTTTTATTACTTAGCGCCTTTCGAAATTATAATAGCAACAAACTTTTTCTTTCACAGGAGAATAGGTTCCATGATTCCATGATGAAAGGTCGCTTTTATTGTTTTGGATACCAGATTATTTAATTCAAGTGGGAAATAAAAATATAACTAACAGGCAAATGATAAAAAGTTAAAGGGAGGACTTTCCATGTATTTCTAACGTTCAAGAAAATGTAGAAAATAGCACAAAAAAGAAAACTACAGCGTAAACGTTTTACAGATCACTTTTGAATGATGAATAATAATAATTTCTATACAAAAAGTAATGATATCCCATCAAAAACATAAATGTGAAAACGAGAGCCAAGTTCAATAATATGAATATGCGTGTTTGTCGACTTCGCCGACAAAAGAATTGAGATCTAAATGGGTGCCAAGTTCTGTAGATAATGCTGAAATTTATTTACACAAAGGAGATATCTTAGAATAAATTGAAGATCAAGATTTGACTTGGCTAGTTTTCACATACAAGTTATCTTATATTTGGCTAGTCAACTTATCTTCTTTATGTTATACGCAAGTTACTGTTTTTATACCTATTGTAAGGTCAACATCTTACTCTTCTAAAAATTTGGTTTGCTGGTAAAAACTAGCCAAGTCAAACTTGGGCTTCAATTTATCCTAAGATATCTCCTTTGTGTAAATAAATTTCAGGATTATCATCTACAAAACTTGGCACCCATTTAGATCTTAATTCTTTTGTCGGCGAAGTCGACAAACACGCATATTCTTATTATTGAACTTGGCTCTCGTTTTCACATTTATGTTTTTGATGGGATCTTTCTTTCAGTCATTTGAGTTCTAACTTTCTCCATACTATACAGTGGTTCATAGAAAGTTTGATATTGACAGTTTTGAAGAAATGACGTTTTTACTTTACTCTTTGGATGACGTCCCCGCCATGGACGACTGTATGTAATGGCTAGACTGTGCTACAGTTTTTGGTCACAAAGTACAGTGGAACAAAGTAGTTCGCTATGAAGTCAATAAGGGAGACCTAGGCTGAGTTTGTAAGGATCATAGCATGTGGCGTTCTATAGTTTCTGCTTACCTCCATCGGAAAAAAGGCGTTTCATGTAGGTACCTAGGCCCTAGGCTGTCTTAGTGAACGATTAGGTTTTCAGTGCCTAAATTCCAAAATAAACAAATTTAGCATTTAATTTGGAAAAGGATTTTAGAGTATTAAAATAATAGGTCATTCTTGCATGGACTGGTAATTTTCAAGAAAGCCTTAGAAAACTACACATTCTCAATTTTAATATTAACAGGGCTCATTAGCGTGTAAAAAGCTCTTCATAACTCTCATGCTTTATTGTGCATAATAGGTATACGAGGCTCTAAAAGTATTGATAGGAAAAAATAAGGAAATAAAAAAGTAATCCACAATTATTATGTTGTTATTTTTTATCACATAAAGTAAAGAGGAAATCTTAAAAACTACATAATTATATTATTATATCACACAGTGCGTTTATCGAAAACTTTAATTTTACAAGTTTCATAGTACTTTTAAATTATTCTTTCGTCATGCCAAGTTACAAATAAAAAAATAGGTATTTTAAATAGAGAAAATGTTTTATATACCTAAATAGTAGGTATTTGTGTATTTATTTACTTGGAAGTTGCTCAGAAGTTGCATAGTAGTATAAGTGATGTGTGAATTATAATAATGACAACAAAGTTAAATGCTCAATTCCTAGTTTACAAGTTACCGCTAAGCCGCCAGACCTGACTATAATAAAAAAATAAAATGCGTAGTGCTTTTTTCCATTATTTTGATCACCAGTACTTCTCAAGGGACTTGACCAAGTCCATTGGGTCAACATTAGGTCCATGACGCTCAACGGGTACTCCATCTTTGTCTACAATGAATTTGGTGAAGTTCCATTTGACGAAACTACCTAGGGTACCGCCTTGCTTGTGCTGTGAAAAAGAAAAAAAAATGTTTTTTATTGGAGAATTGGAATTGGTGGGCGTTAAGAGACTTATCACATTAACTAAACATAACATAATCACGCCTGTATTCCTCGAAGGATTGGGCAGAACACCCTCATTTCGCAGTTATGTTTAAGTCCCATGTAATAGCAGGCGAACCTATTGCCATCAACCTGTCACGAATCCAAACTCTGGGCTCATACTGAGGAATTCGACACGGAAAAACCCCAATAACACTGCGCGACCGGGGGATCGAACACAGAACCTCACGATCAGCAGTCGCGCTTGCCACCACTAGATGAACCAGGCAGTTATCTTAGCACATTAATCTGCATCAATTCGTAAAAAGCACGTACACACTTATCCATATCCATCACCTGTGAAACATTCTGATAGTGTGCTTTTAGCTGCGATAGCATGCGTAAGCGCACTATCGAATACGAGATCTAGGCCTAACACAAACGTTTGACGTAAGTACCTATATTATCGTAAACGTATCGCTATAAGCTAATTTTAAATACAGCTGTCATATAACATTTTGGTTTATTTTTTTGAGACATGCACAATTTGTATCATACATAGATAATAAAGTTTTATGAATAAAATTTTAAATTTAATTAAATATACAGGGTGTAAACGAAATCATATAATTCCTTCAAACCTCGTGATGTACTGCCGACATAGATTAACCCTGCACGGGATACTTTTGGAATCAATAAAACAGACATTACAAGAAAACATGTGTTCTTAACCTGAGGCATTTTAGCGCCCCGAGCGAATTGCGCGGCTATCGATCGCCATTTAACTCGTGCGGTCATTTAACTCGGGGCGCTAAAACGCCGCATGTTTACTTCTTGTAATTTTATTTTATTGAATCTAAAAGTATCCCGTGCAGGGTTAATCTATGTCCGCAGTACATCACGAGATTTGAAGGAATTACATGATTTCGTTTACACCCTGTATGTGCGAAACGAGTATTTCCAATTCAAAATTCACCCACATTAACGTTACTTTTACGAAACTACCTAGCGTAACATCATTGGTGCTAGCCCCCTCCCCCCCTACCGTCCTTACGTGGGTTTTTAATTCGTTACCTATAGAGGGTAATCACCACTGTATAACCTTCAACCTATACCGTTTCGACGAACATAGAGGCAGAGTATACAAGGTTAGTCGGAAACGGGATACTAAGCCGCGGGCCACCTAAAGTATCACTGATGAGTGATGACTATTCTAAAGCATGTGTTAAAATTTCAAAATTCGATAATTTTTATTTGCATATTAAAAGATTTTTATTTTAGTTTTTTTTAAATCATACCTGCTTTAGTTATGGATTCAGAAAATTAATTTTCTAATCCGTGACTCCAAATATGACCTAAATTGTAAAAACAGCTGATCATAGCTATGGACAGATAGATATTAGCATATTTTTTTACGAAACGTTTGAAAAGCTATTTCTCTTAAACTATCGAGTTTTGGAGAAAGTTGTAGAACAAAAGTTATCCCTTATTATGGGTACTTTAACACTCTTTCGGCTTAGTACCCCCTTTCCGACTAACCTTGTATAATCACTAATCTGTTGATATGTAAATAAACAAACATACAACAATAACATTTGGCGCGAGTACAAATCATGATTGTGGGACAATAATAGTAATTCTGTGCACAGACAGTGGGTTAGCAACCTATATCTATTAATGCACAAATGTGACCTTTAACTTACTGTTATTATTGCATGTGCCTTTCATTAGCGACACGGTGATGATAAGAGAAAAATAATGGGATGTTTAAAAATACACCTTTTTGTTAATTTTTAGACAACATACATATAATTGAAGTAGGTAAAGTTTTTTTTTCTATAACCTACATTCTTTCTTTTTTTTTTAAACGTTGCCTCACACTAGGATTTCTCCTGTATCGTGGGTGCGTTTACAAACACAAATCTTAACATGCACAAACATCCAGGCCCGGAACAACTACCTGTAGGCCATACAAATATTTGTTCCGTGCGGGAATCGAACCCACGACCCGTAGCGCAGAAGCCAATCGCTCAGCCATTGCACCAAACGTGTCGTCAAACATTATAGGTAAGTAGCTACTAAAACTATTTTTTTGCCGTAAGCAGGATTTTTTTTTTCTTTTAAATAAAAACGTTGCCCCACACTAGGATTTCTCCTGTATCGTGGGTGCGTTTACAGACACAAATCTTCACATGCACAAACATCCAGACCCATACAATTTCAATACTTACATAAGTATTATGAAATGTTAAATAATATGGACTGAGCAAGCTAACCAATTAACACAAACATTAAACTGAGATATTAAAAAAAAAAAAAAACTAATGGTACCTATTGTTGGTATGTACTAAAACTGTTGGGAAATATGTACCGAAACACACCAATCTCGTTATCTTCGTCGGAGGAGGATACGGAAAATTAATTTTATTGAATCTTTACATAGTTTATAACGTCACTCCCACTGTCTGTACGCTTAGATCTTTTAAACTAGGTACGCAACGGATTTTAATATAGTTTTCAGCAATAGAGTGATTCAAGAGGAAGGTTTATATGCCCCGTATCTACATTGCACCCGTGCGAAGCCGGGGCGGGTCGCTAGATACTTATAAATTGTCTAAATTGTTAACTGCCTCGTTGGTCTAGTGGTGGCAAGCGTGACGGCTGATCGTGTGGTCCTGGGTTTGATCCCCAGATCGGGTAGTGTTATTGGGTTTTTCCGTGTGGAATTCCTCAGTAGCAGCTCGGAGTTTGGATTTGAGACTGGTTGATAGGCTCGCCCCCCTATTTCTTGGGACTTAAACATAAAGGCGAAAGTAGGGTGTTACTATACACCTCTGCCCAACCCTTCGGCGAATACAGGCGTGATTTTATGTATTATAAAAAAAAAACTCCACCATTTACAGACAAATGCGTAAGTAACTATAACATCTAGCCAAGTTTCACGGATAGACAGAAAAAGTACCGAAAAGCAGCTTATTTATAGAAGATAATTATGTAAATATGTCCTTAATAAAAATAATAAAAAGCACTGGCAAGTCTAATACACAACTTTTTTCAGGAGACTTTATTTCTCCTAGCTGTAATTTTCCTAGTGAGAAATATAACATCCTTATACCACCTCACATGACAGTAATAACAGGTGAGGTAAAGGCCATTTCCACAGAATTATGAATAATAGAGTAGACATATTGATTTTCACACGGCCCTATCACAAAATAGATTATCCAAGGTTGTCCCTCCAATACAACTGTAGTTTACCACATACATTAATAATTATCAATCGTGATAAGAATTGAAGTCATCATTACTCAGCGTTTTTTGACACACCTTTATAATTTTAGTTACAAAGTCTTTTTAATAGGTAAGTCTGTAGTCATTGTCATTTTTTTTATTGAATAAGACTTGAGTTTTGACTATAATTTGTAATAAACCAATTCAGCATTTGTCATTATATTTTTTTAAACTATGGGAACTTCAATTAAATGTTCAAACATAAGACAGATGTAGAAAATGCATTATGGATTTATTCATAAAAAATATGACTACTAACTTGTTCAGGTATATCATGTTTACTATGCCATGAGAAACATACCCAAGACTATATTTTTATTTTTTATATCACACTTTTTATCTATTTTGTCTCTTTGTGCTGTGTCCAGATAAATGTTTCTTTACCTTTTACTAAGTAACTGCTATTTGTTACTATTAGGGCCCCACCTATGAAATCAGCGTTTCGTATGGAGAATTTTAAAGAAGTTGCATTTTTCATACTAACATTTTCTTAATTTATTTAACAACTATGAACACCAATGTTTTAAAACTTTTATGCACTAATGTTTAAAAACTAAGATAACGTATGCCATTTAGATAATGCGACAAAAATAAGTTTTCGCTAAGTTAAAACAAAAATAGTGGTCATTTTTGCTAACAAAAAGAGGAGTCATTTTTAAGGTATTTTTTATGTTTAGAAAACTATAAGTAATAAGGTTTTATTACTATTGGTAGTTGTCTATGATGGTCATTATTCGATATAAGTAATATCAAGCAATTGATGAATATTTTAAATCATAGAAGTGACGAGGTTCTCTATTTGTGAGAAAAAAACGCCAATTTCATAGGTGGGGACCTAATATTATAAACACAGGGCTATGGAAAAGCCTGGTAATTTGACATTATGGAATGTAATATTGAGGATTAAGTATAATTATTTAAAATTCAAATAACTTGTTACAACACGAATCTATGATTATTGCAGGTACTAAGTAAAATGAAGGATATAAAAACATTCTAATTATGCAAACTGCTAAAAATTCTAAATTACAAAATTCTAAATGCAAGTTAAAATATGTTTATAATAATATGTACATATTATTATAAACATATTTTTTTTTTTTAAGGTATTTTTTATGTTTAGAAAACTATAAGTAATAAGGTTTTATTACTATTGGTAGTTGTCTATGATGGTCATTATTCGATATAAGTAATATCAAGCAATTGATGAATATTTTAAATCATAGAAGTGAGGAGGTTCTCTATTTGTGAGAAAAAAACGCCAATTTCATAGGTGGGGACCTAATATTATAAACACAGGGCTATGGAAAAGCCTGGTAATTTGACATTATGGAATGTAATATTGAGGATTAAGTATAATTATTTAAAATTCAAATAACTTGTTACAACACGAATCTATGATTATTGCAGGTACTAAGTAAAATGAAGGATATAAAAACATTCTAATTATGCAAACTGCTAAAAATTCTAAATTACAAAATTCTAAATGCAAGTTAAAATATGTTTATAATAATATGTACATATTATTATAAACATATTATATGTGAATTTAACTTTAGGCCGCGTTCCCACTTTGTTGTAACGACAGATAATCGTGTAGTTTTAAGTGTCGTGGCTTATACAAGGTTAGTCGGAAAGGGGGTACTAAGCCGCGGACCAGCTAATATATCACTGATGACTATTTTAAAGCAAGTGTTAAAATTTCAAAATTCGGTAATTTTTATTTGCATGTAAAAGATTTTTATTTTAGTTTTGTCAAAAAGAAAACATACCTGCTTTAGTTATGAATTCAGAAAATTAATTTTCTAATCCGTGACCCCAAATATGACCTAAATTGTAAAAACAGCTGATCATAGCTACGGACAGATAGATTTTGGCATATTTTTAACTGACTTTCAAAAAAGGAGGAAGTCCTCAATTCGATTGTGTTTTTTTTTTGTATGTTTGTTCCGCGATATCTTTGCTAATTGTGAACCGATTTTAATGATTCTTTTTTTGTTTGAAAGAGTATTCTTTCGAAGTAGTCCCATTTAAATTTGGTGAAGGTCTGATGAAGAACTTCGGAGATAGACAATTTGAAGTCGGTTTTATTTTTGTTAAAAAGTGATTATTTACGAAATCTTTGAAAAGCTATTTCTCTTAATCTATAGAGTTCTGGGGAAAGTTGTAGAACAAAAGTTATCCCTTATTATGGGTACTTTAACACCCTTTCGGCTTAACCATGTATATTTAAATGGAGGTGTTTACATATAAGACGACACAATTAAGTGTCGTTCACGACTTTTTTTTGCAGTGACGACAGATTGTCAAGTCAATGGCAACGGCTAGCACGACAGTCGTAAAACGATAAGAAAACGTCACGACTTATCGTGACGGCAAATCATGTGTCGTTGTTGCGACTATCTATCGTGGCCACGATAAAAATATTGTCTCGTCGACTGTAGAGTTGTAGCTTGCTACTGATGTGCAAACGACAAAGCGACTGCCGTGAAACGATTAAATGTCGTCGCGATCCAATGGGAACAACTAGATACGATAGTCGCTAAACGATAAAAAAAATTGACGACCAAACAGTCGTTATAATGGGAACAGCTAGAGACGATAGTCGTCCAACGATAAATTAACCGTTACGACACTGTGGAACGCGCCCTTAGATAGATAGAATTCTGATTTACGATTTTTATGAGGTTGTAATTCAGAAGAATATGACTGAAAGTCCACGAACCCGCATCTGGCCAGCAAGGTGGACTACCACCATGTTGGCCTGGTACAGGTTAACGGATAACACACACTATTGAGAAATTAATGGAGCCTTCTCTGTTTATTTCATGGTTTTCCTTCACCGTTAACGCAAGTGATAATTAAATTCCGATCAGCACATGAATTCAAAAAGTCTGAGAGACCTTCCTGCATGAAAAGCAAGCATATAACTGCTAGGCTACTGTTCCACCCATAATAATGCTTTATTTAAAAATTAATAAACAGAACCTTTACCTTTAAGAACTTCCACAGTGGACTGGCATTGTCTCCATTGACATCAATTTTCTCGAACAGATCAAACTTCACTTTCCTATCTGCAGCAAAGCAGACAATGTCTTCAGGGTTGCCTGGCTCCTGGCCCGCAAACTGATTGCAGGGGAATGCCAGAATTCGAAGACCTACAAATAGATTTAATTGCTATAGCTCGGTATCAGTAATATATACTATAAGCATCTTTCTTATCAAAGAGGGTTGATGTCAGGGAGGCGGCCGATCAACAATAAGCCATAACCTCTAAAAACATGAAATACATGTTGTGCCGACCCCACCTAGTGTGGGATAGGGCAGGGAGATGATGATGATGAAGCATTTTTATTATGTTTATCGGATGTTAGGAAAATTTACCTTTCTCTTCAGCATATTTTTCGTATAATTCATTCAACTGCTTGTAATTGTTTGCGGTGAGACCACACTGTGAAGCCACATTCACAATGATGCAAACATGACCTTTATACACATCCAATTTCACATCTTCACTTTTTATATTCTTCACCGTGAATTCATGGATCGATGACGCAGATTTGTAATCAGGATTGGAACTCATTTTCCTGAAAATTTCGAACGAAAATAAATAAATACGATAGGGTACTCTGAACCGGCTCGACCAAAAGTCCAAAGAGTAAAGTGGAGTAAAGTAATTATACCCACAGATTAATGATATATTAATTACCATAATTCTATAATTATTTAATTCTACATCCAATCGTATTTTTTTTGTTGCATACAATGGCATCAATCATCCAAGTCGATATTGGTTTGGCTTTGGTTGTTGATTTTTTGATTTGACAGATTAGTGATAGTGATGTACTGTACACAAAATGAATGAAAACGGATGCCGGCTAAGATGCATCACTGATTGCATAACACTCATTCTAAAAATACAATGGGAATAATATTTTTAATAAATTTATTACTCACACTGCACTTAATTGGGCTCGAGATAAACAAATTACGTTTCCAACTATAGGCGCCACAAGCTTAGAAATCGCTCTAAAACCGATTGTCATGTTCGCTACAAGAAGTTTCTATTTAAATACGCTCCACGTTCGTATACAAGATTATTTTTCATTTTGTGATACAATTTGGTTTCCATATTGTACAGTATTCAATAGATGTACCAAGTTGAAAGCCTTTGATACATTAAATTATTATGTTTCAATTCGAAATGTCTAAATTCATTATTTTTCATCAAGCAATTCGATAAAAATATCAAACATCATAGTATCAATTCTTTATTATATTACAGGTTTCGAACGAATAATGTCAAAGTCAAAGTAGTGGCATGCGTTCGATAACGTAGTTAGAAAAAAAAACTAATACACATTACATACTTCTAAGAAATCATTTTATTTAAAAAACGAGCATGATTATTTTGATTTAAAAATGTATACAAAAATCATTGATAAAAGTAAAGCTTAAATTTAATATTGTTTAAATCACTTAAGTTTATTAACTTGTATTATTTAATGGAAGTTTTTGATTGTTTCTGGACTTCCTTCCACAGATACAAACAAAACATCACAGACCGCTTTTCCAGTTCTTTCTTTCACAAGAGAAAGAAATTCCTATAGTGAATACGCGCGAGAAATTGTTGTTTTTCATTACTAATAATCAAATTATGATGGCTTTTTTGGTATCGAATATACGCAGATGCGTTTGCGTAAAAAGTTTCAGCACTCCGAACATTGTCCAAACCACATCGTATCATGCTAACGTAAGTACTTTTATGCAATATCAAGGATTATCGATTTTGCAACTGCAGTACGTAGTTTTAGGAATAACCTTGACCTTAACCGGTGATAAGATATTAAGTCATGTTTTCAGTACCTACTATTTAGGCAGTTTGATTTTCCTAAAAAGTCATGCTTCTTGTATGTACCTTGTGATTTGGATTATCCAGAAATGCATTAATTAAGTAGGCTACTCGTTAGCAATTTGTGTTGAAATTGTTTGCATTAAATAATATCACTGATAAGTGCAAACATTAAAAATATTTCTTAATATTTTTATGGTTGATTAGGCAAATTTATGCTTTATTTAAACAAATGTATCTTTTTTACACAAGATATTTCTAGCTGACAGAAGGTAGGTATGTAGTTTTAATGGTGAAACTAAATTCTTTATAATTATTATAAGTAATACAATATTAGTTTTATTTTTTTGCATAGTTCCTTTTATCATTTGACCATTTGCAAATTACAATCACATAAGGATAATCTTGTAATGAGTGAAGGAATGGCCCGGCTGTAGACTAACTGCCGCACTCAAGAGATATGTAACGTTTTCTAAAGCAACTGCTTAGTAGAGATTTAACTCTGAAATCTCTTCTAAGGAGTTGCTTAAGTAATCGTTAAACATCTCTCTGAGTGCGGCAGTAAAACTAGACAGTCAGAAAAGTTGGTAGCATAGATATTGTCACTCATAAAGACACTTCTAATGCACCACAACCAATTGTTGCTATAAATAAGTGGTTAGTAACTGTAAATGAAGTGCTTAGTAACTATATATGAAGTGGTCCAATTGTTATAAGAGGTCTTTTCTTTGGAAACCAAATAAAATGGTGTTTGCCACTATAAGTGGTTTTTGGTTGTTATAAACAAAATCGTAATAAATGGATTCCCCTGTATACTACGACATATCAAGCTATAAATTACCAGTATAAGGATGACTCACGCTAGACCGTGCCGGGTCCGAGCCGGAGGTCACCATCGCATACATTTTGTACCGAAGCAAGAGCTCCATCGCTTCCGGGCTGGTCATTGACGCTAAATAACCAGCGCTGAGCGACTGAGGTCTTGCTTTGGTACAAAATGTATGCAATGTTGATCTCCGGCCCGGGCCCGGCACGTCTAGCGTGAGTCATCCTATAAGCTGACCTCTCATTGTACATGTAATTATGTGTACCTACTTGAATGTTTTATGAAAAATACAATTTTGCTTTAAAATACCTATATAGATAAGACAAAATATAACAGTTCATACAATGTTGAATAATTTTGTGACAATCAAGTTTGCAGTCCTTACATTACAACTTAATTACAGGTTATTGATCACTATGAGAACCCTCGCAATGTCGGTTCCCTGGACAAGAAGGATAAGAATGTTGGCACAGGACTGGTCGGTGCCCCAGCCTGCGGTGATGTAATGAAGCTGCAGATCAGAGTTGATGATGATGGAAAGATCATTGACGCCAAGTTCAAGACTTTCGGATGTGGCTCTGCAATCGCATCCAGTTCTTTGGCTACAGAATGGGTGAAGGGTAAGACAGTTGACGAGGCTCTGAAGCTGAAGAACACTGACATTGCAAAGGAGTTGTCACTGCCGCCTGTCAAGCTGCATTGCTCCAGTAAGTTTAACCTATTAAAAAAACAGTTTTTTTTTTCTAAGTTGTTTTTAGAGTAATAATGTCATGTTATCAGTAGTCACAATTTTTCATAGGGTTATGTTTACGTCATTTCAAGTATTTCAATGTTCTTGTCATTATCATGTTGATGTAAATTGACCTGACAAGTAGATAAGTTTTCGTAAACACTTCTGCATTTTTTTTATATCTAGGGTACCTTTTTATAACATAAGTTCACATTGAGTGTTTCATAGATATGGCGGTGATAAGAATCCTAAGATGTTAAAAGATATTGGTAGTCAAATAATACAAGATTACTTCCCATCAATTGGCGAAACTTTAATAGAACACAGTACAAATAAAAATATTTTTTTTATGCTAGTCGCTGGAATCGCTACTTCGTAGTGTACACACGACGCCAAATCAAGCTGTAAGTTTCTAGTATAAGCAGACCTCATTATATGGAATTTCCGTATAATGAGAGGCCTGCTTGTACTGGATAATAAGCTTGAAATGTATGTACCACTAGACTTGTTAGTAATTGGACGTAGTTAAGCGAAAAGGATCCAACTCACACAGTTATGAGATATTCAATTTATAAGTTTAGACATTTCTTCATTGGTTCTTTGATTAAAATTTCTTGGTTTTATTGTAATTAAGGGACAAATGTATAATAATTTACTTGTTAAAATGTTATTGTGTAGTTTGGCTTAAGAAGTTTAAGGAGTATTTTGATATAAATAACTCATTTTCCATAATTTAATGGGTCCTTTTCGCTTAACTACGTCCAATTGTCCAAACTTTTTTTAAATATTTTGTATTCAAATAGAGACCTGTTATTGATACTCAGCTAGCATGATTGTGTATTTTCGCCAGGTAATATTAATTAAGTAACCAAATCTTAAAGATCATAAATACTCGACTATTTTGAAGGATGCTAGAATACAGAGAAAAAAAATCTTTTTCGCAGTGCTTGCTGAGGATGCCATAAAAGCAGCTTTGTCAGACTACAGGATCAAACAACAGCCAGCCGAAAAGCAGAAGCAGCAGCAGTAAATGGCAACATTGGAAGGTGTTGGGAACAGATCTGTGATTTTAGTAAGAAAATGTAAGAAGCCAAATGACGAGTATCTATTACATTATTAGAAGTAATTGTAGGTACTATGAGGAAGAAGGACCTATAATCAATTCAAATTAATCCATAGTGTTTCAGCTCTGCACCATAAACGTTTTGAATTAGTTAGTGTGTTGTTATTTTTGGATATATCTGGACTCTGATCTTTATGCACAATGATAGTCCTCGATATTTGTATTAAAATGTTAGACTTTATGTATATCTATGTGCAGGAAATAGTTGTAGTAATATTGTCAAAAATAGTTATAAAATAAATCTGATTATGAATTATTTGTGGTTTTTTTATTTTTATCCACGTTAAATACCAAACTACGACAGTGACCGACGTAATTATCTAATGACGTCTATTTAGGAAAGGTTTTTGTTTCCAAGTGAGTAAATTGTTTATTTTTAGCTTTATCGGTCAGCACTGACACTAAATATACCTCGTATATATTGATGTTAGTTATCAACACTCTTATGGCGTGATTTGCACGCAATTAGTCGCAATAGTAATATTTTGGCAATACAACAATATTCATTGCACCATATGTTTTAACAATGAGTCTTCTCGGCTATGCATCGCGTACCTACCTAAAGAATATTCAGTCATATTTACTTCAGTTTTTGTGTTTGGTTTTTATCGTAAGATGGACTTTGGAGTGGATTTTCCCTAATATTTGATAACACGATTTTTCTATGGCCTATATAACCTAGCCTGCTCAGAATCAGTAATATTCATTATTACTACTGAACTATTAATCAATATTAGATCTACCTCTATTGGTACAGTCAGCAACGAAAGTTTACTTTTACATAATATCTAAAATTGACACAATTATCTGATACGATGTTTTTCAGCATTTCATTTAGGTAATATACAAAAGAATTATCAATTTAAAAAAATTGTATTCAGTTATTATAAAAAAAAACTTTAGAGTTAAGTAACACTTTCGTTGCTGAGTGTACCAATATCTTTATAAATAAAGGAATACAGTAAAATAAAACAACATTGTAACTAAACACATGTATTCTAGCCAACTTATTACAAAAGATGTACTAATCAAGTATAACAATCGAGAAGTATAAATATTCGTATACAAGTAGATCTTTCTTGCTATTACGTCACTATGCCTAGTTTCTGTAAAGCCAGTTGCGCTGCGTCGGCCTTCGCTTGCTTTTTGTTGGCACTGGCTACTGCCGGCTGGTATTCTGTTCCTGCTACTTTTACCTGAAGAATATAATAATTAGGTTATTTACGAAATTTGAAAAATCATCATTATGATTCACTTGTAAGAAAATTTAATCATCATCAATCGTAATTTTTTTGTTTGTTCGTCATGGGTGGAAATCACGGTGACGAATCATAAACGTAAGGATTTTTTTATCGATTAGAATTGCTTAAATATTTAATTGTGATTGACGTTTCTTCCGATGGAGCTCGATAGCGTGACTAGCGTGTAGAGAATGTCCTATTTAAAGATTGTTCGCGGAATTGGCAGTCAACTCCACTGTAGGGCTAATGCGGTGCCATTACGTACATAGCATTATATACGTAACACAAATCTCATGAATCAAATCGACGGTCCCTACGTATACTATCGAAACTACAAAATCTCAGTTTTTATTTTATTATGTACTAGCTGTGCCCGCAACTTCGTATGCGTAGAAGTCGTAGAACAGCATTACTTGCTTAACTGAAATTATTATTATGTAGGTATAGATTAGGTGGATTCAAAAAATCTTTGTTTGTTCTAACAACTATGAAAAAATACATAAAAAAACGGAAACCTCACATAGCTTCGGGTGCTTTATGTTTTTACCAACGGTTTAGGCTGAGTAGATGTTTAGTTATTAGATTAGAAAATTAGAATTTTTACTAAACAAAATATGTTGTATTTCTATCAGTAGTCAGGTCCATTAGTCCATTATCAGTACAGGTTTCCCGGTGAACAATGTTAGCGGTAGAAACACCAGGGATGTGTGCATGTGGCTGGAGAGGCATCATGGCGCCCTGAGCTTCCGGCTGACGCAGGTACTCTCGGGACATGGCTGTTTCGGGAAGTGCCTGTGTCGTATAGGCCGGGAGCAGACACCCGGGTGTCACCACTGTGTGGACTGTCAGGAGCACACGGCGCAGCACACGCTGCAAGTGTGCGCTGTCTATGGTGGGGAGCGAGTGTGCGTGGGAGGCCGTCGCTTCCTTTTGCGAGGAAGTGATGGTCACCAAGGAGGTAGCGGAGAGTGAGAGGGAGGCGTCTTCCTCCCTCCCTTCTCGCGCTAGACGCACCGGGCGCCGGAGGGCGCGTGACGATCTCCGGCGACCCTAGTGAGTGGCCTGCGGGCGGGGGGTTAGGGACCCGTCACCCGACCAGTAACAGGCCCGGGAGGATGGCGCGCCGTGTTCCGCGCGCGCCTCTCAGAAGGAAGTGGGGCAGGGGACAAATTGCCCCACCACTGGAGAAGTCCACCAGAAGAAGCTGGTGGGCCAAGACATGCCGGGGTTGCGGTGCATGTAATAGCGAATCCCGTGACCCCCGGCCTTAGGTTAGAAGGAGGTACACCGTTGGTTTTTAGCCGGTAAGAGTCCGGCAGACCCCCTCGCCTTCCCCGGGCGAGGGACATCCATGAGGATTTACCAACGATATATACAAAAAGGGATTTGTGCATAAAGATAGCTCAGGTTGCTTAGGTACACGGGAGAGAGCCACATAGAGCTAATCGTGCGAGAAGCAGCTTCATAGCATAACACAAGCTAACCGGAAACTGTACCTGCACGTTTAAAACTGAACGGAAAATAGATTACGTAATTTAGTACACACGCAACGCCATCTATTGGGCAATTATGCTACAACAAATGATGCAATTTTTTTTCTTAATGACTTTAAATTCTAATAACTTTAGATTGAACGAACCGATTAGGATGAAACAGAAACTAAGTGTTACTCCGAGATACGCACAATATTGTCTATAAAAGTCAAACCGACAAACAGACACAAAGTCCAAAAATGATCGAAATGGTTTTTTTTTCTTATCTTTTAACCATCCCCACTATTATTTTAAAAATATTTTCAAACACGGCAAGTCTACAGATTTATGGTAATATTAATAAAATATATTATGAGTATTTCAAATTAATCTATCGTATTGCCTTGCACAATTAACAATTTAGAATACACTCACTTATGAAATTGAGTGTATTTCTCTTCCACTGCCATTCAGATAGATAGGTACCTAATAAATTCTAAATAACAATATCTTCGACTTTTTTTATCAAAGCTTAGTACCTACCTTCTTCATGAGGATAGCATTTCAATAGACCTTCCGTAGACTGAGAATAGGTACCAATTCAACAATTAATATTAGGTAACTTGTGGATTTATTCGTTGTAATATATTTCCTCACAACGTGATTTGATACACCTAACGCCATCTATTGAAATTAAATGGTATAAACGAATACATGCTAAGTTCTTCTAGGGCACTCAAAATTCGCATATCTTTTAAATGCGTGAACCGATTGCGATGAAACAAAAACGATATGTTACATGGAGATAAACACAATATTTGTTTATAAAAGTCAACAACATTGGATCAGTTGTTTTTACGTGATGCTTGAACAAACAAACAGACAGACAAAAATTCCAAAAATGTTAAAAATGGGTTCTATTGGTTATCGTTTAACACCCCAACCAGGTTTTTTCAAAATATTTGCTATGTACAGACACGCCAACTCTACAGATTTATTATATGTATAGATGAACACCGATTACGCTGAGATTTATGATCCGATTTACGTGATTGTTCTTTAGATTGATGCATAATAGTTGCCAATTGGTCCCATAAAAATTTATTATTTTATAACCTTTAAGATAACATAATTTCACACATTTTAAGCAGATAACACAAAAACGGAGATTTTGTAGTTTCGATAGTATACGTAGGGACCGTCGAAATTAGCCAAGCACAGTCCACTGTTGGATACATGCCTCTTATAAATTGTTCCACATCAACCGGTTCTCCACATCCAATCTGCCAAAGCTGTGTTCAAATAAGAGGCCATTCAAGTCTTACGTAAGCAATATCTATTTATTTACTTATTTTTCTAGCCTTGTAAAAAATATAAAATAAAAATATACCAATGTTTACGTAAGCATATGAGGGGGGGGGGGGGGTAAGACCTTTGCTTACTTTAAATGACAAGGGAGAGGGGAGGGTCAAAAATTACCAAAATTCTGCTTACGTAATACATTAATGGCCCCTAAGGACTTAATCTAAGCTTACTATGCAGCTCAATTTATTTGGTTTCGGTTACTTACCATGGAGCACTAATGCCCGGTTTCTATGAAAAAAACGAGTCGTTTTGCTTATCAATGGTAGCATTTTTTTATTGCCAAAGTGGGCATATAAATAGACTCGTAAGCTAATTTTACCTGTGATTGCTACATCCATATCTGAAGGTCTACTTTGCAAAGCTGTGAGATCTTTGCTTAATTATTGGTACGAGAGTTTCTATTTTAACCAACAACGCTCCGTTAATTATAGGAATCGGTCATAAGTAAACGCGGGTTGTCACTAGTTTTCCACGAGAGCGAATGATGAGTAAAAAATCTGCATAAATACCTACTGCGTATATCCCAACGTTGATACGAAATAGGTACTTTGTATACGCCAGCGATCGTCAAATTTTAATGAAAACGATCTCTCGATCTCGAACATTTCACAATTCGGCGAGAGGATTTCCGAGCTCGCTATAGATATCTTATAATCAGCCCATTACTGTCCCACTGTTGGGCACGGGTGTCTGCTCAGAATGTTTGGATTTAGGCCTTAATCCATCATGCTGGCCTGGTGCGTGTTGGCGGAGTACATATACCATTGAGAACTTATTGGATCCCTCTCAGCTGTGCAAGTTTCCTCACGATATTTTCCTTCACCGTGCACGGGAGTCATAATCAAATTCTGATCCGCACATGAATTCGAAAGTCGGATGCGCCCGCGATCGTACTCAAACCCAGACTAGCGGTTGAACGCCTTCTATGCATAGAAGGCTACCCGCTAGGCTATTATAACTATAAATAACTTATTTAATAGAAAATCAATAAAAAATATCAACGTACGCAGACCTTGAACAGGAAGTTCTTTTTGTGATCAGGACCGCATTCAAAACATAGGTTATATTCAGGCGGTCCTAGTTTTTGTTTAGAACAGTATTCGCCTAGTAAAGATACTGGGTGTTTGCCGCCGGCGACGAGAGGGGCGGGGCCTCGGACGCGACCTGTCCGCTGTGGTTTCAACTGTAAGGAAATGTTATTGAAGATTTATTTAACAGATTAGAAAGTGTAATAAGAAATATGACGAAAGAAATTATTAAGGTCCACGAGGTCAATTTTTCTAACAAAATTGTTTATAGTCGCAATCGAACTCCAGCTGAACCACTGCCGTTTGCCTTTTTTTACAAGTTTTTATTTAACTTGACCTGTTAGTGTGGGACAAATCTTTGAAACTGAGTTTTGAATCAATTCCTCTTTTTTTATTTGAGATGGGTTTGCTTTTGACCCTAGTCTAGGTCAGAGGTGACAGAGACAAAGTCTACGATGGAGTGAGCTTACCCAGAAGAAAAAAAGAGCTAACTGAAGAGATTCGGGTTGTATGCGTTCGGGAACACTGCGGCAGATAGTGTGTTCCACTCTTTTATCCTACGGAGTTGAATTTTTACATGTTGGTTAATTTTCTTATAGAGGTTACGCTCAAACGGCCGTGGTTCAGTTCACCTGCGGTTCATCTGTGATTATAAATAATTTTGTTAGCAGAAATAGCCCCAGTGCTAGGATATAACTTTGCTGCGGTAAGGTGACATGCATAAAATGTGTGACTTAAAAAAAAAAGTGGATGCTTAGTCGAAGTAAACAAATGAAAACTTAAAAGTAAAATAAAAATGTTGCAATTACTTACACCTCTACTGCGTCTACAGCTACTGACCTCTTCTTTGGCCTGCAGACCTCTAGTATCCAACTTCACTTCTAGGAGTAAAGGTTGGAGAGTTCCAGTGCCTTCTTTACCCAACCCTTGGCCGGGGGTCCAGCCCATTTTCTGGAGTAAGTGCATGCCCATGCCTCCTTCTACGGGCGCGGCGCGCACGAGTTGGTCCTACACATATGGGAACGAATTAGAGAGTGTATTGGTACTGGTGAATGATATTGATTTTTGTTTCAGTAAATGACAGGAAAACACGTTGTAGGGTATTTTTTATGGTAAATATAGTTATTTTGCTAAGAAAATTAAATTCCTGACTGGTATAAAATGTCAAAATAGGAAGTTTTGAAGTAGATACATATATCCTGGGACTGAAAATAAGCAGTGTTTTAATTTAAACACAGTTTAATAAATGCTCCTCCATATAGAAAGTCTGAAATGAAAACAATTTTTCATTTGACTTTATGCGATTCTCCACTCAATATTGACAACAAATAAAGTTTATTTTTCTTTGAGTAACATTGACACCCTTTCCCGTAATATACTTACCTCTTTAAATACATTGTAAGGTTAGCACCTATCATCGGAGACATCGAAGTGCACGCATCTCCTTATCACTTAAAAGCTGCAACAAATATTCATGAATTCCCCATTTTGGCCATACTTTTCTCTGAGCCATCAAATGCGTGTAAATTCAATGATCACAATTCCATGCAGAGGCAAATAGCAATAACACAATTGTGTGAGAGTATTTGCAAATGCATTTGCGCTTTTTAATGAAATCTGTCATTTCCCAAAATGTGTCAGATTTTTTATTGCGTATTTTTTTATCAGTTGGCCTTACTTTGGAATGTTGTGCAAAGCTTCGCACATAGCTTTGCACAAATGTCTGGGATTGGCCTTATGCATCTTTCGAGCACTTGAAGATAGCTCAAAGAATCGTTGGGCACTGATAATTTGAAGACTGACCAAAATATATTTTAAGTGAAATCATGGTTTGTTAATTAGTAAGTAAATAGGTACATATAAATGTCCCAAACCCAAAAATGTGTTATATTCATCGAGTAAAGGGACAGAAACTACATAAGTGAATGATATTGACCATTATTTTTAACCTAAATAAGACGAAAAAAAATACAAATAATAATTCAAACTATGGCCTGTATTTTCAAAATTGATCTGACCATTTTTAAATCGAATGATTTTCACAAAACCAAAAACAAAAGTGACAAAAAGAAAATATTAAATAAATATGTCAGTCATAACCAAGGGGAAAACTGAATATCTGTACGCAATCTTTGGTAATGATGATTGACATGCCAAGGGGATGGCATGAGAATTACCATCACGTTAGAAGAGTAGTGCGGTGTAACGAGCGAACTGCAAAGTTCCCTCTTTACACGAATAAGGAATGTACGGTGACGTGATGGTTGCAGCAACGAATAATTTGAACATTACATAGTGTGGTTAAACTTTACATAATATAATTGTAAGTGTTAATAATAGATAGAATACTAGCTAAATATTCAGAACTGAATAAATATTTGCGATGCAATATTTTAGATAAGGTAGGAGTTCGAGTTGCATTCAAAGGTGTAGCGGGAATTTAATTGTGTAGTTGTGAAAATATATAAAAAATATTCATTATGTTTTCAGCAAGTTGATAAAATACACATACATTTAAAATATTTACGTAGGAAGAAAATATATAAGAGATAATACGATAAGCCACATACATTCCGGGAACACATTTAAAAAGATGATTGCAGATTCGAAAACTCTTCAGCTTTTCCCAATATTATTTAAATTGTGTCCAAACCAAACTGCATGTTACAGTCATTGTATGAATTAAAAGTAAAAGACACTGGTCTCCATCAAGTAAAATCAGTAGACCCATTTTTGCAGCGGCCGTATTCGTTAAGCGTTTTCAAAATTATAGCTTAAATATAAATTAAATGCATACACGTAGAAATGGTGCTACAATATTGCTTCGTTTACAAAAGTAGTGAGATAAAGAAATAACAGTACAAAATAAGTTGTTGCAACCATCACAGTAATATTGAAAAAGGTCGGAAAATATAATACAACATGTATTATAAATTCTGACCGCACGGTTGAACGCGCAGTGTACGTCGATCCCGACCGGCGAGGCAATCAGCTGAAAGTAAAGTTATTGCCACACTATTAAAGTATTGAACGAAACCGTTGGCTCATTGACTGTCAGTATTGGTAGGTTGTATGGAGTTTAATTTTGTTAAAATAACCTTAATATGCTTCGAATTGATAAACATGGAGTAGTAAACAAATAAGCATATTTTTTCCTAAAATCAAACCTCAATTAAACAGGCGCGTGAGGGGGACAAATCTGCCGTTGGCGATTGCTGCCGTCTCACACAGCAATAAAGTGGATGTCTTCCGATTGGCGGTAAACGACGACTATAAAGACGGGTCTCCCCCGACATAATCTTGGACCAATTACAACACCGTAAACAGTTAAGCCACGCCCCGATTCTGTTAGCAAAACATGTTAGGGGTGACTTCTATCAAAAATATATTTGCAGGAGATCCGGCTTAGATATTCAGCTTACAGATTTTTAATGTGCAAATTCTCACTCCATTTGTTTACTATTCCGTGTTACCAATTTTTTCATTGCTCTGTAAGCCTCTAATTACACTCTCCAGTCAATTCGAGCTGTAAAAATTGCCCAAGTTTCCACTCCAGCGTTATCCTCTAGGATTTAGGGTGATATTGTGTTTATTATAGAATCCCTGGTAATTTTATAATGAGAGGTCGAAAAGAAAACTGATTTTGAACCGATCAAAATCAGACAGTCGGCTGTATAACAGTGTTTTCAAGCATATTTCTATGACGGCGTATTTTTTGATGCTTTTATTGCGAATAAAAACCTTAACCTTGAATTAAAATCAACCTTGTCTGTGCCATACAAAACTGAAGCTCCAAATACTCATAGACAAAATTAAACACAATACATAGTACACAATAGGACAGTTGAGCAATATTATTAGATTTCGTTTGATACTTTAACGCTTATTGTATGTCTTGCCCTTTCAAGCATATTGTTCTCTCATAATCACGCAACATAACATCAAAATTCTTCAGTTGTTAAATGTACTTAATTATAAAAAATAGGCATTCAAAAAGAAGGAGGACTCTAGGAAATACGCAATAACATCGCCATTGAACTTTTTTCTTCAAAAGGGACTGCAGTTCGCCAGTGCTAAAAAAATACTAAGCAACAAGCTAAACATTAAGGACATCCTGTAGTGTGTATCGGCTTTGGGCTGGCGCAGATGGAACAAAGGACTGTCAGACGGATTTAGACTGGATCAGCTTCACGCAATGCGGTGTATTGGACATAGTCTGAGACGCCAAACGTAGTAAAAATTACGCTATTTCGCTTTAATCTGTCAATAATATTACAAAGCTGTTTGCAATTATTAATGTAAGTTTGGGAGTGATCCTTCTTATTTTTCGGTTAAAAATAACTAACAATACGAACGACAATTAATTTTGTGAAAATGAAAGAACAATTCCAGTGAAGTTCATAATACGAGCCAGAAATATGCTATCGATATAGTTTGACATATAAATATGTACCTTTTTGGCCCAAGCTTGTGTACCGCTCGCAAGTTCCCTTGGAGTTAAAATTTGTGCACCCGTCGAGCCGGTGAACTGACCGAGAGATGATTCACCCGCTGACCAACCGAACTGTGGACAACATTACCCATATTAGTTTTATAAATTGGTACTTATTGATTTGATCTTCCCCCGTGGACGGGTTAATGCTTCCTCACCGCACGCTGGGAGTACACGCGTGTTGCAAGACTCAATAAAACCCAGCGCGCATGGTGTTAGGATTTATACGGTCCGCCTGGCTAGCTAACACCCTCACATTAAAGTTAGCCGCAAAGCAGTTTACTGTTTTCCATCGCGTGTATACAAGACCCAGAGAGGTATAAGGGAGTCCATCTATATCTTTGCTACTTGGATTCGTGTGCTCCATCTTAGACCCTGTCTGTGCTTTCCATCAGGTGCGACTAGGGCCAAACGCGACCATGTTATAAAGAATATAAGAAAAAAGGATAAACATTCTGCCTAGCTTTTTCCCAACTTTGTTGTGGTCAGCTTCCAGTCTAACCAGATGCGACTGAATACCAGTATTTTACACGGAGCGAATACCATCAGACCTCCGCAACCTAGTTACTGGGCAATGAGAAAAAATACACAAGAAAGGATAAATATTTTCTTTAATTATATCCAGTGAATAGGCCACTATCTTTTCCTGCCGACGCGATGTTATAGGAGGTGCTTCGTAGGAGGTAGTATGTAAGCTATATAGTATATAAAAATGAATCCCTATTTCACTTGGTCACGCCATAACTTGAGAACGACTTTACTGATTGCGGTCATATTTACACAATATATTTATTTTTTCGAGAAGATGGTTCGTAGCTATGCTAGGATCCGATAGGTGGCGCCGTAGTCAAACTATTTACGCGGGCACAGCCGTGGGAGAACAGCTAGTTTATAATAAATGGACGTGCGGCAGATTCTACTGTACTCACTAATGGCCGTTAATTAAAGTATTATTTAAGTCCGTGGGGGGGGGGGGGGGTAAGAATACAATTCCCCCCCATCGCCTGGCAAGCAAGTCATAAGAAGCGACGAACCTGGCACCCTAATCCTGCCCGAAAAATGGCAATAGGCTCGCCATCGAACTTAGTACCATAGACGTAACGTGGGTGACTCCTGTAATAGAAGAACACCTCTGCTTACCTTTTCGAGAATTACAGACGTGAGTATAACATTGCCGCTCTTCGTGGTTCGTAGGAGCTCCCGTTGAGCTGGGTTTAATGCATCTAAGCATTGTATTTATTACAACTACATTTACATATTGATTTTTAGGATTAAATAGTACACGCGTGGTCACATGCCATGCTAAATCTAATTACCTGTGCTCTTAAAAAGTCACTTACTCCGTGAGTAGTATACAGTTCACTTTCCTCTTGCTCCTTGCGTATTAAAGACAGCTTCTGTGACACGATCGTCGCTACGTCTTGCTGTAAAATAATTTCTCTGTTAATTTACTAGTAGGGTATGATATAGAATTAAAAAAAATCATTCTATGGTAGGCAAAGGAGTTCCTTATTCAGGCTACAACTAGGTGAAGTTATTACACCTGTGTTACGTGGCGTCTTTGTAATCGCTCGGCATGTCTTTTAACTGCCTTGTTGGTTTAGTAGTCGCAAGCGCGACTGTTGAGCATGGGGTCCTCGGTTCGATCCCCAGGTTGGGCAAAGTGTTATTGGGTTTTTCCATTAGGATTTTCTCAGTAGCAGGCTGGAGTCTGGATTTGTGCCCGGTTAATGGCGATAGGCTCGCCCCCTATTACATGGGTTTTAAACATAACTGGCGAAACGAGGGTGTACTAAAAACACCTCTGCCGAACTCTTTGGTGAAGACAAGGCGTCATGTTATGTTTATTATTGTCTTTTGAAAAAAAAACTTATAATATTATTTGAACGGAATATTCTATATTTCAAGTTTGTATCTATTATTCACTAGTAAACAATGTTTCGGATACAAGTTCCAGGTATTTTCTGATACATGACCTACATTTTGACATCAAAATCTGTCGGCAGCGTTCCAGAAACGTGTACATTCTTGTTTCTGACAGTATTTGTAAACAAATGAATAACTATGGCTTTAGTTATGAAGAATTCTTGATGAGTGAGTGGTAGTAGGGTTTTACACACATAAAGTGGCTAATATCAAATACTTACCATTTTCTGTGCATCAACGCCCGGGGGGTAAGCTTGAGGTCCAGGTGCCGGCAACGCTGGTAATGCAGGCAAAACAACCACGGAGTTAAGCTCTGCAAGTAAAACAAACATTAATAATAGACTCTACACACAGAGAGCGGAGACGGTAGATAGTCGTGACAGGCTTACACCCATATTCTAAGACGTTCCTCCAAAACGTACTCGACTCGACTCCACCTCGATCTCCATCCTCAGCCTTCCTCACTGCCATTGGTAGTTATAATTGGAAAAAACGTCCTCGACTCGAGGTAAGGAATCATCTGTCAAACTCAAGGTACCTCGGAACCTACCTTAAGGCAGGAAGGCATAAGGAAGGAAGTGTCAAAGGTCGTATATAACAAAAATGAATTTTGAAGACTTTATCGTATAAGCTTACGATAAATAATCCTTACAACTATTTATCGCGGCGTTATTTGCGCGATGCAGATGAACAAAAATCCTCGAAATTATGACGTAATGACTCCACTTTACCTCGACTCATCTGAGGATTCCTCAGTCGAGGAATCTCAAAGTTCACTCGTAATTGCGAATAAGAATACGATTTTGAAGGTGTTTTCGAGGCCGTCCGCACGTCCTCGAGGCGTCCTGAGTCGAGTAAGTTTTGGAGGAATGACTTAGAATATGGGTGTTAGCCGCCGCTCCCGATCGTGTGTAATCTTTTTAATTAATTCTAATAATACAAAAAAAACCGCCTTCGCTTCCGCTCTCAGTGTGTGAAGACTTTAAATGTCAAATGTCAATTCAATTTTGATGACGAGGTCAGTTCGGTTGGTGGCTGAGCGCTTTGATTCTGTGCGCACAAGTTGTGGATTTGGTTCTCACACGGAATAAACATTAGGTAATTGTTTGACCTACAGATCGTTTTTCCGGGTATGGATGTTTTTGCATGTGAGAATTATGTCTGTAAAGCGCATAAGAATAATAATTTTGGAATAAAAATGCATGGTAGGTACTTGAGCGAACAAACGTTCGTTCACGCGGTTAGTGAAAACGTTACGATCAACGGTTTTAGATACTTACGACTTCCCGACGTAAAGCTTTTCATATAAGCAGGTGGACTTGAAGATCTTTCAGATATTCTAAAACAAAAAGGCATATTTAGTAAATGTGGTTTATATGTAAATTTTGATAAATAGCAAAAGCGTATAGGGGCATCCCTCTATATCTTTGTTACTTGGATTCGTGTGCTGCATCTTAGACCCTGTCTGCACTTACCGTCAGGTGGCACTAAGGTCAAACGCAACTGTTGGCGACGCATAGAATTATATAGTATACTAGCTGTGTCCTCACGGCTCCGCCCGTAGCCTATGTTACTCAGTGATAATGTAGCTTTCTAACGGTAAAATATTTTTTGAAATCGGTCCAGTTTTTAAGTTTATTCGTTACATACAAAAATACAAATCTTTCCTCTTTATAATATTAGTATAGATTGTTTAATGTGTGACGATAGGCGACCTGTAGGCTAATTCACGTAACTAAAGAAGTTAAGTTGCAGTGTAGTTGCAGTTAAGTTTCGATCAAAACAACGCTTTTCGTATTCACGTAGTATCGGCAACCGCTGTCAGATACGCTCGCGTCAAGTTCGCGTCACGCGAGCGCATTATCAGCATTCTACTGCTGCGCGTCATTAGTGCGTGATTCCGAACGCAACTTTGTGGATATTCTTGTATTCATTTGACGTTTCAAATGACAGCTTTTGTAAGTTTTACTTCGATCAACGTGTGGCTTTGGTTACGCGCAACATAAGTTCCTCAATACTTACTTTTGTTGGCATCAAGTTGTATTATTAGTGAATTTAAGTGTTTAAAATTAAGTATTGTGAGTAAAAGTTAAATAATTAGACATTTTTGTTAACTACAAGTCACGTTCAATTAAATTTCAAATGTTTTTTATTTATTTTTAGGGAATATGAGTTTTCGTCTGGGTTTGAGCATTCTAACGCTATCAAATGAAATAGACGATCGAGAACGTCGACAAGCTCAACGTTGACGTAGAATTAATGTGGATCCGTTCCGTCTATCAGATCGGGAGTTTATAAAAAGATAGCGATTGAGCAAGGATGTGACCCGGCAATTAATTTGCCGACTAGGATCGTGTATTCCAAAGGAGAGAAGGAATGATGGATTAAGTGTGCAAGCAAAGGTTAGCTAAAAACTGCTTATCTTGGTACAAACATAATGCAAAATACAAAATTTATTTGACAGTAGTCTTTAATTATAATTGGATAACTTTCAGGTTCTCATAACACTGGCTTTTTGCGCTAGTGGGTCCTATAAACCTTAGGGGGCCAAAGTAAGTCCCATGGTGTTTCACAGCCTACTGTCTCAAGAGCCATCAGACAAGTCACCAAAGCCCATAACACAAGAAGCATATTCACAGAATACATAAAGTTTCCCATGACAAGGGATGCCCGTGACAATATTAAAATATGGGCAAGGCCTATGTGGCCTTCTAAATACTCCACAAGGAGTTCTATTTGCCGCACAGAAACAGATTTTCGCGAAGTCATGACTAAAACATACAAGGAAGGAATTTAAACTGCTACTTCTTCGTAAAGTAAACTTCACTGCATATCCATAAATATATTTTAATATTAAACATACCTTAATAAAGTTTTGTTTTTAATTTGTACTATTTATTTTGTTTTTTTTTTTCAACTTTGGCGCTCCTCTTGTTTTGACAGTTTTATTTGTTTTATGCAGCAATGATAAACCATAATTCAGCCAAATTTTAGCAAATTATATCTTTTATTGTGAATCAAAATATTATTATTTGTTTTTGTGGCAAGAAAAAGCATTAAAATCAGTATTGTGATATTATTTTAATATTTTATAACGTAATATTCATTGAAATTTAATCGATTCTATTCGATTATTTAGTGAGTATTTTTTTTTCTCTCGTATGGCCACACCGTAGGTAAGTTTGGCTGTCGTGAAGTTGACGCGCAGTTAACGCGCAGCTTACGTGTAGCTTACGCGCAGTTCAAATATTACAAGAATACCATTTAGCACTAAAACTTAAACTTAACTGCAGCGTCACTGCAACTTCATCGGCGCGTCATGAAATTACGTGAATTAGCCTACAGTAGGCTAATTCACGTAACTAAATAAGTTAAGTTGCAGTGTAGTTGCAGTTAAGTTTCGATCAAAACAACGCTTTTCGTATTCACGTAGTATCGGCGACCGCTGTCTGATACGCTCGCGTCAAGTTCGCGTCACGCGAGCGCATTATGAGCATTCTACTGCTGCGCGTCATTAGTGCGTGATTCCGAACGCAACTTTGTGGGTATTCTTGTATTCATTTGACGTTTCAAATGACAGCTATTGTAAGTTTTACTTCGATCAACGTGCGGTTTTGGTTACGCGCAACATAAGTTCCTCAATACTTACTTTTGTTGGCATCAAGTTGTATTTTTAGTGAATTTAAGTGTTTATAATTAAATATTGTTAGTAAAAGTTAAATAATTAGACATTCTTGTTAACTACAAGTCACGTTCAATTAAATTTCAAATGTTTTTTATTTATTTTAAGGGAATATGAGTTTTCGTCTGGGTTTGAGCATTCTAACGCTATCAAATGAAAAAGACGATCGAGAACGTCGACAAGCTCAACGTCAACGTAGAATTACTGTGGATCCGTTCCGTCTATCAGATCGGGAGTTTATAAAAACATACCGATAGAGCAAGGATGTGACCCGGCAATTAATTTGCCGATTAGGAACGTGTATTCCAAAGGAGAGAAGGAATGATGGATTAAGTGTGCAAGCAAAGGTTAGCTAAAAACTGCTTATCTTGGTACAAACCTAATGCTAAATACAAAATTTATTTGACTGTAGTCTATAATTATAATTGGATAACTTTCAGGTTCTCATAACACTGGCTTTTTACGCTAGTGGGTCTTACCAAACCCAAAGTAAGTCCCATGGTGTTTCACAGCCTACTGTCTCAAGAGCCATCAGACAAGTCACCAAAGCCCTTTACAAAAGAAGCATATTCACTTTACACAAGAAGTATATTCACAGAATATATAAAGTTTCCCATGACAAGGGATGCCCGTGACAATATTAAAAGATGGTAAAATTTCTATACACTATTACTGTTCAAGATATTGTTAGTATAATAAAGGAAGGAAGGAAGGAAAGAAGGAAGGAAGGAATTTAAACTGCTACTTCTTCGTAAAGTAAACTTCACTGCACATCCATAAATATATTTTAATATTAAACATACCTTAATAAAGTTTTGTTTTTAATTTACACTATTTATTTTATTTTTTTTCAACTTTGGCGCTCCTCTTGTTTTGACAGTTTTATTTTTATTTGTTTTATGCAGCAATGATAAACCATAATTCAGCCAAATTTTAGCAAATTATATCTTTTATTGTGAATCAAAATATTATTATTTGTTTTTGTGGCAAGAAAAAGCATTAAAATCAGTATTGTGATATTATTTTAATATTTTATAACGTAATATTCATTGAAACTGAATCGATTTTATTCGATTATTTAGTGAGTATTTTTTTTCTCTCGTATGGCCACACCGTAGGTAAGTTTGGCTGTCGTGAAGTTGACGCGCAGTTCACGCGCAGCTTACGTGTAGCTTACGCGCAGTTCAAATATTACAAGAATACCATTTAGCACTAAAACTTAAACTTAACTGCAGCGTCACTGCAACTTCATTGGCGCGTCATGTAATTACGTGAATTAGCCTACAGGGAGGTTGGTTTAGGGCGACGGTCGTCTTTTGTACTGTCATTCCTTTCACAATCATTTTTGTCACGCTTTCTTTCGCTCGCCTATTTACTTCCATTCCTGCTTCCTCATCCCTCGCTTATAGCGACCAAGTAAAATAATAAAAAAAAGTAAAATATTCACTTACTTTGCAATTTCTGTGCATGTGTTAGCAGCAGGAGCAGCAATGGCAGGGGTGGTGGTCGGTTTTATTTTAGTACTGCTAGAGTTCACTTTTGCGACTTGCTGTAATAAAGATAATTTAATGAGTATAAATTATTTTAGCATATTATTTTAATGATAAGCTTTTTTGACATGACGTCTAACAAAACGATGAACGTCGGCAGCATACACGGAAAAGCGTGACTTATAGTCACGTTCCGTCTGAGGAGAGCGTGCGAGCGAGAGCGCGGAACAAGCGATAGAGAGGCACGATGTTTTGTTATGACGTCACGTTAAACTATCGTCCGTAAACCGACTTTACAGACAACCAATTTTAATACATTAAAAGAGCCTTCACGAGTGAAGGTACTTAAGTACATACGGTGTAACCTGGGGAGTCAGCCCCAAGCTACAAACCTTGCTAACTGGCTAATCTTTTCATTACATGAGAAGATTTAGGGTTAACCCACATCTGTCAGCACGGAATCGCGTTTTGTCATGCTCTATCCTTTTCTGTCGCTTAGAAACGTCACTTAATAGAGCAAGAATGACAGCGTGAGTACTATCGATTGCTCTCATGTTGTTTTACTTGCTGTGGGTCAACCCTTAGTAAGTTAGTCGTATCTCTACTGGTGGGAGTCGTAAACGGAAGGCGATTAAAAGGGGCCATTTGCCTTTTGGACAGATGGTCGCATGGTTTCGATCACTATTTTTATAGTCCGGCTCGATCTTGTCGCAAACGACCAAAGTTCGTAAGACTGTCTGTGTGACTGTGAATGGCCGCTTTAAGGTGAATGCGCACTGGTCCGCACCGAACGTGCCGCAGTCATCGCTTTTGTTGCCTCGCGCGCCTGTCCGCGCCGCGGTCGCTGCAGTCACACGCACCACACGCGTCACACGCACCGCATCAAATTACTCTCATTCAGTCGACCGGAGACTGCAAATGATGACGTCATCCGCAGCGTCCGTTGCGGGCGCATAAAATGCTGGGAGAATTCAGCTGTTGGGATACTGCGGGGGGCGCGGCTCGAATATATGTGTGAGGATACATATAACTTCATACAAAGAATCAAAGCGGCGACTGTGGCGCGTTCGGTGGGGATAGGTGCACGTCCACCTTTAAGGGATGATCTCAAGAGGATGGGCAGCCGCATTCCATGTTCTAATAACAACATACTGGCGATCCGCATTTCCCTCACGACCTCTTATTGTAGTAGCCCACTAATATTGGTAAGCCCACGGTCAGCAGTAGTTGTTCATCAACTGATTCAAGTACAACTTAGCATCAGGCGATACTGTCAAATAGCTAGCATACAGGTACTTACCGCCATAACATCACGCCTTATATTCCCCGAAGAGTTCGGCAGAAGTGAATTTAGTACACCCTCGTTTCGCCAGTTATGTTTAAGTCCCATGTAATAGGGGGCGAGCCTATGGCCATTAACCGGGCACAAATCCAGACTCCAGCCTGCTACTGAGAAAATCCTAATGGAAAAACCCAATAACACTTTGCCCGACCTGGGGATCGAATCCAAGACCACATGCTCAGCAGTCGCGCTTGCGACCACTAGACCAAAAAGGCAGTCCAACGGTGTTACTTACTAAAAAATCGTTTAAACAAAATAAATGCAACTTACCATATCTTTCTTAGGTGGCGAGACAGGAACCCATTCTGATGCCTTCTCTCTGTGTTGGGATCCCGAAGACACGGGGAATTGAAGTCTTAACTCTTCCTTATTAGCTATAGGTAGGGGGTTCGTCTTTATGGGTAGTGGGGCTCCTCCCTGAAAAGGAATAAATATGTCATCCGGTTCAGTTACATGTAACTCTATGAGAAAATCTAATGGTCTGAATGGGAGGTTGGAAACAAACTATCGGACGGGGCTGATGGACGCGTTCGTACACTAAACTGCGATGCGACGTCGCATCGTAGAAATATACGGGCTCGCACGACGCATCGCAAGAACTTACGAATTGATTCGCGTAATTGATTTTTCCTATATCTTCTTATCAGTAACAGCAGTGCGCAAATCTTTTTACGCAAATTTATTCTACCTAGTTCAAAATACGTTCAATACGATTGACGATGGTCGAGGGATTGGTCACCCGAACCTTGGAAGGAAGACGCCTTGCCGCACGAAATCGCATCGCAGCAATTTGCGTCGCAGTTTTCTGCGTTGCGAATTCGTATCGCGTCAATTCGCAGTTTTGTGTTTAGACCCAATAGGTATCTGGATAATGAATATACATTAAACTGTGTAAACTATCAGACGTCAGTCGCGGTCGCAAACTTGAGCACCCATATTCTAAGACGTTCCTCCAAAACTTACTCGACTCGACTTCACCTCGAGTTGACATAAACGTCCTCGACTCGAGATTTTTCCTCAGTCGAGGTAAGGAATCATCTGTCAAACTCAAGGTACCTCGGAACCTACCTTAACGAAGGAAGTGTCAAAGTTCGTATGTAACAAAAATGAATTTTAAAGATTATCGAATATGCTTACGATAATCCTTACAACTATTTATCGCGACGTTATTAGCGCGATGCAGATAATTCAAATTATGACGTAATGACTTCTCGAGGAACCTCGAAGTTCACTCGAAATTGCGACTAAGAATACCATTTTGAAGGTGGTTTCGAGGCCGTTCTGAGTCGAGTAAGTTTTGGAGGAACGTCTATGAATATGGGTGGAGGCGTCCTCAAGCGTTCGGACGTCCGGTAGACATCTGGCCAGCCCCGTCCCAAAAGACTGTGCACTTATAAGTCGCGGCTGTCAGCCACGTCCGATAGTTTGTTTCCAGCGTTACGCAAAACGAAAATACTCATCACAACCAATCAGAGGGAGTTAAATTGACATTATCAATAACGTCAAACACGTTTTAATCAATGAAATTGCTTTGGTACCGACGATGGTGACGTTATAAGTTCTCAAGTTATCTTAAGAATTTGTTTATAGATTGTAGGCAAACGATAAAGGAATATGTGTATTATGTGTTGAAGCAATAAGCTATTGTGGAAAGCTATTGTGGATTATGCAGCGCAGCTGAGTCTGCGCCTCGAGTCTCGGCAATCGAGTCGAGTAGTTAGCCCATGTGGCAATTGTAATATGGCATCGAGTCGTCCGGTAGGCATTCAGGCCAATATGAGTCATTGCGACTAGATGAAAAGTCACCCAGATATTCATACAAATAATCATGAAAAAATTCAATGTCTATACGCTATTCAAGGAACGAAAAAATAAAATGTAAACAACATTTTGACTACTCTTATTAAGAGATATTTTCTGTAAATTCGATGAAAAATTCGAAACTTACTTGAACAAGAAGTGTTTCAAATATATTAACATCACACAATTTCTATCGAAAATATCTCTATTAAGAGTAGTTAAATGTTATTTACATTTTATTTTTTCGTTCCGTAAACATGGAATTATTTCAATAATTTTCGTAAAGTACAAGCTTTTATGCACGGTTACATAAACATATACATATAATAAATCTATACTAATATTATAAAGCTGAAGAGTTTCTTTGTTTGAACGCGCTAATCTCAGGAACTACTGGTTGGAACTGAAAAAATATTTTTGTGTTGGATAGTCCATTTATCGAGGAAGGTTATAGGTTATATAACATCACGCTACGACCAATAGGAGCGGAGCATAAATGAAAAATGTTGCAAAAACGGGAAAAATGTCCACCAGTGCGAAGCCGGGGACGGGCCGCTAGTTATATAATGAGGGTTAGTCTGCCTATTGCGTTATAACAACCTCATTTAATTGTAATAAAATACGTGTTGATAACGCGTGACTGCATTCGTTACACAGTTCGGTACATATAAACGTCAGTGCGACATAATAAATATTATTCTTGTTACCAAGCAGTAAAGTTTTATAAGTATACACCGGCACGCATATTGAGCGCTCGGTGGAGTGGTGGGGGTTGTTTGCGCGTACGTATTGTCTCAGGAGTAAGGTCCAAAATCGCTTAAATTAATTTAAGGTCAGCACTCAAGTTCGTGCGAGCAACTATGTTAAAAAATACAGAGTAGGTACTGATAGAGAAGTACATACAATGTGTAATATGAAATACCAGTCACTTAACGCTGAAGGAAACAAAAAGAAAAAAGCTTACACGAGTCATTGTATGCCGATATCGGTTTTTATCTAGCGTGTCGTAAACTCACTATCGCAGTTTAAACTTTTTGTACATGTTTTTGTTAACAAATGAAGGTATAATTTATGCTAAGGAAAACTTACCCTTATGTTCATAACTATAGGTGCCTTCTCCTTGACAAGGAAGGGATGGTGGAATGCGAGCGTGTCTTCGTTCTCACTCATATCTTCGTCGTTTGAAGAAACAGATGATAGTTCGCCGAGAGCCTCCTTCTTTGATAAATGCTTGCAGAAGTCTGTTAGTTCGTCTACTGATTTACCTGTGAAAATTAATGGTTTTATTATACTATTTTTGAAGTCGTAATGAGAAACGATAAGTGGCTGTATGTGGTGGATTTCTTATTATAATTAATTTTGTCAGGCTTTCTTAATGCGGAGAAACGGATCCATAGTAATGGAGACTGCAGCATCATCTACCCTTATCTCAATATAAAATCCTGTCCAGAACAATGATGAATAAGAACGATGACTTAGCCCGGGCATATACGTAGGCGCAGGCCGCGCAGGCCACGCAGGCAACACAGTTTTTCAATTCCTACAGTCTTCTTCTCATTGTGTGGTTAGCGACTAACCTGGTGTCAGAGTTTATACCGCCCATGGGCCTCTGACTTGGCTTCACATGCCGTCGAGAAATATTTTTCAGGCGTTCCGGTTTCCTAACGATGTTTTCCTTCACCGTTTTGAAGCAATTGATAATATACAATACGCACATGAATCCGAAAAGTCAGAGGTGCGTGCCTTGGGTTCGAACTCGAGACCTATGATTTGGCAGTCCGACGGTCACACCACTAGGCTATCGTTGTTGTAAAAGCAGTTGGGCGACGCCTTTGATGTCGGGCGATGTCAAAGACGTTGCCTAACTGTTACATCTGTATGGACTGTAAAGCTGTGACTGGACTGTGTTGCCTGAGCGGCTTGCGCCTCTGTATACCCCTAACCTTATAATGAAGAGTAAATTAAGTATTTTTTGCAAAAAACCAAGAAATCATACTTAAAATCAACAAAATCGTCATGTTACAGTAGAATTTTTAGCAGAACTTGTAATTTAAGCTTCTAAGCTTACGTACTTTAAGTTTACCAACATTTTCAGCGTGTTAATAGCATTCCATATAGCTACATAACAGCAGTGATAGCCTAGTAGTGTGATCGTGTGACCATCGGACTGCTAAGTCATAGTTTTCGAGTTCGAATCCTAGGCATGCACCTCAGACTTTTCGGATTCATGTGCTGATTACATAATTATCACTTGCTTAAAAACGGTGAAGGTAAAGATTGTGAGGAAATCGGCATGCCTGAGATATATTTCTCGACAGCATATGAAGCCAAGTCAGAGGCCAAGTCATGGGCGGCATAAACTCTGACACCAGGTTAGTCACTAGCCACATGAAAAGAAGAAGACTATTTGTAACAAACAACTTACCTCCAGACTGTATAGCAGCCATTACTTGGTTCCTGGTATGGGGCGGCAGTGCGGCCGCTCCCGCCGGCACCGCACCATTCTTGAGCATGTTGATGGCATTCCTTCTAGCCACTTCTAGCAGACGCTTCTTCTCACTATCCGCGAGTTTCACGCCGGTTGGTGACCTTGGAAATTATAGGATAATATAAGCCTTTTGTATTTCCCTGAAAGTCGTTCTTTAAGACATGAATGAGGGCGAACCTATCGTTTTTCATTAAACACTTCGCTGACAAACTCTAATTTTACCAGGCGTGCTATACTTTGAAAAATATTAAAATATAATATATAATTTATTCACGCGTTAAATCACATAATCACAGCTAAGATTGTAGAGGACGAAACATAAAACGATCTTTGCAAATATGTAAATAGGTACGCCACACTTTTAATAAAAGAAAATAATTAAATTTAATGATACGGTTTTTAATTTTATTATTATTCATGCTTTAAATCTTAATGATTATAGACTGATTATTAAGCCATTCTTTATGGCCTGTTGAAGGTGTCAGGTAGCCATACCTACAACTATTTGTTATGGACAACTCAAATGAAGGCCTATATCCAGCTCTCATTGTCACACAGCTGATGATGTTGAATGTATAATTGTCAGTATAAAATTCCACAACTGCCTTGTTGGTCTAGTGGTGGCAAGTGTTACTGCTGATCTTGAGATCCTGGGTTTGATCTCCAGGTCAGGCAGTGTTATTGGGTTTCTCTGTGTAGAATTCCTCAGTAGCAGCCCAGAGTTTGGATTTGTGCCCGGTTGATGGTAATAGGCTCGCCCCCTATTACATGTGACTACATAATGGCGAAATGAGGGTGTTACTAAACACCTCTGCCCATCTCTTCGGGGAATGCGGACGTGATGATGTTATATTTAAAATTCTACAAACCTAGATCTCCTGCCCCTGCCACTATGTCGAGGCGACGGGCGCCGGGCCCTGTGTCGTGATCGTGACGTCGACCTCCGCCGGGAGCGCGAGCGGGACCTCCGGCGAGTCCGTGATGAGGACCTGTGACGTGTGCGGCTACTGTGACGCGTTTTAGAACTTGAGCGGTGGTGGCGTTTCCTGGATGCTGATGTTGAACGCCGAGATTTACTTCCTGACCTATGAAATCAATATTACTCGTTATACTATCTTAGTGGCGAGCTTACTTTTTTTTATTGTATGTATGGTGTTTGCTGGTTTGTGCATGACATAATATAACATCAGCTGGGCACGAGCCTCTTCTCAGTATGAGAAGGGTTTAGGCCTTAGTCCGCTGGCCTGGTGCAGGTCCACAGACTACATTTATGTAGGACAACTCGTAGTTTAAAGCATGCGAGGGCTTTGTTACTACTTAACCGGACTATCCTGTGGTGGCCAAAAATTACTTTAAGGCCCCCAGCCAGGGCTTACTAACTATGGATTTCAATTAAGTGACGCGGCACTAAGGGCACCCCCTGCGGGGTACGGGCCTCGGCTTAGTGGGACACTGAGGGGTGGGCAATCAATATCGGGCTGGTCCGCAGACTACACACATCATCGAGAACTTTATGGAGCCCTCTCAGGTGTGCAGGTTTCGTCACGATGTTTTTTCTTCACCGTTAATGTAAGTGATAATCAAATTCTGATCTGCACACAAATTCGAAAAGTCAGAGGTACAGGCTGGGATCGAACTCAAACCTGCATGGAAGGTAGGCGTTCAACTGCTAGGCTATCATTGCTTAGACATCCATCATCTGCTGGGTAGTGACATTCATTTATAAAAACTTAAGCAAATTTATGTATTAATAAATAGCTTTAATTTGGGAGTTAGCCTCAATGAATGACAATGCTTAAGTACATCTGAAGCACCCTGGGCATTGAGCCCCAGTTCTAAACATGCTGACTGGCTAAATCTATTCACCATGGCATGAGCTATCCTCATATAGCTTGTGCCAACACAAGAGAAGAAGAATTGGAAGCTTCCACTTAAATCTCCTTTTGATATCACTTAATATGCTGATTTGGTAAATTACTACTAGACCAAATCTATACTAATATTATAATGAGGAAAGATTTATATTTTTGTATGTAACAAATAAATTTAAAAACTCCTGGACCGATTTCAAAAAATATTTTGCCGTTAGAAAGCTACATTATCACTGAGTAACATAGGCTATATTTATTACTGGAATAAAACGTCTTACGCGGTGGAGGCGTGAGGACACAACTAGTAAGTAAATATGTTCACCATAAGGAAGTTATACTACTCCACATGAACACTGGCTATGTACAGTTAGTAACCGCAGTTACAAGTTAGTAAAAATAAATACCTTTTAGGAGATTTACTCCGTTCCTTGCGTGATGATTTTGTTGAACTTTCAGACTTTTTGCTCTTCTTTGCAGCAGATTTTTCTTCTTCACATAAATCACTACAAATAATGGAATAATGTATTTTTACAAAGTTAAAACCATTAAATCAAAAGGAGCAATTTCAGTTTACAAGTATTATTGCTTAAAAATTTTGTTTTGGGCATATTTATGAAATACTTTGTAAGCATAAACTTATTTCATTGAATTATAAATATCTAAAATATTGGGTCAGAGGATATGAAATGGGCACTGAGTCTAGTTTTCTCAGAGCCCCATTTCTGATTGATTACAAAATGTTTGCAGTATTGAGGTGGCCGAGGGCTACCCCAGTCGAAACTTAACCTACTGTGAGCAGGGGCTCGCCTTCTGTGTACTGACACAGGGGTGTCAGTACACAGAAGGTTAATTTTAAGTCTAGTTTCCTCAGTGCCACATTTCTTACACTCTAAGCAAATATTGTAATGGCAAGTTTAAGAAGCCTTTATTATTGTGAAGTTTTATAAAAAAATCAATAACAGTTGAGAATTATGTGCACTTACATCTTCATTTCTTCTTCTGCCTGTTTCTTGAGTATACCTCCAGGATCAGAAGTTTTAGGAAAATTCGAGTTACCAACAATTTCTTTCTCAGAACTACTTGACGAGTCACTATATTCACCATCTTCATACTTTTCTGCTCTCTTTCTAGCCTCTTCTTCTGCCTTCTTTACCGTTTCCTCAAACACTGTACTGAATTTTAAATTCTTTATTTGAATTTTACCTTTAGATTTATCACTGTCAGCACTGTATATATCAGCTTTCTTATTTTCTAGTTTCTGTCTTAAGTCAATTGTCTTAGTTTTTGACCCTGGTGGCAGTGGAATTGGGTGTGGGGGTGACAAAGAGCTATCCTCTATTTTAATAGTCACTATTTTTTTTATATCTTTTTCGACCTTAACCTCTTTGGTTTTTACATCTTCCGACTTTATTTCTTTCTCGTGTTTGATTTTTATATGGTCATGTTCAGGTTTAATTATTACAGGCGTCAGCGGGTACGGGTATGAGGGCGACCGGCTCTCTCTAGAACGTTTTTTAGACTTACTCTTTTTTCGTTTCTTCCGTTTGTGGGAGTATTCACTACCCTCCGAGCCACTGATACTGCTAGCACTCCGGCTGCGTTTCTTCTTTTCTTTCTTATGTTTCTTCTTACTTTTTTTAGACTTCTTTGAAGGAACTTCATCTATTTTCGGTGGATCCGCGTTAAAAGCACTGAACAGTTCTGATAGAATCTCACTTGACGACTTTTTGGAATCATCTTTTTTACGTTCGGGAGTAGTCTTCTCCCTTTTGATTAGTTGCTCTATTTTATCTATTAAGCTCGTCATTGTAATAACACTTTAAATGTACACTTCTTCAGTCATAACAAAATTCACAGGACTAGCAATTATGAACGTTTATCAAACACAAAAGCAAACATTTTGTCGCCATGTTGCGAAATTTGACATTTCCTTGATTTGACATTTGGTTACTAGGGTTACCATACTTACCATAACCAAGACTGCTCTGCACTTTGGTTAGTGTCTTATTTATTTCCTAGAAATGTCCTAGAATATAGGTACATACATAAAACTTAACGTCTGAAACTTCGATCAACAAAGTCTGAAAGCTCGAAAGCTCCTGATTTCTGGTTTTACTAAGCTGTGGTACTGTGCTTGCGTGTATGTCTGTAGGTACTGTAATAGTTGAGGTCTGTACTCTGTTGGACATAGAATCATAGATTACAGGGGATAAGTCGGATTGTGGTCGGATCTATACTCAATACTTCACAACATTAAGTGTTTTTAGATGGCTCTAAGTCTAGCCTCATCGGCTGAGTGACTATAATTAAAATAGGTAAGGTCGTCCATGTTTGGTTTTATATTTTATTTCTAAGTTCCAAGTCAGTAAAATTGTGTCATTTGATTTTGGGCCAGTTTTGGGTTTTGGCTTACTTACCTTCCAAATAAGCAACTCTCTTAGCCACCGATAGACGTTCACCCAATTAAACACATTTAATCAACATACTACTTATAGCAGCAGCAGCGTCATTGGTTATAGAGCTTTGTGATTGCGGGTATAAGGTGACTAGTTAGGTAGGTAGATACTGGCTTCTTCATGTCCTGCTGTTGATTGTGATGGGCCTAGAAGGCTAGGATCAAGATCTTTTTATTTTAGCCTTATTTCACCATAGTTACAGTTCGGACGCCGGGTCGTGTCCACTATGAACATAGGCTTAGGCTTTGCGAACTTTCGCGCATGTACACTCGTGAAGAGAACAGTTACTGTAAAAACTATTAAATAAACTTTACGGAACTAATGGCCAATTCTAAGATCGTAGTAATTAAATGTTAACTAAAACCTATTTTGTTGCTAAAAAATCTATTCCGCAACGACCTGCACGATGTTCAGAGCGGCCAAGATAAATTGGCCGTAGGTACTGTAAGTTACTGATACCTACCTATTTGTCTAGAGAATAGCTATAAAAGTCAGGGTTCGTAGTTGGCTTCAAAACATCCATCCCATAAAATATATTCTCTGCCGCAGTCCACGAGACTTCGAATACGATCGATACTTTTCTACACAGTCTTGTTAGGGGTAAGCAGTGTGGTAACTTTCGCTCCTTGTTTTTAGTTAGGTAAGTATGAACCTGTCTTGTTCCTCCAGGGACCTATGGCCTGATCACGGGATTCGCTAGTGTGGCGGTGAGCTTACGGGGTGTCCTGCATAAGCGACAAACGCGACGCGGTGCGACGCGACGCGACACGACGTGGAACAAATACGCGTTACGTCGCGTCTCGTTACATAGGTCGCTACTACTATTCCCTACGGAATACCGTTGTCTTAATCGCGTTTGTCGAGTTCGTCGTGTCGCGTTCGTCGCTTACGCAGGACACCCCGTTAGTTAGGTGCCCATATACCCAGGTATAAACCTACCTAACTAAATAACTACGAGGAGCGAGTGTTGGCATACGGGCGGCGGGCTTGAGACTCCCTCTGCTAGGATGGCGGTGAATGTACTAGACGAGTCCCGCGATCAGGCCATAGATACCCGGAGGAACAGGACATATCCTCCGTCGTCTCCAAGCCCAGGGTAGAGGGTATCCATGAGGATTAGGTATAAGTGTAAAATAAAACATTTTATTTTAATGTTAGTTTTTATTGTTTTCTCAATACCTTTGCAAGGTTAGTAAGTGATAAACTGATAAATAATACAGAATGGATACTACTTACATTCTTTATAATTTTCTGTACGATTGAAATAAGTACACTGCGATTTTCATGTCAACTGCAGCATAGGACGGAAAACGTGTCCTTTTTGTTTAGGTATATTTTATTTAGGTACATAAGTAAGTAGGTAAGGGAGTGTTCAGAGAAAATGTACTTACAATTAATAATTTCAAGAATCTCGATCTACTTATTCGACATGTACCTACATGTAAGTAGGGAAGCTTTTAGCATGATTGCATGGTATGAGTGTTAAGTTTTCAGATAAACAGTTGAACATTTTACAATTGACTGCTCGTATAACACCTGTTTATAAGAAAAAAATATTATCATAGATGATAAAATAATGCATAGTAGGTATATTAAATTCTTTATCCTATCATCCAGTTTGAATAACTGACACAAACAAAGACAAGCACATTTCTTTTAATAAATAATTATTACAATAAAATGCAAGTACATTATACACACAATCAATAATTTGGCAATTATTTTCTTTAGTGAATTTAATAATCGGAAGCTCCAATTATTGAGCAATAATTTTACAACTTCAGGCCTTTTGCCAATCTTCTTTTTATTAAAACAGTACAGTCAATGCTACTTTGAAATTAAAATGGATATAAGTGCTTTTATGACCAATATTCAGTGAAATAAATAGGGATTGGGTAATGTTTATTATTTATTTGTATTCTCAACGAGTCTTCATTTTAGGTACATACTACCCGCTTTTGCCATAACTTCATAAGAGTTGTTCATCATACTTAATTATGTCCTAGGAAGACAATAATTACTACAAATTGGCCAATTAATAAAAAAATATTCAAAAAGCAATAAATATTATCATATCACACAATAATATCCATTATTAGGTAATAAATCGATGATTAACTTAATAATTCTAATTAATATTCAGGTATACATAATAATAGCAAACGTTTTTCATTAGATACGTCGATATAATCGTAAAATACATTCCCGTATTAAAATACCTACCTATCTACGTTTTCGTATCAAATTTTAAATGATTTTTCCATGATATACTTATAAAAAACTTGTTTGCTATAAAAACTAATAATAATTAACTGAAAACTAGTCACAGTATATTTTTAATTTTAATCTACGTTTATGAAAATATCTAGACAACAAGTATCGTTATTATTGTTTAAGATTATTTTGCAAATCACATTTTATGTAAACTAAAATTTGAAATTAAAATAATTGTCATTTCCTCCCATTGCCTTTACAGGACCGTTTGTTCATTATTTTGCATTATGAAATAAAATGTTTAATATTTTTTTAACTTTTTTTATTTTTATCATATTTATAATATTCATCGCGTTTGTTATAAGGTGCTTGATTAAATTTTTCGAATTGTGCAAACTGGGTGCAACGACGGCAACCTTTCTTTCTCATGAATGTACTTCTATTAATTTTCAAGTACAACGTCAATGTTAAACGCTAACATTTTTTTTATCACACAGATCATAACGGGTCCCAAAAATTTTATGAACCATGAGACAGAACAGTTTCCGCTCGATCAACGAGTGGTAATGAAGCGTTTGCCTAAATGAGTAGAGTAACCATGTTCACAAGTTTTGGAACCCCGATACATTTATCAAGAAAAGGGTGTACGGCTGTGCCTAACTTTTCCGGGGGCACTGCCATGCCTGACCTGCGACACGTGGCATTATTTCATTGATAAATAAATATGGGGCCACCACCATACACTATATGCTATAAAATACTTTCAAGGAATGTTTAAATTGCGTTGAGTGTTTCAAATTTATGTGACCAACAACGTGCAGATCAAATCTGTTCATTTTGGACGCCATCTATCGCAAAGTGACAGTATTCGAAAAACGTTTCGGTAAGTACCTACATTTTGTTCTATTATATTTGTTTCTATAATACTACCTAGTCACTTTCGCATGTGAATTAACTCTACAAGTACCCAATGTTGCGGGCTTACAGCGGCTCGTGGGATATTAAACGTCAGGGTTCCAAGTATTGTGAACGTAGTATTGTTGAGATCAGTAACTAGGCTAGCGCCAGAGAACGCAGCAAACGGCTACAGCTCTCGAATCTGACTGGAAGCGTGATGAGGCATTAGCTATATAGTATCAAAATGTAGGCAGACTTGATGTAACGCCCAACAAGAAAGCCATTCGTTGTCAATATCAAGAAGTAGATTCTAGGAGATTAAAAACGCTAACGGCAGAAAAATATCGCAGAGGCCCTATGTATAGAAGTCTAAGGGCGCTTGTATACACAACCGAGTCTACACCAGTCACCCGTTGCTCTGTTTATGTTTATTTGATTAGAATTTGGGTAAACACGGATGATGTTCTTAGCGTGTACAAGCGCCATAACGGAGCTAACACCTGTCGTATCGACTTGGGTCGGACCGAGAGCACTAGCCGCTCCATCTTAAAGCTACTACTAAAATTCTCTAGGCGATCAAAGATCGCAAGCTAAATTGATTTTATTCAAAAGTCTTAAAAAAATAAAATCTGCTAGTGATCAACTTTAACGCGTTAGCGGGGACGAAAAACGGCGCGCACCGTTCGGAAACGTTTCACGAAACCGAGCTTCATGTACAGAGATCGGGACGCGTCGTTTTCCGGACGAATCACGACGAAGGGCTTGTAGCCGCGGGCTGCTACTTCTTTAGTAAGACGGCGGGCTAAGTAGATCCCGTAGCCTTTCCTGCGGAATTCGGGCCTAGTTTGCATGGAGAACATGGCGCCGTAGTAGGACTGGACCATCCAAGCGGCTAGTTGTCCTTCGACGAAGATGCCGTAGGCCGGCAGTTCAGCGACCAGTTTCTCGAATACTTCGCGGCATTCTATGTCGCTCGCCGGATACAGATCGTGAACCGCCTTCATGTGCTCTGGCTGCAAGCGAACTAACTCCACGTCCGATGGCAATCTAAAATCAATTTTCAGAATTTTATTTAAAAAATTCAACAAGAACTTTATTACTTCGGCATGTCGTAATGTTTTACATGTCATTTCGAAAATATTTCTTAGAGAGATGTATTGAAAAAGGCTTTACCAAGTTTCAGTCTTTGAGTCTTTTTAGGTTAGGAAGTGGGGCGGTTTAATTTGAAACCAGGAACAGTACAGCCACGTCGTTAACGCTAAATGACACAAAAACATTTATTAAATACTATAGGTACTGAAAGTCTCACCCCTCAGTACTGGCGTCCCTTGGTGGGTCATCACAGACGTAAACATCGCCAGTAATCTTGTCGTGCCCCTCATAGTGCCTCTCGAGACGATTCACGATAGCCTCGTGAGTGAAGTTCAGGTACAACGGCTGGGTGAGGTCCAGGAGAATGTCCTCTGAGGTCAGAAGGTCCACTAATTCTGAGCGCTCCGATGGACAAAACACTGTCACGCTTTCATATGTTGTTTTGTTCGGCTGAAATCAGAGTAACGCAATAAGTAAGGCTACCTACATTGAATTACTGAAACTTAATTAACGTCGCTTTTATATTCTCCGAAACGGCACGGTACAACCTCGGTTCACCAATAACTGTATTATGACATGTGATAGAGGTTATTTAGATAATCCAATTCCAGGGAATAAAGCCGGGAATGTGGTACTGCTACTGAGATATTTTTTAGAAAGTTGTTAATAAACTTATGTAATTATGTAGAAACAAACAAATTCAAAAACGTCATATTCGACCTGTGACACCAATCCAAGAACTCCCGAACGGCAGCCCGGCCTAAATAAATAAAGCTTCGTACTTTTAGCTCTAGGTATGTACTAGGCACAGCACTTTAGCTCTAGGATACCATGTGTTTTGACTCATATAATCAGATGCGCTGATGCGGAAATAAAAACCCACCACAAAGGCTCCGCAATTGCACCAATTAGGTCATCAAGGTAATTAGATAACTAAGTCGCATTGGATTACTGAAAGCTCTTGAATTGAATAGCGACATCGTTTCAATATCTGCTCCTGACATTCGCTACTGAGGGATATGTCTACCCTATACGCTAGCTATAGGTTCTCTCCTCATCGGTAACGATTTGCTTTATTTGACAGTTCGAATTTCAAGACTGAAAATGTTCGAATTTCAAAACTACTAGTTGTCAGGAAGTTTGACGTCCAAAGAACCTTTATTTAACGATGTTCTAAAATCTGGGTCTTTAATCAATCAACTGGCTTTTGTGTCTATAATTAAGAATCATCTCTTGAGAGGTCAGGATCTATTTTGGACCTCGAAGATTATATTTTTTTAACTTCTTCATACTTATAACCAACTATTAACTTACGAACACAAATCCAAAAGCCTCTTTTTGCGGATATAATACGCTTAACAATACGCGTAATGGCATGGAAAGATAATAAACCATTATTCATATTTTTTTTAGATCTCTCCCTTTTTTATAGTAATTATACTGGCCCTTTCTTCCGAAGAGATTAGCAAAAGATAAAAGTAAGGATCATCTACAAGCGTTTCTGTCCTCTGATTCAGAATTTTTTGACGAGTTTGCCGAATGTTTCGGCGACATCTATGATGCCATATGCGAACTACGCAGCACGGCGTTTGTCTAGCAGACTACAGCGACAATATTTACAAATCGCAAATATGACGTCACAGAATCCTGCATCGCGATATCAAGATTTGACACGCAGATATACAACTTCCCAACATCAAACGTTGGGCAGTAGTCCGCCAGGCATAAGACCCCTGGTTGGAAAATCCTCCCTTTTCCTTGGAGGAACACCATACCTCGTTCCTCCACAGGTTTGTTGTCTCTCGTTACGAGAATCGTAGACACTTAGTCAGACAGAATTGGTCGACAGCTGACTTAATGAAATGTCAGACTTAGGGCCTGCGTCCGCGGCGTCACGACAAAGCATCCCGCGATACAGTAAATACGAGTCCTAAAGAGTATAACAATAAGGTTTAAAATTATTTGAGCTTAAAAAATCCTTTGCCATGCCGTGCCGCCTGTGAGCGCAGGCTCTTAAACGGCTGAGCCGGTTCCTGTCCTTATACTGAAGAGCAAGAAGGAGATGATTCGTCTCATTGCCTCATTGCTAACTCATAAATATAGTTGTCCACTTTACACACACTGGTACGATCGCGACGGTCAGTTTTCCTTATCACAAGTAGGCCGTTGGAGTTGTGCAAGACTGATCTGTTGCATTGTATATCGACAACATCGTATATAGTAAGCAGTAGTAGCCTAGCAGTTGAACCAATGAACGCTTCCCTTCCATGCAGGAGGGTCTGAGCTCGATGCCAACCCGGACCTCTGACTTGAATTAACTTAATTTTATTATTACTTGCGTTAACGGTAAAGGAACACTTTGTGACAAAACGTGTACAACAGAAAGGGCTTAAATGTTCTTGACGGTGTGTGTAGTCCGCTAACCCCCACCCGAGCGTGGTGGACTCCCCCACTGGCCCATGCCCAGCAGTGGGACAGTAATGGGCTGATTATGATGATGATCATGTATATCTACGTAATATTTTATCACAGTTATCTAACTAGTTGCTCACTGTCACAATATTATCGATAAACTGACATTTCCTCCAGCTTAGTACATAGCAATGATAGCGAGTGATTGGTGTGCGGCTGCGCACGCCATTCACCCAGTAACTAACAAAGCAATGTTGTCATTGTCAGTCAGTCTGTAGTAGTCGGCCGTGCAGTGCACAACGCCGCATTGTAAACACGAAATGAAATAACACGTGTGATATATTGAACAGTACACAATTATTGAGTGATTTTAGTTATACATAATATAAATAAAATGGAGTTGCAGAAGCGAAGCGGTAAGCGAATTAGTTTAAGTGAAAGTGGGTGTATTGACTGTTACATGGTGTGTTGACCCCGATATATAAGCCTTGGAGAATTAGCATTGACACTGAGAATACGTTTTAAATTTGCAAATTCTTGTATCATTGTCGTGTGTTTAATTTGTGTAACAGACTGGTGTTGAATCCTTGTTATGTCCATATTCTGCGATTTATCTCTCTTTGCCTCCATTAAAAAATAAATAAGTTGAACTATAGGAACGAAAATTATGATAGATATAACAGAGTGACAGCCCTTAAAATTTTAACACACAAATATCTCCCTAAATTCCAGAAAAGTGACGTAATTATGTCACAAAACTAACTAATTAAAACTTAAGGAAAGAACTATTAACAAAAATGTTGCAGTAAACAATAACATTTGCCTTTCTCAGTTTACTTTAAATGTGTCATTAAGTCATTATACCAAAACAAGGGCTTGCAAATTCCAGAGGACAAGAATAACATAACATTACGCCTGTATTCCCCGAAGGGTTGGGCAGAGGTGTATAGTAACACCCTCATTTCGCCGTTATGTTTAAGTTCCATGTAATAGGGGGCGAGCCTATTGCCATCAACCGGGCATAAATCCTAACTCCGGGAAAGAACCCAATAACACTTTGCAGGACCTCACGACCAGCAGTCGCGCTAGCCACCACTAGACCAACGAGTTACTTGAGATAACAGGGATAAATAACTGATATCTAGGTACCTACTATAAAATTAAATAAACCAAAAAGTTAACCCCCTAAATTAGTTACATCTCACTATGAAGTATGAACCTCGTTTAAAGGTAATAGACAGCCCTTATTTGAACTCGCTTAGGTATAGTTTTAACATTTGCCGGGGTTGCGGTGCATGCTTTTGCGAATCCCGCGACCCCGGTCGAACGGTCAGGAGGAGGAACACCGTTGGTTTTTAGCCGGTAAGAGTCCGACAGACCCCGTCACCTTCCCCGGGCGAGAGACACTCATGAGGATTTTCCAACGATAAAAAAAAAATATATATAGATAAAAAACAGGTATAGTTTCAACATGAAGTGAGAGATATTTAATAAAAAAATATGTTGTCAAATGTATAGAATTCTACTTTATGGTAGGTAGCTGCTGTTGGAACATCTCTCAAATGAGCGCTGTTCACTAATACGGTCCTAAGAAAATAAGCTTATAAATGAAAGTAGTACCTATTTAATTAATTACTGACGTCAATCGAGCGACGCGACGGTGCAAAAAACTATCGGGGCTAGTACATATTTTGTTGGATTAATTGCAATTGAGATTGTTGAAGCAGTAAGCCCAAAATAGTGATCCACGGACGTTAAGCGCCAAATACACTAGTACTTAAATTTTATTGCGCAAGCTCACTTGCGAAATCGACTTGAAACTGACTGACAATTGACTTAAATCGAAACTGTGGACACTCGTTCTGCAAGTTTTACGAACTAAACGAACAATGGAGTGCAATAACTTGGCTGTAAAACTTGTTAGTGCATTTGGCCCTTCATATAGGATCTTCGAGACGGAACAATATCTACGTTGATGCGCAAAATCTTCCAAAACGCAGTATCCAACAAAATAGGACTCCGCGTGTAGATATAGTCGCCGGCACGTAACTTGGCAAGAGTAGTGAAGAGAATAAACAGACATGTTTATAAATCAACTAGCGACCCGCCCCGGCTTCGCTCGGGTGCAATGTAGATACTAATGTGGGGCATATAAGCCTTCCTCTTGAATCACTCTATCTATTGCTGAAAACTGCATTAAAATCCGTTGCGTAGTTTAAAAGATCTAAGCGTACAGACAGCGGGAGCGACTTTGTTTTACACTATGTAAAGATTATGGCAATAACCATAGAATAATGACAAGCAATAAAAGTGACCATTTTTTCGTTGCACTTTGTGTACATGCGCAAACTTACTCCAATTACGCCAAAACCTTGCCAAGTTACGTGCCGGCTGTACCCATATTTCGTTTTTTTTTACGGAAATTTTAGACTTTATCGTCCAAGGAATTCGAACTTGTGGAATCGTAATCTCTAGTAACATCTAAGTGTACGTGCACAAACGCTGATATGTTGAAGAATTTTATAGTTTGGTAATGTTAAAGGTGAAGCAAATTAAACATTATTACTAAGACGGTTAGTCTTACTAATAATAGTTGTGTAAAGTTATACCGCTGTTTATCGTCAATGAAACCATACATTTTTTTATGTATAAGCTTGTTATAACTTTAAACAAAGATTATTAGTAAGAGGTTACCTAAGTATCTATTTATTAACGTGTAGGGATTTAAAAATACAAAGAGTAATATTTTTTTATTTCCTGAAAAGCTAGGTGAACAACAGTCAACAACAATAGGTTATTTGAACTATTTGTGGTTTATTTAACGAATAGATTCAGTTAAATAAATCACACATTGTATGTACTTAACGATACAGGTGCTGTTTATGCAGTCATAATAAAAAAAAACACGTAAACCAATACAGGTGCTTATGAAAAGTCGAATTTAGATGCACGGTTCCAATTAGACGTTTCCTATGGAGAAGAGCCGGCAACAAACTCCATGGTTACTCTTTTAAAAATAATATCTTTAACAATTTCAATGGATACAGTACAATGATTTAGGGTAGTGAGAGAACAATGAAGTCCTGACCAATGAGTAATGTAGTACTAAAAGACTTGAGTACAAAAATTAAAAAATAAAAACTAACTTTATTTACTTATTAATTTTTAATAAATTACGTAACTGCCTCATTGGTTTAGTGGTGGTAAGCGCGACTGTTGATCGTGAGGCGCGTTCGATCCCCAGATCGGGCAAAGTGTTATTGGGTTTTTCCGTGAGGAATTTCTCAGTAGCCGCCCGGATTTTGGATTTGTACCCGGTTAATGGCAATTGGCTCGCCCCCTATTGCATGGGACTTAAACATAACGGCGAAATGAGGGTGTTCTGCCCAATCCTTCGAGGTATACGTGCGTGATGTTATGTTATGTTTAAATTACGTAAAACAAAAAAAAACATTAAAAAATATAAAAATAGTTACCCGCCATTCTAACAATACGAGCCGTGACGTAGGTAGGTACTGCTTTCTGTACCTTGGTCCAGCCGCCTAACTAGAGCCTCTTCAGATATTTGTCGAGGCTATTAAAGCAATGGCCGTAACCATTTTAGTAAGTAGGTAATTCAATGAAACGTAACGGATGACAAGTTGAGGCGAATCTTAATATAATCACAAAATATTTTAGTATGTTAATTTGTTCTGTGACCATCAGCTGTTCCGCGTTTTGTTCCGGCAGAGTTTTAAGATAAGCCTTTAGACAGACAGACTGGCAAACAAATTAATTCTTGAATTGTAAACAATAATATCACGAAGACATGATATTAAAAAAAAAACTTATCTAAGCAAGTAGGTACTTGTAGAATTGATTGCCGCAAATAAAAATAATTAGAAAGTATCGCGCGTTCATAAAGTTTCTATATTCCATACTAGCTGCCCGGACAGACTTTATTCTGTAAAAAGTTGGGAAAAGAAAAGTGTTGTTTTTACTATTTTCCACGCAATTTTTGTCTTTTCTCTCCATAAGAACATTCCTTGTGCCTTAAGGAATATATATAAAAAAAATAGCCCAATTAGTCGAGCCGTTCGCACGTTATGCGCTTAGCAACACATTTGGCGATTCATTTTTGTTTATATAGATAGATAATAATATAAAAAAACTACGTTTAAAAAACCGACTTCAAAAACTAAAAAGTATAAAATAACTTAATATAAAATTAACAGTTTCAGAAGTCGGTGCCTTCAATTTGGTTCAGCGTGGATTAGCACCGACTTCTGAAACTGTTAATTTTATATTAAGTTATTTTATACTTTTTAGTTTTTGAAGTCGGTTTTTTAAACGTAGTTTTTTTTTTTTCCTTTTTAGTGTCTGTAATAGGTTGTTCTGTAAACTACAGTAGGATTTTTCTAGATTACACCAGGTAGAATAATTACATCATCCAAGTAAACTAAAATGTTCATAAAAAAATAAAAATGTTCATAAAATGAAAACTACTGGGCCAAACTATTTTAAATTTGTATGGGACCAAATGGCAACTATTCCGCATCAAACTAAAGAAGAATCACGTAAATTGGATCATAAATCTCAGCGTAATCGGTGTACATACATAAAAAAAAAACTTATCGAATATATAACCTCCTTTTTGAAGTCGGTTAAAAATTAGACTAAAGTGGCCCACCAAGGTACGAATATTTTGCCAACCATTTTTTCAAGTAAAGTTTCAACTCATCTTGATTGACCGTTAAGGTTCATAAAAGCATAATACTGTGCCCTGCTGGAAGCAAACATGTGTATTTCTATAGATATATTTCTTTGCTAAAATTGGTTTTATTTGTCAAATGTTATATTTAATGAACAGGGTGAACTCGAATTCGACGTATTCCCTTTAAGGTCTGATAGTGAGTCCTATATGCGACAAATTAACACCCCATGTACCCAGCCGAAAGTCAGTATATTTCGAAAATTTTAAAAGTTTATTGATTTTCGAAAAATACCCAGAATTTTTTAATTAATATTATTTAACTTTTGAACTATCAAATTAAATAGCTTTGATTTCCAAATTAACTTGAAGAGACTAGCGTATTGAGTACAGTATTTCACGCCTTTATCGAAACAATGTAAAACGATGTACGACTGAATTCTCTGAGGTGGAGGTGAACTGGTTTACACCAAAATTTTTCGGATGACTGTATTAAAGTGGCGAGCCTATTACCATCAAGGTGAGAGCGATCAGTCGGCCCGCGAAATTCAATTTTTTCCAAGTAAAATATGAACATCAGTCGTAATTTTATTTTTATTATACAAAATATTATAATTTTATTTACGTGTGTATTTCTTTACCTTTTAAAATGACGCATTAAACTGTATTTTTTCAAACACGATATAAACAACTTTTCTTTTGTTTCATAAAAATACCTGCAATAAAATGTGTTGTTTTAATACGTAAACAATGAATAACAATGCACTATTTTGTTTTTGTCTACCTTTTTATCTATAGAGGGTGAATGATTGAGATAGGACTATTAGGGCGAAGTAAATTAGCTGTATATGAAAATCTATAAAATTGGAATTTATTTTAATCGCTTTACAGGATTTGACTCTTATCAGTATCAATCGGTCTAGCCTGAGGCATGCGTACCTACAAGGCAATCGCAACACATACCTCGCGATATTTGTACGCAATAAATGTACAAGGTTAGTCGGAAAGGGGGTACTAAGTCGCGGGCCACTTAAAGTATCACGGATTACTATTTTAAAGCAACTGTTAAAATTTCAAAATTCGATAATTTTTATTTGCATGCAAAAATATTTTTATTTTACTTTTTTTTTAAATCTTACCTGCTGTAGTTACGAATAAAGAAAATGAAGTTTCTTATCCGTGACCCTAAATATGACCTAAATTGTAAACACAGCTGATCATAGCTAATGGACAGATAGATTTTAGCATATTTTTTACGAAATCTTTGAAAAACTATTTCTCTTAAACTATCTAGTTTTGGGGAAAGTTGTAGAACAAAAGTTATCCCTTATTAGGGGTACTTTAACAGTCTTTCGGCTTAGCCCTTTCCGACTAACCTTGTAGTTTTATTTTTTGTAAAAACATTGCGAACGGTTTCTGGTTAAACCGGTTTTTTCAAAAATACTTTTTCAATTTCCTCTGAAGTCAAGCTCGTGACTCCTCTTTATTTTACATAGTTTCAGTTTTCATCCTGCAGTTCCATAATAGGTACCTGGATTAAAGAATTGATGTTCTTGCAGCCGATATTAATAATCGCTCCAAATCCAAAATCCATGGATTGGACTGTAATGTTTTAATATTATCTACAGGCTGTTAAAAGATTAACTCTAAGAATTTCGTGGGGTTACTCGTTATCGGAAATTGAACATTTGTAGAACAACTTTTCGAAATTCGCGTATATTTTTTATTGTTTTCCATACAAATCAAATACATTATGTAAAAAACGACATGTCCGATCCGAAGGTACCATAATAACATTACTAAGAATAAATAATAAAACACATTATTAATGAATATAATTTTTTTATTGTTATTTAAAATGCACGTTTTTAGTACCCAAATTACCCCAATTTCCATAAATTCTAGCAAATTCTTAAAATTTTACAACAGCTAGTCGGCGACGATGCCTTTGAACGTGTGTGTCTGGAAGTAGTAAAAAAATACGCGAATTTCGAAAAGTTGTTCTACGAAAGTTGTTCAGTTTCCAATATCGAGTAACCCCGCAACATTCTTACAGTTAATTTTTTAACACCTTATTATTGGATTTCTGTTTGTCAAAAACCTACATCAATCCAGAGATTGTTGATTGAGATCGGTTATTAATATTGTCTGTAAATCGTTCGAGATCAAACGACGTTGTTTTAATTACAGCTAATGATGTTCGAAGGAGGTTTAAATAAACTAGGTAATCGGAAGTAATTAACTTGTGGCTAATTAAGGGCATGAAATAGTAAAGTAGTGTTGTTGGGAAGTGGATTTTGTTCCACCAAAAGCTAGAAATAAAACAATATTCTAAGACAGGTAATAACTTAAGTCAATAACGAATGATTCATGAGTTACTTATTAATTAATTAATTAATTAATGAATAACAAAGCGGAAAGGTCCGTTGAGTTTAATGATCTATAATAGAACACAATAATAATGATAGTGAACATGTAAATTGATACAATAATAAGTAATAATATATAAACATGTAACTTGCATTCCCTACAAACAGTAGGTCAAAGAGCAAGTTTTTATGAACGAACGGTCAGTACGACGATAGACAATTCTTATCAATGTCTCCGGGAATTTCCAATTTTTGACGTAAATTATTTGTTATTCTCAGCGTTTACTCTACCATACCATAAATTTGATATCAATAGTGTATTCATAATAAATTATTAGTAATAATAATTCATGTACTGGATAATTATGTTTTATGTATAATATGATTGTTTCAAAGGTTTTAACAGTGCGGTGTTTTGGTTGACCAACTTTTTATGTCAAATTATTTTTATTTCGTAACGTAATATCTTTACACATTCTTTTGTACTTGTATATTACAATAAGATCATTCTTTTAACAAATGCACTCATTCTGTATTGTGTACAACTTTAGTGGTTTCTACCTTGTCGATCTAGTACCTATATTGTTATGCTGGTTCGAGGTCAATGCTTTGCCGGTTTGATAAATACATTTTTGTTTCAATCAAAGATCGAGACGAGATGATTAATTGTGTCCAATAAATTTTAATGGGTTTGCCCCCTACGCCTATCAAATTAAGATCTAAATCGAAAAATATGTTGGAAATAATAGATAATTATTCGGAACTTCTACAATATTGACCGATATTTGGTGTTACAGCTTATTGGGTTGTATTGACTTTATGAGACCTTTTACAATCATGCTTTTTTATTATTTTCAGAGGCAAAACCACCCAGTGCAGTTTCAACCGATTTAATTCAAAAGGTGATTGGATCATTTGGAAAATACCACCTTTGGCTATGTCTTTTGATATTTTTAACAAAATTCCCGGTTGCTTTTCATCAAATGGCCATTTTATTCTTGGCCCCAAAAGTATCGTATAGCTGCGGTACATCAGGAATCAATAATACATGCCCGTGCCCAGAGCCAACGTACGATACGTCAATATACTCGAGCACGATCATTATGGAATGGGATCTGATTTGCGAGAGGAAATGGCTCTCAAGTTTTACACAGACATTATTTCAATTAGGCACATTATTGGGCAGCGTATTATTTGGAATAGCTTCTGACAGGTGATGATCAGTTTATTAATATAGGTAACCCTCAGAATAATAGTTATTGTTCTGAGAGGTAATCTAATTTTATACACAATTTGCAAGATTGATTTAAGGTTGGATTTGTAAAGTCGCGAATGTAGATTTACTTGTGTTTCAGGTTCGGGAGGAAGTATCCTCTGCTAGTTGCTGTGGTCATCCAAGTATCATGCGGAGTAGCGGCAGCGTATGTTCCAGAGTTCTGGACGTTCACATTGTTACGATTCTTCGTGGGCATGTCTGTGGGCGGCACTATGGTTACTGGATTCGTCATTGTTATGGAATTCGTCGGAACACAGTACAGAGATGTCATCTCAGCTCTCTATCAAGTACCATTTAATTTGGGCCACATGTTGCTGCCAGTTTTAGCTTACTTCTTCAGAGATTATTCAGATTTCCAACTGTCAATATCTGCACCTGTTATTATTCTACTATCATATTTCTTCCTGGTACCCGAAACGCCAAGATGGTTGATAGCGGTAAAGCGAACAGAAGAGGCTATAGAAGTATTGGAGCGTGTTGCTAAAATGTAAGTTTTCTCCTGACAAAATTTCTAAACTGAATTACAAGTTTTGTTATGGAATCCTATGATTTAATTATTATTTATTCTTTCAGAAACAAACGCCCTACAGAAAATATCAGAACTGATATCGAAGCCTATCAAGCATCTATAGAAAAGCACCAATTGAAGAAAGGGAACATTTTAGATCTCTTTCGTACTCCAAACCTTCGAAAGAACATTATAGCTATGGCATTTAATTGGTTAACGTGTGGTTACTGTTTCTATGGTGTGTCGCAGTATGTGGGTCAACTAAGTGGTAATGCTTTCATCAACGTGGCGTGCAGTGCTAGCGTCACTCTGCTCGGCACACTGTGCTCTATACCTCTTATGAAAGTAACGGGAAGAAAGTTCATAGTAATAATATTTCATCTCATTTGTGCAGTTTGCCTATTAATTTTAGCAGTTATACCTGAAGGTATAGGTTCTGTAGTTTGTGCCAGTATTGGTGTCGTAGCTAGTTTTATTGTATTTGTAGTTGTATATTTGTATTGTACAGAATTGTTCCCTACTGTCGTTCGAAATGCTGCTCTTGGGTTCTCATCGATGGCAGCTCGAATCGGATCTATGATAGCTCCTTTTGTGATAGAATTGAGAGGTAAGGCTTTGTGGATGCCTCCAGTCGCATTTGCAGTGATGCCATTGCTAGCAGCTTGTATAACTTTTCTTCTACCAGAGACAAAAGGTTGCGAACTCACAACCACTATAGAAGAGGGTGAAGCAATCGGTAAAAAGACAAAAACTGATAAAATATAAATTAATGCAATTTAAGGATAAGAAAAAACTATGTAAATATTGCAAAAAAAATATTGAAACCTCATTGAAGGGGTTTGTTGTGAATAGTGTATTAGAATGTTACACCAGTAAGTAATTGTTGAAATTAGTAATATTTTTTAGCTATTTTAATAGACTGTGGCCTTTAGCATAAGGAAATTAATTTGTTTAATTAATAATACATGTACAGTTGGTAGAATTGCAAGTTATGTAGGTGTGTCATAATGATTGTTTGGTAATGTATTTATGAACGGCAGGAAAAGTTTTTATTATTAATAAAATAAATATGTACGTGATCTTGCCCCATTAATATTTGTAATAAAATTTTAATTCAATTTAAAAACATTCGAATATTTTTATCGAAAATTATTATATTGTTACTATTTAGGTAGTTATTAGTTTTATTGATACTTGTGGTATGAATTTAAATCTTACCTAATAAATCGATCGGCAATCGTTGTATTGAATGAGTTTGTACTACTCGGATGTACGCCATTAAAATAACCGCTGCAGACTATTTTTTCTTTTTAATTACCTAATGATAAAGCTGAGAACGTGTAATACGTTTTTCAACTAATGTATGATGTTGTTGATAACATTGTATCACTTACCTACTTACTTAGTTTAGCAAGAGTAATTAAAGTAATACGTAGACATCTATATTATTACTGTAAACACATTTTTCTCATGTATGTCTTTATATGATTAGTGTTAGTCGAAAAGATAACAGCAGATATTTTATCTTTCATCATCTCGAGCCTGTGCTCTCGAACTAAGACTGGAAAAATACCTAAAGAATTAATCTTGACATTTTACAGCTCTATCCAAATGTTGAGTGGGAGCCTAGATAAACTTCACAACACTTATCGCAAACATACTTATGTAATTCTAGTGTTAATAAGCAGAATTAGCAGTATGATAAAAAGTTGCGGTAATCCATGTTATTTCTTTTAATTTGGGCAATTACACCATTGTCGTCGTAGGCCTCCTGTGGCCATGAGCGCTCAAAGAGCCGAATACATCGGAAAAAGTAACGTAAAATAAATTGTTTAATTCTTCGTAAGGGCCCGTCTCACAATCTTTGGATAACTCTTTAGCTGAAAAACAATTGATTGATTTTGAATCAATTGAAACGATTGTGATTCCTTCAATAAAAGTTATCTAACATTGGTAAGGTCGGCCCTTAATGAGATTTCAATGCCAATATAAGAGGAAAACTATTGAGGTATAAAAGATATGTTAAGTTATCTAATCTCAATCTTTTATCGATTGTTTATTGGGGGTTAATATCGAGTACCTCCGTATTATGTTAAACTCAGTATTTTATAATGCACTTATTGGCGTCTTTGCACGTTATCACTGTCATCATCAATCTTGATGCACCTACCTATATGTCTAGGTACGGTAGTATGTGCCAACCTTTTTGGCCGCTTTGAAGTCAGTCGAATGGTTGTGCAGTAGCAAAACAGACTTCTTTATGACCTCATAAAATATGCGAGGAAGAGAGTAAAGATCGGTACCTAGTCATAGCCTTAGCTAAGGTAAATTAGGTAGTATTAAAGAAATGAAGATAATTAAATTATAAATAAAATTCTAGCCATGAAATACAGAATGAAATTATTATTGTTACTTAGGTACGTACTTCTAAAGTCTAAAATCTTCTATAATCTAAATGTTCTAAAAGATTATTTGTGCTCTCTGTGCCTCAGAGTGTACGTTAAACAGTCGGTCCTGGGTGTCATATGAATACCTATGACAGTCGTCACGGGAAGTCAGACGCCCGAAAGTCTGACAACTGGTCTAACCTTAGGATACCGGCATTGCCCAGTAACTGGGTTGCGGAGGCAGTCGCTCCGTGTAAAATACTGGTATTCAGCCGTTTCTGGTTAGACTGGAAGCTGACCCCAACACAATTGGGAAAAGGCTAGGCAGAACGAAGATAATTTGTGAATGATTTTGTGTTTATTTTTAAGTAAGTACTAGAACATTATGGGATCAGTTGAACGAGTACATATGTTTATGATTTATGTACTGTCACGTGCGGTTGTTTTCTAATTACGCACGGTCTGTCTCGTCTCGTTCAAGGTTGTTGTTATCACATACATACATACATAAACTCACGCCTTTTTCCCATGGGGGTAGGCAGAAACTATAGAACGCCACATGCTACGACTCTTACATACCCCTTTCGCTTCATCCACATTCATACATCTTGTCATACACGCACGCCGGTTGAGAGTACTTCGCACCTGACCTTTGTGAAGAACATCACCAATAACATCGATGTATGTCCTTCTAGGACGTCCTCTACCGGCGTTCCCATTAACATCCGCCTTATAAATTTGTTTTGTTAATCGCCGTTCACTCATTCTCTCAACATGGCCAAACCACCTAAGCATACTCCTTTCAATTTTTGTCACTACATCATCTTTTAAACCGCAACTTTGTCTAATCTCTTCATTTCTCAATCTATCATTCAAAGTTACACCGCACATACTTCGCAAGGAACGCATTTCCACGGCATTTATTCGGCATTTTTTTATCACATATCATGTTATTATAATTATTATCTGCATTTTAACCCCCGGTGCAAAAAGAGGGGTGTTATAAGATTGAAATCTTTGGCTGTCTAGTCTGTGTCTGTTTGTGGCATCGTAGTTTAACAAACGCACGATTTCAATGTTTTTATTTTCGTTTGAATGTTGTTTACCATGATAATTTTTAGTTATGTTTCATGATAATAGCTTCAGCCATTTCAAGATTATCAGTTTACCAGACAACAGTAAAGTTACAACAGTAAAGTCAATAATACGATTAGAAATAAAATTTAAATTCAAAATATAAAAATCCCGAATTGAAAGTTAAATTAGCAACCCCGACGATTATAAGGATCAGAAATCATTTAAAATATATCAAACATTAATTATTTATTAAGATCTTTAAGTAGTGGGGGATTTAAAATTTGTGTTTTTTCTTGTTCTAGTATTATTTAAAAAAAAAGTACATATTTAAAAAATAAATCACTTTGTAATTGAAACAAAACATGTCTCAGTTACAAAGGTTTTTAGTCCTCTATCAAATGCCGTTAATTCTCGATCTCTATTTATTTCGACTCCATAATGTAATTAAAAAAAGTAATATTGCTAGCAGGTATCGAAAATACCGGGAATTCCGGTTCCTTCGGTAGAGAGTACCGAAATTCTCGGTTCGTTAAAAAGGTCCGGTTCTGCATTCCCTACGTAAGACATGTTGCGTTTCTATAAAACGTAGTGACGAAATAAATAAGCGAAGATAAACAACGTCATTATTATTATCTTATTTCCGGTTAGGCGAATTATGCGCTATTATTATGGATACTAGAAAATAACATATTATTTCCTTAGCGAAGCTATTTCCAAGTAAACGTTGCACTTGACTGTATGAATGCAAAAATAACATAAACTGTATGATTATACTATCTAGCTCAAATTACTGTGTCATTTCTGTATAAATAGGGATAAAACGTTAGGCCCTTGAATACTTGGACGAGCAAGGTGAACTCAATTGCCAACACGTAGTATTCGCAAGTTATTGGCGCAGATTCTTTTAGACACCAACTAAACTTCTAGATGGCGCTGCCGTCGCATAAACATTGTACTCCGTTCACAAAAAATATTGCTGTCATATTAAATACGTCACCTTTAAATCTCTTTATTGTTTTATCTATTAGGTGAGGTAGCTGTTCCGAAGACCTCTAAAACCCACGGTTGAAACCACAGAGCACTTTTGGTTGAAACCTAAGCGAGCGGCAGCCAACAAGAACTGTCATTGTTGTGTTGTGGTACATTATTTTTATCAACGTTCGGGTAACTAGCACTTTTCTTAGTAATGTCTTTCATTGTATGATAATTTGTACCTTCGTCTCCTTGCTTATAATAACTTATTTTTATCCTTAATTCAATATTTGTTACAATTTATTTTTCCTTATACTTCATTTTATTGTTTTGCTTCTGTCACCTGTCAGTTGTCACAATTCGCGTCCCCGGTTTTGTATTTATTCCTTTTTTTCTGCAATATGATTTTTCTGTACAAAATTATATTTATTGCATATTTTTGCCTTTGGCCCATGCAATAAGTCTATTTTTTATCGCAAAATAGTTTATTTATTTATCTACCTTTTCCTTGTTTTGTTGCCCGATCGATTATACTTAAATAAAAATAGTTCTACAAAAATAGAGATAACAGTATTTAAGTTAAATTCAATGAACTGTCCTTCACACTTTAACAGGTGTAGGACTGTCTAGAATCTCAGATTGATTTTTATATAATGGAATGGATAGTTAGAGAAATCAGCTAATCACATTATTCCTATTCATTAAAAACATCACAACGTATCAACTCAGTTCACTTTAAATATTGAATAAAAAGTTATTTTTAATTACTTATTTTATCAGTGTTATACTTTCAAATGCAGGATCGGGCTGTCTAATAACATTAGCAAATCTTTGTCTATTGTTTGTTACCTCTGGAAACTGTCTACTCGCTACAACAACCCGTCCACTGTGGCTACCTAACCTAATCGCTCCCGCCACTGCCTTCGAGTCCACACCAGTCACCGCGCTCACTCTGGCCGAGGTCATAATCGAAAATTCCTCGAAACTGTTCTGCCTAGCTTTTTCTCGACTAGGTTGGGGTCAGCTTCCAGTCTATCCAAACGCTACTTACTACCAGTATTTTACAGGAAGCGACTGCCAACAGACCTCCGCAACCCAGTTAATGGGCAATGCCGATATCCTAAGGTTAGACCAGTCGTCAGGCTTTTGGGCTTCTGATTTCCCGTAACGACTGTCATAGGTATTTGTATGACACCCAGGATCGACTGTTTAACGTTGTCTCCGAGACACGGTGGGGTCTCGACGTGTGACGATCGGTCATCCATCTATGGACTGACCGTGGCAAGCGCAGCTTAACCTCGTAAGGCGTATGATCCGCGCGGTTGGTAATTCCGCGAAACTTTCCCTTAAAAAAAACCAAAATGCCGCGTCGCTGGTTTTCAGATAGGACCTTGGTACTATGTCGCACACAATAATGCATACCATTATTGTTTCAGGTCCCACGAGCCGTCATTAGTAGACAAGGCGTGACTATGCTTTAGGTTTCAAATTACATTTTCTATGAATACGTGGTTACTTATATTAAAATAGATGAGTATATTAAACGAGTTCTCGTTAGTGTAGCTGTTATACCTAATTGAGGGAAATGGAGGCATTCCTATTTGATGGTCTGTAAATCTCTTATCAGGAACCGAAAGTGGTGATCATTATTCTATAGAAATACCGGTATTAATACCGGTATGTCTATACAGAGTGTAAACGAAATCATGTAATTCCTTCAAACCTCGTGATGTACTGCTGACATAGATTAACCATGCACGGGATACTACATAACTCAATAAAAAAAAATACAAGACGTAAGCATACGCCCCGAGCATATTGCGCGACTATCGCTCGCCACGTGGTCATTTTAATTGGGGCGCTAAAATGCCGCACGTTAAGCACACATGTTTACCTCTTGTAATTTGTTTTATTGATTTCAATAGTATCCCGTGCATGGTTAATCTATGTCAGCAGTACATAACGAGATTTGAAGGAATTACATGATTTCGTTTACACCCCGTTGAATAAAGGTTACTTACTGTTTACGGTCCCTGCCTCTTATAATCAATATAAATTTAAATCTTGCAAGTTTGTTGGATACACTTTCCAATTGCTATTAGTATCTACAATCAAACTATTAAATTCATTTCTCACGAGTGACGATACTACGACCGGCGCTCCCTGGGCAGTCAACCCCGCTACCAAACTTGCTGACTGGCTAGTCTTTTCACCACAGCATGAGTTATCCTCATTTAGCTGCCGACACGAGAGAAGAAGAAGAAGAAGAATCCATTTCTAAATAGCTGGATGTGCGAAGAGCATAGCAGTTGCATTATTTCACCTTTTTTAAAAATAAATAGGTGTTATAATTGTTTCTTCTGTATCAACGAAAAAAATTAGCATGTCATATGGTTGGTTTGCTACCGACTAATCAAAATGACTACAAAGAAAGACAAAAACACGGCAAGTCTAAAAAAAACCAGGAAATTTTCATAATCTTTTAAAAGTTTTATTTTATTAACATAAAAGAAAGAAACTTGTAACTTTTCATCCCTTATCAAGTCCAGTCTTAAAAGTTAAGACAAGATATCAAGTTATTTTCGACGCAATCTCTGTCATACTTTGAACAGATAAAAACATACAAGCTAGAGTAACGACCCCAAAATTAGGCTCCTTAAAATCGCCTGAAGGCGCTCAGACAGAAAATTAATCCCCTATATTTGGGTAATCCCAGAAGCTTGTATTTTTCTAGACTTATAAAATACTAGCTATTACCCGTGGTTTCATCCGCATCCTAGGGGAACTACTTGATGTACCCGGATAAAAAGTATCCTATGCATAGTCATAGTCTATCGGTGTGCCAAATCTCATCCAAATTTGTTCAGCCGTTTTTGCGTGAAAGAGTAACAAACATCCATACATACAAGCTTTCGCGTTTATAATATTATATAAGTATAAGGATGACCATTAATTTTTCATGTGCGGATCTAAATTTGATTATAACTTGCGTTAACGGTGAAAGAATAACATCGTGAGGAAACCTGCACACCTGAGAGGGCTCCATAAAGTTCTCGATGGTGTGTGTAGTCTACCAACCAGCACCAGGCCAGCGTGGTGGACTAAGGCCTAAACCCTTCTCTTTCTGAGAAGAGGTCCGTGCCCAGCAGGGGGACAGTAATGGGCTAATTATGTATGGCTTCACTACAGGACCCATCCGAAAACCAGCGCTGCTATACTTCGGTGTAGCAGCATTATGCTGAGATGGGCTCCTTTTTTTGTCTCGTAGAGACATATAACTTTTGTATATTGTTTTTTTATTTTATGTTTGTATGTCTGTAACGAGACTCAAATAAATTATTTTCTTTCTTTCTTTCTTTGTATATTATTTTGACCAATCGGCTAACTTAATTTTTGTTCGGGGCTACTTAAGCAGGATCTAAGTAATTTGATTAAGTGATTTTATTTTTTCGACGTTTTATTTAGCTGCTGTTCCGTGAATTTGTAAAGTAAATTTTGTAATGGAAACCGAGACTTGCTGAGCAAAGAAACACTTGGGACGACGAGCTCTTGTGGACGCTTACGTCACAAGATAAGTGATGTTGGGTAGGAAAAGTCGGAAACGACGGGAACTTAAATGCCGTTGTTAGGGAGTGGTATAATAACACTACGGATATATTGGATTTCTTGCTCCAAATTTGCGTAGATACGGTGCTGAAATGATTGACGGGAAGTGATGTCGTTATGGTAACGACTAGTAACATACTTCGATGGTCCCTACGTATACTATCGAAACTACAAAATCTCAGATTTTATTTTATTTGCTTAAAATGTGTGAAATTATGTTATCTCAAAAGTTATAAAATAAAAAAGTTAAAATGTCATACTATTTCGTGTTTTTCAAAACGTAAAGTTAAAAATATTCAAAGAACAAACTTCAAAACGCTTTCCTCAAAAGTAGTCATTTTCGACTTTCGGTAGTTTACGTAGGGACCGTAGACTTGTAGGTACATTTGTTACCTAGAAAAAGAGGCAATTTATTTACTCGATTTTTATTTTCTCAAATACAACATGCTTGTTGTCCCGGGTTAGTTAGCTTCCAATCAGTACGGAAGCTCTTCTGAAAACCAAATTTGTCATCAATGTTGTGGAGTTATTGTTTTAGGTACGTAACTAGCGACCCGTCCCGGCTTCGCACGAGTGCAATGTAGATACTAATATGGGGCATATAAACATTTCTCTTGAATCACTGTAACTATTAAAAGAAACCGTATCAAAATCCGTTGCGTAGTTTTAAAGATCTAAACATACATAGGGACAGTCAGACAGCGGGAGCGACTTTGTTTTATACTATGTAATAAAGATTTATAGTGAAAAATTGCCAACCTTTTTTTTCAAGTTATTCCCTCCGCCGGGTTTCAGAGAAAAATGTAAAGCTTTTGTCTCGTCGTCAACTTGAAACTTGTTCCGGAAAGAAATAGAAAACTAGCTTTTCCTAGTGCAAGTTTTCCTCTTCGCAATCCCTCACGGATTTCTAAACCTCGTACACAGAGAATAGCTAAATGATGCATCTAGCACAGCGGAGGTACAAACACCGGTGACACCGCTCGTTAGTCGCTCGCAGTGAGGCCAATCCCAAAGGAACGAAAGAAAAATATAGGTTTAGAATGTCCACTGCATACAAATCACGATAACGCAAACACAAAAATGTAGCTAAGGTCAATCTGCGACTGCAGTCGTTTGGGATTGTTCCATTCTTGAAGGATGATCCTTCACGAGTTGCTATCCTGTTATTAATTAAACGATGAGGCTCGAAAACAGTTATATGCAGTCTCCTTCTTCTTTTTGTGTGGTTAGTGACTAACTTGGTGTCAGAGTTTATGCCACTCATGGGCCTCTGACTTGGCTTCACATGCCGTCGAGAAATATCTCTCAAGCATGCCGGTTTCCTCACGATGTTTTCCTTCATTGTTTTTAAGCAAGTGATAATTATACAATACGCACATAAATCCGAAAAGTCATGAGGTGCGTGCCTTGGGTTCGAACTCGAGACCTATGACTTGGCAGTTAGACGGTCACACCACTAGGCTATCACTGCTGAGGTGATAACCCTGAACTCCTAATCTAGATACCCAAGCAGTATCAGCGGTGCGCAAAGACTGGTGCCGATTTCCCTTGCGTGGTCCGATGGGCGTTACCTCAATTTTTATACTGGATGTGGACTGCGGAATACTGCGCAAAGAGCAACTATGTTTTATGGGCGAGTTCCTTATTGCGTGTTCTTGTGACCGGACCTTTTGTACTTTCTTATTTCGTGTTACTAAGCAAACGCGCAAACGTCACGTTCCAAACTCATTTCCGCAGGCGCGTTTTATGGATTAAAATAGCAACAACCCTTAACCTTTACGTTAAGTGATGGCATTTTCGTTTTGTTTAGGCAGAATAATGTAGCACTTATCCTGGATTTGGCAGTTCTAGGTTCTATTTTCGTCATTCTATAGAATCGGGTTTATATAGTTTCATAAGAGAATACCACGTCAATGTTCTGTGGTAGTTCCACGTCAATGTTATGTGTGTTTATTTATTGTTCTCAAAGAAAATTGGGGAATATTGGCAATTCAACATTTGATACATTTTTTTTTGTTAAATATGTAATATTTTTATGGTTAACACAACTACAGAAAGTAGCTTCAGTAGACTGGATACGTTGGACAGAGGGACAAAGACTGTGGTAAGTGTTTCTTTTCTTATATCGATTAAGTCGAACTCGGTTTAATCTTAGTCCCCTGCCGAATACCAATCTAGCGGGGAACTGAGATAGACCGAGTTCATTAATTGATTGAGGGTAAACAAAGCATCCGACTTTTCATGTCAGGTGTATAGGAAATATTATTGATGGTACACCGATGCTTCCTTGCTTAGTTTCATAATGATGATCAACAATAGTTCTGCCTAGTCTATGTTGGGGTTAGCTTCCAGTCTAACCAGATGCGGTTGAATACCAGTATTTTACACGGGGCGACTGCCACCAGACCTCCACAACCCAGTTACAGGGCAATGCCGATATTCTAAGGTTAGACCGGTTGTCAGACTTTAAGATTTCTAACTTTCCGTAACGACTGTCATAGGTATTCGTATGATACCCGGGACCGACTGTTTAACGTGCTCTCCGAGGCGCGGAATGATGATCAACAATAAAGAGGCACTTAAAGAAAATGATTACAAGAACAGGTTATGCAAATTCCTTGTGAATCACAACTTAGAGCAACGCGGCCATCCGAGACATAGGGGGCCGCGTTGTTCTAAGATTAAAACAGACAAAAAGTCACGGGACCTTTTCAGTACCCACTTCAATTTGAATCTCAAGGTAAGTTAGTAGTTGCCAAGGTACAAAAAGTTACTATTGAATAATTTAAGTAGGCCTTTTTGACGGTGAATCGACGAGAGTAGTTGCTTTTTTCAATTTCAGTGAACTTCAACTTTTCTCAGTAATATGGAAAAAATGGAACTCTTTAAGGTATTATGACCGCATCTACTTACTAAATTGCGATCGCTATTCTTTGAAATTATGATGAGAATGAAGACTATATTAATTTTTGCAGAATCCTACAATAAAAAGTCTGTCGTTCTTCTCATAATGAAGTAGAATATCCAGTAGGTACTTTAAAAATATTATCACGACTATTGTCCATTGTGGAATTGCAGAGATGCTTAATTCAATATCTACCACGCCAAGGGTCAACCACTGGCCATTACATTTTAGATTGAAATTCTCCAAAGCGCCTCTGCGTGTTTGACATAAATATGTCCCCACAGGCTGCCAAAAACTTATGGGTTTAACATCACGCCTGTATTTCCTGAAGGGTTGGGTAGAGGTGTATAGTAACACCCTCATTTCGCGGTAATGATAAAGTACCAGGCAGTTATGAGTTTTTCTAATGTATTAGGATTTGAAAAGAAACCAATTTCTGCTTCGTTGGTCTAGGGGTGGCAAGTGCGACTCCTGATCGGGAGGTCTTGGGTTCGATTCTCAGGTCGGGCAAAGAGTTATTGGGTTTTTCCATGTTGAATTCCTCAGTAGTAGCAGCCCAGAGTTTGGTTTTGTGCCCGGTTAATGTCAATAGGCTCGACCTCTATTACATGGACTTAAACATAACTGCGAAATGACGGAGTTATTATACACCTCTGTCCAGCCCTTCGGGGAAAAAAAAGGCGTGATGTTATGTATATTATGTCAATTTGATTCATTGTAAAAATAAATAGGTAATCTTCTTACCGTACTAGTACAGCCGGGGAAATGCAGACAGATCGGATCCTCGGGCCAGTTCTTCGCTACATAAAAATTGAAGTCCCAAACCTTGTTGTTTAGATATGTTTGAATCGTTTGATGAAACTAGAAATAGAGAAAAACATTCCATTATAAAACTGACTAGTCTAATTACATGGTAATTAATTTATTTTATAGTGTGAACTTCAGTGTTCCAAGACGAGGTTAAAACAGGATCTCTTTAATTCGCATATTTTTTAAAATCTTACTGTACTTTGGCATAACAAGTTAGGCATAACTTTCAATGGCATAATAATATTTTGACATAATATGTTTTGGCATACTGTTTAGATAGGCATAACTAAGCTGTGTTATGCAACAATGTGTCAACCCACAAAAATATTAGTTCTGTGTTATCGCCATCTAGTTATAGTGGTAGGTTTACCCCACGCTAGAAAAAGTACAAACTGCATTAAGATTTTTTTGATAGACGCTCTATTAAATTTACTACAGTTCTGGGTACTTTTTCAAGTGTTGAGTATAGACCTACCACAAGAACTATATAGATGACGTTAACACAAAATTCATATTTTTGTGGGTTGACACATTATTGCATAACACAGCCCAACTATCATTTGGCTATATTTTTTCGGTGTAATTTTGTAGATTAGGTTAGGTTATTATGGTTAAAACAATTATGCCTATACATTTATACAAAATTAATATTATGCGTAACGATCATTAGGATAAGTGAAAGTATGCCATGATAAATTATGCCATTAAATTTTATGCGAATCAATAGTGAACCTGCTAAAACAAATCACGACACACAAAATGAATTCAAGAAATAATATTTCTATTTTCAACTAAAAGTTTCTTAAAAATGGCGCACAATATTCACGAACGTAACATACCCAAGCAAATATCTCAATCTAATAAATAATTCCAACGCAAAATCATTCCGTACCAACTTCTTAACCTTTTGAAGTAAAATCTCATTAAAAGTTACCTTTAAGGATTCAGGCATATACTGCACTAAGATATCGGCCACAGCTGGGAGCTCGTCTTCTGTTACCAATCGAAAGTTTTTCCCTTCGGGCACGATTTCCATCTCTGAAACAAACGTTTTAACAGTTCTCATTTCGCTCAGGTAATAGTTATGTATGTGGCGGGAAAATGGAATGGCTCTTGTGTTTCAAATATGGTGCGGCAGGCAAAGGCAGATGCTTAGTGCCATTTTTTTTTTAAAGTGTAATTCTGTTCTTATTTATGTACGAAGGTCTGATTATTTTCCTATGCCAAGTATAATTTGGCAGCCAGTGAATTTTAATTTGCCATTTTACTTTGCCAGCAGAGCCATGAACCGCCTAGTTTTGCTAGACAAAAGGCGCCTTGTATGTGCCAACGTTTTGCTTTATTCCTATATATATAATTAAGCTATGTAAGTTTGTGACCTCTTCAAACCAAAATGATCTTTATTTACACGTGTTGAACAGCTAACATAAATTTCTACTACGACGGTCACCGAGAGGAATAAGTTATAATTGAAAAATCATGCGAAAAAATCTTTCCAATAAGTAATGGATTTATTGTGTACCATCCTAAAACGCATCACAGATAACGTGTTATCATTAATGTCATTATGTCATTCCTACTTTTGTATACGTTCTATGTTAAGTACTTGGATGACCGAGCCTTGCTCGGTTTTTTTTTGTAAATCGTGTTTTATGGGAAGAAAAAAAAGGGAAAATGAAAAAGACGGAACTTCAAAAAAAAAGGGAAAAAAATATAACATTGAAAATGGTGGCGAAATTTACCTTCGTATTCTAATGATATTGTAGCAGTTTTTCATTGCCTGAAAACACGGATAAAACGATGTTTTCTAAAAATGAAACTTAGCTAGATCGATTTATCGCCCCCGAAACCCCCTGCATACTAAATTTCATGAAAATCGTTGGAGCCGTTTCCGAGATTCAGATTATATATATACAAGAATTGCTCGTTTAAAGGTATTAGATTAGATAGATAGATAGATAGATTAGATAAAGTTAAACATGAGCCCTCGTAACGACTTGTATCGTAAGTTAATCAGCCGTCATTCCTAGAGTTTCTAAGAACTGTAAATTGTTAACCAGCCTTCTACGGTATCGGTAACAGAAGTCAATAATGTTGTACTGCATGCAACGTGACGTCAGCATTATGTACTTATGAATTTATTCATGTTATTTCAATTTACCATGCCAACTATGGTGATTTCGAACACTCAATATATAAATATAGGAACTGGTTGAAACGCAAGAGTTCAAACACCCCTTTAATATAATTTTTGAGTTACAAACATTTATTTTGTATTAGATTGTTACTTGAAAGAGGTTGTTAACTCCTGACTCGTGTTATCAGAATGAAAATCTGAAATAAGCGTTTTATATCTGAGAAAATAATAAGGTTACCGAAGTTAGTTTGTGAAAGCAACAACTACAGACACGTTAAGGCTTCAAAGGTCAACATGTTTGCAATAATTTGTGTTGTTGAGTGCCACTTCGTAAGAGATGTGTTAAGGGTGAGCCATCACATTTCATCATGGGTGGCCGTCACACGTAAAGTCCGATATACACACACATAAGTTAAATAGCGAGTTAACTTGCTTGCCTCGTCGGTCTAGTGGTGGCAAGCGACTGCTGATCGTGAGGTCCTGGGTTCGATCCCCAGGTCGGGCAGTGTTATTGGGTTTTTCCGTGTGGAATTCCTCAGTAGCAGCCCGGAGTTTGGGTTTGTGCCCGGTTGATGGCAATAGACTCGCTTTATTACATGGGACTTAAACATAGCGGTGAAATGCGGGTGTTACTATACACCTCTGCGAAACCCTTCGGGAAACACAGGCGTGATGTTGTGTTATGTTAACTTGCTGACCGATTTGGTGAGTTAAGTAGAAAATATCATTTGGACGGATATTGGCGAGTTAAGTTCAGTGCCTGCTTAATTAAGTTCATAGTTGGCAGTGATAGCCTAATGGTGTGACCGTCGGACTGCCAAGTCATGGGTCTCGAGTTCGAACCCAAGGCACGTACCTCTGACTTTTCGGATCCATGTGCATATTGTATAATTATCACTTGCTTAAAAACGGTGTAGGAAAATATCGTGAGGAAACCGGCATGCCTGAGAGATATTTCTCGACGGCATGTGAAGCCAAGTCAGAGGCCCATAGGCGGCATAAACTCTGACACCAGGTCAGTCACTAACCACACGAAAAGAAGAAGAAGTTAATTAAATCAGCTACTTAAATCGCTACTTATGTGTGTGTGTGGAAATCGGTCATAAGATAAAGGAAATGGCCGCGCGCTTGCTACGAACAGACTACGCGTCTACGACTCTACGCTACGGCTACGAGTTACGGAAAGTGGATCCTCAAAGAACAAAGTACCTATACGTTGGGTAGACATAGGATTTCCTTATGTCAAGAGGCACCGGAAAAGTCTTGACACGACCTCGTAAAATAATCTCTTATAAAATATAGAAAACAGAAAGACTATAAGCTGCGGAGATTTTTAAGATTAAAACTTGGCGTGAAAAGTGCACTGTGAGCGAAATTCATGCCAAGGTACCCTGAGGGTCGTTTAAAGTGGATTACTGAACGTTAGCTAGATTGTATAGGTATTGTGTTTCCAACAGTTTTATTTTATTTTAAAGTATGTATTTTCAAATGTTTTTAGACTATGTATGTAGTGTTTCTGTTGCGGTTAATAAGTATGCTATTCTATGGAGTTTAGCAAAGAGTTTTTTTACAATCTGGACTCCGAAATAAAATTAATAGAAACTGTATAAAACCAGAACCTTATATTCATGTCAGGAAATAGTCGTATTTAGTAACGATTCTTAACCAAATCTGCGACCAAAAAAGAAAAAAAAAATAGTTTTGGGGAAATTACGTAATTGGTAGATACTACACAGACTGGGCACGTTTTGAAATTAAGAACCAACATTAAATAATGTTCTCTATTGCAACACGTTGTGAGGTCAAAACAAATTGACGAAAGTTGCATGTTGCACGACACGTCAATCACAATTCATGTTTCACATTTTACATTATGTATGTAGGTATGTGTATGGTGGACGATCTCGTGACCGTTCCGCAGCTTATTCTAAACGGTTTATATGCAGTCCGCTAAAATGAAGTGCAAACCTTTGAGTTTGTACGCGAAGCTTGTTAGACCTTGAGTTGCAATTTGAATTTCGTTTAGGTAGAAGTTTAATCTAGGGATTTATGAAATTCGTGTTTCGTTTAGAAATTGTATAGTGTGTTGATTACGTAAATCTAATTATCCACTATTGAACTCAGGAAAATGATCGTTGTGACGTAGCCCCCGAGTTCTATAGTGACAGTTTGTAGTACCTACACAGTTATTTAGTTCTGCCTAGCCTTTTCCCAATTATGTTGGGGTCAGCTTCCAGTCTAACCAGATACAGCTGAATACGAATATTTTACACGGAGCGACTGCCATCAGACCTCCACAACCCAGTTACTATTCTTTTTATTAGTAAGTACCTATAGTTTTTAATTATACAATGAAAATAAAGGATTTTCGTGCAGAGTCCAAATTATCAGAAACATCACACTATAAAACTCATACAAAGTAAAATAGTTTGAAATAATCATGCGAATTTAGAGTTTAGGTCGGAACAAACTTATGCGGATGTTCAAAGTTAGAGAGCCTGCGATATGTACATCGTTTCCCTAGAGGCTTGCTACAGTGTAGCTACCTATCTATTGTAGTTCAAAAGCTATCCTTTTGTGTCTATGATATCTACACCGTAGTTAATGGTTAACAAAAATATTGGATCGACTGTCAGCGCTCGTACACTTAATTATTAGTTAGTATAAAACAGGATGTGCAAATTTAGAGAGCCTGCAGTATACACATCGTTACTCTAGAAGCCTGCTACAGTGGAAATGCCTATCTATCGTAGTTCGAAAGCTATTATTTTGTGTCTGTAATATCTACACCGCGGTTAATGGTTAACAAAAATATTGTATCGACTGTCAGCGTTCGTACACTTAATTATTAGTTAGTACAAAACAGGATGCGCAAAGTTAGAGAGCCTGCGATATGCACACAGTTTCCCTAGAGGCCTGCTACTGTGGAAACGCCTAACTATAGTAGTTCAAAACCCATTATTTTGTGTGTGTAATATCTACACCGCGGTTAATGGTTCACAAAAATATTGTATCGACTGTCAGCGCTCGTACACTTAATTATTAGTTAGTATAAAACAGGATGCGCAAAGTTAGAGAGCCTGCAATATGCACACCGTTTCCCTAGAGGCCTGCTACTGTGGAAATGCCTATCTATCATAGTTCAGAAGCCATTATTTTGTGTGTGTAATATCTACACCGTAGTTAATGGTTAACTAAAATATAGGATCGACTGTCGGTGCTCGTACACAATTATTAGTTAGTACAAAACAGGATGTGCATAGTTAGAGAGCCTGCGATATGCACACCGTTTCCCTAGAGGCCTGCTACTGTGGAAATGCCTATCTATCATAGTTCAGAAGCCATTATTTTGTGTGTGTAATATCTACACCGTAGTTAATGGTTAACTAAAATATAGGATCGACTGTCGGTGCTCGTACACAATTATTAGTTAGTATAAAGCAGGATATTCAAAGTTAGAGAGCCTGCAATATGCACATCGTTTTCCTAGAAGCCTGTCACACTGAAGGTACCTATCCTACCATTATCTATTGTAGTTCGAAAGCTATTAAACTGAATGGTAACTGAGTTTTGTTTCGCGGAAAACATGTCGTTCCTAGTATTTATTTGGAGCTATTTTGTTTGTAGCTTAGTTGGTAGCTGCGTTGCTCTATAGGTATGTATGTTTGTGGTATCTGGATTTTTATTTAAGTGAATATAAATGAAGAGAAACTGCCTCGTTGGTTTAGTGGTGGCAAGTCCTGGGTTCGATCACCAGGTCAGACAAACTGTTGTTGGGTTTTTCCGTGTGAAATCCTTCAGTAGCAGCCTGGAGTTTGGATTTGTGCCCGGTTGATGGCAATAGGGTCGCCCCCTATTACATGGGATTTAAACATAACGGTGAAATGAGGGTTTTATACACCTATGCTCAACCCTTCGGAGAATACAGCGTGATGTTATGAATGTATAAAGTGTATAACCTAAACCTATACATTATTTTGAATCAAAATATTCGGAAGCGATTGTTCTGGGTTTTCATTTGGTTTCATTTCATTTGCCATTTGGTTATTCATTCAAACTTTTTGTAAAGCAGGAAAACTGATATTTGATTTTAATGAACCAGTTTTGAAATCAAATTGTTCTCTCATTCTGGCATTCGTCCGTCTGAAGTCGACGTAACGCTGAAAACGTGAGCCATTTTATAAACAACTTTATTGGCAAAGGTATTGATTAAAAATGGCACGTGATAGGTAATATGGCAAAAAAAATGACTGTAGGTACCTACCAGTGGTGAAGGGTGAATTTTAGTAATAATAAAGCCGGTGTGGAGGAACGAGGTATCGTGTTCCTCCAACGAAAAGGGAGGATCTTCCTACCAGGCGGAGTCTTGTGCCTGGCGGGCTACTGCCCAACGGTTAATGTTGGGAACTTGTATATACCTACATACTATCTGCGTGTCAAACTTTGATACCGCGATGCAGAATAGTTCGCATGTGGCGCGATAGATGCCGCCACACCGGGTTAAAAAATGAGGTGTACGCATCACTCTCCCTGCAACATTCGCCCCTGATTGCCTAAGTGTACATACTCGCCTCCTTGAAGATTGGATACTCAAAATCGCCCCCAATTGTTAATAGATTAAAAGTACAGTCAGAAACGTTAAGCTTTTGAATGGTGCGATTAATATTTTGGCTATTTAAATACCATATTTTCAAAAAGTTACCGGGTGAAACCCGCACGACCATCCCGTTGGCAGTCTCGTTCGTTTTCTATTCCAGCGATTAGTGCCACGCAGCACACACGTATATGACTGGGGTAGGAAAATTTATAGTAAGGCTATAAAAATACATACAAAAAAAATTGTCAAGGGCGTCATGAGAAAAATCCCGATTTCGACCAAACGTTTTTGCAATCTTTATTCGGTGTCAGCAGTTTAGGTGGTGTCAGCCCTACCTTCATGCACGTGACCCGAAGTGACGTCATTGGCATTATTTTGATTATTTTTGTTTCGATTCTAACGGAGCGCCGCCGACTTATTTTAGACAGAACAAACTTTGTTGTCGAAACTTACATTTGCTACGATAAAAAATGTAGGCGTTTTTGTTATGTTATAATCTTATGATGTATTACATACCTGTAAGCAATGTGACTATATTATTTGCCAATAGTAGACATAGTGACTGTTCAAAATGGAAACCGGTAGGAATCGTCTTGTAGGTGACACGTTGAATATTGATTCCTATGATACAGAGGTCGTACGATGTTATTGCGACGTTTTATGAGTAATCACTAGCATTTTACCTTTTATGGGAATATGCAGACTTTATGATGTATCAGTCCTTGTGGAAAAATCACTAGCTCTGTGTTATTTACGCAACATATCTATGATACAGGCTTAATATTCTCAGTTATTTCAAGCCTGAACTACACAAAACCGTAGCTGCGTAGCTTCAATAGTCGTAGCTCCGGTCTACGGAGGCCTACGATTACTATTTCATGTTTGTGGTAATTTGCGCGTTAAGCTGCGAAGATTTGGTATTGAATCTATTCTCATTTATTGTCGAATAGTTCGTAGCGTCGTTCTAAGATTCGATGTGGTAAGTTCTTAAAACCGTCAGATGTCTATGTTGCGATTTCTATATAAGATGCCAAAACTTTTTAAGTATATCTTAATATAATATAATTCTTCTATATGTGTGTTTCTCACCTAACTCCTAAACGGCTGGACCGATTTGGATGAAATTTTGTATGTATATTTCAATGGGTTCCTGGATGGTTTGAAAATACAATTGGACCCGGTAGCTGGCACTGCTGTCGGTATGTCACCTTGCGGGCAGGACGACGTCTCCCGGGTCCGCTAGTTATACACAAAAGAAGACGTTGACATTACTGTAATTCATTTAATCGCCCTTAATATTCCACATTGCTATCACGCCTTTTTTGCTAACATCGGATAAATCAGTCTCCAGCAAGCACACTCGAACTGAAGTACTATGGTAAATCTGAGTTCTAAATTCATCATCATAATATTCCCTACAACACGACTGCGTAGCGGTGACGCAATGCTGCGTGGTAAACACTATGCAATTAATAAATAATTTATCATTTACAATATCAGTTTGTCATAACTATACTACCTATATTTCTTTCCCTATCGTAAAATGCGAACATTAAGAGACGAGCGAGGCGAGGATACACGCGAGCATCCTCTTACGTACTAATAACGACACGTTTGGTGCAGTGGCTGAGCGATCGGCTTCTGCGCTACGGGTCGTGGGTTCGATTCCCGCACGGAACAAATATTTGTATGGCCCACAGATAGTTGTTCCGGGTCTGGATGTTTGTGCGTGTGAAGATTTGTGTCTGTAAACGCACCTACGATACAGGAGAAATCCTACAGCGGGGCAACGTATAAAAAAAAACACATTCCTTGATCATCAAACTGATCGCTAAGACCGCGTTCATATGACACGATTTCAACGTGTGCTGATCGCGTTCGGGCAGCTTTTCGGCAAAATCGCGCACGTGTGAACGCAGCGTAAGGCTGGTTAAGACGGTTAAGAAGGTTACAGAAAACATCTAGAGGAAACCTGTACACATGAGAGGGCTTCAAAAAGTTCTCGATGGTGTGTGTAGTCCGCCTAACCGCACCAGGTCAGCGGGTGGACTAAGGACTAAACCTTTTTTACTCTGAGAAGAGGCCCGTGCCCAGCAGTGGGTGAGTAACAGCTGATTATGCTTTTTGCAGTGGTCTGAGAGAAGATCCATTTTTGGACTGGCATAACAAATTACCTGTGGCGGTATTTATCATGTCACATGAGAACTACGCAGCACGACAATTGTCTACCGGACTACAGCGACAACAATAACAGCTGTCAAATGAAATGTCACAAATCCTGCATCGCGATATCAAGATTTGACACGCAGATAGTATATATACAAGTTCTCAACATCTACAACAGTAACTTTGTATATAAATATCATAGATACGAACAAGTTATTACCTAACTTCATAGTTAGCGCTGTCGGTATTGAAGTTAAATTCATAATTAGCTTTCAGGTTGGGGTCACTTTAATATTAATTGCAATTTCCGGGCACTGCTTATCTTAACGCAAGAGGGATTATTTTTAATTGATGCAGCTAATTAGTGGGACATTTTGTATAAAAGAAGCTTTTTAAGGTAAGGTTAGACCTTAGGGAGGTTGGATACGTTTAATTAATCTTTTTATTAGATGTGTTACAGATTATTGGTTAGGTCTACTTTTTTTAAAGGAATTCTGCACTCTGCAGTTCTTTCATGTTGGGCTGTTGGCAAACAAGCCAACGGCCCATCTGATGGTAAGTGGTTACCACCACCAAGATTAGTCGGAAACGGGGTACTAATCCGAAAGGTGGTTAAAACACCCATAATAATGAGTAAAGGACAGATGCGTAGTACCTACTCTCAACCGGCGTGCGTTATGACAAGATGTATGAATATGGATGAAGCTAAAGGAGTAGGTTTGTAAGGATCGTAGTATGTGGCGTTCTATAGTTTCTAGTTAAAAGTTTAACAGAAATAGCTGTTTAAAGATTTCATAAAAAATACACTAAAATCTATCTATCCTCAGCTATGATCAGCTGTATTTACATTTTAGGTCATATTTGGGGTCACAGATTAGAAGCTCCATTTTCTGAATTCATAATAAAACACGGATGTAGAACTTTAAAAAAAAAACATTTTGCATGCAAGTAAAAATTATCGAATATTGAAATTTTAATACTTGGTGATACTGTAAGTGGCCCGAGGATTGGTACCACTTTTTCGAAAAACCTTGTATAAACCTACATCATTAAGAGGATTGCTGATGCATTGCCGACCTTAGATACAAAGATGAAAAGTCTCACGTGGCTGATTGATTAGCTTACTGCGGTACTGGTCGCGGTTCGATTCCCCCACGGAACAAATATTTGTACCGAGGTTGTTGATAGTTGGTCTGAGTCTGGGTGTTTGTGTGTGTAAAGATTTACTTAACGTACCTACGAAATAAGGGAAATCATGTTCTGAAGCAAAGATATAAAAGAAAGAAAGAAAATTGACTCCAACGTTTTGCTTAACCTACAATCGAACCCAGAATAACTTCATCGTCATCAGCTCGTGTCCACTAAACCGTTTAATAAGTTTTACGTACATACAACTTAATTACGGTTACGTAAAACAGTGTTACTACGTAATATTTCGTCAGCGACGCTCGCCGTAAACTGTTAATTAAGAATTTCGCTAAAATACCCCGAAGCGTTTACGCGATTAATAGATGATTCGTTCATGAATTTGCATGTTTTTACACTAAATGAGTCTTTAATATGCAAAATACGTATCTGCATACACAGACAGCAGACGAACAATATTTAATTGTAAAGTTCTCAACCGGTGTGCGTGTATGATGAGATGTATGAATATGGCTGAAGCGAAAGGAGTTGTAAACGATCGTAGCATGCGGCGTTCTATAGTTTCTGCCTACCCCCATGGGAAAAAGGCGTGAGTTTATGTATGTATCTTTTATTCTCTACCACTATAGTGTTAATGATTTCGGATATCATAATAATAATACCTACACTCGGTAGCTTGGGCCGTTTCCGATGGCGCGCCGGTGGGATACAATTTTTTTGTTTTAATGTTTTAAATTTTTTTTATAGAAATAATTACAAAATGTTACTTATACAAATATGAATAAAGGAAATACAGTCGGCAAAATGCTCGAGCAAATAAATAAAGGCTTCATTTTTAAACCCTCAATGCGGACAATAGAATAAAAAAAAGCGAAGTAATTAAATGAATGGCGATTGATTAAATGATTGGTGCAGTGGCTGAGCGATCGGCTTCTGCGCTACGGGGTCGTGGGTTCGATTCCCGCACGGAACAAATATTTTTATGGCCTACAGATAGTTGTTCCGGGTCTGGATGTTTGCGCATGTGAAGATTTGTGTCTGTAAACGCACCCACGATACAGGAAAAATCCTAGTGTGGGGCAACGTTTTTAAAAAAAAACACAAAAAAACAACAAACACGTGGTTGGTCAGCAAAAAATCTTTTATTAAATAGTCTGAGTACCTCGACTAGGTAAGGTTAGGTTCGAAGTGTGGTTCTTTCATTTTAACTACTCAGAAAAGCTTATTGTTGAAAATCTGACACAGTTTGCTCCATTCATCACGTATCGCTGATCAATTAAACATTTTCACTGACCAAAACGTCAATATTTAGCTAATCATTTAAATGACTGCCTAAAAAAACATAAAGAGAAATAAGAAAATTTCCGAAAAATACTTTGTTAATTTAACTTGTCTAGTTATAAAGTTCAACCATTAAATATAACTATAACTGTATATCGTGTTACACCTACATATTTTTCTGCCTAATTAGAGCGTCGTTTTAGCAAGACTGCACGCAATTAAATTTGCAATTTAAAGCAGGTGCTACACCCCTGCAGTTGGCAGGAAGGGGTTGGTCGAATGCAGCGGGCCTTTCAAGGGCACACGTGACGTCATATCCGCACGTTCTGTCCTGACTAGGGTTGCTAAGGATATTTCGTTACATACGAGGTTATTAAAACGCATCGTCTGTCTGTTATTGAGGACAAAAATATGGTGAGATAATCCATTAAATGTTTCACGGGAAATAAAGCGCAATAAATAGAGCATGCAGGAAGTGAAACAAGAGAAAATACAATAGTGACATGTAAAAGAGATCAAAACATTTCAATTCAATTAATTTTCAAAATCAGTAGTTATTCTACTGCCAAGATGGCACGAAAACATTGTTATAAATACAATTAATAACTTCCCAATACATTTTATTTATTCACAATAAATTTTTTGCCTCCATGAAACCTACACTATTAACAAACATATTCATAGGTAATTTATAAAGCCAACACTAATAAACAGTATATCGTCACCGGAAAGCCAATAATACTACTTAAGCGCCATTTTGGCCAAAATGAATTATATATTATATCGTTGGATTGGATTTTTTTTTAGTTGGGATTTCGTAATATAATAGAATAAAATACGAAATCCCATCTAATCGACGCAGAAAAAAAAATCCAATCCAACGATATAATATATAATTCATTTTAGCCAAAATGGCACTTAAGTAGTATTGGCTTTCCGGTGACGATATAATTTATCCGAAAAAAATATTGACAACCCTAATCCTGGTGCACGTGAAGCATGTCGGTGTATATTTATTATTAATAATGTCAGTATTCAAAAGGGTGGCTGGTTATTTCTACGGTATATATTAATGTCAACTTGTTATCTATGAAGCAGCGCGATATCTGCATAATAAACATGTAAAATGTTACATAAACATTGTGATAATATTAGTTTTATTTCAATCAGTTCATGTTTTGATACTTAATGCTAATGCTTGGAAGTTTGTTACTCAATCACCAATGGCAGCATTAAATGGCGTTGTTGTTATGTAGACGTATTTCCCTTCAGTGTTCCAAAAAAATGAAAAATTTAATTTTCTAAAAACCCTCCCATCGCTACTTGGGGAAAACTATTATCTAACGAATGAACTTTTAATTTTTTGATTTCAGATGATCCAGCACCAAGTTATGAGGGGCACCGCAATTCTACTTTTTTTTCCGAGACACGTTCGAATAATTTCCGCCATTGCCGTATTTTTTTATATATCTTCGTGAAAATTTTATATATTATTCTTCGAATGTTATACCTCAATGTACCATTGGTTTTAATAAAGAAGTTTTAACTGTGTCGTCACAAAAAAACTCACAAAAACATGCCTTTTTTTGTACGAATTAACCTTACCCCCTTAACAGTAAAATAAGTTGAGCACATTAGAATTTTAACGACACGTTTGGTGCAGTGGCTGAGCGATCGACTTCTGAGCTACGGGTCTTGGGTTCGATTTCCGCACGGAACAAATATTTGTATGACCTACAGATAGTTGTTCCGGGTCTGGGTGTTTGTGCATGTGAAGATTTGTGTTTGTAAACGCACCCACGACACAGGAGAAATGCTAGAGTGAGAAAACGTTTTAAAAAAACAAAAATCTTTTCACATATTTTTTTTTAAATTACCTAATTTTAGAAGGTTTGTCAATTTGCCATGTACGATTTGGGGGGAGGGGGGGGTCATGACTCCCCTCGGACCGCCACTGTATGTAGACCTATGTCAAATACTCAATCAAAATATCAATGTCTAATACATTATCCAGTAAATAATGTATGGTACACTAGCGAACCGCCCCGAGTTCGCACGGGTGCAATGTAGATACTAATGTGGGGCATATAAACCTTCCTCTTGAAGCACTATGTATTGCTGAAAACTGCATTAAAATCCGTTGCGTAGTTTAAAAGATCTAAGCGTACAGACAGCGGGAGCGACTTTGTTTTATACTATGTAAAGATTGTAAAGCTAATTAAATTATAATATACCTCATATTGTGATTGAATTGAGATCATTCAGCGACTCATGTTGCTGACTGTACAAAACAGAGTTTTAACAGGTCTACATTCGCGGTCAACTGGTGTCAATTTTAGAACTACTCAAAAATGCTCTCATTACGCGGTAATGACTGTTGTTATTGCCAGAAAAAACATTGTTGTGTCTAAATTAAGACTGCGTGAATAGTTTCGGGTAAAGCGATTTTTTAACTTTCCGAAAATATGAAAACGGTATTCAATTTCGCGTTTGACGAATGTTTATCTCTACAGGGTGTAAACAAAATCATGTAATTCCTTCAAACCTCGTGATGTACTGCTGACATAGATTAACCCTGAAAGCGATACTTTTGGATTCAATAAAAAAAAATACAAGAAGTAAAGATGTGTTCTTAACGTGAGGCATTTTAGCGCCCGAGCGAATTCCGCGGCTATCGCTCGCCGCGCGGTCATGCCTCACGTTAAGAACATATGTTTAGTTGTTGTAATTTTGTCTTTATTGAATCCAAACGTATCCCGTGCAGGGTTAATGTATGTGAGCAGTACATCACGAGGTTTGAAGGAATTACATGAACTCGTTTACACTCTGTATAGATCGAATTACGTTAAGGGTCAATAAGAGAGTTCTTAATTAGAAGCAGTTACGAGTTTACTCAGAAGCTGTTCCTTTGGGAGACTTTCTTTATTGGTTGTATAATTAGCCCATTACAGTTACATTACTGGGCACGGGCTTCTCCTCAGAATGAGAAGTTTAGGCCTTAGTCCAGCACGCTGGCCTGGTGCGAGTTGTCGTATAACACACACCATCGAGAACTATTTGGAGTCCTCTCAGGCGTGCACGTTTCTACACGATATTTTCCTTCACCGTTAACGTAAGTGATGATCAAATTCTGATCCGCACGCATAAATGTGGGATTAGCTTATGGTGCGTCCAGACCTGACGAACGCGCCGCGAATGCGCCGCTCGCGTGCCGCTCGCGCGCAGCGCGCGAGCCGTTCGTGAGCTGCGCGCGAGCGGCGCGCGTAGCTTTGCACGAACATGAAATGCACGCGCGCAGCTCGCGAGCGGCTCGCGAACGGCTCGCGCGCAGCGCGCGTGCGGCGCATACGCGGCGCATTCGTCAGGTCTGGACACACCATTAGAGAAAATAAAAAGCAACTGATCACCGTGACCGTCCAACTCCTTACTATATCGTTTATTTCAAAAAAGGCCATAACTACAAGCGTTTATAAAAAGAACATTATCCTTCTTTATTTAAACTAATTTAAAATATCTCAGTTCGCCTTCTATCACTCATCTTTTTCACACATTACGTTTCGTTTTCCCACATAAATTCAAAAACTCAGATTTGAATTTAGAATTCAGACGCTAGGCTATCTAATTAGCTGAATACCCGTTTATCTGAGCGTTCCTTTTATGAGCATTAAATTAATTATTTTTTAGGCAAATAATAATATGTTGGAGATTACTGCGATAATTGCCTTAGTGTTTTTGCTTTTATTTCTGTATTTTATTTGTCTCTTAAAGCAATTAGAAAGTCTTTGCTTTGATGTTATTTTGTATTTAGACGTTTGATATGTTCATCCCTACTGTTAATTAATAATTATAAATATGAAACTGAGTTCACCTTTTTTCCGAAAGTAACTACCTTCTTCTTTCTTTTCGTCTGGTTAGTGACTAACCTGGTGTCAGAGTTTATACCGCCCACGGGCCTCTGACTTGGCTTCACATGCCGTCGAGAAATATCTCTCAAGCATGCCGGTTTTCACGATATTTTCCTTCACCGTTTTTAAGCAAGTGATAATTATATAATAACAATACGCACATGAATCCGAAAACTCAGTTGAGCGTGCCTTCGGTTCGAACTCGAGACCTAAACTTGGCAGTCCGACGGCCACACCACTAGGCTATTACTGCTGTAACCACCAATTTGGCAGAGAGGTAAACGAAAACCCCAAAAATAAAATAACTTTGCAAGCACGTAGAGCCGCGAGCAGAGTTAAATAAATATAACGTTATTCAACTGAAGTTGACATAAGGTCTTTAATATCTCTCCCCCGGTGGGTTCCCGCATTGTCGTTGCGGGGGGGCTTAGTAGCCGTGGCTTCGAGCCCCACGGTGAAGCGAAGAGGAACCCGAGGAGGGGCTGCTCGTCGGGGCTTGGGCCTGGAAGCCCTCGACGTAGCGGCCAAGTAGGTTGCGGTGTGGCCTGGGCGACATCGCAACTGAGGAGGGCCGCGATGTCTTATGGGAGGCATTGCGGCTGAAGGGTGGAGGCCGCGGCGGGAGAGGAGTGCCGGTATTACGGTGCGCCGTTCTCCCTACCTTCCGCGGCCTGACGGGGCCGCCACCGTCAGATGGCGGACGCGGTGGGGCCGCAGGGGGAGAGGAGTGTCGGTGTTTAGTTGGCCGCTCTCCCTATCCTCTGCGGCCGAAAAGTGGTAGGCGGCGGGGCCACTAACCTCCTGACCCGTCGCAGGGGGACCAGGGGTGCCCAGACACGGGGTAGTCTGGCACCCATGTACTTGTATGTTCCCCGGGGTGGTCACGGCGTACCATGTGTTCTGGTGCGCCGGTGATGTGGGCACACCCCCCCGTCTTCCCCAGACGGGGGATAGTCCATGAGGATTTCCCCACGATAAAAAAAAAAAAAAAGGTCTTTAATATCTACCAACATACCAAACAAAAAAATCATAACTAAACTCCATACTAAACTTTCTATTTCTTTTTAAATTTTATCTTATTTAATAATGATCCTCCTCTCTCCTACTTTGCTGTGCCCAACAGGGTCTACAATTGTAGCATAATACATAATTTTCTATTACTACCACCTAAGTAACATTGTGGAACACGCAAATAAATATTGAGTATTTAGTATTGAATATGCTACGTGAGTGTGCATATCAGAAAATTGCAACTTTAAACCGTGTGTGGAAGCCTTACGATATATTTCTATGAATTGTTCAAACTGCCAAGAATGATATCTTACGTTTTCTCCCGTTTCCTACAATTACGGCGGTGAGTCAGCAATTTTTCTTCCCTACTACCTTTTCTTACTCGTACATTTCTTTGAAAAATGCGGTTCGTTCGTTATCTAACTGATGAAAACTGATTGTAAGTTCTCAAATGATAGAGTAGCGGAGGATCTTGGACATCGCTGAAAGTAAGTTTTATGTAAGGAGGTCCTTACCGAAAGGTTTAGCTGTCCAAGTATGTAAGCTTCTAGTTCTTATGGTGATTTTTATTTAACTTACATCCGTATATTAAAGACATGAAACAAAGCTTTTTTATATTTTATTGTTTCTTTATGCTAGGATTTATATTTATCCGCCTCAAATTAAAGTCAAGCCAAGCAGTTTACTGTATTCCATCGTGTGTATGTGAGAGCCAGAGGGGCATAGGAGAGTCTCTCTATATCTCTGTTACTTGGATGCGTTTGCTCCATCTCAGACCCTATTTGAGCTTACCACTAGGTGCGACTAGGGCCAAACACAAAGAGTATTATAATAGTCTTTGGTCAAACACGATTATAAAAAAGAATAAAAAGAAAATTGTACGACATCTTTCCAGTTAATAATATGCATTTAGTAAATGTTTAAAGTTAATAATAATAGTTGAAGTAAGAAGTAATGTTATATCTACTTCCTTCTGACTGCTTTGTTGGTCACAAGCGCGACTACTGAGTTTGGTCCTGGGTTCGATCCCTAGGTCGAGCAAAGTGTTGGGTTTTTCCATTAGGAATTTCTCAGAAGCAGCTTGAAGTCTGGATATGTCCGGTTATTGGCAATAGGCTCGTCCCCTATTACATGGGATTTAAACATGACTGGCGAAACGAAGGTGTATTTAAACCACCTCTGCCGTGTCCTTCGGGGAATAAAAATTTCCAATTTTCCATCACTGTTTTTCCAGTTAAACTTTTTTTTTTTAGTTTAAAATTATAATTATATCTCTTGGTTTTTAAATAAGTAGATTCCTTAATTATTCAGCTTTATACTTGTATTTTTTATTTTGATATAGCACTTGTAGTTTGCGAACGTCAGGTGTTTTTATCGCTAAGGTCGGAAGCGGTCAAATAACATAAATAAGACCGCGCGGTCGCTGGCGGTCAACTGAAATTTGGCGGCGCCGGCCTGGCGGTTGAGTGGTTATAGGAAAATTCAGCCTACCTACGTGATATTCCAATGAACAAACAGGAAAGTCTTTTTATTCAACTCTAACCTAAAATTCTAACGACCATTGATATAAAACAGACAAGAGCCACGGTCTTGAAGCATAAAGACGTAACTTTACATTAATCAAAAGTTACAGTCGCTTTTTGAATCCCGAATCAGACAGATAACGATTGTCTGAATGACGTATGAGCTAAAATGCGAGGAATAAGATGTATGGACGTCTTTATTCCAGAAGATAGCGTTGCTGAGACAAGTAATCGAATATTTATGACCTGTACGCGAAAGCATTAATATCTCTTTACTCTTTCAAGAATATTCTCTTTGCCATTCAAACGTCATGTTAGTCTCACTTCATAAAACTCACTAACGTATATTTTCGTAAATACTGAAATGTTTTAGCGCCGATCGCGCACAGGTCAAACGTAAAAAAATAGGTTTTATTTTTTGAGCTGAAAATTGTGCGGTGTTTTTAAAAGCCTCGCCTGATAGCAGTCAATATTGTGGACGTGTACGTTTAAATTTCATTTTAGCACGTCATTTGGGTAGGCTTTTATAATAAACGGATGCTAATATACTTAGAAACAGAAAACTACATTTTCCGTTTATACTTTTACTAGCGACCCGCCACGGCTTCGCACGGGTGCAATGTAGATACTAATGTGGGGCATATAAACCTTCCTCTTGAGTCACTCTATCTACTGCTGAAAACTGCATTAAAATTTGTTGCGTATTTTAAAAGATATAAGCGTACAGACAGAAAGAAAGAAAAGAAAGAAAATAATTTATTTGAGTCTCGTTACAGACATACAGACATACAAACATAAAATAAAAAATCAATAATATACACAAGTTATATGCCTCTATGAGACAAAAAAGGAGCCCATCTCAGCATAATGCTGCTACACCGAAGTATAGCAGCGCTGGTTTTCGGATGGGTCCTGTAGTGAAGCCACGGGCAGCCACGTGCAAATACAAAAATTAATAAATTAATTACATAAATGAAATAAATAAATTAATTAATGAATTAAAATAAACACATAGATATGCGGGACAGCGGGAGCGACTTTGTTTTATACTGTGTAAAGATTAGTGAGTCCACTCATGTTTCGTGATACCCGACTTACAAAAAGGTAAAGTATGACATAGTTCCTTAAAAAAACTTTTAAGTTAAACGGTTTTATTTTGCAGTACCCCTGCGGCATCAGGATTTGAGGATTGAAGGTTGAAACTATTATAATGTTGTATTGTTATGGGAATTGAATTTGTGTGCGAAGTTTCAGAAGAATCGGTTAAGCAGAAGTTGTTGGAAAAACTGTCGCAAGATTCGAATCAAACAAACAAGCAAATATAGGTACGAAGTGAAACTAATTAAAATTATTTAAAAAGATTGTTGTTTCTGATCAGGCAAACAGTCCTATTTCTTTGAACTGATTTAAAGCCTATGTGATTTTTATATACAACTAGCGGCCCGTCCCGGCTTCGCACGGATGGACATTTTTCCCGTTTTTGCAACATTTTTCATTTATGCTCCGCTCCTATTGGTCGTAGCGAGATGTTACCTTAACCTTCCTCGATAAATGGACTATCCAACACAAAAATAAATTTTCTATTCCAACCAGTAGTTCCTGAGATTAGCGCGTTCAAACAAACAAACTCTTCAGCTTTATAATATTTAAGTATAGACAATGATGTTTGTTACATAGAACCTCATTGAGTATATATGTACAGGATTGGCCGATCTATGGACACGATTCTACCCCACACACATTTATCTTTTTGAATTAGTAGCAAATCCGTCTTATTAAGATTGACCTAGATCTAGACAAATAGGATTAGTATGGATACAATGTTTGTTAGAAAAAAGTCTGAGATTTATGTCCCGTGTTTTATTTTTAGTTCGGATTCGCAGTACTGTAAGACGAGTAATAAATACTAAACTACGATGTATACCGTTTCTTTATTTGATAGTGCAGCATTGGTAACAAAAAAAAACGAGTGTCTACATTAAAATGAGGCTTGCATCCCGCACAAGGCAGGAGCAGCTCATAATAATGCGGAAATCGGTAAATTATCGGTACCGAACGTGCAAAACAAGAACGCGTCAAAAGGTCTTGTCCGGGAGTATCCGTACTACTAATTTGAAAAAACACGGTACATCCTGCCGCGTTGTTTTGACTGCCTTGTTGGTATACTGGTCGCAAGTGCGATTGTTAAGCGTCGGGTCCTGGGTTCGATACCCAGGTTGGGAAAATTGATATTGGGTTTTTCCATTAGGAATTTCTCAGTAACAGCTCGGAGTCTGGATTTGTGCCCGGTTAATGCCAATAGGCTCGCCCCCTATTACATGGGACTTAAACATAGCTGGCGAAACGAGGGTGTTACTAAAACATCTCTGCCGAACCCTTCGGGGAACACAAGGCGTGATATTCTGTTTATGTTATCCTGCCGCGTAACCTAATAACCTGGTTAGAGTGGTTAAGAGTGTTTTTTTTTTGAGTGTCCTATTTGCTGCTGTTGACATAGACTGTTGATAATGTTGAGGTCGTATTAAATAATTTTACTTAGAAAAAAAAATTAAGACGTCGTGGGTCGCCTGGCAGAAGTGAAACATCAAACTCGATTTTGTGAAAAAAGAACTGGCCGAATCAAACCGAAGAGAGCCAACGAGTTACGAAGGTCTGCCGTCGTGTCTGCCATCGCGAACGTCTCCACGCAACAACCGCTCTCACACCCGTACGTATCGCCGCGTTAGATGTTTCACATCAAAAATGTGTACGCAAATATTGCACTAAATTGCCAAATCCACTAGCACCAAGTGCTCCCTTAGTTCGTTAAACTTGCAGAAGTCGACTTACATAGTAATACTTCTACCGCCTCACATAATGCGCAAAGGAAGCATCAAGATCTAGGCCAATTGAAATCTTTTTCCATCCAGGTAGTTTTTTGCTTTCATCCTAGTTCAAGTTTCAATTAAAGAATTGAAATAGGTAGCAAGTCAGGGAGAAAGGCGAGAATTTATATCTACGGGATTAATGTTTCTACCTCGATTGCTCTGGAAACTTCCGTACCGTACGTCTGCTGAATTATTACCCTGTTCCGTGGTTTGGGGTAACGTATAAGGATGTCCCCGTTGTCTCGACATAAACCCCGAAACAGGGAACTTGTGAGCGAGCTTACGAAGTATTTCGTTGGAGCTTTATTAATGTTCTTTGCCCTTTGGTCTGTCAAAGTATTTAGTAATTCATCTACTACTACTGCTATTGTTGTAGGCTAAATTCATCTTTAGTTTTCTCATAGGTCTATTCTAGGAAGATAGGGTTTTATATCACAGTGTGACGGGTGGTGGCGGACTGGCGGGGGTCCAGCCCTATAAAAGGTCGGGCACGCTGCAGATCGGCCCTCTCGCGCCGCTGCAGTTGCCAAGTTAAGTGTTACACCTGCTTAAGAAGACCCTGGACGCCTCGCATTGCTACGAACCACGCCCTGTTGATCTATTTGTAATTCTTATTAAAATATATATAGTGTACGGTTACAAGTGTTATTCTTTATCCTCCCGTAAGTACACGCCTGCTAAATTTTATGTGCACGTGCTAGTTGAGGGTTGTATCTTAAAGCCATCCTAAAATGTTACAACAGAGATAGTTTTCCCGCAATAACTACGTTGCTGTTAGTGACAAAGCAGTGAAAGCCTAGCGGGTGATTGCTTATCTTCCATGCAAGAGAGTCTAACACCCATATTCTAAGACGTTCCTCCAAAACTTACTCGAGTCGATTCCACCTCGACTTGACATAGGCGTCCTCGACTCGAGATTTTTCCTCAGTCGAGGTAAGGAATCATCTGTCAAACTCAAGGTACCTCGGAACCTACCTTAAGGAAGGAAGTGTCAAAGTTCGTATGTAATAAAAATGAATTTTGAAGACTTTATCGACTATGCTTACGTTAATCCTTACAATTATTTATCGCGGCGTTATTTGCGCGATGCAGATAATTCAAATTATGACGTAATGACTCCGTTGAGGAACCTCAAAGTTCACTCGAAATTGCGACTAAGAATACAATTTTGAAGGTGTTTTCGAGGTCGTTCTGAGTCGAGTATGAGTCGATTAAGTTTTGGAGGAACGTCTTAGAATATGGGCTCCGAATTCATTATTTTGCGTTAACGGTGAAGGAAAACATAGCGAGGAAACCTGCGCACCTTGTTTATAAATTAATGTTAAAATATTTGTTTTATAAGCTATTGTGCCTCGAGGGGCTAATTAACAATCGCGTGGATCATATGATTTGCAAGGTTAAGCTGCGCTTCCAGCGGTCAGTCTGTGGATAGGTGACCATTCGTTACACATCGATACCCCGCCACGGCTCGAAGAGCACGTTAAACCGTCGGTCCCGGGTGTCATGCGAATACCTATGACAGTCGTTACGGGAACAACTGGTCTAACTTTAGGATATCGGAACTGCGAGTAACTGGGTTGTGGAGGTCTGATAACAGTCGCTCCGCGTAAAATACTGGTATTCAGCCGCATCTGGTTAGACTGGAAGCTGATTACAACATAGGTGGGAAAAGGCTAGGCAGAACGAAGCTATTGTGTCTCTTAGCTTTTTAAGGAGTTTGTAGCGTATAATAATTATGTCTTTGTAAATACCATGTACACAATACAAACGCAAACGGGGTGGGTAAAAAGGGTGGCAGGGATGCTTGAGAATCAGAGATACGTCTGTCAAACAAAGAAAATTGCGGGTTTAATTTGAAGCGTATCTTAAACGGAGGAAACGCTACGTCTCAAATTGCTCTACCTTTTCTTCTTAGCATTTATTATGTGTTTATCTTAACTGTCTTGTTTGATAGGCCAGTCAAGTAGGAGTTCGTGAAATTGTGTTTGTTTGGAATTATTTGAATTAAATAGGAACATACCTACACGGTATATTGTTATGGATTTGGAGGGATTTAAGCAGTGATTCAAAAAGCCGTTTCCTAAGAAGTGAGTTGTAATTTATCATTAAAAATTTGTACTGTTTATTGGTCGATTCCTATAATTTTCCAAGCGTTATTGCAGCAAAGTCCTCATAGCTTTGCAAAGTAGATTCTCTTATATCGAAGTAGGTATCACAGGTAAAATTTGCTTACGAGTCTATTTATATGCCCAGTTTAGCAATAAAAAATGCTACCATTGGTAAGCAAAATGATTCGTTTTTGTTTATTGAAACCTAGTGTTAGACGATCAACACTAGATTATTAAGGCACAAAATCATACGAATAAGAAAATTGAAAATATAACTTTAATGGGGTAACATCATTGTTTTGATTGGGAATGGGCGATAATACTAAAATATAAAAATAACTTTAAAATATCGCCCAGGTTACCTACTGATGAAATTAAAATTAAAACGTTAATGAAAAATTAATAACAATAACAATAAAAACCAAAGTACTTAATGCCTCCCATCCACATTTTGAACGTGAATAGCCAGTTGTTCCAGTTAGGCGAGATTTCACTTACACATTTTTAAAAACTTCATACAATTTATTTTAAACTAGAGGCTACACTATGCTAAGATAACTATTGTTAGAAGAAAAAATAAGTTTGCTAGCATATCGTTATTAGCTCCCCAGTATCACAAATTCCATCTCACTCACGCGATTCAACATTTAAAACCGCATATTCATTTCAAAATCACAACTTAAGTGTTTAGTTACAATGAAGACGGTTTTATTTAATTCTAAAGTAAAATTTAACGTGTTAAATTCCCTATATGCTACGAAATAGCAGCCATATTAAGCCAAGTTAGCAACGGCATTGCGTGTGAACGCGCCAGCGTCGCGCGCCGCCCTTGAATCTGCGGGAGTACTGCAGTGCCGCGTCAACGATCGATGAATTACTTATTTAAATCTCTTAACTATGCCATTTATGTGTTCCAATAACACCAATGTTTTTTTAATTTATGCACGGATTGTAGCAAAGAATGACACGTTTGAAAATACAAACTTCGAAACGTAGTCAATTCTGCTAAATGTGTTTCATTCAATTAGATAGCAATAGAAGGTAATAGAATACTAAAATTGTGTCAATAGTTCATGTTTTTCTACAGATACTTATAAAACAAGAAAGTAAACTATTGAAATAAAAGCTTTTGCAGCTTATGTGGAACCTAATTTTAGTGTAGGTAAAGTCCTAATTTTAGTTCAAAGACACGTATTTTTTTAATAGTTAGTTTTTTTTTGTTCGTAATAGCAGGCCTAGCACGAATGTGAGCTTAATGTGAGTATATTTTGAATTGCAAATACTTGTTTCGTCCATACAATTTAATTAAATTAAATTCTTTATTAATATCTATGTATGATACAAATTGTGCATGTCGCAAAAAAATCAACCAAAATGTTATAGGACAGTTATCTATAAAGAGGAAAGATTTGTATTTTTGTATGTAATGAATAAACTTACCGGACCGGAACTTACTGGACCGATTTCAAAAATTCTTTTGGCGTTAGAAAGCTGCATTATCACTGAGTAACATAGGCTACGGGCGGAGCCGTGAGGACACAGCTAGTATTTTCTATTTAAAATTCGCTTACATTAGCCATACGTTTACGATAAATGTTCGTGCTATGCCTACGAATACTGAATGGCTAGGTTATTTATCCCCGTTTATAAAAAGATAAGTTATTTCAAATAACATACCTGATCTGATACCTATTTGCTGAACAAATCAAACACCAACAAAATAATAGCGTATCTGCCCACCACGCGTAAATGAAAATGTGAACCGAAATATTCCGTCGTTTTAAAATGAATGATTGCACATTGAAATGATTTATTAGTTGGTTATCAACGTTGAATTTTAATTAATCTCCATTGGAATTCATTTATTGACTAATTTATTATACGTAGCCAACCAATATTTTACACTCTTCAATAACGTTAATGATCAAATACGATATAAATAGGTATTTTAGTATTCAATATTTATAAAACTAAAACTGATTAAACTAAAAAATAAATAAATTATTTATTAACAAACTAGATGTGTCCTCACGGCTCTGCCCGTAGCCTATGTTACTCAGTGATAGTGTAGCTTTCTAACGGTAAAAGATTTTTTGAAATCGGTCTAGTAGTTTTTAAGTTTATTCATTACATACAAAAATACAATTTTTTCCTCTTTATAATATTAATATAGATAATACACACGATACGATGACCCGATTCCCGCACGGAATTAATAGTTGTATAGGTAGCCTATAGATAGTGGTTCTGGGTGTTTGTGCGTGTAAAGATATGTGTCTGTAAACGCACCCACGATACAAGAGAACTCCTAGTGTTGCAACATTTTTATATATTTAAAAAATAAGAAAGAGAGTGCAGTCTGGATTTGTGCCCAGTTAATGGCAATAGGTTCGCTCCCTATTACATGAGTCTTAAACATAACTGGCGAAACGATGGTGTATTAAAAACGCCTCTGCCGTACCCTTCGAGTAATACAAGGCGTGACGTTATGTGACGATTGTTAAAAAATAAACGCCTTTCTTGCTGTCGTTCTTTTCTGTTATTGTAATAGAAAAACTTTATTCTTGTTTGTTTTGTTGCTATTAACTAATACTAGGAGTTCATAACTCAGTGAAAGTTTATGAAGTCAAAACAAGGTGAATAGCTTAGTGCTTAGTACAAATGCTCGTAGGCTACGCTGACTAACAAGTCTTAATACTTCGTGCAGTACTTCTGATATTTTAATTCAACAAATTGTTTTATAGTAACTTTAGAAGGTACCAACTTGTCTATATTGGAAAAAAATCGAGTATTTCCTCTTCACAGTCTTAAGAAGAATAAGGTATAAGGAATTAATATAACAGACAAGTGTACTTGTAGTTGCGAATTTCTGTTGAGTATACAACTTCTGGCAATCTGCTTCAAAGTCAAAACAATAGACAAAGTAGGTTAGTTTGAACTTGCATAGTAGAACAGTACTACTCTATTGTAGATTTCAAAATGTTACGGTATACTACGTAGGTACCTTGTTCGTTAAGAAGGATAAAAGCGTACCAAAAGACCAAACTAAAACGTAGTAATACTGTTTCTTACAGCTATTTCGCACAGAAACCGTTTACAGGACCCGTTTTAGCGGATCCGTTTTTATTTTGGTGATGGCGCCTGTAGTTGTATGAGCGAGTTCACATACACGACAGTATTCCGAATCCAGTAAAAAATACTGGATTCGTTATCTTATCGTGATCTGCCTGGCAGATGCAACATAGCTGCCATTTGTTTAACTGATCCGACGACTGGTCTGAGTACCGACGGATCAGATAAAACGGAGCCGTGTGAACGGGCTCTTAATCATGTTATTGTTTTAAAAAAACTAGTTAATATAATTTCGTTTATACATCAATTTTAAGATGAGAACAGAACAAAATTCATAAATTAACTTTCACGGGAATATCAATTATGAATTTCCACGAAGTACTTAGTAAGTTTTATGAAATTCACCTAGAGTTCTACGCCTAAACTTTGACTAATACCAATTTCATGAACAGGCCGTTTAATACAACAGACTCGCGTTTTAAACTCATTTTCATGACTTAAACCTTCAAATATGAAGCAGAAACGTTTAAAAATGTATTCGTAATAAAATTTCTGTTTTCCAAATGGTTTTGGCTTTATAAGTGCTTTCCTGTGCCTCATTACTAGCACATCTTGGAATTATTCGTCTGAAAACGTATCTAGGTTAACCTCGTTCGGTATTCAAGCAGAAAGTATGTTATTTTTTTTCTTATTTCTATAGTTCCACGCGATTTATATAAACATGGTTTATTTTTGTTTCTTATAATAGTTTGTTAATAGCTGCTGCGTAGCACGTAATAGATATATTTAATACGCATGTTAAATTATTCTCTGAATGAATCTGCCAACTCTGAATAGATGACAAGTGGTATATTAATGCAAATATATTAGACACGGCGAACATTCAGTTTCAGAATGAAAGGACAGGTGACAGGTTTGATTTAATAGCTTTTATGGCAGATGTTACAACCCGTCAGCTGTGTGCAGAAAAATGCAGATTCTCATCGCGTGTCTTCAAGATATTTATCTTACGCCCACTTATAGTGCGATATAACTAAGAAGTCGCATCGGCAAACTTATTAAAACCCGATCACTTCCGAACTGAGTGCGACTTCAAGACCACAAATGTTTATAAGTACTGCAGTAAAAAAATATCATTACGTTGACGCAATAAGTAGTGGCGCGAAAATGAGCGACTGCCATTGGTTGTTAGATCAAGTTTGCCGATGCGACTTCTTAGTTGTGTCGTACTTAGGGTTGCCAGGCCCAAAAATAGAAAAGCCGGACACAGATTCATATTTAGCCGAACATTTTGCCCTGAAAGCCTGAAAAATTGGTTTTTAAAAGAAAAAAAAAATCGCTCGCTCGCTTTCGTTCGGCATCTTTAGGCGGGGCGCGGTTGACCAAAAGCCTGACAAAAGCCGGACAGGCCGGACTTCTGGCCGGATACGACAGTAAAAAGCCGGACACCTGGTGACCCTAGTCGTACTGTACAATATTAATTAGCTAATGTTACTGTATCTAACGATTTTTATTACAAGAATGTTTGCGTGATTCGTTTACCGTGTAAACTAAGTTCGGCACACGATTTATGGTGTTTCTTAGGCCTCCAAACTTTTATAACGATACTTAAATTGTGTGGCAAGAATAATGGGTGATGGAAATTAATATTTAGTGTGTCCTTGGCCGTAATACGCAAATATGTAAGCAAAACTTGAAAGAAAATGTCGCTGATAGCACAGAAGCATCGTTGTATTGATTCGTTGCCAAGGAAGTTATGATGGACTCCGCAAAACGAGGTTGAATAAATAATGCATGTAGGTTTTACTATGTTCTAAATATGTTGTGACAAACAAAGAAGCGAGGTTGCGTGAAAGCTTCGCACAATGTATATTTTCATGTAAATAATGCTAATCACTGAACTGACATAGCCGGCTCATTGACTTTAGGGGAAGATGGGGTAATGGTAGTCAGCGGGCAATGCCGGTCACGTCAAAATCTAAGAATCCAAAAACATTCTGCTATTGCTACTAGTGTCGCCATTTAGTATGCGGCCAAGTAAACTTATTTACCAAGCGGCGCCATTTTCCTTCGCGCGCAGTAATTTTGACAGCTATGTAAAAGTTTGGGTGTGTTTTGTTGTAATAAAATCGAAAATTCGGTGAAAGGTAAGTTTAAAGTGATTTATACCAATCAATATCTGTCTTAAAGTGAATTACTATACATTTATAATATGAATAAAATGTTGTTTTATTTTGTTTTGGTACACTTTACAAGCAACCCTGTGTTAATTTTGAACGATCGGTAATACGCTAACAGTAGACCGCCATTACCCGCACCTGCGGGTAATAGCGGTCAACGAAGGGTTTTACAAAATTATTAAAAAATAAGAAACCCGTAATAGATTGATAATGCGCCTCATATATATCTATAGCCCACTATATAAGCTATATAAAAAGTCAGTTACCTACACCGTAAGTCTCAGAAATAAAATTAAAAAGGGATTACTGCTTAAGTGACCGCCATTCCCCCATCTTCCCCTAATACTTTTAGTAAAGAGTAACTTGGCACGATATTGAAGTATGTAATACAGGCGTTTTACAACAGTATTATAACAAGAAGGCAACATTGATAGCCTTTGTGGTAAGTTAAGATTCAAAAGAGCAGGCAAGAAGCGAGCCATAAAAAAAGAAAAATACTTTTCCAAATTCAAATTCCATCTTTCAGCGCATGAGTACGTCGGAGATTGCTCATTAGCATCACTTCAAAGGATTTTCATAGTACACGGGCGCTCCAAAATAAAGGAATGACTTATCTAGAGTTGTAGGTTGTAGTATAATATGAGATGCAGAACAAATTACCCGCAAAGAGTGAAAGAGAAGAAAGAGTTGTTAGACATGTTAGTCCCGGAAATTTAGGATTATTTTGCAGTGTGAATCCACCATATCGTCGCTGCGCCTGCAAAATCCGCTGTTTTTTTTTGATAATCTGTCTTTAATGCTATTTTATAATACTTCTGAAGCCACATGCGGCTGTGAAATCCGTTTTCTAATAATTTATTTTGCTATCTTCATAACCAAATAAATGATTAGAAAACGGATTTTACAAGGTGCACGTGGTTCGAGAAGTATTATGAAATAACATCAAAGACAGATTTAAAAAAAAAAACACAGCGGATTTTGCAGGCGCAGCGACGATATAACAATCGATTAATGACCGAGTCCTATGGCCAAACACGAATAGTTTTGTATACATTACATTACATTGACTTGTGAAAGTGTCTGTAACAGATTTATTTACAGAAATAAAAATAATTTATCATTTACCAATGGTAGCATTTTTCAATGTCAAACTGTGCATACTTACATAATTTTCCCTGTGATATCTATTAACGTATGGGAGGTCTATTATGCAAAGCTATGGGGATTTTGCTTCATTATTGGTAAAGATACAAGAGTCTTGATTTCAACAAGTAACGCTCGATTATTCAAAGGAATCGGCCATAAGAAGTATTTTTAAGAGCTTTGTGTATTTTTCCACGTCATTTATGAAAAGGTAATTTTGTATGATTGTTTACTGAACACCAAAGAAACAATGGATGGATAGTGTGAAAGATAATATGGCTAGGAACGGGGTGACTACTGAGATGACGGCTAATAGAAATTTATGGAAGAAGAAGGTATACTGCGCCGACCCCAAATAAGTTGGGATAAGGGCAGGAGGAGGATGATGATGGTGTTTACTGAATACGTGGCGAGGTCGCGGGTCTAACTAATGTAAGTTAAGTTTCAGAAGAAGTAGAGCTCCTTTATGAAAAAGCTTTATTTCTGCCGCCAAGCATTGCTGTGTTCCAGTTTGAAGGGTGGGTGGCCAGTGAAATTAAAAGGCACATAAGATTTTTCAACTATGTTTCTAAGGTTGGCAACATATCAGCAATCCTCTTGGTGTTGGAGGTGTATAGATGGTGGTAACTAGTTTTCATCAGTTGAATCGTCAAGTTGCGTTGGCTTGTTTGCCAACCTATTACACAATAAAGTTATAAAAAAAGGAACAATATTTTCAACCAAACTCTTTAGTCTTCTATTAAATTAGCTTCTTCTTCTTTTCGTGTGGTTAGTGACTAACCTGGTGTCAGAGTGTATGCCGCCCATGGGCCTCTGACTTGGCTACAAATGCCGTCGAGAAATATCTCTCAGGCATGACGGTTTCCTCATGATGTTTTTCTTTACCGTTTTTAAGTAAGTGATAATTATACAATACGCACATGAATCCGAAAAGTCAGAAGTGCGTGGCTTGGGTTCGAACTCGACACCTATGACTTGGTAGTCCGACGGTCACACCACTAGGCTATCATTGCTACAAAAATTAGCGCATGTGCATTAAATTAGTTAAATCTGTGCCAAGCATAATTAATTGCACATATTATGTCTGCTTAGTTTTGGTTTTGATTCCATTGGTTGCGTCTTTGTATTATAATTAACTGTTTATAATGCGAGTATTGCACACGTGTATTAAGATCCACCTAGTCAATTAATCATATAGCCGATAATTGATATGAATAACGTGTAATCAGTTGAATGCTAAACATATGCAAATAATGTATTAATTAACATGGTACTTAGTGATGTCGTTCGATCTGCCTAGCCTTTTCCCAACTATGTTGGGGTCACCTTCCAGTCTAACCAGATGTAGCTGAATACCAGTATTTTACGCGGCGCGACTGCCATCAGACTTCCGCAACCCAATTACTGGGCAATGCCGATATCCTAAGGTTAGACCAGGTGTCAGACTTCGCTTCTGGCTGTGGTTTTGTCCATGGTGGGGAGCTGCCGCTTCCTTTTGCGAGGAGGTGATGGTCACCAAGGAGGTAGCAGAGAGGGAGAGGGAGGCCACTTTTTCTCTCCCTTCTCGCGCTAGACGCACCGGGCGCCGGAGGGCGCGTAACGATCTCCGGCCACCCTAGTGAGTGGCCTGCGGGCGGCGTGTCGTGGCGGGCCGTGTTCCGCGCGCGCCTCTCAGAAGGAAGTGGGACAGGGGAGCAATTGCCCCACTACAGGAGAGGTCCACCAGGTAAAGCTGGTGGACCGAGACCTGCCGGGGTCGCGGTTCATGCAATAGCGAATCCCGTGACCCCGGTCTTAAGTCAGAAGGAGGGACACCGTTGGTTTTTAGCCGGTAAGAGTCCGGCAGACCTCTTGCCTTCCCTGGGCGAAGGACATCCATGAGGATTTTCCGACGAGAAAAAAAAAAGGTGTCAGACTTCCGGGCTTTTGAGTTCCCGTAACGACTGTCATAGGTATTTCTATGACACCCGGGACCGACTGTTTAAGGTGCTCTTCAAGACACGGAGGGATCTCGTGTAACGAACGGTAACCCATCCACAGACAGACCGCGGCAAGCGCAGCTTAACCTAGCAAATCGAATGATCCGCGCGGTTGGTAATTAACCACGAGCTCCTGAATCAAATTTAATCAAATTCTGATCTGCACATGAATCTTAAAAGTCAGAGGTGCGGGCCGGGGTCTATCTCGGACGCACCTGCATGAAAGGCAAGCTGTCAACCGCTAGGCTGCTTAAATAAGCAGTGATGCAGAGGAAGTAAAAAATAAAGAGGCGTGTCTATCTAAAAAGCCTCGTATCCACTAGGCAACATTTGGCTCACGACATGTTGCAGAACATGTTGTTCAACGTGTTGAAAGTCAGCGCGGAACTTTTGTTTAGCAACGTTGTCTGTCTAGTCTACACGAGGGGTTCATGGCTAGTTGCCAACCGCGTGGATTAACCAACCATCATTATGATTTGCGAGGTTAAGCTGTGCTTGCCGCGGTCAGTCTGGGGATGGGTGACCGTTTGTTACACATCGAGATCCCTCCGTGCCTCGGAGAGCACGTTAAATAGTCGGTCCCGGGTGTCATACGAATACCTATGACAGTCGTTACGGGAAGTCAGAAGCCCGAAAGTCTGACGGCCGGTCTAACCTTAGGATATCGGCGTTTTCCCAGTAACTGGGTTGCGGAGGTCTGATGGCAGTCGCTCCGTGTAAAATACTGGTATTCAGCCGCATCTGGTTAGACTGGAAGCTGACCCCAATATAGTTGGGAAAAGGCTAGGCAGAACTACAACTACTCTGTCTAGTCTACACATGATTTCGCTCGCATCAGTCGTCGACAACATGTCGCCAGAGGAACTAGTGATGATTTCAGCGGCGGTAGTTATAATTTTATCGAAAAATGCATCAAAAAGAAAAAAAGCCACGTTGGTGGATTAGAAATTACTTACAAAATAAAGAAAATGTATTCAGTGTATTCGTTACACCACACGGACATTTCTGTGCGACAGGTCTCCACTCGACGACATTTGATGCCCAACTGCATGTTGCACCGAAACAAACAAGACGTGCGTCATGTTGCGCGCCAGCTGGCAACGTCGCGCGATGTTGTGCAACGCTGCCGAACATGTTGAGCGTCACGTGTTGCGCGTCAATTGTTGCCTAGTCGATACGAGGCTTAAGTGATTAACCGATGTTATAGCGAATGTTTATCGGCTGTTGGCACGGTAATAAAGTGCGTAGGAAGTGTCAAGTGACGTAACTAGGTATTCATGAGCGCCATAGAAACCTGATTCCACCTTACTATCTGCTTCAAATGATACTATGCGTTCAGTATATCACGTGAAATGGAGAACTAAATTCAAACGTACTAAAGAATCGGCATGAATATAGTGAACCTAGTCCTCAAGAAAAATAATGACCAAACTTATGTCATTAGAAAGCTATTTCAATGTTCTATAATAATTATAATCGTGGCTCGAGAGTCCGACCGAACTTTCAGTTTCGGCATAGTATCGGCAAAAAAACGGGTTTCGGCTGTCATCCTGTCCTCCTGTCATCCTGCCATGTCATAAACCGTAACTATATTCGGGAGGTTTCGCGCTGCGATCGGATATGTTCAGTGCACTAAGCTGCGAGCGACGAAGTGTTATTGTGCCGCGTCCGCGCTCACAGTCGTGGAGTCGTCATATGACTTGCTTGACTTGTTTTATTTGACCATTAGACCAACGAAGTTTTCGTATCAATCTAAATATTATTTAGTTATATACGTACAGGATAAAAAAATGTGTATAAAATTGTTATGTCGTGTTTGCATACAAGTCACGAGACCTGACAATAAGGTCTACAATATTAGATAAACACAAACTGAAAATAAAACACGCAACATATTAGTTCTTATAAAACCAGAGAATCTTCACATAATATTATTCTTTTCGATGTTCTTTATGGATGGGTATAAAATTATATTCTAATAAGTATATTGTGCCCGTCTGTAGAAAAACCTTTTTCGTTATTAAGAAGGATGGGTAAATCATGAAAATTCGTTTCTGAATATGTGCGTAGGTGAAGTATTTTTATTTATATGTTTTATTTCAAATAAAGAGAAAGAATATTTATAGCCACCATAACAATAAAACATGTGAAAACTTAAAAAATAAACAAAGGATATTCCACATTTAAAATTGAATTGAGAATATCGTTCAAAACATTTAAAGATGGCGTCTGATCTGACGTAATTTTAACGAAACGGGCTACCCGAAGCGAAGTTCGATTTACAAAGTTCCATGAGCGTATCAAACTGGCGAAACTTGGTATTTCGGACTTCTTGACTCAAAAGACTTAGGTACTGTGCGGTTCTAACCAATTTCATAGGACCCTCACTCCATTCGTAACATTCGCAATAAAGCGACGTTTAATAGGGATAGGCGTACAATTAAGTGCTTCTAAGGTTTTATTAAAGATTTTACAGCTAAGTGAAAGTAAAATGTACGATCCAGTTTAAGAAGGCTTTTGTTGGGAGAAGTGGTACTAGAGTGGAGATCGATAGCCGTACTGAATGGAAGCCGTCTCGATAGCCTAGTTTTTGTGGCGGCTTAGCAGAATTTACCCGGCACAAGGACAATGGCGTTGGATTTCAGCGTAATGTCTGCCCGTCTCGTCTCGTGTGATGTCATTCGACGTATCTACCAAATTAGGTATCTAAAAAAAGTTTGTTGTCTGTTTTCTATAACGATCTTTTTGTTTGTTAAATGGGACTTTGATTGCCTACGCTATTTTGAAGTTCACAGAATTGGGCCAAGAATAGAATAACCTTTTAATTTCTATCAATCAATTAACTCAGCCATCGCAGTCATTTAGTATTTAATTTCTTAGCAGTGATATATTCTAGTGGTATAACCGTCGGACTGCCACTGGTCTCGAGTTCGAACCCAAGGCACGCACCCCTGACTTTTCGGATTCATGTGCGTATTGTATAATAATCACTTGCTTAAAAATGGTGAAGGAAAACATCGTGCGGAAACCGGCATGCCTGAGAGATATTTCTCGACGGCATGTGAAGCCAAGTCAGAGGCCCATGGGCGGCATAAACTTTGACACCAGGTTAATCACTAAAGACACGAAAAAAAAGAAGTATTTAACTTAAGATAATTAATTAAAAAATAATAAAAGAAACGTCTATTTTTAAATTCAGATGGTCATTGGGGCGTTTAAAAAAATGGATAACTTATTTATATCATGGCATTTTATCTTTCTTGACCGGTTTTCTAGGTCAACCATATTGTGTTATATTGTTAAGAGGCCCATCACATTTCCACTGCAGGTAAATACCACCCGTAGTCGTAAGACAAATGATATGGAAATATAGGACCATTTCGTCAGTCATTACTGCGGGCCGTAGTTTTCCGGCTGAAAGCGCTTTTCCTTATGAGAAATCTACGAGAGCTTTTATTAAAACGTAATGTTTTAATCATATTGTTTTGTATAAAACAAAACGGAATTTTATTAAAGGAAGTAGCGCTGGAAGACGTGTATGACAAGATGTATGAAGCGAAAGGAGTACTTATGTAAGGATCGTAGCATGTGGCGTTCTACAGTTTCTGCCTACCCTCATGGGAAAAAGGCATGAGTTTATGTACCTATGTATGTAAGTACCGCTGGATATGTGTTTAAATAACACAATTAATAGGTATTATAAATGTGAAGATGGATGTTTGTTACACAATCACGCATAAACTGCTGAATATATTTGGATGAGCATTGTTCATTTCCCTCTGTTAAATCGGTTTATTTTATATACAATGGAAACCTATCTCAAGAGTTTACTATTAATCATCTGAACATTACCAGATTGATAATTGCAAAATATATTGTTAAATAAGACAATCTCTAATATAACCTAACCTTAGATTCGAGCCCAGATATCTTGATCGTGCAATTGTCAATGAAACTGAAACTAAGGCAGCTTAACACTGATATTTTAATCTAAAAAATGACACTAATTTGGAACTTGTAACGGTTTATTAAATTGTGGGCCCCACGATGTATGGGAGATGGTCGATGTCCTTTGGCACACAGGTAGACCATGTCCTGAATTAACACACAGGATACTTTTTATTCGGGTACATGAAGAAGTTCCCCTAGGATGCGAGTGAAACCGCGGGCAACAACTAGTTAACACATAAATATAATCGTTACTCTTGTGGTCCCCCAAATGACCCAGTTTCAAGTTATTGTCTGTCTTGTGGACCAATCCCGGGATTTCAAGGACCAAGTTGTATTACTTTTAGATCAACGAATATATTTAATTTAAATATTAATACGTATTTTGTATATACGTTTGGTTTTTATCTTAGATTTGTATTATATTAGTTTAGACGAATAATTATAGTACTTAAAAAAAAAGAATATTTAGGTACTTGGGAGCTAGTATGCTTCTTTAGTCTTAGCACCGTCTAAGAGCAAGTATAGTGAATGAAAGTCTGAACCGTTTGACATGTGAATCATTCGAATAAGTACATAATCGATGAATTCTTGAATGTATAATAAATATTTTAATAATTCAAATATATTAAATAAAATAGTTACAAAAATGAACGAATACATAATAGCATATTATATCATGTAGTTAGGTTCATTGCAGATTTAGTTAAATAATAACAGTTTCTATAAATAGTTCCACCTCCAGAGATTTTTGTCGTGACATGTGACGTAGCAGTCGTAAATCTGTTAGTTCTGATAAGATCAGTAAAACCGTTACTACAGTTAATAAAGCATACACCATTACCGTTCTATTTTAAAAATCGAAAGCAGTACAAGATTTTGTAGAGTTGGAAGTTGATTCCTTTGAAATTAGCCGAAACCTAAATCAATTAAAATAATATTAGTTACTTCGTTGGTCTAGTGGCTGGTCTAACCTTAGGATATCGGCATTGCCCAGTAACTGGGTTGCGGAGATCTGATGGCAGTCGCTCCGTGTAAAATACTGGTATTCAGCCGCATCTGGTTAGACTGGAAGCTGACCCCAACATTGTTGGGGAAAGGCTAGGCAGAACTCGTTGGTCTAGTGATGGCAAGCGCGACTGCTGATCGTGAGGTCCTGGGTTCGATCCCCAAGTCGCGCAAAGTGTTACTGGGTTTTTCTGTATGGAATTCCTCGGTAGAAGCCTGGAGTTTGGATTTGTGCCCGGTTGATGGCAATAAGCTCGCCCCCTATTACATGGGACTTTCACATAATGGCGAAATGAGGGTGTTACTATACACCTCTGCCCAACCCTTCCGGGAATACAGGCGTAATGATATGTTGTTGGTGTGGTTGATGTTATGTACCATGTGGGAAGATAAGTCTCATGAGACTAAGGTTATCTCTATTTTGGGATGCACTAAAAATAGCAGATTAATAAAGGTTTTTTTTTATTTGTATTGTTTCAGTACCTAATAATAAGGATTATTATTAGTTGCCTGAGGGATATTTCTCGACGGCATGTGAAGCCAAGTCAGAGGCCCATGGGTGGCATAAACTCTGACACCAGGTTACTCACTAACCATACGAAAAGAAGAATAAGACTTAATAATTTTGACAACTTTTCGCGCCTAGTACCTAACGCGGATTCAGTAAACCGTAATGTATGAATACGGCGACTTTCTGCGTCGATACAGCACTTCAAGGACACACGACTGCAGCGTCTCAAGGTCAATTAACAAAGTACGATGATTATATCGAAGCTAACGTTAAACGTGTGATCGTAGCAATATGTGGTAGCAACGTTTATATTTGAATCGATCGAAGTAGAATCGCGACTATCGGCCGATTCAAAAACTGATCTCAATCCAAAATCTCTGCTTTGATGTAGATTTTTGACAGAAATTCAAAGTCTGCCTCGTTGGTCTAGTGGTGGTAAGCGTGACTACTGATCGTGAGGTCCTGGGTTCGATCCCCAGGTCGTGCAGTGTTATTGGGTTTTTCCGTGTGGAATTCTTCAGTAGCAGCACGGAGTTTGGATTTTTGCCCGGTTGATGACATAGGCTCGCCCCCTATTACATGGGACTTAAACATAACGGCAAAAGTGTTACTATACACATCTGCCCAACCATTCGGGAAATACAGTCGTGATGTTATGTGTTCAATAGAACTGGATAATGTTAAACTCTACATCAATCCAGAGATTTTGTATTAAGATCGCGGTTATTTGTTTCTGCTGTATGAAAAGAGAGCGACAGAGATTTGGTAAGGAATTTGGGTCCGCTTTTAAATGATTAACTGCATTGCGAACTGGTGGAATCTATAAAAACAACGTCTAAAAGCGGTTACATCACGTTATATCTGCACCCTATTTGCGAGTTTATCAGGTCTGGATCGCTACATAAAAGTGGATTGGTCCTATTATACAGTCACAGTCCGGCAAAAAGGACCCTCTTGGCTAAAGTATCACCACAACTGGATCGCTAAAAACCGTTGAGTGTATTGGACAACATTGTCACAGTCTGATGAAAAAAAACCGCATTAACACGTAATTGCAATTAGAAGAAAAAAGCTTTTTTACAATTATTTATTTAGAATTAGGGATGTTTTCCACTAAACGGCTCGCATCGCACCGGTTCGGAAAGGATACGAACGGATGCGGCGACAGCCGATCACGTCTGGCAGGATGTCGACTCATACGATCGGCTCTGTACCGTCACTTGCGAACGTATCCGTTTCAGCGCCTAGTCAAATAGTTTCATTCCTACCGTGTTTACAGCCGAAAGGATCCGATCGGATATGACGACAGGCGAACGGAGCCTTACGCGGGTCGCCGCATACTTTCGTCTACGATTGCGTGTCGCGGAAGACGCCCGCGGTCAGGCTGCTGTGCGCGGCTTGGTAATATAGATTTTAAATACTGTATACACGATTTAATATCGTTTACAGATTGTAAAATCCGTTCCGAGCCGATGCGATGCGAGCCGTTTGGTGGAAATTATCCTTTAAAATACGAATTATATTATGTAAACTGAAATTATTAGCACCCTCTTTACTAGAGTATCAGAACTGGATCGCTATAAAACGATGATTGCATTGGACCTAATAGTCACAGTCAGATTAAAAAAAGTACGTAACAGCAATTAGAAAAAAAAAGCTTTTTAAAAATGGTCGGATTAACGCCTTTATTTACAACTAGCGACCCGCCCCGGCTTCGCACGGGTACAATGTAGATACTAATGTGGGGTACATATAAACCTTCCTCTTGAATCACTCTATCTATTGCTGAAAGCTGCATTAAAATCCGTTGCGTAGTTTAAAAGATCTAAACGTACAGACAGCGGGAGCGACTTTGTTTTATACTATGTAAAGATTAAAATACGAACTGTATGTAAACTGAGATTATTAATTTCTTATATTAAAAGTAGGTATATTTCAATAGCTGAATAAAAGCTTTGAAATAGACTGTTTTCTTTTATGTCTTTACAAAAGCTTTAGTGAGCACCGCGGTACTTCATTTGGATGCGCTTCCCTCAATGGAAAGTCCATTGAGGTAGGTTTTGAGTGTCAGCCCGGTCTTTTATAGGAATGTGAGGCATGTGCAATGTGCATGCCTAATATAAGCGTGTAGGTATGCATCCGTCCCGTGTTGTACGCGGAAATATATATATACCTAAGTTTAATTCATGAATACATAATTTAAAGATAAAGAAAGATAAAGATATATTTATTTTGTAAAACATGAGTACAATATTAAGGTCTTATATGTTTGTAATTAGGTAGCTACATGTTTTGCCATATATGGCGTACAAAATTAGTCTCACTAGGCAGACAAAACAAAAAAATAGAATTTAAAATAGAATGTAAAATTTAAACAATATAAAAAAATTTAAATACAAAGAATTCCAAAAATAAAATTAAATCATGCCAACATCTAAACAAGACCAGAATACAAATTAAATCATAATGCCAAAGGTTGAGTTACATTACACAAATAGGAGACACACAAAAATCAAAACGCACTATCAGATTTCTAAAGGAAAATGTCATTCAAAAATTCATCCACGCTGTAATAGCATTTCTCAATTAATAACCCCTGAAGGGAGTTTTTAAATTTATTTATAGGCATAGATTTAATAAGGTCAGGAATTTTATCATAAATATTTGGAGCATTACCGAAGAAACTCTTCTTCAATAATGCAGTTTTGCATTTATACTGACATAATAAGTTTTCATATTGGGCACGGATTGGTGTTCTCCTAACTGATGAAAATTTTCTAAATAAATGTTGATTCGCTCTTACAAATATTGCAGTTTCCAATATGTACAAAGATGGCAACGTTAGTATTTTAAATTTTTTAAAGTAAGAAACGCAGCTATCCGTCGTTCTTAGACCATACATTGATCGTATACATCTTTTCTGCATCCTGAATATGAGTTCCCTATTTGTTGATTGTCCCCAAAAAACAATACCATATCTCAGAATAGATGCGACCAATCCATGATAAGCTGTTAATAAAGTATCACTATTGACTTTCTTGGATAATTGGAACAACAAATTTGCAGAGACGTTTGCAGATTTCCTCTGAGTGAGGTTTCCAGGTGAGTTTACTGTCAATAATTATACCCAAGAATTTTGCATTTGTAACTTCTTCTACTGTACAGTTATTATAGGCAATGTTGATTGGTGGATTCTTACGGCGCTGGTGGTTAAAGTTCCGAACTGCCCCGTTGGTTTAGTGGTGGCAAGCGCGACGGCTGATCGTGAGGTCCTGGGTTCGATCCCCAGGTTGGGCAAAGTGTTATTGGGTTTTTTCGAGTTGAATTCCTCAGTAGCAGCCCGGATTTGTACTTTGTTGATGGCAATAGTCTTGCCCTCTATTACTAGGGACTTATACATAACGGCGAAATGAGGGTGTTTCTATAGACCTCTGCCCAAGCCTTCGGGGAATACAGGCGTGATGTTATGCTACGTTAAGTTCCAAAATGTCAATACAAAACAGATGATTTCATGAAAAATAATGTGGAGACTAGTGATAATAAAAGTGTCGGAAACAAAGGCAATCAAATAAATAATGTTCCTTTGCCGTCTAGCGAAATAGCGACGTCAACACGCTTAGCACGACAGCCGTATGGTTTGTTAAAAAAATTATTGCTGGTTGAAACCGCACGAGATCCAAGTAAAATACTTCAGTTAAGTAGAGTTAAGGAATTACTTACAAATTGCGAACGCTCATTGAAGTTTAATACTAAACTTAGCGTGAAGTTCACCTAGTTCTTTTTTCAAACCTCAATGAAAAATAGGGGTGTTTATATTCACCAGTGGATGAAGACGAAAAAAGTTCGTTACTACAGAATTTTGATTAAGATGGAATGAGTGACAGACGTCGTAGACAACGGGGTTACACAAAAGTAAAACGTCATAAGTACTATAAAAAATAGAGGATTTACAAGCTACACATAGTACATAATGCAGATTCTAGTGGAAGCCGTAATGAGGAAAGGTCAAACACAATGCCTTACTCGTCAATTAGAGGATTAACGGCATAACCAACATACGGCAGCAGACAAAAGGGCAACGAGAAATTATATATCGCGTTCGCACTCTTTTGTCATAATGCAGCAACCCCAGGTGTTCAACCAGGACCGGATTTTTTTTGCTTGCAGTCAAACAATTAAATGTGGCTTTGTAGTTCAACTGAATAGCGGATCCAGGGCGGACATGTCTGTGCAAACACATAAAACACATAATGAAAGGTATACCTTTTATCCGGCGAGCCCTGTGTGCAAACGCCGGCGTCCGTGGCGGTAAGCCCCCGGTGGTGTAGTGTCGAGTGTAAGGGTGTTGGAAGCGCCAAGGAGGGCTCCTGGCCGCGAGGGGCCGGCGTTGCTGCGCGTAGCGAGCGATGGGCGCGCGTGTACCTCGGGGTCGGTTTGCCGGCGGAGTGGGCCGCGCTGTGACAGCCGGCGAGGGTGCGCGCGCCTGCACCACGGCGCATGCGTCCTCGTACGCCGCAAGCGATTAAACTAAATACACCAACACGCAGCGCCACTACATGTGCTATACTGGCGCGCTGCCGCCTTACCTACATATCGAGGTGAGCATTATACCTATTTTATTATAATCTTCGGTTTTGACCTATATTATTTTCTTACTTATTGTATTATAAACTTGTATATCGTTACACGTTTAGTAGTATGAATTGAACGAGGGTTTCAATCAAAGTTGTACCTATTCCTAGTGTCGAGATAATATCAACAAAAGCTTTGACATCCATGAAAACGTTTTTGTGATTGAAAGATTTTTCAACAATGTGACTTTTTTTAATAATTTTTCTTTTTCTATTACATTTCCAGTAGGTACCTATAGTTTGTGAAAATATACCTACAAATGAAGGGTGCAATTGTTTTTGATATAGATAGTGTCGTTATTAGTATCAGCTGTTTGTACAGGTTATCGGTGGGTTGTATCGATTGGCGGCACTTTCACCGCTGGGCGCGAACAGTAAGATTCTATGTTTTGGCGCGGCTCCAGCAATGGCGGACACCCACCCTGTTACGTACACGCCATTTTCGCGTAACAATTATTACTTACTTAGCCAACTAAACTAGAATAAAGTATGTTAAGGATTATAAAAATATGAAGACTGAATAAAGCGATGTATAAATAGTTCAAAACAGAAGTGTATCCGTCATGGCTCATATAACATGTGATGTTCCTTTTGTCGTGTTTCTAGGAGCGGCACAACAATGTCTGTTTATATCATTCATGTTTAATTATATTAAATTCTTCTTCTTCTCTCGTGTCGGCACGAGGTATACACACATCAAAAAAGTTTGCGATCACTAGCATAAGCCGATATAATTTTTTAAATTGGACTTTAACAAGAAAAATTCTTTGTTGTGTTTTCTTTAAATAGAAATACCCAGTTTGAAATTAAAAAATAAAACTATTTCATATTTTTTATAAAAAAAATTGAGTAATTAATCATAATGTAATTGTAACAGAAATTTGATAGAAAGAAAAAGACTGTTTAACCAAACTTAAACAACAATTTATTAATAAAAGGTTTATATTCAATATAATATAACTCCTCCCCTGGCTCGAATACATGCGAAGATCCTCCTGGGCATCCTGAGAATCAAGTTATCCAGCATTTCTTGGGGTAACCTGTCCCATTCTTGAATAGCGGCTTCCCTGAGCTCTGGCACTGTCTGGGGACGTGGCTGACGGTTCCAAACACCTCGCTTAAGAGCATCCCACGCGTGCTCTATTGGGTTTAAGTCAGGCGAGCCAGCAAGCCAGTCTAACCTTGTGATGTCGTACTCTCGGAGAGCAGCATTGACTCGTTGAGCTCGATGGGCGGGCGCATTATCATCGACCAGTACAAATTGGTGCCCATGGTTTACTCGGAATGGTCTGACAATTCCATCAATAGCAACTGCTCTGTACATGTCTGCTGTCATGAAGCCTCGATACGGGATCAAAGGCGTTCTAGCTCCAATCATAATACCACCCCAAAATGACACCGATTTCCCGTCTTGCTGAACTGTTCCAGTGGCAGTTCTTTGCCTTTCACGGTCTCCTGGTTCTCTCCAGACACGGACACGTCGGTTATCTAGATGAGTACTGATTCGCAATTCGTCAACGAAGAGACAGTTTTGCCAAATGTTTTCTTCCTCATTTTGCCGAAGCCTAGCCCATTGTAATCTCCGTCTTTGACGTTGCCGGGAATTCAGAGGAGCTCGCCAAGACCTCCGTGCTCGTAATCCAGCTTGGTGCAAGCAATTCCGAATGGTCTGAGTGCTAACTTTTAAGCCCGGAGGCGGCCTGAACTTCTGCTTTTATTTTAGTGGCGTTGATTGTTGGGTTACGGGCTGCCAGCAATCTAATATAGCGCTTTTGGGCAGCAGTCAAAACAGTTGGGTGACCACTGCGGGGTCGGTCAGCTAAATTACCCATCCCGTGGTACCTCTGCAACGTAGTCACGACACAGGATTGGGATATAGCAACTCTGCGTGCTATTTCTCTCGTGGTGTATCCTTCTTCCCTCAAAGTTACTATTCTTGCTCGTAAAACTTCTGAATATCCTCTTGGCATTTTTCAATCACAACTTTCCGCGAAATCTATTTTAAATCCGTTAAAATTGACTAAATCAGATTTCTGAATGAGCGTAAGCTAGGACTGAAAGCCTTTTTATATGGAAAAACAATTGAACTGTTTTATTGTTTTATATTCTAAATTTATATTTTTAAATAAAGAATCTAAAAAGAAGAAGAAATCATAATATAATCTATCTTAACAAAAAAAAAGACGATTTTTCAAAGTGATCGCAAACTTTTTTTGATGTGTGTATGAGAATAACTCATACCGTGGTGAAAAGATTAGCGACTCAGTAAAGATTAGTTAGTTGGTCGCGGGGCTGTCGGCCCAGGGTGCGCCGCACAGTGGTCTGGAAATCGAGCTCCATACTCATAGAAACTTAAAGTAAAGAATTAAAACAAAAAAAATTGTAATGGCTCTGGTATACCTCCCTTTACATATTATTAACGTATGGATGGTACAAGACACAATACGCGTGAGAAAAAAAAGATTTGTGTTTTTTTTGTATGGGAGAAAACACTAAAAGTACGTTTTTTCGAAACTTAATGGAACTGTTACGCTGGTGCTCACACGAGCTATAGTCCCATACACGGCGATCAAGATGACATACAATTCATGTACCTTTAGGTACCGCTTCGCACGTAGCAAATTTTTGAAATTTTTAATTTTCGAAATGTGAGTTTTCAAATCTTTGCCGTGGTTAAATGACGTTGCCGATCGATTTACTTATATTATAGTTAGATTTAGCCTGCTAATGACCTTTATGATGACAATAATTAAAAAAGATATTGATTGTATAGGTTTTTGTTTTAATTTCATTCCAAGAACTAACTCATTTGTTAATCACCGTGATTATGGTTAAGATATGTATACTATATGTTATATAGTATAACCTTCCTCGATAAATAGACTATCCAACACAAATAGAATTTTTCAATTCCAACCAGTACCTAGTTCCTGAGATTAGCGCGTTCAAACAAACAAACAAACTCTTTATGATATTAGTATAGATTGAATTGAATTTTATTATATTAAATTCAGAAGTAACGTCAGTGTACTGTACCTCTAGCATAGAATCAAAAATAATAGGTAGGTACTGTTCCTAGAACGAGATTGAAAATTACGAAAACTTTAGCTCGCTAAACTCAACCTCCACCCGCAAGAAAGAGACAAATACACTAGCCTGCAAAAATAAGTATCACACTTTTAAAATTTCAATTTTTTCTAAACTATAGAAGTTAGAGATTTAAAATAAAAAACGTTTTATAGCAATTTTTATCTGCTTTCTTTGAAACTATAGTAACAAAGTTAAACTTTTTTTTGAGCCCTTTTTGTTTCGAAAATATATCTTGTGTACTTAAAAAGTTATTGCAATTTTAAAAGTGTGATACTTATTTTTGCAGGCCAGTGTAGATATGTTATTCTGTTTATAGAGCTCACCTTCCGTTTTCGTAATTTGTAAACGCGTACAGGGGTATCTACTGGTTTCTTTTTGTATGGGAGTTGCGGTTTAAATGATGAGTACCTGGATGACCGAGCTCAGCTCGGTTTTTTTTTGGTAAATCTTGTTTTTTGGATAGAAAAAAAAAGAATTAAATGGTCTAAAAAGAAGAAAATAAACTTTAAATTAAATCGATCCCATCAATTTATTACATTATACAACTAATTTATTAAAACAATATAAAAGTTTGTCGCGAGAAATACAATTTTATGAAGTACATAGGTACATTTTTTCTTAGAATTACTACTCTTTACATTTATTAGTTATTGTACATACATATTGCATTCTTATTTATTTAGTATCTCCCGACAAGCTTTTATAATATTTAAATAAATTAGTTGTATAATGTAATAAATTGATGGGATAGATTTAATTTAAAGTTTATTTTCTTCTTTTTAGACCATTTAAATAAAAGCTTGTTTTTAAAAATGTTTTTTGTACTATTCATTTATTTGTTTTTTAGTCGGTATATCATGTTGAAATTTAGAACGGTCTTTCATAATTGAACGCGTATACAACCTTTCATGTCTGTACTGCTAACCATTGAGGAGTTCTCTAGTCAGGACCCAATCCTGAGTGCAGCAACCATGTCACGGTAAAACTTAAAACCGGTTATCATAATAAAACGCGTACACAAAATTTCGTGTCTGGGCTGCTAGACATTGAGGAGTTTCCTAGTCAGGACCCAACCCTGAGAGCAGCACCCATGTCACGGTAAAACGTAAAACCGGCTATCATAATAAAACGCGTACACAAAATTTCGTGTCTGTGCTGCTAAACATTGAGGAGTTCCCTAGTCAGGACCCAACCCTGAGAGCAGCAACCATGTCACGGTAAAACTTAAAACCGGCTATCATAGTAAAACGCGTACACAAAATTTCGTGTCTGTGCTGCTAAACATTGAGGAGTTCCCTAGTTAGGACCCAACCCTGAGTGCAGAAACCATGTCACGGCAAAACTTAAAACCAGCTATCACAATAAAATGCGTACCCAAAATTCGTGTCTGTGCTGCTAACCATTGAAGAGTTCCCTAGTCAGGACCAAACCCTGAGTGCAGCAACCATGTCACGGTATAACTTAAAACCGGCTATCATAATACAATGCGTACACAACATTTCGTGTCTGTGCTGTTGAGCGTTGAAGAGTACCTTTATCTGGAGCTAATCCTGGATGTCGATTCAGGTCATGCTTACCAAAAAAATGTATTGTCATCGGAAATGAACCAACATTTTTAAATTCAACTCCTTAGGATAAGAGGAAGTGATTCAAAATTCAGTTGCAAGATTTCAACCGAACATACATACATACAAACATTGCAAGTTAAATAAAAGCGTATAAAAAGAAAAATAAATTATAAAAGCTTGTAAAAAAAAAGAAGGAACTTAAAAAAAGGGAAAAAAATAACCAGCAGGACTTGAACCAGGGTTTTCCGGGTTTCGTAACCGCCCGATTTCCCACCTGAGCCATTATAACATTGAAAACAGTGGCGAAATTTACTTTCGTATTCTAATGATATTGTAGCAGCTTTTCATTGCCTAAAAACACGGATAAAACGACATTTTTTTTAAATGAAACCTAGCTAGATCGATTTATTGCCCCCGAAACCCCCTGCATACTAAATTTCATGAAAATCGTTGGAGCCGTTTCCGAGATTCAGATTATATATATACAAGAATTGCTCGTTTAAAGGTATAAGATAAGATGTAGTTGTTGCGTTTATGTAGCAACATTAAGATTTTAATATAATCATGCCGTATGGCAACGCTTTTTTATCTCTGCATTAAGTAAAGCTAAGATGTGGAAATAGTGCTCCTCTACAACGGAGACGTCTTCTTTATCTTGCTCATTCAAGCCTAAAATTTTTAAATTATATTTTTCATATTCGGAAAATAATTCTAAAGCACGGGTTTTTTTTACTAATAGCGCTTCGCTTGAAGAATTTGCTACATTTTCATCATTGCACACAAAGTTAAAAAGTCTGGTTAAATTACCTTTAGTATATCCTCTAGCCGAAACCAATTCCGACAGCTCCATTTTCTAGTAATTTTTTACAATATATCGCTAGAACACAGTAGAAACGGCGATTGCTAATGCTCTACGTGAATTACACAACTATTACTAAAAAATGTCACTGTTCTTGACAATTATTATAACGTAAACTTGTCTTGACGCCTTTTGATTTATTTATTTCTAGAATCCAACGAGAAACTGGAAAGGTCGGTAGGCAGGCGACTTCGCGAAGTATAATTGTTATAGAGGCCGTACATTGGCCGACATACGCCGACAACGCGTTAGGTAGCTTCGACTGGTCGCCGACACCGAACGCCGCGCTTTTTATATTTTGGCCGACACTGGCCGACACACTTCGCCGACACGCCGACACGAAATTGCGCGAACTACCGCCTTGAACTACACTGCCGCCTTGAACTACCTACTTAGTAGGTACTTTGGCAGGCTCTTTATGCCGAAACGCTGTCTTTCTTCTTAGATCGTGAAGAATATCTGGCCAGCATCCCCGAAGTATGCGTCCGCGTCGATACCGTAGCCGCACTTTCGCCGACGCGAAATTGCGCGCTCGCCGACACTGCCGCCTTCAACCACCTACTCTTTACGCCGAAACGCTGTCCCTCTTCTTAGATCGCGAAGAATTGTATTTCACACGTCCCACGTTGGATTCTTACTTCTCGAAGGACCAATGTTGCGCTGGTTGTTGCATATTAAACGATATTTGGATGTACAAAATAAAATAATGAAAAATCTTGAGAGCGATTTAATCGTGAGATCACAGTTTAGGAACCAAGTGAGTTGCCATACGGCAAATCTTTTTACATGAAAACTTAGTGTTGCTACATACAAAAAACGTTGCCATACGGCATGATTATATTAAAATCTTAATGTTGCTACATAAACCCAACAGTAGTGACAAAAATTTAAAGAAGTATGCTTAGGTGGTTTGGTCATGTTAAGAGAATGAGTGAACGGCGATTAACAAAAGGAATTTATAAGGCGGATGGCAATGGAAACGCCGGTAGAGGACGTCCTAGAAGGACATACATCGATGTTATTGGTGACGTTCTTCAGAAAGGGCAGGTGCGTAGTACTCTCAACCGGCGGGCGTGTATGACAAGATGTATGAATGTGGATGAAGCGAAAGGAGTATGTGAGGGTCGTAGCATATGGCGATCTATAGTTTCTGCCTACCCCCCATGGGAAAAAGGCGTGAGTTTATGTATGTATGTAGTCTGAGAGTCTGATAGCCAAATGGCGCATAACTTATGTCTTATTACCTACTGTAATTATTAATTGAATAAACATACTAATTTTACCTTAAAAATACCACAAGGAATAAAATAAGAGCAAAATTAAAGGAAAGTTTACATGATTTACATAATATCCTTAAGTGAGTCGGTAAGGTTATTCAACGGGGGCTTTCGTTAGTCACCCTTAGGCAAACGAGACAGGCTACAAATAGGTTAGTGTCTAGTTATGAACATACATGTGTTTTTCCCATGTTTTTCAGCTTTCAAAGTAATAAGTACACCTATACTAATATTATAAAGAGGAATGATTTGTATTTTTGTATGTAACGAATAAACTTAATGGTGCGACTAGACCTGACGAACGCGCCGCGACTGCGCCGCACGCGAGCGGCGCGCGGAGCTTTGTACGAACATGAAATGCACGCGCACAGCTCGCGAGCTGCTCGCGAACGGTTCGCGCGCTGCGCGCGAGCGGCGCATTCGCGGCGCGTTCGGCAGGTCTGGACTCACCATAAAACCTACTGGACCGATTTCAAAAATTCTTTTGTCGTTAGTAAGCTACATTATCACTGAGTAACATAGGCTATATTTATTACTGGAATAAAACTTCTTACGCGGGCGGAGCCATGAGGACACAGCTAGTGTGGTTATATTTTGAAATACAATAAATGTATAATGGCAAACATTTTCAAACGCTACTCAATTTTAAGTTGCCGTTAAGTCTCGTGCTGTCACTAAACGGCTACTAAATATTTGGCCATGAGTCATTTATTTTAGAACTACTTGTGCCCGTGGCTGCGCCCCGCATAAATGGTTTTTACATAGTCTTCTTCTTCTTCCTGCCCTTATCCCACACTAGGTGGGTTCGGCACAACATGTATTTCATAAATCCATGTTGTTAGAGGTTTTGGCTTATTGTTTTATGACCGGCCGCCTGCCTGACATCAACTCTCCTTGGGAAGTTTTAAATGGTTTTGGCATAGTGTAGGTACATTATACATTTTGTTTTTTTCATGAGGATAGGAAGAAACTACAGAACGCCGCGTGTTACGTCGTTTTGCTTTTTCATGCATCTTGTCATAATAGGTACGCCTATTCATAATTGTCATCATATACCAGTCTATAAACGTCCACTGCTGAACATGGGCCTCCCAAATGACAGCTACAATGAATGGTCAGAGGGTGGACATCAACGTTCATTTTCCAACTCATAACACACATGCCTGCCGTTCAGTGTTCGGGTATACTTTGAGCTAAGCACACGCGTTGAGAATGGCACCAGTATTATTGAAAAATCAAAAGATCGGTATAGAAATTGCCGCGATCGCGCTACACACGCAGCAACGTAGCAGGTCGGCAGGGCTGATCTAGGGACCAAGGATGGTCACGCGCCCATGCTGCCCTGCCACAGGGCCAATCTAGGAAATTGCCCCTGCTTGCCTATACACATTACAATCAAGGAGGCAATCTAGGGTCCTCACCACCTCATCGCCCTAGATTGGCCCTGCCGCAGGCGCGTGAGTGACCGGCTTAAATTTTCATCAGGAGACAAAACACAAACTACGACACGTATTCGAAATTCAAACCACGCGGCCCGTAGAGTGCTTTATTATAAATTATAACAGAGGTTTTAATGTACCTACGTTACAAGATGCTTTAAAACACTTAAAAGTTAACAATCTTTCGATACATACAGACATAATTATTCCTAAAGATATGATCATACGATCATATCTTTAGGAATAATTATGTTCCTATAACGGCTATAACCATGTAACTGTGATACACTAGTCGAAATTTATCCTAAGTGTTTACGCGTACGCTACGGCGTATCTGCATTGCTACAAACCTCGGTGAAATCTTTAAAATAGTGTTCGTTTTTTAAAATTATTTTATTAAAAGAGAATAAAAATAATAATAACTAGAGTTATAGTGCTCTTTATTATAACATTAAAAGATACTTCTATAGGTAATTTAAGTGTAAAAGATTAAACTTTTACTTAATTTTATATTAATTAGTTAAGTACAAATGGTTTTGCGTAGCTGCTTTATGTGGTGACATTTTTTTTTTGTCGCGGTATTATCTGCCTTCTTGTCTGTCACACTTTCATACGGTTTGAGATTTCAGAGATTATTGCTATGCGCAAAATACTTTGATAAAACTTCAATAGTGCCACACCTGCGTACCTTTAGATTGCCAAAAGGGTCAAATACAGAATGATATTATGGCAGATGACCTTGCTCTAACGGGAAGGGTACGAAATCGCTACGGGGCTGACACCTGGCTAGTTTTTTTAAACTTATAGCCGCAAAACACAATGTTTGAATGATGAATTACTAGGTACCTACCTTTTTTTTATCGTTGGAAAATCCTCATGGATGTCCCTCGCCCGGCGAAGGCGAGGGTGTCTGCCGGACTCATACCAGCTAAAAACCAACGGTATCCCTCCTTCTGACCTAAGGCCGGGGTCACGGGATTCGCTATTGCATGCACCGCAACCTCGGCAGGTCTCGGTCCACCAGCTTTTTCTGGTGGACCTCTACAGTGGTGGGGCAATTTCTCCCCTGCCCCACTACCTTCTGAGAGGCGCGCGCGGAACACGGCGCGCCACCCTCCCTGGGCCTGTTACTGGTCGAGCGGCGGGTCCCCTAACCCGCCGCCCGCAGGCCACTCACTAGGGTGGCCGGAGATCGTCACGCGCCCTCCGGCGCCCGGTGCGTCTAGCGCGAGAAAGGAGAGAGGAACTGGCCTCCCTCTCCCTCTCCGCTACCTCCTTGGTGACCATCACTTCCTCGCAATAGGAAGCGACAGCCTCCCACGCACTCTCGCTCCCCACCATGGATAGAACCGCGGCCGGAAGCGAGAGGGCACCACTCACTGCCGCAACCAGGTCACGGCGCTGCGCAGTCCACTCAGTGGTGACATCCGGGCGTCTGCTCCCGGCCTATACGACACAGGCACTTCCCGAAACAGCCATGTCCCGAGAGTACCTGCGTCAGCCGGAAGCTGGGGGCGCCGGGACGCCTCTCCAGCCACTCCTCCCTCACGGGTCTTACCGCCGCTGTTGCGGTGTACCCCACTAGGTACCTACCTACTTTAATTCTTTTTGATGGACCTTAGACCTGTATTGTTGAAGCCGTTCATATCTATCCAGCGTGAACAGAATACAGAAGTCGTTTTTATTAAACGATTTTAATTAGCTTCACTTCGTATAGGTATTTGTTTGTTTGATTCAAATCTTGCGGCAGATTTTTCAACTACTTCTGCTTAACCGATTCTCCTGAAACTTTGCACACAAATTCAGTTCCCATGACAATAAAACATTATAATAATTTCAACCTTCAATTCACAACTCCTGATGCTGCAGGGGTGCAGCAAGATAAAACCGTTAACCATAAACATTTTTATGGAATTATTTTGTCATGAACTTGGCGTACACTACTTCAATATTTGTGCCTTAATAAGTGCGATAGATGATGCAATATTATCTGTTGTCATAACCACATGACATTTTATAATTAGTAAATTATTGTTTAGTTTGATGTCGGCATCGCCCAATAAATGGGTTGCGGAGAAGGGATGGCAGTCACTCCGTGTAAAATATTCAGCCGCATCTGGTTAGACCGGAAGCTGATCGTTAGGAAAAGGCTAGACCGAACAGGTTGATGTAAGTACGTGGGTTGCCCGACTAGTTTTGGACTCAACCTGAGCACTTAATTCATGAGCTGTTCACGCGACAATGTCGCGGGCTGAACTTCGGTTGGTTGAGTCCGAAATTAGTCAGGCAACCCCGGTCATATGCCCGTGAGTAAAGACGTAGATAGACAGATAACATGTTTTATTCATACACTTTAGGAATAGGTAGCGAAAAGGGTGTGTCAGGATCGTAGCAAGTGGAAATCTATATTCTCTGCCTAACCCAATAGGAAACAGGCGTGATTGTATGTATGTATGGGAATAGTAAAAATACAATCTAATTGTCGAATAAATAAGGATACAATGATATTTTCCAGACAACCTGTGGGCTGGATAGGAAAGATGCAAAAAATCAAAATTTTTCCTTGTTCTAAATATTTTCGTTCACGAAAGTTATTCTATCAAAGTAGTGTTTGACGACACGTTTAGTGCAGTTGCTGAGCGATCGGCTTCTGCGCTACGGGTCGTGGGTTCGATTCCCGCATGGAACAAATATTTGCATGGCCTACAGATAGTTGTTCCGGGTCTGGATGTTTGTGCGTGTGAAGATTTGTGTTTGTAAACGCACCCACTATACAGGAGAAATCCTAGTGTGGGGCAACGTTTTTTTATAAAAAAGCGTATTTTTTTATAAATGAGTAAGTTTGGATGTGTGCCGTAAAAAGTAGGAGTATCTTGGATTAACAACGTTAGATATAGTACTTTTTATCCTGGAAAAATAATGGAGCTTCCACTCTCGCGGGGATTCTTGCGAGAACACTTGACTACCCCTGAGACTGCGAGTGTGGACAACTGTTCGCCCGTCTCGTTCTCGCCTGTTCTCGGCCCGTTGTTAGTTTTTGTGCCTGCTTCAAAGTTTCCCACAACACATGTGAGACCACATACGAATGTGGATAACGTTCTTGTCTCGCGAGAAGTGTTGAGTTATCTCACCGAGACTACTCGCCAACAGTCTGGTCTGGAGGGGCTTTAAGCATATCACGCGTGCAAAGCGTGTTTCCCGTGTGGGGACGGGTTAGAATATCTTCCTCACCGTACGCTGGGAATAGACGCGTGTTGTAACATTCAACAAAACCCAGCACGCTTGGTGGTAGGATCTATACGGTCCGCTTGGCTAGCCCACCCTCACATTAAAGTCAAGCCAAGCAGTTTACTGTGTTCCGTCGTGTGTATGTGAAAGCCAGAGGGGTAAAGGGGAATCCCTCTATATCTCTGTTCCTTGGATTCGTGTCCTCCATACTAGACCCTGTCTGCGCTTTCCATCAGGTGAGACTAGGGCCAAACGCGACCAAGTTAAGAATAAAAAAAGGCGGCATCTTAAGTACTAAAAAGTTATTCTAGTCGATAACATTTGATCGCTGGCAAGTATCTTCTGTTTATGAAGCTTTTAATGTATCGCCTTACTTGTTTGAGCTTGATACCATTAGCCTACTTGTCACGAAACTTGAATATCAACAGCATAATAACACTTAACTACCTCGTTGGTTTATTGGTGGTAAGCGTGACTGCTGATCGCGATGTCGGGCAAAGTGTTATTGGGCTTTTTCTTATGGAATTCCTCAGTAGCAGCCCGGAGTTTGGATTAGTGCCCGGTTGATGGCAATAGGCTCGCCCCCTATTACATTGGACTTAAATATAACGGTGAAATGAGGGTGTTACTAAACACCTCTGCCTAACCCCTCGGGGAATACAGGTGTGATGTTATATTGTGATAACGCTTAGGTAAAGATCTTCACTGTATTATCAAAACGGAAACCATAAACACAATAGCACCGAGTATTTTAGCAGCAATGGAGTCGTATGTGTTCGCTGCGGCTAGTGGCATCAGGTCAAGGACACTGCACAAATCCGCAGTCTCCTTTGTGACGCATACATAACCCCAGTTTAGCTCCCCTATCGTAATGTCCGATTTTGAACAATGGGTGTTTTTTGAATTTCGAGTGTCCGTTAAGTTTTTAATTTGTGGGAATGGTATGGGAGAACATCAATTCTGCACGATTGCACAATGTAAGTGCATGAGTTTTTCGTAATGATAATAAAATCCCGCTCTGATCGTGTTCGCAATACAGATATTTGGTTGTTATTTTATTTTATTATCATATAATTGTGCTGATTTCAGTAATTATGGTGATTGATTATTATTAAACTTTTGTTTGTGGTCTATAGTTGCACGACGTCAATTAACAACCGCACTGATCATATGATTTGCAAGGTTAAGCTGCGCTTGCCGCGGTCAGTCCGTGGATGGGTGACCGTGGAGCACGTTAAGCACTTGGTCTCAGGTGTCATAAAAATACCTGTGACAGTCGTTACGGGAAATCAGAAGCAAGAAAATCTGACAACTGGTCGAACCTTAGGATATCGGCATTGCCGAGTAACTGGGTTGCGGAGGTCTAATGGCAGTCCCTCCGTGTAAAATACTGGTATTCAGCCGCATCTGGTTAGACTGGAAGCTGACCCTAACATAGTTGGGAAAAGGCTAGGCAGAACATACTGACTAGCTGCCTTGCTAATTTGAGTAATTATGGAGATTGATTATTAAACTTTTGTTTGTGGTCTATACTTACACGATGTGTTATCCTCGTTGAAATAGTTCACCCCATGTATTCGTTCGGATGTCAAAGAGGATTATCAAATTAAAGTCCACTGTCTATTAGTATACTACACTTGCTAACGTAAAGTTATAGGTCGATTCTAGGCAAAATCAAGACATCACAGCTCTGAAAGTTATTAAACTTCCGCGATTTGTACTCATTATAGAATATAAATATCGTGTCTAGATCGCTACCTCACAGCACTCACCTCCTAAAGTAAATAAATAGATAATTTCGATTATTGTGGCGGGGTTTATACGTAGCTTATGATTATAGTTCTAGGATGCAGTTCGTAAAATTGCAGAATGTATAGTTAGTATTTTAGTTATCGATATTTTGCACGTATAAGTAAAAACAACTATGAGTGTCTATGTAGTACACACACATATCTACGGTTGTTCGTAGAAGACATTAAATTGTTTGTAAAAATTTATAATTATGTCTGTGGTAGGTATTTTGTGATAGTAATATTACATAATTACTTTCAGATCATTATCTTAAGGGTTTAGTAATATCTGTGAGTGCCTACGTAACATGCTACGTAATAGGCTACGATTCTTCGTAGCCGATGTGTGAAGTTTATTAGACTGTAGATTACATAATATTTCGGCAGTAGATAGATATATTTAACACTTGATTCTCGTAGCACAGTTACGACGACGCTGTTACTACGAAAAATAACCTACGCAATACATAGTTTTATTTTTTTCGCTCACTACGCCGTAGCAAACTCAGAAAACAGGTGTATACTGTAATATTGTACCTGAACTGCGTATTATATCACGATCCGTTAATTAATTGGTATTTAGAGAAAATTGGTGCTTAGGTAACCTATCAATATGGGCAGTAGTACGTGGGCTGAAAATTACATCTCTATTACTGGCTACTATGGAAATTGGAGCCAAATGAAATCACTTGGGCGTGCTGAATACAAAATCGATGGTAGAAAATAATTTCTGAGATATTCTTCGAAGTAGCAAATTGTTATTGAGCTGGAAGGTTCCGAGAATATATCACGTAAAGAGGACCGTGCCGGCGTGGTTCTTTGAAAATCTGCTTCTGAAATATTTGCAAAGAAGAGACGAGAGCCGCCATTAAAAAAAAAGTATGTATGTATTTTTGGTCTCCTGTTTTAATTTTTACCCGACTGCCAAGGAGGGGTTATGTTTTTCGCGCGTATCTTGTATGTATGTTTGTAAATTTCTTTATTACCTCGTATCTTTCAAACGGCTGGATGGATTTCGACAGTTAAGGTATCGTTACATTCGTCTTAAAAACTCAAATGTCCTTAGAAACGTGTTTGAAAAAAAAATGGCGGATTTGTTGTATACTTTGTTGTCGTGTTACTTCTGTATTTCCTTGTGCGATTCGAGACTAAATAACTTTTCTTTCTTTCTTTTTATTAAACGGTTTTAATTAGCTTCACTTCATATATTTGTTTGATTCAAATCTTGCGACAGATTTTTCAATTATTTCTGCTTAACCGATTCTTTTGAAACTTCGCACAGAAATTCAATTCCCATGACAATACAACATCATAATAATTTCAACCTTCAATCTTCAAGTCTTGATGCTGCAGGGCAGGGGTACTACAAAATAAAACCGTTTAACTAAAACTTCTTTTTTTAAGGCATTTTATTCTTGATCTCTTTCTGTAGGTACTTACGTATGGTATAGATAGAGAAATTGTCGTTGTACTTCTTAATAATCTTTTGAGTAGAACCAGTAGGGTGGCTAACAGCGTGTAATTCGTAATCCAAGCGTGCGTGGTAATCATAGATTTATCTCCCTTGCAGAAACGTTTGTAGAAGCGGTATAGATACCTAGGTAAGTAGTGGATATCTACGTCCTGATAACAAATGATTTTCTATACTAAGGGTTACGGGATCGATCCCTACACGGAACAAATATTTGTATGAACTTCTTCTTCTTCTTTTCGTGTGGTTAGTGACTATCCTGGTGTCAGAGATGGGCCTCTAACTTGGCTTCACATGCCGTCGAGAAGTATCTTTCAGGCATGCCGGTTTCCTCACGATGTTTTCCTTCACCGTTTTTAAGCAAGTGATAATAAAATTATACAATACGCATATGAATCCGAAAAGTCATAGGTGCGTGCCTTAGGTTCGAACTTGAGACCTATGACTTGGCAGTCCGACGGTCACACCACTAGGCTATCACTGCTGTTTTGTATGAACTACAAGTCTTGGTGTAGATGTGAGATTTATGTCTGTAAACTGAACTCAAGAATGACAATAAACGGTAGGCACATTTAAAAAAAAACTAGTTTCATCTTCCCTACAATTACTTTTCAAAAGAAGGAAACACATTTCCGGACTGTTGGGCGTTTGAAAAACGTGAAAAAAGAAACAAAGAAATTCATTTGGGACTTGCTTGAAGCTTCGCTGGGTTTTTTTGCTCGTCGGTCTATTTCTGGAACCCTAATTACTATGTTAAGCAGAATAATTAGACTTTTGGCATTAATTCGTTCATCCCAACCATTTCAAAGAAATAGGGCAAACTTTTCAACAGTAAATAAGCAAAAAAAATGGCTGCAGACTTTCTTGAACGTTGCCCAAATTTTGTAAGTTAGTCGGGCTTATTTTACTCGTACTTGTTTTTCTGTCTGTGTTTTTTTAACCGTTACGGCTTAAGTTTAATGATAGGTCTTCGCTGCGCTTCAACTAGATACCGCCGACGTACCTACTAGTAAATGCGGAAATTATTCGGCGTACTCGATTCATTCTCGTTGCAACCAATGTGTGACGTTATCGTGCCGCGTGCTCAATGGGGAAGGCAACGCAAAACGAAAGCAGATGGCAGCACCTCCATACTTAGTTATTTGAACCAATCAGAACCATCATATTCATATGAGCAATAACTTCAAATATATTGCAACTAATAAGATCGCACTGGAACAATCGAAAGTGGCGCCATTAGTTCCACAGTTGCCTTCCCCATTAAGAGGAAACGGGGGCTGCAAAATATTAATAATTTGAATAGATTTTTAAGCAATCTATTTCCGTCCCACCCCTCCCGCAAACCTTCCCAAGTGAGCGCGAAAGAGGACATCATCTGCATCTCGGACTGATTTCTCCTGTGCAATATTAGCGAAATCGTACGTTCGTATTTCCCTGTTTCCTTCTACAAATCTGGACCGATCTTAATATTTTTTCTGTAATAATTGAAGAAAGACTTTGGTTATGTCCGTATGTTTTTCTTTTTTTTATATTCGTCAAACTTGTTTGCCAGATGTCTGAAAATGGTGGTAAAACCGGTCGATTTTTGTTAAATTTAAACGTTTCTTGTTCTTTTAATAATAAATTTATTGACAAAAACATAACATAGGGACATAGTGGTGGTAGATATATGTCATATGGTAAAAAATATTTGCTCTAGTGACATTATCCAAGGAGGAAACTGCGGAATACGTTTGTGTGGAATAAATGCCGACAGCATTTCCTCTTAAATTGCTCATAATGTAAAGTAAAATCTCGGTTTGCGTAGTGAAACTGAGTAAAAACCATACTACAAATGTCGATATAAAGTGGTTGGATTCAAGGAGCTATTGTTCTTAGGTACAGCAGTATCTAGTTGGAGCGCAATGGAGACCAATCATTAATCTAATGTTACTACTTTATGATTCCTGATTCCATAAACTTTTTGGACTGATTACAATGCTGATCTACCCAACCCAGTGGCGTATCGTAGTGGGGGCGGCAGGGGCGGCCCGCCCCGTGCGGCACTTTTTAGGGGGCGGCATAGTTTAACAATAAATAATAAAAATCTTTTTTATTTAAAATCTAACCTGTACAATGCAAAATAATGATGACTGTTCTTGCCGAAAAGTTCTCTATAATTAATGTATGTAATGTATAGTATACATTAAATTAAATTGAAATACCTAAATAAGAGGGCGGCAAAATTTTCTTCCGCCCCGGGCAGGCGACACCCACGCTACGCCACTGACCCAACCGTCCATCTACCACCATTCAGAATTTTCATAGATAGGCAAGAATCAATTTTGGTAGATAACCCTTAATGAGCGAGCATTTAGGTCACCCCGATGTTAGTCATTCAGTAGATAAAGAACCCTTAGGTTGGGTTTTTTTATGAGTCAGAACTTTGCAATTTAGAGTAGTATGCGCGAGTCAACTCGCACGAGGTAACAGATAATTATGTCATTCGCAGGGTACGAGTAATCAATCTCACCTGCGTACGGTGTTGATGGTACAAAAGGCCAATTCTGTTAACATTAAACTTTTTAACAAAAAAAAAACCGACTTCAAATTGTCTATCTCCGAAGTGCTTCATCAGATCTTCACCAAATTTAAATGGAACCACTTCGAAAGAATACTCTTTCAAACAAAAAAAGAATCATTAAAATCGATTCACAATTAGCAAAGATATCGAGGAACAAACATAAAAATAAAAAAAAACAATCAATAGTCGAATTGAGAACCTCCTCCTTTTTTGGAAGTCGGTTAAAAAATGTTTAAAATCTCAATCGAACCGCAACTGAAACACGACCGTTCGACGGTAATATTTAAAAGAAAAACAATCAAGCAGCCAGACCTCGGGCGTTTCGATTGCAGTTTTAAACAATTCTTTTAGTACAATAATTGGCCTCAAGTCTCCATAGTAACCGACTCGTTACCGCACCGGCGCGGTGTGAGAAGAATGACTGCACAGAGTAGAACGGCGGTTTTGTTCGATATTGTGATGTTCTCTTACACATTTTGAGTACCTATCGCAATGCCGGCTGCAGGCTGCATAAAAAATTAAACATACCATTACGCACTTTACATAGTTTCAACTAATTTCAATAGTAGATAGCATTTGCTTTGGACTACAAACAGTGGGTGCCATTTGCCAACAAGGTTGCTGTCACTATACTACTCTATGGTTGCTGTTGGCAGTGTTTGCATTTCAGCTCAACTCGTAAGCTAGCTAGCTGGGAACACTCGTAAATCGTAATTGATCGGCGAGTTACAAACGTTAAATCATACAAGCAAACTGTAAAATGGCGAGCTTAAAGGTTCGTTTTTATTTATCCATACGTGGCTCTTTTGTCGTTTACACGGCTAAGATGGCTGGTACAAAATATTGCGGAATGTAGATGTCGCTCAGAGAATTACCTCTTGTCATTAAAATTCTCGACTATACAGTTTATATAGGTAATATTATGGGAGATAAGAAAAAGGACTTTTGACTAAAAAATCTTTGATCTTGAATTTTTGTCAATCTCTCAGATAAGAGTTATCAGCAAGTGGTGAAACAGGTCCTTAGGTATGCTAGCACACTGAAGTTGAAAATTGCCATTAACTGGGTCTTCTGGGAATGATTGGGTATTGGCGTTGCTTATAAGGAAACGTTTTACCGGTCCAAGAGGCCTGATCTTATAGTTGCAGGTGGATTTTTGTTATTTTTACTTCTGATGTTGCAGTTATAGGAACACATACCTATTATAAGATAATAACCATCATAATAATAAAATATCAACGCGTTTAATGTCTACTGCTGCATAGAACTCCTATTGATGTTATTCTACAAAATTTTGTAGGAGTACCTACAAAATTTTGTAGAAAATATAAAATTAAAGGTCTGAACACGTTTGGAATCGACTGTGCGGAACATAGCCCACTTAAGTACCTACTTAGGTTACCTAGGCTTGTCTCGTAGGTTATAACTTACTTTAGCCTTTGCTGAAAGTACTTGAGGAATGTAATAAACCTGGAGGCTTACGTAATACTGGCGAATAACTTTAACCAGAGCAGTAAAATATAGTAAATATTTTAAAAAATCAAGATTTTTTTATGTAAATGCGACACTTTGAACGTTAAGTGAGATAGAATATAAAATTGTGCGGAAATATGGTGGAGGAGTGAGACTTTTAGACGATGCCTATGTTTAGAGGTTTATTAGGATTTCTCCTGTAACAAAACATAAATCTCACGTAGACACTATGAACTGGAAGAACAGCGTTGTAGGTCGTACAAATAAATATTGAAATATTGAACCCGCGACCAGTAAGTAGTATCGAAAGCCAAGCACCCAGCCATTGCGCCGTCAATATCGTAAGAAAAAATAAGTATAGGTTTCTGCATACCTTGGTATTCATTTTACCGTTCAGGGTTTCTGAACGGAGAACCTGCCAACGCCAGTGTTCGCCAGGTTCACTACAATTTTGGATGATTATTGTTTACTTTTAACGGGCTGCAGCTAGTTATAATTGATTAATACTACGTGTAACCGCAGTTAGGCCTTTTACCGTTACATAGGCCTAAATAAACCGTGAAGAGTCATCACATATTTAAATAATCTGAGTTCAAAAGTTAAATGCACTTAACGCTGGGCGTTGTTTGAAGTATTAGAATACATAATATTATTGTTTTTGTTTTTTTTTACAGATGGAGTATCTATTTAAACTGAGAATGAGAAGAACGACACGAAGCTAAATGGATTGGTCATTACTTAATTAGTACCTATACTTCACATAGGTTAAGTTTTAGCAAATCCGTAAAAATTAAAAGTCGAAATCAAACTAAATGACGCTTTTTCTGCTACACATCAAGGGTAAGTAAACAAAATAGGTAGTTATTAGTTTTAAACCCACCCGATAAAAAATGTTGATACGACGGCGATTGCCGATCAACGCCAACAATCCATCGCATAGCTGCCTACTGTGATGGTCTTGATGAATCCCTTCCTTCCATCTTATTGCAGTTATGGTATTATCACCATGAGAAAATAATTGAGCTAAAATGCTTGTAGTCAGAGCAACGAAAAATTAAAATCATAAACGCGCATGCGGCCTCTAACGCGCGTGACAGCAGGTGAAAATGACAGCAGAATTACATTGATTGACGGCAGGACAGTGACAGTTGACAGTTTCTTGCTTGAATCTTGTCAGTTATTGTTAGTGGAATAAAGAACTGTAAAATATTTTTAAAATAACTATGTAAATATCATAATCTACAAGTTTAATTGATCATATAAAATTTTAAGCCGTACGTAAAATCCACATTTGGACGCTTTGAGGTGTCATTATGTACGTAATGACGTTTTATCAAAAAAATTGAGGTGTCGGCATCAGATGTCAGACTCGAATTCTTGATGTAATTAAGCATAACATGCCTTTTGATGATAATTTGTTTTGTGTGCAGAACAACTGAAGAATCTGAGGATGTCCAGGTTTCGCTTTGGACGACAACACGATGGATATCGTCTAGTATCGAATGACGATAGCGGCTTTTCCGATGCACAGTTTGAAGGACCACCGCCAAAAATACCATGGAAAGCAATATCTCTAGCGGCGTTCTTATTTGTTGTGGGTACAGCACTACTTATTGTAGGAAGTTTGATTGTGACTGGACACATAGACACTAAGTATTCTGACCGTTTATGGCCTATGATAGTTTTAGGCTGTATAATGTTCTTACCAGGGGCATACCATATAAGGATAGCATATTATGCCTATAAGGAGTATCCTGGTTACAGTTTTGCTGACATTCCAGAGTTTGAATAGAGTGTAGTCTGTATTTTTATTTAAAAAAAATATTGTGTTCACTAGATCTGTTTGTTACTGTTTAGAAGTTGTTTTCTATGTAGTATATTATTGTTATTTTATGAAATGCAAAATAGCCAGTAAATAGTACTGTATAAGTATTAAGCCTTCAACACACCAAACGCAGGTTGTGAGCAGTATGTTCCATCAGTGGGCCAGTGCGAGTTGTGTACAAGAAACTATTATGGAACATGCCACATTGAATGTGACAATATGCCTGCCGATGACCTGCATTCAGTATGCTGAAGGCTTGAAAGTTTTTACTTTCAGCCTTAAATGCTAAATGTTCTAGAAAGTTAAATTGTACGAGTCTACTTTCACTGTAGACACACCCACAGGAAGTCTGGAAGTTTTAGATCGCAGGCTTGCCGTATGCTGCCCGTGAAAGTTGTAACAACTTGCACAATTTAACATGCTAGTCAATTTAGGCCCGATTTTACCAATGTCAGATCGCATTTATCCAAGGAATAAGTTAGACGTTTTGACAGATTTTCTGCTGTCAAAACATCTTATTCCTTGGATAAATGCTATCGGACATTGGTAAAATTGGCCCTTAGCAGTTTAGATTATATTGCAAGATTATCGTTATATATTTAATGTCAATATTTTACTAATACCAGGTTCACACAATTCGATTCTAGTTGATCAACTGCCAAATCCCATGCAATTTGAACCATCTGAACAGACTTTCAATCAAATTGAAAAAAAAAATGTTTCAAAAAGTCCAAGATAAGATTTTAGTTGATCAACTAAAATCGAACCATGTGAACCCGCTATAAGCTAATGTATACATCTTTTAATCTATGTATCAATGTGACTTTGTATCAAATAAGGCAAGTAGCTTCCCTACTTGTACCGTGTTTCATGTGTTCAACTTTACAAATACATAAACATTACATAACAACAGTTATTTTATTTAGGTGTACATACAAACAATAAAACCACAAATTCATTTAGGCATAGTTTTAATGACAGTGATCATAATTTTAATAAATAGATTGATAAAGTCACTTTTACAACTTGTAGAGATTTTTAAAGAAAATCAATTGATTTTCAATGATTAGTTAATACTTCCATCCTATCTAAATTGCACATGTTTACCTATTAGCTCTCTTACCTTTCCTAGTTTGTGGTGTGAAGCTAGTCTGAGGGAGAGGTACAGAGTGACCTGTCTTTTTTAAGTGTTCAAACAGTTTATTCTTTGAAGGGAAGTCTGTTTGGCATACTGCACATCTAAGATTTAATGCTGTGCTCGAGTCTTCTGTTTCACTTGTTTTAGTTCTGACTGGTTTTCTATCTACCGTCTTCTTTGGTTTGATATTCCTCTGTGTCTTGGGTAATGCAGGCCTATCTTTTGGCAAATTTGTTTCACCCAATGCATCATCAGTGGGTGTAGTACTAGACACTTCATACAAATTCTCTGTTGAAGTCTGTGATTGGGAACCTTTCTTTAAATTAGCTTCTTTCTTAGCTTGTATCTGACTCTTTAGCATGTTGAATTTCTTTGCCTTTCTACTGCGTGATGGTCCTTCTATTTCATTAAAACTCATCTCATCATGACTATCATTGCCTTCACTTTCTGGCATTGGTATGAACTTCTTTTTGTTTTTCTTCTTTTTCTGACTCTTGGGTAAAGCCTGAAAATTAAAAGAATAAACTAATTAATATAAAAACATGTTTGATTAAATATTTTTAGTTAGTGTAAATAATATGCAACAGTTGCAACAATCAAGTAAATTGGGACCTATATATTCTTTCCTTTGTGAGAGTTTATTTACCTGTACTTTATCAGAATCATCACTGGGAGTGTCTCTAAAATCATTATCTTCATTGTCTTCAATTTCTGAAGTTGAATTTCCCATATGTTCTCCTTCTTCCTTACTCTGACCATTTACTTTATCACCTTCAACCTTTTCTTCCTTCACCAGAACATCATTAACATCAACTTCTCCATCATCATTCTCTGATATATCAATGTCATCATCTAACGTCATATTCGCTACGTTTTCTTTGTGTTTCTTACTGTTCTCGTGGTTTTCAAATGATTTGATATTTTTAAACAATTTGTTGCAAGCTGAGCAGTAAAGATTTCTGATTGCTGATTTGGATTTTGTAGCTGATTTTGCTGTCGCCTTAGAAGCTTCACTTGCCTGTAATTGATAAGTATGCAATTTAATATATGCGAGTTGTAACTATGAGCATAAAATTACTATTATAAGTAAATAACTATATACAATATATATACAACAAAATGATTGGAAATAACAATACAAAAGCAGGGAGTGTCAGGGATATACTGACTTATTCATGTTTACAATGCCCTACCCACCTACGCCACCGCGGGCGTAAGCTGAAAGCGTTGGTTTGAGCATACCTTTAGTTCCCACTCCCAGTTGTATAGTGATACTTGTTATGGATTCTGTCAATAGTGAAACCATAACCTTCACGTGACTTCAGTTTTTACCCCTGGGCCACATTGTCACCCGAACATTTGGGGCATATTGTCGTGATAACGCGAACGTTCGTCGAATCCCCCCAAATAAATGCGATGTGACGTATTGCTTGACCAGCAGGCGTAGCATGTTCACTATTTGACCACACTATGGTGCTCATCCTATGCCTGCAGACAACAGGACTACCCAAACATTCGTCGGATCCCACCAATGTGGCTCAACATTACAATTAATATAAATATTTATATATTCAATCGAGTGTGAGTTCCAGTAGTGAGCGTAGTAAAAGACTAAGAAAGAGGGTAGACAGATTTGTCTCCTCTTAATAATTATTTTATTTTAAGTTTTCATCCACCCGCATTCTCCAGTTTACCCGCGATCATGGCGCTTGCAACAGCGTCGAAATATCGGGAACTCAAATCAAACTATAATCACGGAAGTTATCCCGTAAGTGAATGTTTAAGTGTAATATAAAAATGTTTAGGTTGATTTTTCTAATACTTTGACAACAAAACAATTGAAATTAGATTGCGGGTGAGAATTAATAATTTGATAAAAAGAAAATGCCCAAGAAGGTTGCTTTGTTATTCTTACCTCTTCAGTCTTAGAACTTTCTTCATTACTACTTTCCATTCCCCCTTCACTGATAGTGTCATCATCAGAGGACAGACCAAACTCTTCTGCTAGAAGAGACTCAATCTCACTCAATTTCTTTTGATAATCCTCACTCTGTAAGAAAGAACTTTCGCCTTCTTTTTTCTTAGCTTCTTCTATTTCTTTTTGCCGCTGTATTATCCTTTCTCTTCTTACTTGTTCAGCCTGAATAAAATATATAGGAATTAATAATAATTGTCCCAAATAAATTTCAATAGTGGTGAAATAAACATCCCAAAAAATATTTAAATAATTGTGATCTGAAATAAATATCAATAGTGGTGAAATATACATCCCAATAAAATATTTAAATAATGGTGGTACCAAATAAATTTCAATAGTGGTGAAATAAACATCCCAAAAAATTGTTTAAATAATGGTGGTACCAAATAAATTCCAATAGTGGTGAAATAAACATCCCAAAAAATATTTTAATAATTGTGATCTGAAATAAATTTCAATAGTGATGAAATAAACATCCCAAAAACTTGTTTAAATAATGGTGGTACCAAATAAATTCCAATAGTGGTGAAATAAATATCACAGAAAGATATTTAATTAACTGTCTAAAAACATTTAGACTCCAATTTATTATGTTTATTACTATCATTACAGCTTTTTTTAACCTGAGGTCAGCATTGTACGGGTCATTTTGTAATCAGGCTCTACCCAATTATGCTAATCTAAGGGTGACATTGGGAAATTATAGGACATTGTTTGAATCATTTTTATCAATGGAAAATCATGGGATACCAAGAATATACCTTTCTTTTATTTTCTTCAGCTTTCTCCTGCAACAGTTTAGTGTGTTCTATAACCCTCTTATCCTTCCTCCGGACAAAGCTTACAAGCCTCCTGATCTCCTCATTCCTCTCTTTGCGAGCTTTTTGTCTAATCTTATTGTTTTCTTTTTCCATGAGCTTTATTACTCTCCTGTTATCACCCTGCGAGATCTCATACTGATCTAGCCATACGTAACCTGAAAATTCACAATTTGGGTATGAAATATTGCATTTAGCTACTGTGGATAAATGATACATACTATCTTAAGGTCCAGCTACACGTTCAATCTTATTTGCACAAGTAAGCGTGGCAAAATGGTATACCACATAGTACCATTGACACTAACAATACAATTTGCGCAATGTTTCACAACTTGTTTGTGCATGCAAGTTGGTGCTTAGATTTTTCTAAGGTTTTTATCTTTGCTTAATGCAAGACTTCACATAGATATTTGTTTTTGTTATAGTTTATGAATACTGCAATATGCAATATTTGACTAGAAATAATGAAACTTGAAACACACTACTAAATCTCTAACAACAATTGTAAAATTGGGGTATTGAAAACTATTTGAGAAAAGAGTTACTTTTGTTAGTTGAAAATGACATCCAATAAGCATAGAACTCATGTACTTCTTCATATGGAGTAGTGGAGTTGCCAAATTTAGGTATTTTAGAAACTTCTTCTGGGTCATCGAGGAAATCGGATTCTTCTGATGCCAATTTAGAGAAAACCTGTAAATAAAAAGCAAGTTTACATATCTATTCACAGAAAATATCAAATCAGCTCGATTTATAACAGAAAGATTGAATTTACCTCATTGTATATTCCATAGAATCCTTGAGGGTCATCGGCAAAGCCTTTGTAACAGGACGGACTAAAGTAAGGGTAGACATCAAGACTGTCATCATTATAAGAACTACCGGCTCCACGTAGTAGCTGCTCTCTGTGATTGTCATACCTAAAAATATAGTATGAATTGAAGCCATCACATATTTATGAATGTCATGTATTGAAAATTCATTGTAATGCCATAATCTATAACTAGGACTACTGTAGATTTTATCTAGAACTTACCAAGCTCTCTCTTGAGGATCAGAAAGTACCTCATATGCATTCTGCACAAGCTGAAACTGTTCTTTCGCCTCTATCAAATTCTCCAAGTTTTTGTCGGGATGCCATTGCAACGCAAGGCGCCGGTAAGCCTTCTTTATTTCAGAGGCGGACGCTTCTTTCGGCAAACACAATACTTCGTAATGGCACTTCATTTTATGTTCATTCTACGCGCACTTTCACAATATTTCACAGCCTCTTAAAATATTAACCTGAACTATTAAAATCCTTAATTCCAATGGAATGAAGCGGAAAAATTACAATTAACGTTTCCACTTGACTAGCGAACTAAAGAAGGAACTTTGCACATATATTCATATGGTTTTTACAGAAAAATAATATCGATCTATTTTGAAGATTTTAGCGAAAGAGACACGACGTCCATGCTTCTTTCGGGTTTGTTTTTTTCTGAATAGTGTTGTCATCGTTGATAAAAGAATAAAATAAGGCTGTCATTTGTCGTGCTTATCATTATTATGTCATTTTTGCAAAACTTTTATTACTAGACTAATCCTTATCAATATTCTGATATTGTAAATGTTTTTGCAATGTATTTGACATTTTGAGAAATTCTGTAGTTTTTCGACTCCATAATAATTCTTGTGTTCTGGGTCATGCAGGGCTAACATGTTCAGCGTGACATAATCTTCTCGTCGCATTATTTCGTGCCTAAAAGAAATAAGCCATACATTATCTCGTCTCGGCTCGAGATAATGGGACAACAAAATTATGGGTTGATGGTGTCTCATCTCAGAGCAATCACGGTTATATTTATGGCAACATTATTTATTGCAATCATGTCAACAAAGACGTCAATGTGGTGTCAATGTCAAAATTAGTTACGTCAAAGCTACGTTTCGTTTTTACTTGGGTTTTACAGATTACATTTTTAATTATTCACATTTCTATTATAGTTATTCTATTATTCGAAATTGTAGTAGCTTTAGTTCTCTCTGAACAATTATATACAGTGGCGTCCGTTCATTACGACTTCGCTTATAAAAATCAGCCGCTTATAGCGACTTAAAAACACCCCTTAGTTAGGTTTTCTTATCTGGTATTTACTGACGCTTTTATCGATGTCCGTTTAGTACGACCAACTTTGTTGTCGTTATAAGCGGACTCCACTGTTTTATAAAGACCCACTAATTTTGTTATACATGGGATATAAAACTCTGCAAAAAGAGAGTGTGTAGTTAAGGTGTAAGGCGATCGTCATTGTGGATACTTTTTATTTTTTCTTATACGTATAAGCACGGTGTAGGTAACACGAGGGTGAAACTACTATCAAAACGTACCTATCTATCCTACTCTTTGATCATATCATGAACTTAAAAACCTTTCTGGATCTAATTTAATTTTAAACTAGGTACAGACTATAGAAGTTTGGATTGTCTTCTTATTCATTTCATAATTATAGGTACAACGAATGAACGAATGCCACGACGAGGCCACGGCACGGCGCTGCTGCGTGTCCTTGGGGCAGCTCCCGCAGTGATGAGAACCGGGTATTTGCTACCGGTCTGTGTGACATTCTCGAAGTTGCGCCCTGAGAGTATCTGATTCAACCAGAAGGTGACGGTGCCATGGCGCCTCTCCAGCCACACTTCCTTAAGGCCGCTTTCACATTAGGACGTTAGCAGCGCGATAGTAGCGCGGCAGACGCAGATGCCTTCACGTTATAAGAACAGCCGTGCGATAGTGGTGCGGCTGCTGCCCCGCAGTTCAGATCAGTGTGGCGCACTTCATTTTAAAAATGGATTCCGACGGGGAAACATTTTTGCACCTGCTTTTGATAGTTCTCCTTCGGCGCCATCGATGTCGCTCATTGTGTAGTCTATAATCACGCGCGCTTGCAACACTGACTTATCGCCGACAGAGCACGCTTCTGTTAATAATATAAAATTCTGACTGGGTGACGGTCGCCCGTCTGTCGCGCGACTGTCTTCTGCTAAAGTCGCCTAAATGTGAAAGCGGTCTAAAAGGGCCTACCGGCGCTATTGCGGCGCACAATAACTACACGAAAGTAGGTAGATCCTGGGGTAAATCGTTCATGGCAACGTTTACCGAATGTCAGGAGTGCCAAATATAAAAGCCTACAAAAGGACTTGATATTTCAATATTTATTTGGTTTTAGCTTTTTAGTGGAATCTCTTTCTATGGTCCCATAAGAAGTCTAAATGATTAAAACAGTAGATGTATCAAACAATGCTTGTTTAATGTTATTTGTGAAGAACTCATCTTGTAATTAAACTCCTACCGCAATTACTTTAGTTATTATTCTGTCCGCTAGAGAATGCAAATTGGTATTTTAATTTTTCCCCAAAAGGAATAAAGGCCTCTGTAGCTGTGAGCTGTTTTTGTGTAATTATCTTTTTCACAAAATAATGCAGACCTGTGGATAACCGTCACGATGTAATAACGGTCACGACCTCGTGACGTCTGCTGATAATTACAAAGATCGGATTAAGAGCAATAATGTGTCAACCCACAAAAATATTAGTTCTGTGTTAACGCCATGTAGTTACAGTGGTAGGGTTAGCCAACGCTTGAAAAAATGCAAACTGCATTAAGATTTTTTGATAAACGCTCGATTTAATTTACTACAGTTCTGGGTACTTTTTCAAGCGTTGAGTACCTACCTATAGATCTACCACAAGAATTAGCTGACGTTAATACATAATTCATATTTTTGTTGGTTGACACATTATTGCATAACACGGCCCAACTTACCTAGTGACGTCCGATCCTCAGATATCCGCGTAGCACGCCTGCGTTGGACCATAGACGACAAAATTTTCGATGAAGGCCTTTGAAGATTGTGATGCAGCGAGTTGTGCAAAGTGCAAACTACATAGTACAAAATGAGGACAAGATTACGGAACATGTTGATAAACAAGCCGATGACAGTCCACCGGATGGAAAGTGGTTACCGTCACCTACAACACCAAAAGCATTGCCGATGCGTGCGTTGCCAACCTTGTAGACATTGTTGGATAATCATTGCGCCTGTAATTTCACCGGCACTCATTCTCTTCAAACCGGAGCACAGTAACTGCTTGGCGGCAGATATAGGAATGGTGGTAGTACCGTAAAATGGGATGAATAGGGATGCAGGGGTGAATCGGAACGAAACTTTAAAATAGATTTTAACGTTGAAATAATATAGTTTGTTGCTAAAGTTTACTGTATTATAATTGACGATTAGGTGTCCTCGTTGGTAAGAAACTATATTATTTCAACGTTAAAATCCAACGTTAAATCTTGGTTTAGTTTTATATTGTATATATTAGGTTAAAATGTAAATGATAATTGTGTAAATAACTAAATCACTAAGTATATTATAATTTAAAAGTTTCGTCTCGATTCACCCCTGTACCCTGTTCACCCCGTTATATGGTACTTTCTCAGGGGAAAGTTGCCATAACCACCATGCTTGCCATGCAATGGTTGGTGATTACCCAAGCAATGGTTGGTGATTACTGTTTATTGTTATTTAGTACACAGAAGGACGTTGCTTTGCTTCCCCTGACTTATTGGTGTACCTACCGAACACCAACAAAATATGTCATGCTCCGCAGCAGAACCACTTTGACTATATTATGTAAAAATTACAGGATAAAATGTAGATAATGTCTATATTTTTGTTGCTTAATATCAAAAATTGTATATTGTTAGTTTCTTGGAAAATATCAATTCAAAGTGGTCATGCTACAGAGCATACTCTCCAGCACAACCACTTTAAAATAACGGTTATTTCACGCTAAATATGCACAGGTCATAATATAAACAAATGTATATTTATTGTATATCAAGATAACATCCACAATTTTAGATAAATACTTACTTACTGATTTTTAGTAACATGTAAATGTTTTATCGGAATGCGCCTGCCATGAATTTCTTAGCAAACAACAAGATTAATAGATACATTTGCTAAGAAATTCATGGCAGGCGCATTCCGATAAAACATTTACATGTTACTAAAAATCAGTGAGTAAGTATTTATCTAAAATTGTGGATGTTATCTTGATATACAATAAATATACATTTGTTTATATTATGACCCGTGCATATTTAGCGTGAAATAACCGTTATTTTAAAGTGGTTGTGCTGGAGAGTATGCTCTGTAGCATGACCACTTTGAATTGATATTTTCCAAGAAACTAACAATATACAATTTTTGATATTAAGCAACAAAAATATAGACATTATCTACATTTTATCCTGTAATTTTTACATAATATAGTCAAAGTGGTTCTGCTGCGGAGCATGACATAACAAAATAACACGAAAGAAGAAACAGGAATTACTTCTTAATGGCCGCCTTACACGATAACTTTTTTAATTTAATTCGCGTCCTACCATATAACGAACAATGTCATGCTATTGGATGAAAAAAAACTGATTGTGTATGGCCTAAGGACTCGGAATTCGATAAAAAAAACACATAGCTAAAGTAGTTCGGTATATTTTATGAAATTAAATATAAATACATTTTTGTAAAGTACGTAGGTAACACTAATACAAATAAAAACAAAGACATTAAAAAAATGCATTATTGCATAAAAAAACATTTTAGAAATATTCAAACGGGATGTAAAGATTAATAATAACAAAAAGAAAACAATCTACGGATGAATTTATAAATCTGCTATAAATAAGCTGTTTTTCGGTACATTTTCCGATCAATCCGTGAAACTTTGCTTGGTGTTATGGTTAGCTACTACTCTCCTAGACTCCGTTGTCTGTAAAAGGCGGAGTTTTTTTTCTGACTATATTTATAATTTAAGAATAGATAAACATTTTCCATCCCCGCTCCCATTAAAATAACAAAAATGGGGTAATTTTCGGTACATATTTCCCAACAATTCTAAGATTTTAATAAATTGTGAAAACAATACCATTAGTTAGCAGATTTGAATCGATTTGACTTAACGGATGAACCTTAATCGTGTGAAAATAAGTTTGGTTTTCCATCTGTCATTCTGCAGTCGGCCTCGAGAAGCTTGACAGCAGCAATACGCGGTCAAATAGATCCTTCCACGGTTACAAAGATTTGGATTGTCGTAAGTTGAAAGGCTCGATCCTAATGGCGTCTGTAGGGCGTGCGCGTTCCTCTAACGTTTGACCAGAGCCGATATTGCGCGCCCGCGACGCGTGCCTGCAGAACGCCGCGCTCGCGTTGCGGAGACGCGCTAAATAGCTAGATCGGGCCCTGTCTGTAGACAAAAAAACAGGCAGGCACGTAGACAAAAAATAGGCAGGTACGTTGACAAAAACCAGGTAGGCACGTAGACAAAAAACCTGCCTGTAGACAAAAAACCTGCCTGTAGACAAAAAACCTGCCTGTAGACAAAAAACCTGCCTGTAGACAAAAAACCTGCCTGTAGACAAAAAACCTGCCTGTAGACAAAAAACCTACCTGTAGACAAAAAACCTGCCTGTAGACAAAACACCTGCCTGTAGACAAAAAACCTGCCTGTAGACAAAAAAACTTGCCTGTAGAGAAAAAACCTGCCTGTAGACAAAAAAACTTGCCTGTAGAGAAAAAACCTGCCTGTAGACAAAAAAACAGGCAGTGCAGCAGGCACGCGATGCAGGCGCCACGTGCGCGCAACATCGGAGCTGGTCAAACGTTAGAGGAACGCGCACGCCCTATAGACGCCAGTGGGATCGGATCGGGCCCGAAGATGGTACGCTGTCTGTGGGCCGTCCGCACAAAGTAATATGACTGCAGTTATAATAGTATTACCTACGCATTCTGCAAATGCGTCCTTAAACGTCATAAGCACATGGGAAAATAATGACATATACACTGATGATGTACTTAGCCAATTAATTATTTTGGAGGTACTCGTGAAAAGTCGGCTCATGAAAAGCCGGGTGAAAAATGTCAAAGCTGCCACGGTCATCACCTTCGACCTCGTCGCCATATCTAACTCGCAGTCGCCTGAACACAGTTCCACCGTAAAGCCCAATTTATACTCACATACGTTAAGTAGACAAACTCATTGATGGTATATTGGCGAGTTAAGTTCACTACTTGCTGTATTAAGTTCACTATAAATCGGCAACATAACTTGCTACTTAGCTTATGTGTGTGTAAATCAGCCTTAGATGCTTATGACACCAGCCGTCGCGGTAACACCACGAGCGACGAGTACTTTTCATCGTCCGCGCCGCGAATTTCCGGTCCCTGCCCTCGGTGGAAATGTGCAATGGCTTAACGCAACAAACAAGAATGTCATGTGCTAATCCTTAATGGATTGGATGGAAATTCAGCGGCTGATTTAACGTCTCGACGTATTCGCTTAACGTGTACTACAAGGCTAAAATTACTCATGACGTAATTTTCTCTTTGGCTGAATGAACTTCGATTCAGCGAATCGATAATTCTTTCGTTAACACAACGGATTTTTGAATGCATCTATTAAATACTTAAGGATACAAGATGGTCAATTTCAACGTTTGAGCTACTAGTTTCGAGTTCATAAAGACTCCGTCAGTCTGATATATCGAATGTAGGTAATATCCGCTTTTATCTTTCAGGTTGAATATATCTTATAACCAATATTTAACCCCAGTAAATCCTAAGCAAGTATTTATAACAGCACTACGAAATTTTGAAAAGATTATCTTTCAAATTTTATTTATTGATAATTTAATCGACATTAGCCAACATCTAGCGACTGGATTGCCAATCTTCAGTCGCTGAACTTTCCGCTGCTAGGCAAAACGTGACGTAATGTTTAGTCTGGTGTGTTGCGGGTAATTTTAAAAGGCAGGCATCTTCCTTTCGTGTGTGACTAACTTGGTGTCAGAGTTTACGCCGGCCTTGGGCCGCTGACTTGGCTTCACATGCCGTCGAGAAATATCTCTCAGGCATGCCGGTCTCCTCACGATGTTTACCTTCACCGTTTTTAAGCAAGTGATAATTATACAATACGCACATGAATCCGAAAAGTCAGAGGTGCGTGCCTAGGTTTCGAAATAGAGACCTATGACTTAGCAGTCCGACGGTCACACCATTTGGCTATCACTGCTGTTATCATTGCAGGCATAATAATACCAATCTTCCGTTGCATATTTTTGGCATAGTCTGGCGCTACACTTAGGGCTACAGAGAGGGGGGGGGAGGGGGGAACTAACCTGGCTAGACTTCCAAGACATTCTCTGATTCAGGTGGCTTTCGGCTCAGCGATTCTCGGCGCCTTTCAGCGTAATGGTATCGCATCCCTAGTGGAAGAAAGGTGTAGTATAGGTAAAGACAGGTTCAGACGGGTCGAATCGTTTTCAACAAATGACTTGATTAACAAAAGTTATAACGTTTTTGTTGATTCAATTTGATTGAAAATCTGTTCAGATGGTTCAAATCGCATGCGATTTAGCAGCTGATCAACTAGAATCGAATCGTGTGAACCTGGTATAAGTCGGATATATCAACTATACAGGAGAGCAAAAAACGGGTTTAACGTGTCATAGTAATTCTGTTTAAAGTCGATAATTTATATTTTAGACAAAATTCATAGGTACCTATTGTGGTGCGTCCAGACCTGACGAACGCGCCGCGAATGCGCCGCACGCGCGCAAGCTACGCGCCGTACGCGAGCGGCGCAGGTGGTGCGCGCGTGCCGCTCGTGGAAGCTGCCACCAACGTCGTCTGTTTTTCCTTTTAGTTTTTGTCAGTAATAAAATAGCCGATGCTGCAGCAATTATGCTAACGGGAGTCGTATGGTCCGACATCTTCGGAAGCAAATTCACAACTGAGGCTCATAGTTCAAACGCGAAGAAGTTATACTCGTGCGCACGAGTGGCGCGCGAGCCGCGCGCGCGCTGCACGCGCGCCCCACTCGAGCCTTACCAGAGTTGCACTAGAGCGGCGCACCAAACGTACGCTGTAACTGCACGCGAGCAGCACGCGCGCAGTTCGCAAGCGGCTCGCGAGCGGCGCATTCGGCGGGTATGGACGCAGCATTACGTGCGAGCAGTTGTTTTAATACTGATGTTTTGTCTGTTGTAAGTTTGAATTTAGATATATTAGTTAATACCAGTATTTCTCGGCTTAAACAGTTGTTGGCGTTTGGTTTTCTTACAAAATAATTAGCTGTTTGCCATCGGTATTGTTACAATATAAATAGTTACCTAGTATTTTTTTGTTTACTGTCCTTTATTTTGATTTAAGTATATGTATAAGAATTTATGTGTGAAATTTTTTTAATGGCCGGTATTTCTGTATTTAGGTACCTATAATGATTGTATTACTGTTGTTTTTCTAAATAAAAAATAAATAAACATGGAATACTTCACCCACAAATGTGCTATTTAAATGATTTTATACTGAGTAAATAAAAACGTTTGCTTTTGAATCTGTGGGTCAGAAGACTGTCTAGCCTTTTCCCAACTATGTTAGAGCAGCTTCCAGCCTAAGCAGATGCGGCTGAATACCAGTGTTTTACACGGAGCGACTGTCATCAGAACTCCGCAACCCAGTTTATTACCTATTTATTTATTTTTTTATGTAGGACCACTCGCAACTAAAGCTCTCAGAGCTTTGTTTATGCTTAACCGGACTATTCCTGTGGGTGGCCAAAATTAAGGCCCCCAGCCAGGGCTTAAAAACTAGAGTGAATAACGACCGGACACTTAGGGCACCCCCTGCGGGGTTCGAACCTCGGCTTAGTGCGTCGCTATGAGAATTAACAAGGGTCGGGCTGGTCCGCAACCCAGTTAGAGGCTGAATTGTTTTATACGGAACGACTGCCATCAGACCTCCGCAACCCAGTTACTGGCCAATGTCAATATCCTAAGGTTAGACCGGTTGTTAGAATTTCAGATTTCTGACTTCTCGTAACGACTATCATAGGTGTTCATATGATACCCGGGACCGACGGCGACGGTTTAACGTGCTTTCCGAGGCACGGAGGGATTTCGATATTTTATGATCGGTTACCTATCCACGGACATACCGCGGCAAGCGCAGCTTAACCTTGCAAATCGTATGATCCGCGCGGTTGGTAATTAGCCACAAACCCCTGTGAGGATGGACCTTATTAAAATGTATGTGACCTTATTTAAAAAAATACTTTTTGGCATAATTTCACTTGTCTTTTTTCCACTAGTGGTGCGTTGTGTCGAATAAGGGCTTGTACACAAAACTGCGAATCGACGCGATGCGAATTCCCAACGCAGAAAACTGCGACGCAAATTGCTGCGATTCGATTTCGTGCGGCAAGGCGTCTTCCTTCCAAGTTTCGGGTGACCAATCCTCCCTCGACGATCGTCAACCGTATTAAACGTATTTTATACTAGGTAGAATAAATTTGCGTATAAAGATTTGCGCACTGCTGTTACTGATAAGAAGATATAGGAAAAATCAAATACGCGAATCAATTCGTAAGTTCTTGCGATGCGTCGTGCGTGCTCGTACCTATATTTCTACGATACGACGTCGCATCGCAGTTTTGTGTATGGACCCTTACACCGTAGGTTTGATCGGCCATGATAATTTCAGATGTCAGAGTCTCGTATGACGGGAATTTCGTAACAGCCAAGATGGAGAAATTGTTTGTAGGTATCTTGACTTGGCATATGAGATTGTTGACAGTTATTTATAGGATGTTAGTTGACGTGACACGGCAGTCATTGTGCCGACAATTGCTAAGGCCTGCGGTCAAAAAGCAGAAAGCCTCGATCAATATCTGAAAACGCGCGTTGAAGGGGCGTTCGTGCGAACGAGGGCTAACTGTCGCCTAACATAAGAACGCTATTAGAAATAAGATGTTTCTCATGTAAGTGAATGCAATTCTTTTTGAGGAAATAAAGATCTTAAACCATAAAGACTTGTTAGGCAGCTGGCCAAACGCTATACAGAAAACAGTGCACGGGGTGTTGGGTTCCTCTCTGGAGCCCTGACCACCTATACCTTGGATGTTTTTTTTATTTTTAAATGTATATTGCGGGTTTTTTTAGTACCTCTTATTTAAATTCTGGTGAGCGCATGTGCTTATGATGAAATAAGGACTACTTACTTATAATGATTTAAAAACGATTGTAAAATTAACTAAAACCTATTGTAAAACTAACTAAGAACTTACTGTAAAATTAACTAAAATTATAATTAAGTAGGTACCTACTTATAAAATATATAAAATCAATTATTAAATAATGGATACGTATAGTAAAAATAATCTTATTGACGCTCATCAACATTGAATCGAGGACGTGTCCTGCAAATTAATAATAAAAAAATATGAATTAAGTAAGGTTTAGGTAGCGACTACGCCTGCAGCTAACTATACTGGCCTGCAAAAATAAGTATCACACTTTTAAAATTGCCAATAACTTTTTAGGTACACAAGATATATTTTCGAAACAAAAAGGACTCAAAAAGAGTTTAACTTTGTTACTATAGTTTCAAAGAAAGCTGATAAAAATTGCTATAAAAGGTTTTTTTATTTTAAATCTCTAACTTCTATAGTTTAGAAAAAAATGAAATTTTAAAAGTGTGATACTTATTTTTGCAGGCCAGTGTAGGTAGGTATATACCAACTACTGGGTAAAGGAGATTTTTATTTTTCTCTCGCACGAGCGAGATATCTCATGTCCGTGGTGAAATTACCTTTCTACTAAACGAAAGAAGTGCAGTAATTATTATTCCCCTTTTGGGTTATGCAGACGCAACTACACTTACCCCGGTCACTCACATTCGCACGAATACGCAAACCCACAAGTCTGGGACTGACATTCACAATGACGATGCGAACATTTTCCGTACAAAGCGGAAAACATTCGTACATTGTATTTACATTGTATGTATATTCGTACATTTGCGCGCTTAATTTTAACTGATTAATCATAGGAATTAGTCATAAACCGGTATTCTGTATTACTTTAATTTACAATATTAGGTACATATTACATTATTTTTTCATCATTGTTTTTCTTGTCTGTAAATGAATTTTGCGCAAACGATAACTTATAGGTAGTGATTTTGATTTATTTATTCTACAATAATGTTGACTCCTTGAGAATTACAAAATTATTTTTATATGGAATACGGGTCAAGAGCCTCTTCTATTTCCTCTAAATCTACGTCATATCAGTAAAATAAACAACAGTAACAGCGCATTAAAAAATTAAAAACACCATAATCTATACTTCTACCTATATACTAATATTATAAAGAGGAAAGATTTGTATTTTTGTATGTAACGAATAAATTTAAAAACTACTGGGCCGATTTCAAAAATTCTTTTGCCGTTAAAAATCTACATTATCACTGAGTAACAATACATAAGCTATATTTATTACTGGAATAAAACTTCTTACGCGGGCGGAGCCGTGAGTAAACAGCTAGTATCTAATATTTTCTAAAATTATCTTTTTTGCACGTTGATTGCACGTATGTTTTATTGCACGTTAGGATGTTGCACGTAGGTATTCAAAATAAAGGGAACGCAATGAATTAATTGGTAAATTCGTTTAAATCAATATTAAAAGGACTATCTATATTAAATGACAGACTTCACTTTTACCTATGACTACTTATTGACAAATAAGTACGTTCAGTAGGAATCAATTGTACCTAATAAATATAGATTATATTGACCGGGGCCGAAGCAAATATTTATGTATTTTTCCTTCGAAATTAATATTAGGCTCCTTTGTTTTTTTTTACAAGTGTGATGTGAACATTGCAATATTATGCTTAATCGCAAAATAAACTTTTTTGATGACATGCATTCAATGGATGCACTCGCAATGTATAGTATAGTAGTCGCATTTTCTTTGTTACCCGCATAGGAATCATTATGGTGCGTCCAGACCTGACGAACGCGCCGCGAATGCGCCGCTCGCGAGCTGCGCGCGTGCATTTCATGTTCGTACGAAGCTCGCGCACCGTCCGCGCGCCACTAGCGCGCAAGCTACGCGCCGTACGCGAGCGGCGCAGGTGGTGCGCGCGTACCGCTCATGGAACCTGCCACCAACGTCTTCTGTTTTTCCTTTTAGTTTTTGTCAGTAATAAAATAGCCGATGCTGCAGCAATTATGCTAACGGCAGTCGTATGGTCCGACATCTTCGGAAGCAAATTCACAACTGAGGCTCATAGTTCAAATGCGAAAGAAGCTATGTCCGCACGAGCGGCGCGCGAGCCGCGCGCCCCACTCCAGCCTTGCCGGAGTTGCACTAGAGCGGCGCACCAAACGTACGCTGTAACTGCACGCGAGCATCACGCGCGCATTTCGCAAGCGGCTCGCGAGCGGCGCATTCGTCAATTCGTCAGGTCTGGACGCAGCATTAGGCCCTGGCTGGTAAGCAAAGACGAATCTAATGTAAAATTAATTAACGGTTTTTTATAGCACCTTGCCTTTGCCGGCACATTTCTTGTAGTGTCATAGTATGAAACCACATTTGAACTGGTCGCTGTGAATTAAAAGAAAAAGTGTCAAAAGAAAAATAAAAAAGTGTCAAAAGAAAGAAAGAAAAACCGGCCAAGTGCGAGACAGACTCGCGCACGACGGGTTCCGTACCAATATCTATAAAAACGGCACAAAAATAATGTCTGTTGTATGGGAGCCCCCTTTAATATTTATTTTATTCTGTTTTTTAGTATTTGTTGTTATAGCGGCAACATAAATACATCATCTGTGAAAATTTCAACTGTCTACCTATCACGGTTCACAAGATACAGCCTGGTGACAGACGGACGGACAGCGGAGTCTTAGTAATAGGGTCCCGTTTTACCCTTTGGGTACGGAACCCTAAAAAAAGGTTAGATACAGAAAAAACGAGTAACTGTTAAATGGCTTTTAAAACTGGTAACGTATTAAATACAAATGTCGATGGTTACAGCAAACTGATGTTAAATGTTTTAACATCGATTGACGCAACAACACATTCTAACCATAGTAGATTCACTCACATGGTTCTATTTTAATTGATCAACTGCTAAATCGCATATGTTTTGAACCGTCTGAAGTCAACAGATTTTCAATCGAAATGAAGCAACAAAAATCCGATTCAATAATTGTTTGCCACCTTTCAACTTTTAGAGCCAAGCCACATCTGACGGAAGATACGTTGCCGATCTTCCGTCACGTTATTTACTCGAGGAGTTTTAGTAACGCATCTTCGGTCAAAATATGTGTATCTACGGTATGAGATGTTTATTGGAATTATGTGTACCGGCGGAAAATTGGCGCGCCGACGTATCTTCCTTCAGATGTGGCTTGGCCTTTATTGATTCAAGGTCATTTGATGAAAGCGATTCGACCCGTTAAGTAAGTAATTACAGTTCATGAAAGTTTTTTTTTAAACCTTGCCCCTCCCTATGATTTTTCCTGTATCGTGGGTGCGTTTACAGACACACCCGCAACAACCATCTGTAGGCCATACAAATATTTGTAGCGCAGAAGCTAATTGCTCAGCCACTGCACCAAACGTGTCTCTACCACTGATATTCGACCGGTTCTGGGTAGACTGCAGTCGGCTCCAATGTATTTGGGTAAATCTAGGATGATGATAACCTGTGCCTTGGACACCCGTCCTCGTAAATTAAGTAGTTCCTTAGACATATTGTACAAATAAATATAAATATTCCGGAAAAAACAAAAAAATATATGAATACCTGCGAATTCGAAGTCTTCATCGAACGGCACTTTTCTGTAAGAATTCGTAGGCGCTGGCTGTAATATCGGCTCGGACCATTCTTCGTACAAATCCGGACGAGGTCCTAAAGGCGTCTCGGGGCTCATGCGACAGTTGTCCAGTATCCATTTCTGCTCACGAACCGATGGGGATCTGTAAATGGTTGGAGTGTTAAAATTGTAAAAACTAAGTTCAATACTTAGTTTTTATGACTAAACATAACATCACGCCTTGTATTCCCCGAAGCGATCGGCAGAGGTGTTGTAGTACCTACACCATCGTTTCGCCAGTTATGTTAAGTCCCATGTAATAGGGCGCGAGCCTGTTGTCTTTAACCGGGCACAAATCCTGACTCCGAGGTGCTACTGAGAAATTCCTCAAATCAAATTAAATCAAAAGTTTTTATTTCACATAAACCAATAGGTACAGGTGCTTATGAAAAGTCGAATTTAGATGCATGGTTCCAATTAGTCGTTTCCTATGGAGAAGAGCCGGCAAGAAACTCCATGGTTACTCTTTTAAAAATACTATTTTTAACAATTTCAGAGTACAATGATTTAGGATAGTGAGAGAACAATGGAGTCCTGACCACAGACCAATGAGACCACAGAACAAAAATTAACAAACAAAATAATGGAAAAACCAAATAACACTTTGCTCGATCGATCGAACCCAGGACCCCATGCTCAGCAGTCGCGCTGGCGACCACTAGTCCAACAAACTACTATTATTAATTACGTAAATTAAATAAATGTACCTACCCTGCCAAAATGTTATTGTCTAAAAATAATCAGCAAATAACCTAGGGTTACCATGTGACAGGCATTAGCCGCATTTGACAGGCATTTTAAGGTTTAGACAGGCATACGGCCGGCATTACTCTGAGACAGGTATAAAGGTGCATTCATAAAGCCTCTATGAGTGATGCTTAAGTAGGTACGTACGGAGCACACTGTGTAGTCAGCCCCCCTACCAACATTGCTAACTGCCAATCTTTTCACGACACGGCATGAGCTATTCTCTTGCCGACATGAGAAGAGAGAGATCTACAGGCATTTTTCTGTAAAATCAGGCATTTAAAGTACTCTTAGGCAGGCATTCCCCCGTTTTGAAATGATAACCCTATCCGCACCATGCTACACCGCACAGAGAGTAGTCGAAATTATAACCAGCCTAGATATTGTTACATGTAACTACAGAAGCACTTACCTCACGATCTCTGTTGGATTTTCATACTTATAAATAACTTTTGTCTTAGGATCGTAGAAGCCGTCACCGGAGTCATAATGACCGGGAGGTATCTTTTTCGTAGGCTGCTCGGCTGTCATGTATGACTTGCCGGCAGGCATCACGCCTGTGTCGTATTCTTTCGCGAACCTGTACACACAAGGTTATAAATATTATGCTTGTTATGCCATTGTTTGTTCTGTCTAGCTTCTTCCCAACTATGTTGGTGTCAGCTTCCAGTCTAACCAGATGCGGCTGAATACCAGTATTTTACACGGAGCGACTGACTGCTATCAGACCTCCGCAAGCCTGGGCTATGGGCTACTAGGCAATGCCGATATCCTAATGTTAGACCGGTTGTCAAACTTTTGGGCATGTGACTTTACCCATCTACGCACTGACCGCGGCAAGTACAAGCTTAACCTCGCAATTCGTATGATCCGCGCGGTTGGTAATGAGCCACGAGCCCCTCATGGCATTGTAAGATGAAATAATTAACCCACAGCATGCCGATGACGGAATTAGTCATATTAAGTATAACTGAAATCTCTCAGCAATCAGTTTCAGTAGAGAGTTGATAATACCATTTCACTAATAACATTTTTATACACCGTGCTTATTTAGTGACTATTAATTGTTATTATAATTTTTGCTAGCATATTCTCCCTAGAAAATATCCTAGGCACTGTGTGTCTATTGTAACCCGATCATAGACCGAATCCGAATCGAAAAGATCGTAATATAAATACGATTTAAAATGTACAAATTTGCGGCGCGGAAGGCGACCGCGCGTGCGTCGTCTTTCCGCGTACATTTCACGTTAGATTAGATCAATATTAAAACACTAATTTATCAACAATTTATTAAAACTACGATTTACAGAACCAATAGTTAATTAGATCAATGCGTGATTTTACTAACGGATAACTACATCAGCAGGCAATATAGTTCAAGTATTTTTTGAAGCGGGAAATGTGCAGGATTCTTGCTGGTTTCTTTGTTAGTGCAGTTTTCCTTTACGAAAACTGTCAAAATGTTTATGAAAATGGTTCTCTTTTGCTGTCATTTTTTTATAGTTTTCGTAAACGAATACTGCACTATTAAAGAAACCTGCAAGCCTCCTGCACTTTTCCAAATTAAAAAATACCTGATTTATGGCTCATATACACAGAAACAGTTTCTCGAAGCGAGTCTCATGCTATCTCTGTTTTCATCGTAGAGAAAGACAAGAATAGAACGACTCTTGCTTCGAGAAACTATCCTCGTGTAAATCAGCCTTTAGCCAACAGCAAGCTATAGGTAACAAACAGTTCACTAGACCAACAGTTTAAATAACATATAAATGGCTATTGATTACAGCCGAGTAGAGCCACGCGTGATTGTATCGACGTAAACGCATACTCAAGAATGCACGCGCATGAATGCTCGAGCATGGCGGCGGCAGCCAGTTGGCTTCGCTCGTCTGTCACCGCCGCTAGAGCACGCACGTACAAAAATGAACTTAATAATTTATTATCGATATTTAATAATTTACTCAAAAATGCTTGTTATGTTGTCATTATTTTGACAACCTTCTTTGAGCAAAGTCGACGTTTCCGCGCTACTTGAATAGGCGCCAGCAAAGTTGTATGGGATTTCATTGCTGGTGAGTTTTACCCACCAGCAATTTCCTTTGAAAATCCATTATTGTCGAGTTTTGTTTCAAAATAGTCTGGTCCAAAAAGTTTTTATTCAGAATTTGGCTGTATAGGTACAGGCAGCACAATAATTAAGACTCTTAAAAAAAAACTAAGGACCAGAGAAGAAACAAATCGTTACTTTAAATAAATTCTTATTATATTATTCTGGTTTTATTTAAATTACTCGCATTGTTTGAGTAAAGCACTATACAAGCCTTGGTCCGCAATGACTGTGCTGCTGGCCACGCTATGATGGCCTCGAGCTTAGTTTAGCTACGCTCTCGGCCTTCAAGCTTGGTCATCATTGCAGCCCTTGCTGTCCGCATTATAAAGGCCTCGACCTTCGGTCTCGGCCTTTATTCCAGCTTGTCCATCAAGAGTTGCAATGCTGACCGCGCTGTGATGGCCTGCAGCTGCGCTACGCTGCGCTCTCGGCCATCATCAGTGCTGCCAGCAACGCAGTCATTACATACCGCGGCAGTAATGTACTATTATTATCGATATTGAACTTAATAATTTATTATCGATATTAATTTTGTCAAAATTGCACTTCCATCTGCCCCAGGACGTAATTTAAATATAATTTGAATAAAAAAAAAAAAAATTGCACTCAAATTCCACTACTTTTGTTCGTATAATAGGATGAGATGTCATTTCTGCGCTAATGTTTCGTTTATTTGGTGAATTAAAAATGTTTACAAAATAAATGGTTCGTGTTTCTAGACAAAACGTAGTTTTACCTACGATAGCAGGAAATATCATCATACCTTCTGTCAGGTTGTATGCAATACTGCCAATTATTTTCATTGTACTTCAGATTTTCAGAGAAGAACAGCGTCCTCTCGACCATGACGCCCTTATCCCACTTGCCACGTATAATACTTACAACTTTGTCATCAGCCTTGTATATTAGATCACCTTGGCCGTGAAACATGCCTTCCTCGAGGTCACCTTTATAGACGACCCCTACAGACAAAGATTTCATATAAAAATTAAATAACAGACTATTTTCTAACTTTGACCTCATTTTACGAGTTCTCCCGGACTCTAGGAAAAAATGATAACGCAGGATTGTTTAGGACATTAAAGCGTTCGCCACACCAAACGCGGGTGATTAGGAGTTGGTCCTGCCATTATGACGTTAACGTCATCATACAATGTATGGATGATGCCACACAGAACCTGCCATACCACGCCAAGCTTCGCGTGGCAGTTTGTGTGGCGTCTTCCATACATTTTATTTATTTAAACTTCATGTACAATTGGTGGTACATAAGGCGGACTTAATGCCAATGGCATTCTCTACCAGTCAACCTTTGAGACAAAAATTAAGCACTTCGAAAAAGGTACAAAAAAAGAATTTAAAAGAAATATTGAAAAGGTAAATAAAAATTATTAAAAACAAAATAATACATAAGTACTAACAAAATATATACTTTATATATATATATATATATTTATATATTTTCACAGTAATTGGCACGCCAAGAGCACGCGATCAACACGCGACGTGAATATCACACCCAGTCACGCTCTGTCTGACCAGGCCTTTAACCGGCGCCCGACCCGTTTCCTACCGCAAATGCAGTTTTTTTCATACCATTAGGAAATGTGTATTCTCCTTGACCACTCATTCCCAGCACATCCCACGTGCCGTTATACTTAGAGTCTGTTGTGAAGTACTTCATTGTCCTTGGATTTCGTTCTATTTGCAGTGGTTCTGTTCTGTGGGAAAAATGTGGTGTTTTGTGGTTGTTTTGATAAAATTATTAAATTGGTTTTACACCGAGCCATCATCTTGAAATACTGCTGCATGCTACAGTGCCGCATTCTACTATGACGAACTTGTTGCAAAAATCGTGCGACCGCGACGACACCGTGCGTCATGTGGTATCCTGTCACGGATTGTCTTTGTATCCTATGAATCTGTGCGGCATTTTTCATGATTCCAAAACTTTTAACATATATGTAATACACACACATAATATCACGCCTGTATTCCCCGAAGGGTTGGTCAGAGGTGTATACTAACACTCATTTCGCCGTTATGTTTAAGTCCTATGTAATAGGGGGCGAGCCTATTATCATCAACTGGGCATGAATCCAAACTCCGGGCTGCTACTGAGGAATTCCACACGGAAAGATCTACACTTTGCCCGATCTGGGGATCGATCCCAGGTCCTCACGATCAGCAGTTCCGCTCGCCAGCACTAGACCAACTAGGTAGTTATTATTCAAAGACTATATTGAGATTATTATAGCGGTGTTAACTGTGGACAATGTTAAGAAAACATTAACTGACACTCACTTGCATGGTTCCTTGCGTGATTCGGTGAACTTTCTCATGACGTCTTCCCATTGCGATACCTGCTTCTTCTTAATACGCCTGTATATCATCATAATTATAATTATTAGCAGACAGACAATTATCTAAAGTTTGTCAAGAACAATAACCTATGTGCGATAAGAGTGTATGTATAGCCAAAACCTCGCTTGAAATGTAAATAATGTAGATCGCAGTTTTCTGTGTATGCTGTTACCCGTTAGTAGTGTGACCGTCGGACTGCCAAGTCATAGGTCTCGAGTGCGAAGCCAAGGCACGCTTCTCTGACTTTTCGGATTCATGTGCGTATTGTATAATTATCACTTGCTTATAAACTGTGAAGGAAAACATCGTCAGGAAACTGGCATGCCTGAGAGATATTTCTCGACGGCATGTGAAGCCAAATCAGAGGTCCATGGGCGGCATGTACTCTGACACTAGGTTAGTCACTAACCACACGACACTTACGTGAAGTGATTGTGTGACTATCTAAAACTGAAGCCACTTGGACCGGCTGAACATGCGCGTCAGTGATAGGACTGAGCTCGTCAATTTCAGCGACTGCGGCGCGGGAGCGATATTTTAATTTTAATCGAATTACGAGCGAATACCGACACTATAGTTAAATCGTTGCAGGACGTCCGATTAATGTATCGTGACCGACAGTTTTACAGGTTTTATTGGATCCAACTAATGTGAATAATACTTTTATACATCCGACACATTTGTCGGGACGATAGGTATGTGTCTGATGTATATTGGCGTATTTAAGTAACACCATTCACATTACTGGGAATAGTGGGTATTGGGTAAGACTATCGGCGACGACACATTACCGGACGTTTCGTCACGATTTTACTGTCGGGTACAACTTTGTATATTGCCCCGTACACACTTGTCGAAATAAACCTACACTCCACACATCTGCGCATTACCCGCCACCCGCCACCAGTGCACCAGTGCTCTGCCAACGGAAAAAGTGTCGGCACGACCTAGTGTGAAAAGCTGTAAGAGCCGACAGTCTAAAGTGTCGGTCAAAACTAATGTGAACATATTCTCTCCTTGAAGTGGTCGTAAATCAAGTTTGTTTACGTACCTATTTGGCTGGGAGTTGCCTGATGACGTCATTCTACGTATTATTTGCCGGCGATGCTAAAATACCTGTGTTAAAAAAAATATAAAAAATAACTTAAAAAAACGATTAGCTTTTTACATAATAACGATTCATTAAAGGACGCTGGCGGTTCTAAGCGCTGTCAAAGATATTTAAAACAATTATATCTATTAAAAAAAAATGTTAACATTTTTACACAAAGTTTTAGTCGGGCGCCGGCGGTTCTATAGGTCATTATGCACTGTCAACTCAGTCGTTCAATCAGCAACTTCAGCCCTCGTTCGCAAGAGAGCTTTTTCAACGCGCGTTAAAAAGCGTTCTAATACAACAAATAGCAAGCCGTATATGTGTTAACATGATAGCGCTTTTTTAACGCAGCTTATCTATTGCGCGCGTTGGACGCTTTTTTAACGCGCGTTGACAAAGCGTTCGTGCGAACGAGGGCTTACTTGAAACCAAGCTGAGGGACTTGAAACCAAATCCCAAAAAAACCGAGTCTCCCTTGTACCATTCTTATTTCCGTGTGACTGCTTCCGAAGTCTTTCGTCACCTGAAAGCGTCCACACAAATGCGTTTTAGTATTGTAACAATGTATTCTGTGAACGCGTGCGTGCTGTGGTTGCGGTCATGGTATAACAATACATGTAGTCTCTTCCCGTGACAGCTAGATCACGTAACTGTGTGACTACGTCATAGCTACTCATGAACCCTTAGATTATATACCTCTAGATAGAGCCACCGCATGGTCGCTCATGAGATAGCAATATAAGGCTAAAGTACTGTATCCTCCCATCGTAGAGCTTACAATGGTGTCAATTCTGTACCACATTTTGACAGTACTAAACTAGACTAAACGCAACTGTCAGTTTCTTTTTCTATTGTAACAGAAATAGACAAACACCCTTAGTTTAGTTTAGTCCTGTCATAGTGCGGAACAGAATCGACACCAATATACACTAAACACTTAACTAATGAAGTCTATTTCTCATAAATACAAGAATACGGGGAAACCGACCTTCTGTGATAGTGAGTTGGCTAAAAACAAAAAGTTCACCAAGCTAAAAAACGACACGTCATTGAGACAGAAGATATTATTATAATACTTTGTCTTAGTTTTCTTAATAATTTTGTATATATGCTTCTCACTTCCGCACTTCCTATTATAATCGTGGCTACATCTAGAAGTATTCAATCTAAGCATGAACTTCTGTTGTTAAACTTTTTTATTATTGAAAGGAAAATATCACATATCGCTACAAAGATATGTATAGGAAGAGAATACCCGGCGGAGTTATATTTATTATTATACCATGGCTGCGGCGATCCGCAAGTGCACCAAACAAACACCTTCAAAACAACTAGTCGACAGTGCTACCGTAAGTTGACTTGTGCAACCGTAAGTTGACTTGTACAACCGCAAGTTAACTTGTGCAACCGTAAGTTAACTTGTGCAACCGTAAGTTGACTTGTGCAACCGCAAGTTAACTTGTGCAACCGTTTTTTTTTTTTTTTTTGACGCTGGGAAAGATGCGTTACGCATGCCCCCCCATTGGGGTATGGAAGGGGTATGTGGGACTCCCCGATCCAGATGGGACCGGTATACTCACTAAAAAACCCAGCGACTTCACCCGCCTCGTCCTCGAGGCGGTGGACTGGGAATCCGGCGCAGCCTTTGCGTCCAGTCCACCGCCGACGAACGACGACCCCATGGTCGTCCTCTTCGCCGTCCCCTCCTCCGTCTGCGGAGCGGCGCCGCGAGAGGATCCTCCTCTCGCGCGCGCTCCGCCGCCTCCTTCTGCGACATCACGTCCTCGCAGAAGGAGGCGACCGCCGCCCACGCCCGCTCGTTCCCCAGCATGGAGTTGACCACGCTGGGAAGCGAGAGGTCCGGCCCGACCGCCGCCACCAAGCCGCGGCGCGGCTCGGACCACGACGGGCACACTTCGAGTGTGTGCTGCGCCGTGTCCTCCGCCGCGCCACACTCGTGACACGACGGGGCCCCCTCCCTTCCGATCCGGTGCAGGTACGATCCGAAACACCCGTGCCCGGACAGCACCTGCACCATACGGAACGAGAGGAAGCCGTGGGGCCGCTCGAGCCAGTCTCGCAGGACCGGCCCGATGGCGTCCAGGGTTCGGCGGCCAAACACGGCGGAGGCGAGGTCCTCCGCCCAGTGGTGGAGGATGGCGTCCCTCGCCTCTCACCGGACGGCCTCCCGCTCTTCCGGGGCAGGGTGCTCCCCGAGCGCCCTGCGTCCCGCCGTCCACTCGCACACCCTGGCGAGCACCCACGCCTCGAGCTCCCAAGGAGGGGTGCCCGCCAGGGCGCACGCCGCCGCGAAGCTGACGGAGCAGTACGCCCTCGCCACCCGCTGCGCGATGGCCCTCTGGGGCCTCCGGATCGCCGCCACATTCTCCCTCCTCTGGAGGGAGTCCGCCCAGATGGGGGCCCCATAGAGGGCCATACTTTTCAGTATGCCGGCGTACAGCTGCCGGCATCGCGCTTCGGGCCCCCCCAGATTTGGGAGGAGCCACGAGAGCGCACCCGCGAACTTGTGTAACCGTAAGTTAACTTGTGCAACCGTAAGTTGACTTGTGCAACCTACTTTCAAACCGTGGACACTCCCGCAGCAATTCGTCTTCTGCAAGTTTTACGAACTAAGTGAGCTATGGTGTGCAATAGGTTGCGTAGTAAAGGAATTTGCCCATTTCAACGTATCTAGGGTTACCATATTACACGCATTTGACAGGCATTTTAAGGTTTAGAAGGGCGTGCGGCCGGCATTTCTCTAAGACAGGCATAATGATGCATTCAAAAAGCCTCTATGAGTGACGATACTTAAGTAGTTACGTACGGAACACACTGTGTAGTCAGCCCCGCTATCAACCTTGCTAACTGCCTAATCTTTTTACAACACGGCATGACCTATTCTCTTGCCGACTTGAGAGAGAGATATACAGGTATAATAACCCTAATCGTATCATATTAGGACCATAATAGGAATGTGTCATGCACGGCAAAGAACGCTACGTTCACTAGCACGCCAGAGCAGCGGCTGAGCCCTTAAAACTTGCTGATTTGGCACTTGGTGGTCTAAAATAGTCCTACTTTACGGTATTCAATAGTATGCTTACCTTCTTATGCTTAGTATATCCCAAAGTTATAACTACACTTTTGCTTCGTATCTCTTCTATAAAATAATATTGTATATTATTACATACATTTGTAAACAATTATTGTACATACTTTAGTATAATAAATATAAAGTATTTGGATGACTTGGAAAGACGTATACAGTATCTACTATAACGTCTGTGGACGTATAAAGTCCTCTTCGCACGTTGTCAATTATGGCCACAGATTTTATGTCAAACCTCGGACCAAAAACGTTCTTAATTTAAAATTAATGTAATTGGCGGAATGTTCTGCCAGAATAATGGACAGAACCCATTTATTCGAAAAAAAGGTTTCAAACAATAAAACCTTCGTTGTATTTTTTTTTATAGTGTTCAAACGGGCAATATGTAAAGAAATCCATACTGTTTGTCAGAAACCACCGAAGACTGAAGAAACCAGTCCAAAGTGATCTACGATCCAGACGGTCTCTGTGTAATCTGTGTATGGCATACAGATCATGACTTTATCCACTTTAAAGTAAGTAACTGAGGGAGTAATATTCGGGAGTTTTATTGATAGAAAAGGGGTCCATTTGATGAGATAACTCTGAAAGTCTGCATTCCATATTTTGGAACAATTCAGCTGAATTTATGTATCGAAGTATGGAGTGCAGAAGGCCCACTATGTTTGTATTGTTTGTATTTGTATATTGTCACTTAGTTTTATGATGCATGAGGATTTATGGTTATGGTAGCCCGTGCACCATAGACTAAATAATAGTAACCATAGATTTTTTTTTTTTTGTGTGTTTGGGTTACCGTGTTGTTTAATATAATAGGTTTAAATATAAGTGTTAATTTTTAAGAAACATTATATTTTTAATTTTAAGGATCCGTATGCGTCCGCGTGGGCGGAAAATAAATACTTTTTCTTTCTTTCTTCTTTCTTTCACTATCCGCAATAGCGACTGCATCATCGTAACACGACTATAACACAGTAATTATATCGACCGTCCCGTCGATGCGCGTGACTGTGTTAGTGTGCCGTTTCGAACGTCTAAAGCAACAGTGGACTGGCAATATCCGTCAAAAATAGTTAACCCGCGTGTTTGAATCCTTCGTTCTCATATGATACGCCGATTGACTATTTTTGACGACACTACGAAATATTGCATTTTGTTAGCATGTCAATAAAGAAGAATAAAGCAGCGATAGCTAAGCGGTTGAACGCTTGCCTTCCATGTTAGATGGTCTGAGTTTGATTTTGGCTCGCACATTTGACTTTTCGAATTCATGTGCGGATCATAATTTCATTATCACTTGCATTAACGGTGAAGGAAAACATCGTAACGAAACCTGCATACCTGAGGAGTCCATAAAGTTCTTGATGGTGTGTGTAGTCCGCCAACCCGCACTAGGCCGGCGTGGCGGACTAAGGCCTAAACTCTCCTCATTCCGAGAAGAGGCCCGTGCCCTGCAGTGGGACAGTAATGGGCTGATTATGTTATGTTATGTTTGCATTTAGTGTTATATTGTGTACTTGTCTAAAAAAAACAGCACTTGCTAACAGACATTTCCATTCGTATTGTCCACACGACACATTAATAATTAGTTACGTCGACTGTACGCGATTCGTTCCAGAGAAAGTCCCCAGCACTATGCAGGTCGACAGACGACAAATTGGTATTTACCATTGTTGAATTGAATCCTTTTAATTTTTACAACATACACATTACACACATATACAAAAACTCACGCCTTTTTCCCGTAGGGGTAGGCAGAAACTATAGAACGCCATATGCTACGATCCTTACATACTCCTTTCGCTTCATCCACATTCACGCATCTTGTCATACACGCACGCCGGTTGAGAGTACTATGCACCTGTCCTTTGTGAAGAGCATCACCAATAACATCGATGTATGTCCTTCTAGGGCGTCCTCTACCGGTGTTTCTACTGACGTCCGCCTTATAAATTCCTTTTTACAACATTGTTTCGATTTGGGGAATACTTCTTTCCTATTGCCAAAAATAGTTTGTAGGCATTTACGATTCAATAGGCGTATATACGTGAAAAAATTATAAATGATTTTTATTTCTGTAAATCTGTTAACAGACACTTTTACAAGTCAATGTAATTGTTTTTTTTTTAAGACTAGACGGCGCCGGCATTTCCTATCTGACTAGCTCTGGGAAGAAAAGCCGAAACAAACTCAGAGATCAAGGTTCTCCTTCGAACCGAATGGATCAACAATTAATAATACCTTTAGGGCACGTACCCATACTACGAGACCCATTTTTTACTATTTTTTACTTCCCTCCCCCCCTCAGCGACCACCCGTAGTATATGTTTTACTATGTAATAGAGACTCAACGATCTCACAGTTAAACTGCGTATGCAGTTTTGTGGGGCAATGTAACTAGCTTTAAGAAATTTTTAAGTGAATAAATCGTCATTAATTCAATTCAATCCCAATACCCCCCCCCCCCTCCCCTTCTAGTTTTCACGTGGTAATATATAAATATGGTTTTAAATCATTTTTTGCAAACAGAAAATTAAAAAAAAAAAATTTCACTCAATTGTGCGAGTGTTGCCACCTGTGAGTTCAAAAATATTTGAATATAGCTCGAAAAACTCGAGATTTCCCTAGAGGGAACCTACGTGACAAAAATCTAAGCCCCCCCCGCTCCTGTGACCAAGCGTGGTATTTTGAAGACCCCCCTCCCCCCTGAACGGGTCACGTAGTATGGGTACGTTCCCTTATCAGGTTTTCGCTATGTTTCGGTATCTACGGGTGATTACAGCTAACCGACAGAAGACGAATGCCCGGTTCCTATAAACGAAAATGAATCGTTTTGGTTACGAATGGTAATATACCTATTTATTATCAAATTGGGCATAATAAACTCGTAATCTAATTTTACTTCTGATAGCTACTTCCACATCGGAGGATCTAATGTGCAAAGCAGGTCTTTGCTTCATTATTGGTAAGTAGGTCTTTGCTTGGTAAAGATACTAGAGTTTAAATTTTTACCAATAACGCTCTGTAAATTATAGGACATTCATACATAAACTCACGCCTTTTTCCCATGGGGGTAGGCAGAAACTATAGAACGCCACATGCTACGACCCTTACATACCCCTTTCGCTTCATCCACATTCATACATCTTGTCATATACGCACGCCGGTTGAGAGTACTACGCACCTGACCTTTGTGAAGAACATCAACAATATCGACGTATGTCCTTCCAGGACGTCCTCTGCTGGCGTTTCCATTGACATCCGCCTTATAAATTCCTTTTGTTAATCGCTGTTCACTCATTCTCTCCACATGACCAAACCACCTAAGCATACTCCTGTAGATTATTGTCACTACATCATCTTTTAAACCGCAACTTTGTCTAATCTCATCATTTCTCAATCTATCATTCAAAGTTACACCGCACATACTTCGCAAGGAACGCATTTCCACGAAAACGAAACGAAATTATAGGAATCGGCTATAAATAGGTACTATATCGACTGAAGCTTTGATTTCTTTCAGCGGTCTCTTATATCCGCTGCACGGCGCAGCACGGCGACGTGCACGGAACAGCTACTGAGTGGTTTAAGCAATGGAATAGTATTCCATTCAATTTACATTGGACTGTCTTGTTGGTCTAGTGGTCGCAAGCGCGATTGCTGAGCACGGAGTCCTGGGTTCGATCCCTAGGTCGGGCAAAGTGTTATTGGGTTTTTCCATCAGGAATTTCTTAGTAGCAGTCCGCGGAGTCTGGATTTGTGCTCGGTTAATGGCAATAGGTTCGCTTCGTATTACATGGGACTTAAACATTACATTGGTGTTACTGTACAACTCTGCCTTATCCTTCGAGGAATACAGGCGTGATGTTATTATGTTATGTAAAAGTATTACTAAAGAATATCTCCATGAAGTTCCGGGACTGTAAAAAAGCTGCAATTAAATGGCTTAAAACTAAATCCTACGACGATATTGAGTCTATTGTATCTACTTTACAATAACCAAAGTGGTTACTATTGGGTTGTCTTTGCGTATGGTTAGTGAATGAAGACTTGTTTCGCTTCTTTCGATCCCAAGACATTGTCGCAGGGCTAACCGCAAATCTAAAAGTTGACTAAGCATCGTTTATTTCAACACGCACACCATACCTCACTAATTACACTCACACTCGTAGGTACTCACTCACACTTCACTCACACACTCACTCGTGACACACACATCACGCATACTCGCGCGTTTCTTAGCTCATTCTTTATCAGAGCAGTTTGTGCTCTTTAAACGTCGATTGCACGCCCATGTATTCGGATAACAATAAAAAAAAATCTATTTGTGTCTGCAAATTGGCGTGCGACGGGTTAAGTGTCTAATGTTAAGTTACCCTTTTATTTTTAGTCTTGCATGTTTACATTGTCTACATCTCGATTGCAATATAAATGATAAGTGGAAGTGCGGAGACTCCTAAGACAAGCAATCCTTTGCTTAAAAGGTGATCTCCAAATATATGTATCTGTAAGCCCATTGTAATCGAAATAAACATTTTTATTTTATTTTATTTTTATATCGAAACAAACGCAGTTTACGGAGAAATTCCATTTATTTCTGATCATCATATTAAATTTAGTGACCACAGTAGTTCCATTGTTTTATTTTTTTAAATTAACTAACCCAATTTTTGAACATATCCAAGATCCAGTCCTGAACAAGAAGACCGGGGTCCGCAGTCATATTTTTTATCTTTGAAACAAATTCTTTCCTCGGCATTTCTTTTTAGGGTTCCGTAACCAAAGGTTGCCAACGGGACCCTATTACTAAACCTACACTGTCTGTCCGTCTGTCACAAGGATATTTCGGTAACCGTAACGAGAACCAGATGGTTATTTTTACAGATTACGTATTGTTGTGGCAGAAATCTTAAAAATAATTAAAAAAAAAACAAATCCACTGAGTTCTCAAAAAGCTTTGCTATTTTTTTTTATTCTTGTTTTGGCTGCATCTCAAAAATGGTTACATGGCGACAATTTGGCTTCATTATAGTTCATACTCTAGATAGAATCCGCGCCACAAATTAGTCTCTTGGGCGCTATGTTGGCACCACGGATTTGTCATTGTTTCGGGCACTTTCACAATGAGAATATAGTAGTGCCAACGTAGCGCCCAAAAGATTTCTTTCGTGGCGCGGGTTAGAAACAGCAAATCGTTGGTCGGCAGTGAAAACCACGTATGTGTAAAATACAAATTTTTAAAAGAGATAGAAATAATTGTCTCCTGCAAAAAAACGGCCGGTCAAATGTTAATACAAGTTTGTCAAAAAAAGTTTTATTTACGAGGTTTTCACTGCCGAGCGTTGAAATGCAAAAAAAAGTGCTGATGTCCTTTTATTTGTTGGTACGGAACCCTGTGTGCATGAGTATTTCTCGTACTGGACTGGTTTTTATTTTAATTGGTGTGTGTGCATTTTGCAATAGGTATTTAGTTGGGCGAATAATGTGCCAGGATTTGCAGGTCCAGATTCAATGTCGGACTGAAAATGAATAAAAAACGAATTTTTCTTTCTCTCCGGATGCAAATCTTGAGGACCTTGTTGGTTAGCAAAAACACCAGAATCGCATTCAATACTTGTCTCTGCCGACAATCTTTTTGGTGATTCGTCGTGGTTCATTTTTGATAACTGTGGATCAAAACAAATGTCTTAAAAGATCAGTACGTATGTAGGCGAATCATACGATTTGCGAGGTTAAGCTGCGCTTGCCGCGGTCAGTCCATGGATGGGTGACTGTTCGTTACACATCGAGACCCCTCCGTACCTCGGAGAGCACGTTACAGTCGGTCCCGGGTGTCATACGAATACCTGTGACAGTCGTTACGGGTACTCGAAAGTCTAACAACTGGTTTAATCCTAGGATGTCGGCATTGTCCAGTAACTGGGTTGCGGAGATCTAATGGCAGTCGCTTCGTGTAAAATACTGGTATTCACCAGTTTCTGATCAGACTGGAAGCTCGGCAGAACAGAACTCTCTTAAAAGATACGGGGCAAGAAAAAACGTGTTCACAAGAATTTGTTAAGTACCTATGTAATGTATTATGTACGAAGTTTTACGCATAATTACATTGAGCCTATTTTCAACATTGTATTAATATACGTCCTACGTTGCTAAAAAAAAACTAATAGACAATTTACAAATGCTTAAGGGGAATGCGATTAATCGCCCGGCGAAATAATTTTTTTTAGCGGTTTTAATATTTTACCCACATAAAATATCTTTAAGAATTTTATAAATTGCATTATACCTATAATATTGCTTTTTTTATTTGGACTGCTTGTATGGTCGTCTTTGCGGACCGTTTCTATGTAACCGGGCAGTTATTGGCGAGATCTGACGGGTCTCCAGTCAACATAATATCGCATTGTACTGTGAGGAATAGTTTGGCACAACAGCACCCAATTAAAAAAACCATCTATCAAACACAACGTTTATTCATTAAGGTTATTAACTAAAATAAGTATTTATAACTAAGCCAATTACAACTAAATAAATAAAAATACATTTTTCTTAACTTAATACGAAAATAAAACTTCTCTGGACGTATAGTACTCTTGATATTAATTAATGATAAGAGGTGGGTAATCCTCGCTACTGGTCGACGACTCCGACGGTGAACCGGTATCAAAATGTCGGAGTTCATGGTCGCTCTGAAGACAACATAATATTAGCCATCAACATCATATTATGATCTAAGGAGGGGCTCGTGGCTAACAACCGCGCAGATCATACGTTTTGCGAGATTAATCTGCGCTTGCCACGGTCAGTCAGTCGATTGGTGACCGTTCGTTACACATCAAGACCCCTCCGAGCGTCGGAGAGCATATTAAACTGTCGGTCACGGGTGTCAAAGAATACCTATGACAGTCGTTACGGGTGTCAGAAGCCCGAAAGTCTGATAACCGGTCTAACCTTAGGATATTGGAATTGTGCAGTTACTGGGTTGCGGAGGTCTGATGGCAGTCGGTCCGTGTAAAATACTGGTATTCAGCCGCATCTGGTTAGACTGGGAGTTGACACTAATTTAATTGAGAAAGGCTTGGAGGAAGAAGATCATGTTATGATCTAAAGACTTCGCCCTACCTTCCATTGACAGTTATAATGAATGGCTCTGACCATTAAGTATTGCATAGTCGTATCATTAACTCGGCCAAACGATTTCTCGAACCCTCCAAGTACCAATCAGAAAGCTGGTTCTAAGCGGGACCGTGCCACCATAAAAGTCACCTCGGCAGAGTGGGACGGTCGCACAAATATCAGATAAATAGACCGAATAGTTGATTTCAAGATACTGGTTCAGTAAGAATTTGTGGGAAAACGTGAAGAAATTTTATTTCGTAGGAAAACAGGCGGCCATATTCCTAAAACAAATGCTGGCGTTCCACCACTGTAAAGCCCCACTTATTGGCTTGTGGAGGTGTGATGGCGGTTGTTCTGAGTAGAAGTCACAAAAATTCGACCAGATTTGGGCAGACTCGAGCTTGCTCAAGGATTAAGAACACAGTTCTGATATGTGAAGTAAAGTAGTTCTTGACATAGGTATAAGAAAAAACTGGCGAACTTATGAATCATTTGATAAAATATGCTTACAAACTGAAATTCTTGTTCAAATGACGACTGTCGTCTTTCACACGAGACCTTGTCTGAGCTCGCAACTGGCAGGGTGTTACGTTCTGGGCCTAATATCGGCTTTGACCATTCCTCGTAAAAGTCCGGACGGGGCCCTACGCTCTTCTCGGTCGTGCGACATTCGTTCACAATCCATTCCTGTTCAAGAGCCGACGTGGATCTGGTGAATGATCGGTCACAATGATAAATAAATAAACCTAAGCTTAAATTGACTAACTAATATTAATTGCTGAGATTAGAGATAAACTACGATAACATGTCCCGCCCCTCCAAAATTCAAAACGCTTCAATGTATTTGTGAAAGTATTTATAAAGCACCACCAATACTCCCAACGCATGTGTGCGTGTTGAGACAGCCGTCAAACAAAAACTACAATTACATACACACTCTTTCGTAAAGATGTGACTAAACACATTGAAATAGTAATTTGGAGGGGCGGGACATGTAATCGTAGTTTATCTCTTGTTCCTTAACGTTCACAACGGGAGACTACAATTCATCATTCCCAGCTACAATCGGAGTTGATTACAAAATTGTAAAGTCATGGACGTGAACGGTGTTAAAATCAAGCTTGGTATTTGGGATACAGCGGGACAGGAGCGATACAGGACATCAAGTTTATACAGAGAAGCTCATGGTGCTATATTACCGATGTGTCAGACCCAAAGTCACTAGAAAATCTGAATGAGTGGGTCGAGGAACTTCAAGTATACTCCACCAAGAAGAACATGGTCTGCTTAGTTGTCGGCAATAAGATGGACAAGCACATCATTTTAAGACCCAGTACATAATATCAGCAAGCACATTGGGTCACCCGCGCGACGGCGCAATGAGTATCCCCAAGGAGGGTTGATGTCAGGCAGGCGGCCGGTCATAAAACAATAAGCCAAAACCTCTAACAACATGGATTTATGAAATACATGTTGTGCCGACCCCACCTGGTGTGGGATAAGGGTGGGAAGAAAAAGAAGAATTGCTGAGATTAGTTCATTTGTAATTTATTCTAAATCGTCGGAAAACACGTCCTTTAGAGAAATATCCATGAATAAACTTATCAGAATTCTGGGCTGAGGTGTTCTAGATACGTTAAAGAAACAAAACTGAATTGATAAAATTAATTGCAAATTATTTTAAATAATAATTAATAACATAACACATAACTTCATGCCTGTATTCTCCGAAGGGTTGGGTAGAGGTGTAAAGTAACATCCTCATTTCGCTGTTATGTTTAAGTTCTATGTAATAGGGAGCGAGCTTATTGCCATCAACCGGGCACAAACCCAAACTCCGGGCTGCTGCTGAGGAATCTCACGCGGAAAAACCCAATACAATAACAAGTGCTCAAATAGGTGCTCGTAAATCAAGTAGGTGTAGTAGGTAGGTCAGGTAGGTCAAGTTTCTTATTACATGAAAGTTAAGAAAATGCTTTTGCTTGTAAAGCTAATTAGTAGGTGAATAAATGTTAATTAACACCAACAGCTGACATCAACAGCTCCGATGTGTGGAGCCATGAGAGCTATTAGGATAAAATTAGAAGGCAGAACGCCTCGTTTGGCCTAGTAGTGGCAAACGCGACTGCTGATCGTGAGGTCCTGGGTTCGATCCCCAGGTCGGGCAAGGTGTTATTGGGTTTTTCCACATGGAATTCCTCAGTAGCAGCCCTTGTTTGGATTTGTGCATGGTTGAGCAATAGACTCGCCCTCTATTACATGGGACTTAAACATAACGGCGAAATGAGGGTGTTGCTACACACCTCTGCCCAACCGTTTGGGGAATACAGGCGTGATATTATGTGGTAGGTGTACTTAAGTAATGTTCCGAAATTCGGAACAAATATTCCGAATAAAAAAAGTTGTCGTAAGGAAGTCTCCACTTTTCGTTTCTGTTCCTTGAACTTTAGGCACATTAGCTCTACCTATTCCGATCACTGATAATAACATTATAATTAATTAAGAGAGTAGAGTAAGTTATCAAATGAATAACAGTAATAAATACACAAATAAAAGTATCAATTTTTTTCTTTTATAAACAAGTAAGTCGGGCTTTCAGGACAAAATGTCCGGCTAAATATGAATCAGTGTCCGGCTTTTTTTAGGCCTGGCAACCCTAGGCCCGTGCCCAGCAGTGGGACAGAAATGGGCTATGTATGTTATTATATTGTGCTATTAGGGTGGTGTTATAAACAACAAGGCGACGTAATTATTATCTATTCTATGTCCGCCTAACAGCAGAGGTGGCGCGTAATACGTCCCACGTGACGTCACAAACGCCGCAAATGACACAGCGCAACATTACTCTCAGCTCATTTTCACGAAAAAATTGGCCCCAAGATAGTACCTTGCAGAACGTAAAAGCTTAAGCACTTTTTAATGTTTTCCCTTAATAGATTAATTAAAAACTAGCGTTAAGAGGAAACGCAGCCTGCAAAATATTGGAAAATAGGTTTTTAAGCGATCTATTTCCGTCCCACCCCTCCCGCAAACCTTCCCAATTGAGCGCGAAAGAGACACCTGCATCTCGGACTGACTTCTCCTCTGCAATATTAGCGGAATCGTACTTTCATACTCCCTTGTTTCCTTCTTCAAATCTGGACCGATTTTAATATTTTTTTCTGTAATGTTTTAAGAAAAACTTTGGTAACGTCTGTATGTTTTTCTTATATTTTTATATTCGTCAAATTTGTTTGCCAGATGTTTAAAAACGGTGGTAAAACCGGTAGATTTTAGTAAAATTTAAACGTTTCTAGTTCTTTTAATAATTAATTTATTGACAAAAACAAAACATAGGGACATAGTGGTGGTAGATATATATCATATGGTAAAAAAAAATGCTCTAGTGACATTATCCAAGGAGAAAACTGAGGAATACGTTTGTATGGACCAAAGAATTATAAAGAGATAAGACAAGTGACATAAAATATAATCAGCTCATTACTGTCCCACTGCTCGGCACAGGCCTCTTTGAAGAATGAGAAGGGTTTAGACCTTAGTCCACCATGCTGGCTTGGTGCGGGTTGGCAGACTACACACACCATTGAGAATTTTATGGAGCCCTCTCAGGTGTGCAGATTTACTCACGATGTTTCTCCTTCACCGTTCAAGCAAGTGACAATCCTCACATAATTTCGAAAACTCACAGGTACGGGCCGGGATCGAACTCGGACTCCTGTTTGGAAGGCAAGACTTCAACCGCTAGGCTATCACTGCTATGAGACAAGTAATCGCACAAAAAATATTTTTGTTTCCCAGTGTTGTTTATTCTAAGAATTACATCTGAAGAAAGGTTAAACAAAGGAAGAGCAATAACGGCGTAAGCTGCATAAATATTTCCACGTCTGAGCAAAACGGTTTATTTTTTATGTTTTATTTTTTGTTCCTACTGACGTTAGTGAAAGAAATACATTCAAAATGCATTTCATCCCGTGCGAGGTTTATGATTCGATTGAAAAAAATCAAAGAAACAAGCTAAATGTAAAAGAATTTTAAGACTACAGTCCTCGAGATCTTAAAGGGCTCGAGGGGCTCGTGGCTTTTTACCAACCGCGCGGATCATATGATTTGCGAGATTAAGCTGCGCTTGCCGCAGTCAGTCTGTGGATGGATGACCGTTTGTTATGTACACTTAGAGACCCCACCGAGCCTTGGAGAGCACGTTAAAGGTCTATCCACACATATCAGGGCCGTATCAGGGTCGGGACCGGGCCGGGGATCACCATCGCATACATTTTGTACCGAAGCAAGAGCTCCATCGCTTCCGGGCTGGTCGCTGACGCTAAATGACCAGCACTGAGCGACTGAGGTCTTGCTTCGGTACAAAATGTATGCGATGTTGATTTCCGGCCCGGAGTCGGCCCTGATATGTGTGGGTAGAGCTTAAACCGTCGGTCCCGGGTGTCATACGAATACCTATGATAGTCAGAAGCCCGAAGGTCTGACAACCGGTCTAACCTTATGATATCGGCATTGCCCAGTTACTGGGTTGCAGAGGCGTGATGGCACTCGCTCCGTGTAAAATACTGGTATTCAGCCGCATCTGGTTAGACTGGAAGCTGACCCCAACATAGTTGGGTAAAGGCTAGGCCGAACAAAACAGTCCTCGAGATCTTAAAAGCCAACTTTTGACACATACGAGTACGATACAATGTAACTTGGATAATGTTAATATAAAGTGTGAACAAAAAATATTTGAAATTTGAACTTCACAATAATAGAGAATTTATTATAATTGTCGAGATAGATAATCACTGACATTGTATGTAATTTCTTACGTATTATTTTTGCATCTGTATTACTAAAATTATAAAATGCAGAGATATAATATATTTACGAAATGACAATAGAATTATGTTCTACGTCAGTTTATTCTTAAAAAAAGTGATGTAACCTGATAATCGTTATAATGGTTTGAAATATCAATATAAAAACTATAAACTCATAGTCATATTAAAGTTGCAGAAAATAAAAGAAATGTTAAAATTATAGCAATTAAAAACACCCAGTGCTGCATGATAACACGTACATTATGATTATTTGGTGTGATGACAACTTGCTTGACATCGGTTGCTTGACATCGGCTGCAATGACAATGATACTTGTCCAGTTTAATTAATTCGATTTTATATACATTCGGTACCTACGTTAATAAATTGCTTACCAAAGTGAACTTCTTGATTGTTTATTCATAATTTTAAACGATTACAGACTAAAAATTTGAAATCGATAAATGATAATGATTTTTATTTCTGTAAATAAATCTGTTACAGACACTTTTACAAGGCAATGTAATGTTTTTTTTAAGACTAGACGGTGCCAGCATTTTCTATCTGACTAGCTCTGAGAAGAAAAGTCGAAAAAGAGTCGGGAACAAGGTTATTTTAAAGTCCTGACTTTGTGGTAAAAACTATGCGAGTGTAACAATGTAGGGCAACGCCTGGAATGGTCTTTTGAGGAAAGTGCCGTAGCAATTAATTATAAGACTCGATTATTGTGGTTACCGATTCGTATGGTTCACATCTCTAGTTTAGTCGAATGATAGCTGTCAAATGTGGCTTTTTAAATCTCGAGGACTGTAGAGTGCGCGTCACGAAGAAGTCCCGCGGAAAATTGTGGAACTACATCTTTTTGAATGCAATGTGATGCAATGGCATAGACACTAGCGCCGCGTCAAAGGGACTTCATTGATGGCGCGGACTCTAATTGAACACATTGTCACAAAACGTAAGTAGGTACCTAAATGTTAAATGATGTAAAGTACAGATTTAGAAGATAGCGCATACTTATTATTTTTACCGTTGTATGTAAGCAATAAGCGTGAATTATTCGTAGGCCGTTGAAGGGGGAGCCACCAATCAGCGAGTCAATTAACACAGCAATTAAGGTGCGTTTCGACGGATCACTAATTAAACTCGTATATTGCTGGGCGGCGAGCCTACTGCGATATTAGACTTTATGAAATATTTCAATTTGGTTAATATTTATTCGTTTATTCGTGATACTGGGCTCTAATTTGGGTTTAATCGATAAATTTGCCATTTGATATTATTTTGTTTATAAATTGTATTTTTAATATCTGCCATCCGCTCCGTAGTCCATTGCGCTGTATTTATGAGGAATCCTTTTATCAGTCAGGTTGATCTATTCGAAGTAAAAGGCTTCTCCTTTATTATAATTATCATAATATAACACATCACGCCTGTATTCCCCGAAGGGTTGGGCAGAGGTGTATAGTAACACTGTCATTTCGCCGTTATGTTTAAGTCTCATGTAATAGGGGCGCGCTTATTGCCACCGATCGACTATAAATTGAGATAGTATTTTTTTTTCGAAAACCGAAAGCCAAATGAGTATATAAGGACCGTAGTATGTGGCGTTCTTAGTTTCTGCTTACCCCCATGAGGAACAGGCGTGAGTTTACGTATGTATGTAAGTATAAATTTAGTTTACTGTCTCCATCAAGGTATCTGAATTAATTATAAACACTTTTACAAGTTAATGTAATGTTTTTTTAGACTAGATGGCGCCGGCGTTTTCTGTTTGACTAGCTCTGAGAAGAAAATCCAAAACAAACTCGGAGATCAAGGTCTCTTTTAAAGTCCAGACATTGTGGTATAAAAATTATGCGAGCGTAACAATGTAGGTAACGTCTGGAATAGCCTTTTGAGGGAAGTGCCATAGCAGGTTTGAATTGACCTGTCCTAAGTAACATCTCAAACATCCAAACATCCGTCTCAGCCAGGCTTATCCTTCCGTATTTCATGACGACTAGCTTCAAAGGGACGTTGTTGACGTTGCCCTACATCGTTTCACTCGCATAGTTTTTATGTTACAACTTTAAAAGAGACCTTGGCCTCTGAGTTTGTTTCGGTTTTTCTTCTCAGAGCTAGTCACATAGGAAATGCCGGCGCCATCTAGTCTTAAAAAAAACATTACATTGACTTGTAAAAGTGTCTGTAACAGATTTATTTACAAAAATAAAAATCATTTATCATTTGTTTTCGTGGACATTTCCCATACTATTTGTTTTACAATTCAAATGAGTATGAAGCGAAGTTCTTATCATAGAAATATGTATGAGATTGTTGGATAATATCTAAAGGATTGTTACACAAAGAATGGTCAAGGGTACTTCTTCCTACTTTCCTACTTTTGTTACGCGATTGTAAATAAAAGTAAAGTCACGAATCATACAATTGTGTGTGACGTCATCGCAGTCCAGCTGTACAGTCGTGCCACGTTTATGTAGTACGATATGAATAATTGGGAGTTGATTGTTCTGCAATTTACGACGTCAAGATTGGTAGTTCAACTGAATTGTGGTTACGACAAGCAATAATTTGGTCGTTGCTCTTAGTTTTTAGACAATTGCACTTCAGGACTTATACAATGTATCTACAGACTAATGTTATATCTTTGTTTCTTGTTGTTTGTTCTTAATTCCAGACCCGTTTAATTTTCTTGGTTCCTGTTGCAGTTAATTACGATTTGGCGGTAAGCAGTTCCGCAATTAATAATTGTTTCATTAAATACAGAAAATTAACCTACATTTTTGGATTTTTCCGTGTAGAATTCCTCAGTAGCTGCCCGGAGTTTGGATTTGTGCCCGGTTGATGGCAATAGGCTCGCCCCCTATTATATGGAACTTACATAACGGCGAAATGAGGATGTTACTATACACCTCTGTCCAACCCTTCGGGGAATACAGGCGTGATGTTATGTTATTTCATATAGCAGTGATAGCCTAGTGATGTGACCGTCGGACTGCCAAGTCATAGGTTTCGAGTTCGAACCCAAGGCACGCACCTCTGACTTTTCGGATTCATATGCGTATTGTATGATTATCACTTGCTTAAATACGTTGAAGGAAAACATCGTGAGGAAACCGGCATGCCTGAGAAATATTTCTCGACGGCATGTCAAGTCAAGTCAGAGACCCATGGGCGGCATAAACTCTGACACCAGGTTAGTCACTAACCACACGAAAAGAAGAAGAAGATTTCATAGTAGGTTGTCAGGTAGCAGTAGGCTATTCTATTTGTAGTATTAGATAGGTACAGTCGTGACACCTACAGCTATATGAGTGGGCACTGAAAGGGGACGTATGGGGACCGCACTGTGTGCGCAGAGCCGCGCTTTATATAAACTGATCAAAATTCTATCAAACAGCGCGTACGCACACACAAGTACAAAGCCCAATACTTGGTTGTCTGCATGTACTAATTCATTCCCGATGACATAACCAAAAGACACCACCAGTGGTGTCAAGTGGAATGAATTGGATTGGCTCAAGTAACTACATCATTCATTCCCCTTGATAACATTGGTGGTGTCAAGGGGAATGAATTCGATTGGCTCGAGTAGTTAAATGCATCATTTATTCCCGTTGATATCACTGGTGGTGTCTTTTGGTGGTGTCAAGGGGAATGAATTCGATTGGCTCGAGTAGTTAACTGAATCCTTCAGTCCCCTTGATAACATTGGTGGAGTCTTTTGGTGGTGTTAAGGGAAATGAATTCGTTTGGCTGGAGTAGTTATCATTCATTCCCCTTGATAACATTGTTAGTCTTTTAGTGGTGTCAAGGGGAATTAATCCGATTGGCTCGAGTAGTTAACTGCATTATTTATTCCCGTTGATATTGAGGTGGTGTCGAGGGGAATGGATTCGATTGGCTCAAGTAGTTAACTGCATAAGTTGATATCACTGGTGGTGTCAAGGGGAATGAATTCGATTGGGTCGAGTAGTTATCATTCATTCCTCTTGATAATATTGGTAGAGTCTTCTGATGGTGTCAAGCGGAATGAATTTGATTGGCTCAAGTAGTTAACTGCATCATTCATTTCCCTTGACACCTCGAGTGGTGTGAAGGGTAAGACTGTACTTCGGCACTTACCTCTTGATCGATGTCAGATTTGTATAATTATAAATGACTTTACTCATAGGATCGTAAAAGCCGTCACCGCAGTCATAATAGCCGGGAGGTATCTCTTTGGTAGGCTGGTCAGCTGTTAGGTACGAATTACCTGCAGGCCTGATACCTTCGTTGTATTCTATCGCGAACCTGTGTACACATTATTATATTAGAATATACAAAAGATTTTGAGAAAATGGCTCCCAAGTGGATCAGGGGGTAAAGACACGATTTTACAATAATATAGTCAAGTAATGGAATTAGGCGTTACTTTGTGGAAAAAAATACAATTACAATATTTAGTGCTAATTCCGCCAAACTAGTTTGTCAAGCTTGGATTCAAAATGCGGAACCGTTTTAGCCTCTAAATATATGCACATACAGACAGGCGCGGTTGCAGCGAAAGACTGAGGACGGGTTAAAATAATTTGAGCACATTAGAATTTATTGAACAAACATTTTTTTTGTAAATTGTCTATTTTTATTAGGGTTGTCAATTTGAATTGTACAGTTTGGGGGGTGGTCATAACCCTACGACCCCCCCTCGGGCCGCCACTGCATGCAGAAGGTGCGATTAATATAATGTAACAACCGATACGACACATGTTTCGCTCTCCCACGGCGTTCTCAGGAGATGTTTGACGACACGTTTGGTGCAGTGGCTGAGCGATCGGCTTCTGCGCTACGGGTCGTGGGTTCGATTCCCGCACGGAACAAATATTTGTATGGCCTACAGATAGTTGTTCCGGGTCTGGATGTTTGTGCGTGTGAAGATTTGTGTTTGTAAACGCACCCACGATACAGGAGAAATCCTAGTGTGGGGCAACGGTTTAATAAAAAAAAAAAAAATGTTGACTCGTCGATTGCTCGGACGAGAAATATCGCTTTCGATCCCCTTGTAGGAAGGAATACAGAAACCCATAGATTGCCAGTTTAGTTTTTAACCTCTCGATTAGCTATACCCTATTCACGGAACGAAAAATAAAATGTAAACATTTGACTACTCTTAATAGAGATATTTTCTGTAAAGCCAATGAAAGATTCGAAACTTACTTGAATAAGAAGTATTTCAAATAGATAAACATCACAAAATTTCTTTTAGTTAGAAATTATTGTTATGAAATATTTTACAGAAAATATCACTATTAAGAGTAGTCAAATGTTTACATTTTATTTTTTCGTTCCGTTATTCACGGTGTACGGGTATAGGCTTCAGTAATGTTGACAATGCCATTATGTTATTACATATTATACCCCGTTAGGTTGGTATCTCTGAAAGGTTTCCAAGCTACTAACAAGGTATTGTGAATCGTAAACATATTCTTTAATACCGTTTGAAAAGGCTTGGTAACGCTAAAAATGATATTTTATAAAATTTATTTTTCGCGAATTTTTTACATTGAGAAACTATACAATATTATTTTATCGGTGAGTGCGGTGTGGGTAAATCCAGCATAATCCTAGCGTTCACAACGGGAGACTGCAATTCATCATTCCCAGCCACAATCGGAGTTGACTACAAATGTAAAGTCATGGACGTGAACGGTGTTAAAGTCAAGCTTGGTATTTGGGGTACAGCGGGACAGGAGCGATACAGAACATTGACATCAAGTTTTTACAGAGAAGCTCACGGTGCTATATTAGTTTACGAGGTGTCAGAACCAAAGTTCCTAGCAAAACCGAATGAGTGGGTCGAGGAACTTCAAGTATACTCCACCAAGAAGAACATAGTCTGCTTAGTTGTCGGCAATAAGATTGACAAGCATATCATTTTTGGACCCAGTGCATAATATCAAGCAAGCACATTGGGTCACCCGTGCGACGGCGCGGTAGCAACGAATATTCCCACAGGGGGTTGATGTCAGGCAGGCGGCCGGTCATAAAACAATAAGCCAAAACCTCTAACAACATGGATTTATGAAATAGGTACATGTTGTGCCGACCCCACCTAGTGTGGGATAAGGGCAGGAAGAAGAAGAAGACCTTTTGAAAAGGCTTGAATTTAAAGCATTAATAATCCACATAATACCAACACTCCTCATTCACGCATTTTGGTTAGGATACAGGCTTAAATACAGGGTGTAGACTAAATCATGTAATTATTTCAAACCTCGTGATGTACTGTTGACGTAGATTAACGCTGTCTAAATGTATCCCACGATACATTTAGATTAAATTTTTTTTAACAAAAAGTAAACATGTGTTCTTAACGTGAGACATTTTAGCACCCCGTGCGAATTGCGCGGCTATCGCTCGCCGCGCGGTAGTTTAACTCGGGGCGCTAAAATGCCTTACGTGAAGAACACATGTTTACTTTTTGTAATTTTTTTAATTGAATCTAAAACTATCCCGTGCCGGTTTAATCTATGTTAGCCCTACATCACGAGGTTTAAAGGAATTACATGATTTCGTTTACACCCTGTATAGAGTAGGTACAAAAAAAGGATCTTTCGTCATTAATTCTCATTAGAATGTAAGCTCTTTTTATTAAGGTTAAAATCTGAATGTTCATGTTGTATAAGTAAAACAAATCGTTATGATAGGCGATTAGTGCGAGTAAACGCAAAAAAATGCGGGGTGAATGTTGATGGCCCGCAAATCATAGCGGCCATTTTTATACGTACAAACTGAATGAGATGTGATTTTACACTAATGTTTTGTTACCTTATTAATGAATAATGTTTTTTTTCAGATAACAACAACATAACATCACGCCTGTATTCCCCGAAGGGTTCGGCAGAGGTGTTTTAGTACTCCCTCGTTTCACCACTTATGTTTAAGTCCCATGTAATAGGGGGCGAGCCTATTGCCATTCACCGGGCACAAATTCAGACTCCGGGCTGCTACTGAGAAATTTCTAATGGAAAAACCCAATAACACTTTACCCGACCTGGGGATCAAACCCAGGATCACCTCAGCAGTCGCCCTTGCGACAACTAGACCAACAAGGCAGTAAATGCTTCGTATTTCTAGAAAAACAATTTAATATACAGGGCGAGTTTTTGAGATGCGACTGGAGGGCTTGGGAAACTATCTATACTAATATTATAAAGCTGAAGAGTTTGTTTGTTTGTTTGAACGCGCTAATCTCAGGAACTACTGGTTGGAACTGAAAAAAAAAATTGTGTTGGATAGTCCATTTATCGAGGAAGGTTATGGGCTATATAACATCACGCTACGATCAATAGGAGCGGAGCATAAATTAAATATGTTGCAAAAACGGGAAAAATGTCCACCCTTGCGAAGCCGGGACGGGCCGCTAGTCATGAATAAAGAAAAGTCGTCGAAGGAATCGTGAGATTTTGGAGAAAACAAAAAGAGATCTTTAGATTTCTGAAAAAAGCTTATCAATTCCCAGGCAAAACCAGATGCTTTAAACCGAATCAGTCAACAACTGACTAATCAAAAAGTTTTGAATCAGGTGCATTTGATTCGCAAAACGTGCCATTCGCTAAATGTCAAATCTTTTGACATATAAAAAAAAACTGTTTCCATACCGGTGACATTTTATTTGTCAGATAAATCGGACGTTTTGCGAACTAGACTAATCAGACTTTTTGAGAATTGAACCATTTGCAAATTGGAAAATTTGTGCAAGTGGACATTTGTGAATATGACTGTTATAAGAATGTAGGTCACGATATGACCCCGAATATGACCTTTTGCGCCTGAGCTGACAACAGGCAATTAAACTAATTCTAAAGCCAAGTTAGAATCATACAGAATTTAACTACCCTAAGAAAGCTTGGAACCACGTAAATGTTTCTTGAACCCACCTACTTAACTTTAAGTACACTTGGCATCTGTGTTCGTACGCGAATGCGGAGCAAATCCGCGGACAATGCGGAGCGTAACGAGTCCTAGATTACAATCTAATTTCACATTCAATTTGGAAAATGTTCCCGCGGGTTTGTGCAACTTTTGGGTCCCTAACCGTGTTACTTCGGTCTTCGGTGTTGAGATGAGGGTTGAGATTACACTTTGTACATTATTAAAGCGAGAAAAAAGTTGGATATGTTTTTTTTCGTCGGTTGATAGTTTTCATACGTGATATGAGGACTTTTTAGTTTTAAGCGAAGAATCTAAGGGTTTTCCTTTTTAACCGACTTCCAAAAAAGGAGGAGGTTCTCAGTTCGACTGGATGTTTTTTTTTTGTTATTTTTTGTATGTTTGTTCTGCGATATCTTTACTAATTGTGAACCGATTTTAATGATTCTTTTTTTGTTTGAAAGAGTATTCTTTCGAAGTGGTCCGATTTAAATTTGGTGAAGATCTGAAGAAAAACTTCGGAGATAGACCATTTGAAGTCGGTTTTATTTTTGTTAAAAAGTGATTATTATTCTAAAATAGTATTCTGGTTTTTAATGAAGGAAAAACATCGTGAGGAAACCTGCACACCTGAGAAGGCTCCATAAAGTTCTCCGTGGTGTGTGTGTAGTCTGCCAATCCGCACCAGGTCAGCGTGGTGGACTATAAATCCTTCTCATTCTGAGGAGAGGCCCGTGCCCAGCAGTGGGACAGTAATGGGCTAATTATTATTATTTTTTATTATTTATCCTGGTTTTTATAGAATTTAAAATGTACAGGATATCCTGTTCTATTGATAGTAACCTTTATTAATTACAGGAAAAGTACATTGCTGATCTTAACCAGTGAAGACGGTATTGGTGCTTTAATTAAAAACGATATTTATTTAATTTTAACTTGCTAATTTGCCTCGAATAAAATTAGGATACGCATGAAAATTTTAACTTTTCGATTCAAGCCTTTTTCACATATTCCATTAGCGACTTTAACAAAGGTAAATTCGGGGTTCCATGTAGAACATAAAATAAAATTTGCATACCAGAGAGTCAAATTTCGTACTAATATTGCGATACGTACAGAGTCGAAAAAATTTTTTGCACCCGGAAACATTCACTACCGAGGTAAATATTATCGATAACTGTAGACACAAGACACGCTCATGGATGGCAAAGACTTGTCCACTCAACACACGCACTTGTTAAAATACGAGATTCATACGCCAGGTCAACAATCACGAAATCAACATTCAGGATATTAACACCACTAGATCGACCGTTAAAGAAGCCAGCGGCTTAAAATATACGATGTCAGCAGTTCATGAGATCAACAAATCATTTTACTAAACGTCCACACATCCGCCTTTTATACCACAAACAGTTCACTGGATCAGCGGCTTATAATATCGATTACTATTAATTTATATCAACGACTTTTGACTTCTTTAACGGTCGAGCTAGTGAGGTTTACATTTTTAATGTAGATTTCGTGATTGTTGATCTGGCGCACGTATCCCAATTAGATGCCTGTATATAGGTATTTATCTCTTTTGTTGCCGGTACATAATTGTCTACAAATAGACTTAAATAATTGACTTGATAATTTATTTATTTATACTTCTATGCACTATTGTGGTACATAAGGCGGACTTAATGCCATAAGGCATTCTCTACCAGTCAACCTTAGGGTTAAAAAGAAAAGCATCAAAATACGTAGGTACAGGAAAAAGATGAGTTGACAATTTTGGACTGAATATATTAGGAATTCAAAAGTGAAATATAAATTACATAAAGTACATATATACAAATAATAAAATATATAGATATTACAATATATATATATATATATATATATATATATATATATATATATCAATTACAAAACGTTATGAAAATCTTAATGCAATTATGACGAAAACTAAATTAGATGATTAGGAGTGCAGCGACTTCAAGTAGTGTTTCCTAACTTTGCGTTTGAACGAGAATTTACTAATCGAGAACTTTATTATCTTATAATCGAGAGAGACCATGACCACAACAGTGGTTTCGTTGGCTATACAGGTACAGCCGTCGTAGGTACGGCAGATAATTTGGTGCCCACGAATAAAAAATCTTTCATAAACTTAAGGCACTGACTGCTGATCATGAGGTTCTGGGTTCGATCCTCAGATCGGGTAAAGTGTTATTGGGTTTTTTCGTGTGGAATTCCTCAGTAGTAGCCCGTAGTTTGGATTTGTGCCCGGTTAATGTCAATAAGCTCGCCCTCTATTACATGGGACTTACACAAAACGGCGAAATGAGGATGTTACTATACATCTCTGCCCAACTCTTCGGGGCATATTGAATACAGTGAATATTTAGAACAAACAAGTGTTGTAGAAAATATCATCATACCTTCTATCAGGCAGAATGCAGTACTTCCAATTCTCTTCCTTATACTCCAGACCGGTAGAGAAGAACAGCGTCCTCTCAGTTATGACGCCCCTATCCCACTTGCCACGTATGACCGCACCATTGTTGTATCGCAGTTCACCTTTGCCGTGCATCATGCCGTCTTCGAATTCACCTTCATAGATGGTTCCTACAAACAACGATTTTAAAAGCAAGTGATGATTTCCACCAAAGATGAAGAAAACGTGTGAATAGATAACGCTCCAATAGCAACAATAGTGTCGTATCCAACAAATAGATAAGAGTTTATTCATGCGTTTATATAATCAGCCCATTGCTGTCCCACTGCTGGGCATAAGCCTTTTCGCAGAAAAGCAAGCTTTAAAGTCTTAAGCCACCACGCTAGCTTGGTGTGGGTTGGTGGACTACACAAACCATCGAGAACTTTATTTTTTGTCCCTCTCAGTTATGCAGGTTTTCCCACGATTCAAGTGCACCAGTCCTCAATTCTGAAAAAATAAAAAAATAATGTCTTCATAAAATCATCTGACTGCCTCGGTAGTCTAGTGGTGGCAAGCGCGACTGCTGACCATGAGATCCTGGGTTCGATCCCCAGGTCGGATAAACTGTTATTGGCTTTTTCAGAGTGGAATTCCTCAGTGACAGCCTTGAGTTTGGATCTGTGCCCGGTTTATGGCAATAGGCTCGCCTCCTATTACATGGGACTTAAATATACTGTGTTACTATACACTTCTGCCCAACCCTTCGGGAACTACAGGCGTGATGTTATATTTATGTAAAATCATCTGGACTGAGTGATCATGGACCTTAAGTTAAATATTTGATGAAAAGCAGAAGCAAAACCCACAATAGGATACGCAGCGGATCGCTTCTTTCCCAAGCACTTCGCACAATATGTATAGTAGGCGATAGGTCGACATGGCAATCGGGTATGAGGTGAGTTGTGGAGGAGGGGACGCCCCGCACACCCGCACAGCGCCTGCGCCATCTTAGTCTTATCGCTGCACGAGTCCGCATCGACTGCGTTTATCGATTTCGATCTCGCTCACATTGTTGCTTGTTATTGTGTATTAAAAATGACTAGAAAATTGCCATGTCGACCTGTCGTTGACTGCAGTATATTTCGCTACTAGCTCCTGCTGCCCCCCCGACGTCTGCTATAAATGTATCGTTTGCAATACCATTAGGAAATGTGTAGACTCCATAGCCGCTCATTCCCAGCACATCCCACGTGCCTTCATAAGTGGAGCCAGTCGGGAAGTTCTTCTTTGAACGTTGAGCTCGAGGTATGTCCAGTGATCCTGTCCTGTTGGTTTCATTTTTGTTCATAAATCGAGATATTTTTTTCTGGATTATGTCTGTTTGCCTTGCAAATGTCACCTTTTGGTCAGAATGAGACTTGCGAGACGCTATTTTCTCTTCAATATGGCGCTTTTTGAACCAAATCTCTTTTGAAATCGATAAAATCCAGAGCTTTGAGCCCAAAGAGAAAAAAAAGCTTCGAGCCAAAAGTGTAAATGACTATTTATTCCTGACCGCCCCAAATGTGGTAGGTAATACTTGTTTTCTACTCTCCAGTACCGGTATTTACTTAAATTCCGTTCCAGTAAGCGACTTCTACTGATTGTTAGTCCTATTGTTTTCCGCTAGGACTACAGCCATCCAACCTAACTCAAATATTATAACACTACTTACTTCTATTAATTTACATGAATCAAAGAGTGAAACTTTAAAACAGGAGATAGATTTTATTAGTTCACAGAGGGTCTGATGACTTACATAACAAATTTCTTTAATAATTGCCAAGTCATTATTCAATATATTGAGCTCTGATGGCAGTCGCTCCGTGTAAGATATTGGTATTCAGCCGCATTTGGTTAGACTGGAAGCTGACCCCAACATAGTTGGGAAAAGGTTAGGCAGAATAATAATTACTCAAAGTTTTATTGAAAGAAAATTATCATTTATAGGTAAACTAGTGACCTGCCCCGGCTTCGCACGGGTGCAATGTAGATACTAATGTGAGGCATATAAACCTTGCTCTTGAATCACTCGAAAACTGCATTCAAATCCGTTGCGTAGTTTAAAAGATCTAAGCGTACAGACAGTTGGAGCGACTTTGTTTTATACTATGTAAAGAAGCTGACTGGTCCTAAATATGAACATGGTTACAGTGAAAGACAGTAAAATTTATTGTGATCTTTGGCCGGTAGCCAGTTTTTATCAACATTGAGTAAACCTTCTAAAACTTTGTTTTATTACCAATTGGAATAAAGAAAATCAAATCACATTAGTGAGTTAGTAAGCTTGTGATAGCCTAGCGGTTGAACGCTTGCCTTTCATGCAGGAGGGTCTGAGTATCACTTGCGTTAACGGTGAAGGAAAAACATCGTGGGGAAACCTACACACTTCAGAGGGCTCCATAAAGTTCTCGATGGTGTGTAGTCTCTGCCAATTCGCACCAGGCCAGCGCGGTGGACTAAGGCCTAACCCCTTCTCACTTTGAGAAGAGGCCCGTGCCCAGCAGTGGGACAGTAATGGGCTGATTATGTTTTTATGTTATTAGTGAGTTGTCTTCTTGTCTTAGATATTAACACAGATACTTACGAAATTGAATGACAAACAGATAAATAGATAGATAAATATTTATACTTTATAGGAACACCATAGGAATAGTAAAGTTAGTAACTAATATTAGTTACGGTAATTAAGTGTACAATGGCGGTCTTATCACCAAAATTGATACCTTCGAGACAACCTTTGGGCTGGACAAGAAAGACATGACAAATTGAAAAACAGGGTAGTCCGTGGTGTTACTACTACATGTATATTTTAATGCAGATTAAGATAAATTATACTACACAAAATATATGTGTAGAAGTCATAATACATACATATCGTGATGATTTCACGATGTTCCATGGCGACTTTAGAAATTTTTAAATAAGCACCAACTCGTCACTTACTTGCATTGTACCTTGTTTTTTTCAGAAAAGTTCCTCATGAGGTCTTCCCATTGTGATACCCGCTTCTCCGAAATAAATCTGAAAATGTATCATATGATCAGAGCGAAAATTTGCTGATGAATAATCAAACTATTTTTACTAAGGATGAGGGTGCATTGTCATAATCTCCAGAGTTGACATGAAGAATGGGGAACATAATGTACTGTGGTTCTTTCAACATAAATGAAAAGGGATCGTGTGATCCATCCGCAGCTAAGATCTAGAGATGAGTTGTATTTATTAGAACAGATCCGAAGAACAGGTATTTTACGAGAATAGGCGGCACCTAATCCAATTCTGACAATACCTATTCCACCTTTATATTTAATAAAAACTAAACTTTTACGGAATATTTAATTTTGCAAGACTCAAAACTTCATACATTCGTAAGGTGTAACAAGGATGAAGGGAAGATACCAATTCATCACTAATATGTATATCATTGAACGACCAAATAGAAAACATGTATTATTTTATTCAACCAATTTCGTGCAAAAATATCGCTAATAAAAATAAAATACTTTTTGATTAAACTTCCACTTTCTTAAAAGTGTGAACTGTACCCGTACTTAACTAAAAAAACAATTTAACATTCAAATATTGATATCAGGATTTGATATAGAATAGGCGGATTGAGGTCACCAAGTATCGCCATGTGTATAAGATAATTGAAATTAGGTGGAATAGGTATTTGGATCAGGTATTTATGCAGACTAGGAACAGGTGTACCAAGTACCAGATTTACCTAATACGACCCATCTCTACTAAGACCACACGCAAATAAGAAAGAAAGTGTGTAATTAAGAGCAAAATATGTCAGTGTAACGGTTACTATGCAAGCAATGCAATAGCGCCAGAGCAAATATGTACAAGTGTGTCCTATTTCGGCGCAGACGCATATCCGAAGTTTAGGTAAGTCTTACCCAACTGACGGTTTGTGGAACAGTTTGTTTACAATCTATATTTGATATCCGTGTTATTTTGATGTGATCTTGGGTGGTAAATTTTTATAGTTTTGGTGAACTTGCTGTCATTAGTTATTGTAGAAAGTCGAAAAAAAATGTATATGGTAGTGTCTTGTATGCTATTTATTTAGTTCGTATTACGTGTATATTCATGTGAGCTTCCGACTTTTTGCCCGAGTTCCTTTAGCTTAATAATCATATCTTATAGTTTTATTTCCAAGCATCCAGGCGTTCCTCTAGCCCAGGGGTGGCCAACTTGATTCGACCCAAGATCTACTGTTTACTGAGTAGACTCTGTGCGATCTGCCAATTACATAATCAGTACCTCTTCATACAACTTATATTAAACTTATATTTTTCTTTGCCTTGCCATGATCGACTGGATTAAGAGCCGCGATCGACCGGTCGATCGCGATTGACTGGTTGGCCTCCCCTGCTCTAGCCTATGCAACTCTTTTATACGTGTTGTAAAACGAGGATACAAATTCAATTCTTTAACAACTTACACCTAGGTAACTGTCTCCTTGGTCTAGTGGTGGCATGCGTGACTGCTGATCATGAGGTCCTGGGATCGATCTCCAGGTCGGGCAAAGTGTTATTGGGGTTTTCCGTGTGGAATTCCTCAGTAAGATTTATGCCCAGTTGATGATAATAGGCTCGCCCCCTATTACGTGGCACTTGAAACATAACGGCGAAATGAGGGTGTTACTATACACCGCTTCCTAATCCTTTGGGGAATACAGGTGTGATGTTATGTTATGATGAACTAGGTAGTTCTTAGGGCTACCTAATGGGACAATGATTTTGATAGACTAAAAACTTACGTTGATCCTACACTAGCCTTCCTCGACGACGACATTGTGTAGGTAACTGTCAACAAAATAGATACGTACAAACCGCAACAATAATCAAAAATTGTAATACTATTTCACAATTCTCAATACAAAAATGACTAACAAAATTGTACTACAAACCTTTATTGCCTGTTAGTATGTAATAACAAAAGGTACTCAGAAATTCGGATGATAATTTCAGTGAATAGATGGGCTTTGTTCGGTAAAATAGTTTGGTCGTTGGTTGAGTAGAATGTGCTTTAGTTCAGTAGCTCGTATACAGGTAGGTATGCACGTACATTTGAAATACCAGAAAATTGCGAAGTAGACAATCATGAGACGTGAACATGGATTGTTGATACAAAACATAAGGGTCAGATAGATCAGGCTTTTAGTACGTTGTTGTATTTACTCGATGTACTTTTAATCGGTTTTAAGCTGCGCTTGCGTCAGTCCGTAGATGGGTGACAGTTCGTAACATGTCGAGACCCCTCCGTCTCTCGGAGAGCACATTAAAACAGTCGGCCCCGGGTGTCATACGAATACCTATGACAGGGGTATTGTATAATTATCACTTGCTTAAAAACGGTGAAGCAAAACATCGTGAGGAAACCGGCATGCCTGAGAGATATTTCTCGACGGCATGTGAAGTCAAGTCAGAGGCCCATGGGTGGCATAAAACTCTGACACCAGGCTAGTCACTAACCATACTAAAAGAAAGAAGAAGATGCTACGCCCGCAGGTACTCGTTAGCTTGTTCGTAGAAATGCGCAGTAAATTTCGCAAGAGAGCGCTTTTGACGTTTTGCCATCATGTGGTATAATCACTTGCCATAAGGTGGGCCATCAGCTAGTTTGCCAGATATAACAAAAAAAACACCTTTCTCAATAACCACAATAAACCATCTCGTTATCAACGTTAAGATCCAAAACAAAAGTTCACGGGAAATCCGTTGGAGAAATGAACACCATTGTGTCAAAGCTTAGTATTCAGAAGGCGATTGTACGGTCATGGTCACACACATTGTCGCATGCATTATTTATAACGAAAGAGTGAAACTTGTGAGTGTATCGAACAATAAGTTTATTGCGTTTAGAGGGATAATGTCCCCGATTCTGTTGAGCACCGACTAAACTTAACTAAAATAAAAAAAACCGACTTCAAAAACTAAAAAATATAAAATAACTTAATAAAGATTTAATTTAATACACCTCTTATGCAAAACCTTTACAGTTGACGACACGTTTGGTGCAGTGGCTAAGCGATTGGCTTCTGCGCTGCGGGTCGTGGGTTCGATTCCCGCACGGAACAAATATTTGTATGGCCTACAGATAGTTGTTCCGGGTCTGGGTGTTTGTGCATGTGAAGATTTGTGTCTGTAAACGCACCCACGATACAGGAGAAATCCTAGTGTGGGGAAACGTTTTTTTTAAAAAAAAAAAAATGTTTCAGAAGTCGGTGCCTTCAATTTGGTTCAGCGTGGATTAGCACCGACTTCTGAAACTGTAAAGGTATTAGGTTTGCATAAGAGGTGTATTAAATTAAATCTTTATTAAGTTATTTTATACTTTTTAGTTTTTGAAGTCGGTTTTTTTAAACGTAGTTATTTTAATTTTTTACTTTTTGGTGTGTGTAATAGGTTGTTCTGTAAACTACAGTAGGATTTTTCTATATTACATCAGGTAGAATAATTACATCGTCCACGTAAACTAAAATGTTAATAAAAAAATAAAAATATTCATAAAATGAAAACTACTGGGCCAAACTATGTTAAATTTTTATGGGACCACATGGCAACTATTCCGCATCAAGCTAAAGAAGAATCACGTAAACCGGATCATAAATCTCAGCGTAATCGGTGTACATACATAAAAAAAACCTATCGAATATAGAACCTCCTCCTTTTTGAAGTCGGTTAAATATTGCTATCCTTTACTTGCAGATAAAACAAGAAAGAGATGGAAGAATATTAGGGCTGTCAAATTAGATTGAACTCCTTCTTTTCGTGTGGTTAGTAACTAACCTGGTGTCCAGAGTTTTATGCCAACCAAGGGCCTCTGACTTGTCTTCACATGTCGTCGAGAAACATCTTTCAAGCATGCCGGTTTCTTCACGATGTTATCTTTCACCATTTTTAAGCAAGTGATAATTATACAATACGTACATGAATCTGAAAAGTTATGACCTGCGTACCTTGGGTTCGAACTCGAGACCTATGACTTGGCAGTCCGACGGTCAAACCACTAGGCTATCACTGCTGTTAAAGGTAGGTTAGGTTGAACTAAAATTTTCAAATAGATATAGACGGTACCTTAGCCATATGCCGCCTAAATCATGGTACGACAAAATAAACTAGTTTGATAGCTATAAAATTGTTCCGTCTTGTTCTTGTTTCGCCTGTTAATAAAGGATAGCAATATTTTTAGTTACGTTTAGTTGGTGTGCAACAGAATTAGCACGACTGACTGAGATGTCCGTCTTGGAAAAGTTTCGTATACGTCGTCTTTCAGACATAAACAATCCACGTTTTATTCGTGGTTTTAATTGTTGAAGACGACTTCGAACGGGATATGGAAGACAAAGCCATTCGATTAAATTAATATAGTATTGTTTGAATGCGGATGTGGGAGTGATGGAAGAAGGCTAGAAGGGCAGAGTGTCAGGTGCCCATCTTGACGTAAATATTCAAGAGAGGAAACGAGGTCACTCATTGTAGTCGCCACAGGCGTTGAGTTTGCAAACTGTTAGCTACTTGTACTACGTTAAATACGACGGCTAAATCTATACTAATATTATAAAGCTGAAGAGTTTGTTTGTTTGAACGCGCTAATCTCAGGAACTACTGTCGGAATTGAAAAAATATTTTTGTGTTGGATAGTCCATTTATCGAGCAAGGTTATAGGCTATATAACATCACGCTACGACCAATAGGAGCAGAGCATAAATGAAAAATGTTGCAAAAACGGGAAAAATGTCCACCCGTGCGAAGCCGGGACGGGCCGCTAGTTTGTATTATAAGAGTTATGTTTGAATATAATTTAGAAGTTATCTTTGAAATTCTTCATGCTATCGATGTCGCTTACCTACCTACAATTCAAAGTGCAGAGCCGACAAACTGTATTGGAAAGAGACAGCTAGTGATAGCAACGAATCAGCATACAAGATACACAGCAGATATACAGAAGCCTAGTGGTGTGACCGTCGGACGGCCAAGTCATAGGTCTCGAGTTCCAACCAAAGGCACGCACCACTTTTAACTTTTCGGATTCATATGCGTATTGTATAATTATGGCTTGCTTAAAAATTGCGAAGGAAAACGTCGTGAGGAAACCGCCTGAGAGATATGTCCCGACGGCATGTGAAGCCAAGTCAGAGGCCCATTGGCGGTATAAACTCTGATACCAGGTTAGTCACTAACCACACGAAAAGAAAAAGAAGCATAAGTATTATTTGGCTACAAATTGTGTATAAAAGTTTACCGATATGAAATACATAATGCGAGCCTTCAATACAAAGCGTAGACATAATAACGTACTATAGTTTAAATCGAATGGGAAATTCAAAACGCGCGTTTTACGAAACGAGTACACAAGCTGTTCGAACTTCGAAGGTGGAGCGTATCAGGGGGCCTACTCTGAAAACATAACTACAAAGTTTCGCTAGACGGGTCGCATGTTTTCCAACCACGTAAGTGTTTCGGATCCAAAGATGGATTCGATTATCGCTACTTGTCATTTTGTCTTTCGTACACCCTACGCTCCAATGTTAATTAACATCTACACCCATATTCCAAGACGTTCCTCCAAAACTTACTCGACTCATACTCGACTCAGAACGGCCTCGAAACCACCTACAAAATTGTATTCTTAGACGCAATTTCGAGTGAACTTTGAGGTCCCTCGACGGAGTCATTACGTCATAATTTGAATTATCTGCATCGCGCAAATAACGCCGCGATAAAAAATTGTAAGGATTATCGTAAGCATAATCGACAAAGTCTTCAAAATTATTTTTTATTACATACAAACTTTGACACTTCCTTCCTTAAGGTAGGTTCCGAGGTACCTTGAGTTTGATAGATGATTCCTTACCTCGACTGAGGAAAAATCTCGAGTCGAGGACGTTTATGTTAAGTCGAGGTGGATTCGAGTCGAGTAAGTTTTGGAGGAACGTCTTTGAATATGGGTGCTAGTATAGTCGCCGGCACGTAACTTGGCAAGGGTAGAGAAGATAATTCCTCTCCTTTCTTTCTTTCTTCTAAACAGACATGTTTAAAAATAAATTATAGCAATAACCATAGAATAATGACAAGCAATAAAAGTGACCATTTTTTTGTTGCACTAAGTGTACATGCGCAAACTTACTCCCACTACGCCAAAACCTTGCCAAGTTACGTGCCGGCGACTATAGTTCATTGTTTGACAATACTATGTTAGTCTCCTGATCCACCGTGCTCACCCGCCGCAGCCGCGGAGCCGGTCGTCTTTTCTGACTCCGCAGTCACACCGTTAATTCAGCCCTCATCAAGCTGTCTCCTTCCCAGTCCTCTCGCAAGCAACGCCCTAAGCCGAGGTCCGAATCCCATTAGGGGTCTCCCTTAGTGCTGTTGTTGCTAGCTAGTCACGATGTTAGTAATAGTAGTTAGCTTAGGTTAAGTATTTTACCCTCGTCCCCATTGGTTGGAGACTTTTCAGGTCTCGCCAATAACTGCCCGGTTACGTAGAAACGGTTCGCAAGACCATCTACAAGCAGTCGAATAGAAATAAAAACCGGCCAAGTGCGAGTCGGGCTCGCGCACGAAGGGTTCCGTACCATTATCTATAAAAAGGCAAAAAAATCATATCTGTTGTATGGGAGCCCCACTTAAATATTGGTTTTATTTTAATTTAATTATTTATTTTTAAACTGAATATATAACTAAATATTCTGTGAATATTTCAAGCGTCTACCTGTTGCCGTTATCAATATCGAGCAAAAACAAGCAAAAAAATCACGTTTGTTGTATGGGAGTCCACTTAAATATTTATTTTAATTTGTTGTTATAGCGGCAACAGAAATACATCATCTGTGAAAATTTCAACTATCTGTCACGGTTCATGAGATACAGCCTGGTGACAGACGGACGGACAGCGGAGTCTTAGTAATAGGGTCCCGTTTTACCCTTTGGGTATGGAACCCTAAAAACTATGTTAGTATTATTTATAGGTTCGATGTTCATTGTTGTTTCGTTTCCATCTAAAGTTTCGTCGTTCGGTTTTCATAGTAGGCCCCTTGAATCACCTCAAACGTTTTCCCACAAATATTTCCGAGCCAGCAGCCTCGCGAGTTATATTTGGATAAACTCGTGTTATTATAATGTTGTATATTTTCAACTGAATAAAGCCTTTTCACGCCAAATATAAGCTCCATTAGAATGGTTATCGTTTTGTTTGCCTTTTAGGACCATTATAATATTTGTGCTTCGTTTTTAGGATAGGCATAATCGTATAATCTAATTGGGGTATTAAAATGAAGTATATTAAGGTCTAGTTTCTGTATAAAAGCAGATATTTATGCTTATAGTGGCCCGAGAGGCGAGACCTACATTACCGTGTGTACGTAAGTAAATATTATATCAATGGTGCACATTGACAAAATAATACTTGAAAAAAAAAAAAAAACTCTACACTCTACAGCAGGGATGCACAGAGTTATTAGGACTAGGGGCCACTCAGGCAGACTATGAGCTAAAAGCGGGCCACCACAATTAAAAACAATCAAAATAATTTAAATTACGTTTACTGAAAAAAAGATCATTTGAATAACTTTTTTTTTATTTGAAATGGGTTTGCTCTTGACTCTAGTCTAGGTCAGAGGAGACAGAGACAAAGTCTACGATGGAGTGAGCTTACCCAGAAGAAGCCTGTTAACTCTAACTTTGAAGAGATTCAGGTTGAATGCGTTCGGGAATACAGACGCAGGTAGTGAGTTCCACTCTTTTGCAGTGCGCATTACGAAGGATGTTTGGAAGCGCTTAGTGCGAATTGGTGGAATGGCAACTAAGTATGGATGGTAACTTGCAGTGCGTCTAGATGTCCGATGGTAGAAGGGGGCCGGTGGGATGAGGTTAACTTAAAAATATTGCAGTATTTTTATATAAATGCAGAAAAGTTTAATTCGGTGGCAGGCCGCATGTATACTGACGAAGGTCCGCATGCGGCCTGTGGGCCGCTATCTGCGCATCCCTGCTCTACAGGATAACCTCTCAGGATGGAACTTCTAGGCCAGGTGGCCAGGTATCCGCATAGTGGTTTTGTGGTCGCCACCCGTCCTATAAAAGCTATAAAACGTTGCTACTTGTGCCTTTGCATGTACGAAAAGAAAAAATACAAAACTATGCTCACCTAGTTACGCTTAGTAAATTCCAAAGTTATAACCAAAGTTTTGCTCCGTATTTTTTCTATTAAATTGTATATGTAGAATATTTTATGAAACCCGAAAAATTCTGTTACACATTACCCAAAAGTGTACAAAATATAGTTTTATAGTAAAATAGACTCCTTTCTCTCCGCCCAAATGATAAAATGTGAAAATGACATTGCCATCTAGATCAAGGAACAGATCTCAAAAAGAGCACAAGAGGTCCAAATAAATAAAAAAAAATATAGCAAAATATTCAGCCAGCAATATTTCCTTGAAAAAAGTTTTTAACAATAAAGTTTTAACTATATATTATTATACTCTGAGCGTGTTCACAGACATCATAATGAACGTCTGTGGAATATGGGATTATTCCAATAGGACCGAACCACATTCTCGAAAAGTTGGTATATAAAAAAGGAAAACAAAAGGAAATCGGAACAGATAAAGCCTGGCTTTGATTAAGCAATACCCAATTGAGCAAACTAACACTATTATCTTTCAAAACTTTCCTTCTGCGTACGTGTTCGGATTTTTTTAAGAAATATTGCATTTTATTTGTGTATAATGTTTTATTAGTTACTAGCGACCCGCCTCGGCTTCACACGGGTGTAATGTAGATACTAATGTGCGACATATAAACCTTCCTCTTGAATCACTCTATCTATTGCTGAAAACTGAATTAAAATCCGTTGCGTAGTTCAGAAGATCTAAGCGTACAGACAGCGGGAGCGACTTTGTTTTATTACTATGTAAAGATGACCTATGACAGTCGTTACGGGTAGTCAGAAGTCCGAAAATCTGACAACCGGATTTCTTCGGATCACGGCACTGCCCAGTTACTGGGTTGCGGAGGTATGATAGTAGTCGCTCCGTGTAAAATACTGGTATTCAGCCGCATGACCCCAACATAGTTGGGAAAAGGCTAGGCAGAACAGAACAGTGTTTTATTAGTTGTGACTAAGAAAACAGCACTTGGTAACAGACATATTGTCTCCGTTGTCTCCATTCGTATTGTCCACACGACACATTAATAATTAGTTACGTCGACTGTACGCGATTCGTTCCAGAGAAAGTCCCCAACACTATGCAGGTCGACAGACGACAAATTTGTTTTTTCCGTTGTTTAATTTAATCCATTTATTTTTCACAGCATTCAATTTCGATTTGCGAAACGTTTTTCTTTAGCAGAGATAAGTTTGTTGGACCTAAGGCCAGACATTTACGATTTATCATTTGACATCGTCGCTGCGCCTGCAAAATCCGCAGTTTTTTTTTGAAAATTATGTCTTTGATGCTATTTTATAATAGTTCTCAAGCCACGTGCAACTGTAAATTACGTTTTCTAATCATTTATTTTGCTATCTTCTTAACCAAATAAATTATAAAAAACAGATTATACAGGTGCACGTGGCTTCTAAAATAGCGTCAAAGACAGATTGTCAAAAAAAAACGGCGGATTTTGCAGGCGCAGCGACATGTTTATTACGTGTGACTAGAGTTCAAAATTGTGTGTCAGTTTCAATGTATCAAATTTTAATTCACTAGGGTCAGTGTTTCTTTTATCAGTAGTATCCTAGTGGAAATGAATTCGGTGAAACAATGTGCGCTGGTTTTATTTGAATAGATGAGACTGATGCATTTCTGTGTTAGCGTTGGCTCGTTATAATTTCATGAACTCTCACTCTGTCTCGCGTGTGCAGTTTGTTTTCATTGCCTCTTTGTCAAATAAGTATGTTATGAATAATGTTTCGAAGTAGTTTTTGTTCGAGTGGAATATATTACTCCTTTCGTTTGCACTGTTCTGTTTTATTTCATATGCAGAATTTTGGTCCTGTTGATTTAAACTTCTGTGAATATATTTTCACTTATTTAAAAACGTTTTCGTTCACTCTGTGTTTTATGTATTGTTCTCTGAATCAAAAGAGTTTATATAAACATCACGCTTTGTATTTCTTGAAGGGTTCGGCAGAGGTGTTTTAGTACACTCTCGATTCGCCAGTTGTTTTAAGTCCCATGTAACAGAGGACGAGCCTATTGCCATTAACCGGGCACAAATCCAGACAACGGGCAGCTACTGAGGAATTCCACACGAAAAATCCCAATAACACTGCCTGACCTGGGAATCGAACCCAGAACCCCATACTCAGCAGTCGCGCTTGCGACCACTAGACCAACAAGGCAGTCAGCATTAAATGAGTAAATTTTCTGTATCAAAGCAATTCAGGTTTTTAGGGTTCCATACCCAAAGAGTAAAACGGGACCCTATTACTAAGACTCCGCTGTCCGTCCGTCCGCCCGTCCGCATGTCACCAGGCTGTGTCTCATGAACCGTGATAGTTAGACAGTTGAAATTTTCACAGATGATGTATTTCTGTTGCCGCTATAACAACAAATACTAAAAAACAGAATAAAATAAATATTTAAGGGGCTCCCATACAACAAACGTGATTTTTTTTGCCGTTTTTATAGATAATGGTACGGAACCCTTCGTGCGCGAGTCCGACTCGCACTTGGCTGGTTTTTTAAACACTTGCGAATTCCTGTTTGGACTTTAAATAAACTCATCTCTTTGTATGCCTATCACGTGCTTCTAAAAACGTGATAATTGCTTCAATTGTAACACAATAAAAAAACACGGCTGATTTATTGCAGCTTCAAGACCTAGACGAAAGCAATCAGACAACGTGATTCGAACCATCACTCATGTTTCATCTATTTCTCAACAAATCTTATTATTCTACGTAACAAGTACTTATTGCAGCGTTTATCTAATTTATCAAACAAACAAAACTTACAATGCAATTTTCAGAGATCCATTGTTATATCATATTACTTAAGTCGTTACCGATTAAATTCGTATGTGAGTTACAATCAAATCTAGTCACGTTATCTTCTGGGGCGGCCATGTTGCGAAGTGTAAAAACTTGCGCGGGCGCATCATTTCTCACGATATGACGGTCGGATTACGGCACTGGTAAGCACGCGATCCGCCAAATCCTAGCCTAATTAATTGTATAATGTTTGTGTTTAATAGTTTTTGTAGATTTTACGATCGTTAAAGTATTTTTTATCGTATGGAATACAGATTCTTTAATGAAAAAAATAAATAAACGCTTTAGGTACAATATGGAGTTAATAGTTAGAGTTTTCAGTGTACAGTATGTTATTCAATCCATCTCATTCATGATATATATATATAGGACTTAAAGAATATTATGGAATAAATATCTTATATATTTTATACAGTATGTTAACTAACGAAGGGCGTCACCGTTAACCCGCAATAGTATAGCGTCCATACATCCTAAAAAAATATTACCATTAACAAAAAATGTTTTATTTTTTTAAATAATAAAGTATTCACAAAAATTATTAAATTAATAAGTAAAAGAAACACTGTACATGCGCACTTGTCTTTCAACGTAGTGGGAGTAGGGCAATGTTGCAATTAATTGATTAATTTTTGATTAATTAATTTCATTGTTTTATTAATTAATTTTTTATACTTATTACATGAACTTAAACATACCTGGTGAAACGAGGGTGTACTAAAAATACCTCTGCCGAACCCTTCGGGGAATACAAGGCGTGATGTTATGTCATGTTTTTATACTTATTTTTCTATACTGATATTTTTATTTTAATCTATTAATGATATATTAACGAGTTTAAGGGAATGTCCTCTGTTATTTAACATACTGTATATAAAAACACTTGAGTTATTTTTTTTTCGTTTTATAGATTTGCAAGTGAGCTGAGTTATACAGATACAGATTATTAACTATTATTATGATATCAAATATAGGAGGGCCTCATGGCTAATTACCAACCGCGCGGATCATACGATTTGCGAGGTTAAGCTGCGTTTGCCGCGGTCAGACCGTGGATGGGTGACCGTTCGTTACACATTGAGACCCCTCCGTGCCTCAGAGAGCACGTTAAACAGTCGGTCCCGAGTGTCATACGAATATATATGACAGTCGTTCCGGGAAGTCAGAAGCCCGAAAGTCTGACAACTGGTCTAACGTTAGGATATTGCCATTGCCCAGTAACTGGGTTGCGGAGGTCTGATGGCAGTCGCTTCGTATAAAATACTGGTATTCAGCCGCAGCTGGTTAGACTGGAAACTGACCCCAATATAGTTGGGAAAAAGCTAGGCAGAACTATGATATCAAGTACAATAAAAACTTTCTTGAAGTGGACACAACAAACTAACCGCCCGTTCACACAGCGGATCCGTTTTAACGGATCCGTCGGTACTGGATGTGTTGTTCACATCTGTACCGACGGATCAGTTAAACAAATGACATCTGCGTCGCATCTGGCAGACAGGATACGATAATAACAACGGATTCAGTATTTTTACTGGATTCGGAACACTGTCATGTATGTGAACTCGCTCATCTACAGGCGCCATCACCAAAATTAAAACGGATCCGCTAAAACGGATCCGCTAAAACAGATCCTGTGAGCATTTTCTGTGTGAACTAGTTGTTACATGTACTACACTGGCCTGCAAAAATAAGTATCACACTTTAAAAGTGAATATCATTAAAAGTGTAGTACTTACTTAGTTTTGCAGGCCAGTGTATATCCTCAAAACAGTAATCAAATACATGATTGTGTAAACATGTGTAATTTAAAAAAATTAACATAATATAAACATGAAGAATCCGAAAAAAAAATCTGTTTCCGTAAAAATTACCTATCTGTAATTATACGTAATAGAGTGTAATCCGCCATTACCGCAGATTTTATTGTTTGGAACATGTAGCTTTTCGCAACATTGTGCAGACAGATGTGTGCCATTGATCTAGTTAAATGTCAAGCGCAGATTCTTAACTAGGATTTTCTATACCGTGGGTGCTGTTACATACACAAACAGGCTTTGGAGGAATATATGTAAACGGTGGAATACCTTATGAATATTTTATCACGATTGTATAATTTTATCCCAAACTAGCGGCCCGTCCCGGCTTCGCGCGGGTGGACATTTTTCCCGTTTTTGCAACATTTTGCATTTATGCTCCGCTCCTATTGGTCGTAGCGTGATGTTATATAGCGTATAACCTTCCTCAATAAATGGACTATCCAACACAAAAATATTTTTTAAATTCCAACCAGTAGTTCCTGCGATTAGCGCGTTCAAACAAACAAACTCTTCAGCTTTATAATATTAGTATAGATGATAAATGTTTTTTATTTCTGTAATTAAATCTGTTACAGACACTTTTACAAGTCAATGTAGTGTCCAAGTATAGAACCCGCAAAACCCGCACCGGGCCGGCGTGGCGGAATAAGGCCTAAACCCTTCTCATTCTGAGAAGAGGCCCGTGTCCAGTAGTGGTTCAGTAATGGGCAGATTGTGCTTATTATGCTATAGAAACAGGTTCCTGCATCAGTTGAATGGTCATTAACGATTAATTTTATTTCCGGAGATACCTATTAATATCTGGGGGAACGGTTGTAGCCCCCCCCCACCAAGTCAAGTTCGTTATATTTCTTTATTTAACATAACATCAGGCCTTGTATTCCCCAAAGGGTTCGCAGAGGTGTTTTTAGTACACCCTCGTTTTACCAGTTATGTTTAAGTCCCATGTAATACGTGGCGAGCCTATTGCCACTAATCGGGCACAAATCCAGACTCCGGGCTGCTACTGAGAAATTCAAAGCCCAAAAACACTTTGCCCGACCTGGGGATCGAACCCAAGACTCCATGCTCAGCAGTCACGCTTGCGACTACTGAACCAACAAGGCAGTCAATTTCTTTATTTCTCAGTTTAATGGAGCTAACAGCTAGACTATTAAGAACAATTTATTCTGATTGTTATAATTCATTAAACACCATACAATACATTCATTTAAAACTTCAACCTTGACATTATCAACAAAAGCAGAGTACCTAATAAAATTTATGTCTAAAAAAACTTCTAAAACATTCTCCGGTATATAAATCATTAGATTGAGCCACGTCGTCGTCATGAGAGTGATGAAAATTTTAATGAGAGCTGCATTGCGTCCGATGAATCTTAATGCGCCATTGTTGGCTATAACTGACGTAAATTAGTGCTGTCTTTTACGAAATAAATATTTGTCTTAAAAATTTTGAGGTGTTACAAAAGGAGTATTAAATAATCGTACATGATTTTGTAATTTATTGCTGCCTTTGGCTCCCATGAAGTTCACTATGTTCCGCCTAGCCTTTTCCCAAATATGTTGAGGTCAGCTTCCAGTCTAACCAGATGCAGCTGAATACTAGTATTTTACATGGAGCGACTGCCATCAGACTTCCGGAACCCAGTTACTGGGCAATGCCAATATCCTAACGTTAGACCACTTGTCAGACTTTCGGGCTTCTGACTTCCCGGAACGACTGTCATAGATATTAGTATGACACTCGGGATCGACAATTTAACGTGCTCTCCGACTCAGAGGGATCTCGATGTGTAACGAACGGTCACCCATTCACGGATTGACCGCGGTAACCGCAGCTTAACCTCGCAAATTGTATGATCGACGCGGTTGGTAATAAGCTATGAGCCCCTCCTACGACTAACAAGTGGATATTATTGCGATCTTAAAGATAGAAAGAAGATATATTGTATACAAGGTTAGTCGGAAAGGGGGTACCTACTAAGCCGCGGGCCACTTAAAGTATCACTGATGACTGTTTAAAAGCAAGTGTTAAAATTTCAAAATTCAATAATATTTATTTGTTAACCCCCGACGCAAAAAGAGGGGTGTTATAAGTTTGACCGCTATGTGTGTCTGTCTGTCTGTCTGTGTGTGTGTCTGTCTGTCTGTGGCACCGTAGCTTTTAAACGGGTGAACCGATTTGAGTGCGGTTTTTTTTATTTGAAAGCTGGTTTTCTAGCGAGTGATCTTAAACATGTTTTATTAAAATCGCTTCAGCCATTTCAAGGTTATCAGCTGTTTTGTTAGCTGCGGTAGGGTCCTTAGACGCATAATGTAATACACTTTACTTTCAAACATACGTGTGAAATAAAATTTGAAACACTCATGTATGCTATATAACTATGCAAGATTATGAAATTCTTGGTCTGATGCTGCAGCCAGGATAACCAGTGCACTAGTACACTCTTGAAAAAATAATAGCAGATATGTCGTGTTTGGATTCGTTTTGATCAGTATTTGATTCTACATGCAATTAAATGGTGGCGACATGATGAGCTGATGCTGCAGCCAGGATATCCAGCACACTAGTACACTCTTGAAAAAATAATAGCAAATATATGTCGTGTTTGGATTCGTTTTGATCAGTATTTGATTGCCAAAAGTAAGTTTAAATTTTTCAACTTAATACTAAGTTTAAAATAAAAATTAAATTGAAAATTTAAAAAACCCCCGACGCAAAAAAAACGAACTTTTAAAAAGTCAAAAATAATAGTATCGTTGAGCCATCAAATTCGATTGAGTAACACCTATATATTTTAATTACAGAAATTGATGGATGGCACGATAAGGTTTGCTCGTTGAAATGGTGATATAATATCACGTCGGGGTACCGCTAAGTAAATTAGCTAGCTAGTAAATTAATAGATGGTCAATTAAATGAAGGGTTTGACTTACTTTAGCGGTACCCCGACGTTCTGTAATTAAAATATATAGGTGTTACTCAATCGAATTTGATGTCTCAACGATACTATTGTTTTTGACTTTTTAAAAGTTCGTTTTTTTTTTGCGTCGGGGGTTTTTTTTAGTTTTTTTTTTTAATAAAATCATGCTGCTTTAGTTATGAGTCCAGAAAATTAAGTTTCTAATCCGTGACCCCAAATATGACCTAAATTGTAAACACAGCTGATCATAGCTATGGACAAATAGATTTTAGCATATTTTTTACGAAATCTTAGAAAAGCTATTTCTCTTAAACTATCGAGTTTTGGAGAAAATTGTAGAACAAAAGTTATCCCTTATTATGGGTACTTTAACACCCCTTCGGCTTGGTACCCCTTTCCAACTAACCTTGTATATACCTTATGTACTTACTTTAACCCGTCAAATGTATTCCAACTGTAGCTTCAAGACGTGCTTCAGCACAAAGCAGCTTTTTGTTCCACGTTCCGGTGCCAGTTCTGTTGTGCACGAACTAAACTTAATTTAGGCTAATGCCATCTTTTTCGCACTAATAAGATAAAAAAGAGACGGACGTAAATAAGAGCTATCAAATTTAGTTGAACTAACCATATAAATTTAGACGATATGTCAAAACGTATCGACTAAAAACAAGGTGAAGTTCAATGCGTAAACTAGTTTGACAATCTCTAATTTATTTCTTATCTATCACCGTATTTGTCTATGTATATATCTACTTTAGCAAACTATAGTCTGCGCGCAAATGCTAGTCGCCCCCGTATGAGAGCGGCAGGAGGGGGTGCGAAACAATAGACGCGTTCTGTCAGTTTGCTTTGTCTTGTCTACCGCGCGCACCCCCCTCCTGCTATTCCCATACCTCAGGAAGTGACTAGCACTTGCGCGTGGACTATAGTAAAATATAGCAATTCTCTAATTTTAGTTTAGTTATACAGGGTGTAAACGAAATCATGTAATTCCTTCAAACCTCGTGATGTAATGCTGAAATAGATTAAACCTGCAAGGTATACTTTTGGACTAAATAAAAAAAAATACAATAAATAAACATGTGTTCTTAACGTGAGGCATTTTAGCGCCCCGAGTTAAATAATCGCCCGGCGAGCGATAGCCGCACAATTTGCCCAGGGCATTAAAATGCCTCACGTTAAGAACAAATGTTTACTTTTTCTAATATTTATTGAATCCAATAGTCTCCCCTGCAGGGTCAATCTATGTCAGGAGTACATCACGAGGTTTGAAGGAATTACATGATTTCGTTTACACCCTGTATACAGTTATAACCAATATAACTATAAACGTTATCTACGTGCATACATTTTCAGTTTACCTGTACGAGGTAAAGCATAAATGTTACATTAAGTTCAAAATTGAATTACTGTTTAAATAATGTGAGCTTCCCGCGGTATGCGTTCATGTAATAATGAGCAAGTTGTAAGTAGGTTGCATTAGGGAGTCGGGGACACAATGTTTGGCCATTTTCCAGCAATGTAATGCCCAGATTATTACCGCTCTGTTGATATTATGTACTTTCACAATGGCAGACTTGTGGTCTACTCGTCATATTATGTTGAAAGGCTTTATGATGTTCATAAAAATCTTATGGCGTATATTTTGTTTTGTATTATTTTACTGTTTCTTCTAGACATTATATCCACCTTTTATGTGACTAGAGAATCCTTTTGGCGTGATTCATAACAAACAAGTTTTTGATGTAAGAAAACGTTGTTTACTTCATTTTAACATCACATAACATCACGTCTGTATTCCCCGAAGGGTTAGGCTGAGGTGTATAGTAACATCCTCATTTCGCTACTATGCTGAAGTCCCATGTAATAGGGGGCGGCTATTACCATCAACCGGGCACAAATCCTAACTCCAGGCTGCTACTGAGGATTCCACATGTTATCGGTAGCTGATAACACTAGACAATGTTGACAGGGTAACCGTTAAGATTAATCAACATACCCGAAGTTACAAAAACAGTGGTCATTCGACGGAGCAGAGGATTCCATGTCGAACAGCCGAAGAAGTCTGACCTTTTATATCTGGTTTGCTTGTCCTCATTTTCTGATCTTGTGTTAATTATTATGTTGTGATATCTTGTGAACTAGCTTCTGTAACTAATCACTAACCTAATTAAAAGTACTCTCAGTGGTGGAGAGTCTATGTTGGATTAATTTACTTTATTTACAATGCTCCCAAACCTGACATACTGATATTAGCTATAACTGTAATCATAGATTCACCCCTACAAGATTCTGTGTCTTTTATACGCACGGAAAAACCCAATAACATTTTGACCCAGGACCTCACGATAAGCAGTCGCGCTTGCCACCACTAGATCATCGAGGCAGTTCATTCCACTGGTTCCTACTAAATTACCGACCAAACAAGTTTGTGTCGTAAATGGAAATAAGAAAATATGTTTATTTATTGCTTACTAGCTGCCCAGTGAACTTGGTACACCCAATTTTTTTTAAAAAAATTCCTCGTTTTCTGTTTTCCTAAACCACCCCAATACAGAGGCGAACAAAACAAACCAAAACTGTTCAAATCGGTTGAGCCATTTTCGAGATTTTGCAAGACTAACGCACGTTAATTGATTTTTTTATTTAGGTACTAGCGGACCCGGCAGACGTCGTCCTGCCCGGAGCAGCGCCACCTACCGGATCCAATTGTGTTTTCAAACCACCCAGGAACCCATTGAAATATACACACAAAATTTCATCCAATCGGTCCAGCCGTTTAGGAGGAGTTAGGTGACAAACACATTTACAGAAGAATTAGGTATATACAAGGTTAGTCTAAAAGGGGGTACTAAGCCGAAAGGGTGTCAAAGTACTCATAATAATGGGTAACTTTTGTTCTGCAACTTTCCCCAAAAGTCAACAGTTTAAGAGGAATAGCTGTTCAAAGATTTAATAAAAAATACGCTAAATTCTATCTATCCTCAGCTATGATCAGCTGTGTTTACATTTTACGTCATATTTGGGGTCACGGATTAGAAACTCCATTTTCTGAATTCATAACTAAAGCAGGGATGAAGAATTTTTGAAAAAACTAAAATAAAAATATTTTTTGTGGAAAAATAACGAATTTTTAAATTTTAACACTCGTTAAAACAATCATCAGTGATACATTAAGTGGCCCGCGGCTTAGTACCCCCTTTCCGACTAACCGTGTATTATTGAGATATAGATTTCCAACAGTATCTCATTATAACGACAAAATGTTAGAACTCGTGTGTTATCCTAGCCACTTTCTAGTTCCTAGCCTAGCTTCTGTAATAATGTTTCAATCTAGGATTGTTGTGTGTTTACCGTCCATTGTTGTCCTTGTTTAGTGGTAGACGTATTGAGACTGACATAATGGATGGATAGCTATCGATCTGGGGCTACAATTATCCAGGTACCTTTTGATCATTCGCAGTTTCGCTTAAACAACAATGCAAAAGTTTCGCTCAGAGTACACAAAAGCGTGACCAATCTGTATGTATATAAATGGAGAAACTGACTGACTGATCTATCAACGCACAGCCTACACCGCTGGGGTTAGAAACTTGAAATTTTGACAGTACCTAGGGGGATAGCTTTGATTCGCATAATTTTTTAATTCCTAATCTACTTAGCCATAACTTTGAAGGGCATAATAATACTTTGACATAATATTTTTTGGCATACTGTTTAGATAGGTATAACTATCATTTGGCTATATTTTTTCGGTGTAATTTTGTAGGTTAGGTTAATATGATTAAAAAAAATATGCCAATACATTTATGCAGAATTAATATTATGCGTAACGATCATTAGGATAAGTGAAAGCATGCCATAATAAATTATGCCATTCCTATTTTATACGAATCAATAGTAATCCGTGTCTAGGTACCTTTTATAACGTAGGCATCCATTAAGGAATGATTTTTCAATTTCCTCCCATAAGGGCGTGAAAAAGAATCAAGCAAGCGAAACTGCGGGCAATAGCTTAGTTCTTTATACTACAATACTGAACATTTATATCCCTTAATCTCTTTCAAACCTTTTCGTACAGTAAGTGGCTCTATTCGTATAGTTTCGCATAAAACTGATGAAGCCGCTTAATGTTCAATTCGTGGACTGAAAGGATGAATTTGCGAGGCAATTTACTTGGATTGCCGCGTATTTTTGACGTTATGTGGGCTCACTAGTACATTAGGTGGGTAATGTACTGGGTTAGTGCTAACATTTGTATCTTTTTTGGAGCGAAATGAGTTAGGTACACAGACGTTTGTCGCGAATAATAGTGGTTTCGTATAATAAATAGATTGTAGACGAAAACTATTAGGCTGCATCGGTAGGGTTAGCACGAACGTTTGACGTATCGCTACATAACATAACATCACGCCTGTATTCCTCGAAGGGTTGGGCAGAGGTGTATAGTAACATTCTCATTTCGCTGTTATGTTTAAGTCCCATTGTAATAGGGAGCGAGCCTATTACTAACTCAACCGGGCACAAATCGAAACTCCGGGCTGCTACTGAGGAATTCCACACGGAAAAACCCAATACCTAACACTTTGCCCGGGATTGAGCCCAGGATCTCATGATCAGAAGTCGCACTTGCCACTACTAGATCAACGAGGCAGTTAATGTAAGCAAATTTTTAATCGATAATACAACTGTCCTGAAACCTTTTGGTTATTTTTTTGCGACATGCATGCATTTACGACATGTGTTATATATAGATATGGATAAAGTTTTCAATTTAATTAAATAGTCAATGTGAAACGAATATTCCCAATTCAAAATTCACCAGGGACAACATTCGTACTAGGCCTACGGAAAACAGATTCACGTATCCTCGTCCGTATTGCATAATCAGTCCATTACTGACCCACTGCCAGGCACGGAACTATTCTCAAAATGGAAAAGGTTTTAGACTGCCACGCGAAGCTTGGCGTGGTGCGGCAGTCTCTGTGTGGCGTCTTCCATACATTGTCATAGTAATTCGCATCACACCCAGCCACGCTCTCTGTCTGACCAGGCCTTTAAATTACCACGTTGGTCTGGTGCGGGTTAGCGGACTACGTTACCATCGGGAACGTTTTTTTAAGCCCTCTCCGGTTTATGTTTTTTGTTTATTTATACTACTATTTTAGTATAGAGGTAAATTCATTCTTCTTCTGCTCTAGTGTCGGCATGAGCTATATGAGAATAGCTTATGCCGTAGTGAAAAGATTTGCTAGTCAGCAAAGTTGTTCGCAAGGCTGACTGCCCAGGGTGCGCCGGACGTACTGAAGTATCGTCATTTTTTTATTTTTTTCTGTTCGACTTTTTGTAGATGGTCTTGCGGACCGTGTCTACGTAACCGGGCAGTTATTGGCGAGACCTGAAGGGTCTCCAACCAATGGGGAGTATCGTCACTCGTGGAGGCTCTTTTTATGCACCCCATGCATTTATTACATACATATATTCTCATGTCTACAATCTCCTAAGGGGTAAGCAGAGGTGTTCTCCTATTACAGGACTCTGTACATCCACGATTCGCCTCTTATATTTAGTCCCATGTAATAGGTGGCAAGCCTATTGCCATTTTTCGGGCAGAATTATTATTTGTGCCTTTATTAATTCAGTTAATAAAGGCTTTATTACTATTTTGTACCACGTTTTCCTGGTTCGCAGTTGATGAATGTTTTAATATTCAGCTGGAACATCACACAAATGAAACAGGTAATGTGCGGTACTTATTGTAGCGTGAGCTATAATTATTGCTTTTCTCAGAACATTTCACACGTTCGAAATTATTAATGAGCCGGAGTTCTTTCGCGAACTTTTCCTTGTTGCTTAAAACTGTAATCATTTATTACGTTAATAAAGTTGTATACGTATTACCATACGAATATTGGTCATTATTTACCAATATTGGCGCCTCCTATTAAGAAGGCGCAAATTTTTTAAGGGATTTATAATAAATGAACTAAAATAATAGATCCCACTTTAAAAAACTCTAGCTTTAAAATTAATAGTTTACACTTACATTTTAAGATTTCTAACTTTAAAATCAATATACAATAAGAAATAAAATGACAAACAGATAGCTGAAAGGTAGGTTAGGTTATGTTGGAACTGTGACCACTCAACGCACGAGCCGAGCGAGCGAAGCAAGCGGTGTCGCAGTAGCGGGCGGCGAATGCCAGAAATAGCCAGAAACCACCATTAATGGGTGCATTCAGAAACAACTGATTTTTGATTGATTATAGTGCGAAGCATTATTTTTAAAGTTAGTAGTCTTAAAATTAAAGTGCAACTATTATTTTGATGTGGAAAGCATTAATTTTGAAGTGTGCCACATTTTCTGTTGTTATTTTCATTGATTTTAAAGTGCTTTTAGATACATCCCATTTTTTATCGTGACATTTTTGATACCTAGAGGCCCCCGTACACGGTGGGGCCAAACTGAACGGGAAAACCTGCGTCAGTTTGACCTTATCGGATGCGTGCACATACTTACACCGGACAATCTCATTAATCCATTTCTTTGTTCTGTCTACGGTCTCTTCAGTCCACCCGGCCGCCTTCGGCGCATCGGCCTTCAGGCCAAAATACCCACACACGATACGGTTTTTTATCCGATCAGGCGAAACTGAAGGTGGAACTGTTCATGTGCAAAGACAAAGTGCTTGTTCCAGTCGTACTGGATCAGTTGTTGTCACCACAATGTATGCACTATCCAAATATGTGAGTAGGTGTCAAAATTACTAAGTGTTTTTAAAAGTTTTCTGCTTTTCACAGAACAGTTTAAAAATATTTACGAGTGACGGGTAGTGCCTATGATTGCATGGTTGCGACAGGTAGACAGTTGAAAATGTATTTATAAACTGTTTATTTATTTGAGTTGATGTTATTTTACTTTACCTTTTACAAATAAAACTTGATCTATGAGAGCCCGTTCACACAGCGGATCCGTTTTAACGGATCCGTCGGTACTGGATGTGTTGTTCACATCTGTAACGACGGATCAGTTAAACAAATTACAGCTGCGTCGCATCTGGCAGGCAGGATACGATAAAAATAACGTATCCAGTATTTTTACTGGATTCGGAATACTGTCGTGTATGTGAACTCGCTCATACAACTACAGGTGCCATCACCAAAATAAAAACGGATCCGCTAAAACGGGTCCTGTAAACAGTTTATGTGTGAACTAAAATGCGGTCGTGGACCAGGCAGAATTTCGTACGATGACCTTTGTGCCTACAACCAATTGCAATCTGTGTTGACGGCGGTCACCGCATCTGTGCGAGCGCGACGGCAAGATATTTCTGCGCGAGCGACAGAGATAAGTAGTGACGTGTCAATGTACGAAATTCGTCCTGCACCGCGACCGCACTTCAGCTGTTAGATAACATAATTTTTAACTGCTCACCGAGAATACTCAGCTATAAAAAAGTGATTTGCGTTCATATAATCTGATATGATTATTGCACTAGTCCGAAGCAAATGCTCATTGCATTTACTTCCAGGTTTTTATATTGTTATTATATCATAGCGGATAAGCAGTGATAGTTTAGCGGTTGAACGCTTGCCTTCCATGCAGGAGGGTTCGAGTTCGAACCCGGCCCGCACATCTGACTTTTCGAATTCATGTACGGATCATAATTTGATTATCACTTGCGTTAACGGTGAAGGAAAACATCGTGAGGAAACCTGCACACCTGAAAAGACTCCTTAAAGTTCTCGATGATGTGTGTAATCTGCCAAACCGCACCAGGCCAGCGTGGTGGACTAAGGCCTAAACCCTTCTCATTCTGAGAAGAGGCCCGTGCCGAGCAGTGGGACAGTAATGGGCTAATTATGTTATTATATATTTAGGTATGATATCATAGCCCATTTATATCACAACTTAAAATATCGCTTAGATATTCGGAAAAATTCCGTATTCCATGTGGTTTCCAAAAAAAATTGGGCTAATCATCATAAACATAATATCACGCCTGTACTCCACAAAGGGTTGGGCAGAGGTGTATAGTAAGTAACACCCTCATTTCGCCGTTATGTTACCACTTTGCCCGACCTGGGGTTCGAACCCAGGACCTCAAGTTCAGGAGTCACGCTTACCACCACTAGACCAATGAGGCAGTTGGGCCAATCAAATCAGCATTATCTAGAAGAATTATTCAAATTACACCTGATATCGATATATCTCTCATCAAAATGGCTTATAGAGAGTGTAAACGAAATCATGTAATTCCTTCGAACCTCGTGATGTACTGCTGACATAGATTAACCCTGGAAGAGATATTTTAGGATCCAATAAAAAAAATATACAAAAAGCAAACATGCGTTCATAACGCGAGGCATTTTAGCGCTCCGAGCGAATTGCGCGGTATCGGTTGCCGTGCGGTCATTTAACTCCGGGCGCTAAAATGCCTCACGTTAAGAACAAATGTTTACTTTTTAACCGACTTCCAAAAAGGAGGAGGTTACTATGTTCGTCTGTAGGTATGTATTTTCTTTTTTTTTTAACCGACTTCCAAAAAGTATGAGGTTACTATGTTCGTCTGTACCTATGTATTTTCTTTTTTTTTTGTGTATGTTCATCGATATTTTCGCCAATTGTGAACCGATTTTGATGATTTTTTAATGGATAGGGTATACTTTGAAGTTGGTCCCATTTAAATTTGGTGAAGATCTGATGAAGAACTTCGGAGATAGGCAATGGAACTCCTTAATGACGAACAGTACGCATATTGTGATGATGTGATTATGTTACGAGCAGCGTCTTTAGTAGGTCCAACCAAGTTTTAATTAAGGCCACTAAAATGAAAAAAATAAAAACATTTTTTACAAAAAATTTAAACCGACTTTAAAAAAGAATAAAATAATTACCATATAAAATTAACAGTTTCAGAAGTCGGTGCCTTTAATTTGGTTCAGCGTGGATCAGCACCGACTTCTGAAACTGTTAATTTTATATGGTAATTATTTTATTCTTTTTTGAAGTCGGTTTTAATTTTTTGTAAAAAATGTTTTAATTTGTAATATATATTTTATTTAATCCAAAAGTATCCCAGGGTTAATCTATGTCAGCAGCACATGTCGAGGTTTGTAGGAATTACATGATTTAGTTTACACCCTGTATACCTTAAAGCGTCGACAGTGCTACATTATCCCTAAATCCGCGACAACCACAATCACGTCAACAATGTTTCCATCAATTGACGCGTTGGGTTCTAATTGGCAATTCGATTGTGCCTAATGTTGTTCCGTTCAATATAGATCGAGTTTAGGCATAAATAAAACAGGATACGAGCACAAAATAGATAGGTACAGAAGTCAATCTACATACAAGTGCGCTCGAGCAACGCACACATAGACATTGCTCACGGACACGATATCTCGGACTGTTTGGGACTAGAGTGCGAGCGTGAGTGCCATGCGCTTGAGAGAGATAGATATATAGATAGAGCAACCGCCGAGCGTAGGTATGAAAAGTGAAGTACATACATGTGATTGACTTCTGTACCTATCTGTTTTGTGATACGAGCTTCTATTCTTTGTATCAGTATTTGTAAGTCCTTTTCTAACGGCCTCCTGAGACCCATACAAAGAATGATCTGAGGTGCACCTGCATCATTGTGGAGAAATGAGGTATGGGGTTAATCCAACGAAAAGGGAGGATCCTCCTACCAGGCGGGTTTTATGCCTGGCGGGCTACTGCCTAACGGTTAATGTTGGGTAGTTGTATTAGCTATATAGGTACTAGGGAACGTACCCATACTACGTGACCCGTTCAGGGGGGGGGGGGGGGTCTTCAAAATACCATGCTTGGTCACAGGGGCAGGGGGTTGCTTAGGTTTTCGTCACGTGGTCAGTATCCTATAAGGAAATCTCGCGCTTTTTCGACCTATATTCAAATATGGCGCGTAGCGTTTAGCGCTTTTTAAACTCACAGGTGGCAACATTAACGCACATTGAGCCAAATAATTATCTTTTTGCAATTATTTTAATTTAAAACCATATTTATAAATTACTACGTAAAAACTAGAGGGGGGGGGGGGTATTGGCATATACCACGGGCGGTCACCGAGGGGGGAGAGGGGTAAGAAGTTGTGAAAAATGGGTCACGTAGTATGGGTACGTTCCCATAGCTGCGTGTCAAATCTTGATATCGCGATGTAGGATTTGTGATGACATATTTGAGAGTTGTCATTTGTTGTCGCTGTAGTCTGCTGGACATTTATCTTGCTGCGTAGTGCGCATGTGGCGTGATAAATGCCGCCACATCACTACAGCAGATATAGTAAGCTGGCTACCTAGTGATATCCCTTTCCTGCTCCTCACTATGTCCTTGAGCAGTGATAGCCTCGTGCTGTGACCGTCGGACTGCCAAGTCATAGGTCTCGAGTGCGAACCTGCATCTCTGACTTTTCGGATTCATGTGCCTATTGTATAATTTTCACTTGTTTAAAAACGGTGAAGGATAACATCGTGAGGAAACCTGCCTGAGAGATATTCCTTGATGGCATGTGAAGCCAAGCTATGGGCGGTATAATCTCTAACATCAGGTTAGTTACTAACCACACGAAAAGAAGAAGTCTGTCCTTCATGGAAAGTTAACAGTTGGGCCAGATTTCTTCTTCTTGTCTCGTGTAGCTCATGCTGTGGTGAAAAGAATAGCCAGTCTGCGCGGTTGGTAGCAGGATTGATTGCCCAGGATGCAGCGGATTCCTGGAGGCGCACTGCACAAATATGAATCTCTGTCTCAGGCATGCTTCATTTAAATATTAAGATAGGTATTTGAAAGTGGTCTACGCAATGATATGTTATTTCCATTCCATTAATGGTAATACCATGATTAGCTATCATGTTTTATCAGTGGTAAAATCCTGGCTAAGCTGCCTCGTTGGTCTAGTCCTGGGTTCGATCCCAGGCCGCGCAAAGTGTTATTGAGTTTTTCCGTGTGGAATTCCTCAGTAGCAGCTCGGAGTTTGGATTTGTGCCCGGTTGATGGCAATAGGCTCGCCTCCTATTATATGGGACTCAAACATAACGGCGAAATGAGGGTGTTACTATACACCTCTGCCGAACTCTTCGGGAATACACGCGTGATGTTATGTGTATGTATGTGTAAAATCCCAAGACCTTTGTTACTATTCATAGACAACACAAAATCTAAACCAGACGTAAAAAACAGGACTGTCTACCGAGTCCTTTATTTTTGCACAGGGGTTAAAAATCGCACATCACAACTCCGCTATGAATTTTACACAGAAACCGCGAGTACTTAACATATTTTTTGCTCGTTCGGAAACCTCTCGAAATTGCTGACGGCTTGCAAAATACGGTACACTTGGCATCACTAAAGGGACATTAATAATTCATTGCTTCAATACAGTGTACACAGGAGATGTAAATAATGTACAAACATCATTATAAATGTTAATATGACGTAGCGTAATCACGATAGCGCAATACCTCATATTTGATGTATGTCTGAACTATGCAATTAGATTATTGCAATAAATTGTTAGGTTTGTGCGATTTATTAGCTGTTGCGTATAAAGTGTGATCTTAATGCGTTGACTCTGGTGGTATGTGTGAAGCTTAGATGGTTATAGTCATTTTCCATTTTTTTTTAACCCAAGACAAAAAAGAGGGGTTTATAAGTTTAACGCGTGTATCTGTGTGTCTGTCTGTGGCATCGTAGCTTCCAAACGAATGGACCGATTTTGATGCGGTTTTGGCGTTTTTTAAGCTGATGTAATCGAGATGGTTTTAGCTATAATTTATGAAGATCTGTTCAGGCGTTTGAAGATTATCAGCTTATTTCCTACTTGACAAAAGGGTCTTACCAACTTTCACAGGTCCGATTAATTTGAAATTTGGTGGACTGTTACTTCGGTGGTATTTCCAAGACATGGCAACCTTGAGTTGATGCTGCAGCATCAAGTAGTCTGCAGGATACCCAACCCCTCAGTAACTTATAGCAGATATAGCATGTTTGGGCTCATAAGAATGGTTTCAATGAGTAAATGTTAGACAGATGACGGTGTCTACTAGTAATTTAAAAAAGTTCAACAAAAATTAAATTAAAAATTTAAAAAACCCCCGACACAAAAATAACCTCTAAAAATAACCTTTGTGTCCAGGGCTTTTTAAATTTTAAATTTATCTTTAAATCATTGAATTGACAAAGTGTATTTTACTCTTTCTATCAAATCAATCTATTCCAGTCAACTGCTCGACCAAATACGAAGAAATGCCTTTTAATATTTTACCCGACGTAATTTTAGTAGGTACTTGATTAAAATAAACTCACACACATCAGTCATCAAGTCACCAAACATACATTCATACATAAACTCATGCTTTTTTCCTACGTGGGTAGGCAGAAACTACAGAACGCCACATGCTATGATCCTTACATACCCCTTTCGCTTCAACCACATTCATACATCTTGTCATGCACACCATATACATATACATTATCGCCAAACGATCACGTCAAAAAATATAATACTATAGAAGTTGTAGGACGTCGGCTCCACACGTCAGTCATCGTCAAGGCCAGAGCATCTCAGTCAACATCGCGGCTCCAGCACATCAAACGCTTATGGTCGCTAACTAAACATGGACAAATAACGTTGCTATGACTGACATTACATCACGTCACGTTGACGTGACTGATCGGTGACTTAACGGCGACGTGACTGATGTATGTGAGTGTACCTTTATTAAGAAAAATAAATTCTATTCTTCCTCTTAGCCTTTTCCCAATTATCTTGGGGTCAGCTTCCAGTCTAACCAGATGCGGCTGAATACCAGTATTTTACACGGAGCGACTGCCATCAGACCTCCGCAACCTAGTAACTGGGCAATGCCGATATCCTAAGGTTAAACCGTTTGTCAGACTTTCGGGCTTCTGACTACCCGTAACGACTGTCATAGGTATTCGTATGACACCCGGGACCGACGGCTTAACGTGCTCTCCGAGGCACGGAGGGGTCTCGATGTGTAACAAATGGTCACCCATCCACGGACTGACCGCGGCAAGCGCAGCTTAACCTCGCAAATCTTACGATCGGCGCGGTTGTTATTTAGCCACGAGCCCCTCAAGAAAAATAAATTCTATTGAAGCTCATAAAAAGTATCAACCGCGACACAATTCAGCAACAAAAAGATGCACCACGAATCGGAACAAGCAGACGACCAAACAGACTTTTATTTTCACAACTTTATAAATACAAGCCGTGAGTTCATTGACCTAATTTAACACGGTCAAACAGGTTGAAGAAAAAGATTAATCGTATTGTTTCTTTGGGTTCCACTCTTTTTTTTATCTCTGCAGACCCTTAAACGATTGAGGCGTGAAGTTTTCGAGCGTGCCGTTACGGTTATCAGTTTACAAGACCGCTAGTTTTTGATGTTCCATTCCAACGCCACTGATAAAAACTTAGTGACCAATAGTTTAACTTTGAGGCTTTGAGGGTGGCGGGAATAACAATACCAGCAGTGATAACCTAGTGGTGTGACCGTCGGACTGCCAAGTCATAGGTCTCGAGTTCGAACCTTAGGCACGTCACCTGTGACTTTTCGGATTCATGTGCGTAATGGTTATCACTTGCTTAAAAACGGTGAAGGAAAACATCGTGAGAAAACCTGCATACCTGAGAGATGTTTCTCGACGGCATGTGAAGCCAAGTCAGTGGCCCATGGGCGGCATAAACTCTGACACCGATTAGTCACTAACCACACGAAAAGAAGAAGAAGAAGATAACAATACCAACGTAATGTTGGGCCAAAATCTCCAGATTTTTGAGTAATCCGGTAAATATGCCAGCTTCTTTTTTTCCGTGGCAAGTCAGAAAGCCTAGCGGTTCGACGCTTGTCTTTCATACAGGAGGGTCCGTGATCAATCGGGCCTGCACCTTTCAAAATTCGATTATCACTTGCTATCCCATTCGTCGGGTAAGTCTACCTTGTAAAAGGTCCATCAGTTCAGATTTTTGGATGTGTTATATTTAGGTGTTCTTATGAAAATTTATAATTTTCGACTTTGAGAGACTTCCGACTATGTTTGTTATTGTATAAGAGCTGTGTTACAATTTTGGTGTACAATAAAGTATATTCTATTCTATTCTATTCCGTCGACAGAACCCAAAATCTTTGTCTACAGTTACTGATATAATATGTACTTACGTACTAGATGCGCGGTTTAGAAGAACAACATGGTATCAAAGAGTTGTGGTTCCGGAACTACAGTGCCATTGAACTTGTCAGCTGTCTAGCGGTAATTTAAACCTTATTGCGTCAATACATTCGGTAACATAGGCTATATTTAAAAATTCTTACGCGGACGGAGCCGTGAGGTATCAGCTGGTCAGTGATACATTAAGTGGCTCCCGGCTTAGTACATCCTTTCCGACTAACCTTGTATAATATACAGCGCGTCTATTTATTTCAACGTCGTTGTCCACAGTGGTGATGCTACGCGTAAAGAGGGAGAATGTATCGTTTGCTTGAGCATTTTCTATTATAATCACGTCCGCTCAACAAATCCGCTGTTTTCACAGCCTCACCGTAACGGGCAAGTCCCGTAACTCATCGTTCACACTGTGGTTGCAGTTTCCGCAGTTAACGTGTTCTTGGAAAAGAAGCAAAACGACAGTGGTATGCAAACCAGCGGTTTAGCTGAAGTTAAATTATTCACCGCTGGATAAAGCTGATTTAGTTGGTGCGAGTTAGTAGATGTGGGAAATCTGTGTTTGATATGGCGCGTGGTTTACGCAGCGCTTTTAGATTTATTTACCATTTACCAGGTTTTTTTTGTGTGTTTCACAACGAACCTTTAGGGAAATGAAAAATAACAATGATAATTGAGTTGCTACGTGGTGTGAATCAGTAACAGTTATCGATAGCTCTTCTTACAGAATTATGTTTTTCTTATATTTTTTCTTTCTGGATAGCCTTTTTCCCAACTACGTTGGGGCCAGCTTTCAGTCTAACCAGATGCGGCTGAATAATATTAATAATGTTTAATGTTTGTCTTATATCTAGGTTTAAATTAATTATTAACTGCCTCGCTGGTCTAGTGGTGGCAAGCGCTACAACCGATCGTGAGGTCCTGGGTTCGACCCCCAGGTTGGGCAAAGTGGTATTGGGTTTTTCCGTGTGGAATTCCTCAATAGCAGCCCAGAGTTTGGATTTATGCCCGGTTGATGGGAACAAGCTCGCTCCCTATTACATGGGACTTAAACATTACGGCGAAATGAGGATGTTACTAAACACCTCTGAGCAACCCTTAGGGGAATACAGGCGTGATGTTATGTTATGTTAAACAATCAAATCGAATAAAATTAACATATTACACTTTATGTAAAGAATCTTATTTTGCAGGTGACACTAGAGCAATCATGAAAATGTTAAAGAGAAGAGTGGAGGGCAAGAGAGTGAAAACAATGTTGCAGTGTTTGATGTGATAGCAGTCGCTCCGTGTATAATACTGGTATTCAGCCGCATCTAGTTAAACTGGAAGCTGACCCAAATACGGTGAAAAAGACTAGGCCGAACATTTCTCCCTATTGTTCATTATTGCGGTATATTTACTTTCTTCGTGGGTATATCCTATCATGATGAAGAAAACATTGCAAATAAAGTTATAATATTCGGCCAAAAAATCTACACACAGATTTGAAAAACATATTTCTAAAATCACACAGCAAAATCTCGCGTTATTTTTTTATTAAATTTATCACACATGTTCGCGAATAAGTTGCCGATTCCCTGGGTGGCCCTTGGGAAATACAAGACGCGACATTCGCGACATACATAAGTGGTTGTGGTACCTACTCAATCTGATAGTTCATATCTCAGACATGTTGACCCTATCTGATAAACACAACCGACAAATTGTGAGCTCTAGAGATATCATAACATTACCAGTCCATTACTGTCCCACTGCTGGGCACAGACCTCTTCTCAATATATTTTTTTTAAATTTATTTATTTCTATTCGACTTGGTCTTGCAAACCGTTTCTACGTAACCGGGCAGTAATTGGCGAGACCTAAAGTGTCTCCAACCAATGGGGACGAAGCATAATACTCAACCTAAGCTAACTATTAATACTCTAACAACATGACTACTAGCAACAACGGCACTACGGGCGACCCCTAATGGGACTCGGACCTCGGCTTAGGGCGTTGCTGGTGGGAGGAATGGGAGGAAGACAGCTTGATGAGGGCTGAATTATCGGTGTGAACTTCTCAACATAAGAAGGGTTAAGGACATAGTCTACCACGCTGACCTGGTGCAAATTGGCGGACTACCTACACACACCATCGAGATTTTTGGTGCCTTGTCAGATGTGCAGGTTTCCTCACAATGTTTTCGTTCGCCGAACGATTCAACCCTAATTACTGAAAAAAATCATAGCTTTTACCTGACGGACTAAATTCTTATCTGATCAGTTTCAAAGTTAAAGGAATTGAAAGTTGGAAGGTAAAGGGTTACTACCCCGCGGGCAAGGGTAAAATCAGGAAGGTATTTGATAGATCAAAGTTCCTTTGATAGTGGACGGTTCTAGATGAAATCACAATATTTTCGTAATGTTATAACTAATGTAACTAGCGTCCTAGCAGTATCTTTATTTGGATTTTAAAATGTGACTATCGATTTGTTTAATCTACTTAATTTAACATTGGAAAAGTAAGACCCATTTTAGCAAGGTAACAGAAAGAAAGAAAGAAAAGAAGAAAGGAAAATGATTTATTGACCACAGTCAGAGACACACAAGGAGGGTTGAAGTCAGGCAGGCGGCCGGTCATAAAACAATAAGTCAAAACCTCTAACAACATGGATTTACGAAATACATGTTGTGCCGACCCCACCTAGTGTGGGATAAGGGCAGGAAAATGATGATGAGTCAGAGGCACACAATAATATAAAATTTTAACACTGAGATACAACTTAATCCTAAATTACCATTGTGTGCCCCACGGCTGCAACAAATAAGCTTAGTTCAGCAAAAATTGAAGACAACTAGTGAAATAAAAGACAAGAAAATATAAGAAATAGCCTATATTATGTCCACTGTTGAACAAAAGCCTTCCTTCTTCCCTTCTCGATTTTGTACCGTTCCTGACCATAGCAGCTCGGGAAATACGTCACGCCACCAACGCAACCTAGGAAATGTATCTTCTTCCTCCTAACCTTTTCCCAACTATGTTGGGGTCACCTTTCAGTCTAACTAGATGCGGCTGAATACCAGTATTTTACACGGAGCGACTGCTATCAGAACTCCGCAACCCAGTTACTGGGTAATGCCGATATACTAAGGTAAGACCGTACAAAATGTATGCCACCTAGAAAATGGATAGAAATAAAAAAATAAAAATTGAATCTAATGCAATGCACACAAGTTCGTATTTCTTTTGCTCTTTGATCATGGAAATCAACATAGAGAAACTTTAGTCGTAACATCCGCAGTTGATCCCTAAACTCTCAACTGAGTTAAGAGAATCCTACCCCGTGGATCATAAATTGTCCTTCTTCAAGAACTTTATATGACTTTTCGGCAACTTTCTGTAATACGGTGCTGAATTTTAAAATATTGAATTCAAAGTGAAACTAGCTTTAAGGATTATTTTGCGGTTGGTTGAACTTTGTCTAGTCTAGATATTCCGATATAGGTTTGAGCGATCGTAGTTGCGGAATCATTCCCTAGAGCCTTGAAAGTAATATTATTCCTATAATATATCTAGTGTTAATATCACATAGGTATAGTTAGTTATACTTGGTCATACATACATAATAAGCCCATTATTGTCCCACTGCTGGGCAAGGGTTAGGCCTTAGTCCACCACGCTGGCCTGGTGCGGGTTGGAAGACTACACACACCATCGAGAACTTTATGGAGCCCTTTCATGTTTCCTCACGATGTTTTTAATCAAATTCTGATCCGCAGATGATTTGGTCATACATGTAGATATAATTTAGAGACGACACGTTTGGTGTAGTGGCTGAGCGATTGGCTTCTGCGCTACGGGTCGTGGGTTCGATTCCCACACGGAACAAATATTTGTATGGCTTACAGAAAGTTGTTCCGGGTCTGGGTGTTTGTGCATGTGAAGATTTGTGTCTGTAAACGCACCCACGATACAGGAGAAATCCTAGTGTGAGGCAACGTTTTCGTTTTACAAAAAAAAGTAAAGTTAAGAAAATATGTAAATAAATAGGTAACAAAGTATTTTAGGGTCCGTTTGGAAAAATGTACTAGGATCGGATGGCAATATTTAGGAATCCGATCGGAACAAAATATGAATTTATTTCTTCATTCCTAAAGAAATCCACAAATGGGATTGGATTGTGGGATCCGCTCGGAATACACCGAAATCCACACACACGAACGAAGTTCCAGTACAAAACCACAAAACAGAAGTACAGAAGTCAATCTACATACAAGTGCGCTCAAGCAACGCACACATAGACACTGCTCACGGACACAATATCTCGGACTGTTTGGGACTAGAGTGCGAGTGAGTGCGAGCGCGAGTGCCATGCGCTTGAGAGAGATAGATATATAGGTAGAGCGACCGCTGAGCGTAGGTATGAAAAGTGAAGTACATACATGTGATTGACTTCCGTACCTATCTGTTTTGTGACAAAACTAAGTATAAAATAAAAAGCTATGTAAACAATTATACACTTTACTCTATAATTTTGCAACTTCGGAATGGTATTTATGGACAATCCCATCGACTTATGCAGCTATGATCTCTGAACCCCATAGATTATTCAATACGTGACTGGGGCGGTATCAGGCTGGTATTGGCACATGATAAAGGTATGTTCGACTTATAAGGAGAATACTTACATCATTCACTTGTGTCTGTGCTTGATCAGACCACCTCTTCATTTCCTATGACGTAATTACAAAGGATTAACACCCATATTCTAAGACGTTTCGCCAAAACTTACTCGACTCATACTCGACTCAGGACGGCCTCGAAAACACCTTCAAAATTGTATTCTTAGTCGCAATTTCGAGTGAACTTTGAGGTTCCTCGACTGAGGGGTCCTCAAATGAGTCGAGGTAGAGTGGAGTCATTACGTCATAATTTGAATTATCTGCATCGCGCAAATAACGCCGCGATAAATAGTTGTAAGGATTATCGTAAGCATATTCGATAAAGTTTTCAAAATTCATTTTTGTTACATACGAACTTTGACACTTCCTTCCTTAAGGTAGGTTCTGAGGTACTTTGAAATTGACAGATGATTCCTTACCTCGACTGAGGAAAAATCTCAAGTCGAGGACGTTTATGCCAACTATAACTACCGATAGTAGTGAGAAAGACTGAGTCGAGGTGGAGTCGAGTCCAGTAAGTTTTGGAGGAACGTCTTAGAATATGGGTGTATAACGTCGCTGCGCCTGCAAAACTCCGCTATGTATTTTGTTTTGAAAATCGGTCTTTGGTGCTATTTCATAATACTACTCAAGCACCTGTAACTGCCGTTTTCTAATAATTTATTTTGCTATCTTCTTACTCAAATAAATGATTAGAAAACGGATATTACAGGTGCACGTGGCTTGAGAAGTATTATAAAATAACAACAAGGACCGATTTAAAAAAAAAAAAAATCGGATTTTCCAGGTGCAGCGACGATAAATTAGGTAGCTGATTGGTAATATGACGTCTGTATCGAAAACATTTGTAAATCCATGGTTTCTTTAGAAATGTTCCCTTCAGAGCTATATGCACTAAACACGATGCGGTGTAGTGAGGTGAGCGATAGCCACATTCTGAATTTTGAAAAAGGAGTTGGTTTAGCCGGATATCGAAACTTATTTTTGGAAAACATACCATAAATACAATAACATAATTAGCCCATTGCTGTACCAATACTGGGCACGGGCCTCTTCTCAGAATGAGAAGGGTTTAGGCCTTATTCCACCACGCTGGCCTGGTCCGGCTTAACAGACTGTGCATACCATCGAGAACTTTATGGAGCCCTCTCAGGTGTGCAGGTTTGCTCACGATGTTTTTCCTTCACCGATAACGCAAGTGATAATCAAATTCTGATCCGCACATGAATTTGAAAAGCCAGAGGTGCGGGCCGGGATTGAACAATACCATCGTGTATTATTATACTTCTTCTTTTCGTGTGGTTAATGACAAACCTGGTGTCAGAGTTTATGTCGCTCTTGGGCCTCTGACTTGGCTTCACATGTCGTCGAGAAATATCTCTCAGGCATGCCGGTTTCCTCACTAAGTTTTCCTTCACCGTTTTCAAGCAAGTGATAATTATACAATACGCACATGAATTCGAAAAGTCAGAGGTGCGTGCCTTGGGTTCGAACCCGAGACCTATTACTTGGTAGTCCGACGGTCACAGCACTAGGCTACATTATTATGCTAGTCGATAATGTTGTTGATAAGGATCATATCCTGCAAAGAAATATAATATGATAAATCAAAATAAACAACCAATTAAAGTAATCACTTTTTAACAAAAATAAAACCGACTTCAAATTGTCTATCTCCGAAGTTCTTCATCAGATCTTCACCAAATTTGAATGGGACCACTTCGAAAGAATACTCTTTCAAACAAAAAAAGAATCATTAAAATCGGTTCACAATTAGCAAAGATATCGCGGAACAAACAAAAAAAATAAAAACAGTCGAACTGAGAACCTCCTCCTTTTTTGAAAGTCGATTAAAAAAAGTCATACAGATTTCATAAACTGCAGTACTTATTTAAAGTCAAAAGCACAATTATCTCCTACCACCAACTTGACGGTTCCCGGTGTAAATAATTTAAATCTTCCTTTGTTTCCAGAGGCAACATGTTGTATGAACAAGGGTTAACTTTAAGCCGAGTGTAATCCGAGCGCCAACAAACATAACAACATGATCCAATAACCAGCCGCATGTGGCTTGTAATCTTACCCCTATTTGTCTGAAGTTAGACAAAATTTTAAGTTAGACATGCTTAACGATGTGGTCTGTGTTTTTAAAAGTAAATGGACGTGATGTGACGTAGGAGATGTGTTTATTTTTGTTGCGGACAGCAAGCCTAAATAATATATATTAATTAAATTACATTTAAAATAGCCATGTGGGTGTTGCTATATACCTCTGCTTAACCCTTCAGGAAATACAGGCGTAATGATATGTGAAGTAAACAAGGTAATAAAATACGTCATAGTATATAGCACAACATGACCACTAGCTACAGATATTAAATTCAAGGAAATGTATTGGAAGATAGAATGTATCGTGGGGCACACTACCCGCAACTTGTGCCCCCCTGAACGATACTTAATGAGGTGCATTTTATGCATTGTTACTGACTCCGCTCTCGGACGCCGGCCAGAGCACACGTGCTCTCGACTCCACGCCCGATCGCTGCGCGCCCCGCCGCGCACCTCTGACGTCACTGCGCGCCCCGCCACGCAGCTGCGCACACTCCGTTTCCGGTCGACGCGGCTCAGTACACTCGTAACGCTGTTACGAGTTGTGCTAGCCACACGACCGCTCGATTCAAAGCTCGTCTTTTTCAAGACAAGTGGCGAACATCACTGTCTCCTCCGAGAGTAAACCATCAAAACGAAGTAGTCCCCCTTCAGGGAAAACCACTCTTATATAGTGGTCCTCGGTGGAAACCAAACGGTGCCAACGAAACCGAGGTGGTGGGGACCCGGCACACCATTCTTAAGCCGGTAGGGGTTTGGGGTTCACCGGCCTTGGGGGATCTCCTAGTCGGACCCAACTCATAACCCGTTCTCTTCCCAGCATTCCCGAGGTAATTAATTTTACTAAGGGACTTAGGAACCCGATTGCACAATAAGATCGGCGATCGGGATTTCAAGCTTAGGGAACACCGCAGGTACACAACCTCCCTGTCTACACCCGACAGGGAGGGTTACTCATCTCCGGGTAATCCCACCCGGAGAGCTAGGTTCTTAGGCCCTTCAGGCGATATCGAACAACACAGAGTGTAGCTACCGAGTTTGTTTATGGTTTTCTTCTCGGTAGTATAACACTAGGAAAACCTTACGGGTGGGCTTTTTCGTGGGAGTTGTTCGCCCGGGGCGACACGTATGTGTCTCCTCGGGACTGGATAGGAGTTAGGTCTCCCCCCGTTAAACTGCCCCTACTCCATCATGTCGGACGCTGCAATAGCAGCGGCCGCCAGGGAGCTTCTAATCAAAGACAAGGCGTTCGCAGCGGCGTACAGCCTTAAAATCTTCGGGGTTCCCTTCAGGAACTCCGCGGATTGCCCTCTATCACCCGAACTTAGGCGTGACGCTCAATATTCGAGCATTCGTATAGATGACGGAGTTAACTCCGTATCATCTAACTCGTCCGGTAAACCGCCCTCAGCGGTAGTTGCCCCGAACCCGTCCGTTCAACCGCCCTCCGCGGTAGTTGTCCCTGCCCCGTCCGTGCAACCGCCTTCCGCGGTAGAAGCCCCGTCCGTCATGGACGTTTGCGGCCCCTCTTCTGAGTCCGACTCCGAGTCGAACTCAAATAATGACTCGTCATCCTCCTCTGAAGGCTACACGCTAGTAGCCGGCAAGGGGAAGAAGCGCGCGCGTAAGACGCAGTCTGCCCCGACCGATCTCCCCGCTAAGGCCCTTAAAACGGTCACAGCGTCCCCCGCGACCCCCGCGACCCCCGCGATCCCCGCGATCCCCGCGACTCCCGCGACCTCCGCGAACCCCGCGAAACCCACTAAACCCTCAGTTCCGAGGAAAGAGCCCGCTCCACCGCCTGAGTTCATTCAGGACAAGGCTAAGTGGATGGACGTGGGTCGTCTGTGCACAGCACAGAAGATCCACTTCCTGAGCGCGCGCTCTACCCCTCAAGGCATCAAAGTCATGGTGCAAAATTCTACAGACTTTCGCAATATGACGCGATTGCTCAGAGATATGAAGGTGTCCTTCCACACCTACGCCCTCCCCGACGAGCGTCTCCTAAGGGTAGTCATTCGTGGCATCCCCCTGGGAGTTACCCCCCAAGATGTTCTTGAGGACCTTCAGTCCCAGAACGTTCCCGTTTTAGAAGTCCACCGCATGCACCGCGGCAGAGGTGGCGCCCCCTATGAGATGGTCCTCGCCGTCTGCGAACCATTGGCCGAATCAAAGGCCATTTTCAACATCCGTACCCTCTGCTACGCTACCGGTATCGTAGTAGAGCGCCCCAACAAAGGCGGCCCTCCAGGGCAATGCCATCGTTGCCAATTATATGGCCATTCGCAGCGTAACTGCTACGCGACGCCCAGGTGCGTTAAGTGCCTGGGCGCTCACGGCACGAGCGACTGCAGCAGGCCAAAGGACAGGGCTCTGTGTACAGAGCCCCCAAGCTGCGTACTGTGCGGCGTGGAGGGTCACCCAGCGAATTATCGCGGGTGCCCCAAAGCGCCAAAACAGCGCAGCCCTAAGCTGGCTCAGCGCTCGGCCGTTCGCCAACAGAGGGAGAGCTACTCCATAGCCCCCCTCTTGTCCTCCCATATCCCCGACCGCCTCAGTCCACAGAGGCCTTCCCCCTGGAACATGCTGCAACACCAGCAGTCGTTCCCAGCCCTACAGCAAAGGCGCCCACCACCACCTCCGAGCGCGGTTCCCACCGCCCCGCCGGTGGTGGCGGCAGCTATTCCCCCGCAACAACCTATTGTCGCCCCAACCACAATGCCGGCTGCCTCACAGCGACAGGCACAAATTGCACCACCGGTCCACCATGCACCGGCCCCCGTAACACCACCCAGGCCCTCAGCACCCGCGGCCCCCATCCCCTCACTCATGGCCACGAAAGTGTTTTTCCAAGACACTCTTCCCAGCCTGCTCAAATCTTTGTCCTCCTGCAATATGGATTGGGCACAAAATATGATTTCCGCTTGGAACGCCACTCAAGGCAATCCAATCGCGCGTATCAATGTCCTCCGCGACTTTGAGGACATTCTTAACCAACTTATCTCGTTACCCTCTAATGGATACTGAGACCAACACTAGAATCAAACCGCGATCCCTTAGGTTAGGTTTCTTCAACGCGAATAGCGTAGCCGGTCAACGAGATGAGATCGCAATCTTTCTGCGTGATCATCAAATTGACATATTTCTAGTACAGGAAACGTTTCTGAAGCCCCACAATAGGAATCCTGGAATTGCCAACTACAAGTTAGTTCGCAACGACAGGACCCGTTGTGGCGGCGGTGGTACCCTCATATACTACAAACGTTCCCTGTACTGCACCCCGTTAGACCCCCCTCCCGATCTCCAGTATCTGGAAACCTCTATCTGTCGGTTAGGCATGACAGGACATCAGCCGATCACTATCGTGTCGGTCTACAACCCCCCGTCTAGTCTGAGACTTCCTCTCGAGAGCGACCTTAGAGCTCTATTCGATCTCGGCGGAGGCTCCGTTATCATAGCGGGCGACCTCAACGCCAAACACATCACTTGGAGCTGTCACTCCAATAACCCGGCCGGCCGGACACTCGAAGCACTGAGCCCTCTGCTCGACTTCGATGTGATAGCCCCCATGTCCCCCACTCACTATCCCGCCAACGTTGATGACAGACCCGACATACTCGACATTGCGCTCCTAAAGAACGTAGGCCTCGCCATACGCTCGATAGAAACGCATGAAGAGTTAGACTCTGACCACCGACCCGTTGTCCTAGACCTGGGTCCCCGGGGCGGTCCCCCGGATCCCGGTCTACCCGCGCCTACTAAAACTATCACGGACTGGCGGAAGCTAGAGGAGCGTCTCAAGTCTCCGTCGTCCGCACATTTAGATTCAATCCCCGACAACATAGTGACAATCGCCGACACGTTGGGCGCTATCGACTCCCTCACGGGTCACGTACAGTCCGCGGTGAACGAGTGTTCACGACAGATTCCAGCGGTGGAAGATCACCGCTGGAAACTGCCTGACGATGTGCGTGAACTGTTGACGGAGAAGAATGCGTCCGTACGCGCGTATGACACTTTTCCCTGCGAAGGCAACCGCCTCCATATGCGTTCTATGCAGCGTGCTGTAAAGAAACGCATACAGGAGGTTAGGGAGTCCCGCTGGGACAAGATGTTAGGCGAATTAGAGCCATCCCATCTCGCTTTCTGGCGTTTGCAACGCGCCCTCAAAAATGAATGTGTAGCCTCTACTCCCCCTCTCAATCGTCCGAATCAAAGGCCGGCCTTTGAAGACGACGAAAAGTCCGAATGCCTAGCCGACAGTCTAGAAGCCCAGTGTACGCCCAGCGCATTACCAGTAGACCCGGTCCACCTGTCCCAGGTGGATACCGAAGTCGAACGTAAAGCCGCTCTCCCCCCCGTAGAAGATCCTGATGATCCCCTGCCCCCTGTCACCGCGGATGAGGTGCAGGCGATAATCAAGAATCTTAAGCCCAGGAAAGCCCCCGGTCTCGATGGCATCACGAACAAGGTGATTAAACTCTTTTCCGCCCAGCTCATAGTGCTAATGACCGCCATCTTCAATGGCGCTCTTAGCAATAACCTCTTTCCGCAAGCTTGGAAACAAGCCACAGTTATAGGCATCCCCAAACCCGGCAAACCCAAGTGTGAGCCGTCCAGTTATCGCCCCATAAGCCTTCTCAATTCGTTTGGGAAGATTTATGAGCGTATCATTTATTCGCGTTTAAAGGGATTCGCATATTCCCATAACCTCATTCCCGACCAGCAGTTTGGTTTTCGTCCCACCCACTGCTGCACTAGGCAACTTCACCGTATTGTCGAACACATAAGCTCCGGCTTCATGTTTTCATACAAGACAGGCATGCTGTTCTTCGACGTAGCGAAAGCCTTCGACAAGGTCTGGCACAACGGTTTATTATATAAACTGTACCAATTCAACGTGCCAGACCGTCTCGTGCTCATCATTCGAGACTTTCTGTCGGATCGCACCTTTCGCTACCGAATAGACGGCACGCTTTCGTCTCCACATCCGATCCGAGCCGGAGTCCCTCAGGGCTCCGTGCTAGCCCCCCTTCTGTTCACGCTGTACACCAGCGACATTCCCACTCATGGCAAGGCCCAGTTGGCACTTTTCGCCGACGACACGGCTATTTACTACACGGGTAGTGACTTAAAATCGATCTCTCGCATCTTACAGACCGCAGCCAACCGCCTCGGCGCTTGGTTTCGGAAGTGGCGTGTCGAGGTGAATCCCGAAAAGAGCGCAGCAGTTCTTTTCGAGAGGCACGGCGATAACCACTCGCGTTGTCCCCCAGTAGTCATGTTTGGAAAAGAGATCCCTTGGGAACTGAGCGTCAAGTACCTGGGGGTTATCCTAGACCACCACCTCTCGTTCCGGCAACACATCAAAAAGGTGCACGCTCGCGCCTCTTTTGTTGTGGGCCGGTTACACCCTATGATTAGGGCGCGCAGTAAGCTCTCGCTTAGAAATAAGTTGAGACTTTACCTGACGTGCATTCGCCCCATATTAACCTACGCCAGCGTCGTGTTCGCACACGTTAGGCCATGTCGCTTTAAAGCATTCCAGATCTTGCAAAACCGCGTATTGCGCAGAGCCACGGGCGCTCCGTGGTATATGCGCAACGTTCAGCTTCATTTAGACTTAAAAATGCCAACGGTAAGGCAATATCTCAAACGCACGTCTAAGCGTTACTTCGACCATGCCCCGAGGCATCGGAACCCCCTCGTGACCGCCGCGTCCGATTATAAACCCTCCCAGATTAGCATAGTCCGCCGTCCCCGGCATGCGCTACTAGAGCCCGATGATGAGATCACCCTCCTCCAGGAGGCGAATAAATCGACTAGCACAATACACATACACCGCCGCCGCCGACCGGCGTATCGCCCTCGCCGACGAGGCCCCTCGCGACGTCCCACCGCCGCCGCCCCCGATCCACCGTGCTCACCCGCCGCAGCCGCGGAGCCGGTCGTCCCTTCTGACTCCGCGCAGTCACCATGACGCGAGAATACAGCCCTCATCAAGCTGTCGTATCCCTCCCAGTCCTCTTGCATTCGACACCCTAAGAGTTCGAGTCCCCCCTTGGGGACGCTCTCAGAGGTGTCGCTGCTATAGTCATAGCCATGATGTTACTGTAGTTAGCTTTGCGTAGTTAGCTAGGTAGTTAGATTAGTAGGTATTGGTTCGGAGACCCTTCTGGTCTCGCCAATAATAGCCAGGTTACGTAGAAAAGGTCCGCAAGACCATCTACAATAGTCGATTAGGAAAAAAAAAAAAAAAAAAAAGCATTGTTACTGATACGTAGAAAAGGTCCGCAAGACCATCTACAATAATCGAATAGGAAAAAAAAAAAAAAAAAAAAAGAAAAAAAAATTGTTACTGATCCTGGCAGTGGCAGTCACCGGCACTCATTCATCGAACATGAAGAACTGAATCCTGAATCCTGAAGCCTGAAGTGAAGCAAGAAGAACGTGTAGTCGCTTAGGTTTTCTACCGTATGAGTGTCAATGTTTAAGTTTAAAGTTTAGAATTTCTATTGTAATGTAAATAGGTTTATACTGTGAAATAAATACGGCAAGTGCCTTTCAGTAAATTGTGTGTTTTGACTGGTTGTCCTCTACAATTTTTATTTCCTTGAAGAAAATTATTTATTCTGAGATAAAAACTAGGAGAGATCTATGTCTGGCAATGCTGTATTAGGCTGAATATATTGATTGATTAAAGATAATAGTTTTAAGGCCGTTGAGTTAATTGTGAGTTATTTTATCGTCATGGACGTGAACGGTGTTAAATTCAAGCTTGGTATTTGGGATACAGCGGTACAGGAGAACATTGACATCAAGTTTTTACAGAGAAGCTCATGGCGTTATATTAGTTTACGATGTGTTAGAACCAAAGGCCCTAGCAAAACTGAATGAGTAGGTCGAGGAACTTCAAGTACACTCCACCAAGAAGAACATAGTCTGCTTAATTGTCGGTAATAAGAATGACAAACATATCATTTTGGGACCCAGTACATAGTATCAGCAAGCATATTGGGTCACCCGCGCTACGGCGCAACGGGTATTCCCAAGGAGGGTTGATATCAGGCAGGCGGCCGGTCACAAAACAATAAGCCAAAACTTCTAACAACATGGATTTATGAAATACATGTTCACATGTTCTGGGTTCTTTCCCCAGGTCGAGCATAGTGTTATTGGGTTTTTCCGAATGGCATTCATCGGTAGCAGTCCGGAGTTTGGATTTGTGCCCGGTTGATGGCAATAGGCTCGCAGCCTATTACATGGGACTTAAACATAACGGCGAAATGAGGGTGTTACTATACATCTCTGCCCAACCCTGCGAGGAATACAAGCGTGATGTTATGTTATAAATATCAAGCCTCTTAATCAAGCTACATCTTCATACATGATGGGTATAGGATGATGTATAGCATAAGAAAAGACACGATCTACCCCGAACTCAAAAGCCGACCGTAACCCTCTTGATCCGACTTTAAGACAACGAATATGTTTGAACAGGAGTTACGCCTGTATAATCCGATATCCGACAATCCTAACATAACATGTAGGCATGTATGTGTTGGCAACACTCAAAATAAATTGGAGAACGTGAATTTTGACAGCTCTGCATCAGTTTCTTTTACACATAAAGTCATATCTATTAAATAACTGGATGACCCGGTGAATTTCGTACCACCAAAATTTTGTTTAAAATTTTTCCTCTTTTTTTCTCCTAAATCACCCCAATATTGAAGCGAAGAAAACAAAAAAAACTAATCGTTTGAGCCATTTTTGAGTTTTTTCGAGTCTAACGCACGATGGTTGATTTTAATATAGGTATTATTATATTATAGATTCCAGGGGAGTTACTCTCGACTGCTTCGAGGTATGAATTCATTTAGTTTGATTCAAATTAGTGTCAATTGTTATTATTGAAATCGATTAAGCTACACGACCATGCTGAGGTTTAATTTAAAACTAGCAAATATTTAAAATAGTCGTTAATTTATATTCAAGCCCGCACACATTTGTGCATTTTAGTCGATTATAAGATTAAGAATCGACAGTAATTTGAATCAAACTCGATCGATTCAAATCTCGAAGCGTTCGGGAGTGTAGTTATACCATTGTGCGAGATCTAAAGCTGTTTTCAATGCATAATAATTATTCGCGTAAACATTAGAAAACATAACCTAAGAGCATAAAATGCATGTAATGAGAACAAAATAATAGAACTTCAACATAAATAATAAAAGATAAAGGTTGAAGTAGCTCAAGAAAATTTTCTTCTACAACTTTACCGTATTCTTGTTTCATTGTCTGTTTTTAGAGATCCGTCAGTTTTAATACGAAACATGTACGAAATCTATTCGGTGTCTGCTAATCTGTAATTGCTAGGTTATTTTGGACGGACAGGTTGATGCTGAGAGTAGTTTGATAGTTGAAGTAGTGACCCAATTCCAGTACTGTAATAAGTGCAGTTGAATTTTGTGTCAGAGGCTTTTGACAATGTTTTGACAATTGAAAACCTTACATTTTTTGTTTAACTAAAAAAGTATTCTAGTAAAAGACTGGCCGCTATCATACGGAACATCAACACGAGGCCCAACTCCAACTTGGCCAGTTTCTTACTTTAATGAGCTAATTCGCATTGAACGATGCTCATTTACTTGCAGTACTAACAGTTGCTATTGTAAAGGAGAGAAATAACGATTTATTTATTTTCTACATTTAAAAGTTATTGCAGGTATTATAGCAAGGCTTCATCGGTGTCTTTTGTCTGTGCTTTGGAGTGTGGCATCGTGTAATCGGATTGTTAATTGCTTGCAACGTTGTTCAAACGATTGCTAGAGACGATTCGATTTTCGAGCAAGTTGTAGATTCTCTAAAAATAATCCTTACATATCAAATAACTTTTTGAAGTCATTTTATGAGAGATTTTTTTTGATACGAGATCTCGGAAGGAACCTCTGCTGAAAATGGGTCTCTGAAAGTCACATCGAGTCATTTTTTTGCAAAACTATGGTTATGACTATAGCTACTGTCAGTTAGTTGGTAGGTAGATGTATGACGGCAATGAGCAGTGGTTTTTTAAAACGAGCTCTCTCACGGTCCTCTTCTAAGAATGAGAATGGTGAAGGCCTTAGTTCACCACACTGGTCTGGCGCGAATTGCTGGACTGCACGCACCAGAATTCCTCACTATGCTTCCCTTCACTATTAATGCAAGTGATAATCAAATTCTGATCCGCATATGAATTGGAAAGTTAGAAGTGTGGGTTGGTATGGAACTCAGATCCTCCCCGCATGACAGGCAACAGGTTAACTTAAGTAGCGCTTGCTAATACAGACATAACCAAAGTCCTTCTTAAATTATTACAGAAAAAAATATTAAAATCGGTCCGGATTTGAAGAAGGAAACAGGGAAATACGAAAGTACGATTTCGCTAATATTGCACAGGAGAAATCATTCCGAGATGCAGTTGTCTCTTTCGTGCTCAATTGGGAAGGTTTGCGGGAGGGGTGGGACGGAAATAGGTAGATCTCTTAAAAATCTATTCTTCAAATATTTTGCAGCCCGCGTTTCCTCTTAAACGCTACTCAATTTTAAGTTCCCGTCAAGTCTCGTGCTGTCACTGTTACTCTAAGTCGAAGTGACAGTGACAGCACGAAATTAACGGCAACTTAAAATTGAGTAGCGTTTGAGTATATGGCTATTTATGTTCTAAAAATAGAATTATTAATCATTTTAAGCACTCAGAACAAAAAATGATTTAATGCAAACAATTGCTCTTCAGGGATTATAAGTAACCACATTATTCAAAGATAATAGGATGACATGTAATTACTCGTACAAAATAAAGGACGTAGGAGGTTTTATTTCTTATGATGAAGCTCATTGCGGTGCCAAGCGCGTTAGATTTCCCTGGAGTGTGGAGCTGGGCGAGGTGGCCTGGTTTTTTGCTTTTTATACTTCGATCATCTGTTTAAGTGGTAGACGTCATAAGATTAAAATACATTTATAAGTATCAAGACTATGGGCCGGTTGTTTCACGACTACATTACTAACGGGTAACAGTTAAAAATGGCGTAACGATGGTTAAATAAAAATAAGCGTTGTTTCCGCTTTGTCGTTCTTGACATACGACAAAAGACATACAACGCTCTGCGTTTGACGGACGTTAAACATCCTACGTAATTTATACTAATATTATATAGAGGAAAGATTTGTATTTTTGTATGTAACGAATAAACTTAAAAACTACTGGACCGATTTCAAAAATTATTTTACCGTTAGTAAGCTACATTATCACTGGGTAACATAGGCTATATTTATTACTGGAATAAACTTCTTACGCGATCGGAGCTGTGAGGACACAGCTAATAGTTAATATTTGACTAACGTAACATACTTTTACTGATCGTTTGAAACAACCAGCCCTTAGGGCGCTTTCCCTTTATACGGTTGGTGTCGTATTGTAGCCGTGCTGCAGCAATGAGGATGTCGTGCGGCTGTCGTGCTGCGGACAGGGGTTCTGTTTTTTCATATAGTTGACGCGAACGAGAGTGCAGTGCATCAACCGTACTGCCACCGTGCATGCGAAGTACGGACAATGCACTGCTCTCTCGTTGCGACAACTGTATGAAAAACATAACCGCCCGTTTACAGCACTACAGCTGCACTGCTACGGTATGGCTGCAGTCCAACACCAACCGACTAAATTGAAAGCGTCCTTAAAATAGATTTACTATGACGCTTTAAACGACGTCATTTTCATTCCACCAATTAACTACTATTCACTTAGAACCTTTCTTCTAAAGCAAATGCAAAATCTGTTTAGCCATCCTTGATATGGCGAGGTTCTTATTTCATGTGGAACGGCTGCATAACATAACATAACGACTGTATTCCACAAAGGGTTGGGCAGAGATGTAAAGTAAAACCCTCATTTCTCCGTTATGTATAAGTCTTATGTAATAGAGCGCCTATTGCCTTCAACCGGGCACAACTCCAAACGCGCTGCTACTGAGGAATTCCACACTGAAACACCCAATAACACTTTGCCCGACCTAGGGATCGCACCCAAGACCTCACGATCAGCAATCGCGAAAAATAATATGCTGCTTACTAGTTGCTCTTGAATCATTCAGTTGTCACTTATGTTATGAAATCAAAAGCTTAAAATGCGCGGAGCACACGCAGATGTCAAAAGTATAAATTTCTTATTTAGACTTCTCATTATTTACAAAGGATTTGTATCAAAATTTATACACGACATTTCCTTTAGAAATGATTACAGATTTTTAATCAAAACCCGGTATGTATTTACATTTAAGATTTTACTATTCCTTTGCTTACCAATATCTGAGTGAACTCACATTGGTAAGAAGAATTCAATTTTGAATTTTTATATTTAAGTGGAGTTCTACAGAAATTCTATTAAATTATTTTACTTCTAGATTCAATATCAAGGGACATGGAATATTTTTATTCGACTAGTAAATTGAACTGCCTCACTGGTCTAGTGGTGGCAAGCGCGACTGCTTATCGTGAGGTCCAAGGTTCGATGCCTAAGTCGGGCAAAGTGTTATTGGATTTTTCCGTGTGGAACCTCAGTACCAGCCCGGAGTTTGAATTTGTGCCCGGTCGATGGCAATAGGCTCGCTCCCTATTACATGGGACTTGAACATAACGGCGAAATTAAGGTTTTACTATACACCTCTGCCCAACCCTTCGGGGAATACAGGCGTGATGTCATTATTATTCTTTTTGTTTAAAAAAAACGTTGCCCTACACTAGAATTTCTCCTGTATCGTGGGTGCGTTTACAGACACAAATCTTCACACGCACAAACATCTAAACCCGGAACAACTATTTGTAGGCCTTACAAATATTTGTTCCGTGCGGGAATCGAACCCACAACTCGTACCGCAGAAGCCGATCGCTCAGCCACTGCACCAAACGTGTCGTCAAAAAAGTATTATGTAAATTAAATGTGAACGACACAACGTTAGCTTAGCAAAACTAGTTCTCGAAGGCAACAAAAACAAATTGAAACTAATGTCTTTAGACCCTTTAATACTTTACTAAAGGAATGAGGACTCAATTTAAATGTCGTAAATTCAAGTAAAATGTTTATTACAAAATTGGCCAAGCTCATTAGGACTGAAAAGGGCAAAGTTTAATCACTTTGAAATTAGTTAAACGTAAAGTCGAGGGAATGGAACCTCGTGACCCTGAGGCCCTGTAGGCATTGTTCTTTTACAAATCGGGGGCCTAATCAAGTCACGGTAGTTGCTAATAGATCAGTGAATTACTGGGGAACAAACTGGGGCGCGGGCGCCGAGTTAATTTCCATATATTTCAACAGGACGTGCCTTGCATAGCTGAGTTGATAGCGAAGGTTTTTTAAGGAGCTCCGTGTTTCTGGCTTTCAAAGTAGATCTTTGAAAGCGAATTGGTATAATGTTGGCTGATTTACATCGAAATTTGTATACCTACCTTCTATTGGTCCAGGTCCAGTCGAATTTATTGGACGCTGTTTATCAGTTGCATATGTAGTTACCGGGTAAGTCTGTGTTATACGTAAAAGCTTTTTCTCATACATTTGCGTATAAGAGTTTTAATCTAAGATGGGTCACCCGCGCAATAGCGCAACGAGTATTCCCAAGCAGGTTGATGTCTGGCTGTCGGTCATAAAACAATAAGCCAAAACCTCTAACAACATGGATTTATGGAGTACATGTTGTGCCGACCCCACCTAATGTGGGATAAGGGCAGGAAGAAGAAGAAGAAGTTTTAATCTAAGAATATGTACCTATTATGTTACTTAGATGAGAACTGCGTCGTTGGTCTAGTGGTGGCAAGTGCGACTGCTGATCGTGAGATCCTGGGTTCGATTGGTCGGGCAATGATATTGGGTTTTTCCGTGCGGAATTCCTCAGTAGCAGCCCGGAGTGTGGATTTGTACCCGGTTGATGGCAATAGGCTCGCCCCCTATTAAATGGGACTTAAACATAACGGCGAAATGAGGGTGTTACTATACACCTCTGCCCAACCCTTCAGGGAATACCGACGTGATGTTTATTATGTTAGATGAGAACCAAAATCAGCATTCAAGCTTTTATAGAAAAAAAGGTAAAGTAAGTATAGGTATAGATAGCATTTTATACCGAAAGAAAAACAAAAATATAGTAACAAAGTACTTATGTTATATGAAAGAGAATAAAATACAAATTCATTGTATTAAAGAACTGTATCCCAGAACAATTGAGACGACTTCCAACATTTCATGTGTTCTGCAAATAGCCGGTTCACCACTAATTAACTTCGTCGGAGGTGGCTGTTTTAAATTTTAGATGAAGGACACAATTCTGTGGTTTTTACTTATACTTACTTTTTAAAATTCTCGTGGGAAGCTTTCGTTGACATGATTACGAAGGTCGGGAGCCATTTGTGTTGGTATTACGAAGATTACGCAGGTCATAACTCAGATCCTTCTGTAAATATAGCTTTGTTTGTGTTTGCTGTCTCGCTTTGAAAAATTGGTTGTCGTTTTTATTATGGCTCTAGTGCCTACCCAAGATGGCGCGTTTTTGTCTACAAATAGAGCGATGAATTTTTATTATTACATAAAGTTTATGTTATAAATAATCTATATTTAAAATGACAGTGATTGCCAATGGTGTGACCGTCGGACTGTCAAGTCATAGGTCTCGAGTTCGAACCAAAGGCACGCACCTCTGACTTTTCGGATTCATGTGCGTATTGTATCATTATCACTTGCTTAAAATCGGTGAAGGTTAACATCGTGAGGAAACCGGCATGCCTGAGAGATATTTCTCGACGGCATGTGAAGCCAAGTCGAGGCCCATGGGCGGCTTAAACTCTGACACCAGGTTAGTCACTAACCACACGAAAAGAAGAAGATGTTATAAATAATCTATATTTAAAATCCAGCGTCTTATACACATTTATTGGGTAGTTTTGAAGAAATTTTAGTACCAGTAGTAATAGTATGCACTAATAGTTAAATATAAACTGTAGTCGATAAATAAAGAAACATGTGTATTGGAAAACTAACACACATTAATGTGGGATTAGCTCAGATAAAATAAGAAACAACCGATCACCGTGACCGTCCAACTCCGTCATATCGCTTTATTTTCCAAAAACAACATTACAAGCGTTTAATATAAGAACGTTTGTTCTTCTTAGGGCCAAGCCACATCTGACGGAAGATACGTCGCCGATCTTCAGCCGGTACACATAATTCCATATAAACCTCTCACACTGTACACATTTGACCGAAGATGCGTTACTAAAATTCCTCGAGTAAATTTCGCGACGGAAGATCGGCGACGTATCTGTCGCCATATGTAGTTTGGCCCTTAATTTAAATTAGTTTAAATATGCGAGTTCGTTCGCCTTTCATCACTCATCTCTTTCACTCATTACGTTTCGTTTTCCCACATTAATATAAATATCTTTCATCTTATTTCACGGAGTACAGGTTACTATATATTTACTTACATACATACATAAATTCACCTTTTTTCCCATGGGGGTAGGTAGAAACTATAGAACACCACATGCTACGACCCTTACATACTCCTTCCGCTTCGTCCACATTCATACATCATGTCATACACGCACGCCGGTGGAGAGTACTACGCACCTGTCCTTTGTGAAGAACATAACCAATAACATCGATGTATGTCCTTCTAGGACGTCCTTTACCGGGGCTTCCATTGACATTCGTCTTATAAATTCCTTTTGTTAAACGCCGTTCACTCATTCTCTCAACACACGACCAAACCATCTAAGCATACTCCTTTCAATTTTTGTCCCTACATCATCTTTTAAACCGCAACTTTGTCTAATCTCATCATTTCTCAATCTATCGTTCAAAGACTTAGATTTTACTATAGATTTATAGTCTATGAAAGCGAGATTGTATTCGTAGCAGATTGAAAGGATATGAAAATCTAATTTATTGTATTGAAATAGAAAACGCATTGGTAATGACGAAGCGTCCGTAATTCTAATTTCAATAACAAACGCCTTATATTTTATGCAAACTGGGTAACTTTCCCTGTGTCTCTTATTGAATCATCCGCAGTGACCCTTTGAGAATTCGGACTTGATTGTATAAAGCCAAGGGGATGGGAACGTAAGCTTACTGATTTGCAGATAAAAAAGTGTTGTTGGGGCATTCTTCGAAAAATATTAACAAAAATTGAGAACGTCATTAGCATCATCCCAAAGTTAAGAATACAGATGTTTAATACTATAATTATGATAATGAAAACTCAAACTATACCGCTGCCGTCAAGCAATAAGACAAGAATAAAAACAATCTGACAATACTATAATGGTGCGTCCAGACCTGAAGAACGCGCCACGAATGCGCCGCTCGCGCGCGGTGCCCGAGCCGTTCGCGAGCCGCTCGCGAGCTGCGCGCGTGCATTTCATGTTCGTACAAAGCTCCGCGCGCCGCTCGCGCGCTGCTCGCGAACGGCTCGCGCACCGCGCCCGAGCGGCGCATTCGCGGCGCGTTCGTCAGGTCTGGACGCACCATTACGTTAACAACCCGGGAGAAGAATGATTTGTTAAAATAATGTTAAAAAATTTCGAAGAATCACCCTGTTACGTATTAGGTATAAAATAGTTGGCAGCTTTTTAACATAACCTCACGCCTGTATTCCCCGAAGGATTGGGCAGAGATGTATAGTAAACACCGTCATTTCACCTTTATGTTTTTAAGTCCCATGTAATAGGGGGCGAGCCTATTGTCTCAACCGGGCACAAATCCAATCTTTTTATTTCCTTTTTAAATAAAAACGTTGCCCCACACTTGGTTTTCTCCTGTATCGTGGGTGCGTTTACGGACACAAATCTTCACATGCACAAACATCCAGACCCGGAACAACTATCTGTAGGCCATGCAAAAAAAGTTTTAGTTTTAAAGTTTGTCATAGTGTCACTCGATTCTATAAATATGTTTTTATTCTTTTTTTTTCTTTTTGTGTATTGGCACCTTGTTTTTATATGGTTAATTTATTATCTAATAACGGTTGTGCTATTGTGTGATGTGCTACGTCTTTTGTGTGCATTGAATAAACTTATTACTTACTTACTTAAATATCTGTTTCTTGCGGGAATCGAACCCACGACCCGTAGCACAGAAGCCGATCGCTCAGCTACTGAACCAAACGTGTCCGCAGACTGAATCTCCGGACTGCTACTGAGGAATTCCATACGGCAAAACCCAATAACACTTTGCCCGACCCGGGGATCGAGCCCAGGACCTCACGATCAGCAGTCCTGCTTGCCACTACTACACCGACGAAGCAGTTGGCAGCTTCTTCTGTCTGTATATTTTCATTAATTATGAAAAGTACATTCAGTTTTCATTACTAGATGGCTTGTTATTCTAGAAAGGTTTTTGTTTGGATTATTCTTATTGCTGTGAAGCCGTTGGCAGATCTCCAGGCTTTCATATTCATCAAAAACTTTAACATCACCTAAACTAACATCGGCCGGCACCTCTGAGTTTGGAATTCATGTGCGGATCAGAACTTTATTATATTTGCCTTAGCGGTGAAGAAAAACATTGTGAGGAAACCTGCACAACTGAGAGGGCTTCACAAAAAACATTTTTTACAAAAAATTTAAACCGACTTCAAAAAAGAATAAAATAATTACCATATAAAATTAACAGTTTCAGAAGTCGGCGCTGATCCACGCTAAACCAAATTGAAGGCACCGACTTCTGAAACTGTTAATTTTATATGGTAATTATTTTATTCTTTTTTGAAGTCGGTTTAAATTTTTTGTAAAAAATGTTTTTATTTTTTTCATTTTAGTGGCCTTAATTAAAACTTGGTTGGACCTACTAAACACGCTGCTCGTAACATAATCACATCATCACAATATGCGTACTGTTCGTCATTGATGAGTTCCATTGTCTATCTCCGAAGTTCTTCATCAGATCTTCACCAAATTTAAATGGGACCAACTTCGAAGTATACTCTATTCATTAAAAAGAATCATCAAAATCGGTTCACAATTGGCGAAAATATCGATGAACATACACAAAAAAAAAAAACATACATACAGACGAACATATCCTCCTCCTTTTTGGAAGTCGGTTAAATATAGAAAACGTTTTTAATGGTGTGTGTAGTCCACCAACCCGCACCAGGTTAATGGTGGACTAAGGCCTAAACCTTCGCATTCTGAGAAGAAGCCCTTGCCCAGCAGTGCGACAAGAATCGGCAAATTTCTTTTTTGTTTTTTTCTAAAGAAAACGTTGCCCCACTCTTGGATTTTTCCTGTATCGTGGGTGCGTTTACAGACACAAATCTTCACACGCACAAACATCCAGACCCGGCACAACTATCTGTAGGCTATATAAATATTTGTTCTGTGCGGGAATTGAACCGACGACCTGTAGCGCAGAAGTCGATCGCTCAGCCACCGCACCAAACGTGTCGTCAAATAGGTTGTTTATTCATGTGTGTTAGGCTTTAGTCTACCACGCTGGCCTGGTGCGGGTTTGTAGACTACACACACTATCGAGAACTTTATGGAGCCTTCTCAGGTGTGCAAGTTTCTTCACGATGTTTTTCCTTTACCGTTAACGCAAATGATAATCAAATTCTGATCCGCACATAAATTCAAAAAGTCGGAGGTACGGGCCGGGATGGAACTGAGACCCTCCTGCATGGAAGGCAAGCGTTCTAGGCTATCACTACTTTACTACACACAGTAATTAAAAAAAGATATCCAACAACCAAAGCTGCATTTATGAATCAGGATATTATATTCTAAACACAGCTTTGACCGCCTTTAATTAATTAATTATAATGACTCTACAAATTGATATGTACACTTACACATAAGTATTTACAAGAGCATGTTAGAGTAGCTCCTTTCCATACAAATGTGGTCACTTGTGATGTATTCAGGCTGACCCATTAGGAGAAATTTACTTTCGTCCGTCGCCCCCGAACATAACAATAGCACTTGCAACGAAGAAATTAGGTCAGCTGTGAATCTGTCGCGTCATGGCGGTCATTATTAGGTACTGAGATAAATATTTTAGTAGCATGATTGGCTCTTTCCTTAATTAATTATTGTGTGGAATTGGGATACTAATGATAATGTGGGATGTAGGTGATCGGTTTATTTCGTCGGTCGGCAGTGAAAACCACGTATGTGTATACATTTTTTTTAAAAGATAGTAATAACTGTCTCCTGCAAAAAAATTAATCAAATGTTAATACAAGTTTGTCATCGTACGTTATAGATAGCTTAGAAGTATTTGTATTGAAAGTTTGTTGAACTAGTACCTACGTGTATGACGAGTTTATCAATCTATAGAACAAATAAAACGCTTTTGAAGAAAATTTTATTTATGTGGTTTTCACTGCCGAGTGACGATTTGGAGTTATGATAGATTGATCTTGTATGAAAAATGGGTGGATTTGAAGAATCTTTGCATGGCCCGCATTGTTTTTTAATGCTCGGTTCCTTTGAACAAAAACGGATCGTTTTGCTTACTAATGGTAGCATTTTTTATTGCCAAACCGGGATAAATAGTCTCGTAAGCTAATTTTACTTGTGATAGCTACTTCCATATGGGAAGGTCTGCTATGTAAAGCCATGTGAGGTCTTTGCTTCATTATTGGTAAAGATACAAGTCTCAATTTTTAACTAATGACGCTCCGTTAATTATTGGAATCGGCCGTAAGTCGATCAAAGTTTCCCAATGTATCTTTCATCAAGTACCAATTGAAACAGGAAAACTATAAATTAAAGATTTAAAATTCTAATAACAAAAACTTAATGTTATGTTTTAAAACGGATTGTTTACTACTAATGAGAGTTTTACATGTTTGGACCGTTGTAACTGGACTAGTGTGAAAGGTCAACGGCCTGTCACGCAAGAAACAGTTAAGAATCTGATAAAATTAATGATTTCACTAAGCCTCCGTCCTGATTGCAACTAAATCGCCATATTTGGCTAACGAACAATTTTTGTCAGCTTGCAAACTCATTATCTGCAACATTATGCGGTCAGTGACGTTTCTTTGAATCAACGAGTACACTTTTGCGGTACGTAAGGTGGTCTCTATAAGAAAGATTGCACCGCAAACCTCGAGTTGAGTCTGGATTGTCTGGGAGCTAACACAGATACGCCACCGTGATAAATCGGTCTCTGTCTCGAGGGAGGTGAGAGAATAACCGAAAGTAGAGTGATAGCCGGAGGGGGTACTGGCGCAGCCTGACTCCGCTCTCGCAGTGTGTTGCCGCCTTTACTATACGGAGCCCGCGCGCGAGACCGACGCTCGCCTGTACTCGTCGAACGGGACGCATGACATTCGTCGCCTTGAATATAAATTTAAAAAATACTGGCCGATTATAAAAAAAATATTAGGCGGGAATAATTCGTGTTTATGTTCCAAAGTTGAAAATGCTCTAAAAAATCGTAGCATTGAAGTTTATTCGCAAGCGATCGAGTTATTATCGGTGAGTTTAACAATACAATATTTTTAGATTTATGACTAAAACTTTTATTTATTATTATCGTGCACTTGTAATATCACAAATTAAAGACTCCTGATTTATTATATTATCGTAACCCACGTATTTTTTCCTATATTTCATTCATAATTAAAGAATACTTACTAATAAAAGTCTTAGCTCTTTTAAAATTAAATATTAAAGTAATTACGGACATGGAACAACTGCTGTCTGTTGGATATACCTCAGAGCAAGTTATTACACTGAGGGATGAACCAAGGGACTGCATGTTCAATTTGTTTTTTTTAAATTTATTTTTATTGTTCGTTTAAAAAAGTTTTTTATGCATGCGTTCTGTGAAGGACGTTACACAGAGGTTCTTTATATTTTTTATGAGTATTTATGTTACGTAAGGACTATAAAAAATATTCTAGGTCGCAATAAGTTTTTTCATTCAAAAAGAAAAAGAAAGAACTTATAATAACATACGACGGATAAAGTGTAAAGTATACGTTCGGAAAGGATAGCAATTTTAAAGTTCATACTTACATTGGTTTTTCTTGTTTTATTAAGAAAGTTATTAGGTTGGTATTGTTATGGAAGAAGCCGAGAGGTCGTATACTGGTAATAGACGAAAGACATCGTCGTAATTAAGACTTTAATTAAGAGACTTAACTTGAGTATTATTCCTATTAAAATATCCGATTTGTCTTTAGAACTCAACTACATTTAAATTAGTCAACTTAAATATATTTAAGAATAAAATTATTATGGAGTTTAAAAAGAGAATATTGATTATTATTTAATTTTGTGTCGTGGGATTTCTTAGATACTTAGTTCTACAAAACTTTTTAAGTTTACAAAAGCTTAGTTAGTGCACAAAAACTGTATTGAAACGTATAGTTTTCTAAGTAAATATCTGTGGGTATTAAAAAATACGCGTCTGAAAAGATTTTTTTCCAGTACACTGATTAGGATGTTACAGTCGTTACGGGAAGTCTGAAGCCCAAAATTCTGAAAACTGGTCTAACCTTAGCATATCGGCATTGCACAGTAATTGGGTTGCGGAGGTCTGATGGCAGTCACTCCGTGTAAAATACTGGTATTCAGCCGCATCTGGTTAGACTGGAAGCTGACCCCAACATAGTTGGGAAAAAGCTAGGCAGAACAGAACACTGATTAGGATGGTCACTTTATATAACATACTGGGAGTTCTAAATAAACGCATGTGACTAGTATATTTTAGAGTGAGCTGAAGTTTTATACAAAAGCTCGGTAGCACTCTGTAACAATGTCACGAACTTTAGCCGAGGTCGTGAGTTCTTAGCTTTACTCCTAGAACTCAACTCTGATCTCATAGTTTTTGCATGACTTTTATTTAACTAGGGAATTTGAAGTTTTCTTAGCAAAAGTCTATTTTCAGTTCCCTGGAGGGTTGAGCAGGCGAGACTAGTGCCTTTGTAGTTGTCTCAAAGTTATGACACCTTAATTTTTTTTGTCGTTCTTCTTATCGCATTTTTTATGAGCGTAGGTACTATCATTAGAATTATTTATTTTTACGTTTGGGTTATTTACAAAATTTTTGTGGTCGCATTTGGTATATAAATCATTCGAATGTTATATTAAAAATTGTTTATGTCTGTCTGGAGTAGATAATGCCAGTTTTTATTATAGTAACACAGATAAATTAATAAAGTTTTGATCCTTTGGGATTAATATTGCTGGGTAATGTGACTTTTTGATAGCTTTATATTAATCTATATACATTAAGGGTCAGTTGCACCAACTAACTATAACTGTTAACTTGCCGTATTTATGTCAAATTTGTACTGATTTGATAGAAATTTTGATATGGTTACTGTTATAGATACTTACTTGGTGCAACAGAACCTTATAGATATATAATATAGAAGTTCCACTAACAAATAACTTACGACCATGGTTCGAAAATGCAATGGAATTGAGTAAAATAAATAAAAATAAAATGTGGGATTTTTTTCAAAAAAAAAACTGCCCAAATGTTATATCGTTTGTCAATCTCTACAGAGGCTGATAATTAATTACATTCTTCGGCTCCCTGAGCATTTATTTTTTCAAAAAATTCCACATTTTATTTTTATTTATTTTACTCAATTCCATTGCATTTTCGAACCAGGGTCTTAAGTTGTTTGTAAGTAGAGCTTCTATATTAACAGTACTATACAAGGGCCGTCGGGTGCTTGTCAATTTCTCGCAGACATCCATTACGAAGTCACGAAGTGTGGAAAGTCGTGACGGTCGAAGCTTTAAAACTCCATTTTTTAGTTCATCACTAAGACACTTATAGACGACCTGTTTCTTTTAACTGCAAAGAAAAGATTAGATCTAAATTAAAATTACTGCGAAAATTGGAGTTATTTCTTCAATTTCAATTGAGTTAATTCGTAACGATCTGAAATAATAACTGAGAAAAAAATTACAGGGCGCTTATAATTTTAAATTATTTACCTAGTTTTGTAAGAACCTATAGTAATGTAATGAAGGTAGTTATTTATACTCTTTCACAGTTGATTATTTCGTAATTGCTGCTAAAACTAGCATCAGAGTTGATTTAAAATTATCTATGATCCTTTTTAAAGTTCTCTTGGTCAAAGACTAAGGAGTTGAGTCTTCACTTCGTACAATTCCTTTGTTTTGCAGCTAAACTTCGTAGATACAGCAATAAGGTTCTATTCTGTTTCCTATATAATATTACGATCCACGTTCGATGATACTGTATTAAACTCCAACAATCGATGTTTATTTCGTTGCCGGGGCGAAGTTTCGAAGCATCTTTGTTAAGCCCTGGATTAGAAGTTCGTCCGACCTTTGTTTGTAAGTTTATTGTAAAGCGATTGTATCGTATTTATTTCTGTTTCTATCGAAGCGAGGAGGAAAAGGATACGATGTATTGCATGAAAAGAAAAGATTCATTCTGGAAGCGTATTTTTTTATTCGTCGTATGCGACGATGAAAAGATACATAGAGGTATATTTAGTTATATATAAGATGTTGCGTAAATAGTGGTTCAACGTTTAGGGGTCCACACCGTATATTCGTTATCACATACCATAATTTGAATCACTTTTTATAAAACGACTCGTTTTTTTGTTTTTTGTTAAATTAACTCTTTGCTTTAGATGTGATATCACATGTATTCAGCAGTTATAAATAAAAAACAAAATAAAAAAAATATATCATTTGTTAAAATTACAGCCAAATTAGTAATTATCAAAAAAAAACTGGTTCCTATGGTAAAAAATGGTTCAAATTATGGTATGTGATAGCTGAATATACGATGTGTGGATCCCTAAATGCCGAACCACTATTTACGCCCCACTGATAAAGAATATTATGTTGACGTAAGTTGAGTTTGAGTTATGTAAAAAAAGTTTACGATAGCATAATAGACAAGAATTTTGTTCTAAATCTCAAACACGTAATTGCCATATTTTTATACTTGAGTATATTATTATCGATGCATCTAGTAACACCGCAGCAATCTGATCACTCGCTAAGCGAAAATACCGTGAACATAAGATTGCATTTCAGAATAGTCCGACCTGCATGAAAATATTTAGAATCACGTCTTTCGTAACATCACGATTCGTTTGTGAAGTCGTGAGTCCTTAGCCTTAAATTCCCCGTGTAGAAGTTTGTTCTTGGTCGGTTCTCAACAAAATCTCTCTGTTTAAATGTGTCTTTCCAAGCTCATGTTTAAGGACCTCGGATCTTATGGAAGCTCTTTTGTTTGTTTCGCATTTTATCGTAAAAGAGAATGGAGTATCAGATTGAGTTTTCAACGTATTTTACTGGTGTTTTACTTTGTATACCTTGGTATCATAAAACAATGTTTTAGTTTGTATTGCGAGTTCTTGTTAATTGTATCTAGGTGAATATTCCAACTACATTTTTGGTTGTTAATATTATAGTAATATTAGATTGTTTTTGTTCTTGCCTCATTGCTTGATGGTAGTCGTATAGTTGGGGTTTTCATTATTATAATTAGAGTTTGAAATGTCTGCATTCTTAACTTTGGAATGACTTAAATTCTTAGTCTTGTTTTCGAATAAGTATTTACTCAGACAAGGTTTTTCTCAAAGCAAACGAAAACAGCATAGCAAAATATACATAGTCGAGTATTATCATGCGACTTCAGATAGATGATGGGCTGGCATCCAGTTAATAAATAATGCAAAACAGCTATTAGGTATATTTATTTTAAAAATCGTGTTCAACTATAGCATAAGCACAATCAGCTCATTTCTGTCCTACTGCGGGCACGGGCTTCCTCGCGACATGAGAAGGGTTTAAGCCTTAGTCCACCTCGCTGGTGCAGTGCGGGTCAGTGGACCACACACATCGTCGAGAACTTTTTGAAGCCCTCTCAGGGTGTGCAGCTCACGATGTTTTCATTCACCGTTAAAGCAAGTGATAATCAATTTTTAATTAATCTGCTGGTGTAATTCTCTTGGTATAATAAGTGCGATTTTTACAATCAGAATTCATCCAGCCTTTTCCATAATATATTTTTTTACTTCCACCAATAAAAAGCTACCGCTCACTCAATTTTATTACACACCCCACTCGTCAGACAATCTCAACATAAAAAAGGTCAACAATCATATTTGTATCACGCGTAAAGTTCGATGTGTTCCAATTTTACGAGTCGCGCAACCTTCAGTCCTACCTGAACAATAGCAAGTAATAGCAACCGCGTCGAGCTATAAACCCCTCTCGTAAAAGCCAGCACTTTACCTGCACATGTACCATTTACGACAACGGAAAGTGAAAGATGCACCGGCTTTTACCACAAGAGTGCAAAGTGCACAAAAATTAAGGGATAAGTAAGTACCTAAGTTTTATGGGTTAGTAAAGCAAGTTTTAAAAGGAATAGCTTTTGAAGTGGTAATTTAAACTGGTATATAAATAATTGGTTCTATTTAAGGATATTATAATTAGGGAGGTCTGAATTTTTTTGTTTAAAACTGCATTTGCAGTCGTCTGTCGTCTTGGATTGTGATGTATTCTTTTAAAAATATCTCCAGAGCTGCATGACCATTAACACTATACTCTACTTAATATAACATAAGAAAAAATAAGAACCATTTTAGCAAAGAAATGTATACAGGGTTACTGGTAACTTGACGTATTCCTTGCAGGACGCCATAGTAGGGTTAAATGCAACAAATTAAGCCATCAAATGTTCTACCGAAATTCAGTAGTTTTTGAGTTTTTTTATATTTTTTGAAATATCCCATTTTCAACCATTTGAAGCCTATTTAAAAATAATGTACGGCGCGAATGTATTGTATAAGTTTTTATCATAGCTGATGCCATAGCAGATCTACGTTAATAATTAAAAGTTCAAAAATTCCAAACACATCTGCAAATATGGTTGAATCTGGTTTTTTTTAAATAAAAACCTAAAATAATTAATATCTCAAAAACTACTGAACTTCGGTAGAACATTTGGTGGCTTAATTTGTTGAATTTCAACCCTACTATAATGTCCTGCAAGGAATATGTCAAGTTACCAGTAACCCTGTAGAAAGAAGCAACATGTTCTCTTCCAGCAGGATTCAACACAGTATTATATTTTTCTCAACTAAAACGCTTAATCAAAATGAGCTGAAATCATTTTGATTAAGCACTATTTGATTACGAATTTCTCACTAGCAGCCTGGAGTGTGGATTTGTGCCCGATTAATGGTAATAGGCTCGCCCCCTAATACATGGGTCATAAACGAAACTGGCGAAACGAGGGTGTACTAAAGACACCTCTGCCGAACCCTTCGGGAAATACAAGGCGTGATGTTATGTTATCTATACTATACTATTACTATATTACTATTTACTATAACGATTTGTATTTTTGTATGTAACGAATAATCTTAAAAACTACTGAAGCGATTTCAAAAATTCTTTTGCCGTTAGAAAGCTACATTATCACTGAGTAACATAAGCTATATTTATTACTGGAATAAAACTTCTTACGCGGGCGGAGCCGTGAGGACACAGCTAGTGTTATATGAAATGGAATATAGAGAGACTGAATATTGAAACAAATATCTCGCTTTCTCGTACGTAATATTCTGTCCACGATTCTAAAAAATCGTAAAAATAAAAGACGTGTCTTAGGTGGTCGCCTGACCAATAGGCTTGCTAGTACGGTCACGACCGGGCCTCGAACATGCTATATAACAAGTTTGTATGCAAGCGTTGTTGTAACTTTAACCTTAGCACTGAATTGCCGCAGCATTGAGGTAGGTTAGGGTAAGGCGTTTAAACTTGTTTAAGATTTGTTAAGTATATGGTGTAGATTTTATGACAAATATGTAAAAACGAAGGAAATGCCTGTAGGCTTGTTACGAATACTGTCGAGTAACTAACGTTAATGTAAGTAAATTTTGAATAGGAAATACCCGGTTCGCAGATACTATTTAATTAAATTGAAATCTATATTCATATCTATACAAATTGTGCATGTCGCAAAAATAGCCAAAATGTTATAGGACAGTTGTATTTTCGATTCAAAATTCACATACATTAGCAGTACGTTTACGATACTATCACCCATATTCTAAGACGTTCCTCCAAAACTTACTCGACTTAGAACGGCCTCAAAACCACCTTCAAAATTGTATTCTTAGTCGCAATTTTAAGTGAACTTTGAGGTTCCTCGACGGAGTCATTACGTCATAATTTGAATCGCATCATTGCATCGCGCAAATAACGCCGCGATAAAAAATTGTAAGGATTATCGTAATCATATTCGATAAGGTTTTCAAAATTAATTTTTATTACATACGAACTTTGACACTTCCTTCTTTAAGGTAGGTTCCGAGGTACCTTGAGTTTGACAGATGATTCCTTACCTCGATTGAGGAAACATCTCGAGTCGAGGACGTTTATGTCAAGTCGAGGTGGAGTCGAGTTGAGTAAGTTTTGGAGGAACGTCTTAGAATATGGGTGTATACGTCAAGCGTTCGTGCTAGGCCTACAGATGTCATTAGCACCATAGTCTACATGGTGGTTAATTATCAGAAATATAATTCTTCTTCTTCTTCTTCCTGCCCTTATCCCACACTAGTTGGATTCGGCACAACATGTAGTTCGTAAATGCATGTTGTTAGAGATTTTGGCTTATTGATTTATAACCGGCCGCCTGCCTGACATAAACTCTCCTTGGGAATATCAGAAATATAATTAAATTTGTCACTATCCCTATACTCCATGGACTCTATGAGACAGTCCCGACCTGGTGTGGTGAGACAAAATGTTACCTTTGTGTCTTTTAACATATGTAAATTTAGTTGTGTAAAATTAGTAATTAATGTAGACTTTAAGGAATTGTAAACCACTGTTTTTGGCACATAAACAAATATTATCTTTACATAGTATAAAACAAAGTCGCTCCCGCTGTCTGTCTTTTAAACTACGCAACGGATTTTAATGCAGTTTTCAGCAATAGATAGAGTGATTCAAGAGGAAGGTTTATATGCCCCACATTAGTATCTACATTGCACCCGTGCGAAACCGAGGCGGGTCGCTATTATAGTATTAGATAAAAGTGGACCACCACGGCAGGAATATCTTTTGAACGCCTTCTTCAAGTAAAGTTTTAGCTCGTCTTGATTGATCTTTAAGGTTCATAAAAGCATAAAACTTTGATAAATCCCTGCTGGAAGCAAACATGTTACTTATTTATGTATTACTAGCTGTGTCTTCACGGCTCCGCCCGTAGCCTATGTTACTCAATGATAATGTAGCTTTCTAACGGCAAAAGATTTTTTGAAATCGGCCCAGTAGTTATTAAGTTTATTCGTTACATACAAAAACCAAAAAATACAAATCTTTCCTCTTTATAATATTAGTATAGAAAACTGGATTATACGTTTCACACCATCAATTATGAGGAATACAAAAGAACTAGATTTCAAAGGTAAAGCAAGAACTTTTTTCACCTTAACATTTCGAAATTGCGTTTTTTCTGTTAAACTAGTGATGTAAGTTATAGCTGCATTGCAGGTTATAGAAAAATTAGGTCACTACTCTAACGGCCTGCGGACTTTCGTAGATTTGACAGGTTTCCAATATCATAAATTGTACCGTGGGATATGAGGCACAAATTACTATACACATCTTTTTATATGTACCTATTAGTGATGTAACTAATACGAATATTCGTATTCGCCGAATATCATGATGACGTTCGTAATTTTTTATAAGTAGTTTATACCGAACTCTTTAAGCGATACACTGAATAAATTCCTTACACTAGAAAATTGAAATGGAAATAGTTCTCCATACCTTCCACAGTGGTCTCAGGAAGACTATTTTCGACAGCTGACAATATACAAACAGAAATAAAATCGTCATTCGCCAAAAATTTTGTAAATATTATGCTATGATTTAATTTTGATTATTAAAGTACTTACTTGTATTTATTTTGACTAGCGAGTTTTATTGCTTTTGCTTAATTAGGTTCAGTGTATTTATATTCGCCGAATAGTAGATATTCGTATTCGAATTCGTAAAAATAGTATTCGTTGCATCACTAGTAGGTACCCACACAAACTCTATGGTTAAAAATGTATTCATATGGATCTGAGGGCATACGATTTATCCTTTCATTCTTCTTTATGGGTTTTATATATCATTTTTATGTCTCCAATTCATTTCTTAGCTTTTTTATTGTGTTATCGGGAGGTTGCCGAGTCGAATGATTGTGTTCCACATACATTATTATATGATTGTTTACATTTCATATTGAGCCGTGGAGTTCCGTGAATCTGTTAATTTAAGAGTCTATTCATACTTGTACCTTGTACTTGTTTGTTCTTGATATTTTTCAGAAAAATTATCTCATTAAAAATAAATTGCCATGAGTTTATTTACACACAGGAGAGTTTTTTCCGGAATATATCGATCACAGGCCGATGTCGGTGTCCTGTATTTCGCATATATCTTTTATTTTCTCATATTGAATTTCAGATACTTATTGGAATAATTAAGCCTGGGGGAAAAACATTTAATTGCCTTAAGGCTTAATTATCTTTACATAGTATAAAACAAAGACGCTCCCGCTGTCTGTACGCTTAGATCTTTTAAACTACGCAACGGATATTAATGCAGTTTTCAACAAGAGAAAGAGTGATTCAAGAGGAAGGTTTATATGCCCCACATTAGTATCTACATTGCACCCGTGCGAAGCCGGGGCGGGTTGCTAGTTTCGCTATAAAGTAGAGCTTATGGGTATTTAAGGTTCACCAAAAGATGAGCATCGTAAATTACAAAAATAAAATATTTACGTATTTTAGAAGAGCATATAAAATTCATGTGACTAGTATTATACCTAAATGAAGTTGTTACAAACGTTACATTCTAATACTAACACACATTGATGCGAAAATGTGATTATTATTATTGTTGTTTGTTCGCCCGCGTTGAGTTTAACGTTTCAAGTTAAATTGCAAACAGTAAAACAGCGATAAAAGTGGCCCGGCTGGTTCCTGACGACGGAGAGAGAAAAATAGATCCTTTTTGTGTCTCTCCACACTCCGATACACATTACAGTCTTTGCTATGTAGCCTAGGGCTGGCAGACTCGACTTGACTTGCGAACATGTTATAAAAATACTACCGAACCTCATAGAATATTAAAAACATTCCCTAAGTTTGACGCTAGCAAAAACCGTTGCGAATTATTTCAAATGTCGAAGGTTATTGTAATGCTACGTAAATATTTGAATACGGAACGTTTCGAATTACTTGATGTGTTTAGTTTTCTCCCAACCCTAGCTGGCGTAAAATTATATAGACATCGAAGTATGCATTTGTGAGTAAAAAAAGTGGCCGCACATAAAAGTCGACTCAATAATCGTGGTAATCGAATCACGAATGAACTTTTTTTAGTTTCATACTTATCATTGGAACGAGATAAAAATAGTCGTGAGTTCTTTCACACCAAAGTTAAATAACCGACGAGTTGTTTTTTTTTTGCCGTGCGGACATTGTTGGCTTTCATGGCAGAGGCTTTTCGTCAATGACCGATTTCGTTGGTGCTATATTTCGACGCAGGTTATGTTCCTCTGACGGTCACTGCAGGCTTTATTGTAAAACGGATAGTGTTTAGCTTTCGTGTTTGTGAAACAAGAGATTCAGCGCCGTGAGTCGGGTTGCATGTGCCGTTGGACAGATTTGCAGAAACTATACCTTTATTTAGGTATATCAGTTTTATATGGATCTAAAACGTTCTATGATGATGTACATCCGATTTTATAGTCCGGTTACATGCACTTGCATGTGCAAACGGTTTATGCAAATGTTTGCACAAAGTTACGTGCTTTCCTGTGCAAATTAGAATTTGCACAAATAAGATTGAGTGTAAAGCCTGACCAGTATGAGTACCTATTGTCAAGATTGCAACAAAAAAATTTGTTAAAACACATCTTTAAGCTTGTCTAAACCCTATTAGCAAAATATTTTGGTCACGTCACACATATCAAATCTTTTTCGAATCTCGAGTTTCAATCAGAAACTTTGATTAAAACCTAAACATTGTTCACGGCTGAAATAAATACGACTGATTACTATGCTAAGCGAATACTTAAACACTACTTTGTTGCTGCAAAGTTCTATCTTAACTTTGAAAACATTAAATACAATTTTGTAGTTCATCATTGCTTCAACTCTAAACAGTAACTTGCAAATTCTAAACTCCCTCAGATATAAGGCAATGGAATGTAGAATAATTTCGTAGGTAGATATTATCGCATCAATATCGCAATATCCCAAGGGTCATGTTAGACGAATTTGTTATCGCCAAGACGTATGCTAATAATTTATGGACGGAATACCTGATAACACGACAGTTCCGGCCAATATTGGAATTGCAAGCTGGTATGACGTAATCAGACGTAATCCTATAACCCTACTAATAAATCAGAACGTAGGTATATCTACGTATGTAAAGTCCGCTTGGGCTGTATACCACAGTATAAATAATAACAGTCTAATCTTTAGACCACAGTCTTTTGTTATGCAAATGCTTGGAACATCATATTGGATTCTAAAGACAGCCGTATATTACCCAAGATTTTGTCACGAACACTATCGTTATTTCTTACCATTTGTCCCACTTTCTCGGAATAAAACCATGTGATTTATCTAATACCATCCATGTATTACCAAACGTAATGCCTAAAATCACAATCCCGAACATTATTCTGACATATTCAGCATAATTTAGTCGTATAAAAACAATTTTTCTAACAAAAATATTCCTTATTATTGTATTTATGAAAAATAACAAAAATCTCGTTACAGACGTGTTCCTCTTTCTATTTTCGGGGATAGTAACGGAAATATTCCGTGTTCTATATTTGGATGATCAAAGAAATTGGATGGAGCGGTGATGCTTTGAGTAACGGATCCTTTTGACTTTACTGTTACAGATTTAATCAGTTTTATCACATGTAAATGGGTCCAGATAGTTTCTTTTAGAGCTTTCAGTTAATTAAATAGGAGTGTCACGGTTTCATTAGAAATGTCTTGTCATTAATGAATGTCCGTGCGATAAATTTGTAATGCGGGTTTGAGATCTTTTAGTGGAATAGTGTTTTTATTGTTTTTTATTGTGTCCGTATATTTAGTTATTGGGTTTTTCAGTGTGGAGATTGAATTTGTGCCCAGTTAATGGCAATAGCCTCGCCCTCTATTACATGGGACTTAAACATAATGGCGAAATGAGGGTTTTACTATACACCTCTGCCCAACCCTTCGGGGAATACAGGCATGATGTTATGTTATGTGTCCATATAGTATCAGTAGATTCTAAAAATTATACATGTGATTTACCAAGATGTCATCTCTTTTTCTTATGAGGCGGAAAATAATTAAGTACGTATCTATGGAAAGTGCTTGAAGTCTGGTAAAGTATAATATTATAATCGTTCTATATTTTTTGGTCTCTCAATAATCTTACACTAATATGGTCAGTAAAACGTCTCAAATAAGTAAGCGATGACCGAACTATAAGCTAGAATAAAAAAGTCTAAGAACACATCAATAACTCAGAAAAAAACAGTTCACAGTCAATGACGTAGGTAACTATTAGTTACAAACGGCTTATAGCACATCGGGAGTTATAATGAAAACACGTACCGGCCTGTAATGACTTTCTGGAGTGAGCAAAAAGTCCAGGCGAGGCGTGTTTATGGCGCGTACCCTCGGGCACTGCTTTGCGGTCGGTAAGGGCACCGACATACACCCGCGATATATCGTGCATTCTAAAACCGAACTAGTTTTGAATTCCGTTCAAATCGTTCCATTTTGAAAGGGAAACGCTGAACGGCAAATGGTTGGAATTGATTAGCGAAATTTCGTGTTCCGTGTTCCTATAATGATGCATCTCGACGTGGCTCGCAATAAATCAGTTGCATTCACTCTGCATTACATGGAAATTGGTTTATGCTCGATCAAAATAGAATTTAATACCAATTTATCTTGTGGAGAATTGAAAGTCGCGTAAATGTGTTTGGGTCCTAACACTGAATAGCACCTCAGACGTCATTAATACTAGATGATATTTTTTTATCACAGTACTTCTAGTTCGTGAACTAACAACTCGCATTTATTATGCTCTTTGTAAATGTACCTACTACGTACTTTTCTAACAAAAAGTTACGTTTCCTAGGTAATTTTCTCTGGAATTTATTTAAATGTATGATGTTATGTTTGAACTTCACTAACATTTATTTGTTTTTAGACCTCGCCTTCCAAGAAATAATTCCAGTAATAATATTCACACAGATTACTTTATGTTCGAGCTATTACGAAGGCTTCAGTGTTGATTTAGGGACAACGAAATGCCCATCTATTTACATAAATCGTAATTTTAAGTGTCTAATTCAGTATTCTCATAGATTTATAATATTATTAAAAACTAGCTGTTTCCTCACGGCTCCGCCCGCGTAAGAAGTTTTATTCCAGTAATAAATATAGCCTATGTTACTCAGTGATAATGTAGCTTTTTAACGGTAAAATAATTTTTGAAATCGGTCCAGTAGTTTTTAAGTTTATTTGTTACATACAAAAATACAAATCTTTCCTCTTTATAATATTAGTATAGATAAATAAGTCAGTCGTAGAATTATTATATTATCAGAATATTCGACTTAAATACCACAATAAATGCGTACACAATCATAACAAATAAAATGTTATTTTACATAATTAGATTGCCGTTACATGCCCCGTTCCTATAAACAAAAACGAATAGTTTTGCTTACCAATGGTAGAATTTTTTATTGCGAAACCGGACATACAAATATACTCGTAAGCTAATTTCACCTGCGATAGCTACTTCCACATGGGAGGGTCTGCAAAGTCATGAGGTCTTTGCTTCATTATTGGTAAAGATACAAGAGTAAATTATTTGCAACGGCCAATAGAGAGTCATTTCTTCTGACCTTAGGTCATAAATTGATAAGGATTGTCACATAACATAACATCACGCCTGTATTCCCCGAAGGGTTGGGCAGAGGTGTATAGTAACACCCTCATTTAGCTTTATGTTTAAGTCTCATGTAATATACCGAGCCTATTGCCATCAACCGGGCACAAATCCAAACTCCGGGCTGCTATTGAAGAATTACACACGAAAAAACCCAATAACACTTTGCCCGACCTGGGGATCGAACCCAGGACCTCACGATCAGCAGTCGCTCTTGTCACCACTAGACCAACGAGACAGTATTGTCACAGGTCATTAAAGAATTAACAATAGCAATTTGGAATTCGGAATTCGGAATTTTATCGAATAATGAACTCTTCCGTAATAAGATACATAAATAGTATGTTTTATGAGTCAAATGAATCACGGCGCTCTAAGTAAAGTTGACAGAATCTCTCAGACTCTCAACAAATATTATTTCCTTTGTAGAAGAAGATATTGTAAGTAAAGTTCTTACCCCGATATTTTTACAAAGCACGCCATTTCTTGTTTCTATTAAAATATAAGAAACATTGTCGTGTTAAGTCGAATTTACGAAGTAGAAGGAACGGAAAAATCCGCGGGCGGTACGCCTACGTAAATGTTTTCATCAATTTATAAATATTATACAGACTTTGATATTATGTATAAGGAAGCGTGTAAACGGATACCATTGGAACAGGGACGTGCGAATATTATGTCACGTTGTCTGTGGTATACAGGGTGTAAACGAAATCATGTAATTCCTTCAAACCTCGTGATAGTATAGGATCCCAGTATAGAACGACCTTCACCGAGCTGGTAAATGCTGTGTTTATACCTGCCTACCCAAGAGTTGTGACGGGAAAAAAATAGTAATAAAAAAAAACCGTAACGTTTGCATATTCTATAGGCTTCATACCTTCGATTGGTATGGAATTTGTCTATTAACAAAACCAGTGAAATACTTTAAAAAAAATAATCATATTCTGGACTGAAATTTTTTAGTCAACCCATTTGCAATATATTTATTGACATATTTAATTTGATATAAAATAATTTTCATCATTAACCAGCTCGGTGAAGGTCGTTCTATACTGGGATCTTAGACTACGATATACTGCTGACATAGATAACCCCTGAACGGAATACTTTTGGATTAAATAAAAAAAATACTGGAAATAAACATGTATTTGCAATCGCTCAGTACGCTAAAATGCCTCACGTTAAGAACACATGTTTACTTATTGTAATTTTTTTTATTGAGTCCAATAGTATTTCTTGCAGGTTTAATCTATGTCAGCTGTAAATCACGAGGTTTGAAGGAATTACATGATTTTGTTTACACCCTGTATGAGGAGCTTTAAATAATCCTTCTAAGTAGGAGATCACGGAGAGAAAATGATGACGTGTGTTGCAAGAATATTAAAAGTCACTCCACCTTCTAAAGGAGGCCTGCCAAAAAATGTTGTTTTATTAAAATACATATAGGTATAGGTAGGTATTCTACTAAATAATAAATGATAAGAAGCAGTAGCCTAGCGGTTGAACGCTTGCCTTCCATGTAGGAGGATTTGGGTTCGAACCCGGCACATACTTTGACTTTTCGAATTCATGTCCGGATCAGAATTTGATTATCACTTGCGTTAACGGTGAAGGAAAACATTGTGAGGAAACCTGCACCTGAGTGGGCTCTATAAAATGTTCGATGGTGTGTGTTGTCTGCCAACCCGCACCAGGCCAGCGTGGTGGACTAAGGCCTAAACCCTTCTCATTTTGAGAAGAGGCCCGTGGCCAGCAGTGGAACAGTAATAGGCTGATTATGTTATGCTACTAAAAAATTGTTTATTTTTGTTTTTGAAGATTAAGAATGCAAATGTTTGGATTAAAATAATATTTACGAAGGTTGCATTTTTAAAATTATTTTAAATGATTTACTTATAATGATTGCAAATCTCTCAAAGACTCAAACTATATTGTTCAAGTTATTTATTGGCGTATATTCAATAATTTTGACCTTTTACTGATCATGTTACATTAATTAAAATTCACGATCGTTCAACAGTTTACAACTGATCGCATTGTATTTGTTACAGTGGCGTGCATTGGTTTTCGGACTAGGTAAGCAGTCACTAGCGATGTCGCCTTTCAATTATACGCTTAAACCCATTTCAATACGATTCTGACCAAAAGAAATCATAGCCACACACGCTTATTTTATTTATAGTTAAATATGGAGTACTTAATTAAATCTTATGAGGTATGCAGTGCTTAATTGCCTGTATGCAATGCACGCCACTGATTTATTTCTACCCCACACTAACGCTCAATACGAGACCGTAGTTTTGTATTTTACCAATAAACCATAATTTTTAACCGACTTCCAAAAAAAGGAGGAGGTTCTCCATTCGACTGTATGTTTTTTTTTGTATGTTTGTTACCTCACTACACTGTCATTTATAAACCGATTTGGAAAATTATTTTTTACATGAAAGAGTATTGTTTCAAAGTGTTCCCATTTAAATTTGGTGAATATCTGAAGAAGAGCTTCGGAGATAGACAATGGAACTCCTAAATGACGAACAGTACGTATAATGTGATTACGTTATGAGCAGCGTCTTTAGTAAGTCCAACTATTTTTTAATTAAGACCACTAAAACGAAAAAAATAAAAAACATTTTTTTAAACCTTAAAATGTTTATTATTTTGTCTAATAACGGGTTCTCAACAAAAGTTCAACAGGTTTACATTCCAATTTACAAGTACCATTGACTGACGTCGGGACTCCTCGCTGCTGTCACTTGTCAAACGACGACACTCCATCACTGAAAACACTTGCAGTAGCAGAAAAAAAATGTTTTATCATTTCTTTCCCAGACCGTATAGCGAGAGAAAAATAATAAAGTACTTGTGCGTAGTCATCGGAGCATATCGGGCATTTTTGGATGCACGCCATCTAAATTGCGGAGTCGGCGTGGGAATGACTCCGCCCGGTCATTACCTTACTGCCACACAGTTATCCGTTGTGAAACAATAACTGTTACTTGATTAATTAAACAGTACACTCACACCCTCATATGCATTCAATAGCTAACGAGACAACGCTTTTTCTTAGCGTTTAATATCTCATTATGTTTGTAAACAATCGCAGTCATTACCGTTAGTTCTCTTACATTTTTCGAATCGATTATTCGTATCGGTATTGTTGTTGCCAATTACTATATCGATGTTAGGATATCGTGTGTATCGGAGCGACCGAGTTGGGATCAAGTTTTGTGTTTCGAGTGTCATTGTATCCACACTTTCATTATTGAAGATATCTTTCAAGTTGTGAAGATATAGTACTCCAATATAACAAGATGGGGAAAAGATTGATTGGATACGTGCAGAATAACAATATGTTTTTTCTTTTCATAATGTTATAATATGGATTAAGGTTTCTATTATATTATTCAAGCATTATTTTGTGTTTTTTTAGCGGTATGCTTGTTAATTTTGAATAAAGTTGTTTATTATCAACATTCTTCTTTAAATATTCGATATTATTTTAATATTGTTATAGATATATCATTTTAATATTGTTTTGTTTTAGATTGTGTAGATAATTTGTTTGAAATTTCCCTCCTGATACGGTGGATATGGGACCACGCTTTTGTGTAATTAATTGTGTTAACTGTAGTGTAAAATTACATGTGTTTTGTTTAAAACTTGTAGCCCGTTCGCAAAGTTTCTGACTAACTGGAAAACCAATTATTCATACAATACCATTGTTACAGTTTCCTTCTTAGAAAAGTAAATTGGTACCGAGTGTACTCTGTATTGGTAATTTACTGAGATTTATTATTAAAGCGAGAATTTATAAAGTTTAATGTGCTTACGAAGATTTAATGTGCTCTCCAAGGCACGGAGGGCTCTCGATGTGTAACGAACGGCCATCCATCCACGGACTGACCGCGGCAAGCGCAGCTTAACCTCGCAAATCGTATGATCGGCGTGGTAGCAAATAAGACACGAACTGTTAAAAAAACCCTCTAATAAAATGTCCATTCTCGTTAGTGATATCGTAACATAGTGTTGATAACATCTCTTCTGTTTTCATATTATCTATTATAATTCACCGAGTTTACTGGACAGATGCTTATTCCGAAAAAAAAGGTTCTCTGTCACAGAAAACACGCTAGCGAGCGATACTGCCCAAAATTAAAATAATTAAAACTAAAACTACATTTCTGTTCCATTTAGTTCTAACATGTCATTACCGTTTTTTAGTTCGCTGCGCTTCTGTGTCGCGCGTCACCCGTTGATTTAGTTATCAAGTCCCCAATGTTCCTTACCCTATTTATAGCTTATATTTTTTTTTTAAATCTAAATGCATATCACGTACTTATCAACATAATAAAAGACTAGAAATATTTTTGTGTAAGTATATACTGATGAAAAATAGTATTGCACTATTTTTTCGCAAATAAATGGAATGTTACTTTTAATGATACAGTCTGTAATCTATCTATATAAATAAAAATGAATCACCAAATGTGTTGCTAAGCGCAAAACTTGAGAACGGCTCGACCAATTCGGCTATTTTTTTAAACATATATTCCTTAAGGCACAAGGAAGGTTCTTATGGAGAGAAAAAACATAAAAACTGCGTGGAAAATAGTAAAAACAACACTTTTCTTTTCCCACTACAGGCCAATAACTTTTGACAGAACGAAGTCTGTCCGGGCAGCTAGTGATAAATAAAGATATTACTTATTTATTTTATAAACTTTCTTCTCCTTATTTTTATCTTAGGATATTGGTATTGTCCAGTAACAGGGTTGCAGAGGTCTGATGGCAGTTGCTCCGTGTAGAATACTGGTACCTTCAGCTGCATCTGGTTACACTGGAAGTTGACCCCAACATAGTTGGGAAAAGGCAAAGCAGAACGAATTTATTTATTTTATAATTTTTTTTTTTTTAAAAAAACGTTGCCCCACACTAGGATTTCTCCTTTATCGTGGGTGCGTTTACAAACACAAATCTTCACACGCACAAACATCCAGACCCGGAACAACTATCTGTAGGCCATACAAATATTTGTTCCGTGCGGGAATCGAACCCACGACACGTAGCGCAGAAGCCGATCGCTCAGCCACTGCACCAAACGTGTCGTCAAATATATAATTTATAATATTTTATTCATTTAATTTTATATAAAACTAGAAAAGAAAAACTGAATCAACATTTTTGTATCCAATTTAGTTCTACGTTGTCATTACCGTTTCTCGTTCGTTGCATTTGTACGTCAGCCGTTGATTCAGTTATCAAGTCGGCGACGTTCCTCGGCACCTGCCCTGTTTTTATTTTACCCTTTCATTTCCTCCACCCGGGGGTAAAGGCTTTATAACGTCGGTGGTATGAACGGTAAGAATTATTCTAGATAGAAATATGATTTACTGTGTTCTTGGGTGTAGCGTTTCAGCTGAGGTTTTTGAAGATGTATTTTGTGTGTTACTTTTTTTGTTGGATGTCTTTGTTATTATTTAAGACTAGCTGTGCTTGCGGCTTCGGCCGCTTTAATTTTCCCTTATGAAATGATTTTGTATGGGTGCCAGTGAAATTACAGACATATGAGACATTTCAATTTTGTATCTAGGGTTGGCGATGCATCTGCAATCCTCTTGGGACTGTAGGGGTATACAGGCGGCGGTTACCACTTACAATCAGGTGGACCGTTGGATCGTTTGCCAACATAACCATAAAAAAAAGCAACCCTATGTCTTTCTCCAGATATTAATTCAGGTACCTCTGTCAAAAATCATCTAAATCGGTTTGATCATTTGACAGACACAAATAAAGAAGAACATGGCGAAAGCGTAAGAAGAGAAATTATGGAATCCTAAAAACGTTCTTAGATTATGTTCTTTTAAAAAGCTTTGGATGTTTCTAGGTAGCAACATAACATCACGTCTGTATTCCCCGAAGGGTTGGGCAGAGGTGTATAGTAACACCCTCATTTTGCCGTTATATTTAAGTTCCATCTAATAGGGGGCGAGTCTATTGCCATCAATCGGGGTGCTGCCGACGAAAGCCACATGAAAAAACCCAATAACATCTTGCCCGACCTGGGGAACCCAGGATCTCACGATCAGCAGTCATGCTTGCCACCACAGGACCAATGAGGCAGTTGTTTCTAGTAATTACGTAAAAACAGCTTATTTTAATATAATTAACCGACACAACCATAAAGCTTTTATATGAATTTCGTTAGTTAAACTAAACTCACCTGTTAGTTTCACCGTCATAGTTCACCTGCATCCCATTTCAACTCCAAACTTTTGACCGCAATAGTCCACACTAGTAGCCGTAGTACTCGCTGTAGAGTAAACAGCGTAAATAATTATATATAAGGTTACTTCAAATTAACTGTATAAACTTCATGGTGTTACTAGGTCACAACACATTAAAATAAAAAATAGGTACTTAACCTTTTGTTATTTAGATATTAAGATTTCTAAAGTGCGGTCGCGGTGCAGGATGAATTTCGTACAATGACACGTCACTACTTATCTCTGTCGCTCGCGCAGAAATATCTTGCCGTCGCGCTCGCACAGATGCGGTGACCACCGTCAACACAGATTGCAATTGGTTGTAGGCACAAAGGTCATTGTACGAAATTCTTCCTGCTCCGCGACTGGACTTTACTATGTGCGCTGTTCGCTATTGTACGTATTAGTTAGGTACCTTGTTATCTAATTAACTTAAATTCAGGTATTGTTTTATATGGATGTGTTCTATTAATGACAATCTAGTAACCATGTGATATTTCTCTAGTTAATTTGTAGTAACCCTGTATTTAAAATACCGTACTTACTACAGATATTTGGTTATGTTTAAAACCCTGAAATATTTAGTTACTTATATTTAGTTATATACAACCATAACATAACATTACGCCTGTATTCCCTGAAGGGTTGGGCAGAGGTGTATAATAAAACCCTCATTTTGCCGTTATGTTTAAGTCCCATGTAATAGGGGCAAACACCATCAACCGGGTACAAATCCAAACACCGGACTGCTACTGAGGAATTCCACACGGAAAAACCCAATAACACTTTGCACAACCTGGGGATCGAACCCAAGACCACACGATCAGCAGTCTCGCTTGCCACCACTAGACCAACGAGGCACTTTCAAGTCATAACTTTGCTTTAATAAACTTTTAACTCAAAATAAAGTGAGAAAACGCAGTGGAAATGACACCAAAAGGCAGATAGTTAACGCAGTGGAAGTGACACCAAAAGGCAGATAGTTAACGCAGTGGAAGTGACACCAAAAGGCAGATAGTTAACGCAGTGGAAGTGACACCAAAAGGCAGATAGTTAACGCAGTGGAAATGACACCAAAAGGCAGATAGTTAACGCAGTGGAAGTGACACCAAAAGGCAGATAGTTAACGTATAATATATAATTTACCGAGGGTCCGTAATTTAGCGGTGGTGTAATAATAGCTCTATTTAACTGTATATAGCTTTTATTTACTATAAACACAATTTTAATGCTTACAAATGCTCACACATAAAAAATATTAAATCAAAGTATTAGTTGATATCTGTGTAACGAAACCATAGCGCGATCTAATTCGATCTCAACGCCATCTAGGGAAAGAATGTAAACTATTTTAAATAAATTCGATTAATCGCGCTATGATTCCGTTTAAAACCCGAACATACCGCCCACCAAGGACATATTGAAACAAAATGTCCTTTATTACCGCCCACCATGCCAAATGTCCCGTGACAAGACTTACAAGCATTGACATCTTTGGTGGTATTGGTATTTATTACAATAAAGTACGGTATAAATAAAGCTACAAGTATTTAACATCTAACACAAAAAAAACTTAAACTTAACCTTTAAATTATCACATTATAAGTACCTAACTTGGTGACTGGCAAATAGGTAACACACATAACTTAGATGTCGGTCTTTTAATAACCGAAGCCTGTGTGCGTATAGTAACTACCCGGGTAATTCCGTCAGGGCCAGGATGTCCCTGCTCAATCCTACCCATCAACCACTTTCCGGGAGGCATGTTGTCCTCCTTTATTAAAACTACATCCCCAACAGATGGTTCTGGGTTTTGATGGGACCATTTGTGTCGTTGTAAAAATTGTTGTAAGTAGTCGTGAGACCAACGACGCCAAAAATCTTGAGTCATCCTCTGATGAAATTGCCATCGTTTTAAAGTATTTACGTTTGACCTTTCATAATTGGAATCTGGGACTAAAACAGGTGGCTCTCCGATCAGGAAATGACCAGGTGTTAAAATAGTACACTTACCTTGGTCCTCTACATAAGATAATGGCCTAGAATTAAGGCAAGCCTCAATTTGAGCCAATACGGTGGCCATCTCTTCGTAAGTCAGAGTTGAATTTCCAATTACCCTTTTAAGATGGTACTTTGTCGACTTTATTCCTGCCTCCCATAGGCCCCCGAAATTCGGTGCATGAGGAGGAATAAAGTGCCATTTTGTTCCATTATTCGCAAGATACTCTGCTATTTCTGAATTGAAACTGGATTTCTCTTCGTTAAATAAGTGAAGTAACTCGCGTGCTGCTCCCACGAAATGTGTGCCATTGTCGCTGTATAACTCAGCGCACCGACCACGTCTTGCCACAAATCTTTTGAAAGCAGTCAAGAAGTTTCTGGAACTCAGCTCACTGACGGCTTCTATGTGCACTGCTCGAGTGGACATACAGATGAACAAAGCGATATAACCTTTATAGGATTTATTTCCTCGACCTTTTGATACCCTAATGTTTATAGGGCCGGCATAATCCACTCCGCTACACAGGAATGGTTTGTTTGGGGTAACACGTGCCGATGGTAATTGCCCCATAAGTTGTGTCCTGGCCTTGGATGAATATCGAATGCATGTAATGCATCCTCTCACATATTTTTTTACCAACAGCTTAACTCCTATAATCCAATATTTTGACCGTAAATATGTTATCATAAGCTGCGGACCACCATGCATAGTTTTTAAATGTGCTTCAGCAATCAAAAGATCTGTCAGAAAAGATTCTTTTGGTATGAGAATTGGATGAACCCGATCATAACTTAACTGAGCCATCTCAAGCCGCCCTCCTACTCTTAAAATTCCTTTAGAGTCCAGAAAAGCATTTAAACATTTAAGGTTACCTTTTTTCTTTTCTGCTTTATTGTTCCTTAACTCTTCCATTTCGTCTGCAAATTCTTCCTGACTTTTCTTCACACATATCTCTAACGCATCCTCAAGTTCTGATTTGGCTAACCCTCTTGTGCTATGTTTGATCTTTACAGATTTCCTTAAATTTAAAAACCTTCGGCAATAAGCTATCACTCTGATCAATCTGCACAGTGATGAAAACTTGAACCCAAATTCCCCGTCAAATGTAGCCGTATGCACTTTCACTTTTTCTAAATGTGTGATAAGATTTTTCGGTCTCTTATACTCCACCACTTGCTGTCTTAGGTAATCCGGACCATTCCACCAAATAAGAGTAGATTCGAGATCCGCAGGGGAAACCCCGCGAGAAGCACAATCTGCGGGATTTTGTTTTGACGATACGTGAGACCAGTATTGTGTGTCTAAGACATTCAAAATATCGGAAACTCGATTAGCCACGAAAGTTTTCCAGCGGCTTGGGTGACTATTGAGCCAAGCTAGCACTACTTCGCTGTCTGTCCAGGCATGCCAATTGGTCTTTTCTATGTTCAGCACTCCGCCTACTTCCACCAGCAATTTGGCAAGGAGAGCTGCGCCGCAAAGTTCTAAGCGAGGAATAGAAACTTGTCTAATGGGTGCCACTTTAGTTTTTGCAGTGATCAAAGAAATATGAATATTCCCCTTACTATCCAGAACCCTAAGGTATATAACTGCTGAATACGCCATTTTTGATGCATCTGAGAACCCGTGCAGTTCCGTTTTCAGGTCGTTAGATTGTTGGTGCAACCATCGTGGGATTTTAATATTAACCAAACAAGCTAAGCTACTGTGGTAAGTAACCCATTCCTTTAATAAGTTGCTTGGAATTGCTTGATCCCATTCCAACCCTGCTAGCCACAATTTCTGAATGAATATTTTGGCTAAAATAATACTCGGTGCTAACCAACCCAAAGGATCAAACAACCGTGAAATATCGGAAATAATTTTTCTTTTTGTTACAGGTGACGTCAGCGGCGGGAGTTCCACAGAATACTGAAAGAAGTCCTCGTCAGAATTCCAGGTAAGTCCCAGTATCTTCGTTGTCTTATCCATTTTTATACTTAACTCTTCGTTCGTAGTTTCATTTTCATTCTTTATTTTATCTAGTAATTTCTGACTATTACTCCTCCATTTTTGTAGTGGAAAGCCTCCTTTGGCTAACACCTTGATTAACTCTGTATAGATATTAAAACAACTTTCTACATTTTCAGCTCCTGTCATCACATCGTCCATATAAAAATCATTCAAGATGATTTTGGCTATTACTGAGTGATCCAAGCACTCATCGTACGCCAACTGTTGTAGCGACCGTACAGCTAAATATGGCGCCGACGCTGTGCCGAAAGTAACTGTATTCAATTCATATTCTTCTATTTCCTTTTCAGGACTGTCTCTCCAAAGGATACGTTGTAATATTGCATCCTTCTTGTGTACTAAGACTTGCCGGTACATCTTAATTATGTCCGCTACGAGACATATACGATGTATCCTCCATCGCATAATAGTATGACGGAGATCAGCTTGTAAGGTTGGACCAACTAACAAATTATCATTAAGTGACATCCCATTTGTCCCCTTGCAGGATGCATCAAATACGACGCGGACTTTCGAAGTTTCCTTATCCTCCCGGACAACAGCGTGATGAGGTAAGTAGATCGCTTCGTGATTATTCTGTTCATCCTGTGCAACTTTTCTCATGTGATTAAGCTGTACGTATTCTTGGATAACCCTCGAATAATCATCCTTGAATTTTTTGTTTTTCCTGAATCTAACTTCTAAAGACTTCAATCTTTTTTCAGCGATACCCTTCGATTCACCGACCTTGCTGACCGGGTCAACATCACGTAATGGTAGCCTTACTATAAATCTACCACTTTTGTCACGTTCCGTTGTTGTCGCATATAATTTTTCGCATTTATTTTCTTCCTCCGTTAGCATTTTTTTTTCAGATGGTTCCGCTTCTAGCTCCCAAAATCTTTTGAGCAGATCATCAGGTTCAAGACTTAAATGCATCACGGTGATATGTGAAGGTTTACTTGTATGATCCACTTCGGAAGTGCCCGACAATATCCACCCTAACGTGGTGTCTTGCGCTAAAAGTGTCCGATCAGTATTCCTTTTAATGCCCTCTTGGATGACTTGGCTGTAAACCTCAGCACCTAATAAAACATCAATTTTATTAGGTGTGTAGTATTCTGGATCAGCCAAATCATCATCGGTCAAGTCTACCCATTCTACCCTGGTTACTTTCGTAGCTGGGAGAAGGGCCGTGACCGACTTCAGGACGAAAGCATTTACCTTTATTTGGACGGTTGGATCTATTCTAGACCTCACTTTGAGGACTACAGTGGACTTGGCCGTCGCACTTTTGTCCCCACCTACACCTATGACAGTTTGCCTTGATGGTGTTTTATTTAAACCTAAATATTGAACCGTGGATTCCGTGACGAACGAACCCTGCGATCCTTGGTCAAGCAAAGCCCTAACTATTCTATAGGATCCGTCTTTTGACTCCGCTTTAATCAAGGCGGTAGTCAATAAAACGGTCTTCCGACCTGGTCTTGTCGAGAAACATGAGACCAGTGGCTTGCTTGGCCCCTCCGCTTGCGCGGCTACTTCAGCGTTACTATTTTTACTAGCCTCCTTCCTCACCTTTACAGCAGCTGATGAGGTTTCCTCGTGAGCTGTACTACTATCTTCGCTATTAACAGACCCAGAAACACCTGTTGGGTGCAACAAAGAATGGTGACGGCGTTTGCACACCTGGCACTTGAGAGTGTTTTTACAATATTTCGCGGAGTGGTTGTTGTATAAGCAAACAAAACATAAATTATGTTCCTGAGCGAAATTACGCCGAGCTTCATTGGACTCCTTACCAAATTTCGGACAAGACGTAATCCTGTGTTCGGCTGAACAAAATGTACACGACGCTAGTTTTTTTTCTTTCACTACATGAAAAGATTGAGTTCCCTTTGGGGGTGGATGTCTGTCCTTATTATCTACTTTGTCTAAATTTTCTAACCCTCTAAAGCGACTATTTAAATAATCTGAAAATTGTTCAAAAGTAGGTAATTCATCACTTGAATCTGAAGCTACTTTGATTTCCCAAGCTTTCCTGGTTTCTTTATCTAATTTTCCACTAATTATGTGTATCACTATAAGATCCCAGGACGAGACATCTACCCCTAAATTACTAATTGACTGCAGACATTCTGAAGTAGTAGACATAAGTCTTTTTATTTCGCTAGCCGATTCACAAGATAAAGTCTTTTGACTAAGTAATCTTTTTATTACGCCATTTGCCAGAAACCGTTTATTGTTATACATTTTATCTAATTTCGACCATGCAATTTTATAGTTGTCAGATGTAACTTGAATGTGCCGCAACAATTGCTCAGCTTCCCCACTTAAATGCCCCTTTAAATAATAAAATCGTTGTGCATCATCCAGAGACTTGTTCTCGTGCACCAATCCTATAAATAAGTCTCTAAACGTTTGCCACTCAGAATATTTACCCGTAAATGAGGGAATTTTTATTTCCGGCAATTTAACTTTGCTGATAGGTTTTTCAGTTTGACAACAAGACTTAGAATCCGCACATGAGTCTGTAGACCTTCTTTTAGACAACAATTCCTTTAATTCACTTTTAAATTCTACATAAAATTCCTCAACCTCGTCATAAAGACCATTTTTAACATAACTAGAATTAGACAATTCAGCCTTTTTTATTGTACTTAATATTTCTTTATGCGTGGTTGAGAACGTATTCCATAATTGTTCCAAATTTTCAAGACGAGTCTCTAAATATGCAGAAGTTAATCGCTCTTTAGACGCTTTCTTTAAATTGGACTTTGCCTTAAGCATTTTAGCACTGACATCCTCTTGCACATTACAGAAAGACTCCATTTTGTAACAGTTATAAACAATTTTACCAAAACAAATATAATTTAATTAACTTTAACTAAGTTTAATGTTGATATTTTTAAAGTTAATTATATTATGTTTCAGTTATACTACCAAACTTTAAAATTTTACAAGTCTTTATTATAAGTCACTTGGGTCCTAAATCGGGCATGGATTCCCCGTCAGAACCACTTTTTACAATAAACTATTACAAGTCCTAAACTACTACAAAACGACAAAGTTAATGTTTAAAATCTTAATGTTTAAAAATCTTAAAGTTCAAAATATTTCAAATTCTTGAAATTTTCTAATTATTTCTTCCTAAGTAAGTTGATATAAAATGTACTCACGATTTTATTTTCACTAATTCACTCACTGACACTGACTTCGTCGCGCTGTACTGCACCATACAAGTGGCGCCCTCTGTTGTCCGATCTGCTGCACTTTGCCTCCCTTGCGTCGTTCCTCCGGATGTTGCTAACCAGTGCGGCTGCTCCACGCCCCACCTGGCTCTGCTTCAACCGGTTCCACCTCCAACTCCTGGGCACCTCACCTGGTACCCGCTGAAGGGGTTGCTCTGGACAGCGATCCACTGCCCAGTAATTGACGCGAAGGGGTGGTAATCACTACCCTCACCGATGACCACCACAAACACTCCCGGCCTATCCGGTTCGAAGGACCATGTATAATTTACCGAGGGTCCGTAATTTAGCGGTGGTGTAATAATAGCTCTATTTAACTGTATATAGCTTTTATTTACTATAAACACAATTTTAATGCTTACAAATGCTCACACATAAAAAATATTAAATCAAAGTATTAGTTGATATCTGTGTAACGAAACCATAGCGCGATCTAATTCGATCTCAACGCCATCTAGGGAAAGAATGTAAACTATTTTAAATAAATTCGATTAATCGCGCTATGATTCCGTTTAAAACCCGAACAGCTATTGTACGTATTAGTTAGGTACCTTGTTATCTAATTAACTTAAATTCAGGTATTGTTTTATATGGATGTGTTCTATTAATGACAATCTAGTAACCATGTGATATTTCTCTAGTTAATTTGTAGTAACCCTGTATTTAAAATACCGTACTTACTACAGATATTTGGTTATGTTTAAAACCCTGAAATATTTAGTTACTTATATTTAGTTATATACAACCATAACATAACATTACGCCTGTATTCCCTGAAGGGTTGGGCAGAGGTGTATAATAAAACCCTCATTTTGCCGTTATGTTTAAGTCCCATGTAATAGGGGCAAACACCATCAACCGGGTACAAATCCAAACACCGGACTGCTACTGAGGAATTCCACACGGAAAAACCCAATAACACTTTGCACAACCTGGGGATCGAACCCAAGACCACACGATCAGCAGTCTCGCTTGCCACCACTAGACCAACGAGGCACTTTCAAGTCATAACTTTGCTTTAATAAACTTTTAACTCAAAATAAAGTGAGAAAACGCAGTGGAAATGACACCAAAAGGCAGATAGTTAACGCAGTGGAAGTGACACCAAAAGGCAGATAGTTAACGCAGTGGAAGTGACACCAAAAGGCAGATAGTTAACGCAGTGGAAGTGACACCAAAAGGCAGATAGTTAACGCAGTGGAAGTGACACCAAAAGGCAGATAGTTAACGCAGTGGAAATGACACCAAAAGGCAGATAGTTAACGCAGTGGAAGTGACACCAAAAGGCAGATAGTTAACGCAGTGGAAATGACACCAAAAGGCAGATAGTTAACGCAGTGGAAGTGACACCAAAAGGCAGATAGTTAACGCAGTGGAAGTGACACCAAAAGGCAGATAGTTAACGCAGTGGAAGTGACACCAAAAGGCAGATAGTTAACGCAGTGGAAATGACACCAAAAGGCAGATAGTTAACGCAGTGGAAGTGACACCAAAAGGCAGATAGTTAACGCAGTGGAAATGACACCAAAAGGCAGATAGTTGACGCCAAGTTGGAATTTTAATAAGCTTTTAAAGCATCTTGAAGTCGTTTCCGAAAGTACTAGATTAAGTCTGCATTGGACCTTATTTTGTGCATTTCTGAGTAAAGATATTATTTGAGATTAGCAGAGAAAGCTAAGTTCTAGAAATAAGATTAGTGCTTCGTGACTATTTCAAATGAGATAGCGGACTACTACCTACCGTATTGTTTTGTAACCTAGATGTCCTAGATCATGAAACGATGAAATGTGTTTCAACGGGTTTATCGAGATTAGTATTATTTTGCTGGGAAAATAAAATACTGTAGATAAATTAGTATAAACTATAAAGGTTGTTTTGTTTACGAAGTCATGTAATTCCTTCAAACTTCGTGATGTACTGCTGACATAGATTAACCATGAACGGGAAATAGCTGGATTCAATAAAAAAAGAATAGAAGAAATAAACTTGTGTTCTTAACATGCGTCATTTTAGCGCCCCGAGCGAATTGCACGGTATAGCTCACCGCGCGATCATTTAACCCAGGGCGCTAGAATGCCTCACGTTAAGAACACATGTTTACTTCTTGTAATTTTTTGTTTATTGAATCCAAAAAAATCCCATTTAGGGTTAATCTATGTCAGCAGTCGATCACGAGGTTTGAAGGAATTACATGTTTCCTTTACACCCTGTATAGAATATTTTAGAAAAAGTGTAATAATAGATAGAAGGGTTGTACAAAATAAAATTACTTTTATCCTTTCGATCAAACCGACAAAATGCCAAATACTCTTTTACAAAGTTTCTACTCATCATTTACCTGCCCTGGTCCCAAGTTACTTGGAGTCGGCGCAATATGTTTTCCTCTTCCATTCTTCCCTGTCAGCCGTCTCATTATAATTTACTTCCTTATCTTTCATATCCTCCCTCACACAATCCATCCATCTTTTCTTTGGTCTCCCTCTCCCCCTCCATCCATCAACATTCATATTCATCACTCTCTTAGTCACACGTTTCATCCCTCTTCATCACATGCCCATACCAAGACAAACGATTTCCTTTTAAATTTTCTGTCACTGGCGCCACTTTCAAACTCCCTCTTAACGAAGTTTCTACTGAATTCTACTAATTGCTATCAAAAAATATAATTTTACTTAGAAAGCTGGTGAGCAAGGAAGTCAAATAACAAGCCAGTAAGTTGCAGTAAGTTCAAATAGTGTAACACGAGTAGTCATTAGCGGCGCAGTAGGTACTAGTACTTAATGCAGGGTTGACACACATTCCAAGAGCTAGTATGAATGAAAATGCCCTATTTCTATGAAGATGTGGGCTTGAAATATGTGAAGTACTCAGAGCGAGTTGTAGGCTCTAATGAGTGATTTCTTAGTATTTATTTAATTGAAAGCGATGTGTGAACTTTTCCGGGACACAGATTTTCCTCATATGTGGTTTGAGTGCTGATGACGTTATATACTATTTAATTAACATTAACATAACATCACACCTGTATTTCCCGAGGGGTAGGGCAGAGGTGTATACTAACACTCTCATTTGGACGTTAGGTTTAAGTCCTACGTATTAGGGGGCGAGCCTATTGCCATCAACTGGGTACTAATCCAAACTCCGAGCTGCTACTGAGGAATTCCATACGGAAAAATCCAATAACAATTTGCCGACCTGGGGATCGAACCCAAGACTTCACGATCAGAAGTCGCGCTTGCCACCACTAGAACAACGAGGCAGTTAAATAACAAAACAGTTTTAATATCTAATCCAGAGATTATCTACGATCCGATTATGTATTCTCTTATTTATTCAGCTAATGTTGTTTATTGTTGATTAAAGATCCCTCACAGAATGGAGGTTATATCTGCAGACACAATAATAAGGACCATAGAATCTAAGTTTAGATTTCTGTAATAAGGCCTATAACCCTGCCGTACAAGTGAACGTATGCGCAGGCGCCACGCGGTCGTGACGTTTTTCATTGTCAAGTACAATAATAAACGCAAGCGCAGCGCCATTGCGTTCAGAATTACACACGCATTCAGCATCATTACGTTGAATGCATTTGCGTGGAACCTACACTGCGTATAAAATCGACGAACGTATTAAAGCGCAAGGCACATTAATTTATTTCGTATTTATATTTTTATATTACTTAGAAGATATTATCACACATGTTAACTTTAATATTATCTATTCATAATTAACTGCTTCGATGGCCTAATAAAAGTGGAAAAGTGTTATTGGGTGTTTCCGTGTTGAATTCCTCAGTAGCAGCCCAGAGTTTGGAGTTGTGCTCGGTTGATGGCAATGGGCTCGCTTCTTATTACATGGGACTTAAACATAACGGCTAAATGAGGGTGTTACTATAGGTACACCTCTGCCCAAACCTTCAGGTAATACAGGCGTGCTGTTATGTTATAATTAATTTCTAGTTACAAACAAGGCTCCTCTGAAAATTATACAAAAACATCTATAGATAATAAATTCTAATAGTAAGTGTCCCTACAGAGAGTACCTATCTAGCAAAGTGAGTCACTTAATTTCCATCTAAGTTCCATAGAAATATCACAATGTTGCTATCACATGTCACTGTGACATGTCATGTCAATGTCACCTTTCTGTGAGCTCAAAACCATCTACTTTCATGCTAAAATTGACGCCAGACGAGCATAATTTACGCCATATATAACAAATTGTGTAAGAAGGTATCATTTTAATTTAATCTATACTAATATTATAAAGCTGAAGAGTTTGTTTGAACGCGCTAATCTCAGGAACTACCGGTTGGAATTGATAAATTCGTGTTGTGTTGGATAGTCCATTTATCGAGGAAGGTTATAAGCTATATAACATCACGCTACTAGGAACGGAGCATAAATGAAAAATGTTGCAAAAACGGGAAAAATGTCCACCCGTGCGAAGCCGGGACGGGCTGCTCGTTCTTTATATTACAAATTAAAATACATCTTAACTCTTGACTACTATGATTTTCTTTTTAACTTGTCTGTTCCATAGTTGGGCAAACGTCCCCCTAATATTCTGCCTTGCATTCGTGTCTATTACCTTCTAATGTCTTAGAAAAGCGTCTAATATTATTTTGATGTATAGTCCGCCTATTTTAATGTGTACGTTTAATGGGTGCTTGAAGCAAAAGCGAATATTTCGCAATTGAGGGTTTGTTTACCTTTTATACAAGATTTGAATGACCGGACTATATCTGACTTTTTTACACAGAGGTTCTATTTAAACTGATGTCACACTTTCTACCTATACTCGAATAGAAATAAGTCGAATAGAAAATAAAAATAAATTCTACCTATATTTATCCAAATATCTTTTCTGAGATTGTCCTACCCATCTTTCATTACTGTTCTCACATCAGCATTAATTTCATATAATTTCCACGTATCGTGTGACAACACACGATACGTTACATTATGGTACTATCAACTTAATTGGCAGCCGTTCACGCTCAGCTAATTGTCTTCAAGCACCGTTATGACTGCGGTAAGCCACATCGTGTACAACTAAGATTCTGTTCAGATGCGCCACTTATTTGCGATTGTGTGGTTGGATGTCGCTTGTATGACCTTATTCTTGTGTATCATCTTTTGTTGTGGCGGTCTAAGGTCAAGACAGAACATTAACAGACTGGTATAATTTTGATTTGATGGGTAGGTCATTTTTATAATATCAAAGTACATGTCGAAAAAGTACATTTTTACTCTGTTGCTTAAAATTCAATGGAAATGTTTTTCGGATATTAGTTGTAGGTAGATTCTGAAACACAACATAAATGTTTCTAGAAACAATGTTCCGGTATTAACTGTCAGTAGTCTGCCTCCCAAGATACAGGATTTTCGCCTAGTTTGGGAGACAGCAAACCATGATTACACTATGCCTTGCCCTAAAATTGTCCAATAATAACTAAACAGTGATCTATAATCTTATCTGATTTTGTTACTTTATTATATTCTACTGTATTTTAATTTGATACAATAAACGTTTTTATTTATTTATTATTAGTAGTGTTTTCCCCATCACGTATCAATGTTACAAAAACACGTAGATTCATGTTTCTGACAGTGTTTATAAACAAATAAACGCATGGTTTGTCGCTTAAGGCCAAGCCACACCTGACGGAAGATACGTCGCCGATCTTCCGTCGCGTAATTTATTCGAGGAATTTTAGTAACGCGTCTTCGGTCAAACGTGTGCGGTACGAGATGTTTGTATGGAATTATGTGTACCAGCGGATGGTCGGCGACGTATCTTCCGTCAGATATGGCTTAGCCCTAAGTGCGCAGCCACTGAAATGCGTGTCCAAAGTGGTGCATAATAGGCATAACGTCCCTATTTGGTAGATAGAGGCCTACGTCCAGAAGTGGAATATAATACAGCATTTCTATCCGTTTAATTGCTCTAAAATGGGAAATATACGACGTATTGTCTATTTCTCGTACTATAAAATTAATTGGTGACTGTTCATGCTTGGATAATTGCGTACGGGGACCGTTATGACTGCGGTAAGCCACACTCGTATAGACATAAAGTTCGGTTCGGATGGGCAACTTAGAGCACTGCCTCATTAGTGCGTTGCGTTGCGTCGTCGCAGCGTCAAAGCTGCGTCGTTTTCCATATATTTTAAATGACATGCCACATTAAAGCGTTGCGTCGTCGCACGCGACGTTTTAACGAATCGGCGGACGAGAGACGAAGCGGGGGGAGGGTGAGGCGCTGCGCTGTCGGAGCTCCGGTGCGACGACGGACAGTGTTCCACTGCTAGAGGTGCGTACGTCGTCCTCTTGCGCTGCGACGTCGTGCGTCGTCGTAACGCAGGTGTGGCATACAATGCATTGATCCGTTGCGACGACGTAACGCAACGCAACGCACTAATGAGGCATCGCCCTTATCTGCGATTGTTTAGTTGCTATTAAACGAGGGCACTGTCTAATATTGAAACTCATGTGTTCCATGTTGACAATGTGCTTTTGTGGTTGTTTTAAAATCTGTAGTGCCTACTGTCATGCAAATTAGTCTAAAGTAGGTTTGATTTTATAAAGAGAATATTGAGGTATGGGCGTATGGGTGAAGTAGCGAAAGTTCTCGTCTGTACATAGACAAGCAGAACGTGCAATGTACTCAGAAACATCTCATTGCATTGCCTATTTTTATTCATTTTATGTATTTTCATAGTTTGATAAATTGCACAAACCTAGCTACCTTTTTCCCAATTGTGTTAGGGTAACCAGATGCGACCGACTATCAGTATTTTACACGGAGCGACTGCCATCAGACCTCTGCAACCCTTGTTACTGGGCAATGCCGATATCCTCAAGTTAGACTAGTTATCAGACTTTCGGGCTTCTGAGTACCCGTAACGACTGTCATAGGTAAAATACGAGGGACCGACGGTTTAACGTGCTCTCCAAGACACGGAGGGTTTCGTTGTGTAAACAACGGTCACCCATCCACGGACTGACCGCGGCAAGCGCAGCTTAACTTTGCAAATCGAATAATCTGCGCGTTGTTAGTAAAAAAAACATTTTTTGTTGCCTGAAATTATTCGTCCAACTGAAGTCTAATATCATTTTTTTATTTTGTGATTCTGACTTCCATTTTTTGCTATATATTCATTACACCGGAACGGCTATTGGAACGATAACTAAAATTATTATGAAATCCTTGCGGTAGTAATAAAAACTGTTTTATTCGATTATGTCACACCTTTATGATACCTACACTAGCGGCCCGTCCTGGCTTCGCACGGGTGGACATTTTTCCCGTTTTTGCAACATTTTTCATTTATGCTCCGCTCCTATTGATTGTAGCGTGATTATATATATTCTATAACCTTCCTCGATAAATGGACTATCCAACACAAAAAAAATTTTTCAATTCCAACCAGTAGTTCCTGAGCTTATCACGTTCAAACATACAAACAAACTCTTCAGGTTTATATTTCATGTTTTAGATTTTCATACAAAAATAAAAATATTTAAATTGAACGCTCTAAAGCGCCCCCGCCGCCTTAACCCCGTTCCCCTCGCTATTTTACTATCGCTTTCTTTTGCTTCGCATACACTTCGTAACATTTAGACCATTCAATTTAAATATTTTTATTTTTGTATGAAAATCTGATGAACTAAAATATGATGAATTTTTAAAATTCATAGAACAATAGTTGTTGATTATGATGTTATTAATATATTCCTGAGAGGTTGTCAGTGTTTTACCAATAACCCGGTATAATGTAACATTGCAACACGTATCTCTGTAGGTACATCAGATAAGTGAATTATTATATCACCGAACATAAATAATAGTAACAATAAGTTGCAATCAGTGTATTAAAGAATGATTGTTGTGTAACGTGTTGCAAGTTCGTTAAACATAACATCACGCCTTGTATTCCCCGAGGGGTTCGGCAGAAGTGTTTTAGTACGTCCCTCGTTCACCAACTATGTTTAAGTCCCATGTAATAGGGGGCGAGTCTATTGCCATCAACCGGGTACAATTCTAATCTCCAGGCCGCTACTGAGGAATTCCACACGGAAAAACCCAATTACACTTGGGGATGGAACCCAGGACCTCACGATCAGCAGTCGCGCTTGCCACCACTAGACCAACGCGGTAGTTCGTTAATTTACAGAATTTTCTGAAAATGTAATTACTGTTACACAATCGTCGGATAATTTATATCCTGGAAATAAATAAGTCGGTTTGGCAGATTTTCTACAAAGAAACTGTCAAAATGTCATATTTAACTTTCGATTAAAAGTTAAGCGGCGGTTAACAACGAGGTCCTAAGTTTTCACAAATAAAAGAGGATTAAATATACACTTGGAAATAAATATAATTAATTCTTAAATTAAAAGACATTAAGAAGAGAACTAACTGCTTAGATATTATTGCAAGCTTTTAGTTAGACGAACTTGTACGTGATCAGTAATACAAATGTAAATATTAAGTCTTTTCCTCCCTGCCCTGGTCCCAAGTTACTTGGGGTCGGCGCAATATGTTTTTCTCTTCCACTCTTCCCTGTCAGCCGTCTCATTATCATTTACTCCCTTATCTTTCATATCCTCCCTCACACAATCCATCCATCTTTTCTTAGGTCTCCCTCTCCCCCTCCATCCATCAATATTCATATTCATCACTCTCTTAGTCACATGTGTTTCATCCCTCCTCAGCACATGCCCATACCAAGACAAACGCTTTCCTTTCAACTTTTCGGTCACTGGTGCCACTTTCAAACTTCCACTTCAAATATTAAGTCTTTTAAAAGGTTTAAATAATACCTACATTAATTGTACGAGCCATTAATGTACGGACTCGTGACTAAGTAACAACCACGTCGATCATACGATTAGCGAGGTTAAGCGGGGCTTGCCGCGGTCACTACGTGGATGGGTGACCGGTCTTTACACATCGAGTCCCCTACGTGCCTCGAAGAGCACGTTATAAGAATACCTATGACAGACGTTACGGGTAGTCAGAAGACAGAAAGTCTGACAACCGGTCTAAGCTTAGGATATCGGCATTGCCCTGTTACTGGGTTACGGAGATCTGGTGGCAGTCGCTCCGTGTAAAATACTGGTATTCAGCCGCATCTGGCTAGACTAGAACCTGACCTCACTATAGTTGGGAAAAGACTAGGACGAAAGATTAATGGTACTACAACCCGCAACAGGCCACCGTGGTGGACTAAGGCCTAAATCCTTCTGGTTTTGAGAAGAAGCCCGTGCCCAGCAATGCTAATGGTACGTTGTTACGATAAGTATAACATTGTAGGTACTTACATAATTATTTAAATAATAGAATTACATCAATAATTGCTTCTTATTCTTCTCCATTATGTTTTAAGCACACTCGATAAAAGGCTCACCAATTAGTAATCATGATCAGAACTAAAAATCCTAAGTCCCAAGCCTCCTAAGAAAACGAAGACACAACTTGAGTGCCATCTTGTAAACTTATTAAACGACTTTAAGGGCGAACAAATTATAGCTGTTAGCTATAATTAAGTTTCAAAGCGTCGCTCAGCTACAGCCGACTTGTAAAATATTTGTGCTTAAGACTGTGTTGGTCTATGAGCTTGGTACCTAGAAAACCACATACCTTGGTAAATGCACTTAGAGTAATGGTAGGAGGATGCTGTGAACAAATATTGGTATTTCAAGAGTTTTATTATAGAACTGCTTTTAGAGAAAAAGCTTCGATCATGTTCTACTTAGCCTTTTTCCAACTATGTTGGGGTCGGCTTCCAGTCTAACTAGATGCGGTTGAATACCAGTATTACACTGAGCGTATGCCATCAGACCTCGGCAACCCAGTTACTGGCAAAGTCAAATTTTAAAAATAAAATTTGTGGGAGGTGTGTTTAAAATGTGTTATCATAACTCTTTCCTATGAGCATTGGTAAATACTACAGAAAGTTACGTGATATCCTCACATCTTTTTTTGATTTTTCAAAAAAACAAAGTTTGTTGAAAATAACTTACTTCGTAATTATTTTATACTTTTTATAGCGTAATACATGTACAACGACAGGTCGACATGGCAATTTTCTAGTAATTTTCAATACACAACTACAAGTAATAACGAGCGAGATCGAAATCGATAAACACAGTCGATGGGGACTCGTGCAGCGCTAAGACTAAGATGGCGCGGGCGCTGTGCGGGTGTGCGGAGCGCTCCCCCTTCCACGACTCACTTCACACGTGATTGCTGTGTCGACCTGTCGTTGACTGTACGTGCATGCATTTTTTTCAATAGACTCTTTTAATATCTTAGCCACATTAATAATAATAGGTCACCTATATTCCCATTTCTTTTTAATTTAAAATGCATTTTTATTTAAAACAAAAACATTTAAATAGCCTTTATAAACAGCGAGTTATGTTATTAATTCAAGCTTAGAGTACCTACGGTTCCCATTTCAGTGTTTGTTTGAGCATGTGACAAAGCAAACACTTGGTGTGTGGCGCCAACATTGCCAACATGTTGGTGTTTCCGTAGAGCGTGTTAGTAATATGCCGTGTTTGCTGACGGTACTTAGCTAATGTACGTTTATGTAAAGACAATGGAAATATGGTTTACGTATTTTGAAGTATAATTGAAGAGGGTATTGTCTATGTGTAGCTTAGTTTTTTAACCTTAAATGAGGTAATAGTTTCATCCGTTTGAAGGGGCTGTTGGAGGGATTTGCGACGTTAAGTTGCGGTTGCTGCGGTCAGGCCGTGGATGGGTGACCGTTTGTTATACATCGAGTCCCCTCCGTGCCTCGGAGAGCACGTTAAAACATTGGTCCCGGGTGTCATACGAATACCTATGACAGTCGTTACGGGTAGTCAGAAGCCCGAAAGTCTGACAGCCGGTCTAACTTAGGATATGAGCATTGCCAAGTAATTGGGTTGCGGACAATGATATTATAAGTAAAAAGGTGTAGATAGGTTACCTACACAACATTCGATCTTCAAAAACGCACACTAACACACACATAAATAACTAAATATTGCAATAGCACACTTCATTACGATTAGACGTCAAGACAGGATGGCACGATTCGATTATCGCGAACGAAAAAGAGACAAATGTAATTGCGTGAGTGAGTCGTCTAGTGTAGTAGAAACGATGTAGAATAAATTAATCAGATATGACATTTTACCTTACACCGTGATTTATGCCTAAAATGCGATGCACTGATGAGTTGATAAGTAATAATAATATTCAAGTAGTCGCTATAAAAATGCAACATTAACAAAACCTTAAACAAATTACATCCAAAACAGGAAACGCAGATTTTTTTAATAAAGTGTATCCCTTGCCAGACATGTACTTGTCTTCGACTTTAAAATTAATGGAGCATATTTTATTCGATTTATTCGGTTGCCAAAATTCTTCATTTCTCTGTTTGAGTATAAATAATAATATAATTATGCCACCATTTGTACCTACTGTCAGGCAACTGACTTGTCTGTTTCTTAGGCATCATTTTACTCTATGATCGGTAGTGACTTTTTAGGAATATAATGTTTGATTTGTTAAAATATTAAGATAAATAGGATTTTACGAATGATATGTGATTCCTTGACTTTTAGAAGTTTTGCTTGTATAATTTGTGCAATATCTCATAACACACGACGGCATTTTCGGAAGTTTAGGGTCACTTTTAATGCACTCGGTACGTGAAGTGCACCTGTTGACGCTGGCAACGTGACACTGACGTCAAGTCTGGCCAATTAGCCACATTTTAACGTGTCGCTTGCTGAGCTCTTATAACCTATCTACACCTTTTTACTTATAATATCATTGGTTGCGGATGTCTGATGACAGTCGCTCCGTGTAAAGTACAGGTACCTATTCGGCCGCATCTGGTTAGACTGGAAGCTGACCCAAACATAGTTAGGTAAAGGCTAGGCAGAACAACTTACGTATTCGACATAAGAGGTGTCGTTTATTCTTTAGTGTTTAATGAATGGAAATGATGAAAGTCATCGATACTTGATTTAATGTTATCGAATGTGGTACCTAATTAAAGTTTCCTTTCACTAATGATACATTTATTACAATACATTAATTAGTAAGTGTTCATTATATTTCAATATCCTGTCTGTCAAAATAATTATCATTGTGCAAAATTCATTTCATTCTATTATGAGCCATCAAGTTTAGTATGTCACTATTGGCAGATATATCAGACAATAGATCAGACAATGATAATAATTATAACTTAATGATACTCAATTATGAAGCAACGATGTGTGAATGTCTTCATTATAAATTGCACCACTGAACTCTATTACAGATACCTATTATATATGTTGTAATGCCATTTTATATTTCTGTTCGCAATCTATACTAATACTATAAAGCTGAAGAGTTTGTTTGTTTGTTTGAACGCGCTAATCTCAAAAATCACTGGTTGGAATATAAAAAATATTTTTGTGTTGGGTAGTACATTTACCGAGGAAGGTTTTAGGTTATATAACATCACGCTACGCCTAATAGGAGCGGAGCATAAATGAAAAATGTTACAAAAACGGGAAAAATTTCCACCCGTGCGAAGCCGGGACGGACCGCTAGTGTCTAAAATAATTGTAGCATTTGTTACGTTGTATTTCTAACTCAACAATGTGATTGTGATCGCTAGGTGACTCCTCATTGACTCCGTGAACTTTGCTTATCAGATTTCAATCTCAATTGTGTAATAAGAATTTTTTATGTCATAACTGCTTCGCTAGTCTAGTGGCGATAAGCGCGACTGCTGGTCGTTTGGTCCTGGGTTCGATTTCCAGGTCGGGCAAAGTCTTATTGGGTTTTTTCGTGTGGAATTCCTCAGTAGCAGCTCGGAGGTTGGATTTGTGCTTGGTTGATGGCAATAGGCTCACCCCCTATTACTTAAGCATAACGGCGAAATGAGGGTGTCTCTATACACCTCTGCCAAACCTTTCGGGGAATACAGGCGTGATGTTATGTCATAACATGAAACTATGTCTCGTGTATCGCGGTCTTTATTTTATTGTTATTCCACATCAGTCTCTTATGGGTACTTTAGATTGAAATGCGACGTAAATGCCAACATTTTCTCGTAAAATAAGGATCACTTGAGATTTTCTCGACGTACAAACGCCCATAAAACAGTCCTATCGAGACTTCTAAAATCGAAATACCTCGACCTGGCTCACTAAGTATTACAATGTAAGAGGAAAATGGTTTTCGAGGGAAACATTGGAGGGGCGATACGAGAAATATCTGTGAATGTCCATCATGTGGGTAGACCCGTATAAATGTAATCTGCTCCCTCGGCGGTGCCAATTGCGGTGCTATCGGAACCTTTATAGATTCTCTAGGTGCTTCCGCTGCCACTATTAATAGATTAACAGCGGTGATAGTAATTTTCAAAGGCTTTGGACAACCGGATATGAAGTTTCAATGAACATTGGCTGTGAGTTTAGGTTTGTAAATATAAATAGCAGTGATAGCCTAGCGGTTGAACGCTTGCCTTCTATGCTGGAGAGTCTGAGTTCGATCCCGGCCCGAACCTCTGACTTTTCAAATTCATGTATGAATCAATATTTGATTATCACTTGCGTTAACAGTGAAGGAAAAACATCGTGAGGAAACCTGCACACCTGAGAGGGCTCCATAAAGTTCTTGATGGTGTGTGCAGTCTGCCAACCCGCACCAGGCCAGCGTGGTGGACTAAGGTCTAAACCCTTCTCATTCTGGGAAGAAGCCCATGCCTAGCAGTGGGACAGTAATGGGCTAATTATTTTACGTTTTAATATGAATAATAAGTAAAGGATCGTTGCAATTTAGTTTTGTTCTATGATGTGCAGAAGTCTAGTTGAAAAATGAGTGATTAACAACTTAGTAGTTTTAGGAATAAAACGTCTTCAGTATTGTGTTTTTCAAACATATTCAATGTTTATAAATTAAATCCATACTCAGTAATGTAGTCGTTTTATAAACAACTTACATATTAGGTATTCCATTTCTGTCAGCAATCGCAGACACCGTCAGTTCCACAGAAATGTAAATAATGTTAGATTCCTGTGGTTAGGTCCAATCTCGTTATTCAAAGAACCCCCACTCTATTAATCAAACATTCCATTTTCAAATCGACCGTACTAAAGTACAATCGCGTACAAAGTTCTATTTTCTTCGAATGACCGCACCGGGTCAGTCAGCCTGCTCCCGACATATCCCTGCGGTCTCGGCGTTCATGCAAACGCAGTGCGCTGCAATATCGTTTATTATTCACAGTACTGTAAACAAACAACACCCGGGAGGTTGCACTAACACCGAAACAACATTTTGGAAGTTTCGAAGTTCTTTTGAAGATTTTGTTTGGTCAGAGTTTGTTTACAGTTTGTAAAAGACAGTAAATTGTTCTGTTTTGACTTTATTTTGTTTAGAAGTTAGGAACTTGAATTAAGTAACGTAATTAAACTTGTCTTGTGTAACGTGAAACGATTTAATTTTGTGTTAGTTAATTTTAGAAAATGAAATGGGATATAAAGAGTAACATAATTGGATTTGGTTTACCCGTTGGACTTTTGCTAAATCACAAACGTGTGTACAAGTCCTTTCACCAAGACCAAATTGGTTTTGCATGGAGCGACTACTACTTACATGAGCAGCTGTTAGATGTTTGATAACTGCTACTAATTAAACTGATTAAATTCCTATCTCACGTCACGACAGCATTGAGAAACTATGAGGCCAATTTTTGATCATAAAACAATTTTCGATCAGAAAACCAATTCTTCATCAGAAAAAAACGGATGTTGTACTCTAATGGTGCGTCCAGACCTGACGAACGCGCCGCGAATGCGACGCTCGCGCGCAGCGCGCGAGCGGCGCGCGGAGCTTTGTACGAACATGAAATGCACGCGCGCAGCTCGCGAGCGGCTCGCTAAGGGCTCGCGCGCTGCGCGCGAGCGGCGCATTCGCGGCGCGTTTGTCAGGTCTGGACGCACCGTTACATATTATTTGATACAATTCTGCGACTGAAATAAGAAAATTGAATATAGGCATTTGACAGCAGACCGTTATGTAAACCTCGTAATTCTTCCCGCAAAGCATTGTGTTTATCGTATGAATCAATGAGGGTATTACGTGAGTGAACTGACCAAAATCGGTTCTGCGGTTTCCGTGATCCAATTTGTTGGTCTCCGGAGAACGGGCGGTTCCGCATCGAAAGCGGTGGAGACAGCTCCACCGCTCGGAGAGCCGAAGCCTATAAAATTGTTATAGGTTGTCACAGATTTTCTATGTAGCCTCACGAAGAATAGTGATATGACATTATAGTATTTGCTAAAATTTACGCGAATCGTATATTAAAATATACGTGCACGAGCGCATAGGCACATAGACAGACATTGCAACATGTAAATATATTAAAATCAATTGCCGTGCATTAGTGTCGTAAAACTCGAAAATGGCTCGACCGATTTGATTTTTTTTTGTTTTGTCCGCCTATTTACAGGAAAGAGGTAAAAAAAAAATAATTTCACCGGGCAGCTAGTAAATATATAAAACAAAATACAGTTTCTACTTTATCTTATATACCTACTCAATACTCAATATTTATTTGCCTATTCCACAATGTTACTTAGGTGGTAGTAATAGAAAATTATGTATTGTGTTACAATTGTGGACCCTGTTGGGCACAGCAAAGGACCTACACTCGTACATGATCTATATCATACAATATATTTCTATATATATTTATGTTGCAACGTCTGTACATGCATAGGTATTATGTGTGTGTGCAAGTATGTGTTATTGCACGTTAGGATGCTGCACGTGGGTATTTAAAATAAAGAAAGGGAACGCGACATAATCCGAAAAGTTGTTTGCGTCAATGGATAAGACATGAATTTGATTTAAAATTTGATAAAATCGTCGCCAGAAATGGAGTAAAATATGTGAGAATTTTGCAACGTAATCCGTTTACAAGAATAACTCTAAATAATAAATGTGACATCGTATTTTACAGTGAAATCTGTTTAAAAAACCGGTAAATTTAATTTAGTATGCGTTCGGGCAAATATTTATAAAATATGGACGGTAGTTCGAATTTGTGTTACTGAATTCTGAAATGTATTTTGTTTATGTAAAGAAACAGGTAGATACAATTATCTCTAAAAAAATATAGGTTTCAGTTAAAAGCCATTTTGAAACTTTTCTTAGACTTAATTTAATTAAGTATAGTCGGTTGAATAATAAATGAAAATAAAAATATAAAAGCTTTTTAAGATTTCATGAATAAAATTAAGCAAAGTTTTGAAAACCTAAATTAAAAAGAGCCAACTTAGGTTGTTTACAAACGCTAAGTTTTTAATTTTTTGTAAGTGGTAAATAAAATGTACCTAGCTCTTAACTTAAATTTTAAGAAAATGTTAGCTACACGTTTCTACTTAACTTGTTAGAGAAGATTTTAAAACTGACTCTACTTAAATAAAATATTTATCTAAAGCTCTAAGCCATTGAAGCTATTGCAACTTAACAAATTTTAAATAATTATTATCTCGTAGTCCACGGTTGGAACTATTTTCAGAGAGACTATTATCTCATTAAGGGAGCTGATACAAATAATCAGCTCGCTGAGCAAGCAAGTTGGTTACAGAATCTTTATATAGTATAATAAAACATTTTAACAAAAATAAAACCGACTTCAAATTGTCTATCTCCGAGGTTCTTCATCAGATCTTCACCGAATTTAAATGGGACCACTTCAAAAGGATACTCTTTCAAACAAAAAAGAATCATTAAAATCGGTTCACAATTAGCAAAGATATCGCGGAACAAATATAAAAAAAATAAAATAACATACAGTCGAATTGAGAACCTCCTCCTTTTTTGGAAGTCGGTTAATAAAACAAAGTCACTCGCGCTGTCTGTACGCTTAGATCTTTTAAACTACGTAACGGATTTTAATGTAGTTTTAAACAATAGATAGAGTAATTCAAGAGGCAGGTTTATATGCCCCACATTAGTATCTACATTGCACCCGTGCGAAGCCGGGGCGGGTCGCTAGTTATTAATATAAAAAAGAAAAAGAAAATACGTACGGTACGGCCTATTTATCTAAGCCGCTCTGGACAGCATGCAGGTGGTTGCGGAATATATTTTTAGCAATAAAACAGCTTTTAGTTAACATTTAATTACTACGATCTTAGGATTGGCCATCAGTTAAGTAAAGTTTATTTAATAATTTTTATAGTAATTGTTTTCTTCACGAGTGTACATGCGCGAAAGTTCGCAAGGCTTATATTCAGGATTGGTCACGACTCGTCGCATGTTATAATAGACCTCCGCGCGCAAATTGCCGTGATAGAGGTTCATCTGGATAAGATGCTCAAGGAAGGTACTGTCGGAGAATGTGAGTCTGCATGGGCCGCACTAGCTCTGCTGGTACCCATAAAAGATGGGTCATTCAGATTTTGCGTGGATTACCGCAAACGTAATGCCATCACAAAGAGCGATGCCTTATCCGTTACTTGTCATCGACGACCTGCTGCAGTAGGTATACTGGGAGGAACTGCTACATGAGCACCGTTGACCTTCGCTCAGGTTACTGGCAGGTGGCCGTTCAGCAAGAGAATCTATCAAATACACTTTCAAATTTCAATACCTTAACGGCCGATGTTTCAGTCATCAGACATGTTTTTTCCGATTTCCTATGCGAAAACTGCCAAATACTAAAGCGCAACTGCTGATCGTGAGGTCCTGGGTACGATCCCGAGGTTGGGGAGTGTTATTGGCTTTTTCCATTAGGAATTTCTCAGTAGCAGCCTGGAGTTTGGACTTGTGCCCGGTTGATGGCAATAGGCTCGCACTCTATTACATGGGACTTAAATATAACGGAGAAATGAGGGTGTTACTATACACCTCTGCCCAACCTATAAAATCCTTCTTCTTCCTGCCGCTATCCCACACTAGGTGGGGTCGGCACAACATGTATTTCATTCATCCATGTTGTTAGAGGTTTGGCTTATTGTTTTATGACCGGCCGCCTGCCTGACATCCTCTTTGGGAAAATGCTGCAAAAAAAATGCTAGCTGTCAAAATGCCGTTATTAATTTAATAAGCGTTTACTGACGATTGAAAAATTGCCCCTCAAATGCAACAGTCCTTAATTAATATAATTTTTACTTAACAGCGGATTACATCACGATATTACAAAGGTATCGTTACAGCGTGCATGTAATATCGGCACAATGATCTTGAATTACATAACCGCGAACAATGAGGGTTGCAACAAGAGTTCACTATTAAACAAGCTTCGACGTGCTTACACGTCGTTACTGCATATTTCAGCTTGTTACTAAATAGAGAGCAGAAAATCCATTTTATACATTCTACTATGAGCTAATCAACTCACACATCAAGCGAGGGGGCAGTCAAAAACTTTAGGGAGGGTCATATTCTGTCGGGGTTGCGGTGCATGCTTTTGCGAATCCTGCGACCTGCGACATATATTTAATTGATTAAATACTTTTAGTACTCATAAAGGTGTCAGTGTAAGTGGTTTCATATTTTCGCTTAAAAATAACTATTGGAGGCCTACGCGTTCCTGGGCCGGCTAGCTACACGCTTGCCCTCCAATTAGTTTTGACAGTGTTTTTATAGAAATTTTGTCAAAATATCCTACTCATTCCTAAGATAAAAGTTATCTCACATTGGTAAAATCGGCTCTAAAGCGCTAAAGGGCATGCAATCGTTTCAATGTGCATGAACTTGTTATCGCGAATTTATAAAGTGGATGTACTCTAAGCTATTTTGTAGCTGATGTTACGATAAGTTATCGCACACGGAATTCCCGACGTGCCAATAGATGTTTAAGCGCGTTAACTAGACTGCGTTGGCGATAGAAGACAGATAATTATGGTTTATCGATTTAAGAGACGGGTTTGAGTGTTAAAGCGAAGCGGGTTGCGATTTTGAATTTTGTTGCTATATTTATTTAGAGTCGCTATTGATAAAAGTTTATGATGAACCCGCCATCTTAAGCTGAGAGAAAAATAGGATTCTTTGGAAAGTAAACATGATTTCGCTTTTCTTAATGCTTACGGAGAGTCTTCTTCGTTTCGTGTGGTTAGTGATTAACCTGGTGTTAGAGTTTATGCCGCCCATGGGCCCTGACTTGGCTTCACATGCCGTCGAGAAATCTCTCAGGCATGCCGGTTTCCTCACGATATTTTCCTTCACCGTTTTTAAGCAAGTGATAATTATACATTACGCACATGAATCCGAAAAGTCAGAGGTGCGTGCCTTGGGTTCGAACTCGAGACCTATGACTTGGTATTAGTACCCAGTTGCCACTACAGGTATAAGAAAAAGATGTCGATATTAGTCCATATCTACGCTGAACTGAAATATGATATGAATATTTTAGCACACGCTCCCGACTTAATTACTGCTATAATTATTTACGTTGATGTTTCAAAATAAGCATCTACATACATTTTGTGTCAGACAAGAGACGAAGCGGAAAGAGAATGAGGGTTGACGTGAGTGTTAGCGATGTCATTACAATACATTTTATCTAATTATTAAAATAATGTCATCAATCATCATGAAAAATGCCAACCATTTTTTGGGTTATATCGCGTTCCTTTACTTTTATGACAGTCGTTACGGGTAGTCAGAAGCCCGAAAGCCGGAGAACCGGTCTAACCTTAGGATACCGGCAATGCCCAGTTGCTGGCCCAATACTGGGTTGCGGAGGTCTGATCATCAGACCTCCGCTACCAGACTAACTAGAAACTCCGAAATCAGACTCTGATGGCAGTCGCTCCGTGTAAAATATTGGTATTCAGCCATCTGGTTACACTGGAAGCTGACCCTAACATAGTTGGAAAAAGGCTAGGCAGAATAAAAATCTAAATGCAGCATCCTACGTGCAATAAAACATACGTGCATGTGCAAGTATGCACAAATATAATCCGTAAAATTGTTTGCATCAATAGATACGAAACGCGCAATACCTATTACATAATGAAAATACTATATGGACTGCCATGTTGGTTTAGTAGCCCTGGGTTCGATCCCCAGGTCAGGCAAAGTATTATTGGGTTTTCTCATCAGGAATTTCGCAATAGCAGCCCGGAGTCTGGATTTGTGCCAGGTTAATGGCAATAGACTCGCCCACTATTACATGGGACTTAAACATAACTGGCAAAATGAGGGTGTACTAAAAACACCTCTGCCGCTGTGTGATGTTATGTACGTTTTATATTATGTTATTATCGAGATTCCAAAAAGGAAATTGGAACATGTTCAACAGACAATCACAATCCCGCTTTGTTTATCTAAGCGGTTTAGCTGCAACATTCTAACACCTACTCAAAGCTCTCCTCAAAGCCCGCACAAGGAAGTCTCAAGCTACGCTTATCTCATAGAGATGACGTGCGAATAGGGTTACCATTTCAAAATGGAGGAATGCCAGTATAGAGTGCCTTAAATGCCTGATTTTACAGAAAAATGCCTGATATTACAGAAAAGTGCCTGTAGATCTCTATCTCATGTCGGCAAGAGAATGCATGCTGTGTCGTAAAAAGATTAGGTAGTTAGCAAGGTTGGTAGCGGGGCTGACTACACAGTGTGCTCGGTATGTAGGTACCTACTTAAGTATCCTCACTCATAGAGGCTTTTTGAATGCACCCTTATGCCTGTCTCAGAGTAATACCGGCCGCACGGCTGTCTAAACATTAAAATGCCTGTCAAATGCGGCAAATGCCTGTCATATGGCAACCCTACGTGTGGAGCAGTTATTTAATAACAGTTATTTATTAGTAACATGCAGTCATGCAATGGATCATTTAGTTTTAGTTTTTATCACAATTTGCTCCACCAGATTAATGGTTCTCGAGTTTTTAGTGATGTAACCGAGTTTTTGTTTTGTTAGTAATAGCAGTTGCTATGTTGTTGGTGATTAAGTTGTTGTTTATGTTTGTATCTAAAATATGTCTCTATATATTATGATAGAGCAGGAAAGTATGTTTGTTGGAAGGGAGCTGAGTTAGTGAAAATGTACATTGTTTATTTCGTCCTTTAATGAAAAAGAGATATACCTATATAAATGAACTTTATAAAACCCTAGCGACCCACCCCGGCTTCGCACGGGTACAATGTTGATACTAATGTGGGGCATATCAATTTTCCTCTTGAATCACTCTATCTATTGCTGAAAACTGCATTAAAATCCGTTGCGTAGTTTAAAAGATCTAAGCGTACAGACAGCGGGAGCGACTTTGTTTTATACTATGTAATAAAGATAAAGATAGTTCCCACTTTAAAGGTTCTATCTTTAAATTAATATTTTACACTTTTATTTTAATACTTCAACTTTAAAAATAATTGTTTGCATTATAATTTTGATGCTTCTTACTTCAAAGTCCCGTTTCCACCGTAATAAGAAATCTAATATTTTTATTATTACTATTAATATCATAATACGGGTAGTTTAGCCGATATGACTCGCTATGTTAACATGCAATTTTCTTTATTTTGGTTTAAACATTCACTAAAACTTTATTTTTATTTATTTTCAGATCGATATCGAGATAGAAACAGCAACAACCTGTGAGTATTCATACCTTTTGTAACGTTCTACGTTATTGATATCTAAGCATCCCTATTTCCCAATTATTTTAGGATCGTGTGCACTTTACATACATAACATAACACAATTAGCCTATTACTGTCCCACTGCTGGGCACGGGCCTCTTCTCAGAATGAGAAGGGTTTAGGCCATAGCCACCACGCTGGCCTGGTGTGGGTTAGCAGACTACACAAACCATCGAGAACTTTATGGAGCCTTCTCAGGTGTACAGGTTTCCTCACGATGTTTTTCCTTCACCGTTAATGCAACTGATAATTAAATTCAGACCCGCACATGAATTCGAAAAGTCAGAGGTGGGGGCCGGGATAGGACTCAGACCCTCGTGCATGGAAGGCAAGCGTTCAACCACTATACTATCACTGCTTAACACACTGAATATTGTACACTTTACATACTTATCTTAATTATGCGACCAGCTTATAAGCTGTATAGACCTGCTGTATATCTGGGTGTTATGTTGTAGGATAATCGGGAAAATCGGAACTTTGCGATACTCCTAGGACGATTGCAAAGGACCGATTTTTTGGAATGTAAGACCGATTTTCGTAATCATCCGAACTATTTTCAGAATCATTGCAAAAATCCGGCTTATCTCAGGTAAGTCGCGAATACCGCTCACATTACCGCTTCTTAACACAGGTTATCTATTAACCTAGCTAGGAATACAGCACCTCACCCACCATTTTATTGTAGTCTGTACACAATTATGAGCGCTGATTAGCTGATATGATCGTTATCACTTTTCTATGTCTATAGATCATTGTGAAGAGCCATGTACTGATCCACCAGAATAAAGATGATATATTATATCGACTCTTAGATTAGCCAATCAGCGTTCATGTTTTCAATCCTCCTAAACAAACCGGGATTTTTGCAATGATCCTGAAAATAACGCGAATGTTTACAAAAATCTGTCTTTGATTCCAAATATCCGGTCCTTTGCAATCGTACTTTTTTTTTTCTTTTCTCTTATCGTTGGAAAATCCTCATGCATGTTCCTCGCCCGGGGAAGGCGAGGGGGTCTGTCGTACTCTTACCGGCTAAAAACCAACGGTGTTCCTTCTCCTGACCGTTCGTCCGGGGTCGCGGGATTCGCAAAAGCATGCACCGCAACCCCGGCAGAAATTTGCAATCGTCCTAGGATTATTGCGAAAATCCGATTGTGCCGATTATCCTACAACATATTATATACAGCAGCTAAATTGAAGTCTTTCAACTCTACTTTTAATTATAAAAAGTATCTATACTAACAAAATTTCATTTGTATGAAATCTGAATCGTTAGAGAACAAAGTATGGTAAGGATGATTGCATTTCTGTAATGACAACATAGACGGTACAATTTGTTTTATTATAATCAGACCTCCCTTTGAGGGTAGTTACGTTTTATTGTCGCAGGGTTACATTACACAGATCGTATTGTAACTTGTTCAAATGTTAGGCAGATTTCTAGGAAAATCTTTGGAAGGTTCTAGAATAGTTTGTTGTAGGTTTATTGCTCTTTATGCCTTTAGTTTTACGGGTAGCTATAATATTGTATATTAATCCTGTCTGTTAATTACTTTATATGTAGTTCATGAGGGGCTCGTGGCTAAATAACAACCGCGCCGATCGTACGATTTGCGAGGTTAAGCTGCGCTTGCCGCGGTCAGTCCGTGGATGGGTGACCATTTGTTACACATCGAGACCCCTCCGTGCCTCGAAGAGCACGTTAAGCCGTCGGTCCCGGGTGTCATACGAATACCTATGACAGTCGTTACGGGTAGTCAGAAGCCTGAAAGTCTGACAAACGGTTTAACCTTAGGATATCGGCATTGCCCAGTTACTGGGTTGCGGAGGTCTGATGGCAGTCGCTCCGTGTAAAATACTGGTATTCAGCCGCATCTGGTTAGACTGGAAGCTGACCCCAAGATAATTGGGAAAGGGCTAAGAGAGAGTTCATGAGGCAAATAAGGCATCATAAATTTATTCATGGCCAACAGCATACTTCTACAATCTGTTTCCCGTGGGTGTCGGAAGTTATATTATGCTTGCTGAGGGGCTCGTGGCTAATTAACAACCGCGCGGATCATACGATTTGCGAGGTTAAGCTGCACTTGCTGCGATCAGTCCGTGGATGGGTGACCATTCGTTACACATCGAGACCCATCCGTGCCTAGGAGAAGTCGGAGAGCACGTTATACCGTCGGTCCCGAGTGTCATACAAATACCTATGACAGTCGTTACGGGTAGTCAGAATCCCGAAAGTGTGACAACTAGTTTTTTTTTTTGATTTAGACCATAAAATCCTAACTCCTAACGTTAGCCTTAGGATATCGGCATTGCCCAATTACTGGGTAGCGGAGGTCTGATGGCAGTCGCTCCGTGTAAAATACTGGTATTCAGCCGCATCTGGTTAGACTGGAAGCTGACCCAACCTTTTTTTGAAAAAGGCTAGGTAGAAACATTATGCTTGCTGAAACTTTTGTCTATTTGCGTTTAGTAAAAGACTTGACAGCAGAAGTAGGGATAGTCTAGCGGTTGAACGCTTGCCTCCCATGCAGGAGGGTCTGAGTTTGACCCCAGCCTGCAGCTCTGAGTTTTAGAATTAATATGATTATCACCTGCGTTAACGATGAAGAAAAACATCGTTAGGAAACTTGCACACCTGAGAGTGTTCCAAGATCTCGATGGTGTGTGTAGTCTGCTATCCCGCACCAGGCTAGCGTAGTGGATTAAAGCCTAAACCCTTATCATTCTAAGAAGAGTCCTTTGCCCAGTAGTGGGACAGTAATAGGCTGATCATGGCGTGTTATATTTTGTAAAACTAGCGGCCCGTCCCGGCTTCGCACGGGTGGACATTTTTCCCGTTTTTGCAACATTTTCCATTTTTGCTCCGCTCCTATTGATCGTAGCGTGATGTTATATAGCCTATAACCTTCCTCGATAAATGGACTATCCAACATAAAAAATATTTTTCAATTCCAACCAGTAGGTCCTGAGATTAGCGCGTTCAAACAAACAAACAAACTCTTCAGCTTTATAATATTAGTATAGATATAGATACTTAATACTCTACAATATGTCAAGAATATGCTTGACAGAAGAACTGTTTTAAATTAAAGAGCGCCATTCTAGTCCCAGCCAGTAACAATGTAACTTAATTAGCACTCAGAATGAAACAAGAACACACCATACGATACGTTCCCGTTTCGATTATCTTTTCATTCGAGCAGTAAGTTGAGGAAACTTAATTGAAATAAACTTTACCTAGTTTCACGAACTGTAAAACCTAAATTGAAACACGAAATAGGACGAAAACTTAGCTGTATTGGTCTTTATCGTCACCTTGTATTTAGGCAATGGAATTGTGAGCATTGATACCTTTAGACCTATAGTATAGTCGCTGGCACATAACTTGGCAAGAGTAGAGAAGATAATTCTTCTCCTTTTTTTGTTTCATCTAAACAGACATGCTTAAAAATAAATTATGGCAATAACCATAGAATAATGCAATAAAAGTGACCATTTGTTTGTTGCACTAAGTGTACATACGCAAACTTACTCCCACTACGCCAAAACCTTGCCAAGTTACGTGCCGGCGACTGTACCATTGTATAAATGACATTAGAAAATGTGACTGCCTTATTGGTCTAGTGGTCGCAAGCTCGACTGCTGAGCATGTTGCGGTCCTGGGTTCGATTCCCAGGTCATGCAAAGTGTGATTGGTTTTTCCATTAAGAATTTTTCAGTAGCAGCGCGGAGTCTGGATTGGTGCCCAGTTAATGGCAATAAAAACAATCATACTTGGCGAAACGAGGGTGTATTAAAAACACATCTGTTGAACGCTACAATAATACAAGGCGTGATGTTGTTTGTTATGTAGAAAATGCTCGTCTAACACCTATTGTTTTCTATTCATTTAAGTTAAGCTACAAACTGAATTCCACAAAAGCTTCGTACATTTTAAAAACAGAAATGGCTAAATTAAAACACGGTCTGCGACGAAAACTCAGTGTTTGTGAGAGCTAAATTGGTCGTCATCGTCATCTGAGCCGCCTTTGTGCTGAATGTGGGCCACTCGACCTGGCTAGCTTACTTAGTAATAACGTTCTTTCTTGTACAAGAAAGTTTGAGGCAAAAAGACTGGTAATATACTGATATGGGGGTGGAAAAACTGGTTTAATGTATTGGTAAAGCACGACACAACTAAGATGTCGCTTCGGCAAACTTCGTAAAACCGAACTGAGTGCGACTCCAAGACTATTACCCATATTCTAAGACGTCCTCCAAAACTTACTCGACTCAGAACGGCCTCGAAACCACCTTCAAAATTGTATTCTTAGTCGCAATTTTCTTTTTTTTTTTTTTTTTTTTAAATAGAATCGTTGCCCCACACTAGGATTTCTCCTGTATCGTGGGTGCGTTTACAGACACAAATCTTCACATGCACAAACACCCAGACCCGGAACAACTATCTGTAGGCCATACAAATATTTGTTCCGTGCGGGAATCGAACCCACAACCCGCAGCACAGAAGCCAATCGCTTAGCCACTGCACAAAACGTGTCGTAATTTCGAGTGAACTTTGAGGTTCCTCGACGGAGTCATTACGTCATAATTTGAATTATCTGCATCGCGCAAATAACGCCGCGATAACAAATTGTAAGAATTATTGTAAGCATATTCGACAGTCTTCAAAATTAATTTTTATTACAATTACGAACTTTGGCACTTCCTTCCTTAAGGTAGGTTCCGAGGTACCTTGAGTTTGACAGATATTCCTTACCTCTAAAGAGGAAAAATCTCGAGTCAAGGACGTTTAGGTCAAGTCGAGGTGGAGTCGAGTCGAGTAAGTTTTGGAGGAACGTCTTAGAATATGGGTGTATGAATATTTATTAGTAGTGCGGTAAATAATAAAAATATATAGTTTACAAAGCTAAAAAACACGCTTTTACCACGCACAAAAAAATGATCTAGCTTCGTCATCAGACCCTCAACACTAAGCCCGATCTATTGGGCTCGTCAAAACAAATCATGAGCCCAAACTCGAGGGGTTTACTAGTAGCCGCTGAAGAGTTCAAACATAACTCGGCATTGCCCTGTAACTGGGTTGCGGAGATCTGATGGCAGTCACTCCGTGTAAAATACTGGTATTAAGCCGCATCTGGTTAAACTGGGAGCTGACCCCAACATAGTTGAGAAAAGGCTAGGTAGAACAGTCTAAACAGTAGACATACACTTATTTCCCTCAACACCATAACGTGTAAATATCTCCATTTGTATGCGTCAAGTTATATTGCACTGGGTCTGTATTTGAATTTATATAAAAGCTCCCGTCTACTTTTACGCGGAAACAGAAAATAATGAAAATAAGATTGCCACGAATTTTCTTTGTGTTTTCTATTAGTACTGGATGTAATATCTGAGCTGACTACGATTCTACCTATATATCTATGGTTATAAAATATAGATTTATAACCATAGATATATAACTATATAATATATAACTTAAACTGCCTCGTCGGTCGGGCAAAGTGTTATTGGGTTTTTCCATTAGGAATTTGTTATTAGCAACCCGGAGTGTGGATTTGTGCCCGGTTAATGGCAATAAGCTCGCCCCATATTACATGGGACTTAAATATAACTGGCGAGACGAGGGCGTACTAAAAACACCTCTGGCGAACCCTTCGGGGAATATAAGGCGTGATGTTTTGTAACTTACGCTATATCATGTAAATGATGATAGCTAAAAATAGAATATTCAACGTGTTTGACAAAAAAATACATAACTGGTATACTGGCATAATATACATAATTAGTTTCAAAAAGGATGACCAAAGCAAAAAAAAACAGATTTCTAATGTCATGTCGCGTTCTTTGATTGGTTGTTAGTATTAGATTGAAATCAGCGTTTTGTATGGAGAATTTTAAAGAAGTTGCATTTTTCATACCAACATTTTCTTAATTTATTTAACAACTATGAACACTAATGTTTTAAAACTTTTATGCACTAATGTTTAAAAACTAAGATAACGTATGCCACTTAGATTATGCGACAAGAATAAGTTTTGGCAAAGTTAAAACAAAAATAGTGGTAATTTCTGCTAACAAAAAGGGGAGTCATTTTTAAGGTATTTTTTATGTTTGAAAAATTTAAAGTAATAAGGTTTTTTTACTATTGGTAGTTGTCAATGATGGTCATTATTCGATATAATATCAAGCAGTTGATATATATTTTAAATCATAGAAGTGACGAGGTTCTCTATTTGTGAGAAAAAAACGCCAATTTCATAGGTAAGGATCTAATATTTTGGTCGACCAATCACGTTCGTCGACGTATGATTTGACAACAGATTGAATTGATCCGTCTTTCAGAAACCTTAGGTTAAAGCAAATGAGAAGAGGTCGGCCAGGGACTGGCAGACCGGGATCTGCCGGGGTTGCGGTGCATGCTTTTGCGAATCCCGCGACCCCGGTTGAACGGTCAGGAGGAGGAACACCGTTAGTTTATAGCCGGTAAGAGTCCGGCAGACCCCCTCGCTTTCCTCGGGCGATCCACACCCATGAGGATTTTCCAAGGGACAAAAAAATATAAAAAATGTTAGTATACAAATGTATCAAGCTAATCGATAACTTCGTATGGAATGAAAATGAGTCTTTCTTTTTAAACAGTTTTATTAGCTTCACTTCGTATATTTGTTTGTTTGTTTGATTCAAATCTTGTAACAGATTTACAAATACTTCTGCTTAATCGATTCTCCTGAAAGTTCGCACACAAATTCAATTCCCATGACAATATAACATTGTAATAATTTCAACCTTCAATCTTCAAAGCTTGATGCTGTAGGGGAGTGGGCGAATATTCGAAAAATATTAACAATAATTGAGAACGCCATTAGCATCATCCCAAAGTTAAGAATGCAGATGTATAATACTATAATTATGATAATGAAAACTGAAACAATACCGCTGCCGTCAAGCAATAAGACAAGAATAAAAGCAATCTGACAATACTATAACGTTAACAACCCGGGAGAAGAATGATTTGTTAAAATAATGTTAAAAAATCTCGAATATTCACCCGGGTATTGAAATATGAAACTATTTAACTTAAAAGAGTTTTTTAAGGGATTATTTTTAATTTAAAAGACGTACAGTATTAACTATTTACCTATTATAGTTTTCCTAGCCACCAAAACGCGGTGTACGAGTTTGTACGAGAATGTTCTTAATCAGTGCGCAGGTGTGAGGTAAATGTGCTCTCAATACCTACATTAGATATATTTCTTTAGTTACCTCTGACTACACCCGTGGGAAGACATGGAATTAGGAATCTTACTGTTCGTATCTAAGGAGTGGTATAAAATAACATATAACTTCACGCCTGTATTCTCCGAAGGGTTTGGCAGAGGTGTATAGTAACACCCTCATTTCGCCGTTATGTTTAAGTCCCATTTATAGGGCGAGCCTATTGCCATCAACTGGGCACAAATCCAAACTCCGGGCTACTACTGAGGAATTCCACATGGAATAACGCAATAACACTGCCCGACCTGGGGATCGAATCCAGGTCTTCACGATCAGCATCAACGAAGCAGTTAGTTGTATTTATAATTAGAAGATATATATTTTTTTTTTTTTAATAAAAAACTTTGCCCCACACTAGGATTTCTCCTGTATCGTGGGTGCGTTTACAGACACAAATCTTCACATGCATAAACACCCAGACCCGGAACAACTATCTGTAGGCCATACAAATATTTGTTCCGTGCGGGAATCGAACCCACGACCTGCAGCGCAGAAGCCAATCGCTTAGCCACTGCACCAAACGTGTCGTCAATTATGAATTTAGTTTACTTTGAAACGTTATAATTGGTTCATATTAATTCCAGTTCCCTCAATAAGATATGCTTCTAAGGCTTCTAATAGTTGAGTAAGGTCCTCATCAAACAGCTATTGATATAAGGCCCCGAGGGTTTTATACTGGAGGCTTAAGGTCAATATTATCTTAACAAAACGTCTAGAAATTAAAACACTAAGTTACCCAAGCGTTACTGAGTAAACTATGAGTCAAGAAAATTAAACTTCTTTGGAAGGAACAAAATATAAAAGAAAAGCTAATCATATATTTTTTACCTTGTATAATACAATTTTCTAACAGCAGTGATAGCCGACTGGTGTGACCGTCGGACTGCCAAGTCTCGAGTTCGAGCCCAAGGCACACACCTCTGACTTTTCGGATTCATGTGCGTATTGTATAATTATCACTTACCTAAAAACGGTGAAGGAAAACATCGTGGGGAAACCGGCATGCCTGAGAGATATTTCTCGATGGCATGTAAAGCCAAGTCAAAAGCCCATGGGCGGCATAAACTCTGACACCAGGTTAGTCACTTACCACACGAGAAGAAAAAGATTAAATTTATTTCATATCAACTACCTGGTACCATTTTTCCGTGTGGAATTCCTTAGTAGCAGCCCGGAGTTTAGATTCGTGCCAGGTTAATGACAATAGGCTCGCTCCCTATTACATGGGACTTAAACATAATGGCGAAATGAGGGTGTTACTATACACCTCTGCCCAACCCTTCGGAGAATAGAGGCGTGATGTTATGTTATGTTAATTAGTGATTGAACTATAACACAAACATACTCTATGTATTACTGTGCAATCAATGTATTAAAATTTCTCCGTACTAACGAACTGGTTCTGTTTAATAAATATGAACTGCATTGTCGGAAATCGTCATTTATTAATGAGAATGCTTGTTTATACTTTATATGTCATGTTTAAATATCGTTGCAGATGAATTTTTACATGAATATTTTGAACAGAGTGAATAATTCAGCAACAATTTCCAAAAAAACGGACCGCCCTGTTGATCTAGTATTCGCAAGCGCGACTGCTGATGGGGTCCTGGGTTCGATCCCCAGGTCGGGCAAAGTGCTATTGGGTTTTTCCATCAGGAATTTCTCAGTAGCAACCCGGAGTCTGGATTTGTGCCCGGCTAATGGCATTAGGCTTGCCCCCTATTACATGGGACTTAAACATAATTGGCAAACGAGGATGTACTAAAAACACCTCTGCCTAACCCTTCGGGGAATATAAGGCGTGATGTTATCTTATTTTCCAAAAAAGGTTTGATTTCAATCGTGTATACTAAAGCATTCTATAGCGTGCGTCAACGTGCTTATGCATGCGTACGCCGAATCGATGCGAAAACTAAACGTTGTATACATAGTTTCGCCTCGACTTATGTAAACAAGCCATTAGCGTATAAACAGTAAATAAACACTGTTTCATGGTGCCGTTCACTTACTTGCTTATATTTAATTTAGTAACAACATTGTTTGCAACGTAAATTAATTCCTTACAGGGTAATTTGTCTGTTTATTAATTAAGATACACCTTTTCTTAAAATATACAAAGGGTCCGAACATTTTTCTATAGAAGCTGGCGTAACCACACTGCCGCCATGTTTGTTTTCAAAATTGCGGCTGACTTTGAAGCTTATACGCCCATATAACCATATGGTGCCCCAAAGTGTCACGTTGGCGAGATATGACGACACGTTTAGTGCAGTGGCTGAGCGATCGGCTTCTGCGCTACGGGTCGTGGGTTCGATTCCCGCACGGAACAAATATTTGTATGGCCTACAGATAGTTGTTCCGGGTCTGGATGTTTGTGCGCGTGAAGATTTGTGTTTGTAAACGCACCCACGATACAGGAGAATCCTAGTGTGGGGCAACGTTTTAAAAAAAAAAAAAAAAAATATTTGGAGGCAAAGATCACCACATGAGGACAATGACAATCATTAAAAAATGATTAATTACCCAATAGACACGTTCCAGTATACAGCATGGCTGGTTAGTCGCTTCAAATCCGAAACCTATGAATTCTGCCAGGGCCGTACTGGGAACTGAAATCGACCCGGGCATTTGAGAGACGGTCGGCCCAGTGCTGGCAAAAAAAAATTCATTCCCAAGCGATTAGACGGACGACGTCTTTTTTTTTAGACACTCCCCTCACTCTTACTCCTGTATCTTGGGTGCATTTACAAAAAAAACAATTTTGCGGCTTCTTTTTCAAGCGATAGGCGATAGTTGGACGACCTTTATTTTTTTTTGACGTTCCCTTCACTCTTTCGATTTCTCCGACTGTGTGACCGGCCTGTCAGGCCACACTGGCCCATCACTTTTACTACGGGACAAACTCGGAATTCGTGAAAAAAAACAGCTGTTCCATACATTTTGTTAAGCAAAATCGATTATTTGAATGATGAGCAGAATTCATAGGTTTCGGATTTAAAGCAACTAACCAGCCACGCTGTATAAACCAGGTTCAACGTGCGCCGCAACATTGAATAAAAAAATGGCGGCACGGTGGATACACCACAAAGGTTCTATCCCCTTTTATAAGCCTAAAGATTTTTCATCGTCGTCATAAGATTAAGAAAACATGGGAAAATCATAAAAAAAAGTTAAAAAATATGTTTCGTGCATATATTCTAGCATTATATTCTTTGTGAAAACAAATATTAATATAGAGTGTATTCAGGCGTCAGGTGTTTATAATAATATAGCTGAGCAAATAATAATATCAATAGAGGAAAGGAATGAGAAAATCACTAACTTTTCCTCCCCGTAGGGTTATCTAGAAAGTTCCTTTTCATTTTCTATATGTATAGACTAAGCTTGTCTATGATGTTGCCAGTTTCTAGCTTTTCTTTCGTACTAATTACGTATTATATAGCTACTTATACGTTTCCAGGAAGAAGGTAATTGCTTTTGCTTATCCGTTGATACATATTTTTTTATCACAAATCTTAAATAAGTGTTGTTTTACACAATACGTTTTTAAGAATTAATTTTAGTAATTTCTATCCGGTCAAATTCTGGCCAAAAACGACCGTAAGAATCACGAGATGCCTAAAAGACTAGGCTACAAGAATTGTTTTTTTTTCATATTTAATTCGTGTTCTTCCTAGCTTTTTTCAAACTATGTTGAGGTAAAGTATCAAATCCAATATCCTAAAGTTTACCAGTTGTCAGACTTTCGGGCTTCTGACTTCCCGTAACGACTGTCACAAGTATTCGTATTCAAATCATCATTCATCTGGGACTAAAAAAAATAAATTAATGGCCAAACATAGCTAAAAACAAGAACGAATTTCTACTCTAACTCCTATAATACGTCGTACTAGATAGTATTTTTAAATATTAATCATTGTTTCGTCTGGCGTGAAACGAAACGTCGCGTACGCTATTCTCGTACAATTAGTTCCGTGGTGAAGAAATCTCTCATGGAAGCTTTATTAATGCACTCCAAACAAAAAAAGAAATTCATTTAAAAGCAACGATAATATTCACTCTAAACCCTACCACAGACAAATAACTTATGTAGTATTTTTAAAGAGTTATCATTGTTTGGTCTGGCGTGTAAAGAAACGCCTTTTATGACTGACGTAACATGAAAACAGTTTCAGGCGTAATGAATATTGATGACTGTATTCTGTATTCAGATTAGGTCGAGTGTTTTTGTGTAGAATTTATTTTGTTTGCTCCCATTTGAATATGTTTTGTGTTCCAATAGAGATTGATGGGCGAGTTATCAAGATTTTCGCTGTTCAAATATAGAAGGTCGATGATTAGGTTAAGTAGTAAGTTACCTGTATAGATTTTTATGCCTACTCGTACATTATATATCTCTGTTTGAGTAAGGTATGTACCTTAATGGAGACTAGGACCTATACGAACTCGACAATGCTATCGCTAATTTTATATGGGAAGATGATTTATTTTAGGTATTTGCAAAAGTCATAGAATTAATAGTAAATAGTAGCCAAGAGAGTATTTTCAATAACCCTGTATATTAAGTCTTAAGTTTGATACACAGCACAATTTCGTCAAAATAAGAAAGATAATTTTCTAATATAAAAATATACAATTTAAAAACACTAAAAAACATGGTTTTCACCCCTTGTATTGAATAGATCTTAGGAGCCATTCAAGTATTACGTAAGCAGAATTTTAGTAATTTTCGACCCACCCCTCCCCCTTGTCAGCAAAAGTAAGCAAAGCTTTTACCCCCCTCCTATGCTTACGTAAACATTGGTATATATTTTTTTTAAACTGATCAGGTTTCTTTTATTGTTATTCATGAGCAGCAGTTTTTAAGTCTAGAAAAATAAGTAAATAAATAAAAAATGCTGACGTTGGTAATCATCATCTAGACACCCCCGTCCCCTATGTCATCAAAAATAAGCTAAGAAAAGACCCCCTCACCCCCCTTTCGTACTTACGTAATACTTGAATGGCCCCTTAGCAAACAATCCCAAACTCGATATGTAGGTACCTACCAGTAACTAAGAGAGGTTCTAGTACTCACCTTCCAGCCCCATCATTAATTAATCAGCTCGATGGTATCATATTATTGTATTGTCATCAGAAACACATACATTTGCAAAGTTTAAAATCGATACGACGTTTAGAAGTGAGTGAAAATTGACTACCAAGATTTGATTACAAATTAGTTACAGGTGAAGCTAATAAGCGTGTAAAAAGTCTAATTTTCGGGGTCTTTATGTGATAATATGTGACTATCACACATGAAACAACAGTGATAGCCTAGTGGTGTGACCGTCGGACTGCCAAGTGGCACGCACCTCTGACTTTTCGGATTCATGTGCGTATTGTATAATTATCACTTGTTTACAAACGGTGAAGGAAAACATCGTGAGGAAACTTCTGCCTGAGAGATATTTCTCGACGGCACGTGAAGCCAAGTCAGAGGCTCATGGGCGGCATAAACTCTGACACCAGGTTAGTCACTAATTACACGAAAAGAAGAAGATTACATATGAATTGTGAAACATAATACTTACACAGCCTTTATACGACAGGTATAATAGCCGTTATAGCTATATTATGACTTGTCCCTACATGAAAGGGTTATATGTGCGCTATTTTGCGTATGTGTGCGTACTTCATGCTCTTTCGTTATAAGTTTCGTATGTGTTTTCAACGGTATCTTTCGCGCAAAGTAAAGGGTCCAGCCTTGGGCTTCCAATTACTCCCTCAGGTCTAATTAGGAAGCACGTGTAGCAGGGAATATCCTTTAGCGAATAGTGTTACCAGGATTAAATGAGGAGAAAATGCTGTGAAACTTTTTGAAGGTAATTTTCAAAGAGTGTTTAGAGCTTTTTATTAATACGCTTTTAAGCTCTTTCGTTTATATAAAGTTAATTGGAGAACGGGGGCACTAATCCGCGGGCAACTTTAAGTATCACTGATGACTATTATAAAGAAAGTGTTAAAATTACTAAATCGTTTTTTGTTCCCATAAAAATATATTTTTATCGTAATTTTTTATTTATTTATGAATTCTGAAAATAAAGCTACTAATCCGTGACCCAAAATGTAAACATCACTGATTTTTATGAAATCATTGAACAGCTATTTTTAGAAATCTTGGGGAAAGTTCTAGAACAAAAGTAATTCATTATATCGGTACTTTAATAACCTTTCGGATTAGTACCCCTTTCCGACTAACCTTGTATTCTGATATATTTTTAGCTTCTTTCTTCTTTCATTCGCTTTAGCCTCACAGTGGTCATAAGCGAGTTTGCTAAAGTTAATCGTTTTTTTAATAATATTTACATAACATCACTCCTGTATTCTCCGAAGGGTTGGGCAGAGGTGTATAGTAACACCTTCATTTCGCCGTTATATTTAATTCCCATGTAATAGGAGGCAAGCCTATTGCCATCAACCGGGCACAAATCCAAACTCCGGGCTGCTACTGAGGAATTTCACACGGAAAAACCTAATAATACTTTGCCCGCCCTGGGGATTGAACCCAGGACCTAATAATCAGCAATTGCGCTTGCTACCGCTAGACCAACGAGGGGAGAGAGAGAGGGGTTCGTGGCAAATTACCAACCGCGCAGATCATACGATTTGCGAGGTTAAGCTGCGCTTGTCGCGGTCAGTCCGTGGATGGGTGACCGTTTGTTACACATCGAGACCCCTCCGTGCCTCGGAGAGCACGTTAAACAGTAGGTCCCGGTTGTCATATGAATACCTATGACAGTCGTTACGGGTAGTCAGGAGCCCGAAATGTCTGACAACTGGGCTAACCTTAGGATGTCGGCATTGCCCAGCAACTGGGTTGCGGAGGTCTGATGGCAGTCGCTCCGCGTAAAATACTGGTATTCAGCCGCATCTGGTTAGACTGGAAGCTGACCCCAACATAGTTGGGAAAAGGCTAGGCAGAACGAACCGCTAGACCAACGAGGTAGTTATTATATTTATCCCCTAAAAAACATTCTTTATCGTAACGTTTTATATGTATATACCTACTAACCTAATATTATCAGAATTTAATAAAATTGCTACCTACAATATTATCTTAACTGGAGACAGCAGTATTTCACTGTCTTACGGAAGCTAGTGTTGACAGTGTTGAATAATACATTCACTACTCCATTTTACGAGTTAACTAGCTGAGACTGCGGCTCTGCCCACATGGAATAAATTTATATTTGCCTAGATGATAAGTATTTATTTATACCTGAATCTTTCTGGTTAAAAATAGTCCTTGTGACCTTTTCTAGAATCAGGGTCCCTTCTGCCGAATTCCATCAAAATTAGTTATGTAATTTAGCCGCGAAGACTTCCGATAGATCGAGAGACAATTTTTTGAGAAATATATTTTTTAAACCGAAAAGCGTGCAATAACGATGAGAATTATGAAAACAGCAAAGTTAGGTCTCTCAAGGTCTATGTTTTTAAGATAATGGGATTATCCCATAAAGATCGTGGTGATGCATACATAACATCACGCCTAGAGGTGTATAGTAACACCCTCATTTTGCCGTTATGTTTAAGTTCCAAGTAATTAGGAGGCGAGTCTATTGCCATCAACCGGGCACAAATACAAACTCCGGGCTGCTACTTAGGAATTTTACACGGAAAAACCCAATGATACTTTGCCCGACCTGGGGATCGAACCCAGGACCTCACGATCGGCACCACTAGAAACGAGGTAGTTATGCGTGGTGATGCATTTATCTTTATTTTTCTGTACGTTAGTACGTAAAGCTAGTGTTTTAGCCCACCATACCGTGTTTACCTACAAACCTAACCTCATTCCCTTAATCCATACTAAATCTACTTTACGGCTCAATCAAGAAACTCCTTCCATTCTAATAATAAATAAAGCCGACTTCTATTTAATCACCGGTTAATCTGTGCTAAAACGGAGATAACTAGTGAGGGCGAACGGATATGACCAATAAAAATTCTATATCTTCGATAAGATCGCGTTGAGGCAATTTTCCGACGTTTCCATTAACCATTAGATCGGCCGCAGGCTAGCGACGCAAAGCTGCGGATGTGCGACCGCAAAATGTCGTCATTAGTTGTTGATGAGCGACGGTCCTGTCGCGATTTAGGGTTACTTTGAATATGGTAATGCTGTGGTTTCTGTGACCGTGATGAGTGCATATTATTAGTGGTGAACTTTTGCTGTTAAATGTTGTCCTAAAATATCTGCCTACCTAAATACCTAAAATAAGTACCTAAACAATCTTACGTAAAAGTTGGGTCTCGATTCATTAAAATAATTTTGTTCAACAATTATGATTTTATTATTAAACTAGCGATCCGCCCCGGCTTCGCACGGGTGCGATGTAGATACTAATGTGGGGCATATAAACCTTCCTCTTGAATCACTCTATCTATTGCTGAAAAACTGCATTAAAATCCGTTGCGTAGTTTAAAAGATCTAAGCGTACAGACAGCGGGAGCGACTTTGTTTTATACTATGTAAAGATAAAAACAAAAAAGTTTAACTTTTTTGTTTCACACAACAGAACTGCGAAATTAATATCGATGATATTTTATTATAAGTTCTGTACCTATCATCTAAATTGAACTGGCCAAAAGTAATATCGTAAACTTACCCTATAGCTAATAGGTACTTTAAAAACAAAAAAACTAACGTTTTTATTAATATTTTTTTCTCATCCTAAAATAATATTTCAACTAAAATAACAGTTCTAAAAAACCCAAAGAAGTACAGAGTGGGTCGCAAGTGTGCTCCAACACTTATCATCTTGACACCGAAGACTCGGCGACGACCCGACGACGACCCGGCTACGAAGTGTGAGAAGCAATTTTCCGTTACTTTACGTCGACTTATGACTGTGACCGTGCGTGAAATGAGGCATCAGAGAGGGCGCGAGGTATGAGTGGCTAGATTGCCTCTCCCTAATTTGGGGTAACTGAAGCCTTTAATGGGAACTGGGTTAAAATAAATAGGGTAAATCAATGTTTGCTATTGGTTCATTTAGACTTTTACGTCTTTGGTAAATTGGGTAGGTAAGTACCTACACTAAGTACGTAGACTGCGCAGAGCAGGTGACACTTTAAAGCTTTTGAACTGAATACCAACCGCGAATTGTTGGTCGTTGAAGTGTTTCTGAAAACAAACTCGTCTGAACAGGTCACAAAAGTTTTAAGTGATACTAGGAGGCTAGAACAAGGGTACTTACTAAGTAATTTATGTTATTGTTGTCTGATGATTTTTTTTACGTGCTCCAAACGTTAATTTTGCGAGCAATTTTGAGAATCAAAGACAATTATTATTTTATCTAAAATAAGCATAACATAACACCTTGTATTCCTCGAAGGATTCAGCAGAGGTGTTTTAGTACACCCTCGTTTCGCCAATTATGTTTAAGTCCCATGTAATAGGGGGCGAGTCGGGCACAAATTCAGATTTCGAACTGCTACTGAGAAATTCCTAATTGAAAACCCAATGATAAATGATAAATTATTTTCATTTCTGTAAATAAATCTGTTACAGACACTTTTACAAGTCAATGAAATGTTTTTTTTAAGACTAGATGGCGCCAGCATTTCCTATCTGACTAGCTCTGAGAAGAAAAGCTGAAACAAACTCAGCGGTCAAAGTCTCTTTTAAAGTCCAGATATTGTAGCATAGGTACATACTATGCGAGTGAAACGATGTAGGGCAACGTCTGGAATGGCCTTTTGAGGAAAGTGCCATAGCAGGTTCGAGTTGACCTGTCCTAACTGACGGCTCATCTGCATCAGTCATCGCGGAGCTCAAACCTTATTTTAGGGAGCAATAACACTTTGCCCGACCTGGTGATCGAATCCAAGACCCCATGCTCAACAGTCGCGCTTGTCACCACTAGACCAACAAGGCAGTCATAATATAGTTTAAAAATATTTACATTACGGTGCGTTTGCAGTACAATTGAGAAAACAAACAAAGTAATCCCGTTATAACTGAACACATACTCGTACATTCTCAGAAATAATGGCATCCACACAAGGGCTAAGAAATGTGCAAATAAATCCTTTGCATTCACAAACAATTACTCTAAAACTAGAGCAGAGCTTTCTAGAACTTTTCAGTGTCTTAACCTAAATAACGGCAGTGCAAACACGATTTGTCCTCCCGAGCAATTATTCGGAAAGTGTAGTACCGTTCGTTGTTAGTACATTTTATTGGAACAGAACAATTACTTTAATGGAACGTAAATCGAATCATTCGGTACTAAGTGAGTGTAATATGTATGTAACACATCTTGAGTGTATTGAGACACTCTTGGTGGTGCTTGTGTTTCTCGAGTCGGATGTGTATTTTTAGAAGAACATTTTTTTAAGCTGTGGTTTAGTTCAATAAATGCAAAAAATAAAAGGTACAAAGTCACTTAAGCTGGTGTTCACCAGCATTACTCTCTGGTTAATAAATAATAATAATAAATTTTATTTGCCATAAAAATAAATACAGATGGGAATCTAGGTGATTGATTATGACATAGGTAGGTACTTAACATTGTAAACATCTGGTTCTATGTTAAAATCTGTACTCAAGTATTATAACCCTGCCTCTTAAACTAGGTAAACCTGTATCTTAAGAGACAAAATATATATATATACAAGGCTAGTCGGAAAGGGGGTACTAAGCCGCAGGCCACTTAATGTATCACTGATGATTGTTTTAAATAAAGTGTTAAAATTTTAAAATTAAATTATTTTTTTTTCCATGAATAATTATTTTTATTTTAGTTTTTTCAAAAATTATTCATCCTTGCTTTAGTTACGAATTCAGAAAATGGAGTTTCTAATCCGTGACCCCAAATATGACGTAAAATGTAAACACGTCTGATCATAGCTGAGGATAGATAGAATTTAGCGTATTTTTTATGAAATCTTTGAACAGCTATTTCTGTTGAGTTATTGACTTTTGGGGAAAGTTGTAGAACAAAAGTTATCCATTATTATGGGTACTTTAACACCCTTTCGGCTTAGTACCCCCATTCCGACTAACCTTGTATATGTATATATGTACATTTTTTTTAGTAAACAACCGCTTACTAAAAAAAATATATTAGAAGTTAAGGTAAACAGTTGTTGCTCAGAGAATTATGTAAAGTTGGTGAATACCTCTTCTGTTCTGCCTAGCTTTTTCCCAACTATATTGGGTGCAGCTTCCAGTCTCCGCAACCCAATTACTGGGCAATGCCAATATTCTAAGGTAACGGCTGTCATAGGTATTCGTATAACACCCAGGACCGACGGTTTAACGTGCTCTCCGAGGCACGGAAGGGTTTCGATATGTTACGAATGGTCACCCATCCATGGACTGACCGCGGCAAGCGCAGCTTAACCTTTGCAAATCATATGATTCGCGCGGTTGTTGGCCACGAGCCCTTCAAATTTGGTGAATTCTTACTAACCTTATTATGGCTCAAAGTTATATTGTAACAATAATTGTAGGTATTGTGGATTCCCAAGGAGGGTTGATGTCAGGCAGGCGGCCGGTCATAAAACAATAAGCCAAAACCTTTAACAACATGGATTTATGAAATACATGTCGTGCCAACCCCACCTAGTGTGGGATAAGGGCAGGGAAAAGAAGAATTGCAGGTACTGTGGCAGGATGACGACAGATCTGGAATTGAATTAAATATACCTTATATGTATAACCAAGAGCACTTCACTTCTCCACTGCGTCATTCAGGTCGTCAAAAGCCCATAAAGGGACATACCTATAACAATTTACTTTCACTGTTGCATTCGACCCAATCTTTATGCGATAATAAACATGTTTCCGTCAGTATTACAATATCATCCCGTATGGTGTCACCCACAGAAATCCAAGTGTCACCCGTATCATGTCAAATGTATTTTTATATTGACGCGATAAATTCGTTCATTTTTAAAACACAAATGGAGCAACATGCCGAGGAACTTGACGCGGGACATCTACGTGAATGTCGCGGAACAATTTACTCGCACACATCTGCGTCCACACTCGAAGCCGCGGCTTGCAACGTGTCCCTCGTCACGTAGAAAAGCAGCACAATGTTGGCAGTGTGCAACGTTGCAGCGTCACGTAGACTCAATGGTGTGCGTCATGTTGGGGGACATCTTGTCCCCTAGTGAATTCAAGGTTTCACGGTAGCAGTTTGTTTGGCAGTTGACGTAATAAAGCAAATGAAAAGAATGCTCAAAGGGACAAAAATGGTTTATCAAAAGTCAAAAATGTTATTTTGTTTTCTGAAGGAAACTGTTCTACTTAATGTGGCTTTAGATTGGAACCATTGCTGGTAAATAAGGGTGAAAAATGTGGCTGTTCAACCTATCTGATATCTCAGGAGTTGTGCTAAATGAATCAGCTCTTTCCCTTTCAAAGAATTTTGTAACCCACTTTACAAATCCAATTCGTGTTTTAAAAGAAACTTATCGAACACTTTTTCATTTCACCCAAAAATATCAAGATGATTCAGTACTAAGCTCTCAAAATTGTGTAGGTCACAGGTCACTAACCTCAGCGACAGATTCTGCTTAATATTAATTTATCATTCATTAATTTTCCTTTTTCGCTATTTTTGGTTGTCAAAACTTGGTGTATTTGGGTAGCAAATACCGCCCACAGGATGGCCTTGTTTTCTCGTCTTCATGCCGCCTTTTGAAGTATTTATTGACATCATAAGGTTATAACAACTATAAATCTCTTTGAAGAGTGCCTCGTACCGTTTTTTTGGAACCATTAACGAACACGACATTACAACTTGAAACAGATCTTTTTCTTTTTTTGCGCGCGATTTAGGCCTTCATTTTTGACCTAGGCAAGTAAAAAGGAATATGTCAAACGGCACAAACATCTTTCATAAAAAGTTAAGTGAAAACATATATATGCAGTACTACGACATAAGTTGTGTGCCTCGGCAATCTTCGTGATTCCGAATTTGTACGAATTATGCGACCTACGTGTACCTACCTAGGTCAATGTGTCATTTGAGGTCAATGGGTAAAAACTACATGACGAATGAGGTGGTGGTGATCGATTCGTCAAAGTGACATGCGTGAGAGCAGTACGTAGTTTTGTATATACTTTCTGCAAAACCTTCACATCCTAAGAGAAAACGGAGAGCTACATACATTTATTTACACATTTTACATTCTAGCAACATCCTACAGAATTAACATAGAGACACTATTGTGCTATCACAATACCATAATGTATTCATTATTAATGAAATGTAGGGCGATTCTCTGTGGAAGCAGCTCCCTTTGAATCAGATGAAAAGGTGGAGAAATCGGGTTAGACGTGCGCCGGGCCACAATGACTTGAACATCGATAGTGGGTACTGGACATTCTTGTATTAAATGTGAAAATATTTTAAATATCTAAAACGAAGCCACACTACTCCATTGCATCGCTTGAGCGATGTCGCTACGTCATTTTACATATAATATAATATAATATATATTATAATACTTGCCACATTGTCCGCTGCGTCGTCGTGTGCGTTGCTTCAACGCACAAGGGGAAGCGGAGTGGGGCGATGCGGTGCGATCTCGGAGCGGCAACGCAGCGTAGGTAAACATATTGCTACGATCCAATGTTGATTAAAGCAGTGATAACCTAGTGGTGTGACCATCGGACTGCCAAGTCATAGGTCTCGAGTTTGAACCTAACGCACGCATCTCTGACTTTTCGGATTCATTTGCGTATTGTATAATTAGTACTTGCTTAAAAACGGTGATGGCAAATATCGTGAGGAAACCGGCACGCCTGAGATATATTTCTCGACGGCATGTGAAGCCAAGTCAAAGGCCCATGGGCGGCATAAACTCTGACACCAGGTTAGTCACTAACTACACGAAAAGAAGAAGAATGGTGATTGTCTTCACTTAGACGCTGCGACGAAGTAGAAAAACGGCGTTGCGTTACGACGACGCACTGCACGTGTGGCACTAGATGCGTCGAATTATTGCGATGCGACGACGCAACGCAACCTGAGCAGTGTAGCTTCGCTCTAAGACTAGGCGTATGAAGAATAAAAAGATCAGATTTTTAATTAGCCGCGCATGGGAAGATTCCTCCGCCGATTGCGATATCTCTTTGCCAGTTTTAGATCAGGCTTGTAGATGAAACCTGACGGGAGGTAATTTCTATACTTACTTGGGCTTAGGCTACCTACGCTCAGATAGGTAAGATTGCTATCAGTTCCCGCCTCAGGCAAAATGTGTCGCCTAACTATTTATTAAAAAAGAAAATTCTAGAATTATTGACGGAGCCGGTTGCACTGCGCGCTTGGCCCCTCGTTACTCGCTTGGCATGTAGCAGTTCAACCTCCGATTTAGAACCTTATCGATAATCAGTTACTGTATGTACACACATAAATACATACATAAACGAACACCTTTTTCCCATGGGGGTAGGCAGAAACTATAGAACGTCACATGCTACGATCCTTACATACTCCTTTCGCTTCGTCCACATTCGTACATCTTGTCATATACGCACGCCGGTTGAGAGTACTACGTACCTGTCCTCTATGAAGAACATCAACAATAACATCTCGTTTCCACTGTCATCCGCTTTATAAATTCATTTTGTTAATCGCTGTATTCGGAGGAAAACGAAACTGAATCGATCGCCAACTGATTAACGACAACGTTCCGAATCGCGGGCAGGTGCCGAGATATCCAGAGCGTTCGCTTTTCGTATGAATAGCATGGCATAGTTAGACCGCTTTAAGTGCTTACTAAGCCATCCATAGACGTCTATAGCCTTATAGAGTGAAAAGAGCTATAAACGGTGTAACACTATCCCCTTTATTCATGAAACTTGTCAGTTATTTTCTTGAACAGTTATGAATAAAGTACTGTGCATTTCTCATCTTAACCACTTTATGTGGGTCATAACTGACCTCCGCATTCGACTGTATGGGAAAATCAAAATTAATTTAGGTAATGAAAACTATAAGGAGCCTATGACTATGACTTTTCGAATTCATGTGTGGAATATAATGTGATTATCACTTGCGTTATCGGTGAAGGAAACCTGCACACCTGAGAGGGCTCCATAAAGTTCTCGATGGCGTGTGTAGTCCGCCAACCCGCACCAGGCCAGTGTGGTGGACAAAGGCCTAAAACTCTTCTCATTCTGAGAAGAGGCCCGTGCCCAGCAGTGGGACAGTAATGGGTTGATTATATTTTAATCAAAACTATAAGGTTATATAGGTGTCAAATAGATAGACAAATTGGAATATAGTTCGGAAAGTTCTGCTCCAAAGTTGTGTCTTCGCCTAAGGGGCTGAACAAGCGAGATTGTTGTATAATAACATTCAATCGATTGCTACTGTTATCGATAAATACATTCTATTGAAAGTGAGTGTTTAGTTTTATCTGGAACCATCTACATATTTCGGAGGATGTTATTCGATTATTGCGTCGATTAATATTCCTTACAATATATGTATTATGTTAATTATACGTCGTTTACGAATATGGTAATTATACAAATTAATTAACAAGACTGCTCTGTTAGTTTGGTCGCAAGCGCGACTGCTGAACATGGTCCTGGGTTCGAACCCCAGGTCGGGCAAAGTGTTATTGGGTTTTTCCATTAGGAATTTCTTAGTAGCAGCCTGGAGTCTGGATTTGTGCTCGGTTAATAGCAATAGGCTCGCCCCCTATTACATGGGACTTAAACGTAACTGGCGAAACCAGGGTGTACTAAAAACACCTCTGCCGAACCCTTCGGGGAATATAAGGCGTGGTGTTATGTTTGTGATATATGTGTTATGAACATCTAATACATATTCCGTGATGTACCACATAAAGTTTCATTGTGATTTTCAATAGCTGTAAAACAAACGTCAATAGCTTTCGGAATTATGTTTTAATTAAGATCTCACTAATTTTAGTTTATATTGATTGCCAATTTAAAATTTACTGAAACGTAATTATATAGGTATAAAATCTTATTATATTATGTTTATCATGCGGTCGTATGGCTGTCAGAATATAATAGTCGAGTATAATCTGATAATAAACACGTTTTATTGACAAATTTAATTAAGTAATTAGGTTTATTTTACGTTGATAGGCATAGGCGATATGCGTGTTTTGAATAACTGCCTACCTTGTTGGTTTAGTTGTCGCAAGCGCGACCGCTGAGCGTGGGGTCCTGGGTTCGATCCCCAGGTCGGGTAAAGTGTTGTTGGGTTTTTCCATAGGAACTTCTCAGTAGCAGCCCGGAGTTTGGATTTGTTCCCGGTTGATGGGAATAGGCTCACCGCCTATTTCATGGGACTTAAAAAACATAACGGCGAAATGAAGGTGTTACTATACCTACACCTCTGCCCAACCCTTCGGAGAATACAGGCGTGATGTTATGTTATGTTTTATGTAATTAGATTTATTTTACGTTGATAGGAATATTTTAGTATAAAATGAATTAATTATAATGTGTTTTGAATAACTGCCTATATTGCTGGTTTAGTTGTCGCAAGCGCGACCGCTGAGCATGGGGTCCTGGGTTCAATCCCCAGGTCGGGCAAAGTGTTATTAGGTTTTTCCATTAAGAACTTCTCAGTAGCCCGGAGTCTGGATTTGTGCCCGGTATTTGCCGCTTCAGGATGTGGGTCACAAATAATAACTGACCCATTTTCACCACAATCTCTTAGTACCTTAATAGACAAATAATAAAACAAATTACAACCTCTATTACTTTGATGTTCATGATGTTCACTTATTTTATTGTAGTTACGACGACCACGGACACTCTTCGTTTTGCTCTATGATGATTAATGAGACAATTTTGTGCCAACAATGGATTAGATGTCAGACAAATTTCTCACAACAATTTACTATGATTTGCGAAGATTATTTTCGTAATATATCACACGTACTTACGTATCGTAATCAATTATTAAAAGGGTGTTCTGTGAGAAATGTGTTCGGGTATTTTATTCGGCAGGAATACGGTGAAGCATTACGGTTTTTTTTTAACATACGATATTAAATTGACGAGGCTATGTATTTATTTGACTGATGGGATTTCATCTTAGATAAAGCCTAGGCTCGATCTGTTTTTTTTTTAAATGTATGTCTTACTAGCGACCCGCCCCATCTTCGCACGGGTGCAATATAGATACTAATATGGGGCATATAAACCTTCCTCTTGAATCACTCTATCTATTGCTGAAAACTGCATTCAAATCCGTTGCGTAGTTTAAAAGATCTAAGCGTACAGACAGCGGGAGCGACTTTGTTTTATACTATGTAAACATACTCGTATACATATACTAAAAAATTATACACTTAAAACTTATACTAGCTAAAGCTTTTAGTTTCCAGATGTTCCAATTTTTTTTAACTTTTTTAACCTATCGTTTATATGTTCTTTTTTTTGTAGATTTTATATAAATTATTTATTTATTTATATACTCTTTATTGTACATAATAAGTACACCGGTAACAAACAAAAGGAACATAAAGATTTACACAATATGTACAATGGGCGGTCTTATCGCACAAGGCGATCTCTTCCAGACAACCTTAGGATGGACTGGAAGAACGCTAAATAAAAGCTTTTATGATGTTTTTCATTAATTTTATTAAGATACAAGACTCAAATTGTAAATACTTTTATTTAAGTATACACAAAAGATAATGAAGATTAGGTAGGTACCTAAACTGCGTCCAAATAAATATAAAATATTTTGAGACCTATACTACATGTGTGTGTATGTGTATTTCCACCAATAAATAGATACGTTCCAAAAGTGCCAATTTCGTGGAACGCAACCTAATTTCCCAAACCTAGTTAAATCTAGCCGAAATCAGATTACGTAGGGACGGCCCGTGGACATGACATATGAGTACAGGACGAGACAGCCACTGGGTAAGTGTTTAGTGGTTTCTGATAGAAATAGTTACTTATGTATGTATATAATTACTAGCTTTACCTGCGGCTTTGTCTATGGAAATATAAGGTTACTGCACATCACCCAAACTCAATAGCGTGATAATTTGTACCCTATAACCTGACGCACTCTTTATCAGATGTGGCTGCCAAATTTCAACTGGATCTGTCCAGTATCACTGGCGTGAAGCTAAAACGTACAAATAGACAAAAAATCCTAAAACCACATATTTGGCGTTAGTATCGTTCCTAAGAAAATGTTTAGTATATAGCTTAAACTTAAAATACAGTTGAAAATAAATATGATTTTATTTAAACAAATAGGTACCATTTTTATCATAGTTTTAGATGAAAAGATTAAAAAAGGTTCGTGGTTCGTGCCAGAATATAACATGTAATCAAAATCAATTTTTTTTTTCCTATTATGTTCATGTAAAGTTCCCGATGGTGTGTGTAATCTGCCAACCCGCACCAGGCCAGTGAGGTGGACTAAAGGCCTAAACCCTTCTCATTCTGAGAAGAGGCCTGAGTCCAGCAGTGGGACAGTAATAGGCTGGTTATGTTTTATGTTTCTTACGGTCAACCTTAGCCTAACCTGTAACTGGGTTGCGGAGGTCTGATGGCAGTCGCTCCGTGTAAAATACTGGTATTCAGCCGCATGTGGTTAGACCGGAAGCTGACCCGAACATAATTCTTTTTTATTAAAAAAAAAATGTTGCACACACTAGGATTTCTCCTGTATCGTGGGTGTGTTTACAAACACACATCTCACATGCACAAACGCCCAGACCCGGAACAACTATCTGTAGGCCATACAAACGTATGTTCCGTGTGGGACCCACGACCCGTAGCTCAGAAGCTAATCGCTCAGCCACTGCACTGAACGTTCACGGCGGTATCCTTACAATGTAAACAGAATAAAGTCTCGCTTTTCTTTGGAAGCCGGGCTTGTAACAAGCCTACATTTTACTGATATAGAATAGTTAGCGACAAGTGGCAAGGCACCGGAGATTGCACCGTCGCCGCGCGTTCGTTAGCAGATAACTGCAGTAGGACGTAGTTTAGAGTTAGACAACTATGTACGAGATGTTTCTGTCTAGATGGATTCAGGAAATAATTGTGTGCGACTTCCTTATTAAAGTCTTGACTGCAAGTCTTGATGAATAGGTACAGTATTGAATGATCTCTCTGATTTTAGAAGTCTAATGGCAAAACAATCAAACGGTACGAACTTTTGTAAACTATCACTACCCCTTAATGTGACAGTGACAGCACGAGACTTAACGGCATCTTGAAATTGAGTAGCGTTTGAGTATTTGGCTATAATTATCTTTGAGCTAGCCTCCGTATATATAGTCTTTGATTTGATTTAAGGAGTTTTTTTGTAAAAACCATGACATCAACCAACTCGATAATGAAATAAATTGACATTACTAGTGTCTGTCGTCTGTCATCATGATTTTTAATATACTGTCAAAAAATACTTGTATATTTTTTTCTATAATGTTGGCAATACGTAGTTGGTAAAATAGTTTATTTTTTGCACGGTGCAGGCAAAAAGGTTGTACACCTTAAGGTGTATAACCTTTTCATTACCATAATGAACATGGAAATACCTACACAGTGAATTTTCCAGGAAAGACAATTTTGTCCTAAAAATCCCGAACGAAGTCTGCTGGTTGCTACTGTCTTCATAATTTAGTAGAAGCTTTATTCAACTCCACCTGCCCGATCATTCGAAATAAAATATTGCAAGACAATTGAAACCTACTTCTCGTTATCCGATTCAGCTGATTTTTTTATTGAATGATAGAATGAGTAATAAAATAAGATATGATTCAGCGAGATTGGATGAATGAATTTGAATAGATTAACAGTACATATTATACAAGTACTTAGGTTTGCTTGCGTACTGAAATTGTTTTTTTTTATAACCATCACGATTGTGGTCCACGAAGAGATGTACATAGTGTATTTTCTATCCTACACTAACCTTTGGCCAGAGCTGATGTGATAGATGAAGGCAAATCTATCGCCATATACAACATGTAATAGAAGTCCGAAATAATATTTTAAGGGCTCTTTGTATTCATTATTATGAACAACTTTTCTTCTTCTTCTTCTTCTTCCTGCCCTTATCCCACACTAGGTGGGGTCGGCACAACATGTATTTCATAAATCCATGTTGTTAGAGGTTTTGGCTTATTGTTTTATGACCGGCCACCTGCCTGACACCAGCCCTCCTTGGGAACAACTTTTACTAGGGACCAAACCCGAAAACGCGAAAAAAAAAAGCTATTTTGTTGAGTTATGCGAACATGAAGCAGCAGTTTTTTTTGTCTCGATTTCAGGGTTGGTTTCTAGTAAAAGATGTTCATAATAATGAGTACAATGAGCCCTTAAAGGACTATTTCGGAGTTCTGTTACATGTTGTATAAAAGGTTATTTTTATCCCTGAATAGCACACACGTTACCAAGGAACTTAACGTAACATACATAATATAAATATTCATATATTCTGATGGAATATTTTTGGTGTCTCGGCGTTTGTGTGTAGGTGCTAAAAATAGTGTTGTGTTTTTTTAAAGAAATCCTTCCCTGGTTGTCAAATAAAAACCCCATAAAATAACATCATACCTGTATTCCCCAAAGGGTTGGGCAGATATGTATAGTAACACTCTCATTTCGCCGTTATGTTTAAGTCCCATGTAATAGGGGGCGAGCCTATTGCCATCAACCGGGCTCAAATCCAAACCCCGGGTCGCCACTGAGGAATTTCACACGGAAAAACCCAATAACACTTTGCCTGACCTGGGAATCAAGCCCAGGACCACACGATCAGCAGTCGCGCTTGCCACCACTGGACCAAGGAAACAGTAAAAACCCCAGTTTAGATAACATCCATTTTTAATTAAAAAATCGCATGAAATCGTTGCTACGCAAATCAAATTAAAAAAAAATATTTCACATATACCAATACAGGTGCTTATGAAAAGTCGAATTTAGATGCACGGTTCCAATTAGTCGTTTCCTATGCAGAAGAGCCGGTAAGAAACTCCATGGTTACTCTTTTAAAAATAATATGCAGTACAACAACACTCCTTTCTCAATCAATTAAGTGTAATATCTGCGTTAAACCACTTCTGATTCCTATAACCGCTGCAGGGTATCTGTACAGGCATAAACTCACCTTAACTAACGTCAACTGGTTTTCTAACTGGCCGTCAGATGATAAATAGTTATCTTTAGCCGTCAGGATCGCGGAACTACGGTACGACGCTTATGATTCTAGATAGGTATCAATTATTACACGCTGATTTTCAAACGTGATGTATCGCTTCCTTGTTCGTGCTTTTGAACTTGGCTTCTAAACTGCAAGAGTTAGGCCGTTTTTAGAGTTTCGTACCCACAGGGTAAAACGGGACCCTATTACTAAGACTCCGATGTCCGTCCGCCCGTCTGTCACCAGGCTGTATCTAATGAACCGTGATAGTTAGACAGTTGAAATTTTCACAGATGATGTATTTCTGTTGCCGCTATAACAAAAAATACTAAAAAATAGAATAAAATAAATATTTAAGGGGGATCCCATACAACAAACGTGATTTTTTTGCCGTTTTTATAGATAATTGTACGGAACCTTTCGTGCGCGAGTCCGACTCGCACTTGGCCGGTTTTTTCACGACACGACAAAATGTAACAACTTACCGCCTTACTTATATGTTCTGTCTAGCCTTTACCGAACTATACTGGGGTCAGGTTCCAGTCTAACCAGATGCGGCTGAATACTAGTATTTTACACGGAACGACTGCCATCAGACCTCCGCAACCCAGTTACAGGGCAATGCCGATATCCTAAGGTTAGACCGGTTGTCAGACTTTTGGACTTCTGACTTCCCGTAACGACTGTCATAGGTATTCGTATGACACCCGGGACCGACTGTTTAACATGCTCTTGGAGGCACAAAGGAACATCATATTAGAAGATATTTTTCTTGTCATCTTTTAGTTTTATTCTAGAGAGTTCTTATAAAGAGTTTTAATAGCATGTTAGACGAAAAGCAGCACAGAATCTAGGTAAGAATTTTCCTTGCATAATGGGGAATATATTTGGGGAATTTAAGGCGTCAGCATCGTTGGTACTAAAGCAATTTCATTGGTTAACATGATTGTGTTTGACAGATAGTCCGCCAACTCGCACCAGGTCAGCGCTGTGGACTAAGGCGTAAACCCCTCTCATTTTGAGAAGAGGCCTTTGCCCAGTAGTGGGAAAGTACTGGCCTGATTATGTTTATGCTATGATTCGTTGTGACGAGTACTTACTGTGCTTCTGCCATCCACTCTTGTTTCGCGTAGGACATCCGATTGATAAACAATATCTGTAAAATAAATTCGCGTCAAGAAATAAGAATAATTTCGAAAAATCATTCTAGGTTATCTTCTAAGCCGTCGTCCCTTTAAGCGGAGACTAACAAGTCTAGGAAAGCCGTACTTAGGTACTTATTTACAAGAACATGGAAACCATTCCCACATCCATGTTACATTGGCTGGGAGTTCCGTATCCAATAAACCTTGGCTATAATTAACATTGATTATATCTCAGAGCCGGCTATATCCCAGAGGGCTAATCGACACGCCGATAGCCTCTAATACGCGGATAAACCTATATGAGTATGGAAGGTAATATTGCTTAGGAATTATATACGTGGATACTATAACGACTTTGAACTGTAACTGTGTTTTATGAATGAAAACATGGTACCTTTATTCTCTGTGAAATTTAAGAAAAACATGCGAAACACGTAATCGAGTTAGCCTAAGCGTATATCGACGCTCGGCAGTGAAAACCTGGCTGGGGACCTTAAAGTAATTTTACGGGTAGTCAGAAGCCCGAAAGTTTGACAGCCGGTTTAACCTTAGGATATCGGCATTACCGAGTAACTGGGTTGCGGAGGTCTGATGGAAGTCGGTCCGTATAAAATATTGGTATTCAGCCGCATCTGGTTAGACTGGAAGCTGACCACAATATAGTTGAGAGAAACAGTAGAGAACAGCTGGACAACGCCTTTACGCAACGCAACAACTGACTTAGGACGAATAATGATTATGATTATTATTATTACCACATAATCATTCTCTCTCTATCACTCAAAGGTTTGCTGGTAGAAATCTCAATTGTAGTTTTATTCCTGTAATTTTCTTGTGTACAATAAAGAATAAGAATAATAATGATTATGATGTTAAATACGTAAATATGGAACCAATACTAAAAATATTGTATACCTTATAGGTATGTTACAGCGATCCTTTATAATAACCATAAGAACTGACATTTTACCTGTGGCAAACAATAAATGAATTTTGAATTTGAATTTGATGTCGTTTTTTGTGTAGGCGTTGCCCAACTGTATGGATTGTAAAGCTGTGGCTGAACTAAGTTGCCCGTTCGACCCCGTATACTCTTAGACTTCTTTACATAGTATAAAACAAAGTCGCTCCCGCTGTCTGTAAGCTTAGATCTTTTAAACTACGCAACGGATTTGAATGCAGTTTTCAGCAATAGATAGAGTGATTCAAGAGGAAGGTTTATATGCCCCTCATTAGTATCTACATTGCACCCGTGCGAAGCTGAGGCGGGTCGCTAGTACAATTATAAATGTTTGCCGTTAATGGTGGCACTGCTTGCAAAGGCCATTGACATAATATCGCCACAGGAAATTTCAATTGAAGTAACAACTTTCTTGTCCCTTACGTTAATGGAAATTTCCTGTTTTGATATGTCAAATTCAGTACCTATACTTAAAATTAATACCCTATTATTCCGATTGCACATTTGGATAGTAATGCAGCCGTGTTATTTGCGTGTTACGTTTTGGTGAATAAGGCCTCGTTTATTAATTTTTCTTACTTATAACTATAGCGTAAAGACCATTTAAAAAAATTGTGATGAATAATTAACTCTAGAGATAATTAATTTAGAAGTTCTAAAATATTCAAAATCCAAGACCTAATTCATTTGTATTCATTGGTAAAGGAGATGTTTCATTTTCGGCCATAAGATGTACATTTATCGAAAAAGGGGAAAAAAATCCAAGAATTGAGGAAAAATATTCTTTCTTGAATTTAAACCTGTTTTTTTTTTTTTTTTTTTTTTTCCTAATCGACTATTGTAGATGGTCTTGCGGACCTTTTCTACGTAACCTGGCTATTATTGGCGAGACCAGAAGGGTCTCCGAACCAATACCTACTAATCTAACTACCTAGCTAACTACGCAAAGCTAACTACTGTAACATCATGACTATGACTATAGCAGCGACACCTCTGAGAGCGTCCCCAAGGGGGGACTCGAACTCTTAGGGTGCCGAATGCAAGAGGACTGGGAGGGATACGACAGCTTGATGAGGGCTGTATTCTCGCGTCATGGTGACTGCGCGGAGTCAGAAGGGACGACCGGCTCCGCGGCTGCGGCGGGTGAGCACGGTGGATCGGGGGCGGCGGCGGTGGGACGTCGCGAGGGGCCTCGTCGGCGAGGGCGATACGCCGGTCGGCGGCGGCGGTGTATGTGTATAGTGCTAGTCGATTTATTCGCCTCCTGGAGGAGGGTGATCTCATCATCGGGCTCTAGTAGCGCATGCCGGGGACGGCGGACTATGCTAATCTGGGAGGGTTTATAATCGGACGCGGCGGTCACGAGGGGGTTCCGATGCCTCGGGGCATGGTCGAAGTAACGCTTAGACGTGCGTTTGAGATATTGCCTTACCGTTGGCATTTTTAAATCTAAATGAAGCTGAACGTTGCGCATATACCACGGAGCGCCCGTGGCTCTGCGCAATACGCGGTTTTGCAAGATCTGGAATGCTTTAAAGCGACATGGCCTAACGTGTGCGAACACGACGCTGGCGTAGGTTAATATGGGGCGAATGCACGTCAGGTAAAGTCTCAACTTATTTCTAAGCGAGAGCTTACTGCGCGCCCTAATCATAGGGTGTAACCGGCCCACAACAAAAGAGGCGCGAGCGTGCACCTTTTTGATGTGTTGCCGGAACGAGAGGTGGTGGTCTAGGATAACCCCCAGGTACTTGACGCTCAGTTCCCAAGGGATCTCTTTTCCAAACATGACTACTGGGGGACAACGCGAGTGGTTATCGCCGTGCCTCTCGAAAAGAACTGCTGCGCTCTTTTCGGGATTCACCTCGATACGCCACTTCCGAAACCAAGCGCCGAGGCGGTTGGCTGCGGTCTGTAAGATGCGAGAGATCGATTTTAAGTCACTACCCGTGTAGTAAATAGCCGTGTCGTCGGCGAAAAGTGCCAACTGGGCCTTGCCATGAGTGGGAATGTCGCTGGTGTACAGCGTGAACAGAAGGGGGGCTAGCACGGAGCCCTGAGGGACTCCGGCTCGGATCGGATGTGGAGACGAAAGCGTGCCGTCTATTCGGTAGCGAAAGGTGCGATCCGACAGAAAGTCTCGAATGATGAGCACGAGACGGTCTGGCACGTTGAATTGGTACAGTTTATATAATAAACCGTTGTGCCAGACCTTGTCGAAGGCTTTCGCTACGTCGAAGAACAGCATGCCTGTCTTGTATGAAAACATGAAGCCGGAGCTTATGTGTTCGACAATACGGTGAAGTTGCCTAGTGCAGCAGTGGGTGGGACGAAAACCAAACTGCTGGTCGGGAATGAGGTTATGGGAATATGCGAATCCCTTTAAACGCGAATAAATGATACGCTCATAAATCTTCCCAAACGAATTGAGAAGGCTTATGGGGCGATAACTGGACGGCTCACACTTGGGTTTGCCGGGTTTGGGGATGCCTATAACTGTGGCTTGTTTCCAAGCTTGCGGAAAGAGGTTATTGCTAAGAGCGCCATTGAAGATGGCGGTCATTAGCACTATGAGCTGGGCGGAAAAGAGTTTAATCACCTTGTTCGTGATTCCATCGAGACCGGGGGCTTTCCTGGGCTTAAGATTCTTGATTATCGCCTGCACCTCATCCGCGGTGACAGGGGGCAGGGGATCATCAGGATCTTCTACGGGGGGGAGAGCGGCTTTACGTTCGACTTCGGTATCCACCTGGGACAGATGGACCGGGTCTACTGGTAATGCGCTGGGCGTACACTGGGCTTCTAGACTGTCGGCTAGGCATTCGGACTTTTCGTCGTCTTCAAAGGCCGGCCTTTGATTCGGACGATTGAGAGGGGGAGTAGAGGCTACACATTCATTTTTGAGGGCGCGTTGCAAACGCCAGAAAGCGAGATGGGATGGCTCTAATTCGCCTAACATCTTGTCCCAGCGGGACTCCCTAACCTCCTGTATGCGTTTCTTTACAGCACGCTGCATAGAACGCATATGGAGGCGGTTGCCTTCGCAGGGAAAAGTGTCATACGCGCGTACGGACGCATTCTTCTCCGTCAACAGTTCACGCACATCGTCAGGCAGTTTCCAGCGGTGATCTTCCACCGCTGGAATCTGTCGTGAACACTCGTTCACCGCGGACTGTACGTGACCCGTGAGGGAGTCGATAGCGCCCAACGTGTCGGCGATTGTCACTATGTTGTCGGGGATTGAATCTAAATGTGCGGACGACGGAGACTTGAGACGCTCCTCTAGCTTCCGCCAGTCCGTGATAGTTTTAGTAGGCGCGGGTAGACCGGGATCCGGGGGACCGCCCCGGGGACCCAGGTCTAGGACAACGGGTCGGTGGTCAGAGTCTAACTCTTCATGCGTTTCTATCGAGCGTATGGCGAGGCCTACGTTCTTTAGGAGCGCAATGTCGAGTATGTCGGGTCTGTCATCAACGTTGGCGGGATAGTGAGTGGGGGACATGGGGGCTATCACATCGAAGTCGAGCAGAGGGCTCAGTGCTTCGAGTGTCCGGCCGGCCGGGTTATTGGAGTGACAGCTCCAAGTGATGTGTTTGGCGTTGAGGTCGCCCGCTATGATAACGGAGCCTCCGCCGAGATCGAATAGAGCTCTAAGGTCGCTCTCGAGAGGAAGTCTCAGACTAGACGGGGGGTTGTAGACCGACACGATAGTGATCGGCTGATGTCCTGTCATGCCTAACCGACAGATAGAGGTTTCCAGATACTGGAGATCGGGAGGGGGGTCTAACGGGGTGCAGTACAGGGAACGTTTGTAGTATATGAGGGTACCGCCGCCGCCACAACGGGTCCTGTCGTTGCGAACTAACTTGTAGTTGGCAATTCCAGGATTCCTATTGTGGGGCTTCAGAAACGTTTCCTGTACTAGAAATATGTCAATTTGATGATCACGCAGAAAGATTGCGATCTCATCTCGTTGACCGGCTACGCTATTCGCGTTGAAGAAACCTAACCTAAGGGATCGCGGTTTGATTCTAGTGTTGGTCTCAGTATCCATTAGAGGGTAGCGAGATAAGTTGGTTAAGGATGTCCTCAAAATCGCGGAGGACATTGATACGCGCGATTGGATTGCCTTGAGTGGCGTTCCAAGCGGAAATCATATTTTGTGCCCAATCCATATTGCAGGAGGACAAAGATTTGAGCAGGCTGGGAAGAGTGTCTTGGAAAAACACTTTCGTGGCCATGAGTGAGGGGATGGGGGCCGCGGGTGCTGAGGGCCTGGGTGGTGTTACGGGGGCCGGTGCATGGTGGACCGGTGGTGCAATTTGTGCCTGTCGCTGTGAGGCAGCCGGCATTGTGGTTGGGGCGACAATAGGTTGTTGCGGGGGAATAGCTGCCGCCACCACCGGCGGGGCGGTGGGAACCGCGCTCGGAGGTGGTGGTGGGCGCCTTTGCTGTAGGGCTGGGAACGACTGCTGGTGTTGCAGCATGTTCCAGGGGGAAGGCCTCTGTGGACTGAGGCGGTCGGGGATATGGGAGGACAAGAGGGGGGCTATGGAGTAGCTCTCCCTCTGTTGGCGAACGGCCGAGCGCTGAGCCAGCTTAGGGCTGCGCTGTTTTGGCGCTTTGGGGCACCCGCGATAATTCGCTGGGTGACCCTCCACGCCGCACAGTACGCAGCTTGGGGGCTCTGTACACAGAGCCCTGTCCTTTGGCCTGCTGCAGTCGCTCGTGCCGTGAGCGCCCAGGCACTTAACGCACCTGGGCGTCGCGTAGCAGTTACGCTGCGAATGGCCATATAATTGGCAACGATGGCATTGCCCTGGAGGGCCGCCTTTGTTGGGGCGCTCTACTACGATACCGGTAGCGTAGCAGAGGGTTCGGATATTGAAAATGGCCTTTGATTCGGCCAATGGTTCGCAGACGGCGAGAACCATCTCATAGGGGGCGCCACCTCTGCCGCGGTGCATGCGGTGGACTTCTAAGACGGGAACGTTCTGGGACTGAAGGTCCTCAAGAACATCTTGGGGGGTAACTCCCAGGGGGATGCCACGAATGACTACCCTTAGGAGACGCTCGTCGGGGAGGGCGTAGGTGTGGAAGGACACCTTCATATCTCTGAGCAATCGCGTCATATTGCGAAAGTCTGTAGAATTTTGCACCATGACTTTGATGCCTTGAGGGGTAGAGCGCGCGCTCAGGAAGTGGATCTTCTGTGCTGTGCACAGACGACCCACGTCCATCCACTTAGCCTTGTCCTGAATGAACACAGGCGGTGGAGCGGGCTCTTTCCTCGGAACTGAGGGTTTAGTGGGTTTCGCGGGGTTCGCGGAGGTCGCGGGAGTCGCGGGGATCGCGGGGATCGCGGGGGTCGCGGGGGTCGCGGGGGTCGCGGGGGACGCTGTGACCGTTTTAAGGGCCTTAGCGGGGAGATCGGTCGGGGCAGACTGCGTCTTACGCGCGCGCTTCTTCCCCTTGCCGGCTACTAGCGTGTAGCCTTCAGAGGAGGATGACGAGTCATTATTTGAGTTCGACTCGGAGTCGGACTCAGAAGAGGGGCCGCAAACGTCCATGACGGACGGGGCTTCTACCGCGGAAGGCGGTTGCACTGACGGGGCAGGGACAACTACCGCAGAGGGCGGTCGAACGGACGGGGCCGGGGCAACTACCGCTGAGGGCGGTTTACCGGACGAGTTTGATGATACGGAGTTGACTCCGTCATCGATACGAATGCTCGAATATTGAGCATCGCGCCTAAGCTCAGGTGACTGAGGGCAGTCCGCGGAGTTCCTGAAGGGAACCCCGAAGATTTTCAGGCTGTACGCCGCTGCGAACGCCTTATCGTGGTGAAGAAGCTCCTTGACGGCCGCTAGTATACTAGCGTCCGTCATGATGGAGTAGGGGGCAGTTTAATGGGGGGGAGACCTATCTCCTATCCAGTCCCGAGGAGACACGTACGTGTCGCCCCGGGCGAACAACTCCCACGAAAAAGCCCACCCGTAAGGTTTTCCTAGTGTTATACTACCGAGAAGAAAACCATAAACAAACTCGGTAGCTACACTCTGTGTTGTTCGATATCGCCTGAAGGGCCTAAGAACCTAGCTCTCCGGGTGGGATTACCCGGAGATGAGTAACCCTCCCTGTCGGGTGTAGACAGGGAGGTTGTGTACCTGCGGTGTTCCCTAAGCTTGAAATCCCGATCGCCGATCTTATTGTGCAATCGGGTTCCTAAGTCCCTTAGTAAAATTAATTACCTCGGGAATGCTGGGAAGAGAACGGGTTATGAGTTGGGTCCGACTAGGAGATCCCCCAAGGCCGGTCAACCCCAAACCCCTACCGGCTTAAGAATGGTGTGCCGGGTCCCCACCACCTCGGTTTCGTTGGCACCGTTTGGTTTCCACCGAGGACCACTATATAAGAGTGGTTTTCCCTGAAGGGGGACTACTTCGTTTTGACGGTTTACTCTCGGAGGAGACAGTGATGTTCGCCACTTGTCTTGAAAAAGACGAGCTTTGAATCGAGCGGTCGTGTGGCTAGCACAACTCGTAACAGCGTTACGAGTGTACTGAGCCGCGTCGACCGGAAACGGAGTGTGCGCAGCTGCGTGGCGGGGCGCGCAGTGACGTCAGAGGTGCGCGGCGGGGCGCGCAGCGATCGGGCGTGGAGTCGAGAGCACGTGTGCTCTGGCCGGCGTCCGAGAGCGGAATGTCGTATGAGAATTTAAACCTGATTTGATGTGCACAAAATATAATAAGTTTTCAATTATTGCCATATTCCATTCAACATGGCGTCCTATAGTTTGCATAGCCTGCTTTCGTTCTGAAATCATGTCAAATCAAAACATAATTCACGTAGACGTTAAATATAAAAGGTATGTGTTCTTGTACAATTAATAATAATTATTATTCTCTTAGCCATCTTTTTCGACTAATTCTAAGCTAGTGTGACGATTTCATCGTTAGAAAAATATTTATTCTTCTTTTTTGACGTGTACTTCTGAACGAATAATTCAAAATGTCAGGTCGCAGTCAGTCAGTAATTAACAAATATCAATTTCTAGGTTAGGTAAACGTCATCTTTACAACCTCTCACAGCTGTCATAACTCTCACGACAAACGTCAAACATTTTTAACTTTTATTTTGTGCATAAAAAACATTTGATATTTTGAAAAAAATGTTACTGTAAGCTATACAGGGTTTAGTTTCCCAGCTTTTCTAAAAGGTACAGCTTATGGCCGGAGTCCCATACAAAAATGAAACATCTCCTTTCAAAATATTTTTCGACTTTTGTTGTTGACTGTAGTAGGGGAGACCGGGGCTGATTCTAACGGAGGTAAGAATTAACTTGAATATTCCCGCTAAACGGAAAGCGTTACAATCATGATACTCCGTTTCCGAGCACTATTTACGACGCCAAACGTATCCCGACTCGTCAGTCCACAGCCAATCGCCTCATGTGGGAGTTGTGCACAGCGAGCCTGGATTGACAGGTAAACGAACTTTTCGTGGTTTGCAATAATTTGACTCAAGACGTTGTTATTTACTCAACCGAATATAGTATTGCCCAGAAAGAAGCTTAATTTTATTGATAATATAACTGTGCAATGCGTTTTTTATTATTCTTATTGATTGATTTTATGTGATTAATTTTGTAAAAAAACTGTCCTTGAGGCTAAAAGTAACAAATTGAACGGGGTAAATATTAACATGTTAATATATACCCCGATTGTGGGGCAAGGATTAACAGATGATTAACGAGCGTAATAAGTACCTAAAATCGTGTCTTTTTTATAAAATGAGGAAACTTCCCAGAAATTGTAAATGTCATGCCTGATATTGACATAAGTGTATCGGAGGTTATTGAGCAAATGTCCCAAGAACCACGCCCAGAAGAAGCAGGACCGCCAAAACCAAAGTCTAAAAGAAATTGCAACCCAGAATCTGTAAGAACGCATCCAAAAGCTCCACCACGTGTTGAATCCAAATGAAAACGTCTAAGAAAGTCCACTATTCTTACTGATACACCTGAGAAATTGGCTTTAGAGAAGCAAACTAGATTTAAGTTATCCAAAAAGAAGAAAAGTAGTCCGGAAGAAATGAAGAGTAAGGATAAATGCAAAGGAAAAGGGGAAATAAACGGGAAAAATACTGGAAGAGTAGAAGCAGAAAAGGTGAAGAAGAAAATTCTACAAGAGGATAGTGATACAGAAGAAGACTGTTTCTGCTTAGTTTGTAGCGAACTCTATAAAGGAGAGACAACTGGATTTGATTGGATACAGTACAAGAGATGGGGTCACATCACTTGTATCAGAGGTGACACCAGAAGTTACGTGTGCCTAAATTGTTTCTCCGACGATGATTAGGAGGCATAGGTGATAGGAATCATCGACAGATATTGCCAACTCGTTATGCACAAATTGTTGTATTATTTTTATTTTTACACAAATTAGTTTTACTTTGACTGATTGAGGCAACTTCCTAAAGACATAAGTAACTTAAGACTAATAATATGAGACGAATACGTTATATTTGTTAAAATGTCAGTTACTTGACGAGACAAAGGTTGTTTTATTAGTTGTTTAATTATTGTTAATTAGCACTTAAGGCTGCTCCAGGATTTTGCGTCTTCATACAAACTAAAAATCACTCTAAATTAGTTACATTAGTGTTTATTGAAAACGTTCGTAATTTAATATCTTAATAAATGTATCTTGCTCATGCATGTAAAGTTTCATTACTATCCGCCTTTTCGTTTTTAGGAAATTTAATGTCAAAGTTTGTATGGAGACGTAATATGTTGGAGCAGCCTTAACGGAATAGATAGTGCACGTTACATTTTGAATCTGTGAATGAAAATAGGTTAATTTGATAGAACCTAAGTTGATTAAAGATATCTACGAATAAAAACGGTGTTTTCTTGGAATTATTTAATTGAAAAAGTCCCATGTTACATCTAGCCCCTTCCGTTAATACTTACCTCAGCTCTGTTAAAACTTACCCCCGATACGGGGTAAGTATTAACAACTGACTTTTTCTTTAAAAATGCATTTTATTCTGAAAGTATCTGTCTTATTGACGTTTTTTGTAACTATAATAATAGCTGAATAACTAACGTATGCTTTTAATCGAAAGCAATGTCGAAAAGTCTATTGTGTTAGGAAATATAAACCAAAATACAAAATTTGTTAGAACTGGCCCCGGTCTCCCCTATTGCAAAAGCCTTACTTTAAAAAATACAAAGTAAATAAACAATCAATATCATGCTGTTGTTGATTTAAAATAAAACCGATTTATTTACCACAAGCATTAAATAAATAGACAGTAAAAACAAAAAGATAGTATTTTATTTTTTGCAAACTTTATCATCGTCGGTGTAAAAACCGCCGTACAACAAGCGTATTCAAATAGTATTTTAAAGCTATCAAAGTTTTTTGAATACAAAGTGCCTTTTTAAGAGAAAAACCGAGGGAAGGGTTAATACGACGCTTGGAGCAAGATCGATGGAAGATTATATGTGCTGTTACAATACATATAATGTTGCAGTGACATGGTTATAGCCGGTTTATGATCATATATCATACTTTAGGTAATTACGAATATGGGAATATTCCGAAAATTACGAATTTCTACTAAACCAGGCAATATTTTTTGCTCTGGCAACGTAATAATGCTAGAATGTGTAATGTAATGTAATGTTGCCAGATTTAATTTGCCGGACTATACATATTTTTCACTGTCGGTACAATACGACACAACTAAGAAGTCACATCGGCAAACTTCGAAAAACCGATCGCTTCCGAACTGAGTGCGACTTCAACACCAGAATTTTGTATTAGTACTGCATTAAAAAAAGATCTTTACGCTGACGCAATAAGTGTGAGTGGTGCGAAAATAAGCGACTGCCATTGGTTCTTTAATCAAGTTTGCTGATGCGACTTCTTAATTGTGTCGTACTATACCTATCCATATAAACTCATTCGTTCTTATGTCACCATCAGCTCCTCTAGAATCTATACAATGGTTTGTAACAATTCTAAATCGAACCATCGACACTTGCAAACATCAATCGTCCTCGAAAAATTGAATCGAAAAGGAAAATGGAACCTTTCTATATCGGAAAACATATTGCATTGAACATTGGAATCAATAACTGTATACCGTATGTGCTAACAAGAACGTAGTACCTACAGCTCGACATAAAAGTCTATTATAAACGGAACCTATTTTTCTTATACAGAGGGTTACTCGGAAAGGGGGTACTAAGCCGCAGCCCACTTAATTTATCACTAATGATTGTTTTACAGAAAGAGTTGAAATTTCAAAATTCGATAAAAAAAAACCATGCAAAATAATTTTTATTTTAGTTTTATCAAAAATTCTTCATCCCTGCTTTAGTTACGAATTCAGTAAATGAAGCTTCTAATCCGTGACCCCAAATATGACTTAAAATGTAAACACAGCTGATTATAGCTGAGGATAGATAGAATTTGGCGTATTTCTTATGAAATTTTTGAACACCTATTTCTCTTAAACTAATGACGTTTGGGGAAAGTTGTAGAGCAAAAGTTGTCCATTATTATGGGTACTTTAACACCCTTACGGCTTAGTACCCCCTTTCCGATTAACCTTGTATTTATCAGTGCTGTGTCAACCAGAGTTTTATCAAGTGATAAATGTGTATTAAGACGCTCAATTTTTAAAGATGAATAAGACTGGAAAGTTCTACCAAGGTTCTACAAAGTTATTTTTATAATGTATATCTAGTGGCGCCCCCACTTTTCGTACAATTTTGCGCAGACCTTGTCATTATTTGCATTCGTCGAATTGAGTCCAAAAACAATAAATTGCTGCAATCGGGGTTAAATTTTAACATTAGGCAAAGTATTGTTGAATTTCTTTCTTAAAAAAACAGTAACATTTCTCAGTTTAGAATTTTGCCTGTTAATTATTATCTAGTTATTGAAAAGGTGCATTAAAAGAGCTTTCACGAGTGACGATATTTAAATACGTCCGGCGCACTCTGAGCAGTCAGCCCCGCTACCAACCTTGCTGACTGGGTAATCTTTTCTTGAGTTCTTGTTGTAGTTGCTTTTGAGTTATTCTCGTAATAACCCGTACCAACACGAGCTCAAAATGGTTGATTAGATATTTCAGCAATAGTACTTATTGAGAGGTAGAGGAAGTCTTAGAAGGGCATACATCGATGTTATTGGTGATGTTCTTCACAAAGGTCAGGTGCGTAGTAGTCTCAACCGGCATGCGTGTATGACAAGATGTATGTATGTGGATGAAGCGAAAGGGGTATGTAAAGGTTCTATAGTTTCTGCCCACATGGGAAAAAGGCGTGAGTTTATGTATGTATTTATCTACTCTTGTATACTGGTAGGAATAGCACTAAATAAGAACTTAAAATCTTGACTTTAAACTATCTAGGTTCCTCAATAACTACCACAGAACGCGATAGCCATCATGTCAGCCTAAAACCGTCCATTACTGAACAAAAGCCTCTCACAGATTGCCACAACGAGCGGTCCTGAAAGCCCTGGCAAACGTGACCTGAAAACATCAACTGCGAACTGAATCGACACGCAAAATGAAACTTTTAAAATAGGAAAGCATTCTTTGTTACATTGCATGCAATGTTTGTCAGGGGGTAGTCAGTGGTGCAGATTCTGTTATGCACAAACTAAAATTAATTTAAACTATTGCCATCTTTATCACTCTGATAAAATAAGAAAGAGACGGACATAAATAAGAGCTGTCAAATTTAGTTAATACGTCGGAATGTCGACTAAAAACACTGTGAACTTCAAGGCGTAGACTAGTTTGACATCTCTCACTTAGTTCTTATCTATCACCGTCCTTTTCTCGCGCCGTCTGTTAGTAAAAGATAGCATCATCATCATCCACGTGCCCTTATCCCAACTTATTTGGGGTCGGCGCAGTATGTCTTCTTCTTCCATACATCTCTATTAGCCGTCATTTCGGCAGTCACCCCCTTTCTAGCCATATCATCTTTCACACTATCCATCCATCGCTTCTTTGATCTTCCTCTACTCTTATAACCATCCACATTCATACTCAATACTTTCCTCACGACGTATTCCTCATTCCTCCGCATCACATGCCCATACCATGACAACCAGTTTCCACAGCGTTGCGACATTTTGTTTTTTTTTCTAAATGTCGCAACATTATGCTGAGATAGGAGCCCTTTTTGGCCTCGTGCAGGTAGTCTAAATTCTTATTCTTTCTTTTTTTTAATATTGATTTTGTTTCTGTAACTGCCTGTGTGAGTCCAAAATAAATAATTTTCTTTCTTTCTTTCTTCTTTCACACAACTTCTGTCACTGGCGCCACTTTCAGGCTTCCTCTTACATACTCATTTCTAATTCTATCCATTCGCGTAATACCACATAAAGATAAAAAAGTAAAAGATAGCAATTCTTTAATATTAATTTAGTTGGTGAATAAGAGAATTGGCGCCTTTGTCCATCTTGTATATAGAAACTGATATGTTCCTTCGAGCCTTATGAGGTATTTTCAAATAGCTCGTGTCGATACGATAGAAGAATGTATTTATTTAATTAAGAATCGTCATTCTAACATTAGCCCAGCTAACGAAAGCTGTCCAAGAGAAAAGGCAGCAATTTAAAACGATCTCGACACTTATTTACTTATTTATTAGTGCTGATCGTGAGGTCCTGGGTTCGATGCCCAGGTCGGACAAAGTTATATTGGGTTTCTCCTTTAGGAATTTATCAATAGCGGCCCGGAGTCTGGATTTGTGCCCGGTTAATGGCAATAGGCTCGCCCCCTATTACATAGGGCTTAAACATAACTGGCGGAACGAGGGTGTACTAAAACACCTCTGCTGAACCCTTCAGGGAATAAAAGGCGTGAATGTGTGAATTATGTTATTAGCGCTAACCTGTTTCTACATATGAATCTACATTAATGTATCTACCTAACAAAAATCAAGTTCTCTGGAGAATCAAACCTTTAATTTAGTGTATAGTCAGTGCCGATAGCTGAAGATTTTTTTAAATTGCCGCCGTTTCTCGTGGGCAGTTTTCATTGGCCAGACTCTAATAGCTGCATTCTGCCCTATCAACGATATTTAATTTCTATTTTTTAATAGATCTATCACTAATTTTGCAGTCCACTGGCTGGACATAGATCATTCTCAAATACCGCTACAACACTAGATTCTGCATCTAGCATCATAAACTGTTTATACCAATCCATATTTCTCCTATATTAATTTTGCAACACCGCATCGAGATTGACAACACTACAGCTCTGCAGCGAGTGCTATTATTTCAATCCCCAAACAGCGTTGGATTCCCGCCAAAACTGTGACGTCATAATGGCGGCACTTGTATTAGTAACATGTTTTAGTAACGAGTATCGTCGAGTTACTAAAGTAGCTTTTAGTGTGATGCTCTAAAAGCCTTTATGTCTGACGTCACAGTTTGTCTCGTGTTGTGTGGAAGTCAGAGAAGTGCCTAAGAGTACCTACTTCGGTAGAGGACTGTAAAATATATTTTTTAGTGGAAACATGATTTTCTAACTAGCCTCCCCGAGTTACGCGGCGACGTATTTACTGAGCCAATATAGGTATAGCCTATAGTATTATTATTAGGTCAAATGACCAAATACTCAAACACTACTCAATTTTAAGTTGCCGTTAAGTTTCGTGTTATCACCAGAGATCGGATAATCGGATGCATATTTACCTAAAGTTCAGATGTTGAATAATATGGAATGCACTTTTGTATCGAAAAAATCCCGCGATTCCGGGATCGTCAAATTTAGTGTTCTGTAGAATACAATCATATTTACCTAGAATTGGATGCATATTTATTTATTTACATACCTAAAGTTGTACCTTTTTTTTAACTAACACAGACATGTACCCCTCACTTTCTTACACCCTACATACATATTTGCATCGGAGGTTAAACATAAACATCAATTAATCATATGCATTCGATTCGTTATGCAATCCCGTGATACAGGATTACCTATTTGTTTTAATAAATTTATTTCCAGAAGCCGTTTTCATACTATCGTAGCGAAAAATTAACTTTAGGTAAATATGCATCCGATTATCCGATCTCTGGTTATCACAGTCACTTCATGAAGTGACTGCGACAACATGAAACTATAGAACTGGATGTGGCAAAACTTGAAGTTTTTGAAACTATTGAGTATAAAAGTGTAAAAATAAATGTTCGACAATTTAAGGAGCTAGTTCTGCGAGGACTATCGTGAGACAGCGGTTTGTGGGGACCCGCCCTTTCACTGTAACTCTTATAAAGTTATATTGGATCCTTTGAGGTACCTATAGAGAGAAGTGGTTGTAGAAAATTGGAATGAAAACGAATTAAAGTTATACTTTTATAGCCTTTTCAAATAGAACTGCTGTTTTATTATTTAAGTCTGCTAATTTATGATTGCAAACTGCCTCGTTGGTCTAGTGCTGGAAAGCGCGACTGCTGATCGTGAGGTCCTGGGTTCGGTCCTGAGGTCGGGCAGTATTATTGGGTTTCCCCGTGTGGAATTCCTCAGTAGCAGCCCGGAGTTTCGATTTGTGGCCGGTTGATAGGCTCGCCCGCATGGGACTTGAATGAAGCGAAATGAGGGTGTTCCTATATACCTCTGCACAATCCTACGGGGAATATAGGCGTGTTGTTATGTTTATTTATGATTGCTTACGGTTTACTAACGTGCATTTTTTCGGGATTGGCTTACCACGTGTTCAGCTCATGATTAAGGGTTCCGATTGGGTCCGAAACTTTAGGCAATCCCAAAAAAATGCACGTGAGTAAACCCTAAGCAATCATAAATATGAATGAGTCTCATGAAAGTTATAATACAAAAAAAGTGTGTGGAAAAAAAAGAATAGCACATGAATTAAATCGAGAAAGCATTTATTTAATGTTACTGATACCTACTTATACTGATTCTTATTCCTGGTAAAGGCCTGGTCAGACAGAGAGCGTGGCTGCGTGTGATATTCACGTCGCGTGTTGATCGCGTGCTTTTGGCGTACGAATTACTATGACAATGTATGGAAGACGCCACACCACGCCAAGCTTCACGGGGCACTCTCTGTGTGGCATCTTCCATACATTGTCATAGTAATTCGCACGCTAAGAGCACGCGACCAACACGCAACGTGAATATCACACCCAGCCACGCTCTCTGTCTGACCAGCCTTTAAGTATATTACAATGGTTTATTGCGCTAATAACGATGTTAGCAAGCATACCTACTTATTTTTTCCATAGGTACATAATATTATTACAAGCTTATTATGTTTTCTGTTATTACTCATATCGATTGCTTTTTTTGCAGATATTATAGTAATAAATGAAGTGTTTCTTTTTCAAATCGATTTAATATTACATTGACCTCTAAAAAGTAAAAGGCTATCACATTACCCTCTGGTCAATAAACCCATTGTCACACAGAGTTCTAAACAAACTTTCTTGTATCGGAAATAACCGAATGAGTCACCAGAGAAATCGCCAGTGTACTCGTATTGTCGAGAATGGCCCAAAACAGATGGTCGTATATGGCTGTGATGTCACCGTAACTCAGTTACTTGGTACAACGACCCATTGGCTTACACTATAACCGGAATCAGATGCCATTGCAAATAACTAGACGATGGTTAATGTGTTGCTAGGTTATTACTGGATATATGAAATGCACGAAGTGTCTCATAACATTAAAAAAATGTAGTATGAATACAAGGTGTAATAGGAACATGAAATAATACTTTAGTGGGTGAAACTACATTGTAATATGAACAACTTGTAATATGGGAGCAAGTCAAAAATCATCTGTTTAGTAGAACCATCGATGCTTATTCAAGCAATTCTAGTTGAATAAGCATCGCAAATTCTGGTTGAATAAGCATCGGTGGTTCAACTAAACAGTTGATTTTTGACTTGCTCCCATTTTATTTTTAAGAATAAAGATAAAAGGTAAGGAAATATTATTTTTAAGAATAAAGTATCTCCCAGTAAATTGTTCATATTCATAGGTGCTTTGTGGAGTTTCTACCTCGAAAGTATTATTTCACCTTTCTGTTAAACCTCGTAGAAAGGTAAGATGTAAGCTAAAGTTTATGTGTGAACATAAAACTGAGATATTTATTATGGTTCTAAACAGAAATTGATACAAAGCAGACATTTTTTATTATTTTATATACAGTTACACTTTGTACATACTCATAGTAATTAGTATTAGCCACAGTAGGTAACCCGTAAATGTCAACTGCTATACATAAGTTAACCTAAATATGTTAACTAACGGTCCAGGCGGGATATTACTATTTATAATCACTACGCTTTCGTTCAGCGCTTGAAGCGGATTAAACGTGGTATGATCTTATTTGCAAATAGCTGAATGTTCAACCTGCACTTCTAGTACACGACAGTGACAAGACATGTGTCACAGAATTTGTCGATGTCTCATATATGTATAAAAATCGTTGGTCTAGTTGTGGCAAGCGCGACTGATTCCCAGGTCGGGCAAAGTGTTAATGGGTTTTTCCGTGTGGCATTCTTCAGTAGCAGCCCGGAGTTTGGATTTGTGCCCGGTTGATGGCAATAGGCTCGCCCCCTGTTACATGGGACTTAAACATAATGACGAAATGAGGGTGTTATTATACACATCTGGCCAACGCTCCGGGGATTACAGGAGTGATGTTATGTAATGTTTATATTCGACAGAATTCGTGACGTACCTAATTATGGCCACGGTTGTACGAATAAAGACAAGCTGCATACAAATTGTTATATACTTATTAGAATATATTGTGAATATCATCTGTACAATTAGGTTTAGGTTTAGCACAAATGCTGTCACTAAGTAACGTAAACGTAAAGTAATGAGAGTGAATTTTGAATTGGAAATGGGTGAATATTCGAAAATTTTTAACATTATTTTAACAAATCATTCTTCTTCCGGGTTGTTAACGTTATAGTATTGTCAGATTGTTTTTATTATTGTCTTATTGCTTGACGGCAGCGGTAAAGTTTGAGTTTTCATTATCATAATTATAGTATTAAACATCTGCATTCTTAACTTTGGGATGATGCTAATGACGTTCTCAATTTTTGTTAATATTTTTCGAATATTCTCCCAAATACTCGTATCGCACATAAAATTAGCCCATACTATCCCACTGCTGGGCTTTCCTCCGTTCCTTCCATGTGTCGCGATTCTGTGCAGCTTCATGCCAACTGACAAGAAAAGTATCCAACTCGTTCCGCCATCTTCTCCGCGGTCTGCCGCAACCGTTTCGCACGTACTATGTAATTAAATTGAAAACTTTATTCATATCTATGTATGATACAAATTGTGCATGTCGCAAAAAAATAAACAAAAGTGTAAGAGGACAGTTGTATTAGCGTTGCGTTTACGTTACTACCTATAGTCAAATGTTCGTGATAGGCCTACTGAGCAATAATGAAGATTTCAATTGTATTTGTTGTTATTAAACATAAAACTTAAGAAAACACTAAACATTCTCTCGCAGTCTTTGTAGCAATTTTTGTAAGTACATAATAACATCATCTTGGTCGGAACATTGGCCAAGTTTTGAATGCAAATAGGTATAATTACCAACAAAGCTACTGCAGACTGGAATTTAAATAATTATCAAAGTAAGTTGGAGGGTCCTTGAATTTTAGGGTTGTACTGTTAAATGTACAATAAGCTCGTCTCTGCTACTTACGAGGTACAACCCTGGAACGTAAAGGCGCATTTACTTTGGCAGAATAAATAGTCTAGTAATGGTGGTAAGTGATAGCCTACCGGTTGAACGCTTGCCTTCCATGCAGGAGGGTCTGAGTTCGATCCCGGCACGTACCTCTGACTTTTCGAATTCATGTGCGGATTGATTTGATTATCACTTGCGTTAACGGTGAAGGAAAAACATCGTGAGGAAACCTGCACACCTGAGAGGGCTCCATAAAGTTCTTGATGGTGCGTGTAGTCCGCCAACCCGCACCAGGCCAGCGTGGTGGACTAAGGCCTAAACGCTTCTCATTCTCAGAAGAGGCCCGTGCCCTGCAGTGGGACAGTAATGGGCTGATTATTTTATGTAATAGTGGTAAGAGTATCCACTTGACATACCATTTCTAGTTCAAAATTCACTAGTAAACATTTGTTTATGAACACTGTTTAGAAACAAAAATCTTTGTGTTTGTGAAACACAGATACATGTTGCGATAAATACTGCTGGTATTTACGGCAAAGGCAAAAGGTCCGAAATATCGTTTTTAGAAACATTTACATGGTGTTTCAGAAACTGTTGGGAACTTTTCAACGCAACATTGTTTACGAATGAATACTATGTAAAAACAAAACTTTGAGCTAGTGGTAGTATCTGTTGTATAGATTACCTACACTACCAATAGAAATTAGGCTTTTAAATAGAGCTAGTAATGCGATTTTTATACTAGCCTTACTTTCTCTACCACGCAAACATTTATTTACGCAAAGTTAATTAAAGTTAGCGCTAATGTAATTTACTTATCGACGTGCCTGAGCCATAAAATAGAGGGCGCTAGTCGCTTAGTAAACAGTTAGCTCCGTATTAATTAATGTAAAAAATAGTAAAAGCTAACTATTTAAGCTACTTACGAGTTAAAAGTGAACCTTAGTGCCTCAGTGACTAGTGTAAATGTTATCCAATGAAAATATAAAGTCTAAACAGTATAAACAATAAACAGCCAATTTGAACTCATACCTTCAAAAATATCTGTAAATAGAAACAAATATGTACAAAGTGAACTTTTAACAAACTAATGAGTGAATTTTAACTAAATAACAATAGTATTCCACAAATATAGAAGAAACTGTGCTAAAAATAACAAAATAAAATCCGTTTTTTATTCAAAATTCTGCAAGTCGCTATAAACAGTAACACAGTGACATCTATGTGAAACAAGAATAACTAACAAAAGGTATAGCCCTACAAGTATTTGAACAAATTATAATTTAAAAACAGTGATTCTGATTGAAAATCAAGCAGTAATCAACACAGAAAAGGTTAGTAATAGATCTTTATGCAAAAAGTCAAGAAAAGAGCACAAAACACCTATTCAACATTATAAATTCCTAACAGCGCCATCTAACAAAAAAACTGTTGAACCTACTCAAGGAAAATCCTACACCTACACCAAAACAACAGAGGGCATTAATAGAAATATATAGAAATGGCACCTGTTAAAGAGTGTGCAGGATGTAAACAAAGCCTACCTGTTAAAGAAAATATTACCTGTACAACATGTAAAAGCAAATATGACTTGATATGCGCAAATATTACAAAAGAACTATTTATTTCTATGAAGCCATCGGAATTCAAGAAATGGAAATGCCAAGCTTGCCTATGTAATCTACCCAAAACAGGAAACACAGATACCCCCATTCATTTGAGTGGTCGAGTTACGCATACGTCGCCAGGGGAAACAAATGTAATTACAAGAAAAAGAACAACAAATACCACCAACGACACAACTGACTCTGATGAGTTGACTTTCTTTGGCGATACTATATACACAGAAGAAATACTGCCTGATAATAATACACAAAAAGACCTAACCCTAGAAAACTTAAGCGAAATTATAATAGTACGTTTAGAAGAAAATAACAAAACTATTATTACTAAGCTACAAAATACAATACAACTAGAAATAACAAAGGCTATAAAACAACTGAAGGAGGACATGTACAAGGAAATAAAACAACTATTCAAACAGAATGAAGACAGAAAATTCGACATACTAAATATTAATAACAGGATAGAGAACCTATATCTAGAAAATGAAAATTTAAAAAAAGAAATAGACTATTTAAAAAATAAAGCGATAAATTCAGAAAATTACTATATTAAAATTAACAACAACAATAAGAAAATAGTACTGCATGGCCTTACCGAGTACCATACGGAATCTGAATATGACCTATATGGCACACTCATTGAAATATTTAGAGATATCCAAAATATAGATCTATCGGGATATATAGAAAGTATTCATAGAATAGGAAGGAACAGTACAAGGAACCGGCCACTAGTAGTAGAATTACTTAGCAAAAGGATGACTAGACTTGTAATAGAAAACAGCTACTGCTTTAAAGGAACCAACTTATATGTATCAGAATATTTGGACGAAAATGCAAGAAAGGTGAGAAGTACTCTACGTGAAGAGATGATAAAAGCACGAAAAAATGGGCATCACGCAATAATACGAAATAACAAACTGCTCATAGATGGAAAACAAACAGCTCTAACACAAAAAACTAGCCAGCTACCCTCTGACACAACGCAAATAGAGCAGACAGTAACGTGCAGTTACTCAGACCAAGAAAGTAGAGACAGAAATAATTCTGTGAATAATTCATTTCGTACACCACGACACCCGACCATTTAAAACCATGTTCCAAAATATGCAAAGTATATATAACAAACAACACACTCTAGAGGCCTTTATTCAAGAAAACAATAATAAATTTAATGCAATATGTATAGTTGAAACATGGTTATCACAAGAAAAACTAGAAACTTTACAATTTAGCGGATATAGCATAGTCGCATCTTATTGCCGAAGGACTCGATTAGGCGGCGGTGTATGTATTATGTTACAAGACCATATTGAATATATACAAAGAGATGATATCACTAATATGTCTATTGAATATGTTTTGGAATTGTGTGCAATTCAATTACCAGTAGAAAACATATTATTAATTTCAATGTATTGGAATAGAAGAGAGGAAGAATTATTTTATAGCCAAATTAAAAAAATGCTAGAATATGTAAATAAAAAATATTTTAAGTGCAATATTATCATAGGTGGCGATTTTAATATAAATATCTTCGAAAATAACCTTAAAACCAATAAGTTTATAGATCTCATGCTAGAATACAAGCTTATGCAACACATAAAAAATCCTACACATATAACACCAACTACATCTACATGTCTAGATCTAATTTTTACTAACTTTAAGAATAGGACACTTTATACTACCGTTGAAGAATTTGGCTTTTCAGACCACAACGGCACAATACTACATGTGAACTTACCTCAAAAAATAAAACAAACTAGATGGCATGTAGAGAAAAGAATATATAATGATAAAAATATACAACAATTTAAAAACAATTTACAATCACAAAATTGGCAAAATATAATAAAAATTGATAAAAATATAAATGAGAACTACAATGCATTCAATAATACTCTAATAAACATACTGGATAAATTCATACCTAATCGAAAAATAAAAATTAAAAACAATTATAAAAAACACTGGCTAACAAAAGGCATAAAAATTTCTTGTAAAAATAAAAGATTGCTAAAAATATTGACATTAAAAATAAAAAGCCCTATTCTTACAAAATATTATAAAAACTATGAAAAAACTAAAAAAACTCGTTATAAAGTCTAAAAAAATACAATATATAAATAAAATGAAAAATTCTGACAATAAGATAAAAACGATGTGGAGCATAATAAATGAGCGTACAAATAAAAAACTCAAAAGTGAAAAGTACAATATAGAACTAAAAATAAACAATACTGACATATCAGATCCAAAACAAATTGCAAACACCTTCAACACTTTCTTTGCGAATGTAGGCCAAAATCACGAATCACGAGAAAGATTACGCAATAGCGCTTGTGTTCTCCAATCCACTGAAAATACAATTTATCTTCAACCAGTAGAACCTCAAGAAGTATATAACTTAATAAGAAACCTAAAAAGTAAAAAGAGCTACGGTGTTGATGAACTACCACCATTCCTAATTAAACAGTGTGCAAAAGAACTTACCCTGCCATTCTACCTTCTAATAAATCAATCTTTTGAGAACGGAACTTTCCCTGACATGCTAAAAAAAGCAATTATAAAACCAATATATAAAAAGAATTTAAAAACAGATCCCAACAACTATCGACCAATAGCCCTATTACCGACAGCATCCAAAATCTTTGAGAAAGCAATGTGCAATAGAGTTTACTCCTTCTGTGAAAAATATAAAATATTTCATGAATCTCAAAATGGTTTTAGAAAAAACAGATCTACTACTTTGGCTGTATATAAATATATACAAGAGATACTTAACATCATAAATAACAAAGAATATGCAATCGGCATATTGTTAGATATGACGAAAGCCTACGATAAAGTGCAGTACAATATATTATTAGATAAATTACATAGAATAGGGATACGAGGAAAAGCGCATGAGTGGTTTACTTCATATTTAAAAAATAGGGAACACCAAGTTGAAATTGAATTTTTTAATAATAACAGCAAGGAAATACAAAATATTCGTTCTGATGTAGAAATTATCAATGCATCAATACCACAGGGTAGTGTCATAGGGTGCCTACTATTTCTCGTTTATATAAACGACCTCCCTAAAAATATCCAGGAACCTTGTGTATTGTTTGCAGATGACATTTCCCTCTTAGTTACCTGTAAAAATAACATTAACTTAAATAAAAAATTAGAAAACTTATTAGATAAAACAATAGCCTGGATGAATGAACATAACTTAGAAATAAACTACACAAAAACTAAATTAATGACATTTCACCCACCACAAAAATCACCACTCACTTTAAACTTCGTATATAAAAATAAAACAATAGAAAGGGTTCAAGAGTTCACTCTACTCGGCCTAAATATAGATACCCATGTCAACTGGAAAACCCACATACAGAAAATTAAAACTAAATTATCAAAATTCTCATATGCCCTCCGAGAAATAATAAAGACCACTAATTTACAAACCGCGCTTACAACATATTACGCTTACGCCTCCGCGTGGCTAAATTATGGTGTCATCCTATGGGGAAACAGCACAGACGCACCGACTCTGTTTATTCTGCAAAAAAAGTTGATAAGAATTTTAGTTAATATAGAAAATACTGAAACATGCAAGCCCCATTTCCAAAAGCTAAAAATATTAACCCTCCCTAGTATATACATCCTAGAAACTTGTAAATTTGTAAGAAAACATAAAGATTTTTACACAACAAGAGAAGAAATACAAACTAACTACAGTCTAAGACATAAAAACAGATTAAACCTACCTAGCTCAAAAATAAAAATGCATTCATCTAGTCCTTATGTTATGTCAATAAAAATATATAATAAGCTACCAAAAAAAATTAAAAATGAAGACAAAGATAATATATTCATAAACAAATTAAAGAAATTATTACTACAAAAAAGCTATTACCACATAGAAGAATACTTAAATGATACATTTTAAGAACAGGTACTTAAATGATAAGTTTTACTATTCCTAATATAACATTATGATAATAATAAATAACGATAACATAAATAAGTAATATATTTTAAATGCTTAGTAAATTCAATACCTTAATATAATAAAAAAAGTAAATTAATACCCACAATGTAAGACAACATTAATAAAGCTTGCAAATATCACTATGTTATCTATGCTACATTTGTATCTATAATAATAAACATTTACATAACTAGATAGGTACCCACATAAACTTATATGTAAAAACTAAAACTACAGATAAGTACATTATAATTTTAGGTAATTAAAACTAATAAATATAAATAGTCAAAACAATACTTACTATAAATATTGAATTAGGAATACGAAAATCTACCTTGATACTTCAATAAATAAATAAAAATATATACGGTCGAATTGAAAAACCTCCTTCTTTTTTGAATTCGGTTAAAAATTACTTACCAATTCCTTCCTCTCTCCTAATATTTTTGCGTGCCCAACAGGGTCCACGATGTACTATATATATTTACTCACCATCTATTAATACCATTGTGGAAAGCAAATAAAAGTTTGAGTTTGAGTTTGAGTTTGAAAAATAAATTATTTATATTGTTACTGCAGCTTCGGTAACTATTTTATTTATTTGGGTCGAATAAACTTTGACCCAATAAAGTTTCCAGATTAAGTACGATATATTATAGACTTCTATATTAATCGATTCTTTGTACTATCGGTTTATGGTCACGGTATTTGAATAGGTTTCAAACAATTCGAATGACTATCACACTAATGGCCGAATTCTCAAACACTACTCAATTTTGAGTTGCCGTTAAGTCTCGTGCTGTCTCTGTCAGTTTAACGCGAAGTGACTGTGACAGCACGAGATTTGACTGCATCACGCCCTATTTCCCGAAGGGTTGGGCAGAGGTGTATAGACACCCTCATTTCGCCGTTATGTTTAAGTCCCATATAATAGGGGGCGAGCCTATTGCCATAACCGGGCAGATATCCAAACGTCGTGCTGCTACTGAGGAATTCCACACGGAAATCCCAATAACACTATACCTGACCTGAGGATCGAACCTATGACGTCATGATCAGCGATCGCGCTTGTCACCACTAGACCAACGAGGCAGTTCGAACTGCCTCGTTTGAATATGACCATAAATGCGAAAGTATGGTTGATTGACTGTAGGTATGTATGTTTTCTCATTGCTCAATAAGCTAGCAATATCCGAGTGCAAGATAATAATATATGGTATTCTGGATAACTGGATTATTTCTGAAAACGAAGAACACTGGCGTGGTCGACGGTGATGATGCAAGTCTTCTGCCTAGCGATACTAATACCGGCTTTTGCCAGGCTCCGGTTTCCTGCACAATTTCCTCTACTTGCCCGTGAGCGTTACAGCTAGTTATTTAACCATTCTCATCTCACTAACTTTTTGTATAGGTAGACCGTTTCTAAAAAGAAGAACACTTAAAGTTTTTTTAAACATAATAACACATACAAACTTATATTTTCTACAAAACAACATATGACTTAACTTTTAGATGCCCCAATTCGCTTCACCAAAAATTATAAATGCTATCTTATAATCTTCTGTAACGGCATGGCCGTGTAATTCGCAAATCGTGACTACAGTCATGCTCAAGCTTATAAATTTTAGAGCGATTCGTAATTATGAGTTTTTTTCGCAAACAAATACGAGATTCTTGGGTGCAGTTCGTTGACCCTTGTCCATGTCTTTTACCGTTACACTTGAGTTTACTTTCAGCTAGACTGTGGTCGCCTAGTTCTTAATAGTGTCAACTGACTGTGTTCACCTGATAAGGTAAGAATAAGCTTTTGTTGGGGATTACACACTAGTTTACTAGGCTTTCCATATAATTAGTGGATTGATTTAGGTTACCTCGTAATAAGCCCCACTTAACATGGCGGCCTGGCAGCAGAGCAAGAGAAGCTATCAAAATGTTAGTGGCATCTGAGTTTCATACATTTTACAAATTATTTTTTATTTATTTATCAGACGACACTTACTATAACTCGGTGCAATTCTTACTTAGTATTGTACGTTTATATCCTATGAAAGCAAGAAAAAGGTTTAGTTAAAAAAAATACGCTGGCTCTTGATCGATTTATGATCGACTCCTATAAGTTACGGTGCGTTATTAGCTAAAAATGAGATTTTTGTATCTTTACCAATAATGAAGCACAGACCTCATAGCTTTGCATAGTAGACCAACACGTATGGAAGTAGTTATCACAGGTAAAATTACTTTGCGAGTCTATTTATATACCCAGTTTTGCTATAAAAATGCTACCATTGGTAAGCAAAACGATTCGTTTTGTTTATATGGGAAAACTCAGGCTTTATTTCTAGGTAGTCTGTTTAATCAAACTTTCGTGTGTCTTATGGCTGTATACTCAAACGCTACTCAATTTTAAGTTGCCGTTAATTTCGTGCTGTCACTGTCACTTCGCCTTACAGTGAAAGTGATAGCACGAGACTAAACGGCAACTTAAAATTGAGTAGCGTTTGAGAATTCGGCCATTAGTGTGATAGTCATTCGAATTGTTTGAAACCTATTCAAATACCATGATCATAAACCGATAGTACAAAGAACCGATTAATATAGAAGTCCATACAACTTAAAATTGAGTAGCGTTTGAGTATTTGGCCATTATAGTGTCAACCATCTTAGTGTTTATCTGATAAGGCGAATAAAGCCTTTGTTGAATAGTCTTTCTATTTCATTAATAGATTAAAACTAGATTTGAAAGCGCATCTTTTATTAGTGGTCCTAATAGATGATGCGTTGATTGTTGTGTTAATTTAGATTTCTTCAAACTCAATTGTGTCCTTTGTTGTAATTCAATTGATGGCAATGGATTTGATTTTTTATCGGTAACAAAGTAAATAATTGTTTATTTTTTATTAGACAATAGCGACCCGCCCCGGCTTTGCACGGGTGCAATGTAGATACTAATGTGGGGCATATAAACTTACCTCTTGAATTACTCTATCTATTAAAAAAAAACCCTAAGATCTAAGCATACATAGGGACAGATAGACAGCGGGAGCGACTTTGTTACCCGATTGCCAAGGAAGGGTTATACACTAATAAAGAAGATGTACTTTTTGTTTCGATGATAATATCGATACGTACACATTAACTTGCTGTCTGTCATAGTTTTTTTTAAAGTTCCTTCTCTCTTGCTTTGAGAAGGATGCTAAACAGAGCGCTTGCTGTTCTGTATTTCTAGATAAGAGAAGACTTATGGACCGATTTTTCAATCGTTAGGTAACTTTTATCTGAGGAATAAATTCGACGTTTTGACAGCTTTTAGATAGGTAATCTGTCAAAACGCAAACTTATCCCTCGGTTAAAAAATATTTGACAGTTGAAAAATCGGGCCTTAGTGTCATAAATCGGCTCTAAGTGTCATAAAAAATGCATTATTCCTCTGACAATATTTTTTTTCGACCGTCGTCGTGAGAAACATTCATATTTAAAATTATTTATTTACGGTTCACTTATGTGTATATTTCTCGGTTTCAACTCGCGACCTCGTCGCGTGCTGAGCTCATGATTAAGGGCTTCGTTTGGGTCCGAAACTAATCGGACAATACCGACAAAATGGACGTCAGTAAACCGTAAATAATTATACATATTAATGTCGTTTACTAGGAAAAAAGTAAATCGTGAGCGGCTCGTGGCTAATTACCAGCCGCGCAGATCATTGGATTTGCGAGGTTAAGCTGCGCTTGCCACGGTCAGTTTGTGGATGGGTGACCGTTCATTACATATCGAGACCAGTCGGTCCCGGTTCATTAAACAGTTGGTCCCGGGTGTCATATATACGATGTGATAAGGAGCGAGCCTATTGCCACCAACCGGGCACAAATCCAAACTCCGGGCTGCCAAACACTACGCCACCTAGGGATCGTACCCAGGCCCTCACGATCAGCAGTCGCGCTTGCCACCACTAGACCAACGAGGCAGTTCATAACTGTAATATCATAAACAATATAATAATTACTAAAATTCTCCCTGCCGTGCAGAACATCCCACGTGTACTGCTAGTTACCATCCCAATCATCATAGAACACGCCACTTTATGCACGAATGCGCCAAGTGATTCCAAGCGATACACATTATTACGAGATCGTGTGCAATTCTGCATAATATCTTTTACCTGTCACTTTCACACTATTAAGGCTGCCTCTCCAGCAGAGACGTGCGAGGTTGCTAAGCGAGGAATGTGTGTGAAATATAGGATCGCTTCATTTTCATAGCTTAGTTCATCTTAGTTCTGATGGAAACGGGTTAAATGAAGCGAAGTTTTTTATGTACTCGTTGAAGTGAGGGATGTTAATGATGTATAACAGAGTAGAGCTGGGTCAACATAACATAACATCACGGTTGTATTCCCCAAAGGGTTGGGCAGAGGCGTATAGTAACACCCTCATTTCGCCGTTATGTTTAAGTCCCATGTAGTAGGGGGCGAATAGCTGGGTAGACTGAAGAAAGAAAGAAAAGGTATTTAAAATGTAATGCCATTTGAAAATGTAATACCGGCTCCGCTATACCACTTAGCTTTGATGGAAAAAGACGCATCGTTTCACAGCTTAGCTTCGCTTTCTCGCACCGCTTAGCTACCTCGCACATCTCTGGTGGAAAGGTAGCCTAACTTTATTATTATATGAATTGTCTACGTTCACTGAAGTGTACGTTTATTGATTGTATGTGAAGTGTTGAATTTACGTTCTGTGGTTAAATAACGAAGGAGTTTGTTGTGTCAATATCTGTCTATACCTATATTTCCTTATGGATTAACCTGTGCAGTTTCGTTATCTTTCTTATATTATTGTGCAGCTGACTTTTTAATAAAAGCTTGGATCTTATAAGAGCCATTTCGCACTGTGGAGTTGGTGGCCAGGTGATGAATTGTGACTAACACCCATATTCTAAGACGTTCCTCCAAAACTTACTCGACTCGACTTCACCTCGAGTTGACATAAACGTCCTCGACTCGAGATTTTTCCTCAGTCGAGGTAAGGAATCATCTGTCAAACTCAAGGTACCTCGGAACCTACCTTAAGGAAGGAAGTGTCAAAATTCGTATGTAAAAAAAATGAATTTTGAAGACTTTATCGAATATGCTTACGATAATACTTACAAATATTTATCGCGGCGTTATTTGCGCGATGCAGATAATTCAAATTATGACGTAATGACTTCTCGAGGAACCTCGAAATTCACTCGAAATTGCGACTAAGAATACAATTTTGAAGGTGGTTTCGAGGCCGTTCTGAGTCGAGTAAGTTTTGGAGGAACGTCTAAGAATATGGGTGTAAGTCGACAGTATGTAATGGCTTTAGAGTACATCAGTTCCCATATTAATGAAATCGCGAGTGACTATAAGAAAAACTTGGAAACATGATTATATCATTAATTCATTCATATATTAACCACCATGACTGCCTTGTTGGTCTAGTAGTCGCAACCGCATCTGCTGAACATGGGGTCCTGGGTTTGATCACCGGGTCGGGCAAAGTGTTAAATGATAAATGATTTTTATTTCTCTAAATAAATCTGTTACAAAAACTTTGACAAGTCAATGTAATGTTTTTTTCAAGACTATGTGCCGCCGGGATTTCCTATCTGACTAGCTGTTATCAAGTTTTTCCATTAGGAATTTCTCAGTACCAGCCCGGTGTCTGGATTTGTGCCCGGTTAATGGCAATAGGCTCGTCCTCTATTATATGGGACTTAAACATAACTGGCGAACCCTTCGGAGAATACAAGGCGTGATGTTTATGTTATTAACAACCTGATATAAATTTTAGTTACCCTTTGACCTACGTTTCTAGGGTACACCCACGGGAAGGAATTAAGTCTAATCTGACCCAGCAACACACGGTATTAGGCATTGTATCGTTAACATCTGCTCATAATCCTTTCTAGTGCGCCTTACAATTGGCAAGAATACATGTTTTATTATCTACTCAGCTCTTTGTCACCATAAACATCGTCTTTGGCCTCATTCTGGCACATTCGCGAAGTATTCAACTGACGGTTATTATTAATAATTCATGCTTTATACGAATTGCAATCAGTTATAGTACGACATAACTAAGACGTCGCACCGACTTCAAGACCGCGAATGTTTATTAGTACTACAGTAAAAATGATCTTTACGCTGATGCAATAAGATTGATTGGCGCTATAATGAGCGCCTACCATTGGTTATTCGATCAAGTTTGCCAATGCGACTTCTAAGGTGTGTCGTACTATTATGATGATTTACCGAGCGTTATAGGTTAAAATTATAATTCTTGTATCTTTACCAATAATGGAACAAATACTCTATACCTTTCCATTGTAGACTCTCTCATAAATTAGTAAATATATAACCAAAGAATTTTGGATGAAAATTTTTATTCCAACTTAAACCTCTGACATTGTTATCTGTTTCGTTGACTTGGCTTAATTTACGTTAGGTATCGAGTTCGAACCCAAGGCACGCACTTCTGACTTTTCAGATTCATGTGTGTATTGTATAATCACTTGCTTAAAAATGGTGATGGGAAACATCGTGAGGAAACCGGCAGGCCTGAGGGATATTTCTCGACGGCTTGTGAAGCCAAGTCAAAGGCCCAAGGGCGGCATAAACTCTGACACCAGGTTAGTCACTAACCACACGAAAAGAAACCACACGAGAAGAAGATGACTTAATTTACCATTTAATAATTCTATGTTATCTCAATATTTGACATTTCTTGAATGACTATAATTTTAGTACCTAGGTACGTCTGCAATTTAAGTAAAATGGTTTAACGTCGGAAACGGCAGAACATTATGCACATAATTATTATATTTATAACACCATTTATACTAAATTCTAAAAAATAAATGAATAATCTTATCTTAAAGAATTACTTTACGAGTCTATTAATATACAGTTTGCTTATAAAAAAATGCTACCATTGGTAATCGAAACGATTCGTTTTTCGCCATAGGAACTGAGCATTAGTCAGACGAAACCGTGGTCACACACGTATGCTTTTATAATGTTCATCTTAAACGAGGTCTCATCTTCGTCCCGGTGTAACGGGTCTTAAAACGTCGTAAAACACTTAGATTTGTTTGACGTTTGTTTGTGTTATTTACAATTACAATGAGGAAGCTAAGAGTTTGTCCGGACAACATGGCCGTTCATGTAACTGTATATTTGGAAGATGTTTTATGTACAATGCATACAGTATCTGGAGTTGGGTTACATTGTTGAACTTGGTTGAACTTCTACCTACGTGATTTTGTGTTGGGTTCCCGATATTTCGCATGTTCGAAACATCAGTACAGTCACGTGTAATAAGATGTATACACATAGCGCACTTAAAAAGTGAATTTATTTTAGAGAATATAATGTAATTAAGAAATATTCGAAACTGTAATTCGTACGTGATTGTAGAAACTATGTGTAGAATATTTCATAATTCTAACAGACATTTTAGAAGGAAATCGGTTATTAATTTCGCTATGTGTATACACGTGACTGTACATGACGCGTATTAGTTTAACTACATGCTCATTAGTTTAGTGTAATTTCGTCAAAATCATGTTATCGTGGAGTTTAGCAATTATAGAGTTAGAAATGTTATTAACTAGAAATCGTCAGCGGCTTTGCCCGCGTGGATTTCATTTATCAATTTAAAAAATATAAGGGATAAAGGAAGCCTATGTCGTCCCCCGAGTTTCAGACTATCTCCGTACCAAGTTTCATCAAAATCGAACTAGTAGTTTTGTCGTGAAGAAGTAACTAACAGTCTGAGTTACTTTTGCATTTATAATAGTAAGGAAAGTTTTACAATTACGTAAAACACAGAATGAACATCTTCTAAACCTTGATTATTTGGATTCATTATGTGCACTTCTATCAAATTATTTGACTTAGGTATCTAGAACCTTTGCCCAGCAGTGGGAAAATTTAGGTTAACAAAAAGAAAGTACTAGACTGCCTTGTTGGTCTAGTGGTCACAAAGGCGACTGCTGAGCATGGGGTCCTGGGTTTGATCCTCAGCTCGGGCAGTGTTATTGGGTTTTCCATTAGAAATTTCTCAGTAGCAGCCTGGAGTCTGTATTTGTGCCCGGTTGATGGCAACAGGCTCGCCCCCTATTACATGGTACTTAAACATAACTGGCGAAATGAGGTTGTTACTTTACACCTCGGCCTAACCTTTCTGGGAATATAAGGCGTGATGTTATGTTAAAAAAAGTACTTACTTAAAAACTATATCTTGTAACTATCTACTTTATTGTTACTGTCTCCTAAATATAAGAAATAAAAAAAAGAAATAATTTACGCACAAACTTCAATTGCCATTACGGAACCCTGCAACATCCATACATAACATCGCACAAAAAAGAAAGAAACACACACGGAGCAAAAATATATCTGACACAATACAGCCTACATTTATTTCTTTAACACTGTCATTATTCACCGATGTACCTCGGAGGGTGTACCGAACTTAGGAACTCTCTGAGCTATTAGGAGGAAGTTCGTCGAGAGTTCTCCGAGTTTTACGTCTGTACTGTCTCGTTCACAGGCCGACTTTATTGTTTGTAGTTCAGCATGATGTGCTGAGTGATCTTTGTGCTTAGAGGGGACGATTCTACAAGGTTAGCCGGAAAGGGGGTACTAAGCCGAAATGGTGTTAAAGTACCCATAATAAGGAATAACTTTTGTTCTACAACTTTCCCTAAAACTCGATAGTTTAAGAGAAATAGCTTTACAAAGATTTGATAAAAAATATGCTAAAATCTATCTGTCCATAGCTATGATTAGCTGTTTTTACAATTTAGGTCATATTTGGGGTCACGGATTAGAAAATTAATTTTCTGAATTCATAACTAATGCAGGTATGACTTTTTTTTGAAAAAATAAAAATCTTTTTTCATGCAAATAAAATTTACCGAATTTTGAAATTTTAACACTTGCTTTAAAATAGTCATCAGTGATACTTTAAGTGGCCCGCGGCTTAGTACCCCCTTTCCGACTAACCTTGTATATCGATAGAATCGTCAAAACTCTTCAAAAATCGTCAGAAAATTAAAAAAAAATCTGTTTAAAATATCGATTTAAAATGAAAATTCTAGTTTCTTTTTTTGTGAATTCAACCATTTGAATTGATAGATTATCGTCATAATCTTTAATTAAAATAATTATTAATACTTATCACAGTACCAACGAATGCCATTACTTCTTTTATTGCCAATCTAAGTATAAAGTGACTACTTCTCACTTTATACTTCAAGACTTCTCGTAACACTTAATCATGTTCGTTTTGTGAAGTTCCCGGAAAGTTACTTTCAAGTTAAAGTTATCAAAACTTTTGTTCAGCTAGATTAAACTTCATTGCTCTTGCGATATTACTAACTTTATTGGATTTTATATGAATTTTACGATAAAGTAAGATATAGAATTCATTTTCCATTTTAAGTAGTTCCCATGAGTCATCTAAGATTATTTTGGCTAGGTGCGACGCCATGCTGATGGATAGCCTACAAATATTTGTTAGCAAAAGCTACAAATCTGGCGTGAGATTTGTGTTCGTAAACGCACTACGATATAGGAGTAGACAAAATTAGGACAACGTTATTTAAAGTCGTATGAAGGAACCCTTCCATTATTGGAGTCCGGTCATGACCCCCCAAAATCGTACACGTCAAATTGACAAACCTCCTAAGAAAATAGATAATTAACAACAAAAAATATTTATCAATTCTAATGTGCTTAACGTATGTTACTGTTAATATAACACCCTCCAAAGTCTTTAGCTACGACCGCTCCTAAATAAAGCTCATGCAATCGACCACGATAACTGCCATTTTGTATAGAATGCAGGAATACATTTTTCAGCGTTCGTGTCACATGGAAACCACGTTCATAGTCTAATTACACTTATTAACTATTATTATCACACGAACATTGAACTTGAAATATATATAAAACTGTTTCTTGTTACATACACTTGGGAGCAATGAATCCGGGTCACCAACACCTTAATATCTCGAAAAACATTGTTTTAAATTGTAACATTGTTTTGTTTATGGTGGTGACCCGGATTCATTGCTCGTGAATGTAGTTTAATATCTTATTTGAATATGGAAGAAAAACATCGAGTGTAAAATCTGATCATAGATTCTTCTTAATGACACGCTTGGTGCAGTGGCTGAGCAATGGGTTTTCAAGGCTACGAGTCATGGGTTTGGTTCCCGCACGAAACAAATATTTGTATAGTCTAAAGAGGCTACAGATAGTTGTATCGGGTTAGGGTGTTGGTGATTGTGAAGATTTGTGTCTATTAACGCACCAAAGCATAACCATAGTCAGCCCATTACTGCCCCACTGCTGGACACGAGACTATTCTCAGAATGAGATAGGTTAAGGCCTTAGTCCACCAGTCTGGCCTGGTGCGGGTTGGTGGACTACACACACATCATCGAGAACTTTAAGCCGTCTCAGGTGTGCAGGTTTATTCACGATGTTTCTCTTCACAGTTAACGCTAGTGATAATCAAATTCTGATCCGCACATGAATAGTCAGAAGTGCAGGCCGGGATTGAAATAAGATCTTCCTGAATAGAACGCAAATATTCAACCGCCAGGTTATCTCTGCTTATCACTAACATACGAAGGCATAACTATAGCGAAGCGATATATTAACTGGTCAATTGAACCAATCCCTTGCTATGGCCTATTACGGCTATTATTCACCCCATTAGATATAACAAGAGTGATTTTGTAAAGTAGTTCAAAGGCTACAAATCATTGTTATAGTTATTACTTGAGATTTACGGTGACTCCCCGCAGTTCAAATCTATGGGCGCGCCATATCCCGGGGCTACAGCTTAACTGCGAGCTATGTGAAATTGGTTGTTCTAGCAAAAGCATAAATTCTTTGTAACTTCTCATATTTTTATGCTTTTGGAGAGTGACGCTTAATTGAACAGAAATACTGTTCTATATGCCGTAAATCAGAAAAAGGAATACTTTTTTATGCAATAGAACTAAATACATCGATTTTCTACTTAAAAATATGGTGTACGCACCACTTGCCCCTTTTAATAAAATGTACGACTCACCCCGTTTTCAGGGTCAAGTTCGTATCTTACGACAGGGTGAATAAAATTTTAATATTTTTAAATTATTTTTGTGTACCCATTCGCCCCGTGCGGTATTTACTTTAAAACCAATACCATCTATTTTTCGATTTATAAATTCTCAAACAATTTTCCCTCAAAAAGCAGCCATTTCAGTCAAATCAAATTCTATCAGTATACGATTTCAGACTGGCTTGGCTGGCCGCATAATTACTTATATGTTATCAGTTTGGGAATACGATTGACCTGAAACTCACCTCGGATACATATCTCTGAAACTTGCTCCAACATAAATTATCTTCGTTGAATCTTACTTTGAATATGTAAATATTAAAGCACGAATAAATAAATACCGGCAAATAATGTTGAGGCATGAATAGATAAAATATTGATAGCTATTTGTTTTTAAATGACTCGAGATCGGAATTAAATAAACACCTAATTAATGAGGTCTTCAAGAAGTATGCACGTGAGTTAAATCGTTTACAGTTACGAAAGTTATTATACCTAAGCAATGTTAAAACTCGATTTCCATTTACCTCGTTGCTTCTTCTTCTCTCGTATCAGCACGAGCAATGCCGTGAAATATTAGCCAGTTAGCAAGATTGGTCGTGGAGATGACTGCCCAGGGTGCACTGGATGTAATTCAGTATCGTCGCTCGTGGAGGATCTTTTCACGCACCTTTTTTAATACCCTGTTACTGTGAAGCCTTTATTACGTTTCAGATGTCTGTTGGGTTAGATTAATTAGCAGGACATAGAACAGTGCACCTGGGGAATGTGTGGCTACTAATAACTTTGAATAGTCCACCTGGGATAGGACAAAGTTAGAGACAATGTTGGAAAATCTCTTGTGCCTGTAATATCACCAGCACCCTTCAAACACGGCAATGTTGCTTGTCAGAAATATGTATGGTGGCAGTACTTCCCTGGAAGAATTCTCCCAAACTCACTACTACTTAAAGAATTCCACATTGATCTTCAACAGTCTTCAAGACTAGCAAAGACACTGCTAGGCCGGGGTTAATCGGTTAAGCTCCTGGTATCAGTACATTTTAGAGCCAAAATCATGACTCAAGCTCGAAAATTTACTGGAACGAGCCGAAAGGGCATCGTTTGGTCCCGACCTGAATAAGCTGCTTATTATTCCTTGGGTATTACAAGGGTAAGGTAACTCAGGGAAACGAATTCATATTGAAGCAGTAAAGTAAGGGTTTTAACTTGTTTAGGCATTTCAGTGATATTTCAAGTCTACAGAGTGTGCCAGCAATTCTACGTTTTTTGTTCATAACTTTTGGAAGACTGCCCATTTTGCAAGGCAAATAGCTTTATACACAAAGTATACAAATCTATATACGTCCAATACTGCAGTGCGTAATACATCGACAGCATAGGGCACGTTTTTATTCTTTTTCTTGGCCGCTTTTGACGGTAAGCGCAGACAGCGTCTAAGATGTAGCACACGGATCCAAATAACAGAGTTATATAAGGATTTCCCTATACCCCTCTGGCTCTCACATACACACGAAGGAATACAGTAAACTGCTTGGTTGACTGGACTTAATTTGAAGGTGGTAGCTAGCCAGGCGGACCGTATAGATCATATTTGTCTCGGCACATGGTATTGCAATAGTGTTTCGGCACATGTCGTAGAGATTGCCATGTGCATGGCTGATATAATGATTACAAAACGCGGGTGACCTTTTTATCGGGCACAATTCCCAACAACAAAAAAATCCAGTTACATTTTGCCTGACCTGGTAATCGAAACTGTGACCTCACACTTTGCAGACACGTTTCATCATCATCAACCCATAGCAGTTCACTGTTGGACGTAGGCCTCTCCAGTAGCACACCACTGACCTCGATCTTCGGCCTGTCTCATCTAACCACATACATCCAGCTACCTTGTGAAAATCGTCACTCCACCTGTTCTAGCAGTCCGTCAGTCACCACAAAAACAACGGTACATAATTCACGTCAGGCTTGTTGCATATTTTAGAGGTTTCCTTCCTGATTGACAGCGGTTTTAGGTACAATTTAAACCGATTATCCGGTAGTTCTGGATATCTCATTCCGGTGACTTTCATAATTGATGAGGATGGTGTATATTTAATATTTAGGTCCGTGTTTGGCTTTACTGCCTCGTTGGTCTAGTGGTGGTAAGCGTAACTGCTGATCATGAAGTCCTGGGTTCGCTCCCCAGGTTGGACAAAGAGTTATTGGGTTTTTCCGTGTGGAATTCCTCAGTAGTAGCCCGTAGTTTGGATATTTATCCGGTTGATGGCAATAGGCTCACCCCCTATTACGTGGGACTTAAACATAACGGCGAAATAAGGGTGTTACTATATATATACCTCTGCCAAACCCTGCGGGGAATACAGGCGTGATGTTATGTTATGTGTTTGGCTTAGGCCGTTTTTTCATGGCATACGACACGACAAGACAAAATGTGGTGACGTCTTCGAGCGGCAATATATTTCTATGAACCATTTACTACGTCGCTAGTATCAAATGGCGTGTCGTTTCGCGAGTACGGTTAATAGAATTATATGGCGGTCGGAATCGTCACCACAATTTGTTGTCCTGCCGTGAAAACACGGCATTATTTGCTGAGCGTGTTTAATAAAGCAATATTAATTTAGAATTATTCATTGTAGATTTTAGGAGGTGGTGTTCAAGGTTTGATAAGTTGACGATGTGGTTTATTAATTTCGAAATGTATTTCGCAAATCAATTCATTCAATCTAACGAGCAAATTCATTTTTTTGTGTGATTCTGAGTTATCAAAATAAACTGTCTGCTAATCAATTTTATCGCTTATACATACACTCGGGAGCAATGAATCCGGGTCACCAACATAAACCTTAATGTCGATACAAGTTTAATTTATTCATAGTAACAAAGAAATTATCCTAATATATACAATATAAATCTAAACTAGTATAAAATATTAATAAAAATTGTATATTAATATGTCATAACATATTGTTAAACTTTGTTTAACATTTTAACATCGTTTTATTTATGTTGGTGACCCGGATTCATTGCTCCCAAATGTAGTTCTGTATAGTTATGACCTGTTTCATATTCCTCGGATAATTCTTATCTGGGAAATATGGCGTCTTGGCAGATTTTTAATGGAGAAACTCTCAAACCTTCATAATTTATCTCTCAGTTAAGAGCTAACTGACGATTATGAACCAGGCTCTTCTCCACGAGTGAGGGAATCGCTGCAATAGTTTCGCCTTACCATGAAATTCAATAGAAACTATCGCCGCAATATTACGTTGTGTAGAGATTGATTCGTATTGTTACTAATAATTTGATTGCACGGCGAGACCGTTGCCGTAGTACACTCGCTCGTACCTATAGGTGGCGCATTAGTACCTATCATAACACTTCAACACTCTCGCCATACGTTAAGCGAAACAGTTGCAAACCGAAAACGTTACCACATCAGAAATGTCCTACGGCTTTAAAAGCTGAGGGCTGATTCGTTGCATATTTTAGCAGACGGGCCCATTATAGACGCCGTCTGCCGCTCAGCTTAGATACGATCTACAGATGCGGTTACATTATCAATTTTACAGCAGCCTTCTGCTTAAATATTCATCGTGTCGGGTTTCAACTTCACTCTATTAAGTGCCGGATAAGTTAGCTTGCGATTGATATTAAATGATATGCGAATGGTACTTTATTTTATATGTTGGTACTTTTTCATGATATGGGACGAATTGAGTAAATTTCTATGTATTCGTAGTTAAGGAGTCTATTACTAGTCTACGAGAAAATAGCTGTCGGCAACGTACAAAAGCTAGGCAACGACATCCACCTATGTAGTAATCGACATACTAGTTTAGCTATTTGTTTGTAAGTGTATTTACTAGTAGTCGCTTTAGTTCCTGAACCTGAGGCAAAGGATCAGCCATTTAACGTGTTTTAAATACACTCGAGAGCAATGAATCCGGGTCACCAACATAAACTTTAATATCTCGGAAAACATTGTTTAACATTTTAACATTGTTTTGTTTATGTTGGTGACCCGGATTCATTGCTCCCGAGTGTATATACCCCCTTACCAATAATTGTTGTGTAAAGTATGCTTATACATCAAAAAATGAAGCCGTCGCGGAACATATGGCGGATGTGAAAGCTCGATACTCATTTTGTAAAAAAAAACGGTCGAATCAAACCGAAGAGAACCGACGAGTTACGAAGGTCTGCCATCGCGAGTTCGCCACGCAACAGCCACACTCACACCAGGACCGTCGCATTAGATGTTTCACATCATAAATATACATTTATGATGTGAAACATCTAATGCGACGTCAGTGTAACCATACGGTTACACTGACGTTAAACAGCAATATAACTACACAGCGATTATTAGTAAAGCGGATATTTATTTAAAGTTCTATCTGGCAATAACGTAATTATTCGCTAAAAAGTTACCTCACAATTACGTATGATAATCTCTATTGATCGATTGATAAAATGATCCGCTGTTATTAATTAATAGTGCATTGTTCTGTAACGAGTGTGCGACCCACTTCAGATTACATCATGTCGTGTCAATGTCAGTCGAGTTCTCATATTAGGAGCGTGGAGCAAGTGATAGGCGGAGCGATGAGCTAAGGAGGAGAATAGTGTAAAGTAAAAAAGCGGAGATAACTGCGATTATAATAAGAGGAGGTCTTTGGAGGAGACTAACATCAAAAAGTATTAAGAAAATAGCAGTAGTAGGTATAGATGAGATGAGGGGCTCGAAGATAATTACCAACCGCGAGGATCATACGATTTGCGAGATTTAGCTACGCTTGCCGCGGTCAGTCCCTGGATGGGTGACCGTTCGTTACACATCGAGAGCCCTTTCGGCTTCTGAGAGCGCGTTAAACAGTTGGTTCCAGGTGTCATACGAATACATATGACAGTCTGACAACTGGTCTAACCGTAGGATATCGGCATTGCTCAGTAACTGGGTTGCGGAAGTCTGATGGCAGTCGCTCTGTGTAAAATACTGGTTTTCAGCCGCATCAGGTTAGACTGGAAGCTGACCCCAACATAGCTGGGAAAAAGTTAGGTAGAACAAGCGTAGATGAGACAAGTCTGGATAGAGTGTTTGACTAGATTAATTACTAATAAAGTTTTAAAACGAAAAGATAATAATAATACCTTCTGTCTCCAATTTCTGAAGTTTCATTCGAGACAAAATAAAATAATGTGTTTTTGTTGTTTTCCTCATTTATTTATTTATTTATTCTTTATGCACAAAATTAGTACAGAGGCGGACTTAATGCCTTTAGGCATTTTCTACCAGTCGATCTTAGGGTGATGCAGACACAAAACATGGTAGGTGCACACTTTATTAAGAAAGAATAATATGATATCAAAAATACACACATTTACCACACTTAGACAAAGTAACTTCTGAATGTGAAGTAAATAAACACAACTAGACTTAGTAAGTTGGATCCTAGCCACCTGTTTCTAGAAATAACGAATAAAAACTACAAAAAATAATGACTGATCGGTAATGATGAATCTTGATCCAAGATCTATAGAAACATGTTCCGCTCTGCATATTACGGCAACAACACAAAAACATTGATTACGGCACTTTGAGTGAACATTTAATTATTTAATCTATTCCGCTCCAATTCCGCTGTCATTCTATCTCTTAATCCATGTAAAAGTATAACTGTCTCACGCGTCGCGTCGTCGGCTAGTAACGGATCGCGATTGTCGGCGACCAGCGAACCGTGGAACATTGCCGACTTGCCGTAATCCGCGCAAGTGCCTGCTACATCATTTTCTTGCTTGTCAAAATTGTAAGGTGAGGTAATTCTGATGAAGATGGAATGTGTTGGAATCTTTGAGTTTTTTTCTGTGAAACAAAGGGGCGGGTTATGCTGCAATTAAGAATGTGTAATATGTTGATCAGTAAATTAAAATATACTAGGTTCAAAAGAAGCAACAATGGATAGTTTCTTGATCGTAGTTCTTTATCTAATTGCCGTATCATAACAGGATCTAATTAGGGTTTTGGATTTCAACAATTTCCTGTAAATATAACCGATAAATATTTGTGATTTCATTTGATTATACTATCCTAAACGCATCGCTAAATAAGCGAATTTTGAATCGAAAATACAACTGCCCTAAAATATTTTGATAATTTTTTTGCGACATGAACCTACAATTTTTATCGTACAATATCGTACAAATAAATACTCGTTTCGCACATACTATTTAATTAAATTGAAAATTTTATTCATATCTATGAATAAAATTTTCAATTTAATTAAATAGTATGTGCGAAACGAGTATTTCCAATTCAAAATTCACTCACATTAACGTTACGTTTACGTTATTAACGTGACAGCATTCGTGCTACGCTGAGTATTTTTTGGAAATTGAATAGAAGATAATTATGACAAAATACATAGATTTGTGGCGGCATCTATCACGCCACATGCGAACTATCCTGCATCGCGGTATCAAGATTTGACACGGAGTTAGTATATATATAAGTTCCCAACATTAACCGTTGGGTAGTGGCCCGCCAGGCATAAGACCCGCCTGGTAGGAGAATCCTCCCTTTTCGTAGGCGGAACACAATATCTCGTTCCCCTACAGATTAAAAAGTCTTGTTGGTTATGTAATTTTAATTTTGCGACGTTTTCTTCTTGTATTTTACATTTAAATCTTGATTTTCATTTTATTTACATAACATCACGCCTTGTATTCCCCGAAGCGTTCGGCAGAGGTGTTCTTAGTACACTCTCGTTTCGCCGTTATGTTTAAGCCCCATGTAATAGTGGGCGAGCCTATTGACACTAACCGGGTACAAATCCAGATTCCGGGCTGCTACTGAGAAATTCCTAATGGACAAACCCAATAACACTTTGCCCGACCTGGGGACCGAACCCAGGACCCCATGCTCAGCAGTCGCGCTTGCGACTACTAGACCAACAAGGCAGTTCTGTTTGTAGGAACTTTTTATAGAGAAACTAGTTGCGATGTAATCTTGTAAGACTACCTAAGTAAATGAATATTTAGATCCAAGTTCTATAAATGGAAAAAGAAGTTTCATCGAAGTACCTATAGAATCAACTCTCAATAATTTCTAGAAAACATTAGTTTTTTAACTTTTTACATTTTGAAGTTCAAAGGTCCACTTTAGAATTTAAGCAGTGATACCCTACTGGTCCAGTGTGATCTTCAGACTGCCAAGTCATAGGTCTCGAGTTCGGACCCAAGGCACGCACCTCTGACTTTTCGGATTCATGTATAATTATCACTTGCTTAAAAACGGTGAAGGAAAACATCGTGAGGAAACTGGCATCCTTGAGAGATATTTCTCGACAGCATGTGAAGCCAAGTCAGAGGCCCGTGGGTGGCATAAACTCTGATACCAGGTTAGTGACTAACCACACGAAAAGAAGAAGAATTTAAGAATTCATTACCATTACCTTACATAACAAACATGTCACCATTAAAGTTGAGTGACCTCCCATCTCGTGAGCCAGGTGGCCCACATATAGTCGGCAAACAACTTGTCAAAATACAACGGAACTACCGCCAACAAAATGATGATTTCATAGCGGAACACTTCGCTTAAGACAACATACATCACCGTGTTTGTAAGACCAGTTTTAGAACCATCGTTGACAAAGCAAGCAATATGAATTGAAAATATAAGTAAGTCATCGATGTAAGCTAGTAGTTCTAGTTCCAATGACAATGACCGTAACTTTACTTGTTTAGCAGGTTTATTAACATTTTTACAGTTCGTTTTGTTAACAGCTTACTTTTATGGCAGTTATAAAATATTTTTTTATGTTACATAGCGTTTATTGGTTTGTGATTTTTTTTATTCATAGATGGTAGGAATTTGCATTATGGTTTAATTTAATTAAGTTTGCAATGATATTAAATATTTATTGACTAATTAAGATAACATAACATCACGCCTGTATTCCCCAAAGGTTTGGGCAGAGGTGTATAGTAACACCCTCATTTCTCCGTTATGTTTAATTTCCTTGTAATAGGGGGCGAACCTATTGCATCAACCGGGCATAATTCCAAACTCTGGGCTGTTACTGAGGAATTCCACATTTGCCTGACCTGGGAATCGAACCCAGGACCTCACGATGGAGTCCCGCTTGCCACCACTAGACCAACGAGGCACTTAGATAGTTGTTGTTATATACTTTCAATACTCTAATCTCTCTCTTCAATACTCTGGAGTTTTTGACACTGACAAAGATAAAACTCCATAAAACCGACTTAAATCGATATATATCCAAACAATAATTTAAAAAAAAATCCTACCGTAGGCATTGCATGAATCTCTGTGCCAACACTGCCGCTCAGGGCAAATATTTGTTGGCCATATTAATATTTGCGCCAATGCGGGAACACAACTGCACTATTTAGATTGTCAAAGCTAACTATAGATAGATAGATAGATATACTTTATTGTACACTAAAAGAAATAAAACAGAAGGAGTACACATTATTAAGAACAGTACAAATGGCGGTCTTATCGCTTAAAGCAATTTCTTCCAGACAACCTTTGGATGGAAAGAATTGTCAAGAAAAATATATAGGGCAGCTTGCAGCATACAAATGTATAATCTATTAAAAATCGATAATCAACTAAAACACTAAGTATATTATAATAATAATATAAGTTAATAAATAAGTAAGTTAATAAAATAAATATTATATATATATATTTTAAATATATATATGTATATATAAATATGTAGATTTACACCTTTTATTTCTGTTAGGTGTTAAGCAGATGTATACAATCCTTCTAATTCGTGTGAGGATTAGAATTTGACATCACCTGCGTTAATGGTGAAAGAAAACATCGTGAAACAACCTGTAGGCTTAGCACAAACATTTGACGTATACTATCATATTCGTATCGCTAATGTAAGTAAATTTTGAATCGAAAATACGACTGTCCTTTAACATTTTGGTAAATTTTTTTGCAACATACGAAATTTGTATCATACATAGATATGAATAAAGTTTTCAATTTAAGTAATTAAATTGTATGTGCGAAATTAGTATTTCCAATTCAAAGTTCACTCATATTATCGTTACCTTTACGTTACTAATGTCACAGCATTCGGGCTAGGCCTACTACAAGCCTGATAGGGCTCCATAAAGTTCTCTAATTTGTGTGTAACCAGGCGTTTGGACTAAGGCCTAAACCCTTCACATTCTAAAGAGGCCCGGAGAAAGACAATTATTGGCTGATTATATTATAAATCTGGACAGTCCCATAAAATAGATTGCGAATAGTGATATATTCGGTCCCGTGAACTAGAGGACGTGGCTTTTGTCATGAAGTGAGTTCATTTTGGGATTGAACAAGGATTTTTTTGAACTGAATATTATAATTACGTTTAACTTGACCTTAGGGTCGAACCAGGAGCCGTATCATCTGCAGTTATATTTGATATTGCTAAGCAAATATGCATAATTATAATGAAACTATTAAATTAGAGGTGAGAGGAAGAAAATTATCAAGTGCTTCAGTAAACTTGACATAAAAGGATGATTGCACAAAACAAGTTTGTCAACAATAAGATGTCTGTGATTCTGTAACACGGTTTTTGTAATATACAGTAGGTTAAACGGTTCTGTGTCATTTTGGCCAACATCCAAACAAGGCGATTGTGTTTAGCTAAAAGTTTAGGTAAACTAGTTTTTATTCTTATTATTAGATTATAACGGCAGATCGACATCGGTTCCAATGCTATACAGGGTGTAAACGAAGTCATCTAATAAGAAACTGCCACTATCCAGACTGCAATCATGAGCCTTTCTCGTAAATACAACTATCTTTAAGATACATTACAATAATAACTTCCATTTTCTGATTTAATTCAAAAAAAGATTATGTACAATACAGCGAATTCTGCGGTATCGCATACCGCGAGGTTATTTAAATCGGGGCGCTAAAATGCCTCACCTTAAGATCACCATGTGTACCTACTTCTTGTATTTTTTTTTATTGATTCCAAGTTTATCCCTTACTGGGTATCTATGTCAGGAGTACATCACAAAGTTTGAAGGAATTACATGATTTCATTTACACCCTATATTGTACATATTCTGTTTCTGCATTAAATCAGAAAATTTGTTATTATTGTAATGTTTCTTCAAGATAGTTGTATTTACGAGAAAGGCTCATGATTGCAGTCTGGATAATGGCAGGTTTTTCTTTTCTCGTGTTGGCCTGAACTATACTTATGAGAATAACTCATGCCGTGGTAAAAGATTAGCCAGTCAGCAAACTACCCAGACTACCCAGGACTATCAGACCCAGACTATCAGACTACCCAGTGTGCGTCGGATGTTCTTAAGTATCGTCACTCATGGATGGTCTTTTTATGCACCAATGGCATATTGTTTTATAATTATGATGAAAGATTCTTCGGCACAGTGGTGATCTTTGCTAGCCATAAATATATTTCGGTAAAACGTAATAATAATATCATTAGAGACCTTTGATAACTATTATATTTTGATGATGATTCCAGTACCTTGCCTTCAGTATTGTTTTATGTCCTGACGCAATATTTTATGAGCTATTATATTATTCGGCAGTAAATAATGTAATGTATTCTCAGTTCCAGGTGCATGCAGAGTGTATGGGAGGTCAAAATGCTAGCTCTACTCTGTTTGCTGCTCGCTGCCGGCTGTGTGTTGGCTGATAAAAATGATAATAGGTAAGATATTGTTTACGATATATTCGGCTTTCTATGACCTTAAGTTTGGGTACCAGAGTAATCTAAAAATTGTAAAAGACTTAATGGTATTGCTAATAATGATGATACAATATGTGTGGTGGTAAAAACAATCCTTACTTACCTTACAACATTATCTAATATTCCTGTTTTAACTATTCCAGACGCAACAAACTACCATTCGTTGCTGATGCTGTTGGAAATTCACTGCCACCACCGTCTAACGTGCCAGCTACCGTTGGCAGTCCCGTGAACCTTCTCACACCAGACCGATACGAATTTTACACCTTTGACGAATCAGGAGAACTCGTAAAGAGACTTATGACCCTGGAAGAAATCCAAGCAATCGTTGCAGCCGGTGAAGAAACTGAAGGATTGGTCACTTTTGCCAATGACAACCAACCGACTGTTTCCTTCAACATCAATCAACCACCCTACACGAAAGTTCATAGCGTTGTGACAAATGTACAAAATGTTCTAAAGGCGCAAATGGAGGCTCACAAAAACAAACCCCATTTCCAACCTACATTAGACACTCCTGACGTTTCGGATTCCTGGAGTTTGATCTTGCCCTCAATTTTTGGCAATACGGGAGTTGATATCGTTCTCGATAAAGCGTCCGGTTCAGTCACAACACCAGAGACAGAAACATTAGAAGAACATGTTGAAGATGAAGAGAATTCATTGAGTAAAGAAGGAAGTAATCAAGTTATTAGCAGTTCTACAACGGTGGGTGAAGAAAAAGTTTCGGCTACAGAGAAATTGCCAACCAAAGCAGAGACTAAGGAAGTACCATCAACAACGAGTACTACTACGACCACAACAACAACTACTACTACCACGACTCCTAAACCAACCACTACTACACGTAAACCAACAACGACCACTCGTAAACTTACAACTACAACGCGTCAACCTACAACTACGACTCGTAAACCAACAACTACAACTACGACTCGTAAACCAACAACTACAACTACGACTACAACTCGTAAACCCACAACTACAACTCAAAAACCTACAACTACGACTAAAGCTCCAACTACTACTACCACTACTACTACGACGACTACTACCAAAAAACCCGTGACTTCAACAACCACAACAAAAACACCGACAACTGCGAACTCCCCAGCTAAACCAAGCTCAACTGCAAGCGTACTAGTAACTAAAGTCACTTCGAACCCACGTACAACCACCACAACAGTCAAGCCAACAACGTCTAAACCAATCACTAGAACAACTGTGAAAGTAACTACAGCAAAGCCTGAAGTCACAACTAAGAAGCTTAGCGTAAGTGTTTTGCCTAACGAGGAAGAAGACATCAAAATCCAAGTCCAAACTAGCTCTAATTCGGGTTTAACTACTGAGAAAAACGAAATAGAATTCGAAAAAATAAGTACTTTTATCCCAGTGCCAACAATTAACTATATTAATGAACGTACTACGCGTAAACCAGTAGTAACTACTAAATCACCGATCGTTTATGCAAGCACAACAAAGAGGTCTGTCACGACTACTACTTCTACTACTATTGCGCCAACTACTGGAGCAACTAAAATTCAAACTTTTGCGACTACAAGTAAACCTGTCATCAGTACATCTAACTATGTCTCGAGCACAATAAAAGATCAAGACAGTGATAAAATCAATGTTACTACAATAACAACCCAATCCGTATCTCCATCTACAACTATGTCGTCTACAGAATTTGTATCTGCTGACAATTTAAATACCATGGAAAATAAACCAAATGTTGATGATAATGATGAAAATGAGAAAGATGGCGAACCATTACTTCCCATGTTTGATGTTGCTCAAAGCATCAGTCAAATAGCTTCAGATCTAGGTGGAAGCTATCAACCTATGCCAACTACCAGCAATTTATTGGATACGACAAAAGTTAATGCATTGGATTTAGAAAGCAAAGAAGTTTTAGACATGGATATACCATCTGGTGCTGGAAATGAAACTGATGTTAAAACATCTGATGCTTCTGATAAAAATACTGATAATTTTATTAAAATATCTACAATAGATCCTCATGACAAAAATGAAAACAAAGAAAATACTCAGAAAAACACTGAGAGCACAATAAAAGAAACGGCAGAAAAGAAAACTGAAACAAAAGTAACCGAAATAAAAAAAACTGATATTGAAGAAACTGAATTAACACATACTTCGACAAATGAAAGTATTAAACCTAATATTATAGTTAATAACATTCAAAAAGTAGAATTATTTACCACACCTGTTGCTACTGAAGCCACTACTATAGATCCAATTTTATCTGAATCTATGGGTGATTTATTATCTCAGGTTGTAAACGAAGCACCGCAATCTATTGTTGATTCTAAAAGAACTCCCGAAGAAGATAAAAAAGTTACGACAACTGAGAAAAGAGTGGAGTTTACAACTGAAGAAAGTATAAAATTTTCCGAAACAACTTCTGAAATATCTAACAAAGTTAAAAAAGAAACTAGTTCAACTACAGAATTACCTGTTAAAAAACCCATTGAAATAGTTAATATAAAAGAAAATGATTTCAGTAATGTTAACTTGTTTGCAAAAAATAACAGCAATAAAAACACTGAATTCCAAGAGAAGAAAGACGAAGAAACTAAGGCTGAACCAAATGATGGTAAAAAGGGAGAAAACAAAAAACAAGACAAAACTGAGGACAGTAGTCAAAACTTTGTTCAGATCTCGGTATCCACAAATAATAAAATCGATCCCAAAGTAGAACCTGTTTCTACTAAGAATAAAAATAATGTTACGTCTAATGAAAAAAATACTGTAGTCAAAGATATAGTAGAATTACAAACTGAGAAAGAAACGACTAAAAACGGAAATAAAACTATCGAGACTGAGATGAAAAATGTTCCGAGTGTAGAAATAACTACAACGTCAGCAGATTTAGATATTACGACAAGCACCATAACACCAAATAAAATAACTCAGTCTAAATTTAATAAGATTAATTTGGCTGACAAAATCAATATAAATAATAAAAAAGATAAACTTTCCGAACCATTGCCCAAAGTTGACGACTTTAAAAAGAAAATTCAGAAGGTGAACATTGATGAAGAAGAATTAATTAACGAAAGAAATAATTCATGGAAGCTTATACCAACTCTTTCTCCCCCAAAGGCAAATGAAATCCCAAAAGATAAGGTCAAGTCTGAAAACCATTATATTCCAGATAATAACGACGACAAAGATATTGTTTTAGAATTTTCAAAAGAAAACCAAGGTTTAGAGGTAACTACAAGAGATTTGGGAGAAGACATGGCGCGCTTCTCTGAGCTTTCCAATGAACTAGCCTTTAGGTTCTGGAACGTGATGATTGATGATATCGATAAAAAAAGAAGTTTTGTTTTATCACCATATTCTATTTTCTCGATGTTAGCTATGATATTTATGGGGGCCAGAGGCGCAACCTCAGGAGAAATGAATGAGATCCTGAAACTAGACGACATGGTTACATTTAATCCTCATTTCACACTTAAAAATATTTCTGATTCGATTGAAACAACGCCTGAATCTGGAGTTGCCGTTTCTGCATTTATTAGAGAACTTTATAGTGATAGAACTAAGGGGAAAATCCTAACTTTCTATAAAGAAAGGGCTCAGCATTTTTATAATGGCCATGTAGAGGAGATTAACTTTAAATTGATTAGTGATATAATAAGAAGACGAACGAACTTGCTTGTGAAGAGGTACACATGGGGAAAGATTCCGGAATATATGAAAACCAACAATATTGTTATGCAGGCACCTTTGGCTGCGTTTACTGCAAATATTTTCGAGGTTAGTATTGGTAATCGTTGACATCCTAATATTCCTTAAAACCAGCGGAGAATAATGCCATTATATGGACGTTTCAAAGTTGAACTAATGATTGCAGTATGTTTTTAGCAGGAGATGGAGGAAGTATAATAATCTTTTGGTCGCTTACGAATATATAGGTATAAGGGGCGGCCAAAGTATTTCTAATGTGCAAATAGTTAAAAGTATTTATACCGCCCGAGATGTTAGAGTCAACTAGAATTAATAGATCACTATAGTTACAATTGTAACTAACTAAAAAATAATTATGGTACGCTTGGACATTGCCAACGCACCTGCACAACCTCTTTGGAATTTGAATTCCCTCTAAAATAATGTGTTTAACGTGTTTCAGACTGACTGCACCGGAACATCTGTGGACGGCAGAGATGGCGAAATGTACTTCGTGGTATCCCCGAACGTCCGTCAACGGCGTCTTGTACCTGTTCCAGCCGTGGTTTACAAGAATGGATTCTTGGCTGGTTACGACCCAGTCTTGGACGCTACCGCAGCCGCCTTGGGAAATACTAACACTATAATCAGCACATTATTCCTGATGCCCGGTCAGCAAGGCAACGTGGTTCATGCTGATGATTTAGAGAAACTTGAACAAAGACTTCTCGATGCTTTACCATCTACACCTACATGGAATCGCGTTTTACGCACTCTACTTCCTCGTACCGGTTTAGAACTTCAAATACCAAGGTTCTCTCAAAAATCAACTTTCAACGTCTCAATGAGCTTGAGGAAAATGGGCCTGAAAGATCTATTTGACGGCGATCATGCTGATCTAGGCGGCTTAAACGGACCTTCGAAGGATCTTTATTTATCGGATATGGTTCAATTGAACACATTCGCTACTTGCGGCGAAGATGGGGTTGGAGAACAGCACCATATTGAAGAGTATCCTGAGACCTTAAGTGTTTCACAAAGACGTCGTGCTAGATGGTTAAATGATTGGGATGAGCCGAGAGATTACCAGAGAGCGTTCCATGATCCTCATGATGTGGGTGACGCTATGCATCTACCTCTGCACCTCAGGCCGAGACAGGCGCGTCTGCCAGCAAGGAGTGCGCTGCCAGCACGATTAAAGTTCGACCGACCTTTCCTCTACTTCGTGAGGCACAACCCATCTGGAATGATATTGTACTTCGGACGGTACAACCCTCGGCTTCTCCCTTGAAGGCGTTACAAAGACTGTTAGCTTAGTTTAATTAACATTCCTAAAAGGAAAGTGATAAGGGAATACTGGTGCGTGTGATAATGAAAGTTGTTCTATGAGCATTTACGTGACAGTATTAATAAGTGTATCAGTACGGAGTAAGCTCGTTAAACGGTACAATACGAATTGTATGGCTGGACGTACTTTTACTCTGTCTCATATCGTGTGTATAAAAGAATGCTAATGATGAATTATTGTTGAATGTATGCATAAATTGTATTGTAATAGCTAATAATTAAGTAGTGTAATTAAGTAAGTTTGACGTGGAATATTTTCATTTCACCGTCTTATTAGTTTCAATATTAGAATAAATGCGATGTTTTGAGTAAAGTGTACATTTATTTTGACTTAATTTATAAATAAGCTTTTGATATGAAACTCTTTTAGGTATAGAGCTCTCTCAAGTAGAGTCACTACAGCTAACAGATTTAGTTTCATCATAATGACTACCTCGTTGGTCTAGTGGTGGCAAGCGCGACTGCTGAGCATGAAGACTTGGGTTCAATGCCCAGGTCGGGCAAAGTGTTATCGGGTTTATCCATTAGGAATTTCTCAGTAGCAGTTCAGAGTCTGGATTTGTGCGCGGTTAATGACAATAGGCTGGCCCCCTATTACATGGGATTTAAACATAACTGGCGATACGAAGGTGTACTAAAATACCTCTGCTGAACCATTCGAGGAGTAGAAGGCGTGATGTTATATTATGTTATTAACGTCCACTGCTGAAGCCTCTCAATGACCGCCATACTGAACAGTCAAAGGGGAAATTGCCATAACCATGGCTTGGCAGGCAGAGAGCTGATCGCAGGTTGTTGTTATTAGCATATAGGAAGGAGGACGCTACTGCCCACGTTCTAGTCGGCTTATACGACACCCATGGATAGGAAAGAGGGGGCCTATTCTTTACCGGGATTCATATGGATAGAAATTTTACTTTGCAAAGGACTATTTAGGAACGACGATTCAGGAACGTCATTTAAAAGAAAGAGAAAACCAGCGTGAGACCGCAGGCGAAAGCACGAGACCGCACGCGATAGCACTCACGCTGTCTTTCTCGCTCTATTAAATGACGTTCCTCAGCGACAGAAAAGGATAGAGCATGAAAATACGCGATTCTGTGCTGATAGATGTGTCAACCCTTACACCGTTCGTTCTGCCTAGCCTTTTCCAAACTATGTTGGGGCCAGCCTCCAATCTAACCAGATGCGGCTGAATAACAGCATTTTACACGGAGCGACTGCCATCAGACCTCCGCAACCCTGTTACAGGGCAATGCCGATATCCTAAGGTTAGACCAGTTGTCAAACTTTCGGGCTTCTGACTACCCGTAACGACTGTCGTAGGTATTCGTGTGACACCCGGGACCGACTGCTTAACCTACTCTCCGAGGTACGGAGGGGTCTCGATGTGTTACGAAAGGTCAATCCTTACACCGTCTATAAAAGAAAGATTTTCAAACTTAAACAATTTATTACGTAGGTATTGTGATTACAATTATTTTCTTCTATGTAAAAACTCTCTACATTCTTTATAGAATTTTGTCTTTTCGTCACATTCTTTAGTCGGTATGGTCACTGGACAGTCCTGCAAATAATAATTCGACAAGTTATCGTCGACACTCACTAACAGGAATAGCAAAAGATTTTTTAAGTTCAAATAATTTTAAACCTTATTTTAATACGCTTAGCACTCGTATTTGCTTAGCATACGGTACGGTGAAGAACCATGATTGTGGGACGGTTTTCTCAAGAACCACGGCGTGATTCGAAAGAGCTCATCGTAACTACCACCATACTCGTTTTTGCTGCCAAGGAGCAGTGCTGTGTTCCGATTGGGAAGGATTGGTTTTAGGTGATATTACAGGCACATGGAATTTTCTAACTTTATCTCTAAGGTTGACAACGCATCAGCAATCCTTGTGGTGTTATAGGTGTACCTATATACGAAGTAGTAACCAATATCCATGAAGTGAGCCGTCGACTACTACGATTACTTAAAAAAAATAACTCTTCGTCCTAGCCTTTTCCCAATTATTTCGGGGTCAGCTGCCAGTCTAACCAGATGCGGCTGAATACCAGCATTTTACACGGAGCGACTGCTATCGAACCTCCACAACCCAGTAACTGGGCAATGCCGATATCCTAAGGTTAGACCGGTTGTCAGATTTTCGGGCTACTAACTACCCGTAACGACTGTCATAGGTATTCGTATGACACCCGGGACCGACGGTTTAAAGTGCTCTCCGAGGCTCGTAGGGATCTCGACGTGTAACAAACAGTCACCCATCCACAGACTGACCGCGGCAAGCGCAGCTTAACCTCGCAAATCATAGACGAAGAAGTTCACATTGTCACTTACCACGTTCAAATAATTTCTGATACATCCGTGAATCTCGAAGAACTCGCAAGCTTTAAGAGGTAGGTAGGGTCTTATGTCCTCTTTGCAGAATACTTTAGCCTCGGCCATGGCATCACCAAACATGGGGTTTAGTCCTACCCACAGATCAAGATGACCATAGTATTTTTCGTCATCTAAGTCGCCATACTGAGTGAACAGGCCGTATTTGTCGAGGACACACTTCCAATGGTCACACTGCAAAATTTGTGTAATTGTGTCTATTGATAGATATTATAAACCAGTTGTCTAGGATACTTGGGTATCTAATCTAGAACATATTACAGACATATTTTTAAGATTGTCCAATTACAAAACGTTACAAACCGTTGGTAAATATAAATAAATAAATAAAAAATTACAAAGTCATATTAAAAACAATGTGAGTGAAAAACGCATTGTTAACGTAGTGGTTGAAGTGGTTGAACTCTTGTTTTCCATGCAGGATGGATTGAGTTAAATACAGGCCCGTGTACCTCTGGGCGGTCTCATCACAAACAGCTAACATTTGTAACGGACAATATTATAAATTAATGTCTTTGAAACTGCCAGCATGAATATCGTAGAATGGAATGGGAGGCGTGCATCACTATAGTAGCTACTAGAGGTTTGGTTGTGGTTCTACAAATACATAAACATAACATCACGCCTGTATTCCCCGAAAAGTTGGGCAGAGGTGTATAGTAACACCCTCATTTCACCGTTATGTTTAAGTCGCATGTAATAGGGGGCGAGCCTATTGCCATCTACCGGGCTCAAATGAAATCTCTGGGCTGCTATTAAGGAATTCCACACTGAAAAATCCATTATCACTATGATTGACATAAGGATTTCTTCTCTTTTGCCCTGCTTATTCTCTTGATGCAACCTCTTAGTCGCATTTAACGCAATTGGTGAGGGCAGTCTGTTGTATGCTGGCAATCATGTTCTGCTTAGCCGTTCCGCAATAACCTTGGAGTTAGCGTCCAGTCTAACCAGATGCGGCTGAATACCATTATATTACGCGGAACCACTGCTATCAGACCTCCGCAACCCAGTAACAGGGCAATGCCGATCCTAAAGTTAGACCGGTTGTCAGACTTTCGCCGCAAGATAATTGAGAAAAGGCTACCAAGAAGAAGTACACGTATAAAACTATGCTTACATCGAAAGCCTTTCTTTTAAACCCAGTTACGTTATTTATTTTGTCTACGAACAGCACATCCACAGAAGCTCCGCATTCTTTGGCAATCTCACGAGTGAAGAATGGGGGAAACACACAACATTGTCTATACTGAAAAATAAAATAAATACTGGGTGTAAGATAATACATACGATCATTCGGAATTAAAAATGAGGAGAATCTTCAGACGACTTTTTTTTAAATAAGTTTTTTTTTATAAAGGACTAGCTGTGTCCTCACAGCTCCGCCCGCGTAATAAGTTTTATTCCAGTAATAAATACAGCCCATGTTACTCAGTGATAATGTAGCTTTCTAACGGCAAAAGAATTTTTGAAATCGGTCCAGTAGTTTTTAAGTTTATTCGTTACATAGGTACAAAAATATTATACAAATCTTTCCTCTTAGTATATATGTATAGATGGATGGAAGCTTTTAACCGCTCCTGAAAAGTACTCTAAATACTCGAGATACCCAATTTTACTCAAAGGAAACTTTCCTTTATTTAAAAAAGAAGCAAAACCGCATTTTTATTTTTTGAAAATACGCTTTCCACACCAGGGTATCAAATCCGACAAAATAACACCTTGTACTTTTATGGCATCAATCGATAGGGTCAATCATAGGATTAAATCCCTCAAACAAACATGGTAAATTACAAAGTATACGCAATTTATTTAAGTACATTTAAAAAATATACATTGAAATGCAATGAAATATGTACAAGTCAATCTATATCTATATATATAAAAGGAGAAGCTGACTGACTGACTGATCTATCAACGCACAGCCTAGACGGCTGGGGTTAGAAACTTGAAATTTTGACAGTAGGGTACCTACCTTTTATAACGTAGGCATCCACTAAGAAAGGATTTTTAAAAATTCCTCCCCTAAGGGGGTGTAATAAATCACGCAAGCGAAGCTGCGGGAAAAAGCTAGTCAGATATATCCAGTTAATTCGTAAAATTCAGAGAAAAATTTGTACCTTATTTTCAATTCAGAATAATGGCCTGAATTCACTATTTTAGTTATAAGTACACCGTCGCTTACACCCAGTATAAACATGTTTACATTATTATAATAAGAAATTATTCTTATAAGGAATACTTTGTATAATAGTAAATTATAAATTGATAAGTTTGCGTAGTATCGCACCGAGACTTTACATTTCCTAATTCAATAGATTTCAGTAATACGTATCAGAGAATTTTAAAAATTGCTGCAGTTTTAAAAATCGCCAAGAAATAAATGTTGAAAGTGCCTTAGAAACGTCTCAACGAAAACGTAGAGCACTCTGTTTGCAGCAAGCGTCATCAAAAGTTTCGTTTAATAACGCTAGATGGCAGTGTAATAAAAATATGAACCTATGCAATTTAGCACTTTAAAGTTTATTTGCTATCATTTTGCGACTGACGCTCTGACAACCGACTAATAGCGGTATGACCATGCAATAACCACGCGGTAGGACCTTTAGTCAGTAGCTAGTATATTCAAAAAAACCTTAATAAAAATGATGAACTACGTCTTAAAGTTAAGAATGCAGATATTTTTAACTCCAATTATGATAATGCAAAGCAAGAATAAGGCAAGAATAAAAACAAACTGAACAATGTTAATAACCCAGAACAATTATGATTTGTTAAAAATAATGTTAAGGTAATTCGTAAAGGTATTAACTCGCCGCGTCGCTTGCGTGGTATGTCAGTTAAAAGAATCCTATGTTCTGAATTTCTTCTCATCAATTTTATCAAAATTGGTTCAGTAATTTAGTAGTGAAGAAGTTTCAACAAAAAGTTTATCCTTCAGTTATTATAGTAGGCCTACAGAGAGTGTAGTAGAATACTAGCACTTTGCTCGCGACTTCTTTTTACTTATTTTTAGACTTATTTTTACTAGAAAATTCTTACTTTAAATGGCAAAAACTTTACTTTAGAGTTAGAATTTCCAAAAATAATTTCTTAGTGGATGCCTACATCACAAAAGGAACCTACTGTTCCAATTTCATGTGTCCAGCTTCAGTGGTGTAAGCTCTGCGTTGATGGATCGATCTGTCAGTCGGTCAGTCAAGACATTTCTCTTTATATAACATAACATAACATCACGCCTTATATTCCCCGAAAGGTTCGGCAGAGGTGTTTTTAGTTCACCCTCGTTTTGCCAGTTTAAGTCCCATTCCCAGGGGGCGAGCCTATTGCCACTAACCGGGCACAAATCTAGACTACGGGCTGCTACTGAGAAATTCCTAATGGGAAACCCAATAACACTTTACTCGATCTGGGGATCGAACCCAGGATCCTATGCTAGTATAGTAGTGGTGCCAAGCAGTCAACGTTTGCGACTACTAGATCAACAAGGCATTCCAAGATTCAAGGTAAGATTTATTTTTATAAGTATACTAGCGACCCGCCCCGGCTTCGCACGGGTGCAATGTAGATACTAATGTGGGGCATATAAACCTTCCTCTTGAATCACTCTATCTATTGGTGAAAACTGCATTAAAATCCGTTGCGTAGTTTAAAAGATCTAAGCGTACAGACAGCGGGAGAGACTTTGTTTATACTATGTAAAGATATTATTATATATATGGGTATTTATTTAATTTACATGCATATCTGTACTTCCATAGCATCTTTCGGGAATGACTGGTAGAAGTTCGCTTCCCGGTTGAGGTTGACACATTACCTGTGTAACAAAAATAATGAACTGAATATCAATAATGTACATATTGGTCTCACAGCAAAACTAAATACATAACATAATATCACGCCTGTATTCTCCGAAGGGTTGGGCAGAGGTGTATTGAAACCCCCTTATTTCGCTGTTATGTTTAAGTCTCATTTTATAGGGGGCGAGCCTATTGCCATCAACCGGGCACTAATCCAAACTCCGGGCTGCTACTGAAGAATTCCACACGATAAAACCCAATAACAAACACTTTGCCCGACCTGGGGATCGAACCCAGGACCTCACGATCAGCAGTCTCGCTTGCCACCACTACACCAACGAGGCGGTTCTAAATCTATTTTGTCAATGTCAATCAACCACAAGATTTTTTTTTTAAAAAACATTGTCCCACTCTAGGATTTCTCCTGTATCGTGGGCGCCTTTACAGACACAAATCTTCACACGCACAAACATCCAGACCCGGAACAACTATCTCTAGGCCATACAAATATTTGTTCCGTGCGGGAATCGAATCCACGACGCGTAGCGCAGAAGCCGATCGCTCAGCCACTGCACCAAATGTGTTGTCACTTCTGTGACGCATACGCAAGAAACCTATTAGTTGCCACTAATTAATGTCAGAAGAGGCAATTTAACGAGAAAGAGAAGAAGCCACTGTTATATTTCACACTGTTCATTCAGCCCTCATCAAGCTGTCTCCCTCCCAATCCTGCCGCCAGCAATGCCCTAAGCCGAGGTCTGAGTCCCATTAGAGGTCGCCTTTAGTGCTGTTGTTGCTATTAGTGATGATGTTAGAGTAGAAGTTAGCTTAGATTTAATATTTTACTTCATCACCATCGGCTCGAGATCCATCAGGTCTCGCTAACCCGCCAGTAACACCCTAAGCCGAGGTCTGAGTCCCATTAGAGGTCACCCTTAGTGCTGATGTTGCTAGTACTCATGATGTTAGAGTAGTAGTTAGGTTAGGTTTAGTATTTTATTTCGTCCCCATTGGATGGAGACCTGATGGTCTTGTCAATAACTGCCCGTGCCGTGCTACGTGGAAGCGGTCCGCAAGGACGATCTACAAGAGTACAGTAGAAAAAAATAATTAAAAACACTTTTAATACTAATCCGTGTACGGGTCCATAGAGGATAGATTTTTGTGTGTACGTATTTATTACTGAATTCAACTACTACTTACTTATATTTTAGCAGTGATAGCCTAATGCTGTGACCGTCGGACTGCCAAGTTATAGGTCTCGACTTCGAACCCAAGGCAGGCACCTCTGACTTTTCGGATTCATGTGCGTATTGTATAATTATCACTTGCTTAAAAACGGTGAAGGAAAATATCGAGAAGAAACCGGTATGCCTGAGAGACATTTCTCGACGGCAAGTGAAGCCAAGTCGGAGGTCCATATGGGCGGCATGAACTCTGATACCAGGTTAGTCACTAACCATATGAAAAGAAGAACATTGTCAATGTAAGCTATGTTCTATTTATTTTGTTGGCAAACAAAAAAATACTTACATAAGCCACAATCATTATTAAAATCACTGATTTCATTTGCTCCACTAATAGAATTATTACTTACAAGTATGACTTTAGGTATTGCTATGTTTTAATGCAACAATACATGTATCCCTGTGTCTCTGAAGGAAGTAGCCAAATGAATGAATGAACTGGTTACATGCTTTCTGTCATTTTAAACGATGTTATAAGTAATAAAAGTATGTTTAGTAAATATTATGAATAGACTGATTGTTTCAGATTGCATAACAAATCACAATACAGGGTGTTTAACGAAATCATGTAATTCCTTCAAGCCTCGTGATGTAGGTACTGCTGACATAGACTAACGACGAAAGGGATACTTTGGAATCCAATAAAAAAAAATTACAAGTAGTAAACGTGTGTTCTTAACGTGAGACATTTTAGCCCCGCGAGCGAATCGCTCGCTGCGCGGTCATTTAACTCGCGGCGCTAAAATGCCTCACGATAAGAACACATGTTTACTTCTTGTAATTGTTTTTATTGTGTCTTAATGTATCCCGTGCAGGATTAATCTGTGTCAGCAGTACATCATGAGGTTTGAAGGAATTACATGATTTCGTTTACACCCTGTATTTATGAAATTCTATTGTTTCTTCTAGTGGGAAATGTCTTCAAAAGTGAAGCAACTTTTTATTTGATTCTAATTTAACAGGTTGAGTTTTGAATCAGCCAATCACAAGGATGTTCTCGTTCTCCACCTCCTGCATCAGGTTGGATTCAACTGCCTTCAATTACAGTGGTACAAGATGCTTATATCGACGCTGGTGACGATGCTGATTTTACAAGTTATGAAAGGTCTGTTTTGTCAATAAATATTTTTGGCAAATCTGTTTCCAACCACCTAAACTAGCCTTAATATTATATGTTGAGTACGCGCCATAGTGTAACGGAATTGGTTCAAACTTCAAACTCAGTGCAAATCAAAACTCTGCATACTATCATAGACTATTCCAACTTTGGCACTTTATGGGACTACACATATTAAACAACAGCAAATAGCGAAAATACTGGATGGTGTTAAACATATTTATCTACATCACCTGTAATATCAGGTGCTTTCAGCTGCGTAAACAGTCTACGGCATACGTAAGAGCCCTTTCACACAGTGGATCCTTTTAAACGGATCCGTCGGTACTGGATGTGTTGTTCACATCTGTACCGACGGATCAGTCACGGTACGATACGATAAAAATAACGGATCCAGTATTTCTTACTGGATTCGGAATACTGTCATGTACGTGAACTCGCTCCTACAGGCGCCATCACCAAAATAAAAACGGATCCGCTAAATCGGGTTCTTTAAACAGTTTCTGTGTGACCTAGCTGTAAGCTCGTGTAAGCGTTAAATCAAAATGCCCATCTTGTATGAGTGAAATGCGAATTAATAAGTGTGATTAATCCCTAAAGTACTTTGGATTACGATCAAGGTGAAAATAACTACCTCACCTGGCCGTTTACATCGATTACTCTATTTATCTTGCAAGGTGGAGTACCTCGGGTGACGTAGGCTATAGCCCTGACCTCAGTTTCGGCCACAAGTTACGATCATTCTAATTTATGGAAAAATCTATATTAAGCATTGCGTAGGGATCGAAACAGTTCCTTTTTACCTCTATGTTTGACTGATGCCCGGTTCCTATGGCCAAAAACGAAACGTTTTGCTAACCATTGATAGCATTTTTGATTGTCAAACTAGGCATTTCAAAATGCTAGTAAGAGCTCTGCCTCATTAGTGCGTTGCGTTGCGTCGTCGCAGCGTCAACGCTGCCATATATTTTAAATAATTAAATAACATGCCACATTAAAGCGTTGCGTCGACGCACGCGACGTTTCAACGGATCGGCGGACATGACAAGAAGCGGGGGGGGGTAATGCGCTGTGCTGTCGGAGCTCCGGTGCGACGACGGACAGTGTTCCACTGCTAGAAGTGCGTGCGTCGTCCTTTTGCGTTTCGACGTCGTGCGTCGTCAGTCCATGGACCGTTCTTTATACATCGAGACCCCTCCGTGCCTCCGTACCTATGGCAGTCGTTACGGGAAGTCAGAAACCCGAAAGACTGACAACCGGTCTAACCTTAGGATATCGGTATTGCCCAGTAATTGGGTTGCGGAGGTCTGATGATAGCCGCTCCGTGTAAAATACTGGTTTTCAGCCGCATCTGGTTAGACTGGAAGCTGAACCCAACATATTTGGGTAGGCTAGGCAGAAGGAACGAACAAGAATCTTAATTTACCAATAACGCTTGATTAATTATAGGAATCGACGATGAGTGGTCACAAGTGCTGCTGCTCAGTAAAAGATTTTGGATTTGTTTTTACTATTCCAGAATTGTTTTAACATCCTATAAGTTGATACATACAATATGAACCAGAACTAATAGAGCCTGTGGTATTACGAATACTGTTCGACTAACGATTCAATGCTCGCCGTGATGCGAATTGGCATAACATAATATCAAAGGCACATTACATTTTTCGTTTTTATCAACGTTGTAGCAATTTAAAATTAGGTGTCCTTGAGTGTAGACTTCGATTAGGCAGTCGCAAGGAACGTCTGCCAGCCAAAGGTAACCAAGCCGACACAAAGAAAATATTTGGGGAAGGTGAGATGGGAAAAATGGAACTCCAAGGCATGGGAGAGTCTTCATTCCGACAAACTCATACAAAAACTGCTATAGGTTGGAATTCATTGGCTGAAATATTGTCATATTTATGAAATACATGTTTTTAAAAAATGAATTTTATTTAGAGTCAGGTGTAATGATGAAGTGAATGATTTAAATAATAATAATACGTGACTGAATGACGATTATTTAACTGACTGCAAAATTCTTTATATTTATATGATAATAGTAAATAATGAAATACAAAGCGACTAACTTAGTTTATTTAAGGTTCGAAAGTTTGTTATTACTTTCTTCATCGAGTTTGTTGTTGGTCCTTTGGTTTCATGTAATATGGTTTACATTCATCCATATGCTCTTTTAGTACCTGGCAGCTCTCCATTTCTTCCCTTAGTTTGCAGTTCTAAATAAAAAAGAAGGTAAATGGTTTATAACATCACGCCTGTATTTCCCGAAGGGTTGGGCAGAGGTGTAATAGTAACACCCTCATTTGGCCGTTATGTTTAAGTTTTATGGGGGGCGAGCCTATTGCCAACAACCGGGCACAAATCCAAACTCCAGGCTGCTACTGAGGAAATCCAATAACACTTTGCCTGACCTGGGAATCGAACCCAGAACCTCACGATCAGCATTCACGCTTGCCACCACTAGACCATTGAGGCAGTTAAGGTTAATGATTCGTAGTTCGTAAATCTTACTAGAGTTTAAAGTATTTCTGAACGAGTAAGAGCTTTGAATTCCCATAATAGAAATCTGCATTTTTGAATGAGTAGATAATTCCGATACAATGTTAAAACATTTTTAGTTACCATAATTTTATAAAAACATGGTTTTCCAAAATTGCTAATATCGAAGGGCTAGTTGTACCTCGCGTTTAAAGCCCTAAAACTACAAAGGCACCTTTAATTGGCTTAGGTGAAGACTCATGTTAACGTGATAGCTGAAATATGAGACATTTTTGTCACAATTATCACACTTCGGAAACACAGGTTAGAATCACATCGAATCTTCGCCAAAGGTCGATAATGTGGCATTGCGGTTGGGGAAGATATATCCTAGGCAAATACTAAGAAAAACTTACCCATATTATGGTAGAGGTCAGGCAAAAGAATACTTTATCTGGATCGCAAATTTTAGGTGGACCGGGAGGTCCTTTCTCTACTACACACGTTTCTTTTGCTTTTAATATAGCTTCAGTAAAGTCAGGGTGGGCATGTGCCCAGTCGTCTATGAATGTCCGCAATTTATCATAGTCAATGCTTTCATCTTCGTTTAGCAGGTTGTTGTGTTTCATCAGGCATTTACCTTTTTTGCACTCCACCTAATTTTAGAATCATGTACACTGGGAAGCAATGAATCTGGATCACCAACATAAACCTTAGTATCTCGGAAAACATTGTTTTGTTTATGTTGGTGACCCGGATTCATTGCTCCTGAGGGTATATTAAAGTCAAGGTTAGGGTGCAAAACATTCGTGAATGGACTGTGATGGCGAGTGGCACCGAACGTTTTCGCCTTGCGTGAGACAAAGCCATGTATGCTGATTACTAACCTACAATGGTTGGAGAGGCATATACTTCACCAATAAGAATATAATTAGTTGTCGGCAATAAGATTGACAAGCATATCATTTTGGGCCCCAGTGCATAATATCTGCAAGCACATTGGGTCACCCGCGCGACAGCGCAACAAGTATTCCCAAAGAGGGTTGCTGTCAGGCAGGCGGCCGGTTATAAAACAATAAGCCAAAACCTCTAACAACATGGATTTACGAAATACATGTTGTGCCAACCCCACCTAGTGTGGGATAAGGGCAGAGAGATGATGATGATGATGGTTGGAGAGGCACTATTAGAAGCAAATATGACAGAATTATAGGAATTTTGATTTAAACTTCCTGTATTTAAAACTTCTTTACCAAACTCTTCTAGAAAGGGATTTTGTGGTTGCAGAGCTAGTTTTTATCACACCGGTGACGTTGCTGCCTGTCACCTAGCCTTCACTATTTGGACTGTAACCTCGTTATCTTTCAAACGTCGAAGCTCCAATATTGGGCTAGTAGGTTACACCCACTTACACCGAACCCAGATGAAGACAATGTTTGGAAAGCATACACACATACATACACTCACGCCTGTTATCCCCGAAGGGGTAAGCAGCGGTGTTCTCCGAGTATCCATGTTCCGCCTGTAGTATTAGTATACCCATTTAATAGGTGGCGAGCCTATTGCCATAATTCGGGAACAAATAATTAAAGTTGAATGTTATTCGTGTTGGAGCGCTTAGCATTCAAGCTGGCTAGCTTCAGTTCCTAGTGACATAATATATTAATGTGATGAGGATCTTCCCAAAATATATGACATATAGCAAAAAACTCAAAAGCTACTTAATTTTAAGTTGCCTTTAAGTCACGTGCTGTTACTGTGTGACGGAGACAGCACGATACTTAACGGCAACTTGAAATTGAGTAGCGTTTGAATATTTGGCCATTGGAACTAGAAAATTTATGAAGTCGTATTAATATTTGTGTAAATCCCACCATCATAAATATCTACATGGTTTCTGGAGAAACTCGGAACCTTTTTGTTTAGAAGTCGGTTAAATAACATAACAAAACATCACGCCTCTATTTCCCGAAGGGTTAGGCAGAGGTGTATAGTAACACCCTCATTTTACCGTTATGTTTAAGTATCATCTAATAAGGGGCGAGCCTATTGCCATCAACCAAGCACAAATCCAAACTCCGGGCTGCTACTGAGGAATTCCACACAGAAAGACCCAATATCACTTTGCTTGACCTGGGGATCGAACCCAGGACCTCACGATCAGCAGTCGCGCTCGCCACCACTAGACCAACGAGGCAATGTGTGATTATACTTACGTCTAGAGTAGGTTTACGTTGTTGTGGTGTGTCCTCTGGTCTCCTTAATCCACAAGCCTCCATGACCTCATCAGGATATAGCTTGGGTATGGGGCAACATTGGTATATGTTTATCTGTAATCAAACTAAAGTTATTATCGTGGCTATTTACCAACCGCACTGATCATACGATTTGCAAGGTTAAACTGCGCTTACCGCGGTCAGTCTATGGATTGGTGACCGTTCGTTACACATCGAGATCCCTCCGTATTTCAGAGAACACGTTAGTCTGTCGGTCTCGGGTGTCATACAAATACCTATGGCAGTCGTTACGGGAGGTCAGAAATCCGATAGTCTGACAACTAGTCTAACCTTAGGATATTGGCATTACCCAGAAACTGGGTTGTGGAGGTCTGATGGCAGTCACTCCATGTAAAATACTGGTATTCAGCCACATCTGGTTAGACTGGCAGCTGACCCCAACATAGTTGGGAAAAGTCTAAGCAGAACAAACTAAAGTTATTATTGCACAAGTTTAACATGTTTAGTAATATTTCGAGACCTCTGTATAGTTTTCTGATAGTTCGTCTAGTGGGTAATAGACAGACAGGATCCATATTTGATCCCATAGTTTTAAGCCTACTACATGTTTCAAAATTCAGGCCATAAGGTCCCGAGAAGCCTAAAGGACATTTAAAAAAAAATGTGTTTATAACTTTTAATCGTCGTAAATGATTAAAGTAATAAAGACACAATGGTCTAAGTGTGCGTGTGTCATCTATTGAAAAAGTATAGAATCACTTTTAGCTCATTGTGACTATATTGCATTCATTGTTTACGACAATAAAAAACCACCGTTAGGCCCCTTTGGTTCTCATGGCTGCAATTCTATTATGGAATGCAATAAGGAATTGAATATTGAGTGTTGACTTGTGATAAATGATTTTTATTTCTGTAAATAAATCTGTTAAAGACACTTTTACAAGTCAATGTAATGTTTTTTTAAGAGTAGATGGCGCCGGCATTTCCTATCTGGCTAGCTCTGAGAAGAAAAGCCGAAACAAACTCGGAGACCAAGGTCGTGTCAATCCAGGTCCTTGATAATTGCAGAAGGAGACCGATTTTTATGACCCTTTTTTCACGTCCCGTTTGCTTCTTCTGACCAATTAGAAACAAAACGAATACGTCACACAAGTATGGTAGACTTGCCTTATTGTTTCGTTTCAACCTATCATATCCACTGATGCACAACGAACTCTCTTAAAAAGGTAAAGTATTGAAGTTCCAGACGCAGTGCAGATCTCATCTTCTTTTCGTGTGGTTAGTGGCTAACCTGGTGTCAGAGTTTATACCGCCCATGGGCCTCTGACTTGGCTTCACATGCTGTCGAGAAATATCTTTCAGCCATGCCGGTTTCCTCACGCTGTTTTCCTTCACCGTTTTTAAGCAAGTGATAATTATATAATGCGCACATGAATTTGAAAAGTGAAGGTAAATATCGTGAGGAAACCGGCATACCTAAGAAATATTTCTCGACGGCATGTGAAGCCAAGTCAGAGGCCCATGGGTGGCATAAACTCTGACACCTAGTTAGTCACTAACAACACGAAAAGAAGAAGACCGAGGTGATTGCTGATGCGTTGCTAACCTTGGAGACAAAGTTGGAAAGCCTCATGTGCCTGTAATTTCATTGGCAATCCTATCAAACTGGAACACAGCAATTCTGCTTAGCCACAGAAATAGATATGTTAGTAGTACTCCTAACGAAATGTTTAACTAGGAATGCTACCACTATTAAATACCACTTTCATTTAATACTTCTCTTGGTTAGATGTGATTAAAAAATGTATATAATTACACCAGCAGGTGGGGCCCAACAGTGCCTCGGAATCCTTTCTTGATATGGATGTACCAATATACCCGGACGTGGATCATTGGCTGAATGGGGTCCCATGGGAGGGAAGTCATCTCGCGACTGGCCAAATATCACCTGTGAACAATGATGATTTTTATAACAAACATAACATAATTTAATAATAATAATTTAATTGTATAATGTATGTAATAAATTTCAACGTAACATAACATAGAATCACGCCTGTATTTCCCGAAGGATTGATCGTTTCGCCGTTATGTTTAAGTCCCATGTAGTAGGGGGCGAGCCTATTGCCATCAATTGGGCACAAATTTGAACTCTGGGCTGCTAATGAGAAATTCCACACAGAAAAATCCAATAACACTTTGCCCGACCTGGGGATCGAATACAGGACCTCACGATTAGCAGCTGCGCTTGCCACCACTAGACCAACGAGGCAGATCAACAACATTTAATTTGTCTGAAATCTACAAATTATTACGATTAATTATTTAATCATTACATAAGTATTAAATGTCCATACCAAAATTCAAGAATATAATAATGAAACCAGATACCAGCACGAGAAAAATGGAGGGTATCGAAAACTACCAATTATCGATGTATGGGATCACATCTAATATAAAAATCAATTGCCGTGCGTTAGCTTAGCAAAAACTCGAAAATGGCTTGCCGATTTGAATAATTTAATTAATTTAATTTTTGTTCGACTCAGTACTGGTGTGATTTAGGGAAAAAGACAATTAGGAAAAGCTAAAAAAATCATCTAGTCACTAATAAAACATTCTTATTCAAATGTCCTTGAAGTGATAAACCTGACAAAGCAAGAACTTTACAATCCGGCTTCTTAAACTTAAATCAAGATTTCAAATTTCTTTTAAATTTAGAATTTCACCAGGAAGGACCCTGAAACTTATTTATGTGCCTTAAAAATTTCGTATTTTTTACTCCTTACCTGAAGAACAGCAGCCAACACAAAAACACAACAGGATCTTTTCATGGTGTTGCGTTGGGGTAAAGTGATGCCATGACGTAGACACTACCAGTTATATACGTAGTGACTACCGGCCGTGACCATTGTCAGCACGGGAAACAATCAAGGTGTTGGACATAGAGTACGTATGATGAAAATTATGAAGATAAGACAGTTGGATCATCGAGCTGTTGAAGTTTTATTACTTCATGTATTTCTGGGGTCAACGCTGAAAAACAAACAACGAAAAACCGCGCATACGAATGTCCTATTCCAAAAATAGGGTATTAATTTTGAGTGTACTGAATTTGATATTGATTGTCAAATGGCCTTTGCAAGCAGCATCACTGTGAACGGCAAAGATATTTTGAAAGGCCCAGAAGTGGACAGAAGGTTAAGATCTTTCAACATTACGTGATGTGGATAATTTGAATCCTTACTTCCTTACTAATATTATAAATGCGAAAGTTTGTATGTATGGATGTGTGGATGTATGGATGTATGGATGTTTGTTACTCTTTCACGCAAAAACGGCTGAACGGATTTCAATGAGATTTGGCACACAGATAGACTATGCCCTGGATTAACACATAGGATAATTTTTATCCGGGTACATCAAGTGGTTCCCCTAGGATGCGGGTGAAACCGCGGGTAATAGTCTAAAATGCTTTGTCCTGAATGACTGACTGACGGATCAACGCACAGCCTAAACCGCTGATCGTAGAGACCTGAAACTTGGAGGGCGTGTTCTTTGTATGACGTAGGCATCCGATAAGAAAGGATTTTCCGAAATTCTACTCCTAAGGGGGTGAAAAAGGGGGGCAAAGTTTGTATGGGACAACGTGATTCCTTGGTCCAATCTACTTCAAATTTTGCATAAACCTTTTTTAACAGAATTGATGGAAGACGTGTTTCGTATTTTATTGAAATTCATCCTCTAATGGTATTAAAAAGGGGTAGAAAGTTATTTTGGCGGTGATTTGCTTCGAAGTTGATATCGATAGTTGGTAAGGATTAGAACATATTGGTTATAAATTATACGAATCATTCCATATTTAAAAAAAAATGTAAAATACAAATATAAAAGAATATTTAAATCGGATTAGAATTTGAAATTTCAATTTTATTTGTTCTTGGATATTTGAATGAAAAACTTACCTTATACCTTGATTTTCCTTCAAAAATTCCTTGGAAATCTCATAAATTACCTACTTAGCAAATATTTGCGATTGCTGTATAATTTGTTTGGAAGTTCATTTTCATTATTTCATTAGAATATTTTCAGTGTAGTTAATTTAATTTCTTTTCAATTTGTTGTTATAATAATTAAAAAGGATTCTTTGTGTTTGATTTGTTAGTGTATAATATAGGTTTTTAGTTTTAATAGTAAAAATATCTGTGTTTGATTTGTTGTGTATAATAATAGTTATAGTTTTCTTTTAGTTTGTTTTAGAAGTTTAATTTTGTGTGTATTGTTTTTCGCAATTTATTTACATTTATAAATTTGTCTGTGTCGATTTTAAAAATGGGAGCAGAGTTGGTTAACATCAATGGGAAATTAATAAACCTTACTATTGTACCAATAGTGGGGGATGCCGCAAGCCTTTTCCGTGCGCTTTCTTATTTGTTGTACGGCACACAAGAACGCTCAATAGATATTCATAAAGAAATTGTGTGTCATGTGACGAACAATTGGGATGAATTTGCTGTTATGTATCATGACCGTCATGGCAACAATCATAGGACAAAAGAAGAGTATACTTTAGATATGTTACAAAACTCTACATATGGCAGTTTTTGCGAATTAGTTGCAGTCGGTCAAATATACCCATTTGTATTTGAAGTGTATTGAAATGACAACCTGTATGCCAAATTTGGTACAGAGGACCAACCTATCAAAAGGTTACGTTTTCCCCAAGATCTTTCTAATAGTCACTTTGATGCCTACGCTGATGCGGATAGTGATAATAACACTGATGAGCGTCCAATAGCCAAAAAACGGCGCATTGAAATTGCTGTATCTCCGACGTTTACTCAATCTTCACTAATTTCTAATGTTGTGCAAGACTTTCATTCGCCTACTTATACAATTATTGAATCTGAATGTGAGTCAGATTTAATTTCTTCTTTGTCCACTAATAATTGCATAGCATTTCCAACATTCACTACCCAAGAGTCAGTTCAAAATGAAATTAGATTGACAAATAATCATTAAAAAAAGCATTAGAGCAGTGGTGGCCCAGTGGTAACGGCCCCGACTTACGAGTTGTATGTCGTGGGTTCGAACCCCGCCAGGCGCATTACTTTGTGTAATTATTTCATCACCACTGCTCTCAAAACGGTGAAGGAAAACATCGTGAGGAAACCGGCATGTCCTAGAACCAAACATTCGAAGACGTGTGATATCTACCAACCCGCACTGGGCCCGCGTGGTGGATTACGGCCCATTCCCTCTCACAGAGAGGAGGCCTGTGTCCCAGCAGTGGGAACATTATAGGCTGCTGATGACGATGATGATTCAAATTATATGAGAGTGGGCGTTATTTGAGTAGTTCGGAGGCAGTTTGAAGGATTTTAGGGTTTTCCATACATGAAAGGTTTCCCGCAGTCATACATTTAGCTGTCCACCTTGAAAATGGCCAACGAGTCTATTTTAATTCCGACAACCTCGCCGACATAATTAATAGCCCACCAAAAACGACACTGTTAGCATTTTTTGATTTATGTCAAACAGATGATTTTGCTAAAACCCTTCTATATGCGGAAGTGCCTTCATATTTTGTAAGGCAAAAAAATAAATTTGTGAGAAGGAAAAGAGGAAAACCCGTAGATGGCTGGCCAGGAATAATGAAAGAACACGCTCTAGGTAGAGTGTACACGGTTCACCCGAATAACACCGAGTGTTACCATCTTCGTTTACTTTTGCACGAGGTTACCCCCTGGTTAGGGGTCCATCGTCCTTCGATGACTTGAAGACTGTCAACGGTGTCCTCCAACCAACTTTTCAATTAGATTGCATGAAACTTGGCTTGCTAGAGGACGACAAACATTGAGATTCTGCCCTAGAGGAAGCAGCCCTATGCGAGTCGCCATTTAAAATGCGTGAATGCGTTTAAAGTGCGTGCATGGCATTCTGTCAGATTACAGACGCACTAAGTCTTTGGGTAAAATACAGGGATAGCCTATCAGAAGACTACAAACGACAAGTGGAAAAGTTTCCTAGCATTATAGATGAACATCTAGCAGATGAAATCTACAATAAATGTCTGGTCACAATATGAGAAGCTGTATTAGCATTAGGAGGACAAAGCCTACAGCAGTACGGGTTGTCTCAGCCTCAAAGGTCTGAAGGCTTACACAATAACCGGGACTACCTGAAGGAAACAAGTAACGATGTCAATTCCTTAGCAGAAGTGGTGTCAAGTAGTGAAGGCTCTGTAACCAATGAACAAAGACGTATTTATTATAAAATACTTTCCAGTATCGATGCAGGTGTAGGTGATATCTTTTTTTGGATGCTCCTGGTGGAACAGGCAAGACTTTTCTATTAAATTAACTGTTGGCCAAAGTGAGAAGCAATCGTGATATCGCCTTAGCGGTCGCATCGTCCGGAATTGCTGCCATGCTGCTGGAAGGAGATAAAACTGCACACTCCGCGTTTAAACTTCCTCTCGATTTGATACAACCCCAAACCCCACTCTGCAATATACCCAAACAAAGTAATATGGCAGAAGTACTCCGCAAAACGAAATTAATTGTTTGGGATGAGAGTACTATGGCTCATAAAGGGAGTTTCGAAGCCCTAAATAGTTATTTACAAGATGTTAGGAATAATAATTGTCAAATGGGAGGATTTACTGTATCGTTAGCAGGCGATTTCCGGCAGACTTTACCCGTAGTGCCCAAAGGAACGCGAGCAGACGAAGTTAAAGTGTGCGTGAAGCGGTCTCATTTGTGTGTTGTTGTGGCCTTCAGTGACAAAACAGAGCCTTACCAAAAATATGAGAGTCCATCTGAGGGGAGATGTTACAGTTCTCAGATCTGTTGCTTAAAATAGGAAATGGTGATTTCCCGGAACTGGATAATAATATAATTCTACGCGGACGAAGTCGCGGGCAAAAGCTAGTATAAAATAATTAGACATTATTTTAACCATAACACCACGCCTGTATTCCCCAGAAGGTTGGGCAGAGGTGAATAGTAACACCCTCATTTTGCCATTATGTTTATGTCCCATGTAATAAGGGGCGAGCCTATTGCCATCAACCAGGTACAAATCCAAACTCCAAGCTGTTACTGAGGAATTTTACACGGAAAACCCAATAACACATTGCCCGACCTGGGGATTGGACCCAAGACCTCACGATCAGCAGTGGGGCTTGCCACCACTATACCAACGAGGCAGTCTAACCAAAGACGGCTGAATACCAGTATTTTACACGGCAGTTGCAATGGACAATGTTGCAGACAATATATTGGGTTTCAATAATAATGTGTTCTAGGGTTCTAAGTGATGCTACTATTAAAATAGATCGCGTTATGGGTTAGTAACTATGAGTTGGATTAATAAAACTATGATAGTCCGAAAAATATGCAACAAGTGATATCCGAAATGGTTAGTAATATTCTGTAATACCTGGCCTGCAAAAATAAGTATCACACTTTAAAAGTAAATATCATTAAAAGTGTAGTACTTATTTTTGCAGGCCAGTATAGAAGAGCCCATTTTACAAACTGAAATTTGCAATATTTTTTATTATTCTTCTGAGAGGCGCTGGATATGAATCGAAATAACGAATGCCGCTGTCATTTCTGTAGATACTGTACAGTAAATTACTCTTTAATAATTAATAGTGTGTAGGTAATGGACAATCTGTACTGTAAAACTACTTTACCTGGTTTCGTGGCCAGCTACATGACACCAGTCAGCGTAACACGGCGCAGACACTTCGTGTATGTTAGTTTTAATAATTATAATGGTGTATGTATTTATAATATTTATAAGTTATTTTAATATTGTATTGTATGTGTTTATATGGGCCTTGATGCCTGAAATAAATAAATAATAATAATAAATAATAATAATTGTTTTTCTGAATGTAATTCTACTAAATTCTTAATGGGTTGCAATTCTTTTCAATAAACAACGATATTTAAACATAGTTCACATTTTTGCATAATTGATATAATGTTTGCTACTAACATAACTAGATACCTTTTCAATTATCTTACGATATTCAGTTTCACCCATTCAGTTTCACCCACGTCCGATCAGCATACCGTCGCTGCGCCTGCAAAATCCGCTATGTATTTTTTTGGAAATCGGTTTTGGTGCTATTTTATAATACTTCTCAAGCCACGTGCACCTGTATAACCCATTTTCGAATAATTTATTTGGTTAAGAAAATAGCAATGATAGATGTCCCGACATAAAATATAATTTTCTGCGTACTAAGTTTGCAAATGTTGTTATCAGTTTGGGAAAAAAGCAGTTTTTTGTTTCTCCTGTAAAGTTGGGTTTTTTCCCATAGCGGATTTTGTAGGCTCAGCAACGATAGGAGCATTCTAAAATATAAAACACAAAAATTATTTTGAATTATAGGAATACTGCAAACGACGTGTGATAATTATATTATTTACGCACAACAGTACATTATTGTATGTGAAGGCAGTATATACCTTGACGGAGGGGCTCGTAGCTAATTACCAGCCGCGCGGATCATACGATTTGTGAGGTTAAGCTGCGCTTGCCGCGGTCAGTCTGTGGATGGGTGACCATTCGTTACACATCGAGACCCATCCGTGTTTCGGAGAGCACGTTAAACTGTCGGTCCCGGGTGTCATACGAATACCTATGACAGTCGTTACGGGTAGTCAGAAGCCCGAAAGTCTGACAACCGGTCTAATCTTAGGATATCGGCATTGCCCAGTAATTGGGTTGCGAAGGTCTGATGGCAGTCGCTCCGTATATAATACTGGTATTCAGTCGCATCTGGTTAAACAGGAAGCTGACCCCAACATAGTTGAGAAAAGGCTAGGCAGGACGAACATAGTATTATGATGGTTTTGCCTGATAAATTAGTGTTCATAAAAGTTGCAGTACAGTTTTAACCATCATGTCTAGGACAAACATACTTTAAATATGCTGTTTGCATATAAACGATAGGCATAGGTAACATATTCGCAAGGAGGGTTGAGGTCAGGCAGGCGGCCGGTTATAAAACAATAAGGCAAAACCTCTAACAACATGGATTTATGAAATACATGTTGTGCCGACCCCACCTAGTGTGGGATAAGGGCAGGAAGAAGAAGAAGAAGGCATAGGTAACGTGAGAGTATATTTGCCATCATAAATGTCATGCAGAAACGATACATTCTATTACATTCATATTAAAAGCCGTTCTTCTTCTATTGGTTCATTCGTAACACCAAATTATATAAGAATATAATATGCTATCAGGAATTTTTCTACGCGTTAATTTTTTGCTCCTTAGAACCACATTTCAAGTCAAAGTCAGTAGGTATCAATTAACAAACCACTAACTGCAGTTTTTATTACGCTTTAAAATAGAATTCCCTAGTTTTTACTCAACTTAGTTGCAGCAAATGGCCCATTAGCACCCATAGCATTCTCATTAGCTTCAATAATTACTCCCAGTTGAACGTGATCCACATTTGCTAGTAGTAAATCAAGATCTAGCCTTGGAACATTAGTATCTTCCTACATATCCTGTACTCCCTTGAGGACAGAATTTCACAACAGTCACTTAACGCCAGAGATGTATTTACGATTTGTATACATCTAAGTTCATTAAACTTCAACGGCTAAATCATTTAAGGCGTATTTTACATATTAAAGTAGATTTTAAGGTTTATTTCTAACACCAATTTTGGGTTTATTACTTTTGTGTCATCGATGTTATTAATAATTTTGGAGAAAGTTATCACAAGAATTCCTGCAGTACATTCCTGCTTTGAAATCGTAGCAGATTCATAGAGGTTCAAAGACACCCAACTGCGAAACAGTGTCGCAACCACAACAGCTGTGATTTCGACCATTGAACAATGTCCATTGCACCGTATGTTTGAACAATACATCTTCTCGGCAACTATGTACAACGCAATGAAATATTGTTGTATTGTCAAAATGAAAGTTGAAGATAGCGATTACGATTGTGTTATGTTAGGAAGCCGGTTAAATCTGAATATAATTAATGATTTTATTGCAGAAGAAATTGAAGAAGAATAACTTCAACTATACTTATATAAATACTAATATATACTAAACAGCAGTGATAACCTTGTGGTGTGACCGTCGGACTGCCAAGTCATAGGTCCCAAGTTCCAACCCAAGTCACGCACCTCTGACTTTTCGGATTCATATGCGTATTGTACAGTTATCATTTGTTTAAAAACGGTGAAGGAAAACATCGTGAGGAAACCGGCATGCCTGAGAGATATTTCTCGACGGCATGTTAAGCCAAGTCAGAGCCCATGGGTGGCATGAACTCTGACACCAGGTTAGTCACTAACCACACGAAAAGAAGAAGAACTATACTAAGGAAATCTATAAATAACGCACTGTAATAACATCACGTCTTGTTGCGTCTGCACAATCGCGGAACTTTTATCTCACAGTATCTGCAATCGCTGCATCTCTGGATTGTGCAAGCAGTAATTACTTCAATTGCATACATCTGTGTAACCGCAAATTAGTTTATGATTTGTTATCTAAAGTATATCTTTTGTACTATGTTGTTTTGAGTTTTATTGCAAATTAATAAGGCAATGTTGATTTTGTCTAGTCTAGAGGATATCGAGAAAGATTTTAGAGAAAACTTAAACAGGCTGGTTAGTACCATGAATAATAAAATTACAATGAAAAATTACACCCTATTCGCTATATGAGTAAGAAGACTACGGTTACAGAGCAAAATTATCACGGCTATGAGCTGGAAGCCTTAGCAGTAGTGGAAGGTGTGAAGAAATTTAGAAAGTACTTATTTGGAATCCACTTTAAGATTGTGACTGACTGTTCAGCATTCCAGAAGACATTGTATAAGAAGGAAGTGTCAACAAAGGTAGCCAGATGGGTCCTTTTTCTTCAAGATTTTGATTACGAAATTGTTCATCGAGCGGGAAATAAAATGTCACATGCTGATGCATTAAGCAGAAATCCTCATGCTTACCTTATCTAGTCAGAGTTGCATGCAAGAATATGTAAAGCCCAAAAGGAAGATGAAAACCTTAGTGTAATCAGAGAAATTCTAAAGGAGAAAGAGTACAGGGATTTTTACATTGAAAATGATTTAATTTACAAAGGAGCAGAGAAGAAGTTAGTTATACCAGAACTTATGGATACTGAAATTATAAGAAGAGCTCACGAAGTAGGACATTTTGGGAGGAAGAAAACCATTGATATGTTAGAAAAAGATTATTACATAAAAGATTTAACTAAGAAGGTAGATAAAAAAAAATACTTGTATTTTATCTACCTTCTTAGTTAAATCTTTTATGTAATTTCATATATAATGTATAGGAAACGATTCTCGACTTAAACAACTGCTTTTTCAAAAACCTAAAAAGCATTTTTTGTTTTGTCCATAATCTCGACTTTTTTCTATTCCTAATACACAGTTTCGAATTTGGCCCTGCAATTATATCTCAAAAACTAATCCTGTTAATCTTCACAAAAAACCGACAATGACTTCCTAATTATTGTTAACACAGCCTACATAAACGATATTGTGACAATCGAAAACCAATTGTCCGTCAAAATTGACAATTAATTACCATTAAATCGGACATAATAACAACAATAGTCGTGGAAGTGTGTCGGATGTCCTCAAGGAGGCATATCATCACGCTGAGTGAATCAGTGTCAAGTACTCTTAAGACCTTGAGTGTTGTGGACGACGGATAATTACGTAGGTAGGTACAATGAACCAACGGATAATGCTGTGTTATGCACCTATATGTACTTGTTGTTGAAGCAAAGAAGATAACGCAATCGGAATGCCACAAGGGTCTGTTGTTGGTCATGCTCTGTACTGTTGATTTATTAAACTGACTTAGGTATGTATGTATCAATTTTAAATATAATATATGTTGTTGCAGTATTGCATTGCATTAACAATTAGCTGTGATCAATAATTACATCATACATATGCCTCTTGCATAGATTTCCATAAGATATGGTCCTTGTCACGTGCATCCAACGGCTCCTTGGAAATCCACCAACTCTTCAACTAGCACGTCGCTGAAAATCCATAATCTGGATAGGTAGGTATATACAATTATAACATAATGACCTTATCATAAATAACGTTTTGCCCAATCCTGCCCTATAGCAATTTAGTTTTTTTATATTAAGTCATTGTTTGTTTAACTGCCTCGTTGGTCAAGTGGTGGCAAGCGCGACTGCTGATTTGGAGGTCCTGGAATCGATCCCCAGGTCGAGCAAAGTGTTATTGGGTTTTTCCGTGTGGAATTCCTCATTAGCAGCCCAGTGTTTGGATGTGTACCCGGTTGATGGCAATATGCTCGCCTCCTATTACATGGGACGTAAACATAACGGCGAAATGAGGGTGTTTCTATACAGCTCTGCCCAACCCTTCGGGGAATTCAGGCGCGATGCTATGTTATTGTTTATTTATATTGGTTTAGTGACTCACAAGGAAGAATAAAATTAAATTGATAACCATCCGTTGACATTGTGCCCATACATGCTTGCATGATGTTAGATGTAATGATGTATTGACAGTTGCTGGTTACTGTGGCGTGTATACTAAATGTAGGTACCTACTGCTATAATAGAAATGATAGTGCTTTGTTGAGTTGCATATTGGCGTGAGAAAATAATATTAAAAGTATCAAAACAATTTTAATCTGTCGTAACTGAATGCCACACATATAGACTGTCACTGCGATAATGATATCAAAGAATTGCTTCGCGATGAACTTGTAACAGACCTAGAAAAAAATAAACGCCTAAAATTGCATGCCTTATCTAAAGATTCATTAAAAACACGTCGAAAAAGGTTTTGTAACAATAAAGATAATATTTCTGAGCTCTATCTGGACATTTTTGCAACTAAAGCGGCATCTTTGGGACACAATTTGGTTTCTAGAAAAAAGTATCATTTGACCCTTGAAAATCATGCACATTACCGATGGTCCTGTTCTGTTTATTTGGATCACACTTTCGTGGAACGATGATCAGTTGACACATTCTGTCTCGATCTCAAGATTTACCACGAAAAATCTTGGTAATTCCATGACTGCGAAACAATTTGTATTGTTCATATTTTGTAGTCTGCTGATCAATTTTTGTCAACACAAGCTCCAACTGATGCCAGAGATCGGTCGGAGCTAACACCAATTCTTCTTCTCTCGTGCTAACACGAGTTATACAGGAATGGAATAACTCATGCCATGGTGAAAGGATTAGCCTTACGAATCATTTTAAGAAATCAAGAACCTATTTAATTTGTGTCGGCAGTGCGTCAGCAGTTTATCAGCTATTTTTATTGTGTAGCAAAATCTCGCGTGTTTATTTTTGCGTAATTTTTGGGTTTTGTGTCATCCATACTGCTTGTAGAATACGCCTATAGGTTTTTTTTTCTATTTGACTGCTTGCAGATGGTCTTGCGGACTGTTTCTACGTGACGGGGCAGTTATTGGCGAGATCTGTAGGGTCTCCAACCAATGGGGACGAGAGTAAAATACTTGACCTAAGCTAACTACTACTAACATCATGACTAGCTAGCAACAACAGCACTAAGGGCGACCCCTAATGGGACTCGGACCTCGGCTTAGGGCGTTGCTTGCGAGAGGACTGGGAGAGAGACACCTTGATTAGGGCTGAATTAACGGTGTGACTGCAGAGTCAGAAAAGGCGACCGGCCCCACGGCTGCGGCGGGTGAAAACGGTGGATCATGGACGGCGGTACGCCTGTAGGGAACTGCAGCTATCTTTTATACAGTAGTCTGTGATCTATCTACTGAACGTGTATTGTCGCTATCTTTGTTGCATATGCCCAAAGTAGAGTCTTCGTCTTCTTCTCTCGTGTCGGCGCGAGCTATACGAGAACAGCTCATGCCGTGGTGAAAAGATTAGCCAGTCAGCAAGGTTGGTAGTGTGGCTGACTGCACTGGATGCCCCGGATGTACTTACATAGGTACCATAATTATTGAAATGTGCAGAAATATGTGAACGGCAGTTATATAAATAAATAGTGAAAGATGAGTTTCAATGAGTGAATCCCGTTGATATGAAGTCTAAATTTATCACCTATCAAAATTATTGGTACTCAGAAGTGGTAAATTATTATCATCGAACTAGCCTTTTCCTATGTTTGTTTTAATCGGGCCAATAGGCTAAGCACCTGGTAAATATTATTTACTATTCTATTGATACTCTATTTCTCCATTTGTCGTGACAATATAACTAAGGGAATAGGAATAAACCTAAATAGTCTGCACTTAGATAAAAGGTAGTCCATCATGTTGTTTCCCTCGGCATACCTACTATGTAACGAACACAGAACATTATGTGGTCCGGGTGACTGTGGATGAATGATGCATAGCCATTGGACCAGACGTTTTTGCTATAAACGCAACAAAGACATACAAGACAGATATTTACCAACGTAGTAACAAAATTGTTTAAAAAATAAAGTGTAATGCCCTGTTCCTATGACCAAAAACGAATCGTTTGGCTTACCAATGGTAGCATTTTCTGTTTCAAAACCAAGAATATACATATTATGTGTAAATACACAGTAATTTTACCTGTCATTACTACTAACCTATAGGAGGGTCTACTATTGTTAGGTACAGTCAGCATCAAAAGTCGATGACCACATTCAGATTTTCAAAATCACTTGTCACTATATTACCCATAAATCGCTAAACAAGATAGAGCGCCAGTATTGAATGAACATCATTAAAGTTCAAAATTAACTGAACACTACTCGTCAAAGGTCACTGAACACCATTTTGTCAAAAATTGCTGATCGTTATAATATGCGAAAACATAATAACATTCAGTTTTACAGAAGTCACTGAACAATATAAAATGCTTGTTTTGGTTAGCTAGTGTAATCACGGCAATGTCCAAAAATAACTTAACATCATAAATAACAAAAGTTACTGAACATTACTTTGTTTCGGATACGTAGCGTGTAAACTTATACTATCAAAAGTAGCTGAACTGCAAACTAAAAAAGTGCTCGTTACGAATTAGTTAAAATTTAAATGGATGTAAATTTCGAATTTAACTTTCCAATTATTTTTTTTTTTTTTTTTTTTTAAGCTTCTTTTTTAATTTTTAAGCCTAATCATAACTGTAATTGTAATTGATAAAAAATTAAACCTTGTTTTTGTTTTGATTATGAAAGTTTAAATTTGTTGATTTTTAATAAAAACAAATATTAATTATTAACTGTATTGATTTATGGAACTATTTAATTTAATTTTGTTTATAATAAATAAAAGGGTGGTGATTTACATGTACATGTGTCAACTTAATTTATATACCAAACACATATACCGAAAAAAATACACACACATATTAAACCCAAAAAACATTTCATTTTGTTCAGGGACTTTAGAGATAAACGATGGTATGCTATTTTTGTCAAAAATTTGTTCAGAGACTTTAGAGACGAAGAATGTTATGCTTTTTTTACTATAATTTTGTTTAGCGACTTTTGAAAAGTGATGGTCACCTACTTATCAATCAATCAAATTTATTTCGGACAAGGTACATCCATATGTTGGTAAATTATAATTAAGTACTTACAAAAATATCTTAATAATAATAAAACGGACTTACCCGCTGAACTCATTAGCTTATGGCCTTTTATGATAATCATTCATTTCTGGCCCTTGTCATGTTAAGCGATTTAGGTATAATACGGTGTACAGCGATTTTGAAAACCTAAATATGGTCATCAACTTTTGATGCTGACTGTACTATGCATGGAACCTACTATTGTTACTATGCATGGAACAAAAGTGAGAGCAGTGGTGGCCCAGTGGTAACGGCCTCGACTTATAAGTTGTATGTCGTGGGTTCGAACCCAGCCAGGCGCATTACTTTGTGTAATTTATTTCATCACCACTGCTCTCAAAACGGTGAAGGAAAACATCGTGAGGAAACCGGCATGCCCTAGAACCAAAAATTCGAAGACATGTGACATCTACCAACCCGCACTGGGCCCGCGTGGTGGATTACGGCCCATTCCCTCTCACAGAGAGGAGGCCTGTGTCCCAGCAGTGGGAACATTATAGGCTGATGATGAAGATGATGATGATGATGATGATGATGATGGTAACAACAATGTAGCTTCTGTATCTGGAGAAGGGCGTTGTTAGCTACGCTAGTTCATACTTTTGCAGCTACTATCGTTTTACTTAAGTTAATGCTTACTGTGTTTTTGTTCCAAAATAAACTTTTATTATTTTATTATTATACAAAGCTTTGATATCTTTGCTTCATTATTGGTAATGATACGAGAGTTTTAGTTTTAACCAATAACGCTTGATGAATCATAGGAATTGATCATAAGAATGCAAATTAAATTCTGTTTATTTTTAGTCTCTTTACTACGAGGGTGAATATTCGAAATTTTTTAACATTATTTTAACAAATCATTCTTCTCCCGGGTTGTTAACGTTATAGTATTGTCAGATTGTTTTTATTCTTGTCTTATTGCTTGACTGCAGCGGTATAGTTTCAGTTTTCATTATCATAATTATAGTATTAAACATCTGCATTCTTAACTTTGGGATGATGCTAATGACGTTCTTAATTTTTGTTAATATTTTTCGAAGAATGCCCCGATAACTGACTTGTCTGAAGCAGTTGTTGTTTTAATTAATCCGGCGTAAATTATTACAACCTTTTGTGAATTTAACTCTGTCACATTAGATTTTGGTGTCAAAGAAAATACGATAAACAAATCGATTTATCGCGTCAACACTTTCTTTTGCATTTAACCTTCAAATGCCTTAGTACTAAACAAACACCCGACAATCTTCTTTATCCTATTCAATTCTTACATCAAGCACTTTCAGGTGAATACGAGCTAAGTACGGTCTGTTTGCTCCATCGATTTGACATACAAACACTCATAGGCAGTTTAGGGTTGAAACAGGAGACTTAGGTATTTTATTTTTAAAAGTAACAAAATTTAATTGGTCATATGTAAATAAACAGGGACTCATGACTACTTAATAGCCACCCAGATCATATGATTTGCAAGGTTAAGCTGCGCTTGCCGCGGTCAGTCCGTGGATGGGTGACCACTCGTTACACATCGGGACCCCTCCGTGCCTCTGAGAGCACGTTAAACTGTCGGTCCCGGGTGTCATACGAATACCTATGACAGTCGTTACGGGTAGTCAGAAGCCCGAAAGTCTGACAACCGGTCTAACTTAGGATATCAGCATTGCCCAGTAATTGGGTTGCGGATGTCTGATGACAGTCGCTCCGTGTAAAATACAGGTATTCGGCCGCATCTGGTTAGACTGGAAGCTGACCCAAACATAGTTGGGGTATTACACATCGGGACCCCTCCGTGCCTCTGAGAGCACGTTAAACTGTCGGTCCCGGGTGTCATACGAATACCTATGACAGTCGTTACAAGTAATCAGAAGCCGGAAACTGACAACTGGTCTAACTTCAGGATACCGGCATTGCCTTCAAACTAGGTTGCGGAGGACTGACGGCAGTCGCACCGTGTAAAATACTGGTATTCAGCCGCATCTGGTTAGACTGGAAGCTGACCCCTATATAGTTGAGAAAAGGTTAGACAGTACGAACGATATGAAAACATTATTTTTCACCACTCAGAAGTCTATGAGTCGTAAACCACGTTTGGGTCTTGGATTTAATTGTTATACCTATATAGAGACCTCATACTTATATTGTAAATGTGAAATTTGATTACCGATATTGCGCGATCCCAAATAAATTATGATAAGGGCAGGATGATGACGTTCTGCGGGGGTTGCAGTGCATGCTTTTGGTAATCCCGCTACCCCGGCCGAATGGTCAGGAGGAGGAACGCCGTTGGTTTTTAGCCGGTAAGAGTGCGGCAGACCCCTTCGCCTTCCCCAGGCGAGGGAGATCCATGAGGATTTTACAACGAGAAAAAAAAAGATGATGAGGTTGATGATAATAATCTATATAAATAAAAATGAATCGCCAAATGTGTTGCTCAGCGCAAAACTTGAGAACGGCTCGACCAATTCGGCTATTTTTTTTATATATATTCCTTAAGGTACAAGGAAGGTTCTTATGGAGAGAAAAAACATAAAAATTGCACGGAAAATAGTAAAAACAACACTTTTCTTTTCCCACTACAGGCCAATAGCTTTTGACAGAATGAAGTCTGGTCCGGGCAGCTAGTTCTAAATAAAAAAGGCAACTCCTTACAATGTAAGTGACAAAGATAATGAAAAAAAATACAGCCAGTTGTTGGCATAGCAACCATACAAGCTTGCATTTTAGATTTAATCAATCTTTTGATGACCTGTATACAGTGTGTTATTGTTGCGAACTGTAAAAGTACTGCTATTATATATTTTATATAACGTATGGCAAAATTAAAGACAGTAATGAGTAAAAATATAATTTTAATCGCTTTAATTTATTGAATTGTAGATAATGACTAAAGAAGTTTTGTCACGATATTTTAACACTTCCACGCTGTATCCGGACATTTCTGTAACAAAAGAATATTTTAAAATCACACAACATCTCGCCTTGTATTCCCCGAAGGGTACGGCAGAGGTGGTTTTAGTACACCCTCGTTTCGCCAGTTATGTTTAATTCCTACGTAATAGGGGACGAGCCTATTGCCATTAACCCGGCACAAATCCAGACTCCGGGCTGCTACTGAGATATTGCTAATGGAAAACCCAATAACACTGGCCAACCTGGGGATCGAACTCAAGACCCAATGCTCAGCAGTCGCGCTTGCGATCACTAGAATAACATGGCAGTTCATATTTTAAAATTAAGCAAAGAATATAGCATCTTGTTTCAAGGAAAAGGTTGAAATAGAACTAAATACTAGATCTCTGGAATTGATATAATAATAAGCGCTGCATTAACCATTTATAGTGTGTTTAAAATCATTCTAATCCTTTTGAGAAACACACATAACACAGTCTGTTCCAAATTTATCATCCGAATATTTGGGTCATCATGCACTTGACAGTCCACTGCTGGGCACAGGCCTATACACAGTTCTACAATGCTGGCCTGGTGTGGGTTGACGGACTACATATAATCCTTGAAATCTTTTTGGATCCCTTTAGTTATGCAGGTTTCCTCAGAATGTTTTCCTTCACCTTTAATGTAAGTGATAATCACATTCTACACAGTCAACTCAGTGTATCGAAATTCAGTACTTCTCTTAACCTCTCGACTACTATGGCCGCTACAATCGAGGGGCTAAGGCCACTTTAGGTAAGCGCGTTGGTCATAATGGAGGTAGACCTCAACTCATACAAAATACATCAGATCCAAATCAAACTATTTACCTTCAACATAGCGATGCCAGTGCAGGTGAAGACATCATAAGCCTTGCAAGGGAAATCCAGATGTTGTCTCGGATCTGTATCAATGCAGTCCCTGATGGCTTTGTCAACGGCGACCGTCCAGCCTTTGTTGTTCTCCTCCCACTGCCTCAAGTGATTTCTATAAGCATCTTTGTTCAGAGTCTTCTTGTCGGTTAAGAAACCTGATTCTTGAAACACACATTGGACGTCGGCACACTGGAAAGAAAGGAATTATTTATTTTCTAAATGATTAATTTTGGGTCGTACACACATTTCATTTTCTGTTTCCCACTGTTCTGCTCGACGACAGGGTTGTCTATGCAAACAGCGCAGCACAAATGAGAGTTGATCCTAAAATCGTTATTATTGACATAACATTACGCCTGTATTCCCCGAAGGGTTGGGCAGTGGTGTATAGTAACACCCTCATTTCGCCGTTATCTTTAGACACCATGTAATAGAGGGCGAGTCTATCCATCAACCGGGCACAAATCCAAACTCCAGGCTGCCACTGAGAATTTCCACACGGAAAAACCCAATAACACTTTGCCCGACCTGGGGATCGAACAGTACTACATGGTCAGCAGTCGCGTTTGACACCACTAGACCAACGAGGCAGTTTCTTACTCAAATTATATTTTACTGGTGAGCTTGAGATGGTTAAATTTTGAAATGTTTGGGACGATCTTTATGATCACTAAAATTATTCATCTGCAAATATACAATTACAATATTTAGTTTTATTCCGCCAAACTAGTTAAATTTGCAGAATTAACATTAAGTATTGTAATTTTATATTTGTATGTCATAGATTTCCGCAAAACAGCGCCTGATTACATTATTTATTTTATTACTATCTGCCCGGACAAACTTCGTTCTGTCAAAAGTTATTGGCCTGTAGTGGGAAAAGAAAATTGTTGTTTTTATTATTTTCCACGCAATTTTTATATGTTTTCTCTCCATAAGAACCTTCCTAGTGCCTTAAGGAATATATTTAAAAAAAAAAATGCCGAATTGGTTGAGTCATTCTCAAGTTTTGCGCTTAGCAACGCATTTGGCGATTCATTTTTCTTTATATAGATAAATCTGGTTGGTTATATACTTGAAGAAAATCCAGAATTTTATGTAAACGCTTGTTTAACCAGAGATAAACACCTAGTTTTACACTTAAATCCTATTTAAACGTTTATTTCAGCATTTTACTATCAAACCCGACCTGTCTAAGCATATTTTGATATTAATTAATAGACATACAAACACTCACCGGGCCTGGCAGTTTAGGGTTTGAACATGTCGCCAGATGTTGTGCGTCACCCAATTCTGGAATATCGCAGCATACTGATAATGGTTTCTGGAAAACACGACGGTTGTTTTATACAATAATAGTTTATAATAAAAATAATTATTGTAATATTAACAGTGATAGCCTAGTGGTGTGACCGTCGGACTGCCAAGTCATAGGTCTCGAGTTTCAACCCAAGGCATGCACCTCTGACTTTTCGGATTCATGTGCGTATTGTATAATTAACACTAGCTTAAAAATGGTGAAGGAAAACTTCGTGAGGAAACGGCATGCCTGAGAGATATTTCTCGACGGCATGTGAAGTCAAGTCAGAGCCAAGGCGGCATAAACTCTGACACTAGGTTAGTCACTACCACACGAAAAAAAAAGAAAGAGTTTATAATCATATTGAAAAAAAGTAGTTCTATTAATTTATTTATGGAATGCCTTACAGATAAAAACAAAATCATTTTATTACTTACCAGTGTAGCACCTTTGCTTTCTCTTTGACTCAGGACATCTGCGAAGGTTGCCTGGAATCACCAATTTAATATTAAGTACTTTTATACTCACAAAAAAAATAAACGTATTACCTTTTTTTTTTGTTAAAAAAAGCGTTGCCCCACACTAGGATTTCTCCAGTATCGTGGGTGCGTTTACAGATACAACTCTTCAAATGCACAAACACCCATCTATCCGGCATAACTTGGACAGCCTTGCGACAAACCTTGCTGACTGGCTAATCGTTTCCCCCTGGTATGAGCTGTTCTCATATAGCTCGTATTGACACGATTATACATTGGGCATAAATATGCAATAAAGTTAACGACATATTTAATTGTATAATTTATTTTTTTAAAGCCGTTTATTTTAGATTCTATGAGTAAGTACCTAAACTCACACACTGACCTATTACTTTTAAATTTTTGGGAAAACGTATAGGTACTTTTGCAATGTTTGTAAATATGTGAGCACCATGTACCTATCACATAATTAATATGTCATTGTTTCATTTTTTTTTTTTTTACCTTTTGTGGTATAGTAATTTTATTCTAGGTGCATCGTCTTCACATATAATTGTATAATTAATGTACCTATACAAAATATTGTAAGACATTTTAAAAGAGTAACGGTGGAGTTTCTTGCCCATTCTTCTCCATACGAAACTACCTTTTGGAAGGGGCAACTAGAATCAATTCTATTTTCTTTGTAACTTTAACGTTCAAAAGTGCCTTTTATGTGCCTAATTGAAATAAATACTTTGACTTTGACACATTTTATTGTTCATGGCTTTTTTTATATATTTTTTTTTGGATTTTTAGGCATTTAGTGGCTCAAGCATTAGTGACCCATTAATATTGTAATTGATATTTTGTAGATTTTTTGAGTTTTATTTTATTTTATGTTGCGTTTATAACTCAATGCATTTCAAATGAATATATTTTAAGATTAACTTACAACTCTTTGTATACCAATTTTATTGGTATAGAACATAGAGATTGTAGTATATAGTTATCTGTGGAACTATTACTAGGTACTCTGTGGTTTTCACCCCTATAATATTATGTATTATTATAGAAATATACCAATTAAATTGCTAAAGTGTTTTACTATAATAATACAAAGATTACTAAATATTATGTTGTAAGACCTACATGTATGCAATACCTATGTTAAAAAATAAATATTATTTGATTTGAAAAAAATTGCCACACACACGCTTAGTAGATATATCACAGAATGTATAAAGGGCAGCTGCAGTTCAGACGTATTATAAAAGCAGTATGGATGACAAACGAAGGTCGACGATTACGCAAAAAAGCAAGATTTTGCTACATAAAAAAATAATTGATAAACGAATGACGCACTGCAGACGTAAATAGGTTCTAAATTCCTTAAAATTATTCGTAAGGTACTTAATAATTTTTCACTTACAGCAACCAATAAACCAAACAAAATCAAAGATTTAAACATCTTGAAATCACGTATGTCCAAGACAGTAGCGTTATTATGACTGATTTATTGCAAAAAATAGCAATAATATTATTTATAAACAAAATTGTATCTGTGTTTATAAGTGACATTTTATCTGTGTGTCAAAGAGCAAATTACTCATACATTTGATGTTCTTGGAATACTCTTTTGTTGTTTATTACTGGACGACACTGTATTTCTGAACTCTGTTTAGTTAGGGTACGTACACACTCAAGATAGGGCAAAAAAATTAAATATCTATCTATACTAATATTATAAAGCTGAAGAGTTTGTTTGTTTGAATGCAATCTCAGGAAACACTGGTTGGAATTGAAAAATCTTTTTGTGTTGGATAGTCCATTTATCGAGGAAGGCTATATAACATCACGCTACGACCAATAGGAGCGGAGCATAAATGAAAAATGTTGCAAAAACGGGAAAAATGTCCACCCATGCAAAGCCGGGACGGGCCGCTAGTTTCAAATAAAATGCATAAAATGTTTGGTATCAGATTTTTGCTTGGTGGTAGGATCTATACGGTCCACCTGGCTAGCTACCACCTTCACATTAAAGTTCGGCGCCAAGCAGTTTATTGTGTTCCATCGTGTATTTGTGAGAGCCAGAGGGGTATAGGGGAATCTCTCTATATCGCTGTTCTTTGGATTCGTGTGCTCTATCTTGACCCTGTCTGCGCTTACCATCAGGTGAGACTAGGGCCAAACGCGACCAAGTCAAAAATAAAAAAAAAGATCTGGTTACGCGCAACATAGAGCATTTTTCATTGCCAAACCATTATCGACTTTACTGGCGTATAAATAATATCCAAATTCACCTTTCACCTCTAGTCGCTTCGATGTTCTCAGGACTAGTAATTGTGTTAATTGGTTTTCGATATTATTAAAATGTTAGCAAAGTCGATAATGTAGTGAAAAATGTTCTGCGCTACACCTCGCCAGATCTGCGCCGACCGTAAAATACGCGTTACGGCGCGTTCCCACTATGTCGTGACGATACATGTATCGTTGGCCGACTGTCGTCTCTAGCTGTTCCCATTATAACGACCGTTTGTCGTCATTTTTTTTATCGTTTAGCGACTATCGTCGCTGACGATGTTTCCATTGGATCGCGACGACATTTTATCGTTTCACGACAGTCGCTTTGTCGTTTGCAAATCAGTAACATGCTACGACGAGACGATATTTTATGGCCACGACAGATAGTCATAACAACGACACATCACGATATCGTGACGATAAATTTATCGTTGGACGACTGTCGTGCTAGCCGTTCCCACTGACAAGACAATCTGTCGTCACAGCAAAACAAGTCGTGAACGACAGTTTATCGTGTCGTCTTATATGACACCTCCATTTAAAAATATAAGCCACGACACTTAAAACTACACGACTATCTGTCGTCACGACAAAGTGGGAACGCGGACTTAGTAATGCGTTGACACACTCGTGCTGTATTCAATGTGGTCAAGCCTTAAACCATAACCGCAAAAGATTACCATATAAGTATTATAAACACCTAACTTGCATGAATCAATTTCTCGAAAACACCACAAAAGTGTTCTAAGCAAAATTATATGAATCTTGTTGTTACTCGTAACGACTATCATTGTGTGAGTCACTATTGTCATTTATTGCATGGCAGCTAACATCGATTTACTTAGATAAGTAACTATGGGGTTCAATCCCCAGGTCGGGCAAAGTGTTATTAGGCTTTTCCATTAGGAATTTCTCAGTAGCAGCCCGGAGTCGGGATTTGAGCCCGTTTAATGGCAATAGGGTCGCCCCCTATTACATGGGACTTAAACATAACAGGCGAAACGAGGGTGTTACTATATACCTCTGCCCAACCCTTCGGGGAATACAGGGCGTGATGTTATGTTATATTAAGTAACTATGAGTACCATGTAACTATTTAGTTTCACATTGTATCATCATTACCATCTTCATCATACGATTTGCAAGGTTAAGGTGCGCTTGCCGCGGTCAGTCCGTGGATGGGTGACGGTTCGTTACACATCGAGACACCTCCGTGCTTCAGAGAGCACGTTAAACCGTCGGTCCCTGGTGTCATACGAATACCTATGACAGTCGTTACGGGAAGTATTAAGCCCGAAAATCTCAACATCACGCCTGTATTCCCCGAAGGTTGGGACAGAGGTGTATAGTATATATATACACCCTCATTTCGTTGTAATGTTTAAGTCCCATGTAATAGGGGCGATCCTATTGTCATCAACCGGGCACAATCCAAACTCCGGGCTGCTACTGAGGAATTTCACACGGACAAACCCAATAACACTTTGCCCGATCTGGGTATCGAACCCAAGACCTCGAGATCAGCAGCCGCGCTTACCACCGATAGACCAAAGAGGCAGTTTTTTTCTAATGTCAACAAAATTTTTAGAAAGTCTTCTATGAATATTTTTCTGTAGCTGTGACGGTTAAAATAACTAAACCTTAGTGCTACATCTTAAAGGACATTGTCCAGAATCGCCCTGTGCAACAAAAGTATCGGACATACACGATAATTAATTGTCTATTTTATTATATTAGTTGCAAATACTTTTGTAACACGGACTAGCTGCATGCCAAAATGAAGATTAAAAGTATTTTACACGACTAATAACATTAATCGCCGCCATCTTCGCCAAACGTCATGTCGTGTCGAAAAAGATTAGGGATGCCCAATCGATTGTAACCGATCGATTGAATTTTTAATTAACTATTGCATATTTTTTTAATATGAATCACATTTTGAATTTATTTAATACAATAAAAACATTCAATCACCATTCCATATTCCATAGATTATTATTCCCTGAAAGTATATTTTTTTTAAAACCTACTAATTATACTTTATGAATGAGGTTATACTCGATTTTAAATTGGTAGTTAGAATAATGCTGAAGTGAACAAAACCTACATATTTCATCATGGTCATTATTCAAGGTTTTCTAATGATCGTTTAGAAAAGTGTGTGGGTTACTTCTAACTAAACGATTATTTACAACAATTAATATTAAAATAACCCTACTTTTGGGCTTCACCGCAGTCGGTTAAAAATACTTATCGTTACTAAATACATTATAAAAATGTATTCTTTAAAAAAACAATATTGCAAACTAGATACAGATGTTATAATGTATAAATATTATTACAAGTATAGAAGAGTGTTATTATATAATAACACACAATAATAAATTATAAGTAAAGTAGGACATTGTCATACTTGTAATGGTATTAATATTATCGTATGACAAAAGTAGATGTAATACAGTTTGTAACGTATGGCCATAGTGAATCTTAGGAAATATCGGTAAACCGTATCGTATTTGCCACCCCTATTTTTGACGTCACACTGATCACACAATTCCAAAACCAATGCTAAGAATACAAGTACCTATGTTAATTAGATTATATGCATTTAAATGTTGCACTTACCTACATACACTTAGGCTTTAGAAAAAACTACATAGGTACCTAATTATCTAGGTAGGTACTAAAAATACCTAAATGGATTATTATATTGCTTTTCAGTTTCTTAAAAATCACTCGGAGATATGAAAAAATATACCTATAATATTCGTTGTTATGGTTCGATTATAACCTCAAATTCTGATACTTTTTTGGAAATATATCTATTCTGCAGCTAGTCCGCTATAAAAATTAGATCTTAAAGGAGTTTATTAATGATCGACAATATAATACATACCTAATTTTCCGATGCTCTAGGTTCCAGTGCAACAATGTATGGGCGCAGAGCAATGTCCTTTCCACTCTGTTTAGTTGAGCAGTGGGCGTTTACAGGTTGATATTATGATGATAGTATGGTTACGTCACTCGGAAAATGTTTATTGAATGGTCCAAATTCTATTAGTACAGCACATTCAAAAAGAAAAATTTAAATAAGTGCATTTAAATGCAAGAGACATGTAAGTTTTCTAAGTATTCAGACACATGCAGTATTTTCAATTTTCTTTTATAGTACCTACCTACTACAACAACTAAGAAGTCGCGTCGGCTAACTTCGTGAAACCGATAATTTCCGAACCGGGTGCGGCTTCAAGACCACGAATGTTTATTAGTACTGTAGTAAAAAAACATTTTAACAAAAATAAAAACGCCTTCAAAAAAAAACGAAGAAAAGAATAAAATAATTACCATATTATAAAATTAACAGTTTCAGAAGTCGGTGCTAATCCACGCTGAACCAAATTGAAGGCACCGACTTCTGAAACTGTTATTTTTTTATGGTAATTATTTTATTCTTTTCGTTTTTTTAAGTCGGTTTAATTTTGGTTAAAATGTATTCTTTTTTATTTTTAGTGGTCTTAATTAAAACATGGTTGGACCTACTAATGCCGCTGCTTGTAATCCAATCACATTATGTGTACTGTTCGTAATTTATTTTTCTTTTTTAGGTATAAATCTTTTTCCCGCACTAGGATTTCTTCTGTATCGTGGGTGCGTTTACAGACACAAATCTTCACATGAACAAACACCCAAACCCGGAACAACTGTCTGTAGTTGTATTGAGGAGTTCCATTGTCTATATCCGAAGTTCTTTATCAGATCTTCACCAAATTTAAATGGAACCACTTCAAATGAGTACTCTTTCATACAAAAAAAGAGTTTTCCAAATCGGTTTATAAATGACGGCGTCCACCGTTAACAAAATTAAAAAAAAAACATACAGAAGAATTGATATCCTCCTCCTTTTTAGAAGTCGGTTAAAAATGATCTTTTCGCTGACGCAATAAGTGTGAGTGGAGCGAAAATGAGCGACTGTCATTGGTTGTTCGATCAAGTTTGCCGATGCGACTAAGAACTTGTGTCGTACTGTACAGCACAGTATAGTTCAACGAATATGTTGTAATAATATTGTACCAATGTTAGTTTTAAAGGTTTTCACGATACGTATAATGCTAAAAGTATCCGCCCGTAAACGTCCATTGCTGAACATGGACGTCCATATAATTTGTAACCTCTTAACACTATTACTCGGCTTCTACGAAGGCCACGGTTGAAGAGGACTGGCCTATTCTTTGGATTCACACACTGTGTGAGCACCATATATCTATCACATAATTAATATGTCATTGTTTAATTATTATTTTTTTACCTTTTGTGGTCTAGTAATTTTATTCTAGGTGCATCGTCTTCACATATAATTGTATAATTAATGTACCTATACAAAATATTGTAAGACATTTTAAAAGAGTAACGGTGGAGTTTCTTGCCCATTCTTCTCCATACGAAACTACCTTTTGGAAGGGGCGACTAGAATCAATTCTATTTTCTTTGTAACTTTAACGTTCAAAAGTGCCTTTTATGTGCCTAATTGAAATAAATACTTTGACTTTGACTTTGGTAAGTTATTCGGATCAGTGACTATGATAGATATGAGGTCCCAGTGGGGGCAAGAGTTGAGGATGCGTCTCCTCAATTTTTGATTTTTTATAATATTTTATTCATTATAACTAAACAGAGGTCCTCACATCGTTACACATCGAGACCCCTTCGTGCCTCGGAGAGCATGTTAAACTGTCGGTCCCGAGTGTCATACGAATACCTATGACAGTTGTTACGGGAAGTCAGAAGCCCAAAAGTCTGATAACCGATCTAACCTTAAGAAATCGGCATTGCCCAGTAACTGGGTTGCGGAGGTCTAATGGCAGTCGCTCTGTGTAAAATACTGGTATTCAGCCTCATCTGGTTAGACTGGAAGTTGACCCCAACATAGTTGGAAAAAGGCTAGGCAGAACATGGACTATAACTAGATGTGAATAATGAACTAGACGCGATAAAAAAGGGTAAATAAAGGAAAATTTTAATAAAGGCTTTTTTAACTTGTGTATAGAATTTAAACGGTAAAATGAACAATAAACCTGTTCAGTGGAAAATTAAATGTAAAAATTAGGTATAATTTTAAAAATAATACACTCGGTACCTAGTTTGCTCAATAATAATTTATGTATTTACTTTTTACGTTTACTCGTAGTGATGGGATGATTTCGGAGCAATCTACTCGACACAAAATTGAAATTTCATCTCTTTTTCATTGCGACTGACACCCTCGTTCGGCTGTGATTTCATATGCATTGTGACAGCTGACAGAGTGTTTTTGAAACCTTCCAATAATTGATTGTGTTCATGTTCTCGAAGAACATTCATTGCGAAGTTGTAGGAATTTCTCAACATTATTTGAGTCCATGTAATTTGAGAGCGGATAGAGATTGGCAGATGTTTTTGAACGGATTTCTCGTTCTATGTTTAATTCGATTACGTTATCCTTACTAATATTATAAACGCGAAATTTTGTATGTATGGATGTTTGTTACTCTTTCACGCAAAAAAGGCTGAACGGATTTTGATGAGATTTGGCACACAGATAGACTATACCCTGGATTAATACATAGAATACTTTTTATCCGGCTACATCAAGTAGTTCCCCTAGGATGCGAGTGTAACCGCGGGTAATAGCTAGTGATGTCATATTCTTATAAATAACTAGCTGTGTCCTCACGGCTCCGCCCGTAGCCTATGTTACTCAGTGATAATGTAGCTTTCTAACGGCAAAAGAATTGTTGAAATCGGTCCAGTAGTTTTTAAGTTTATTCGTTACATACAAAAATACAAATCTTTCCTCTTTATAATATTAGTATAGAAGTATAGATAATAAAAAAGAAACACTAAATTATCATCTACTTCTTCATACCAAACCAGTATATTTACTCTTGAACTTAACCCTTTCTACAAAATATTTAAGAATATATTAATCTTAGAAATCCTTTCCTTATTGTGCCTAACCCTATCCCGTCCTAATCAGGAATATGGAACGCATCATTCACCTGCGTATTCATGAAATCATACCAATTGTGTTCATTTTAATCATAATTTCAGATCCGATACAGAACATTAAAATCTAGTTCCATTTTCAAAATAACGATACGGACTCTCTAAGGACTCAGTTCTATGCATCCATATACAGGGTGAACTTGAATTCGACGTATTCCTTTTAACGCGTGATAGTGTGCCCTATATGCAATAAATTAACACCCCATGTACCCTAGCCGAAAGTCAGCAGATTTCAAGAAATTTATTTTTTTATAGTTTTCTTAAAAACACCCAGAATTCGTTATTGAATGTTATTTAATTTGGAAGCATCAAATTAAATGCCTTTGATTTCCATATTAACTTGTAGCTGACACTTTAACAAAGCTTTTTTCGTATTCAAATGTTTAAGAATACCTACCAGTTGAAAGCAATGATTAAATATTAATTAAATGTATTAGGAAATCATCCAGGTACGCACTAAACAATGATGATTAACTCAAAAACTTATACCTACCTTACACTAAGTGTAAAAAATACGATAAATACATCCTTATTCCATCAGCTATCCAATGAGTTATCAATGTTTAAAAAAATATTTAGTAATTATTCTAAAATGTTTAAAAATACGGACAAAGGTTGAATACGACAATAGTTAGGAATTGAAAAAACATAAAGGAAAATTGAATTAAATACATGTCTACCTAATAACACTTTACTAAACTTCTTAACCGAATAAATTCTTAGAATACGGATTTTACAGGTGCACGTGGTTTGAAAAGTATTATAACAAAAAACGATTTAAAAAAAAAAAACAGCGGGTTTTGCAGGCGCAGCGACAAAATACAGACACTATAATAATATAGTTTATTTTCTCTCGTAAAGGTACATTGTTACAATTTATTTGAATCATTTTGCCTTATGCTAGAATCCTTTGTAAGAGCTGGAGTCTGAACTAGGTTCGGGACCTGTATGACAGATCTCCTGGCTCCCACCCCTTTAAACATAATCATATTTTACACACGGCGTATTAAGACAGATTATACAAACAATTTTGGTAGAGAGGTTAAACTAGAATAAAGGACACTATTTTTGTCAAGTTTTTCTCTGCGTAAAAAAGACACTATTTTTATCAACTTATTCGCTACGTAGAAAAGTAACAGTCGCATTTGATTTCTGTCATTTAGATTGACTGAGATTCATAAGCCTCTCGGGTCTCCTATAAATCGTAATGCTTCGCGTTTCTAAATAATAGGGTCATTAACTGCCCATTCAAGCCTCACTTTCAGCTGAAATATCACGGTAATTTGTAATGATTAGGGGTAAATAAAAATTTAAATATTCTGTTGTTAAATAACTGCTCAAATTGATGTATCTAATTTGTCGAGGAAGAGTTAAATTAATGGATTATGGTGGCTGAATTTGGACTTATACACTTGCAATTCTTTTCGCAAGAAAATGGATACACATTTTATAATTTTACACAAGCGCTTCGCCTCGGAGAGCAAGTTGAATAGTCGGTCCCGGGTGTCATACGAATACCTATGACAGTCGTTACGGGAAGTCAAAAGCCCGAAAGTCTGACTGCCGGTCTAACCTTAGAATATAGTCATTGCCCAGTAACTGGATTGCGGAGGTCTGATGGCAGTCGCTCCGTGTAAAATACTGGTATTCAGCCGCATCTGTGGTTAGACTGGATAGTTGAGAAAAGGTTAGGCAGAACATGATTTTTCGCAATCTGTAAGAGTCAAATATATAGTTGTGAACTAATGGCCAATTCCTATGACTTACCGAGCGGTATTGATTTAAATTGAGACGCTTGTGTCTTTACCATTAATGAAGCAAAGACCCTATAGCTTTGTATAGCCGTACTACGTACGGGTAGGGTTCCAGTACGTAGTAGCTATGACAGATAAAATCGACGGTCCCTACGTATACTATCGAAACTACAAAATCTCGGTTTTTATTTTATCTGCTTAAAATGTGTGAAATTATGTTATCTTAAAGGTTATAAAATAATAAAGTTTTATGGGACCAAATGGCAACTATTCCGCATCAAACTAAAGAAGAATCACGTAAATCGGATCATAAATCTCAGCGTAATCGGTGTACATACATTATAAAATAAAAACTGGGATTTTGTAGTTTCGATAGTATACGTAGGGACCGTCGTAATACGCTTATGAGCCGGTTTCATGACAATAAAAAATGCTACCATTGGTAAGCAATACCTACGTTTTGTTTTTGGCCATAGAAATTGGGCATTATGATTGGGCTTCCTGCCACTAAAAGTATGCGTGACTAAAAGGGATCCATATCGGCTTTGAGAATACTGTTGACAGTTGTATGTAAGATGAAATCAACAATAGTCGGCATCAAAAAATGTGTCTTAACTTAGGTGGTAATTTTTTTATATTATTCAGTTATTTGATCTAGATTACTATTTTTTATTACATTACATAACATCACGGCTGTATTTCCCGAAGGATTAGGCAGAGGTGTATAGTAACACACCCTCATTTCGCGGTTATGTTTAGGTCCCATGTAATAGGGGGCGAGCCTATTGCCATCAATCGGCCACAAATCCAAACTCCGGGCTGCTACTAAGGAATTCCACACGGAAAAACGCAATACCAAAACCTTTTATTTTTTATTAAAGTTTATTTACTAAAAAAATATTTTACAGCAGTACTTACAGCACTCAGTTCGAATCCTAACTGCGGTTTACACACTTTTACGTACGTAAGAGTGATCAGTGATCATTTATTGGCGTGTGCTCACGGTGTTTATACGTCGTAAACGCGACCTTTGTGAATCGGAATGAAAATGTTAGGCGTTTATGTGGTCACAAATAGCCTTAACAAATTAGAGCGGTTTTATTAAGATGTTATTTGGGAATGTAGATATTCTTGGTACAATTAGGATGTTGGGGTAGGGAGAAACTTATTGGTAAATGATTTTGACGGGAATCAGGACGGTATGATAAGGACACGTATTTCTGCTTTGTACAGATCAAACAACAAACAAGTATGTAGAGCATGCAGGTGTTCTTTTTGATTTCCTTTAAAACACAGATATAAGTCAATTGCAGGTAAAAGCAGTGATAACCTAGTGGTGTGACCGTCGGACTGCCAAGTCATAGGTCTCGAGTTCGAACCAAAGGCACGCACCGCTGACTTTTCAGATTCTTGTGAGTGTTGTATAATTATCACTGATTGCTTAAAAACGGTGAAGGAAAACATCGTGAGGAAACCGACATGCCTGAGAGGTATTTCTTGATGGCATGAGAAGCCAAGTCAGAGGCCCACGGGGGCCTAAACTCTGACACCATGTTAGTCACCAACACACGAAAAGAAAAAAGAAGTCAATTAACAATATCGATATCTCTTTCTCGTGTCGGCACCAGCTACTTATATGAAAATAGCTAATCAGTGGTGAAAATATTAGCCAGCCAGCAAAGTTTACAGCGGGGCTGACTGCCCAGGGTGGGCCGGAAGTAGGTATTCAAGTATCGTCAATCGTGGAACCTCCTTCAATGCACGCCAACAAAATCGATAGAATCTGTAGACATTTTGAAATGGTTTAATAGTCATTCAACTAATCTTATATTACTATTTTTTTTACTGCCTTGTTGGTCCAGTAGTTGCAAGCGCGACTGCTGAGCATAAGGTCCTGGGTTCGATCCCCAGGTCGGGCAGTGTTATTCGGTTTTTCCATTAGAAATTTCACAGTAGCAGCCCGGAGTCTGGATTCGTGCCCGGTTAATGGCAATAGGCTTGCCTCTTATTACATGGGACTTAAACATAACTGGCGAAACGAGGGTGTACTAAAACACCTCTGCCGAACCCATCGGGAAATACAAGGCGTGTTGTTATGGTGTTATGTTTTTTTACTGTACCATCACTTTTTTTTTTCACTGTCGGTCCCTTCTTAACAAAAAGTTGTTTAATTGTTCCACAGCTTGCCATCACACGATCAACAAATGTAATAATACCAACACTTGTTATATTGTTTTCAAAACTATTTATTGCATAAACATATTTTAACAGCTCCATATAGGTATGAATGATATCGACAGTGAGAGTTCCTCTCAGTTAATTAGTCGTCGTGTTGGCGTTAAGTGCAGTCTGATCCAGTTAATATGCCAATTGGCCCTTAATAGCCCAGAACATAGTGCCAATTGACCTGACTCTTGTGAATTATTTATGCATTTTTTCTTCTTTTGCAGTTTTAATAATAAACCTTTTTGTACTTTTTAGCTTACCGCAGTGCATTGTTAATTGCTTGATATTGAACATAGTTTTTTCCAAAAACATCAAATCATATAGTCAGTGTGCTGCGCAAGCTGGTGAACTTATATTTTCCCCTTATATGTTCCAAACTGTACTCTTTGCTACTCCAAAGTACACTCTTTACTACTCCAAAGTGTACCTTTTGCTACTCTAGAGTATACGACTTACTACTCCAAAGTGTACTCTTTGCTACTCCAAAGTACACTCTTTACTACTCCAAGGTGTACCTTTTGCTACTCTAGAGTATACCAATTACTACTCCAAAGTGTACTCTTTGCTACTCAAAAGTATATTCTTTACTACTCCAAATTGTACTTATGCTACTACAAAGTGTACTCCGACTGCCATATATTTTTATGAACCGTTTACTTTAAAATGAATAAAGTACAACAACATCCAAATATGACCCAATTTGGTTGCAAAAAAGAAATTATTCGACTCATTTTCAATTTTCATATAAAAAGGCTTAACAAAATCCCTTCAATAAGCAATTACGTAGGTGTTTAGCCTTTTATAATACGATAACGAATTGTATAAAGTACGTAATACCTTATACATAATCATCAGATGTTATATGTGTAGGGATGGAAATAGTATGCAAATATTGTCTTTGCTGATGACATAGGGCTGGCCGGTAAAGGGTTTCCTCATTCTTACGCTTTTCGAAAATGTTATTACGTTAATTTGTTTTAGTTTGTTTTTGTTGGATAATTAATAATATAATGTTATTTGGTAACAAATAAATTACTTCTTCAGTTTACCTTTTGTCGTACAAGTTTTCTTTATGGTATAATTAAAAGCAATATTTTAAATAATCATATAGAAACCATTGAGATATAATGTACTAACGTACTCAAGGAGACACCACTCATCGCTACTGCGTTCCGTTCAACTGCGGCGATCGCGCTGCAGTTGATTCATGCACTGCGTTGAACAAAACGCGTAAACGACGTAAAATTCTTGGCGCTTTTGACCTTTTGGTCGCGAGATAACTACACCCTAAATACAATCTAGCGTTATATCTTTGAATCATTTGGTTAGACGACTTAATGATTATTTTAGCGCTGCAGCGGACTTTAGCTTGAACTTATCAAAAATGGAACAAGACTTTTTCTTTAGATAGCTTCTTTAGACTAGTATCTTAGTACATTATATCTCAATGATAGAAACAGATATTATGAGGTACCTGGGTACTACATAAATGATAACAATAATCATTTAGATCCTATATACTTACAGATGTACCCAAATCAGGGTAGAGCTTAACAAAAATATACATTTTTGCAATAAAGTAGGTAATCTTTATCGCGAAATATATACTTTATTTGGTAAACCAAACATTATTGAGATGCAGAGAATTCAATACGAAAGAAACTTACGTAGAAAGCCGTCATACATTTTATATAACACAACGGGGAGGATTTTCTTAATACACTACCTTAAGTACATCGGTATCTGAGAGAATTTTAATTTTAAAATTGCACTTTTACGCAGCAAGCGGGTTTGAGTTTATTAAGAAGCCTTGAAAACTTTAATATTTAAAAGATAAGTTGATGACGTTATATTTTGCAATCTTATCTTCGTTGTCCTTGTAGAAAAGAGGAGTTAGTTTAATAAATTTGCATTTTTAAAATGCAAATACAAAAATATCGATACACGGTCGGTTAAAATATTTAAAATAAATTGATAAACGTGGTGCTTTTTGATTTTATCTTTACCTTTCGACGACTAAACGCGATGAAAATATATTAATATTTTTTTTATAAGAGCGTGCTGAGGGTAGTGTAAAATTGGTACTGCTAGTGCCAATTAAAACTTATAACAACGTGCCGTGCAAAATATATTTAATTAGCAAAAAACAGCGCTATGTTTTGTGGGCGAAATAATATCATCATGATAATCTACTCGCCTGGTGCAATCATAGCATATTCTCATATAAAATATATTGAGTTAAATAGACTGCCTTGTTGGTCTGGTGGTCGCAAGCGCACCTGCTGAGCATGGGATCCTGGGTTCGGTCCCCAGGTCGGGTAAAGTGTTATTGGGTTTTTCCATTAGGAATTTCTCTGGATTAGTCTGGATTTGTGTCCTTTTAATGACAATAGGCTCGCCCCCTATTACATTTGACTTAAACATAACTGGCGAAACGAGGGTGTACTAAAACACCTCTGCCGAACCCTTCAGGGTATGTAAGGCGTGATGTTATGAGTTAAATAGATACCGCATGTTTATCAAATTGTATGAAAATGTTGAAATTAAACGATATTATGTATATTTGTATAGGTATGGGATATAATAATAATAATTAAAATACAGTGACAAAATATTGGACGATAACATGGGCGGCGGCGCGGCGGCGAGCAAGAGAAAGCGAGAGGGCGCTTTGTAGAACACAAAGGTGACAAGGCGTCTCTAAATTCAACAGAAAATAAGGGGGATTCCATTTAGCGCATTAATTCGAATCACGCGAATAGTTTTCTATTCCTATCACTATTAATGTGATTCGAATAGATTCTATTCAAAGTGCGCTAAATGGAATGCCCCAAAAACGCTTGTCTCAGTTTTGGTTAAAACTACCTACAAAACGAGGGCAGTTCACGCACGTCTTCGCAGTGAAAATCCGCGCACTGGCATCCAGCAACGAAAACCGGCGAGAGGGAGCGGACTAAGACCTAGCGCTCATTGCTATGAGGTGATATGACACTCCATACTTCACAGATTATATGTTAGAAAAACGTAGGGCAGTGCGCGCTAGCCCTTATTAGTGTCACGGGTAGGAGGATTGCTCCTACTAAATGTTGCGCAAAGTAGGTCAACTTGCGTTGTCAATTTAACTCTCTCTGTGCATGGTCTTAACAATTTCCACTTGTGAGTTAAGAACGTCTTTGTATTGCATGTTTTCAATCGCGCGAATCATTGGCGTGTGATTCCTGAATTCGTCTCCTTTATACAGAAAACTGGCGGAGCGTGAACGGAGTATATGTTATACCAATATACCTACGCACAAAATATCTATGTATGTGTTGGAAATAATACACGTCTTTAGTTGGCGCTGAATTTTTTTGTCATTAACAAAGGCATCAAACATTTAATGACACATACTATGATCGATGTAGGTACTGCTAAGAGATATTTATTTTTATATTATTATCTTAACTTATTTTACAATGATTTTTTAGCTAAGTTTTGATGACATTTACTTATGTCAATTGTTTTATATAGTTTAGCTTCATTTTCACTTTTGTAAATGTGAAAACTTTGTGGACCTGCATCTATACATTTGTAAATTACTATTATTCATATTGTTTTATTTTTTTGTTTGTTAATTTTTGTACTCAAGTCTTTTAAAACTACATTACTTATTGGTCTGTGGCCAGGGCTTCATTGTTCTCTCACTATCCTCAATCATTGTACTGTATCCACTGAAATTGTTAAAGATATTATTTTCAAAAAAGTAACCATGGATTTTCTTGCCGGCTCTTCTCCATAGGAAACGACTAATTGGAACAGTGCATCTAAATTCGACTTTTCATAAGCACCTGTATTGGTTTATGTGAAATAAAACATTTTGAATCGATTGATTTGATTTGTATAAATGAAAAATATACATACGCATATTAGTAGGTCTTACATACATTATACACTATCGAAATAAGAACCCTTTATTTTTGATAATAGGGAACAAATATATAAAATATTTTAATAACATAAAAATAATGTAGGATAGACAGTCTACCTATTTATTCTCTTTGGCAAGAATTTGTCGGGTAAAAAAACAGGACATTTTTCGATACTACCATCCTATTAATTTTAATGAACTAACAGTCTCACGTTTTACGCATATGTTTAGGTTTTGTCTAGGCCTTAGTGAATACCTTTGTCGTATAGAACTTTAATATCTACAAGGGAAAGAAGACACAACTGTTCTGCCAAGCCTTTTCCCAAATATATTGGGGTCAGCTTCCAGTCACAACAGATGCGGCTGAATACCAGTATTTTACACGGAGCGATGGCCATCATACCTCCGCAACCGAGTTACTGAGCAATGCCGATATCCTAAGGTTAGACTGGTTGTCCGACTTTCAGGCTCCTGACTTCCCGTAACGATTGTCATAGGTATTCGAATGACACCCGGAACCGACTATTTAACGTGCTTACCGTGGCACGGAGTGGTCTCGATGTGTAAGTAACGAACGATCACCCATCTACAGATTGACCGCCGCAACCGCAGCTTAACCTCGCAAATCGTATAACCCGCGCAGTTGGTAATGCACCCCTATGGCTACTAAAATGTCGTGATTGCAAGTATAAGCTAGGTTTAAATCCTTTTTGCTTTGGTCGCGCTAATAAACAAGTCTTGAAGTAATGAAATAGCAGTACCTTTACCCGTGATATAAATAATCTAGGGTAACCAGAGAATCTTTTCATATTCATGCATGTAAATATAACTCAGGAGACAGGCCGTGATGAGGCTGGTTACATATAAGTTTCTTTTAGAACTCAAGACAGCTTTTCATGACGCAAAACAGAAGTATAATTGAACGTAGTTAAGCGCAAAGGATCCAAGCCACAAAATTATCGAAAATGAGTTATTTATATCAAAATACTCCTTAAACTTCTTAAGCCAAACTACACAAACATACTCAAACTACATAAACTGTTTCTGTTATGTAAAATACTTCCTGTACATGAAAGGGTCAAGTACTTGGTGGTTCTCGAACAATTTTACAATGATAAATATAAAATTAAAATAAAAAATACTTACAATACAAGACGTGTTAGGGAACAGAAAGTGGTCCGTCAACCAATTAATAATTATTATGGTAAAAGAACCAACAAGTATTTGATCCCCACGTTATATAATAATAATGACTGGCTTAGACAAATAAATAATAAAACAAGTAAACAAACATTAAAATATAAGTTAAAAAATATGTTACTTACCGAGTATGGCATGTGTATTTAATAATTATACTAAAAAGTACAGGTATTCACTGCATTATATACACATAGCTAATTAGTAAAACCATCCTTGTAACTGATACCAAATGTTGATTGAGCGCTATTCCCACCGACAAACTGTCACACAGTTTGGTGGGTTTAATTTACTTGTAAAATGTGTTTATATATCAATAAATGTTTTAATTATTATTATTATTACATAATAACATTTTAACAAGTAAAATATTATACATTTGTCCCTCAATTACAATAAAACTAAGAAATTTAAATCAAAAAACCAATGAAGAAATACAGTCTTAACTTAAAAATTGAATATTTCATAATTGTGTGGGTTGGATCCTTTTCTACGTCCAATTTCTCTAAGAAAATTCCATATAATTTTATTTGTAAACATCAAAATTGTGTGAACCCTTTCTTTGTTGAAGACACATAATCTAACTATCACTACAAGTAGGATGTTTTTCTCTCAAAGAAACGCTGAAACTCGTATTTCAAAGCGTCTTCTAGTCGTAAAATAATACTTACAAATATTTTACAAAGTAAATGCTATCATTTGCATCGCGACGTTTTATTGCTATTAGATCAAACATACGTTTCAGAAAACTGTGTCATTCAACAGATAAATATGAACCTAATACCATTAAACGAGCAATTCTTGTATATATAATAAATATGATAAATGATTTTTATTTCTGTAAATAAATCTGTTACAGACACTTTTACAAGTCAATGTAATGTTTTTTTTTTAAGACTAGATGGCGCCGGCATTTCCTATTGACTAGCTCTGAGAAGAAAAGCCGAAACAAACTCAGAGGTCAAAGTCTCTTTTAAAGTCCAGACATTGTAGTATACAAACTATGCGAGTGAAACGATGTAGGGCAACGTCTGGAATGGCCTTTTGAGGAAAGTGCCATAGCAGGTTCGAGTTGACCTGTCCTAACTGACGGCACATCTGCATCAGTCATCGCGGAGCTCAAACCTTATTTTAGGGAGCTCAACAACCCGACCGCTGCACGACGCTATCATTCAGCTGGACATTTGTGTGGGTCACAAAAAAAAAACTCAAGAACCGCCAAACGTTTACAAAATTCGTGTATAAAGCTACCCTACATGGTACTCATATTCACAATTTATTAAAAAAGTAAAATAACAAATAAGGCGATGGTAAAATAATAATAATCATTGAAAAAAATAATTCAATTATAAATGTCAAAAGGATATAAAATAATAATGTTATGAAAAAATTTCAATAATTACAATGATGTGTCTGTGATAACAGATAATATAATCTGAATCTCGGAAACGGCTCCAACGATTTTCATGAAGTTTAGTATGGAGGGGGTTTCGGGGGCGATAAATCGATCTAGCTAGGTAAAATTTTTAGAAAACGTCGTTTTATCCGTGTTTTCAGGCAATGAAAAACTGCTACAATATCATTAGAATACGAAGGTAAATTTCGCCACGATCTACAAGGTTATAATAGGTCAAGTGGGGAATCTGGCTGTCCCGAAACTAGAAGACCCCCGTTCGAGTCCAGATGATTGTTTTTTTCCCTTTTTTTTCTTACCAAAAAACACGATTTACCAAAAAGAAAAACCGAGCAAGGCTCGGTCATCCAGGTACTATAAATAAAGATAAAAACGAAAAAAATAACGTTCTATTGATATTATGTTATGCCAGTTCGTATCACGACGAGCATTGAATCGTTCATCGAGCAGAATTTGTAATATCACAGCTATTAGTTCCGGTTCACCGTAATAATATTATATGTATCTCAATTGTGCCTCGTTGGTCTAGTGGTGGTAACCGCGACTGCTGATCGTGAGGTCCTGGGCTCAATTCCTAGGCCGGGCATAATGTTATTGGGTTTTTCCGTGTGGAATTCCTCAGTAGCAGCCCGGAGTTTGGATTTGTGCCCGATTGATGGCAATAGGCTCGCCCCCTAATACATTGGACTTAAACGTAACGGCGAAATGAGGGTGTTAATATACACCTCTGCCACCCCTTCGGGGAATACAGGCGTAATGTTATGTTATGTATCAACCTCTCGGATGTAAGAGCAATCATTTTGGAATAGAAAAAACAAATCCAAAATCTTTTACTGGGCAGTAGCACTTGTGACCACTCATCGTCGATTCCTAGAATTCACCGAGCGTTGTTGGTAAATTAAGACTCTTGTTCGTTCGAGCTGCCTAGCCTTTTCCCAATTATGTTGGTGTCTTCCAGTCTAACCAGTATTTTACACGGAGCGACTGCCATCAGACCTCCGCAACCCAGTTACTGGGCAATGCCGCTATCCTAAGGTTAGACCGGTTGTCAGACTTTCGGGCTTCTGACTACTCGTAAAGACTCTCGTATAGCTTTAGCTGACACAAGAAAAAGAAGAAGTAGCCATAGATACATAACACTAAACACTAGACACTTTTATCAGCCTTGACTAAGCTGAAAGACACGCCGAAACTAGTAAATATATTCATCACTAATGGTCGATTCCCATAATTTACAGACCGTTATTCATTAAAATTGAGATTCTTGAATCTTTCCTTTTGACCTCACGGCTTTGCATGATAGACCATACCATATGGAAGTAGACTAGCTTTTGCCCGCGACTTCGTCCGCGTAGAATTATATTATTATCCAGTTCCGGGAAATCACCATTTCCTATTTTAAGCAACAGATCTGAGAACTGTAACATCTCCCCTCAGATGGACTCTCATATTTTTGGTAAGGCTCTGTTTTGTCACTGAAGGCCTCAACAACACACAAATGAGACCGCTTCACGCACACTTTAACTTCGTCTGCTCGCGTTCCTTTGGGCACTACGGGTAAAGTCTGCCGGAAATCGCCTGCTAACGATACAGTAACTCCTCCCATTTGACAATTATTATTCCTAACATCTTGTAAATAACTATTTAGGGCTTCGAAACTCCCTTTATGAGCCATAGTACTCTCATCCCAAACAATTAATTTCGTTTTGCGGAGTACTTCTGCCATATTACTTTGTTTGGGTATATTGCAGAGTGGGGTTTGGGGTTGTATCAAATCGAGAGGAAGTTTAAACGCGGAGTGTGCAGTTTTATCTCCTTCCAGCAGCGTGGCAGCAATTCCGGACGATGCGACCGCTAAGGCGATATCACGATTGCTTCTCACTTTGGCCAACAGTTAATTTAATAGAAAAGTCTTGCCTGTTCCACCAGGAGCATCCAAAAAAAGATATCACCTACACCTGCATCGATACTGGAAAGTATTTTATAATAAATACGTCTTTGTTCATTGGTTACAGAGCCTTCACTACTTGACACCACTTCTGCTAAGGAATTGACATCGTTACTTGTTTCCTTCAGGTAGTCCCGGTTATTGTGTAAGCCTTCAGACCTTTGAGGCTGAGACAACCCGTACTGCTGTAGGCTTTGTCCTCCTAATGCTAATACAGCTTCTCATATTGTGACCGGACATTTATTGTAGATTTCATCTGCTAGATGTTCATCTATAATGCTAGAAAACTTTTCCACTTGTCGTTTGTAGTCTTTTGATAGGCTATCCCTGTATTTTACCCAAAGACTTAGTGCGTCTGTAATCTGACAGAATGCCACGCACGCACTTTAAACGCATTCACGCATTTTAAATGGCGACTCGCATAGGGCTGCTTCCTCTAGGGCAGAATCTCAATGTTTGTCGTCCTCTAGCAAGCCAAGTTTCATGCAATCTAATTGAAAAGTTGGTTGGAGGACACCGTTGACAGTCTTCAAGTCATCGAAGGACGATGGACCCCTAACCAGGGGGTAACCTCGTGCAAAAGTAAACGAAGATGGTAACACTCGGTGTTATTCGGGTGAACCGTGTACACTCTACCTAGAGCGTGTTCTTTCATTATTCCTGGCCAGCCATCTACGGGTTTTCCTCTTTTCCTTCTCACAAATTTATTTTTTTGCCTTACAAAATATGAAGGCACTTCCGCATATAGAAGGGTTTTAGCAAAATCATCTGTTTGACATAAATCAAAAAATGCTAAACGTGTCGTTTTTGGTGGGCTATTAATTATGTCGGCGAGGTTGTCGGAATTAAAATAGACTCGTTGGCCATTTTCAAGGTGGACAGCTAAATGTATGACTGCGGGAAACCTTTCATGTATGGGAAACCCTAAAATCCTTCAAACTGCCTCCGAACTACTCAAATAACGCCCACTCTCATATAATTTGAATCATCATCGTCATCAGCAGCCTATAATGTTCCCACTGCTGGGACACAGGCCTCCTCTCTGTGAGAGGGAATGGGCCGTAATCCACCACGCGGGCCCAGTGCGGGTTGGTAGATGTCACATGTCTTCGAATGTTTGGTTCTAGGACATGCCGGTTTCCTCACGATGTTTTCCTTCACTGTTTTGAGAGCAGTGGTGATGAAATAAATTACACAAAGTAATGCGCCTGGCGGGGTTCGAACCCACGACATACAACTCGTAAGTCGGGGCCGTTACCACTGGGCCACCAGTGCTCTAATGCTTTTTTTAATGATTATTTGTCAATCTAATTTCATTTTGAAGTGACTCTTGGGTAGTGAATGTTGGAAATGCTATGCAATTATTAGTGGACAAAGAAGAAATTAAATCTGACTCACATTCAGATTCAATAATTGTATAAGTAGGCGAATGAAAGTCTTGCACAACATTAGAAATTAGTGAAGATTGAGTAACCGTCGGAGATACAGCAATTTCAATGCGCCGTTTTTTGGCTATTGGACGCTCATCAGTAACCGTAACCTTTTGATAGGTTGGTCCTCTGTACCAAATTTGGCATACAGGTTGTCATTTCAATACACTTCAAATACAAATGGGTATATTTGACCGACTGCAACTAACTCGCAAAAACTGCCATATGTAGAGTTTTGTAACATATCTAAAGTATACTCTTCTTTTGTCCTATGATTGTTGCCATGACGGTCATGATACATAACAGCAAATTCATCCCAATTGTTCGTCACATGACACACAATTTCTTTATGAATATCCATTGAGCGTTCTTGTGTGCCGTACAACAAATAAGAAAGCGTACGGAAAAGGCTTGCGGCATCCCCCACTATTGGTACAATAGTAAGGTTTATTAATTTCCCATTGAAGTTAACCAACTCTGCACCCATTTTTAAAATGGACACAGACAAATTTATAAATGTAAATAAAATGCGAAAAACAATACACACAAAATTAAACTTCTAAAACAAACTAAAAGAAAACTACAACTATTATTATACACAACAAATCAAACACAGATATTTTTACTATTAAAACTAAAAACCTATATTATACACTAACAAATCAAACACAAAAAATCCTTTTTAATTATTATAACAACAAATTGAAAAGAAATTAAATTAACTACACTGAAAATATTCTAATGAAATAATGAAAATGAACTTCCAAACAAATTATACAGCAATCGCAAATATTTGCTAAGTAGGTAATTTATGAGATTTCCAAGGAATTCTTGAAGGAAAATCAAGGTATAAGGTAAGTTTTTCATTCAAATATCAAAGAACAAATAAAATTGAAATTTCAAATTCTAATCCGATTTAAATATTCTTTTATATTTGTATTTTACATTTTTTTTAAAATATGGAATGATTCGTATAATTTATAACCAATATGTTCTAATCCTTACCAACTATCGATATCAACTTCGAAGCAAATCACCGCCAAAATAACTTTCTACCCCTCTTTAATACCATTAGAGGATGAATTTCAATAAAATACGAAACACGTCTTCCATCAATTCTGTTAAAAAAGGTTTATGCAAAATTTGAAGTAGATTGGACCAAGGAATCACGTTGTCCCATACAAACTTTGCCCCCTTTTTCACCCCCTTAAGAGTAGAATTTCGGAAAATCCTTTCTTATCGGATGCCTACGTCATACAAAGAACACGCCCTCCAAGTTTCAGGTCTCTACGATCAGCGGTTTAGGCTGTGCGTTGATCCGTCAGTCAGTCATTCAGGACAAAGCATTTTAGACTATTACCCGCGGTTTCACCCGCATCCTAGGGGAACCACTTGATGTACCCGGATAAAAATTATCCTATGTGTTAATCCAGGGCATAGTCTATCTGTGTGCCAAATCTCATTCAAATCCGTTCAGCCGGTTTTGCGTGAAAGAGTAACAAACATCCATACATCCATACATCCACACATCCATACATACAAACTTTCGCATTTATAATATTAGTAAGGAAGTAAGGATGTCACAAGTAAAATTAGCTTACGAGTCTATTTATAAACGGTGTAAAAAGACCCTTAACGAAGCCGAAAGGCACGTCATTGCGGTAATTTTAATGTTTTGGACTATGCCTGGGAACCTTCTAATTACGGAGATATTGGAGGTCAAAGTTACAACATTTTCACAACTTTTTTTTTAAATACTGATTTTGAAGGTTGCAAATGTACTTAAAATACTTCCATTACCCGTTTACTACTCATTGCATCTATCAGCACAGTGTTATGAGTGCGTTACATTGAGCTTTACAGTAAAACGTATTTTTTCACCCAAAAAAAAAAGTCGTTTCCCAGCGACAATTTTTGCGTAGGGTTACTTAGTTTGATGTACTGAATGCATGGTTGACGGCTTCGTGAAGGGTCTTTTTACACCTTGTATGCCCAGTTTGACTACCATTGGTAAGCAAAAAGATTCGTTTCTGTTTATAGGAACCGGATATAAGTTTTACCTTGATATAAGATCCATTCATTTATTCCAATTATTTCTTTTTCTCTCCAGACATATCCACAGATTAATAAACAATTTTATTTTAGCACGTCTAAGTTCATAGGCCTTCACTACAGGCTATAACGTGTTTATAGGCACTAAACGTGTCGGTCTAAAGTACCGCACGCACATTGTCGTCGGAGACAACCCTCGTGCCGCCCATCAACAGATTTTATTACAAGTTATCGCGACCATTCCGTTTACGACACATCACTTATCTGCATTTTCGATTGCATTACTTATGTACGGAGTTTGATCAATTGTAATTAGATTTGTTTCTTTTTCGTGAGGTTCTGGGTTCGATCCCCAGGTCGGGCAGCTTTAGTGGGTTTTTCCGTGTGGAATTCCTCAGTAACAGCCCGGAGTTTAAATTTGTGCCCGGTTGATGGCAATAGGCTCGCCCTCTATTAAATGGGACTTAAACATAACGGCGAAATGAGGGTGTTACCTCTGCCCAACCCTTTGGGGAATGCAGGCGTGATGTTATGTTTCTATTTTGTTTTTCAATCGTATGAGAATGACAAGAGCTCCGTTAACCTATTAACCAAAAAACTTGTAATAGAAACTCTATTGGCCAAATTCTCAAACTAAAACTCGTGCTGTCACAGTCACTCCGCCTTAAACAGACAGTGATAGCACGAGACTTAACGGCAACCCAAAATTTAGTAGCATTTAATAATTTGGCCATAAATGACGCTATCAATCACTAGGCTACTCGGCCACGGCCCGTCGGTAACCATCAAAAAGAAAACGGAACGGGAGCTATATAAAAAATCAAACTAATAGCACAGTCTAGCCATTCCATACAGTCGTCCATCGCGGTGACGTCATCTCCCGAACTGCCTTCAAAACTATCAATGTCAAACTCTCGATGAACCACTGTATGAAGTAGGTTAGTTACACTGTGCTAATAGGCGTGACTGGACTTGTCCTTGTCAGACCATCAATTGTGCCACCCCCCCACGCCCACCACGCACACACACACAAAAATAATCCTGTATCCGCGCCCTTTTCCCTATTACCGTGTCCAGTTCCGCTGACACTAGTTATCGCAGGCTCATAATGATTTCCTATCTTATGACGTAGCAATTTTACGTCTAACTCAATCAAATTCCATTGAACTTCAATAAATGTATGTAATGGTGACGCTTCAATGGTTGAACCATCACTAACATGTCTGACATTCAGTTGAAGAGGCTTACTAAACGAGTAACATCGTAATTGGCGACACTAATTACAAATCAGTGCTTCCACGTAATTAGGCAACAAGTTTACTCGATAATATCGATCAGATAACGATTATTAAAGCCTAAACAGTGATTTCATGTGTAATCTTCCTGTGCTAAAAATAGTGACGTGACGTAGTCATTATTATCGACGAATGAACTTTCAATGATCATGGGACACCACTATGATAAAAGGTCATGGAAAAAAATCATGATCATGAACGCGGCCAATCCATATTGGTGAACGCGGTAAGCCTACTGTTCTACCTAGTCTTTTCCCAACTATGTTGGGATCAGCTTCCGGTCTAACTAGATGCAGCTGAATACCAGTATTTTATACGGAGCGACAGTTATCAGACCTCCGCAACCCAGTCACTGGGCAATGCGGTTTCCTAAGGTTAGACCGGTTGTCAGAATTTTCAGGTTTATGACTTCCCGTATCGACTGTCTTAGGTATTCGAATGACACCCGGGACCGACTGTTTAACGTGTTTCTTCGAGGCACGGAGGGGTCTCGATGTGTACCGAACGGTCACCAAGGACTGACCGCGGCAAGCGCAGCGTAACCTCACAAACCCTATGACCCGCGCGGTTGATATTTAGCCACGACCCACTCCCCCTCAAACGCAGTAAACCTAAGAAGGGAGCACCCCCCGTTAGTCATTTAATATCCTAACATAGGTAATCTTTTAGTCAGCTTCTGTCACACCCAGGGGAAAGGGAAAGGTACTAGTCTATTCGTTGATGGGAATGAAAAAGTTTGAAACAAAAATAATAATTCACGAAAATTTTATTCTCATGTTTTTCAGCGTTTTCCAAAGTCCTTTCATACGCGCCAAAGCAACTTTTTAATTATCTGACATTTCAAAATATTCTGTAAACCGCGTAATAACCGAAACATATCACAACAACAGTGATAGCCTGGTGGTGTGACCGTCGGACTGCCAAGTCATAGGTCTCGAGTTCAAACCCCAGGCACGCACCTCAGACTTTTCGGATTAATGTGCGTATTGTATAATTATCGTTTGCTTAAAAACTGTGAAAGAAAACATCGTGAGGAAACCGGCATGTCTGCGAGATATTTCTTGACGGCATGTGAAGTCAAGTCAAAGGCCCATGGGTGGCATAAACTCTGACACTAGGTTAGTCACTAACCACACGAAAAGAAGAAGAACACATTTACGCACCGTGAAACTTCGGTCACTATTGGGAGGCTATACACTCCAGAGCAATGAATCCGGGTCACCAACATAAACTTTATTATCTCCGAAAACATTATTAAACATTGTTTAACATTTTAACTTTGTTTATGTTGGTGACGCGTATTGCTTTTTTTTTTCTAGTCGACTGCTTGTAGATGGTCTTGCGGACCGTTTCTACGTAACCGGGCAGTTATTGGTGAGACCTGAAGGGTCTCCAACCTCTCGGATTGCTCCCGACCCGAGTGTATTTAGGCATCTTAAGGCTGACCGTCGTCGCTATAGCAACAGCATGACATAGTTACAGTATGACGCTATACTTAACCCGTTAAGAAAAAACCCGTGAACGTATATTACAGTCTAGGACGGTCGTTAAACGTTTTGCGATCCACTCTTAGGCTTATTGACCGTATCTCATTTGATGGCTTGGTGAATCACCGACCGACGTCGGTATTACATCAGAGTATTACTTAAAAAAGTAATTCTGCAAGCTTTAGAGAATTGCTTCCTTCAAATGGTTGGCTATCATCGTAATGTTACGATTCGTTATAATTTGAACAATGAAAGTAAAGACCTTGGTGACGTATTATAACATAACATCACGCCTGTATTCCCCGAAGCGTTGAGCAGAGGTGTATAGTAACACCTTCTTTTCGCCAGTTAAATCCCATGTAATAGAGGGCGAGCCTATTGCCATCAATCGGGCACAAATCCAGACTCCGGGCTGCTACTAAGAATTTTTTTCAAACTTTCGCGATTTGTACACATTATAAAAATATTGATTTGGGTCTAATCGCGTAGAAAATTTATAAGGCAGAAAAATACCTTATTTATCCCGACGTTTCGACCGAATTTCACCGGCCGTGGTCACGGGTAGACTTGATTAGACCCGAATCAGTATTTTTGTAATGCTACTAAGAAACTCCTAATGGAAAAACCTAATAACAGCCCGACTTGGGGATCGAATCCAGGGCCCCATGCTCAGCAGTCGTGCTTCCGACCACTAGACCAACAAGGCAGTCAGTGACGTATTATGATGTGTTAAAATCATAATTGTTCCGTTGTGAGAATGTGACGGCGCTTTACGAGCTGCATAGCCGCGTCACTTTCTCTCACCGTAACAGTGATGGTTTTAATAGTCATAATACTGCCCTGAAAATACTTATGAATTGACAAAACACGTTAAATATTCATTGCTGACAATGAGTCAGGAAAATGTATGCTTTTCCTTGCATATTTCTTTCAGTCCTATGATGTGGCACTGGGTGACCACTCACCGTGCGTCATTTAAATAAGGTAAAATTGTAATGTTTTTAAATATGGACTTGGTCTGAAATAAACTTTATTATTATTTTTGTGTATATTTTTTTTTCTCGGCTAGCCGTGAACATTGGAATGGTAAGGACCTTGGCCAAGTATACACATCAGTAGAGTTAAGGTTGTAAGAAAGACTAGCTTTTGCCCGCAGCTTCGCTTGCGTGATTTTTTTACACCCCCTTAGGGGTTGAATTCATCATCCTTAGTGGATGTTTACGTCACAAAATGAACCTACTGTCAAAATTTCAAGTTTCTAACCCCAGCCGTTTAGGCTGTGCGTTGATAGATCAGTCAGTCAGTCAGCTTCTCCTTTTATATATATAGATGTAAATTGTCGGGTTCACATTGCAGGAACTTTCTTACCATCTGGTTAGACTGGAAGCTGACCCCAACATAGTTGGGAAAAGGCTAGGCAGAACAGAACAATGATGATTTCAGCACTATCGAAGAACAACAACCCATTTTACATTAATTCTTTTGGGTGCATAATTTGAGACATAGGTATGTACTTTTACAAGTCTGGAAAAGCACAGAATACAACATCATAGTAGGTTCTAGAATGTAAGAATACGCGACACGCCGTAAGGGATGAGTGGTTATGTTTTGGATTAAGTCCATCGAAGAAAATCTGTGTATGCTGAAAATGAAAGAAAAACACAGGATATAAAATGTTTTCAGCTGCTTTGTAAGGGTCAGTACAGGGAATTGAGGAGCAATGATTTTTCTTTACATAGTATAAAACAAAGTCGCTCCCGCTGTCTGTATGCTTAGATCTTTTAAACTACGCAACGGATTTTAATGCAGTTTTCAGTATTAGATAGAGTGATTCAAGAGAAAGGTTTATATGCCCCACATTAGTATCTACATTGCACCCGTGCGAAGCCGGGGTGGGTCGCTAGTATTTAATAAAACACACATAGACATAACATCACGCCTGTATTCCCGGAAAGGTTGGGCAGAGATGTATAGTAACACCCTCATTTCGCCGTTATGTTTAAGTTCCATGTAATAGGTGGCTAGCCTATTGCCATCAACCGGGCACAAATTCAAACTCCGGGCTGCTACTGGAGAAATCCACACGGAAGAACACAATAACTCTAATGGACCTGGGGATCGAACCCAGGACCACACGACCAGCAGTAGCGCTTGCCAGTAAAAGACCAACGAGGCAGTCAAAAAAAACAAAAAGTAATAAATAAGTATTTCAAAAATGGCAAAGGTTAAAATTTTTACAAATTGTAATTTTCATGACAAGCCCATATACAGGTTGTAAACGAAATCATGTAATTCCTTCACACCCCGTGATGTACTGCTGACATACATAGATTAAACATGCAAGGGATGCTTTTGGATTCATTTAAAAAAAAATACAAGAAATTAACATGTGTTCTTAACTTGAGGCATTTTAGCGTCCCGAGTTAAATGACCGCGCAGCGAGCAGTAGCCGCGCAATACGCTTGGTGCGCTAAAATGCCTCAAGTTAAGAACACATGTTTACGTTTTGTATTTTTTTTTTAAATGAATCCAAATTTAGCCCTTTCAGAGTTAATCTATGTCAGCGGTACATCACAAGGTTTGAAGGAATTACATGATTTCATTTACACCCTGTAGTTACACATTTATAAAGCCATAATAACTACTTAAATAACTTGTTCAATTATAGCATAACGTTCACCTAAAAACTTTATCAAATAAAACCTTGAGAGTAATCGAGTGGTTGACACTACCTAATGAACCATTGCCTCTTCAGTTTACTAAATATTAGGCTACTTAGGACAAGCTGACGTCTATCTATTTCACAGACAAAATAGATCGTATTATCTCTAAAGCCGGGAGCGACAAAAATCTCGCAAAACAAACTAACTAAACATGTTTGGTGAAAACTCGGACCAATCACAATACAGTAAACAGTTCCACACTCCAATTTTGTTAGAAAAACATGTAAGCTATTTCTAAAAAAAATATGGTCGCAGGAGATCCGGCTTAAGAAGCTAAAGAAGTATTCTCAAAAACTAACAATAAGGTACTAAACAAAGGTTATCCCTTATTATGGGTACTTTAACACCCTTTCGGCTTAGTACCCCTTTCAGACTAACCTTGTATAGTTTCATACCTTTTGGAAAATGCAGTAATGCAGTAAGACTTCAGCTGCCTCGTTGGTCTAGTGGTGGCAGGCGCGACTGCTGATTGTGAGGTCCTGGGTTCAATCCCCAGGTCGGGGTGTTATTGCGTTTTTCCGTTTAGAATTCCTCAGTAACAGCCCGGATTTGTGCCCAGTTGATGGCAATAGGCTCGCCCTCCATTACATGTGACATGAACATAACGGCGAACTGAGGGTGTTTCTATACACCTCTGCCCAACACTTCAGGGAATACAGGCGTGATGTTATGTCATAGAATTCAACACCAACACTTTACAATGAAAACTTTGTTCCACTAATTTTGTACCATAAAAAAATACTGTACCTACTTCAAAATATGAAACGTAAACCACGATAAAATTAATTTGTTCACCTACAAACTTGTATTCCGCTCTATTTTCTCACCTTTGATATAATAGGAAGTCGACCGTGTCGGAACTTGGATATCCGACACCTCAGCGAAGCCAACTTGGCACGTGGGCGCCGTATCGTCATCTCGCACCAATCATATTTCCTTTTGTTTGCTCACAGTCTCCCCATAGTCGGACGACGCCATTGTCCGGACAGAAAAAATAGACGGCCCCTACTATCGGTTCGAAGATACATGTGAGAAGTTTTTACGGAATAAGTTTCTGTGAGGCGAAGATAAATCACATATATTATTGATGGTTTTGGAGGATTTGAATCTGTAATGTTTTGTAAAACCCGAAAGCCAAATTGAGGCCATGAGATAATAATATATGATGAAAGTAATAGAGCCACAGTGGCCTAAAAGTGATTCTATAATTTTTCAATAGATGGCACTACTTTTAGGCACACTTAAAAATTAACCTAAAATTAATTAATTAAATTAATTAAAAATTCAATTAATTATTATTTGTTATTAGTTTTTTTTTAGGTTTTTTGCTTTATTACTTTCATCATTTACGACAGTAAAAAAAAGCAGTTAGCCCTCGTGGCCTCAATTCTTGTAGATGTTTTTTTCTTTTTTGGCAAGATCGCGACGGTCAACACCTAGGTGTATACCTAGGTGTCTTCCTCCTAGCTTTTTCCCAACTATGTTGGGGTCAGCACCAATCTAATCAGATGCGGCTGAATACCAGTATTTTACACGGAGTGACTGCCATCACATCTCCGCAACCTAGTTACTGGGCAATGCCGATTTCTAAAGGTTAGACCGATTGTCAGACTTTCGGGCTTCTTATTTCCCGTAACGACTATCATACGTATTCGTATAACTCCCGGTACCAACTGTTTAGCGTGCTCTCCGAGATATACATATAGGCCATAATTATGTAGGCTTTGTACCAACGAAATCTCGCTTGGTGGCCGTTTTCGACACATACAGAGAGTCTCAGATATCAAGTCTAGTTCTAGTGGACCACACCAGTGCAACATTAAGCTCACAGTGCATTAATTTTGGGACATAAACACAATAGAAACAAGAATAGATTTTAAAAAATTATAACAAACGAGTTATTCTGCTAATTAAAATCACAGTCCATAAACGCACTGAGCTATAATTATAAACTTTAACAAATAAAATTCTTTATCGAGTAATTAATTCTACGATTCTAAATGCCCTAAGTTTAATCAAATTTATAAGTGAAAATTTCAAAAGACCTTTAGGGATCAATCATGACATTCCGCTGTAAGCAATAATTGTAATTTTGCAAATACCAAGTACTTTGCGGGTCGTTGGAGCCCCATTAAGGTGTCCCTCTTTAAGAATACCTGTAGATTCTAGATCCTAGATACCTTTCATCCACGCAGAACAAGATTAAATTGTTTTAAACTCCTTTGTATTATCCTCTTTCAAAATATATTCCGGTGAAAACAGGTTTTATTACAATTCTTTAAATATTGCGAACTAACTTTCTTCCAGAAAATTTTCTTTTAAATAAGTTTTAACTTTTGTGCTTGGCTGATTTCCTTCTAAGAATTTGAAAAAGTTAAGAATTTAATTCACCCTTGAATTTTAGAGGTATTTTATTTTGCATTTCCAACTGGAACACATTAAAAATATGGTAATCAGACCTCACGCTTCATTTTTCGAACAATGCTTATAATTCGTTAGTGGATGGACTTATGTCCACCAGTGGACGTAGAGACTTCCATGACTATGACGATGTCGACCTGAGTAATATAGATTCTTTTAACGTTTTTAAATGCAGTCAAACGCCTTATCAAGATTCTTATAGTAGGGGATTCCTAATGAAATAGATAACTATACATATTTGTGAACTAACAATTAGTGAAGCTCATTCATGGTCACATCTATGGTGAGAATGTCCCATATTAGAACCATTGGCTATGTGCGTAAGCTTATGGTGTAGTAAAAGTATGGCGTATTAAATTATAAGCACATATTTGTTGGTTATTCATTAATTTTTATTAGGTTTAGATACAATATTTGCTGGCTGAACTTGAATGCTAAATTAAGGACCTATGAGACGATTTGTTAAAGATGTTATATTTTTCTTTCTTTTTTTTTAATTTTTCCCCACAGTAAGGTTGATTGTTCACTAACATTTTTTTTTCTGATTAAATAATCGTTTACCTAATAAACGGCTGTTTAACCAGATTATTAATGTTGGTGAACACCCGCGTATGGCTGTCTGTCCATTGACGCGGAGCGAGGGAATAATGTGGAGCGGAGTTGCGGACTGTGTTTGTCCATTGACGCGGTACGAGTAAGCGGAGCGGAGCGAGGGAATAATGTGGAGCGGAGTTGCGGAATGTGTTTGTCCATTGACGCGGTACGAGTAAGCAGCGGAGTGGAGCGTGGGAGTAATGCGGAGCGGAGTTGCAAACTGTGCAGACCTAGGCCGAGAGCACGCGACGAGTCATTTAAACGGGCAGAGCTGGGCGGTACCGGTTTTTTGATCTGCTTCCCCGCTCCGTTTCTCCGCTCCACTTCCCCGCTCCGCGTTAATATGTATGAATTTTTAATCTATAGGTAGTTCGCAAATCCATGTCCAGTGAAGCGGAGCTTAGATTCTATTATTTAATATTACTCCGTTTCTCCGCTCCGCTTCCTCGTTCCGCGTCAATGGACAGGCAGCCTAAGTATTAGTATACCTACTTTATTAATGTGGGTGGGAGTACAGAGTACAGACACAAATCTTGACATGCACAAACACGCGGACCCGGAACAAAATTATCTGTGCACATAGAGCAACGCGGCCACCGACGTCAACCGCATAAATTTTAATACCTACTTATGCGTGCCATACAAATACTTGTTCCGTTCGGAAATCGAACCCTCGACACGTTGTGCAGCAGCCAAGAGATCAGCCAATGCGCCAAACATGTACTTATATAGGTATAACGTTTTTTTATGTTGGATAATTCTAATAAAACATTGAATCTATTATATCTTTCAGTAAAGAGAATAATAACAAAATCCAGGCTCACTACTGAATTCAATATTTATTTTCGTCTTCCATCATCTTTTGATTTTGTAAAGGATTTTGAAAGGTCTCTGTCATTATTATGTACACCGTTAAATAATTACTTTATCCTATTGACGTGATAGTAGCGACTTTTCTTATTATTAGCTACTAGCGGCCCCTCCCGGCTTCGCACGGGTGGACATATTTCCCGTTTTAGCAAAATTTTTCATTTATGCTCCGCTCCTATTGGTCATAGCGTGATGTTATATAACCTATAACCTTCCTCGATAAATGGACTATCCAACACAAAAATAATTTTTCAATTCCAACCAGTAGTTTCTGAGATTAGCGCGTTCAAACAAACAAACAAACAAACTCTTCAGCTTTATAATATTAGTATAGATTAAACAAATTGATGGCTTATTTAAGATACGTTCAAACCAACTGTAGGTACTTGTAGTTGCAGTAACTGATTACAACCGTCGGTCGCAATGGCGTCATTGCGACCGCAAGCTCAACGAGTTGGTGAGAGCATACCCTTACTTTTCAAATAAGTAACATAAAATCACGCTTTGCATTCTCCGAAGGGTTTAGCAAAGGTGTTTTTAGTACACCTTCGTTTTGCCAGTTATGTTTAAGACCCATGTAATATGGGGCGAGCCCATTGCCATTAACCGGGCACAAATTCAGACTTTAGGCTGCTACTGAGAAATTACTAATGGAAAAACCACTAACACTTTGCTTGACCTGGGGATCGAACCCAGAACCCCATGCTCAGCAATCGCGCTTGCGACTGTACCAACAGGGCAGTCTCAAATAAGTAGATAATAGTTTTATTTATCTCAAAAGAACATATAAATACGCTCCATAAGAGAATTCCCGGGAAAGCTTCCGGTTTATTTTCGTTCGTTGGTTACACATGGAGAACTCTTCGTCCCTCGGAGAGCAGGTTAAACCATCCGGTCCCGCTTGTCATACAAATATTTATGACGTCGTTACAAGTACCTATAGAAGTAGACCGAAAATCTGATACCTCTAACATTGATGTCGGTATTGCTCAGTAACTGTCTTTACACTGTTTCCCAAAATACAAGCTCAAGCTTAGTTTGGGAATCAGTAGCAGTACTTTTTGTGCAAAACATTGATATGATGCATAATTATATTAGATTCCTCTAAGATGATTGTATTAACTGGCGACAATAAATAATTTTTATTTTATTTATTTATTTCGAGGATCTAATGGTAGTAGTTCCGTGTTACTGTGTTTAACTGCATCTGGTTAAACTGGACGCCGATCGAAACATAGTTGGGCAAAGACTAAAGGATGATTTCCACCAAACGGCTCGCATCGCATCGGATCGGAACGGATTTTACAATCTTTGAACGATATTAAATCGTGTATATAGTATTTAAAGTCTATATTATCAAGCCGCGCACAGCAGCTTGACCACGGGAGTCTTCCGCGACACGCGAAGGTACCCGAAAGTATGCTGCGACGCGCGTACGGCTCTGTTCGCCTGTCGTCGTATCCAATCGGATCCTTTCGACTGTCAACACGGTAGGAATAGTAGGTAAACGGTAGGAAAGTATTTGACTAGGCGCAGAAACGGATACGTTCGCAAGTGACGGTACGGAGCCGATCGTATGCGTCGACATCCAGCCGGACACGATCGGCTGTCGCCGCATCCGTTCGTATCCTTTCCGATCCGATGCGATGGGAGCCGTTGGGTGGAAATAATCCCTAAAAGGGAGGGAGATACATCTTCAGTGTAAGTTTACTATGTTCATCATCATTATCAGTCTAGCCTTTTGCCTAACAATGATGCAAACTAACAAAATGCGTCAGTCCCTATATCAGTTTGTAACAAGGACTGACTGCTATAGTCACCGACTCGTAACTTGGCAAGGTTTTGGCGTAGTGGGAGTAAGTTTGCGCATGTACACTTAGTGCAACAAAAAAATGGTCACTTTCATTGCTTGTCATTATTCTATGGTTACTGCCGTAATTTATTTTTAAACATGTCTGTTTAGAAGAAAGGAGAGAGATTATCTTCTCTATTCTTGCCAAATTACGTGCCGGCTATACGCAATTATACAGCGATAGATAGAGAAAGATATTTACAAAAATATTCATATGATTGTTTCTAAGGTCAATCGCGATTGACATAAGCTAGCGAAAGGTCACGTGTTGCAAATGTCTTTCCCACACTTATGTTCCAGTGACATGTCTATTTTTGGCAATCATAAACTGTCATCTTGTATAACAAATAGGGCAATTCATGAAACTACGTAACGCAGTACAAAAACAAAAGTAAGATAGAATATTTTTATGTAATCATAAAGTAAGCGTCCATCTGACCGGAGCGTACGCTTCGGACGGATCGCTTCAAACTCTAGTGCGTCCAACGCGTTCTCAGCATTCGGAATACCAACGCGAGCACATGCGAGACATGAGCAACCAGACTTTTGACATCGTCATTCTGTAGTCAGAATGACGACATCGGCACGCGCAGCATTGCCGACGATTCGATGCGTGCGTTTCGTCTATTGCCGATAAGTGAAAGCTCTTGTATGACAAGCTGTACGAAGAATACTAGAACCCGATACGATGCGTCCGATGCGCACGATGCGAACAGGTGGACGGGTGCCTATACAGCTCGTTTCTGCAGGCCTAGTACGAATGCTGCCGAGTTACTAACGTAAACCTAACGTTAATGTAAATTAATTAAAACATAAATATAACATCACGCCTGCATTCCCCGAGAGTTGGGCAGAGGTGTATATACCTTCATTTCGCCAGTTATATTTAAGTCCCATGTAATAGGGGGCGAGCCTATTGCCACTAACCGGGCACAAATCTAGACTCCAGGCTGCTACTGAGAAATTCGGAAAAACCCAATAACACCTTGCCCGACCTGGAGATCGAACCCAGAATCCCATGCTCAGCAGTCGCGCTCGCGACTACTAGACCAACAAGGCAGTAGTTTATATTTATTTATTTAAACTTCATGTACAATTGGTGGTACATAAGGCGGACTTAATGCCAATGGCATCCTCTACCAGTCAACCTTTGGATCAAAAATTAAGCACTTCGAAAAAGGTACAAAAAAAGAATTTAAAACAAATATTGAAAAGGTAAATAAAAATTATTAAAAACAAGATAATACATAAGTACTAACAAAATATATAGGTACTTTATATATATCTATATATTACAATAAAAATATATATTAAACCTATACATACATACATACACATAAATATCTATGATATCTATCATAATATATAATATATTTATATCTATGTATGATACAAATTGTGAATGTAAAAAAAACTAAATGTTATAGGACAGTTGTATTTTCGATTCAAAACTCGCTTACATTAGCGTTTACGATTTTATACGTCAAACGTTCATACTGGACCTACTGTATACGAATCTTTAGCAGCTCGTAAGCGGCTTCCTCGTAACGCTACAATGAGGATTTTCGATACTTTTTCTCCCACCAGACAGCGATTCGTATGCGTCAGGTCCAAACGGCTGTCAGATAGCACAGATTCTTACCGAACATAATGTTTTAGTGAAATTCTACGTATTTATAAGTGTTATTGATTTTATTATGGATTAAGGCCAGAGAAAGGTTGCCGAACTGAAGATGAGAGGCGCAAAAATCACCCTCCTGTTTTATTTGTACACATAGGCAATGCACAACACTGTGGCATTTTAGAAAACAATATTCCTTTTGTAACGTTTTTAAGAATAAATAAACCAAAAAATTGATCGAAAAATACAAATCATGTATGTGTTTTGACAGGTGGTTGGACCTGACTCTACAGTGCTGCCATCTCACGTAGAACATTTTTCAGAAAACCCTCATTAAGAGCTCGTTCACACAACAGATCCGTCGGTACTGGATGTGTTGTTCACATCTGTATCGACAGATCAGTTAAACAAATGGCAGCTGTGTCGCATCTGGCAGGCAGGATACGATAAAGATAGCGGATCCAATATTTTTTATTCGATTCGGAATACTGTCGTGTATGTGAACTCACTCATACAACTACAGGCGCCATCACCAAAATAAAAACGGATCCGCTAAAACGGGTCCTGTGAACAGTTTCTGTGTGAACTAGATGTCACACTCGATAGATAAAGAACTTTTGTGTACTAATTCACAGCAATATCACAGTGTTATACAAAGTAAAATATTTAAAAATATACAAGTGAATTTTGAGTTTAGGTCGAAACAAACTTTACTTAGGTGGTTATGACCCCCCCCGGTGGGTTCCCGCATTGTCGTTGCGGGGGGGCTTAGTAGCCGTGGCTTGGAGCCCCACGGTGAAGCGAAGAGGAACCCGAGGAGGGGCTGCTCGTCGGGGCTTGGGCCTGGAAGCCCTCGACGTAGCGGCCAAGTAGGTTGCGGTGTCGCCTGAGCGACATCGCAACTGAGGAGGGCCGCGATGTCTTATGGGAGGCATTGCGGCTGAAGGGTGAAGGCCGCGGCGGGAGAGGAGTGCCGGTATTACGGTGCGCCGTTCTCCCTACCTTCCGCGGCCTGACGGGGCCGCCACCGTCAGATGGCGGACGCGGTGGGGCCGCAGGGGGAGAGGAGTGTCGGTGTTTAGTTGGCCGCTCTCCCTATCCTCTGCGGCCGAAAAGTGGTAGGCGGCGGGGCCACTAATCTGACCCGTCGCAGGGGGACCAGGGGTGCCCAGACACGGGGTAGTCTGGCGCCCATGTACTTGTTTGGTCCCCGGGGTGGTCACGGCGTACCATGTGTTCTGGTGCGCCGGTGATGTGGGGTGCCCCCCGCGCCTCTCAGGAGGTCGTGGGGTGGGGCCCTACAGTGGAGAGGTCCACCAGCAATTGGTGGACCAAGACCTGCCGGGGTTGCGGTGCATGCAATAGCGAATCCCGCGACCCCGGCCTTAGGTCAGAAGGAGGGACACCGTGGTGGTTTTAGCCGGTAAGAGTCCGGCACACCCCCCCGTCTTACCCAGACGGGGGATAGTCCATGAGGATTTCCCCACGATAAAAAAAAAAAAAAAAAAAAAAAAAAAAAAAAAAAAAAAAAAAAAAAAAAGGTGGTTATGACAAGACTGAAAAGCTAAAGTTTGTTTCTACTTATGCTCAGTATTCCTTTGTGCCGGTGGCGTTTTGCTTACGTCACGTGTTTTTTTCTACGAAACGTAAGGTGTAATAACATAACATCTCGCCTGTATACCTGGGTTGTGCAGAGGTGTATAGTAACACCCTCATTTTGCTGTTATGTTTCAGCCCCATGTAATAGGAGGCGAGCCTATTGCCTATGTGCCTAGGGCACAAATCCAAACTCTGGGCTGCTACTGAGGAATTCCACACGGTAAACCCCAACAACACTTGGTCAGACCTGGGGATCGTACCCAGGACCTCACACACACACACACACAGGCTCAGCAGTCGCGCTTGCCACCATTAGACCAGAGAGTCAGTTGCAATGTTCCTATTAAAAAAAATACAGCTAGTTTTACTGGCTCACGCCACTGATGGATGGGAGGTTAAAGTGTCATTTAAGTACTGATATTCAACCTTAATAAGATTTTATACCTACATAATTATCCCATTCTCCCATGACAGTACGCAATTAAAGCAGAAAATGCAAATAAAATTCACGACCGTTGGTTAATTTACACAAGCTATAAAACCAGAAACTAGAATGTAACTTTGTAGAATTTAACATTTTAACTACCATCTATACACATTACCCTAATTATAGACAGATAATGGATTATAAAAAACATTATTGTTACTGAATTATATTAGACCAATTATAAAACATTATTGTTACTGAATTATATTAGACCAATTATAAATAATTGCCTTGTTGATCTAGTGGTTGCAAGCGCGACTGTTGATCGTGAGGTCCTATGGGTTCGATCCCCAGGTCGGGGAAAGTGTTATTGAGTTTTTCTATTAGAAATTTCTCAGTAACAACCCCGGGTCTAGTTTTGTGCCCGGTTGATGGTAATAGGCTTGCCCCCTATTACATGGGACTTAAACATAACTGGCGAAACAAGGGAGTAATATATATTTAAAAAAAAAACACTTCTGCCGTACCCTTCGGGGGATACAAGGCGTGATGCTATGTTATGTTATTAACAGTTAATCTTTCTCACAACAGAAAGGAGAATCTCATTGACATCTTTTATGAACTAGCTTTTGCTTGCAGCTTCGCTTGCGTGATTTTTTATCACCCCATTAGGGGGGTAATTTTTAAAAATCTTTCCTTATCGTTACCTACGTTGTAAAAGGTATCTAGTGTCAAAATTTCAAGTTTCTAACCCCAGCGGTTAGAAACTTGCGGTGCGTTGATAGATCAGATAGTCAGTTTCTCCTTTTATCTATACAGAAGATTTCAATAACAACCCATTTTATACTATAATAAAATAACTTCTTAACAGTATTTTGAAAATAAGAAATAATAACTGCTTCGTTGGTCTAGTGGTGGCAAGCGCGACTGCTGATCGTGAGGTCCTGGGTTCGATTCCCAGGTCGGGCAAAGTGTTATTGAGTTTTTCCTATGGAATTCCTTACTAGCAGCCCGGAGTTTGGATTCGTGGTCGGTTGATGGCAATAGGCTCGCTACCTATTACAATGGGACTTAAACATAACAGCGAAATGAGGGTGTTACTATACACCTCTGCCAACCCTTCGGGGAATACAGTTGTGTTGTTATGTTAAGAAATAATAAATACAAGAAAATTTATCGACAAGTATATTTATTTACTTTTTACGGGATAGCTACCTCGAAAGCGTATTTACAGTTATGTGAATTAATAAAATGAGCAAAGTAAAACACCTAGAAACGTAAAAAATTAATGAAATATAAAATAATAAGTACATATGAAAATAACTTCTCCTAGTTAAGTTTACAAAATAATAACACCTTCACCCAATTTGCATTCAAAAAGCTCGGACCATTTTACTCGAAAACTTTAAAAGCTTATTACAATAAACGGTTATGTCCAGCGATTAAACTTATATCGTAACATATAAAAGCATTAACGATTAGTAAAATGCGCAATATTATGTATAAACACTCCAGAAACCAAATAATTTTATTGAATAAAATATGTCTGCTTAATCTAAATTACCTAGCGACCTAAGATTCAATATGTACGCAATAACGGTATATTTATAAAAATAAATATTAAATTTAATGTCATCATACAATTTTGTTGCCTAAAATTGAAATGCAAACTATGTTAGTAGCATTCCGGCGATGATTAAGGCGGTGGGCGGGAAGGGCGGCAGCCGCCTAGCCGCGCGGTATATAAGCCCGCGCCAGGGCGGACGACTGCACAGCACCACTTGTTGCCGACGCTAGTGCCTGCCTGTTGCCATCGTTGCTGGAACAACACTTCATACGAATCAGGTATGTGGGAAAAATGTTTGTGAATAGGAAAATCTTTTAGAATTTTCCGTAGCATGAAAATTCAGAAAAACTAAAATTAAAAGTCAGAAAACAACTCAAAAATAAACTTATAAATAAATCAAAAAATAAAATAATGGATAGATAATTAAATTCAAAACTAAACTAAAATAAAAAAAATATGTAAAAAAAATATTATACTGTTAAAAAAGTTTAAAAACAATAGTTAAGCTTTAAGCTTAAAAAGTTGAAATGAGACAAATATTATGGAAAAAGAAAGTATTAAACTTTTTTATGACAGGACAAAGTACTTGTACAACTGCGCACAAAGTTAAGCAGCTTAGTTTACAAAGTTTTGTAGCTCCATTTCACAATTTAAATGATATTACAAACAATTGCATATTAAGTTTGTTTGTAAATTAAAGTAGTTACAACAACAGATTGTACAATTTATTGTAAAACAGCGAAAATATTTTATTGGCTTTTATGATTAGGCAATTACGATTTTTTTTGTTCATGTGAATAATAGAAAATAATGTTGTATGTAATTTATATATATCGTTATATTTCATAAATAATATTAAATTAATACCTCTGTATAATTTCGTTCACATGATTTAGCATTATATTAATTCAAACTCTAAACTTTAGGTTACAAATTATTCCAAAAAACAAACGAAACAATAAGTAATTTCCGCAATAGCTTGGACCTTGTTCCCGATGCCGGTAGGCTACTATTTTTTAAATTAAAAAAGGTTTTTTTTTAATGAAAATATTTATAAATGTAATCATGTACGTATACAAATGAATAAATGAGTCATATCCGCAATATTTTTATGCTAAATCACGAGAAATATAATTTTAACTTTTAAAGGTAATTAAACTGACTTAGTGATAATCGACATAACAGAATGACGCATACCTACCTTACGTTTATTACGCGAACATAACTGCAAACTTCCATTATTATGTCATTAACGACTTCAACTACGCTCAACTTTGAGTTGTGAACTAATAAACCCAGTAACACCGAGTTGGAAAACTATAAAAAAGTTTTCTAAAACGTTACCAAAGCGATTGCAGAGAAATTATTAGAAAAGTTACATCAGAACTTCTCCGGAGCCCTTATCGAGTCATTTAATATCCCTATGAAAATATTTTTCTACAATATTCAGTTCAGAAGTTGTGTGATTATGGAAAATCTTAAATTTTTAATAGTTTCAAAGAACGGCGTGGTAAAGACATTAATTTATTATGTTCTACTTTATGTTTTCTTAAGTACTAAAATCTCAGATTTCTGTTTATAATTTTAACGTTTTTATGCCTTTATTAATATGTCAATAGATTTTTGTAATAATATTTTAGGCTTACTTTTACGACTCTAGAATTAAGTCTTTTTAGTTTTAGATTTACTAGTGGACAAATGTTTCTTAATCTATACTAATATTATAAAGAGGAAAGATTTATATTTTTGTATGTAACGAATAAACTTAAAAACTACTGGACCGATTTCAAAAAATATTCTGCCGTTAGAAAGCTACATTATCACTGAGTAACATAGGCTATATTTATTACGGGAATAAAACTTCTTACGCGGGCGGAGCCGTGAGGACACAGCTAGTGTCTTATAATCAGTACAAAATAGACTTAAACTTTGAAAAATTGAAACCCACCTATTTTTATCTTAACATAAAACTCATTTCCGATTGTAAAATCATCCTGAACCCTAACCAATATTTTCTCTTTCGTTTCAATAAATCGCCACAATATTTTCTAAGATATTGTTCATAACAAAACAATACAAAGGGCAGCGAAGAATTGATTAATATCATAGCATTCAAAAATGAATCTTAAAGGTTCTCATTTATCGATAAAATGTATAAAGGAACTCTGATTCTGAACTGAACAATATCCATAATATTATTTTTATCAATAATAAACTGAAAGATACGGCGATGACAGTTTAATCAGTAATGCTACAAAGGCAAAAGAAAGAAAGCAATACCGTCTTTTTTTTAAATTCAGGTATTTTCTCGAATTCTTTTGTTTGTAAACATTTATTTATAAACAATGTGTCACAAACAAGAATCAACGTGTTTCTGAAACACTGATACATGTTTCGAATAACCCTACTGATAGTTTTTGATGACAAAAGGTCAGAAACATTACCGTGGCGTTTCAGAAACTACGTACTTGTATCCTAAACATTGTTTACAAGTGAATACATAGCTTTAAGCTCCAGTTTATCGTTAAACTGATCTTCTATATCTTACACAAAGATTAATCAGAAATGGTTAAGATAATAAGGTCGAGAATATTGCTTAACTTATTTTAGCTTTGTGTAAAATTAATTACTATGCTCTTGGTCTAACGAACCACTAGTTGCAATCGACCTTTTTCCAAACTAAGCTTAGAACTTAACGCGTTTGCAAACATAACGCTTAACGTAAAAGTGAGGTTTTTATTCACTTTTTATACGTATTGTTATACTATAAGTTAGATAAATGTATAAAATCAACATTAATAATACATATTTAGTTCATCTATGTAAACGACTTAGGGAAGAGCGGGATATCCTAACACAAGCATACATTTGCTTAAAAGAATATCCCCACACTAACAAATGTAAAATACTTGTAGTCAATGAATAAACATTTTTCATTTTCATTGTTGAGCAGAATTCTCAGTCGCGTTGTATCAACTGCATTTCGATACATATACGGCGCAAAAGACTTATACCGCGAAAAAAACCAGAAATAATGGCTTCGATCTTAAGAGGAAATGCGGTCGGCCTTAGTCCATACAAACGTATTCCTCAGTTTCCTTCTTGGATAATGTCACTAGAGCAAATATGTATTACCATATGATAGTTATAATATATCTACCACCACTATGAATCTATGTTTTGTTTTTGTCAATAAATTAATTATTAAAAGAACTAGAAACGTTTAAATTTTACAAAAATCGACCGGTTTTACCACCGTTTTCAAACATCTGGCAAACAAATTTAACGAATATAAAAATAAAAGAAAAACATACAGACATAACCAAAGTCTTTCTTAAATGATTACAGCAAAAATATTAAAATCGGTCCAGATTTGAAGAAGGAAACAGGGAAATACGAAAGTACGATTTCGCTAATATTGCACAGAAGAAATCAGTCCGAGATGCATTTGTCTCTTTTGCGTTCAATTGGGAAGGTTTGCGGGAGGGGTGGGACGGAAATAGATCGCTTAAAAACCTTTTTTTGTAATATTATGCAACCCGCGTGTCCTCTTAACATGCTAGCGGCACTAGAGTTTAACTTTGGAACATTGAATTTTCTAGGAACATTGTCACAGTGTAACTAACTTACTCCATACAGTGGTTCAACAAGAGTTTGACATTGACAGTTTTAAAGGCAATTTGGGAGATGACGTCCCCGCGATGAACGACTGTATGGAATAGCTAGACTGTGACACTATTCTTTCGCGGCCGATTCTTATTTCAAAATATATTTTTTATTGATAACCAGTCTTCCCTTTTTTTAAATGGGACCTTCTTTAACAGAATCTTTAATATCTGTGTGCAATTTTTCGTATCTTGTACGGTGAGTCATTTACAAACATACGCCGTGCTAATGACTTCCCTATTCGTAACCCGGCCTAAATTATCGCGCACTATACATGTAATATAAGTCAACAATGTAAGACAAAACGTGGTGATTCTTCCCTTATGGTTATAGGAACATTTTCCTTAACTATATGGATAGTGACAACCTTTAATACGTAGTGTTGTCTTGCAATACCCGCCCGAAACGTGATCGAATCTTTCATAATAACAATCATATTGCGAGAAACAATTCCTATGATTGAATGAAAGAGTTCGACAATATTAAATGGAGGACCAGTTTTTATGAGAAAAAAATTGCTGTTATTATTTTTGGACAGGTAACGATGTATCTTAAATAGTCGACCTAGGGAAAATCAAGCCTTAGATTTTTTGGGGGACAAACTGTTCCCTAAAATGACGCGCAACATTGAGTCTACGTATCGCTGCAATGTTGCACTCTGCCTCGTATCGCAGCACTTCTACGTGACGCAGGACATGTTGCAAGCCGCCGCTTCTATAGAGGGTGCAGGTGTGTGCGAGCGAATTGTTCCGCGACATTCACGTAGACGTTCCGCGTCGTCCCGCGTCAAGTCCCGCGGCATGTTTTCGATTTGTCTCTTAGTGAATCCAAGGCTTCCCACTTCTCATTAATCAGTAACTAACTTATACGATACTGGCAGTTTAATTGAAGCTGCATATTGATTGCGAGACTGATAAGTGTATACTTTCAATTGAAATTAAATCTAGCGAGTGAATTGGTTTTTCACATTACTACGTATAACCGTGGTGGCAAGCGCGACTGATGGTCGTGAGGTCCTGGGTTCGATCCCCAGGTTGGGCAAAGTGTTATTGGGTTTTGTCCGTATGGAATTCCTCAGTAGCAGCCCAGAGTTTGGATTTGTGCCCGGTTGATAGCAATAGACTCGCCCCCTATTACATGGGACTTAAACATAACGGCGAAATGAAGGTGTTACTATAGACATCTGCCCAACCCTTCGGGGAAGACGGGCGTGATGTTATGTTTATGTAATCTATACTAATATTATAAAGAGAAAAGATTTGTACTTTTGTATGTAACGAATAAACTTAAAAACTACAGGACCGATTTCAAAAATTCTTTTGCCGTTAGATAGCTACATTATCACTGAGTAACATAGGCTATATTTATTACTGGAATAAAATGTATTACGCGGGCGGAGCCGTGAGGACATATCTAGTGTTATAATATAATTTTCCCGTAAACATGTAGGTATATTATGATTGCATAACAATCACCGATGAAACAGAATCGTATAATGTGTCACCTACTTGTCTTTCAAGTGGAAGATGTAGGTCACTGTCGATGTACGAAGGGCCTGATGCGTAGTGACGTATGCACTGTTATATTGTTGACTGAAATAGTTTTATTAGACAGTCTGAGTAAACTCTTGGGACTAATTCAATCACACTTTCCCATCACTCTTGTAAGTTAGAATAGATATACCTACAATAGTGAAAAATCGAGTAAAGTCAAAGTCCATTTTAATTAGACCAGTGGGCCTAGTACGAATATTGTTACTGGTTGTGAATTTTGAATCGGAAATACTCGTTCCGCACATACTATTTAATTAAATTGAAAACTTTATTCATATCTATGTATGATACAAAATGTGCATGTCACAAAAAAATAAACCAAAATGTTATAGGACAGTTGTATTTCCGACTAGACTATTACCCGCGGCTTCACCCGCATTCTAGGGGAACTCCTTGATGTACCCGGATAAAAGTATCCTATATGTTAATCCAGGGCATAGTCTATCTGTGTGCCAAGTCTCATCCAAATCCGTTCAGCCGTTTTCTGCGTGAAAGAGTAACAAACAAACATCCATACACACAAACTTTCGCGTTTATAATATTAGTAAGAATTAGTAAGGATGTATGATACAAATTATGCGTGTCACAAAAAATAAACCAAAATGTTATAGGACAGTTGCATTTCCGATTTTAAAAATTGACTCAGTAATTTTACGCTTACGTTACTAATATATGTAAGGCTCGTAGCATGTGGCGTTCCATAGTTGCTACCTACCCCAATGGGAAAAAAGCGTGAGTTGTAACGAATAAACTTAAAAACTACTGGACCGATTTCAAAAAATCTTTTAGTGTTAGAAAGCTACGTTATCACTGTGTGTCCTCACGGCTCCTTCCGTAGCCTATCACTGAGTAACATAGGCTACGGACGGAGCCGTGAGGACACAGCTAGTGTGACAATATTCGTGCCAGGCCTATTGTTACAGGAACTATTGAAATTCAAAAATCACTACGTTCAAAAATGTAGTTTCCTATTAATGGAAAAGAATGTGCAATAAATTCTATAGTTACACTTTTATTTTTTTAACAATATGGAATGGACTACATTTGTTCATTGACGCAAGCTAAGTATGTGTTAAAGCTTATTTAATTGTATTTGAACAAGCAAAAAAATGATTGGAAGAGGAATCATGTAATGTGCGAAGGATATTCAGTTTCTTCTTCCATCCGACATAGAAACATCTAGTTATAGGCCCCATCAGCATGTCCCCATCACTCCACCCGAAATTATGATTTCCACGACATCCTGGATGCTTTAGGATGGTCCTATTAATCTAATATAACTTTACTGACCTAATTCTTTAGTTACCTCTTATAACATTGACGGTAAAAGGCCCGGCTTATTCTTAGCCTGGGATGAAAAACCCTTAGGCTGATGCTACACTTAGCAGTAATGTGAACTGCGATTCACGTGTGTAGCTACACAACACACGTGATTTTTTTCTTTTTCAATCGCTTTATTTGTTTGCGTCGCTGCTAAGTGTAGACACAGCCTTAGACTAGTTTAATTTTCACGATTACACCAACGCGGGCGGTAAGCGGTACGGGGCACGAGTATAAGGTTACTTAGTATAGTTTCATAGTGACCCACGCCGACGGCAAACGGCTCGCGGGCCTCCAGCACTTCTCAACCAATCAAACCGCGCGATGCGATACTAATCTCATTTCAGCTTGACGCGGGTCATCCGCGTGCTTACGACCCGCGTTGACGTAAGGGTGACTATGTAACCAGCCTTAGTAGATTTGTGTACACGGTTGAAAAAAGGCCTGCTTACATCTAAGCCGTAAGGGTTACATTAGACTTAAACGTGAAACACGTTGTTATTTGAAAAGACAGTATCGTTACTAAACCATACGCTCTGGCCAATGTTTATGTTGAACGAAATCATTAATTAAAAGTAGAGAAAAATCGTTTCGTTCAGAATTATTTCGCTCATATCTTAAATACGGAGAAGTATCGGGTAAGAGGCGCGATATATTATCATGTATCTTTATCATGTATTATCTTTATCATGTATTATCTATTATCATGTATGTTCTCGTATTGAACGACAATTAAATATTAATTTTGGTATCTCCATGAAACTCATATTTTACATTTAAAAATATTTTCATGTAAATGTAGAAAACTTTTTAGGTACTAGACTTTTTAAATGACGTCGTACTCGTCCTACCTTTTGTAAGATCAAGATAATAAATAATACCTATAAAAATCATCAAATTTAAAATTTGCTTATGACTTTTCCAATTATAAATTAACTAGCGACCCGCCCCGGCTTCGCACGGGTGCAATGTAGATACTAATGTGGGGCATATAAACCTTTCTCTTGAATCACTATCTATGGCTGAAAACTGCATTAAAATCCGTTAGGTAGTTTAAACGATCTAAGCATACAGACAGCGGGAGCGACTTTGTTTTATACTATGTAAAGATATCGTTCCTAAAACTAGAGTAAATAGCATTTATCTTCTTAGAATCTTCCTCCTAGCAGTTTCCCAACTATGTTGAGGTCAGCTTCCAGTCTAACCAGATGCGGCGGAATACCAGAATGTTACACGGAGCGACTGCCATCAGAGCTCCGCAACTCAGTTACTGGTCAATGCCGATATTCTAAGGTTAGACCGGTTTTCAGACTTTCGGGCTTCTGAATACCCGTAACGACTGTCATAGGTATTCTTATGACACCCGGGACCGACAGTTTAACGTGCTCTCCGAGGCACGGACATTTATCTTCCCAGAATATTGGCAGAATTTCATTTTCTACTGAAATAAGAATACCCTTATTCAATTAGTCTACAAAACTGTTAATAGTTGCACACGTGCACAAAATTAATTTAACAAATTCTAAGAATATGCAAAATACTTCAGAATGAGAATAAAGTTTGCAATAAAAGTCAAGCGAAACAGACTAAAATTAGTAATATAACTGTAACAACACTTGCACGAGCTAAGTTTGTTAGATGTACAATTACTATGCAGCCTTGCAGGGTAATTAGCACTAATAGTACCAATGCACGATAGGGATGTAACGCTTTTAAAAATTACGCTAATAATGTTTAGCAGTCACATAAAGCCGCTGTGAGAAGAATCTAACAAAACATGTTTAGTGAACACTAGAACCAATTACAACACTGTAAAAAGGCCACGCCCCAATTTTCTTAGAAAAACATGTTAGGGACTCTTTCAAACAAAAATATGGTTATAGCAGACCCGGCTTAATGCACCAGTAATTTGCTTTCAAGTCAAAAAGAAATATCTTCGAATATTTGAATCCTAAATTTTTTTCAATTTCATTTAGTTTCGAGAAGGGTGAACCTTGCTAAATAGGAACACTATTTTGAAACGTAGCAATTTGAATCTAGATAATAAAATGGAGTGGTTTCGGAAAAAATAAAATTAGGAAAAGTTAAAAAATATTTGGTACGAAGTTTACCGGGTCATTTAATTATTAGATATATAAAATGTTTAAAAAGTGAACCGTAGCGTATGTTTTGCCTTTATTTATTTTATACCAGCAGAACGTGACAATCAGAGGTTTATTTGCACTAAAAATTCTAGATATAAACTGGTAAAAATATTCACGTGGTTGTAAATAAATTTGAATAATCCTTTCCACTCTTTTGCGGGTCATGGCCAATTACCAACCTCGGGGATCATACGATATCCAAGGTTAAGCTGCGCTTGTCGCGGTCAACCTGTGGATGGGTGATCGTTCGTTACACATCGAGATCTCTCCGTGCTTCAGAGAACACGTTAAACAGTCGGATGTCATACGAATACCTATGATGACAGTCGTTACTGGAAGTCAGAAGCCCAAAAGTCTGACAACTGGTCTAACCCTAGGATATCAGCATTGCATAGTAATGTTGAGGTTGAGGAGGTCTGATGGCAGTCGCTTCGTGTAAAATAGTGGTATTTAGTCGCATCTGGTTAGACTAGAAGCTGACCCCAACATAGTTGGGAAAAAGCTAGGCAGAATAATCCTTCCACCAGAAGATTTAGCAACAATAAAAGGAGATTCGTTATTCATTCATCATAATTTATTATCAACTAGCGACCCCCCCGGCTTCGCATGCGTGCAATGTTGATACTAATGTGGGGCATATAAACCTTCCTCTTGTATCACTCTATCTATTGCTGAAAACTGCATTAAAATCCGCTGCGTAGTTTAAAAGATCTAAGCGTACAGACAGCGGGAGCGACTTTGTTTTATACTATGTAAAGATAAGTACCAGTTTCATTAATATTATATATCATAATCCTCATAATTATCGGATCCATATTTTATTCTGATACAAAATATGGCAAATGTTTCTTCTTTATCTTATCAACTATTAAAATATACACAGCAGTCTAATAATAATAATTTTCGCTTTTTCAGACCTCTAACCGCATTCATTTTGCTACAACAAAACATTTGAGTTAATACCTAACTAAATGTTACGTCTAAGTTTTTGTTCAAAACCCTTTGAGTGCTTCAGAAAAACGACGTAAGGTTAAGACCTAACATTTTCATCTATTTTCATCTTTGCATATACTATAAAGTTTATGTCAAGACATTAGCCAAATAGCATATACTATACTAAGAGTTAACCTCCCAAACGCGTTGAAGAATCGTTATTATAAAAATTAATGAGGTCTCTGTTACCACAAAATTGGGTCTTAGTTTTATGATATTAAATTGTGACGTCATCTTGGGAACTATTTTTGGTATTCTTATTAGTATTTTGACGTGAGTTATATTTTTGATAAAATATTTGATAGCGTTATTGGTAATAGATACTTTAAAAAATAAATAAATAATAAAGCAGGTATTTCTCTTCAACAATTTTAAAACGTATTATATTGTGTTAATAATAAAATAAAAATAATAAATTGACTGCTGAGCATAGGGTCTTGGGTTCGATCCCTAGGTCGGGCAAAGTGTTATTGGGTTCTTCCATTTCCATTCCATATTAGGAAATTCTCAGTAGCAGCCCAGAGTTCTCGCCCCCTATTTATTACATGGGACTTAAACATAACTGGCGAAACGAGTGTGTACTAAAAACACCTCTGCCAAACTCTTCGGAGAATACAAGGCGTAATGTTATGTTTAATAAAATAAAATGTTTATATGGCATTAATAATTATTTGAAATAAAAACAACTCAAGAAGGCAAAGCCGCATATTATAATACCAGTGCAATCCCTAAAATAAAATAATCCCTAAAAAACTTTTAGGTTAAACGGTTTTATCTTGCAGTACCCCTGCAGTATCAGGAGTTGAGGATTGAAGGTTAAAATTATCAAAATGTAGTATTGTCATAGGAACTTAATTCGTGTGCGAAGTTTCAGGAGCATCGGTTAAGCAGAAGTAGTTGAAAAATCTGTCTCAAGATTTGAACCAAACAAACAAATATACGAAGTGAAGCTAATTACCACCGCCGTTTAATAAAAAATGCAAAATACATGTTTTTTGGATCAAGAGTTATAAAACTTATACCCATATTCTAAGACTTTCCTCCAAAACATACTCGACTCGACTCCACCACGCCTTGACATAAACGTCCTCGACTCGAATTTTTTCCTCAGTCGAGGTAAGGAATCATCTGTCAAACTTAAGGTACCTCGGAACCTACCTTAATGAAGGAAGTGTTGTCAAAGTTCGTATGTAACAAAAATTAATTTTGAAGACTTTATCGAATATGCTTACGATAATCTTTACAACTATTTATCGCGGCGTTATTTGTGCGATGCAGATAATTCAAATTATTACGTAATGACTACGTCGAGGAACCTCAAAGTTCACTCGAAATTGCGACTGAGAATACAATTTTGAAGGTGTTTTCGAGGCCGTTCTGAGTCGAGTAACTTTTGGAGGAACGTTTTAGAATATGGGTGTTAGAACATGCTATATCTTAATATGTATACATATTTATAGTAGAATAAATATAAAATCACGCCTTTATTCCCCAAAGTGTTAGGCAGAGGTGTATATAACACCCTCATTTCGCCGTTAAATATAATAATAGAGATAAATCTAAATACATATTTATTGTTTGTGTACCGACAGTCACACACAGCGTGGTACGAATGATAAGCGGCTTACATTCTTCGTTTAATTCAAGACAATCAATCAAGGGATATAATATAACTAATCATAATATTAATGGTATTATACTTATGAGGATATCAACTCAATAATTTCTTATAATTGTGCTCCCAACACTATGGTTATATAACATTTCTTTACATAGTATAAAACAAAGTCGTTCCCGCTGTCTGTACGCTTAGATCTTTTAAACTACGCAACGGATTTTAATGCAGTTTTCAGCAATAGATAGAGTGATTCAAGAGGAAGGTTTATATGCCCCACATTAGTATTTATATTGCACCCGTGCGAAGCCGTCGCGGGTCGCCAGTGTTATATAAAATATAAAAATAAAACAACATATAAAAGTTATAGAATGTTAGTGTTTCATAACTTTTTTAAATTCAGTGTTGGAGTAGGTACGTACCATAAATGTGACTTGGAATAAAAAATAATATTAAGCACTCTAATGTTGTTCTTCTAGGCTTTTTGCAGGTACAGTACTTATTTCTGTAAATTTATTTATAAGTTTTGATTCCGAAAACTCATATCGGCAGCAGAATTGATTTGTATCTTTTTTCCAATGGAATAAATATACAAGGTTTGACGGAAAGGGGGTACTAAGCCGAAAGGGTCTTAAAGTAACCAAAATAGTAGATAACTTTTTTTCTACAACTTCCCCAAAAGTCATTAGTTTAAGAGAAATAGCTGTTCAAAGAATTCATGAATACGCTAAATTCTATCTATGCTCAGCTATGATTAGCTGTGTTTACGTTTTAGGTCATATTTGGGGTAACGGATTAGAAACTTTATTTTCTGAATTTGTAACTTAAGCAGAGATGAAGAATTTTTGAAAAAACTAATATAAAAATGATACCTATTGCATGGAAAAAATAACAATTTTTGAAATTCCAACTCTTTCTTTAAAATTACCATCAGTGATACATTAAGTGGTCTGCGGTTTAGTACCCCTTTTCGACTAACCTTGTATATCAGCATATTTATAACTAAAAAATGTACAAATATGTTCATAAAGGCGCCAAGTATTCAAGCCTCGGTTTCACTAAATCGCGTTAGGGAAATGTAACGCATGTCAATATGGAAGCTTGTTGTAAACGTAGTTACGTCACCGATACCGACACGAAGAGTTGTAATGGAATCTGCTGTTTATCGGCCGATATCAATAACCAATCTAGAGCCAAAATCTGTGGATTGATATAGGAACTGCCTCGTTGGTCTAGTGGTGGCAAGCGCGACTGCTGATCGTAAGGTATCACCAGGTCGGGCAAAGTGTTATTGGGTTGTTCCGTGTGGAATGCCTCAGTAGCAGCCCTGAGTTTGGATTTGTGCCTGATTGATGGCAATAGGCGCGTCCCCTATTACATAGTACTTAAACATAACGGCGAAATGAGGGTGTTACTATACACGTCTGCCCATCCCTTCGGGGAATACAGGTGTGATGTTATGTTATGTGATATAGATTTTTGACAGAAATTCAATAGTAGTAATGTCAAAAACCTAAATCAATCCAGAGATTTTGGATTGAGATCGGTCATTAATATCTGCTGTATACACACATGGCAATATTTTCAAAGTAAATTAAGGCTGTCACTCACGTTGCATATACTATAATATTTTATCTGCAAGTATCTGCGCATAAAAGTTTATAGTATCTAAAGATATCACACACGGAAAAGATACGATAATAATTATATAAAAACCGATACATTTAGTTAATAAAATTTGCATCTTCAGATATTATCTTAACGTATATTTTGTTTCTGTCAGAATCTGTTGATATCGGTTGGTATCTTCAGATACTTTACGATAAAATTTATTATCGGCGTCGTGTGTGGTAGTCCATTGATTTCTATGAAGCGCGATATCATAAAATATGCGCTCAGATACAGTCTCTTATAGTATTAGCACCGTTAGTGACATAAAGAAATCCTTTAGGTTTGAATGCGTATTATGACTAAAATAAATTGAGCAAGGTGGTCATTTCTATTCGCGGATCAGCTAACAAGACCTAACAGACTCACATCTCACAAAACATCTACATAAAGTTTTATATAAATTATTAATATCCTTTTAGAGCAAATCTTGTCATACATATCAAAAGCCAAATCTAATGCGTGAGTTAGAAAAAGGAAACATAGGGCCGGATTATTTTCATAGACAAAAAAAGACGCATGAAATTGTATTGAAATTGTAACCGTCTCGTTTTTCTAGTGGTGGCAACCGCGACTGCTGATCGTAAGGTCCTGGGTTCGATCCCCGGGTCGGGCTGTGTTATTGGGTTTTTCCGGTGGAATTCTTCAGTAGCAGCCCGGAGTTTGGACTTGTGGCCGGTTGATGGCCTGGAACTTAAACATAACGGCGAAATGAAAGTGTTACTATACACCTCTGCCGAACCCTTAGGGGAATACAGGCGTGATGTTATGTTATGAAATTGTAGCGTATAAAAAACTAAAGTAAAACAAAATATCGAGAACTATTGAAACTTAACAGAGAATTCGTCGAACCAATTTTAATAACGATTCCGCTTAAAATTTCACTGTCTATTATAACACCAAATAAATTGAATTTAATAATATTGTGGCAGTCGCACATGCTGCCGGGGACGGCCGCGTCAATTTCACGCGTCCGCACTTCTACACCCATCGTTAATAATTATACTATCCGTTTCACCCTCCGATATTTTCCATGGATCCACCAATTTACGTATACATTACCCATATAGGGTTAAAGTGTCTTTATAAGGTACGAATAATCGCTTATGTAATGTCAATTAAAAATAATTGTGTCAAAATTACTGTAATTTCAGATTTTAGTAAAAGTATATCAGATTTAATAATGGGTGTTATCAAGTTGGGAACAGCCGGGGGAATATGAGCTTTATAAGCTGTGTAAAGTTTAGGAATAGTGTAACACTATAGGGTGGCCTTAGAAGTCAACCCTCAACTAGCATGTGCACATAAAATATTGCAGGTGTGTACTTACGGGAGGATAAAGAATAACACTTGTAACCGTACACTATATATATTTAATTAAGAATTACAAAGAGAACAACAGGGCGTGGTTCGTACAATGCGAGGAGTTCAGGGTCTTCTTGAGCAGGTGAACACTTAGCTTGGCAACTGCAGCGGTGCGAGAGGGTCGATCTGCAGTGTGTCCGATCTTTTATAGGCCAGGACCCCCGCCAGTCAGCCACCACCCGTCACAATAGTAAGTTCGCACGCTTATAGTTAGTTTTTGCCTTTCATAAAGTTTCATAGAAAATAATCTAACTGAAGTGTTACCAAGCCTAGCAAACGCTTGCTTGCTTGCGATCAGAAGGTGATTATCACTTGCGTTAACAGTGAAGGAAAATATTGTGAGGAAACGTGCTGAGAGGGCTACAAAGAGTTCTCGATGGTGTGTGTAGTCCGCCAACCCGCACCAGGCCAGCGTGATGGACTAAGGCCACAACCCGTTATTCTGAGAAGAGTAGTGAGACAGTAATGAACTAATTATTGCCTATACAAACGCCAAATCATGGGTCGTATTTGGTATCTCTGAGAAAGAAAAAAAAACAGACTCAATATCTATAAGTAATGGTTCCAATTCCAGAATTAATTAATACTAGCTTTTGCCCGCGACTTCGTCCGCGTAGAATTATATTATTATCCAGTTCCGGGAAATCACCATTTCCTATTTTAAGCAACAGATCTGAGAACTGTAACATCTCCCCTCAGATGGACTCTCATATTTTTAAAACGTAAAGTAAACGAAGATGGTAACACTCGGTGTTATTCGGGTGAACCGTGTACACTCTACCTAGAGCGTGTTCTTTCATTATTCCTGGCCAGCCATCTACGGGTTTTCCTCTTTTCCTTCTCACAAATTTATTTTTTTGCCTTACAAAATATGAAGGCACTTCCGCATATAGAAGGGTTTTAGCAAAATCATCTGTTTGACATAAATCAAAAAATGCTAACAGTGTCGTTTTTGGTGGGCTATTAATTCTGTCGGCGAGGTTGTCGGAATTAAAATAGACTCGTTGGCCATTTTCAAGGTGGACAGCTAAATGTATGACTGCGGGAAACCTTTCATGTATGGGAAACCCTAAAATCCTTCAAACTGCCTCCGAACTACTCAAATAACGCCCACTCTCATATAATTTGAATCATCATCGTCATCAGCAGCCTATAATGTTCCCACTGCTGGGACACAGGCCTCCTCTCTGTGAGAGGGAATGGGCCGTAATCCACCACGCGGGCCCAGTGCGGGTTGGTAGATGTCACACGTCTTCGAATGTTTGGTTCTAGGACATGCCGGTTTCCTCACGATGTTTTCCTTCACCGTTTTGAGAGCAGTGGTGATGAAATAAATTACACAAAGTAATGCGCCTGGCGGGGTTCGAACCCACGACATACAACTCGTAAGTCGGGGCCGTTACCACTGGGCCACCACTGCTCTAATGCTTTTTTTAATGATTATTTGTCAATCTAATTTCATTTTGAACTGACTCTTGGGTAGTGAATGTTGGAAATGCTATGCAATTATTAGTGGACAAAGAAGAAATTAAATCTGACCCACATTCAGATTCAATAATTGTATAAGTAGGCGAATGAAAGTCTTGCACAACATTAGAAATTAGTGAAGATTGAGTAAACGTCGGAGATACAGCAATTTCAATGCGCCGTTTTTTGGCTATTGGACGCTCATCAGTGTTATTATCACTATCCGCATCAGCGTAGGCATCAAAGTGACTATTAGAAAGATCTTGGGGAAAACGTAACCTTTTGATAGGTTGGTCCTCTGTACCAAATTTGGCATACAGGTTGTCATTTCAATACACTTCAAATACAAATGGGTATATTTGACCGACTGCAACTAACTCGCAAAAACTGCCATATGTAGAGTTTTGTAACATATCTAAAGTATACTCTTCTTTTGTCCTATGATTGTTGCCATGACGGTCATGATACATAACAGCAAATTCATCCCAATTGTTCGTCACATGACACACAATTTCTTTATGAATATCCATTGAGCGTTCTTGTGTGCCGTACAACAAATAAGAAAGCGCACGGAAAAGGCTTGCGGCATCCCCCACTATTGGTACAATAGTAAGGTTTATTAATTTCCCATTGAAGTTAACCAACTCTGCACCCATTTTTAAAATGGACACAGACAAATTTATAAATGTAAATAAATTGCGAAAAACAATACACACAAAATTAAACTTCTAAAACAAACTAAAAGAAAACTATAACTATTATTATACACAACAAATCAAACAGATATTTTTACTATTAAAACTAAAAACCTATATTATACACTAACAAATCAAACACAAAGAATCCTTTTTAATTATTATAACAACAAATTGAAAAGAAATTAAATTAACTACACTGAAAATATTCTAATGAAATAATGAAAATGAACTTCCAAACAAATTATACAGCAATCGCAAATATTTGCTAAGTAGGTAATTTATGAGATTTCCAAGGAATTTTTGAAGGAAAATGAAGGTATAAGGTAAGTTTTTCATTCAAATATCCAAGAACAAATAAAATTGAAATTTCAAATTCTAATCCGATTTAAATATTCTTTTATATTTGTATTTTACATTTTTTTTTAAATATGGAATGATTCGTATAATTTATAACCAATATGTTCTAATCCTTACCAACTATCGATATCAACTTCAAAGCAAATCACCACCAAAATAAATTTCTACCCCTTTTTAATACCATCAGAGGATGAATTTCAATAAAATACGAAACACGTCTTCCATCAATTCTGTTAAAAAAGGTTTATGCAAAATTTGAAGTAGATTGGACCAAGGAATCACGTTGTCCCATACAAACTTTGCCCCCCTTTTTCACCCCCTTAGGAGTAGAATTTCGGAAAATCCTTTCTTATCGGATGCCTACGTCATACAAAGAACACGCCCTCCAAGTTTCAGGTCTCTACGATCAGCGGTTTAGGCTGTGCGTTGATCCGTCAGTCAGTCATTCAGGACAAAGCATTTTAGACTATTACCCGCGGTTTCACCCGCATCCTAGGGGAACCACTTGATGTACCCGGATAAAAATTATCCTATGTGTTAATCCAGGGCATAGTCTATCTGTGTGCCAAATCTCATTCAAATCCGTTCAGCCGTTTTTGCGTGAAAGAGTAACAAACATCCATACATCCATACATCCACACATCCATACATACAAACTTTCGCATTTATAATATTAGTAAGGATTAATAGGACTTGCTATTAGCAAAAGAAACGTTTTTAATCTCAAGATGAGAAACTATTTGTTTTTCAGGCGGTAGGTACCTTGTAGATGTTAATTTGAAAGACTCACTTAGTTTCTTTTAAATATTAATAAATATAATGTGATAATTAAAAGGTAATACCTAATATATGAACCGTTGCTTCATAAACATCTTTCAACATAGACTAGTAACATTTTGATCACGCAAAGCATGCTTTTGCGAATCCTGTGACCCCGGCCGAACGGTCAGGAGGAGGAACACCGTTGGTTTTTAGCCGGTAAGAGTCCGGCAGACCCCCTCGCCTTCCCCGGGCGAGGGACATCCATGAGGATTTACCAACGAGAAAAAGAAAAAAAAAGCCCTAGCACGACTGCGGTCGAGTTACTAACGTAAACAGAACGTTAATGTTAGTGATTTTTGGATCGAAAATACTATTTAATTAAATTGAAAACATACATACATAAACTCACGCCTTTTCCCCATGGGGGTAGGCAGAAATTATACAGGGTATAAACGAAATCATGTAATTCCTTCAAACCTGCTGACATAGATTAATCCAGCACGAAATACATATGGATTCAATAAAAAATAAATATAAGAAGTAACCATGTGTGTTCTTAACGTGAGGCATTTTAGCGCTCCGAGCGAATTGCGCGGTTGTCGCTCGCTGCGCGGTCATTTAACTCGGGGCGCTAAAATGCCTCACGTTAAGAACACATCGAGTTTACTTCTTGTTTTTTTTGGTATCCGAAATTATCCCGTGCAGGGTTAATTTATGTTAGCAGTAGGTACATCACGAGGTTTGAAGGAATTACATAATTTCGTTTACATCCTGTAGAACGCCACATGCTACGACCTTTACATACTCCTTTCGCTTCATCCACATTCATACATCTTGTCATACACGCACGCCGGTTGAGAGTACTACGCACCTGTCCTATGTGAAGAACATCACCAATAAAATCGATTTATGTTCTTCTAGGACGTCCTCTACCGGCGTTTCCATTACAACCGCCTTATAAATTCCTTTTGTTAAACGCCGTTCACTCATTCATAAATTGAAAACTTTATTCATATCTATATATGATACAAATTGTGCAGTCAGTCCGTGGATGGGTGACCATTTGTTACACATCGAGACCCCTCCGTGCCTCGGAGAGCACGTTAAGCTGTCGGTCCCGGGTGTCATACGAATACCTATGACAGTCGTTACGGGTAGTCAGAAGCCTGAAAGTCTGACAAACGGTTTAACGTTAGGATATCGGCATTGCCCAGTTACTGGGTTGCGGAGGTCTGATGGCAGTCGCTCCGTGTAAAATACTGGTATTCAGCCGCATCTGGTTAGACTGGAAGCTGACCCCAAGATAATTGGGAAAAGGCTAAGAGGTATGATACAAATTGTGCATGATAGTTGTATTTTCGATTCAAAACGTTCAAGTTTATGATATTGTATATCAAATGTTCGTGCTAGCCCTACAGAATTCAATTCTATTTACGCACAAATCAAAGGTTAGAGGCGTAAATTTTCACCCACCTTCAATACGTATCACTGTATCGTATTACATGTGAAAATTCACATATCATTTCCACAGGGACTTACGGGTATTGACGATTCGTATTTTTCAATATTTCGCAAAATCAAATTCTGAGGTATCAAAATTTGAATGTAGAAAAATCTTCACAAGGAGGATTATATTTATAAATAATGCTACCTGACAAACTGACAAAGGCTTAAGATTTTAAGAACCTAGTATTATATACAGAGGTATTTAATACTAGGTTCTTTTTTAGGTATCTCTATTTTAGGTATCAACTTCAAGTAAAAAGGTTTCATGTCTAATATAATTTCTTAACACATTTGAACGTTTGTATAAAATTGCAATTTCCCTAGTTTTGCCTACAAGAAAACACATTAAGAATGAACGCAGAATCGTTACCCTTTTGGTAACAGGCTTTACCCAAAGGGTATTGCAAATTATTATCAGTTAACTACATGTAAAGGAAAACGGAGGTAGCAAGTCGATATTCTTGTTACCGCATTTTACCTTTTTATATTCGAACGCGAAATTGAAATGATTCCTTGATTACACCGAGCTCTGATGTTAGCATTAAAATTTCACAGTAGAATTTTCTGGAGACCAGCATAATTCTTTTTTAGTCTTGGAGTTAATTCACATGGAATATTTCTTTAAAGAAATCTACGAAGTCAGAAGATTTTTATTTCAGGATTCTCTCTGTATGTTTGTTTTTGTTAAATTACGGCTTTCTTAATCTTAATAGTCATGTACATAACTATGAACATGCGTGCATTGATTGTACTTAGAGCCCTAAGGAGTTTTTTTACGAAATGCTAAGCATTTTTCTTTGTAATAGACACACATTCATTCTTGTACTAAAAGCATTATTGTTAAAACACGTTTTGTGCTCCGTAATTGTGCACTTCAATAGACTCTTTTACTAGCGAAGTATTATTTTATTTAACAATTGTATTACATATCGTTAAGTTATGAATATTCTCGATACAATAATCTGAATATACATCATATAGTTAGTTTGGATAATAATTATACATATTACAACAAACTGATTGCGATATCTTCAGAACAAATTAAGCCTATAGTTTTCGGTAACAACAACATATTTTTTCCTATAGAAACAACAACTGAGGTTGTAGCAAATATTAGTTTGGTCCCAATGGACAGTAGTGGCAGATTAAACCAAGCTAGCGGAACCATTCCAGAGAGAGACGACAATAGCCGAGAAAATTACTGTTCACCACACCTGAAAATAATGCTCGAATTCAAGTTTTCATTTCCAATTATCAATGTTGGCCATTATTATCCTGTTCATTGAATTTTGGGAAGGATTGCATTCGGTGGGTGATGGCGGCAGTATCGTTAATACGACGCGTGCTCGATCTTGCAACGACTCCAGCGTGAGGATAATAGAGGATTTTCGAATCCAATTAGATCCAATATGAGGAAAATAGAAATAGAGGATTTATTACCTTTTATGCTTCTGTAAGGAAAGGAAAGAAATAGTTTTCTAGTTACGAGCAATATTACTGTTGCAGTAGAACCTAAAAATATTATAACAGTGAATATAAATTAAATTCACCACATTGTGATGCAAAAATGGAAATTAACAGGAATCGTCAAATGATACAAAATATTTACATGGATGAGGATAATAATTTTTGCATTACCAGAAAACTATTTGGGCTTGCATTTAATCGATAAAATTCTTTAATTTATACCATCAGTCCGGAAGCACAAATTAACGTTGAATTCAATGTGAAACGGTGTAAAATCATTCAATAATTTAATTTTCACGATGATACGATTTTCCGATTACATTAAATCATTGATATACGAAAGCCAATGCCATACATTATTTTTGATGTTACATCACTTTGTATTTTATGCTACGAAGGGGTGAACGAACGAACGAACCGTGAAAGAAGGCTGATGATTGATGAGACGAGGTGAATGATACACGAATCCCGTACGACTGCATAATTTGTGACACGTGCCTACATGAAGCTATAGATTTACATTTAGCAATTTATTGACTGATTTTAGTCAGTGATTTTCTTTATGTTTTTCATGGAAGTGGGTCAAGTAATAAATTAAATGAGTTCTGTTTTTGACTTTGGATTTTAATATAAGTTTGTTACATCCAAAACATTTCAAATAGTGGTTGCGTGTTTAGTAATGTAATGCCAAAAAGGATTTTCAATAGATTTTTACAATATGCTAACAAATTGTTAGTTGACTGACTTACTTCGACAATCTTAAAACCTGGACAAAGATTGTGTCTGAAGATTATATGATTTACTATCCAATTTCCTTCACCCATACTTTTATTGTGGCAACGGTACAAAATAGTGCTTGCATTTGATAAATGTCAGCCCTGGGGAGGTCGACGTCATCCATTTGTGGTTTAGTCGATTCGATGGCTCAATTCGTCGTCGCCTCTGCGGTTACATCGATTCAACTAACAATGTTATGGACCGCAGTCGAATCTGGATTTTATGAGTTTGACAAAGTTTGTTAGAAAGAATCTTTCGCTAGAAATCTTAGTTTATAAAACAGTTTGTTGATAAATTCTTCGGAATTTTATTCTGAACTCTTCAAGGTTAATCGGAAAGGGAGTAATAAGCCACGGGCCATTAAATGTATCACTGATGATTGTTTTAAAGATAATTTCAAAATTTGAACAAATACCATGCAAGTTTTTTTTTTCATTAGAGTTTTTTCAAAAATTCTTCATCCCTGCTTTAGTTACGAATTCAGAAAATGGAGCTTCTAATCCGTGACCCCAAATATGTCCTAAAATGTAAACACTGCTGATCATAGCGATGGCAGCAAAGTAGATACGGACATCTACATTTTTGCGAAAATGCTTTTTTTTACAAAAATGAGCTTATATCAACTCTATCTACAAGTCTGTATCATTTTTTTTTCATATTTCAAAATAATGAAGATAATTTGGCACGTAAATGAGGACATCTAAACTCGATTTTTAAAAAAACATCGCAGCAGAAACCGACATTTGAACTTTTTCTATTAGAAATAGTAAGAAGACAGTGCTGATTATTGTTAAGTTTAAAGTATTGTTTTGTTTTTATGTTTCTTTTTAATTTTATATCACTCTGATGTGTACCTATTTGCCAATGGTGCCTTTAAATTCTATTTTCATAATATTTTTGTAATTTTTGTAATACTTACTTAAAAAATTACATTTCATAGTTATTTTCTATAAGAAAGACCTATTGTGAATAAATAAAACATAGTAATGTAAATATTTCTATTTAAAAATATATATTTTGCGTGGGTTGGGAACTAAATACACTAGTTTAACTGATAGACATAGATGAAGTTTAGTGATAGATAACTCATTTAATGATGTATATAAAATGTTAAATTCAAAGTAAATAAAGATATCTACAAAATATGGCCAAAAAAAGGGAAATAATGTTTGCATGTTGCTTAGATTTTCTTTAAATATCCTTAAAAGTATTACTGGAAATGATTATCTTAGTTTATTAGATATTTTAGATGGAATGGGCGCTTTTTTATGATAACTTATAAACGGATATCAGGCAGATGTCTTCTACGTCGAAGTTTTTTCAGAGTAAAAAATACATCTACATTATTACAGTAAAACAATGATATAGCGATAAAAATTGTTATAAAATCACTGAAGAAGGTTATTTTAATGCGTCATAGAAAATTTCATGGTAATCGGTCCATAACTATAAATATACAATAAAATATTTAGTGTTAATTCCGCGAAAAAAACAGTTGATCAAGCCTGAATGCAGTATGCAGCACCGCCCTCCCGCCCGCAAATATATGCAAATGCAGAAGGTGCGATTAATAACATGCAACACACAAGCAAAACAATTTGCGGGCGGGAGGGCGGTGCTGCATACTGCATTCAGGCTTGATCAACTGTTTTTTTCGCGAAATTAACACTAAATATTTTATTGTATATTTATAGATCATGGATTTCCGCAAAGTAACGCCTGATTCCATCATATATCGGTCCATAACTCTCAAAATGGTCACTATTTTTTACTAAATGTGCTCTCCTGTAAAATTGCGATTTTGTAGATTTGTCTTCTTCTACTTTCCTGCCATCGAATTAGCTGAGGATAAATAGAAATTAGCGTATTTTTAAGAAATCTTTGAAAAGCTATTTCTCTTAAACTAATGACTTTTGGGGAAAGTTATAGAACAAAAGTTATCCATTATTATGGGTAATTTAACACCCTATCGCCCTTTCCGACTAACCTTGTATAAATAGTTTGATATTTTAATACAATGCTCACAGCTCAATGCTTTCAGGTATAACTCGAATGTTCCTTTTTATCTATGTTATTGTGGTTTTCGATTTCAACTTCAATATTTTCGGTTATTTTATTCAAAATACTAAATCTAATCATGTACAAAATTATAAAAAGTAATTCGTGCAACCTTTTGTCTGTTTGTTAATAAAACATGAGAAAAAGTAGAAAGGTGTTTGAAAGGCCTTATTTAATTTAGGCAAGCACGTAATGAGTACACACGGGGGCTGTGCTCGTGTACTGTGTGTACTAGTTTCCTTTGTTACGAAAATAAGACAACTTAAGTACCTACATATAACTAACCTGTACTCGTAAGAGCCGTTCACATAGCCGATTTTCTTAACTGGAACTCGGTACTGGTTGTTCACATCTATACCGATGAATCAGTTAAAAAAATGGCAGCTACGTCGCATCTGGCAGGCAGGATACGATAAAGATAACGGATCCAGTATTTTTTACTGGATTTGAAATACTGTCGTGTATGTGAACTCGCTCATACGACTACAGGCGCCGTCACCAAAATAAAACGGATCCGCTAAAATGGGTCCTGTAAACAGTTTCTGTGTGAACTGGCTGTAACGTGTATGTATGGGATGCGGGTATTCATCCATAGATTTGACGAATAGATTTAATACTGACTGTCTGTAATCTCTCTGAGAAAATACAGATATTCAGCCACATCTGGAAGCCGACTCGCAACATAGTTTGTTATTAGCTAGAGAAGACTACAGTGATGATAATAATTAGAGATTTTCTATTACAAATTTTCATCAACGGTGCATCAACGGTGAAGGAAAACATCGTGAGGAAACCTGTAACTCTGCGAAGGCTCCAAAAAGTTTTGAATGGTCTGTGTCATAGAAATATGAATCTATTATCTTTGGTCTGTGTAGTCCACCAACCTGCCTGCCCTAAACCAGTATGGTGGACTAGGGCCTAACCCTTCGTATTCTGAGAAGAGTAGTAGGACAGTAATGAGCTGATTATGCTTATGCAAACGCCAATTCGTGAATCGTATTTGATATCTCTGGGAAAAAAAAAATAACTCAATATCAATAAGTAATGGTTCCAATTCTAGAATTAATTAATATTAATAGACTATAGAAGTGACCCGTTCCCAGGAGTGGGACATTAATGGGTTGATTATGCTAAAATTTCGTTAAAATTCAGTGTCTTTATAATTTGTAAAAAAAATTGCTTTACGTTAGAAATGAAAATTTTACCTGTACTAAAACATATAAGAAAGCAAATTATGTTCAAGTTCTCTCTGAAAAATTATTTGATGAACTGGAAAACGATGATTGTATTATAAAATTACAAGTGCACACAACTGGAAAAACAGGTAGGTATACATAATTGAGGTACGAATAATTTTATTTTATTTAAAAGTAAGGAATGTTGATATTTTGACAATAATTTTACCTTTTTATCAGACCTTAAAACTATTTTTTTAAACAATATCATGCCTGTATGGCCCCAAGGGATGGGCAGAGGTGTATAGTAACACCTTCATTTCGCCATTATGTTTTAAGTCCCATGTAATAGGGGGCGAGCCTAACAACCGGGCACAAATCCAAGCCTTGGGCTGCCACTGAGGAATTGCACACGGAAAAACCCAATAACACTTTGCCCAACTTGGGGATCGAACCCAGGATCTTACGATCAGCATTCGCGCTTGCCACCACTAGATCAACGAGCTAGATTTTTTTAATAGGAATGAATACCTTTTATAATTTTATGTTACACAATAGCTAAGGTTTGCATTTCTCTAGCACCTTTCCTTCATCTCATTTCTTTTTAACTGCCTTGGTGACATATTTATCACATACCTACAGTACATCAATCATGTTGTATATAATGTGCAAATATAAATAAAAATAGATAAAATATATTTGCCATAGTATATTATGAGATACATTTTACAATAATAACAATTATTATAGAATATAAATCTAAACTAGTATAATACAAAAATAAATAAAATAAAATGAAAAGGTACTACATTTATTTTACTAAGTTCTGAATTTATTTGTTTCTGAATTTGAATAATAAAATTTTCATCTATCCTCTTGTTCATTTCGGAGTTTAAACTGTGTTACTAAATTCTGGTTGCTTTGACGCTAGTTTCACATAGCTGTTTCCCTCAGAGGGCCAACTAGAGTCGTAGATAAATATGTGGAATCTCAGTTATCTCGCCCTGTGTGCACATAAAGGCCAAGATTTGTTGTAAAGTCCCTAAACCAAGTGAAATACCACATTCCAGTGTAGTGCAGAATGTTTTTGTAGAAAACTAAAATAAATTATTTAGGTAGTGATGTAACTTACCTTTGTGGTGTTAAGGTTTTTCGACCAGACGTACTGCTAAGAATTAAATGGTGCTAAAGTAATTAGTTTTGGTACGTAAGTACGAAAAATATGTGAAGGCGTATAAGGTATTAACAGAAAGTTAATGGTGTCGTAAAAATAATATTGTTAAGTTCAGTTATTATTTAATTCTTGTGTTGATGTTATGTGTTGTCACTTTCTCATATTTCAAATTCATTTGTTTTTTTTTACTTTATTTGAGAAACAAACACAATAATAAATATAAGTATAAAATATAGGTGAAACAATATCCCTAAACAGTTTCCTCAGGTTACCATACAATTTACACTATAATAACAACGGACATGGAGGAGAGTCAAAACTAGTTACCAGTCCTACTTAATTAATTTTTTTCTACTTTCATAATATTTCTGAAACAAATGTTGAATTTGGGCAGTGAAATAATAACAATATTACGTGGCGAACGCGGAATCAAAAACTGTTGAATTCAAAATTCGTTAGTATGCTAAAACGATGATATTACAGATGTACAATTCAGAACACCCTTTGACATATACAAAATAAAAGAATAAATTTACATGATACCGGTCCAAACCTCTAAAAAAAGAAATAAAACATGAAGGGTCAAAGCACACACACTAGCCTGCATTTTAGTGTTTGTCCCTTTAGTAATGTTTAAACCTTTAAAAATATAAATAGATAATAAAACAGCTAAAGCATCATTATACATTGCAGAGAACCAAGATAAAATGAAGATTATTTTTTTGAAGTACACATTTTACGAAGTACTCTAATTCCAAGGTTAAAAGCCACTTCAAGTTAGAACTGTTAGGTAGTTCAATTAAAATTTTCTATAAGAAGGCAAGTTTGACAAAGGTAAAGACGACAAAAAACCTTAATTTAGTCATTTAACTTTTTTAATAGAACTAGAACGGTAAAGCCTTGTCTGTTTCTTATAAAAAATACTGTCTAAGGTCTTAAAAATGTTCTTTCTAAAATTGTTAAATTGTAGGTTGTGCAAATCGTCTTTTTCAACGTCCAAATATGATTTTGGCATCTTATAACTCCGTCTAAGCTTACGTCGCTCTTATAGAGGATTTCTAAAGGCCTGGTCAGACATAGAGACTGTCACACCATGCCTAGCTTCGCGTGTCAGTCTCTGTGTGGCGTCTTCCATACATTGTCATAGTAATTCGCACGTCAAGAGCACGTGATTAACACGCGACGTGAATATCGCACCCAGCCACGCTCTCTGTCTGACTAGGCCTGAAGAGTAACGAATTTCTGTTCCATAGTTCTGTATTATCTGTTACAGTTTGTAAAGTGCGTTTTATTAATAATATAACACATCACAAATATTACATGTTAAAAAAAGCTAAAAACAAAAGCGCTTTTTCTCTTTTCAGTTTCTATCGAAGGAAATTTTGGTAATCCTTTCACATTAACCTCATTTACAAGCTTTTATCGTTATGGTCGTGTATAAGAAAACACAATTTTATGATTATGTTGAATGAAAATGCACTTAGGACTAAAGTATAAAAAAATACCAAAGTGACACTTTTGACCAGAGTTACGAGTACGTTTAGTATTTTCGGAAATGGAATGATGACGTTATAACATGTTAAGGTGGAAATGCACGACGTGACACCTTTATGCAATATTGAGGCACTTAAAATAACAGAAGTATGGGCTTTTTGTGAAAAGGTTAAATAAGATTAAATAGTGGTGTGTCAACCTCAATGTCGCCGCAATTTACGTGAACAGCTTAAACGTAATGTAACAGTGTCATAAAGTGAAATAGGCCTCTCTCTTGGGAACAGAGGAGGATTACAAGAGCCAGTTGATAGTGATGATAATTTGTTAATTTTGGGTAACAAATCTTGATCACAAATATACAGAGCGATGGCTATAATATTTGTAAGCTTAGTATTAGGGCTTTTATTAACAATGAATATTAAATAATTTCTTTGATTTAAATGTAAGTTTCATAAAAGCCGCCCGGATGCTTGTACGCTTTTAATACTCCACGCTAAGACCATTGCCTATGTTTATTTTAACGTCCATATTGAAAAGCTCTTTCAAGTCATCATTAAGCAGAGACATTCTAGAGATAAAAATAGAAAAGAACAGGAAGAAGGGCTTCTATTTTATGAAGACTATAGAACGATCAAATATTAATATACCTAGTTTTAACAAATCTTGTTCTAAAATTGTAGTAAGTACTTTATAATTTTTACTCATATAGTTAGTAAGGCAGAAATAATGAACTAATCCATACCCTTTTATGTTACAAAAGGAAAATAAATCAACCCATATACAATACCTTAACCTAGTTTATCAAGACAATTAACAAGACAAAGTGCTTCACTATTCGAACAACTGCCATTATACTTTTGTTCATCGTTATCAGCTGGTGGATTTCTAGCATTTCCCGAAGCCGTACCTTCGTATAATTTTTAATTATTTTTCAAACTTGTGCAGTGAGGTGCGATCTCGTTAGCCGTTGTAACGCCATTCCCGTTATTGGATCACCGCCTCTCGGATGAGCTCTTACCTACCGCCTGATGTTTATCAACCAAATTAACCTTGATGTGTTTAACTTTTTCTGTAGTATGATGTTTATGTAATGTTATACTTTGTTGAAATGTGATGGGAATCGATTTATTGTTTCAGTTTTAATATGGTACAACCATTAAGGTTGATACTAATAAATATGCAAATTATGCTTATCTAGATGACTTGCTTATCATAACATTGACTTTACAGATGTACAAATTGTAATTATTATCAAATTGAAAATCGCTTCATTGAATTCCTTCAATTCGAATTTAAATAGTTTTTTAAATGACATCTATTGAGCAAATGCTATTTTCTGAACCATTGGTTTTAGGTACATTTCATTTGACGACATAGAATTTAAATGTTATTGGCTTTTCTGTACTAATATTATAAAGAAGAAAGATTTGTATTTTTGTATGTAACGAATAAACTTAAAAACTACTCGACCAATTTCAAAAATTCTTTTGCCGTTAGAAAGCTACATTATCACTGAGTAACATAGGCTATATTTATTACTGGAATAAAACTTCTTACGTGGGCGAAGCCGTGAGGACACAGCTAGTATTTTATAAAATCGGCAGCTTTTTCTCAATTCTTGGGACTGATATCCAAATGTTTACATAATACAACAGGCTTTACTGGTCTCACGTAAGAGCATGACCTGCCCTCAATATCATGTTAAACCGATTGAATACATAAACAAAACCAAGTGAAAGACAACATGTGTGGTTTTAAGACTGCATTTTCTATTCATTTATACGACGTAGAGTTTATTCAGTCTCACTAGATCCAAATCTCTGCGGAACTATTTGAAGTTTAAAGTACGACATTGAAAAAGATATAAGGTGATATAACCCTCACAACATACCACGACGATACACTGTAGCAAATCGCTGTGGATGGGAACTTTAGACATAACGATAAATAAGCATGCATTCAAAATGCAGTTCTATTTTAGTGAGTTACTTATTATTCTGAAAAGCAAGTACATACTTTTTTTTTAAACATCTCCCCTTACTGGGTGTTCTCCTGTATCGTGGGTGAGTTTACAGACACAAATCTTCATATACATAAACGCTCAGACCCGGAAAAGCTATTTGTAGGCCATACAAATATTTGATCCGTGCGCAGAAGCCAATCGTTCAGCCACTGCACCATACGTGTGGTATTATGCTGTATAGCAGGTTTGTTATGTATAAAAATTGCTACCACCTTTTTATTTTATTGTTATAACACCTAACAGCTCTTTTTTATGCTCTCAGCATTTTATCAACAGTGTAATTTTTATCTCTCGGTCTAAAATTTTTGTGTACAGCTGCAAACGATCCTGTTACTGTTTATCATGGCAATTAACTTCAGCGGCGATGCTCGCGGAATATATATTTTGTGACCGCGTCAGAGATGCCGCAAATTGATGGAAGTAACAACCTTGCTCTTGAACTCTCATCTGTTAGCAAGTTTTAAATTGAAACTGGATTTGAGTTAGAACGTGTTACGTATTTTCTTGAGAATGTATTGAAAGTTAGGAAGAAATTGTTGTTGGTTTTGGGAGCCGGTTTGATTGGAGATAAAGATTAAAAGTTTTTCTGTGTATATCATTATATGTAGTAGAGTATCATAGTATGTTTACAGTATGTAGTATGTTTATGCAAATGCGGGAAATAAAGTAAATGGTGCTATGCGTGTGGTTGTGGCTAGCCAGTCGATGTCCAAAAAGGCACAGCTGGCTTTCCATAATGGTATGCTGGTACCTACGCTTATGTATGGAAGTGATGTTGGTCGTGGCAGAAGAGGCATGAAAGTAGAATAAATGCCGTGGAAATGCGTTCCTTGCGAAGTATGTGCGGTGTAACTTTGAATGATAGATTGAGAAATGATGAGATTAGACAAAGTTGCGGTTTAAAAGATGATGTAGTGACAAAAATTGAAAGGAGTATGCTTAGGTGGTTTGGTTATGTTGAGAGAATGAGTGAACGGCGATTAACAAAAGGAATTTATAAGGCGGATGTCAATGGAAACGCCGGTAGAGGACGTCCTAGAAGGACATAACATCGATGTTATTGGTGATGTTCTTCACAAAGGTCAGGTGCGTAGTACTCTCAACCGGCGTGCGTGTATGACAAGATGTATGAATGTGGATGAAGCGAAAGGTAAGGGTAAGGGTCGTAGCATGTGCGTTCTATAGTTTCTGCCTACCCCCATGGGAAAAAGGCGTGAGTTTATGTATGTATGTATCATTATATGGTTGCTGATTTTCAATTCGTCACAATAATAATTGAGTTAAATAAAAAAGTAAACAGTCATTGTACGATAAACCAGGAAGTTACACATTCATTTTAGGAAGTATTTCAAGTCAACGAAGAAATTTACAGAACTTTTATCTTGTTTTCGTCCACCGAGCTTGGTGATTGTGAGCGGAGTACGAATGTTATTTATGATGATTAAGAAGAAAATCAAATCTATTTCGGATGAGTAGTCCATTATAAGAGAGACTTTTTCATGTAATCCAAAATCTTGTTTGATTTGTGTATAAAATTTTCGGGAATAAACATTTCATTGTTTTAAACACTGCTTGACTGACTGCCTTGTTGGTCTAGTAGTCGCAAGCGCGACTGTTGAGCATAGGATTCTGGGTTCCATTCTCAGGTCGGGCAAAATGATATTGGGTTTTTCCTTCAGGAATTTCTCAGTAGAAGCCCGGAGTGTGGATTTGTGCCCGATTAATGGCAATAGGCTCGTCCCCTATTACATGGGGCTTAAACATAACTGGCGAAACGAGGGTGTTACTAAAACAACTCTGCCGAACCCTCCGGGGAATACAAGGCGTGATGTTATGTTATTATGTTGTTTTGATTTCTTTAGAGCTGATTCTCGAAACACAGCCAACAAAATATTTCTTTGACAGGAGCAGAATACAATTTGATATTTAATATTCAAACGCTTCCTATTGTTCCGTCTTTTGTAGTATCTGTGCAAATATTATCGAGGAAAAGTTAACATAATCTTGTTTTATTTCGACTACTTCCCGTTTGACTACAACAAACCTCCAGTCTGATGGTAACATAAGTAGATGTCAAATTCAGTAATGGATCAGTACACGACATGCCACTTTGGTATACAAACAACAGTGTTGATACCCTTTTTGGCGTTCCTGAAACTGTTGGAAAATCCTTTAAGTTTTTAGATAGATCTGCTGCGTTCAGTTCCGGCTTCAACTTATTTCATATATAATTGAGTTACAAATTGAGTTACAAAAAATATTTTTGCAAAAAATATTAGTTCAAAATATGATGTAACATGGTTTTTAGCTTTAATAACAGCTTGTCGGACAAAGGAGTTAAATTAGATAGATATAATTAGTTAGATAGATAGAATAACATCTCGCCTTGTACTCCCCGAAGGGCTCGGCAGAGGTGTTTTTTAGTACTCCCTCGTTTCATCAGTTATGTTTAAGTCCCATGTAATAGGGGGCGATCCTGTTGCCACTAACCGGGCACAAATCCAGACTACGGGCTGCTACTGAGAAATTCCTAATGGAAAAACTCAATGACAAGATAGATGATAATATATTTGTAATAGCAGGTTTCGATAATAAAGAATTAGATTTTGGAAACTATGCGTTAATGATACCAGCAAACAAGATGTTAAATACTTAAAGTTCTTTCGTTAATAATAATGATGACATTTACTACTAAAAGTAATAATTAAACGGTATTTAATACTTCTCTTTGTCGCGACTTCAATAAAAATGATTGAACATTTCCCCACAAATTAATTTACCAATTATAGGTAAAATTAATTGAGTTTTATCATTTATTAAGGCCTATTTCCACTTCGTTTTCCCGCATCAATCAAAAAAGTAAAATTTATAACTTTTTCTAATATTAATTATTTTTGTCAGATTATGACAAATTACTGTTATTCTCCGGGATCTTTGATTTTCAACCAAACAAATTAATGTTTTTTTCTGTATACTCTACTTGCTATCAAATAAATGGTATAGCACATACACATAATACCATTTATATTTTTACAGAAGCTACTCAGGAAATCCAATGTTGTGGTGCCCAACAATTCCTACATTTTAGAGCTGTACCCAAATCCTATGCAAGCTTTAGGGATTCCTTTGGCATTGCTTGGACGTATTCGAAAAACACAGAAGTTTACATTTATAAATAGAGTTTTGTTGAAATGTTTCTGCAGCTTGGCTTTACGGTATGCCATTTCATTTAGCAAAAAGCAAAATAGATTCAAATGTGATTAAAGTTAGAGAACAATATTCATTTAATTTAGAACACAAAGGCTGATTTAAATTCATTCCAACGAAAGCAAATAATTAAATTTTATTCTTTCAGTCATTTTGTATTATCCTTACAATAAGTCTTGGAAATAAAATTTATTAACAAATCTTTGAATTACGGGTAAAGCACAAAGGGCTGATTTTCATACAAATCTTTCAAAGAAGTATTGTAACAATACGGGGAAGTAATTGCAATCGTTCAAACTTCTTATCTGAAGAATATTATCAATTTAAATATACTAATATTATAATAATATTATAATAATATTAATATATTTAATAATATTTTAATAGCTTTTATATCTGATCAGGTGAGAGACCACAAGAATCAACATACTATGCAAAAAAGACTTTTATACTAAAGTTATGATAATAATCATTGGTACTGTTATCAAATTTTATTTATGTAGAAAGAAAACATCTATGTCGACTTGGTTCGAGGATATCACCCACTAAGCAATGATTTATAGGCCAATAAAGGGTTAGAGGAAAAAATTAGGCCAATATGAAGCTGGTACGTGACTTGGAGAGCTATGCTGACGTCACTAGTCTAGATAGATGTTTTTATGACCATCTTTATTAGCTTTTAGGGATGTATAAGCATAAAGTTTATAACGCAAAGTTGATGTTTTTACTTTTATTTGGCGGTGTATAAATTATTTACAGTACAGTACGTACTCTAAAATAAAAAAAAGATTTCATTTGAAATATGAATGTACTCTTTCTGGATTTATGGAACTTTATTCATGTTGTACTGCCTAGCTTTTTCCCTACTATGTTAGGGTCAGCTTCGAGTCTAACCAGATGCGGCTGAATACCAGTATTTTACACGGAACGACTGCCATCAAAACTCTGCATCCCAGTTACTGGACAATGCCGATGCCCTAAGGTTAGACCGGTGGTCAGATTATATTTTTGTAGGTGACATTCATATTTAGCTTACAATTAGCTTATTCAAAATAATAGCTTAGAATTTTCTTCAGTCTAATCATCACTTTGATGCACCCTTTTCACTTTACCAAAAGGAAAATATTGTACTCTTGGATTTTCAACTTTATCTCGTAAAGTACGTTCCATTGGGATTGCATTAGTGGTTACTGAATCAAATTATGTTCTGTCGTAATTAAATTAATGATCCTGATCCAATATATGGTTTTGTTAACTTACCGGTTTAATTGATTGCAGCAAATGGGGTGTGTGGACGGCAAATCGAATTGAATCGTTTAACTACCTTTTTTGCTATGTAATACGGGGTCCAGTAACAATACTAGGATTGATTATATTATCCTTAGATAAAAGTTAAAATAACTGTTCGTTTACAACTTACGTGGTTCAAAAGTGCTGGGACTTTGGGTACATTGCTATCCTGTTTATGACTAAATGAAAATAATAATTATAGTAACACTAAACAACTTATACAAGGTTAGTCAGAAAGGGGGTACTATGCCGCGGGCCACTTAAAGTATCACTGATGACTATTTTAAAGCAAATGTTAAAATTTACAAATTTGATAATTTTTATTTGCATGCAAAAAGATTTAAATTCTAAAATTTTCAAAAAAAAAAACCTGGTTTAGTTATGAATTCAGAAAATTATGTTTCTAATCCGTGACCCCAAATATGACCTAAATAGTAAACACAGCTGATCATAACTATGGACAGATAGATTTTAGCATATTTTTTACGAAATCTTTGAAAAGCTATTTCTCTTAAACTATCGAGTTTTGGGGAAAGTTGTAGAATAAAAGTTATCCCTTATTATAAGTACTTTAACACCCTTTCGGGTTAGTACCCCCTTTCCGACTAACCTTGTATATTTACAGTAATGATATTAGAAAGATAATAGGAACATTTGCAACCCAATCTATGCCAGAAAAACACAAACCCACCCTTACTTACCACGACAAAAACATAGTTCGTTAATAATACAAAATTTTCCGTGTTGCCAGATTAATTTTGAAATTTATTATTTCTCATTCCACCCACCCACATGTATTATTCAATTTAAATTTTAATCAGAACAATCCGACAGACCTCGCTATGAATGAATTACAGACTTGCAAAATTTATTAGCACCTCGACAATTGTGCGTGAAATGCGTAGACCCTAAATTCCTGTATGTTTATAATTGACTGAATTATAGTGAATAGGACTAGCTCTATACCCAGCCACCGGTCGTGGGGTCTTTGGTTGTACTTATGGATCGAGCAATTTGCATAGATACATCTAATTACTAAAAAGTCTAGGTTTTACCCGTAATAAATATGAGCTGTGTAGCAGGTACATACGAGTTTTTACCATTTCTTGTACTTTATGAGTAGAACTCAGTTCTCCTATAGTAACGTATTCTGTATGAAGATAGGTAGTAACTTCATCAAAAACTATCATTCAATCATATCTTTTAAACCCTTCAGTTATCCCTGCCTATTCTATTGCATTATGTGATTCATCATTAATAAAAATAAGTTGTAATGCGTGGGATAAAACAAACAGCTGAACTCAATCAATCAATCAATCTTATATTGATGGATTGATCTGTTATAAACTCATTTCTAAATATTGCGTTGTTCTTGTTCAAACTTAAGTAGGTCGCTTTTATCGTATATTTCATGTCTTTTTTTATATCTGAATCGAATTTTGTTGTATAATTTACTATACATTTATTTACCAAAGATATGGATAATACAGCTTCTACATATTCGTTCTCACTTTGACGCATATCTTTTGCTACTATTATTCTTCTCTCTTCAGCTACAATGGGTTGCAAACTGGTGATAACTATTTTATTACTTTGAAAACACTTTAGATTAACCTAGTCTTCATAAACAGTTCAAAATATCTGAAAGGTACTGCCTTTTATAAATTCTATAGCTTTAATTAACGAAATGCCAGAAAATAGTTCAAAGAATAAATATTAGTACTTGACAGCTTAATCAACTTTTTTAATAGCCTACACTACCACGAATATTTTATGATAATTGATTATTCAATACTCAATATTTATTTGCGTATTCCACAATGTTACTTATGTGGTAGTAATAGAAAATTATGTATTATGCTACAATTGTGGACCCTGTTGGGCACAGCAAAGTAGGAGAGAGGAGGATCATTATTAAATTACATTCCCTACAGGTTTAATTTACATCAAAATCAACATTTGGATCTAGCATCTACAACATGTATTAAAAATGGAACATTGTTTTCTGAACTCTGATCAAAAGACCTGTAAAATTGTGTTAAAAAACTTACTTCTTTATAAAACCTTTACACCAACAATCTTATTTGCTAAGACACTATTGACACATAAAATTCTCTAGCTTACACAACTAGACAAGCTTTCACAGATGTTCAAAGAAAATTCAATTTTTAAAAATACTGTCTATTATTGTGGTGGAGACAGAAACAATGTTTTCATTCTAAATTACGGACGACCGAAGAGAACTGCACTCTTGCACCTTCACGTGGAACGAAGTCACTTTTACGATGACAAAGTGAAAATAAAATGGTGGTTTTATGATAGATGTAAATAAACTGTGTTGAGGTAGAATGTGTGAGTTAAGGATTTGTGTTAACCACCTACCTAAAAGTTTATTAAAGTTTTCAACTGGTATTAAAACTGCGCTTAAAATGAACAACCTAGGCAAAAGTTGGTAACTGTATGGCGAAGTTTTAAGCGGGATAAAACCTAATCAATATTAAGATCTTAGAAGTCGTGGGGAATGACAGTTATTTTATTTACATTTAAAGTATTCCTTTAAAAATCTTTTATGTTTTAATTGGTTTTATCTTGCAGTACGCCTGGATCATTAGGATTTGACGATTGAAGGTTGAAATTATTATAATGTTATAATACTGTCATGGGAATTGAATTCATGTGAGAAGTTTTTGATGACACAGTTAAGCAGAAGTAGTTGAAAAATCTGTCGTAAGATTTGAATCAAGCAAATATACGAAGTTAAGCTAATTAGAATCGTTTAAAAATAGTACAAAAGTAAGAAACAGCATAAAAAATGAATATTGACGTAAAAGAGAAAATATTTAATGACAATAGTTTTATTAAGGTAATACTTGCTGTGTAAGTAAAATGGTAAATTCCAGCACTCTATTCTTTTATTTTAGATCTACAGGCAAAAAGTTCCAATATTAAAAGCAACAATTTGTAGATACGGAAATTTTAATTTCCATTCAGCGAAACATTTGTTGTTTTGTTTCTTTTTTTAAAAACAGGCTAGAGGTTGGGGCTTGTCTCATTAACAGCCAGTCTCACCCCTACTCATTGTTACTGGTAGTGGTAGGGGTGAGAAATGCGCTCCCTGCAGGCCAGTTTAAAAGCAATTAGAATTTCCTCATAAATAATTTCTTGTTACAAATAATTGTGTTATTCTCGCCTTTTGCTAATAAGTTTACTTTGAGCTTGGTAACTTTTTAAACTTTTGAAGTTGGAAAATGGATACGAAAAAAGGAACGAGTAGATTTGTACCGACGTGCATAAAAATATATAACACCCTTTGTTTCTACGTACCAATCTTGAGTAGGTACCGTGTCGTGGTTGATTCATGGTTTTGCCAAGCAAAACAATTTGAAAATAATGGACTACTTTAAGATTTCAAAAAAAGAAAGAAATTTGGCTTTTTTTCCGAGAAGCACGGTACAGCGTTGTTTCAACGGGTATGTGTACATGCAAATCAACTCGTATAATTATATAAGCTTATATAGAAATGGCAAAGGCAAGAGTGGAAGAGAAAAACATATTGCGCCGACCCCAAGTAACTTGGGACCAGGGCAGGAAGATGATGATGATGATGATATAGAAATGGCAAAACACCTCAATGCTCTCAAACAATTTCTCAAAAGCAATTCAAGTACCTTTATCTTTAGTAAAACATCTTTTGACTATAAAGTACCGAACCTAATCATTTAAAATGAAGAACGTCAAACGTGAAAATTCGCAAAATATTCTATACATATACGGTTTTCCTACGCTATGATTTGTCAGTCATCATGCCCAACGAATCGTAGCTACAATATGGAAAATATTTTTTGAATAATAAAATCGCACAATCGTAGTAAATGATTGCTGTTGTTATCTCAATAACGAGTTAAGCGCGACGCTTTAGTAGGAAACATTATTGTTTTAGTTAGCTTTGAATCTTGAATTATTTTTAATACTAGCTTTTGCCCGCGACTTCGTCCGCGTAGAATTATATTATTATCCAGTTCCGGGAAATCACCATTTCCTATTTTAAGCAACAGATCTAAGAACTGTAACATCTCCCCTCAGATGGACTCTCATATTTTTGGTAAGGCTCTGTTTTGTCACTGAAGGCCACAACAACACACAAATGAGACCGCTTCACGCACACTTTAACTTCGTCTGCTCGCGTTCATTTGGGCACTACGGGTAAAGTCTGCCGGAAATCGCCTGCTAACGATACAGTAACTCCTCCCATTTGACAATTATTATTCCTAACATCTTGTAAATAACTATTTAGGGCTTCGAAACTCCCTTTATGAGCCATAGTACTCTCATCCCAAACAATTAATTTCGTTTTGCGGAGTACTTCTGCCATATTACTTTGTTTGGGTATATTGCAGAGTGGGGTTTGGGGTTGTATCAAATCTAGAGGAAGTTTAAACGCGGAGTGTGCAGTTTTATCTCCTTCCAGCAGCGTGGCAGCAATTCCGGACGATGCGACCGCTAAGGCGATATCACGATTGCTTCTCACTTTGGCCAACAGTTAATTTAATAGAAAAGTCTTGCCTGTTCCACCAGGAGCATCCAAAAAAAGATATCACCTACACCTGCATCGATACTGGAAAGTATTTTATAATAAATACGTCTTTGTTCATTGGTTACAGAGCCTTCACTACTTGACACCACTTCTGCTAAGGAATTGACATCGTTACTTGTTTCCTTCAGGTAGTCCCGGTTATTGTGTAAGCCTTCAGACCTTTGAGGCTGAGACAACCCGTACTGCTGTAGGCTTTGTCCTCCTAATGCTAATACAGCTTCTCATATTGTGACCAGACATTTATTGTAGATTTCATCTGCTAGATGTTCATCTATAATGCTAGAAAACTTTTCCACTTGTCGTTTGTAGTCTTCTGATAGGCTATCCCTGTATTTTACCCAAAGACTTAGTGCGTCTGTAATCTGACAGAATGCCACGCACGCACTTTAAACGCATTCACGCATTTTAAATGGCGACTCGCATAGGGCTGCTTCCTCTAGGGCAGAATCTCAATGTTTGTCGTCCTCTAGCAAGCCAAGTTTCATGCAATCTAATTGAAAAGTTGGTTGGAGGACACCGTTGACAGTCTTCAAGTCATCGAAGGACGATGGACCCCTAACCAGGGGGTAACCTCGTGCAAAAGTAAACGAAGATGGTAACACTCGGTGTTATTCGGGTGAACCGTGTACACTCTACCTAGAGCGTGTTCTTTGATTATTCCTGGCCAGCCATCTACGGGTTTTCCTCTTTTCCTTCTCACAAATTTATTTTTTTGCCTTACAAAATATGAAGGCACTTCCGCATATAGAAGGGTTTTAGCAAAATCATCTGTTTGACATAAATCAAAAAATGCTAACAGTGTCGTTTTTGGTGGGCTATTAATTATGTCGGCGAGGTTGTCGGAATTAAAATAGACTCCTTGGCCATTTTCAAGGTGGACAGCTAAATGTATGACTGCGGGAAACCTTTCATGTATGGGAAACCCTAAAATCCTTCAAACTGCCTCCGAACTACTCAAATAACGCCCACTCTCATATAATTTGAATCATCATCGTCATCAGCAGCCTATAATGTTCCCACTGCTGGGACACAGGCTTCCTCTCTGTGAGAGGGAATGGGCCGTAATCCACCACGCGGGCCCGGTGCGGGTTGGTAGATGTCACATGTCTTCGAATGTTTGGTTCTAGGACATGCCGGTTTCCTCACGATGTTTTCCTTCACCGTTTTGAGAGCAGTGGTGATGAAATAAATTACACAAAGTAATGCGCCTGGCGGGGTTCGAACCCACGACATACAACTCGTAAGTCGGGGCCGTTACCACTGGGCCACCACTGCTCTAATGCTTTTTTTAATGATTATTTGTCAATCTAATTTCATTTTGAACTGACTCTTGGGTAGTGAATGTTGGAAATGCTATGCAATTATTAGTGGACAAAGAAGAAATTAAATCTGACTCACATTCAGATTCAATAATTGTATAAGTAGGCGAATGAAAGTCTTGCACAACATTAGAAATTAGTGAAGATTGAGTAAACGTCGGAGATACAGCCATTTCAATGCGCCGTTTTTTGGCTATTGGACGCTCATCAGTGTTATTATCACTACCCGCATCAGCGTAGGCATCACAGTGACTATTAGAAAGATCTTGGGGAAAACGTAACCTTTTGATAGGTTGGTCCTCTGTACCAAATTTGGCATACAGGTTGTCATTTCAATACACTTCAAATACAAATGGGTATATTTGACCGACTGCAACTAACTCGCAAAAACTGCCATATGTAGAGTTTTGTAACATATCTAAAGTATACTCTTCTTTTGTCCTATGATTGTTGCCATGACGGTCATGATACATAACAGCAAATTCATCCCAATTGTTCGTCACATGACACACAATTTCTTTATGAATATCCATTGAGCGTTCTTGTGTGCCGTACAACAAATAAGAAAGCGTACGCAAAAGGCTTGCGGCATCCCCCACCATCGGTACAATAGTAAGGTTTATTAATTTCCCATTGAAGTTAACCAACTCTGCACCCATTTTTAAAATGGACACAGACAAATTTATAAATGTAAATAAATTGCGAAAAACAATACACACAAAATTAAACTTCTAAAACAAACTAAAAGAAAACTATAACTATTATTATACACAACAAATCAAACACAGATATTTTTACTATTAAAACTAAAAACCTATATTATACACTAACAAATCAAACACAAAGAATCCTTTTTAATTATTATAACAACAAATTGAAAAGAAATTAAATTAACTACACTGAAAATATTCTAATGAAATAATGAAAATGAACTTCCAAACAAATTATACAGCAATCGCAAATATTTGCTAAGTAGGTAATTTATGAGATTTCCAAGGAATTTTTGAAGGAAAATCAAGGCATAAGGTAAGTTTTTCATTCAAATATCCAAGAACAAATAAAATTGAAATTTCAAATTCTAATCCGATTTAAATATTCTTTTATATTTGTATTTTACATTTTTTTTTTAATATGGAATGATTCGTATAATTTATAACCAATATGTTCTAATCCTTACCAACTATCGATATCAACTTCGAAGCAAATCAGCGCCAAAATAACTTTCTACCCCTTTTTAATACCATTAGAGGATGAATTTCAATAAAATACGAAACACGTCTTCCATCAATTCTGTTAAAAAAGGTTTATGCAAAATTTGAAGTAGATTGGACCAAGGAATCACGTTGTCCCATACAAACTTTGCCCCCCTTTTTCACCCCCTTAGGAGTAGAATTTCGGAAAATCCTTTCTTATCGAATGCCTACGTCATACAAAGAACACGCCCTCCAAGTTTCAGGTCTCTACGATCAGCGGTTTAGGCTGTGCGTTGATCCGTCAGTCAGTCATTCAGGACAAAGCATTTTAGACTATTACCCGCGGTTTCACCCGCATCCTAGGGGAACCACTTGATGTACCCGGATAAAAATTATCCTATGTGTTAATCCAGGGCATAGTCTATCTGTGTGCCAAATCTCATTCAAATCCGTTCAGCCGTTTTTGCGTGAAAGAGTAACAAACATCCATACATCCATACATCCACACATCCATACATACAAACTTTCGCATTTATAATATTAGTAAGGATGAATGATATTGTTTTCTTGGGCATTTTTAAAATTTTTGCTATAGATAACATAAGATAAGAGTTATTAAACATAGCATCACGCCTTATATGCCCCGAAGGGTTCGGCTGAGGTGTTAAGTCCCATCTAATAGGGGGCGAGCCTATTACCAATATCTGGGCACAAATTCAAACTCCGGGCTGTGATTGAGAAATTCCTAATGAAAAAACCCAATAACACTTTGCCTGACCTGGGGATCGACACCAAGACCCCATGCTCAACAGTCGCTTTTGCGACCACTAGACCAACAAGGCAGTTTATATAAGATAAAGTTATTTATTATTATCAAATATATTTTTGTAGCACGAATTCTTTTACATCCCCTGTTCATCCTATGTGGACTTATTCTCCGATGTAACCAGCCACGTGATTCAGAACGTTTCGATAAATCAGATGTCGACATATTCGGTTTTTTGTCTCATTTTATCTACGACTAGCGGCCCGTCTCGGCTTCGCACGGGTGGACATATTACCCGTTTTTGCAACATTTTTCATGTATTCTCCGCTCCTATTGGTCGTAGCATGATGTTATATAGCCTATAACCTTCCTCGGTAAATGGACTATCCAACACAAAAATATTTTTTCAATTCCATCCAGTAGTTCCTGAGATTAGCGCGTTCAAACAAACAAACAAACTCTTCAGCTTTATAATATTACTATAGATTCACGTAACTAGAGAAAACGAGACATCAAACCGAATCATTCGACAACTGATTTATCTAAAAGTGGGCCGTTGGGTTAGGTTTTATGTTCCGTCCATCATTTACAAAGTGTGTTTTACACTTTTCTGCCTACCCTGTTGCAGTTCATAGACGTAAATTTTAGCGTACATGTCACGCGAAACACGTCGGGCCGCAAAAATCTGTGATATAACCCATATATCCTTTAGGCTGAGTTAGCTAGTGAAAATAGATTACTAGGGTGCTGACGTTAGACCAGGGAATAACAACATTTCGCTGCATATAAATGTTCGCTTTTAGAGGGGCTCGTGGCTAATTACCAACCGCGCGGATCATACGATATGCGAGGTTGAGCTGCGCTTGCCGCGGTCAGTCTGTGGATGGGTGACCGTTCGTTACACATCGAGACCTCCCCGTGCCTCGGAGAGCACGTTAAACAGTCGGTCCCGGGTGTCATGCGAATACCTATGACAGTCGTTACGGGAAGTCAATAACCCGAAATTCTGACAAGAGGTCTAATCTTAGGATAACTGCATTGCCCAGTAACTGGGTTGCGGAGGTCTGATGGCAGTCGCTCCGTGTAAAATACTGGTATTCAGCCGCATCTGGTTAGACTGGAAGCTGACCCCAACATAGTTGGGAAAAGGCTAGGCAGAGCATAAATGTTCGCTTTTAAATGTAACATAACATAATTAGCCCATTACTGTCCCACTGCTGGGCACGGGCCTCTTCTCAGAAAGAGAAGGGTTTAGGTATTAGTCCACCACGCTGGCCTGGTGCGGGTTGGCAAACTACATACACCATCGAGAACTTTATGGAACCCTCTCAGGTGTGCAGGTTCCCTCACGATGTTTTTCCTTCACCGTTAATGTAAGTGATAATCAAATATTGATCCGCACAAGAATTCGAAAAGTCAGAGGTACGGGCCGGGATCGAATTCAGATTCTCCTGCATGGAAGGCAAGCGTTCTAACGCTAGGCTATTAAAATTTTGTAGAAAAAAATTATTATTACGCAATCCATGAATCGATTAATGATTCCATTTGAAAATAAAATTCTCGTAAACTCTATCGACTTGGCGGAGGCATTGCTGTGCCCCCAGATGCGTTGAGTCATCTGAACTGTTCCAATTAGGATAGACTTTTTACAATTTGCTAAATCAAATTGCCCATTATTTGTTAAAGAAGTTCCTCATCAGATCTTCACCAAATTTATATGGGACCAATCTGGAAGTATATCCTTTCAGATAAAAAAAAAACTATCTAAATCGGTTTATAAATGACGGAGTTATGAGGTAACAAACATTTAAAAAAAGGATAAAAAAAAAACATACCACCGAATTGATATTTTGGAAGTCGGTTAATAAAAGAAACTTATCGCTGATTTCGTCCGCCTAGCTCATCGTCCGCTTAGCAGCAGCTTAGCTATCTTAAGTTCAGCTACACACGCCACCCCGGGGTACCCTTGAAGTCAATTGCTCGAGAAAACAGACACGTAGGGCGTAGGGGCGACATTTATAGAACAAAAGGGGTGAAAATGAGTGAAAAATATAAACGTTTCCAAGTTATTGCAGGTATCGTAATAGTACGATACTTCTAACTAACAGCTAGCTCACATGGAAATTGATTACAGGATCCGTTTTAGTGGATCCGTTTTTGTTTTGATTATGGCGCATGTAGTTGTATGAGCGAGTTCACATACACAACAGTATTCCGAATCCAGTAAAAAATACTGGATCCGTTATTTTTATCGTATCCTGTCTTCCAAATGCGACGCAGTTGCCATTTGTTTAACTGATCCGTCGGCACTGATGTGTACGACACATCCAGTACCGACGGATCTGTTAAAACGGATCCGCTGTGTGAACGCGCGATTACTTCATCATTACTACGAACTTAATTTTTAAATAGTTTTAACTTATTGCCTGAAAGCGCCTTTGGACACTTATTAATTAAACGTTCAATCTCCTTGTGATTTTAAAAATAAAACCCAATTCATCCCTTTTCATTTATTAACATGGCTATTCAGATCTTAAAACCGGTATTGATATGTATTATTAATTAATTTCAGAACAATTTAGTGTTTTGCACTATCGACAAAAATTATAAAAATATAGAGGTCACCCGCGTCTTCGGTCACGTAGATGTCATTTATCGCATACTAGTCTATGTCATTCTCCGGGTTTCAGACAATCTCTGTATCAAGTTTCATCGAAATCAGTTCAGTAGTTTATTCGTGATGAGGTATCAAACAGACAGACAGTTACTTTCGCATTTATAATTTTTCTTTAGACTATTTGTTTTGCCACAAATATTTCCTTTTTAAACGAAATAATGTGTTAACTGTGAGTCTATTCATCTTTTGACAAATCCAAATAATATCATTATACCTAAATATTTAAATGCCTGCCTGTGATATACAATGGGATTAGGAATTATAGAACAAAACGCTATTAAAGCTTAGTTATTTGATTACCTATATAAAAACTATTGTTATTAAATTCTCTTTTACGTCAGAATTAATTTTATTATCCTTTTACTTACTTTTGTACTATGTTTATCTAACAAAGATTCCGTTAACGATAACGTAAAAACCATGTTTCGTTTTTCAAATTATTATTTTGAAATATGAAAGAAATTTAAGTAATAAAACCTACAATCGATAGACCCATAGTTTTGAGATTACGTAAATCCTATTACCATCAAAATTTATCATATTATTCATTATTACAGTATACATATATATGCCGGTGAAGATTTTGCCCTACATTTGCATTTCCATTTAATAAATGAAAGGAAAGGTCTTAAATTGTACCCGTCAGTCCCACTGCCCTCAGATAAGCATTGTTATAAGCTAGATTGGGGAGGATTCTGAAAACGATTTGAATAAGGTATTCTGGACCTCCTAAGATCCTAGTAAACGAGTATGTCATTAAAATCTTGGATTTACTTCTAAATAAGAACGTTGCCTCATACTAGGATTTCTTCTGTATCGTGGGAGTGTTTAGAAACACAAATCTTCACAAGTACAAACACCCAGATCCTGAACTATTTGTCGGTTATACAAATTTTGTAGCACAGTAAACTGAACTACCCATTGTAAATTATTGAATTGTCTTAGCAATATAGTGGTCCAAAGCGGGACTTTTGAGCGCTGGGTCCAGACTTCAATCTTTTTTTTTCACAACGTCATAACATCACGCCTGTATTCCGCGAAGGGGTGGGCAGAGGTGTATAGTAACACCCTCATTTTGCCGTTATGTTTAAGTCCCATACAATAAGGGGCGAGCCTGTTGCCATCAACAGGGCACTAATCCAAACTAAGGATCTTGTATTCAAATTTCTTTTGTTCAATAAATATAAATGCTTTTTTTTTCGTTACAATATTTTCACTAACAAATTACTGTAGCGATGAAAACTCGCGTTGGCTAAAGACACTAATAAACACAATATTTTTCTTTGAGTTAAGACTAAGTTTCTAAGAATTAAGTTCTCAAAAGTATCACCATCGCTTAGGAATAGATAAATATTCCTTCAGATGATTTTGATACTGCACAAGTTTTGATTCTAGAAAATACGATCACGACAGTCTCAGCTGCAAAAGAAGATAGCGACAATGCGTATATACGTATAATAAAAAGAAAAAACTTTGATACACGCTGTTCAGGGCAAGAAAAAGTGCAAAGTTTTTGCTAGAAGAAACTTTTCTATAAGTAAGTACTTGTTTTCTATGTGTGTGCAGTTTTCTGTGTCAGGCCTTATCTTAAGGCTGATTCACATATTGTCTCATTATGGTTTTCAAATGTAGCTATTATTTATAATTTTCGAACAAATGGTCGTATACGTAATATGTAGCAATCGTGATGGGCGCGCAAAAGGTTTGCGCGAAAAAATGCAAGAATGTGAAGGAAAAAAGAAAAAAATAATTTTTTGCCTAGCCCATTGGGAAAAAGATATAAATAATATCACGTTCCTATGATGATTTTTAAATTTAAAATGATTCTAAGTGAAGGAACTGCCAAAAGTAAAAACTCTAATTTTTCATACACAGTAGGCACTGTGTATGAAAAATTGCAGGAATAATGCCAAAATTATCAAGTTATACTTTATAAGTAGGTACTTAGAAAGTCAAAATTAATGATTTTGACATTATCCCCACGAGGCTGTTTATAGGACCCGCGAGGCCGTTTATGTTCAACACTGCACGATTACGGCCCTTTATGATAATAGTAATATTAATGCAGAAAATCATGAAGTATTGAAACATGTTTATCAATTGCACGTAAACCCGCCTAGCCTCCCTCATCGTGCTATATTTGGTTCAGTTTCAACCCTAAGTAACCATAAAAAAGTTATCGCCATCATGTAACATTCTACAATTTTATCACTTCAACGTGACCTTATCTAAAAACAATTTAATTTTTATTAAATATTAGCGGCCCGGTGAACTTCGTACCACCAATTATTTTTTTTAATTTTCCTAATTTTCTTTTTTTTTCAAACCAACCCAGTGTTGAGGCGAACCAAAAAAAATAATTTAAATCGATCCAGCCATTCTCGAGTTTTAGCGAGACTAACGAATAGCAATTCATTTTTATATATACATATAGATAGATTTAATTGTATGTATTAAGGGGGATTTGGACTTTATTCCACCACGCTAGTCCAATGTGGGTTGGTGGTAATTTTGCCAGAACCTCGTTCGTTAAATGGCGTAGGTGTTCAGCAAAGGCGTAAGTGACGTGACGATCTAGATAAAATTGCGAGGCTGGCTTGGATAGATACGGCACAAAATATAGAGGTTTGGAAGGCAAAAGTGGAGGTCTTAGCTCAACAGTGGGACACTCCATAAAATATAAAAAAAAGAAATTGTAGCTCTTACGAGTCCGTATAAACCATTTGGTTCTCGGAAAGTAGTACGCCCCTCTACACTTGAGGGTTTCTCAAAAGATGACGAATACCCGTTTCCGTTTAATACGAATCGTTTTGCTTACCAATGGTAGCATTTTGTATTGCCAAACCGGGCATATAAAAAGACTAGTAAGCTAATTTCGTTTTAATTAGCTACTTCCGTATGGGCGTGTCTACTATGCAAAGCTATGGGGTTTTTGGTTCATCATCTTCTTCTTTTCGTGTGGTTATTGACTAACCTGGTGTCAGAGTTTATGCCGCCCATGGGCCTCGGACTTGGCTTCACATGCTGTCGAGAAATATTTATCAGACATACCGGTTTCCTTTCGATGTTTTCCTTCGCCGTTTTTAAGCAAGTTATAATTATACAATATGCACATGAATACGAAAATTCAGAGGTGCGTGCCCTGGGTTTGAACTCGAGACCTATGACTTGGCAGTTCGACGGTCACACCATTAGGCTATCACTGCTATAAGTTGCTTCATTATTGGTAAATATACAAGTGTCTCAATTATAACTAATAACGCTCTAAATGAAAGAAATCGATTACAAAAGATTACATCACAAATCCGTCTGCCAACTGATTACGACAATTTGGTTGGCGGAATTTACAAAAATACAAATATGCAACTTGAAAATAAACAAAATCCAAATGCACCACAAATAGAAAACAGGTTTCACTCGCAACGAGTTATCATCCAAATTATTATTAGCTCATACGTTTATATGACAGTTGTGTCAATGATATAACTAATTGAAACCTGCTGTGCTATTCTATAAGCACAATGCGCAAACTCACTTTTGAATTCGCAATGAAATCGAATCGCGGGCATTCGATAACATATCGATGGGTCTCGATTCATGGGTGAAGTGAGTTGCGAAGCTATACAGCTTCTCGTGATAATATGACAGATATCGAATGTAGAGTGAGATGTGAATAGAGATTCGAGTTCGCTTACAGAATAGTACTGTTGTCGAATCTATCACAGTGAACGGTAATATAATTTATTCAGTTTCGACATTTCAATTTAGGTAATTAATAATTATGTTGATAGTTTTATTTGATACTTAGTTTAAATCTGTTGCTGGCTTTTATTAAAGCTTTTATCATTTACGCAGTGAAAGCATTGCTAGCTGCTTTGCAAAAGCAGCTGAAGCAGTGATAGTCTAACGGTTGAACGCTTGCCTTCCATGCACGAGGGTCTGAGTTTAATCCCAGCCCGCACCTCTGACTTTTCGAATTCATGTGCGGATCAGAATTTGATTATCAGTTGCGTTAACGGTGAAGGAATAACATCGTGAGGAGACCTGCACACTTGAGAGGGCTCCATAAAACTCCCGATGGTGTGTGTAGTTTGCCAACCCGCACCAGGCCAGCGTGGTGGACTAAGGCCTAAACTTTTTTCATTCTGAGAAGAGGTCCGTGCCCAGCAGTGGGACAGTAATGGGCTATTTATGTTATTATGTATCTTTTACGAGATTATTATTACCATTAGTATCAACTAAAACTATCTTTCCATGGACAAATATTTAGACTATTGGGCAAATACTCAAAAACTACTAAATTTTAAGTTGCCGTTAAGTCTCGTGCCGTCATTGTCATTTTAAAGCGAAGTGACAGTGACAGCACGAAATTAAGGGCAATTTTAAATTGAGTAGCGTTTGAGTCTTTGACAATATGATGTACTAGCTGTTGCCCGCGGTTTCACCCGTATCCTAGAAAAACTACTGGTTGTACCCGGATAAAAAGTATCCCATGTGTTAATCCAAGACATAGTCTATCTGTGTGCCAAATTTCATCCAAATCCGTTCAGCCGTTTATGCGTAATTGAACAACAAATATGCATACATTCATCTTCACAAACTTTCACATTTATAATATTAGTAGGATTATCATCATCATATTCCTGCCCTGGTCCCAAGTTACTTGGGGTCAGCGCAATATGTTTTTCTCTTCCACTCTTCCCTGTCAGCCGTCTCATTATAATTTCCTCCCTAGTAGGATTATATTATTTTTAAATACTTAAATGATAAACAGAAAGTGTTCTGTAAATTAATTAATATGGGTCTTGTTAGGGACCTACATTATTATAATTTAATAATGTCTTATTAAATAAAATACGGATAAGGAAATCTGAATTTAGGCTAACTATCTAGACTTATCTGTAGACTGGGTAAAGTTCTCAAAGCCTTAGTAACTTAGTCATCTAGTTAAAGATACTGATTGTTACCGAGTTCATAATCTGACTGAAGTGAATTAATATTGTATTACACTCGGGAGCAATGAATCCGGGTCAGCAACATAAACCTTAATATCTTGGAAAATATAGTTTAACATTTTAAAATTGTTTTATTTATGTTGGTGACCCGGATTCATTGCTCTCAAGTGTATATTTATTCTACAATTCTATCAGACTCTATTATTATGTACTGCTGAACAAGGTTCTTCTTATTCTGAGACGGCAAATGATTCTCGATATTTCCACAATATACTCGCTTAAATCATTATAATATAAGTAGGTACAGTCACGTGTAGAAATAATGTGTACACATATCAAAATTCAAAAGTGATTTCTTTCTAAAATATCTATTTAAATTATGAAATATTACACACTATACATAATTTCGATAAAAACATACGTATTATGGTTTCGAATATTTCTTAATTACAAACTATTCTCTAAAAGAAGCTCGCTATATGTGTATACATATTATAACATTGCCTGAACAAAGGTAGTTCCGCAGCTTTTCCTGATAACATCTTTCAGTGACCTCTTACGTATCACTCCGTACTTAATTTGACGATACGACGAGAAGTAAAGACAGGTCTTTCAAGTAAGAAGACCTAATTGGTGTCAAACATTTGTGTTGCAGTTTGTAACACTATTACAAAATATGGTCGAAATAAAACTTATGTTTTAAGATAGCTCCGTTTCTTTTTGTTATATGAACTTAGAAAGCTTGACTGCTGAGCTTAGGATCCTGGGTTCGATCCCCAGGGCGGGCAAAGTTTTATTGGGTTTTTCCACTAGGAATTTCTCAGTAACAGCCTGGAATCTTGATTTGTGCCCGGTTAATAACAATAAGCTCGCCCCCCATTACATGGGACTTAAACATAACTGGCGAAACGACGGTGTACTTAAAAGAAACACTTCTGCCGAACCCTTCGGGGAATATAAGGCGTGATGTTATATTATTTAGAAAGTGATGGGTATATTTTAAATCTGGTTTTACCTTACTCTTGGTTTAAACCATCTCTTGGGGTAAGGAGGATTAATTTTTGATCCTTCTGTCACGCAGTGAAGCGCAGCTAATGTCCTCTTAAACATATATCAAGTAACATGTTGGGACAAAATAATTTTCCCTTTCACAAACTACATTTAAATTCGTCTACCCTTTTCAAGTTGAAAATTTAATGTCAAGGAAAGTTATCATGGAATCTGTCGTGTGTGGTTTTTGCACTAATAAAAACTGTCAGTCGTGAAGTTAGGATATAATTAAGTGTCATATTTTATTACTTATCATGAGTTAAGTGGACCATGATGAACCTTTCCAGATATCTGCAATTATGAATTGTGCATAATGATAATTTTGTTAGACTGAAAGGAGAATCAGAATTGCATAATTAAATTACAAAAACTTGTGAGTCATTTTTTTGTCTTTATTTGTTTAACCATTTCATTGCGTATTGACAGTGTACAAATTGGTTCAACTAAGTTTTCACGTAAAAAAGAAAATTTCTAGCTAACCTGCCGTATTTTATGTTTGAGATATAAATAAATCATAAACTTTTTCTACGATTAACTTAGAAATAAAAATACACAAACTGAATCTACCAAGCAATAAAGGATCAGTTCAGTTTTATGCCGACAATAAAACAAGAGAGGAAGTGGGATGTAGTACAGTGGGGGAACAAATAGGTTCGTCAGTTTTCAAATTCTATCCTTTCCCACATCGCGGGCACATGTAAACTTTTCAAACTGTTGAACGGAACAGACTAATGCATCGAAAATTATGTTTAATTATTTAGTACCAAAGATCAAAGTCGCTTTTTGCCTCCATATGACGTAGTAGTGCCATATAATGTCTTTGATTTGATTTAAGGAGTTTTGTTGTAAAAGCCATCACATCAATAAATTCGATGATTAAATAAATTGACATTACTAGTGGTTGTCATCATGTCACCATTATAATTTTTAATATCCTGTCAAAAATACTTATATTTTTATTTCTATAATGTTGGCAATACGTAGTCGGTAAAATAGGTTGTTTCTTGCACTGTGCAAGCAAAAATAGACCTTAAGGTGTATAATATTTTTGTTCCCCGACTGTACATAAAAAAAGAAAACTCTCCTATACGCCAGCCCACTTTTGATCAATAGGAATCAAATAATAAAAACGGATTACCAAAGTAAATCGGTCAACGTAAAATGGACAAAGTTTTGATATCGTATTAGTAACGGTTAGTTGGTCCTCAGAATGTTACCCAATTGGGATTAAGTTGAACATACTTCAATAAGTTTACTGATATATTGAGTATTGATAGTAAAAAGATTAAATTAGAACTTCTTACTAAGAACACGACCAGATATGTAATGGAATAAATAATAATAATTGAAAGGTACTTATGTTGGTCATGTTGAGAGAATGAGTGAACGACGATTAACAAAAAGAATTTATAAGGCGGATGTCAGTGGAAACGCTGGTAGAGGACGCCCTAGAAGAACATACATCGATGTTATTGAAGATGTTCTTCACAAAGAACAGGTGCGTAGTACTCTCAACTGGCGTGCGTGTATGACAAGATGTATGAATGTGAATGAAGCGAAAGGAGTATGTAAGGATCGTAGCATGTGGTGTTCTATAGTTTCTGCTTACCCCCATGGGAAAAAGGCGTGAGTTTATGTATGTATGTAAAATCCAGGCAAACACTTCTAAAAATGTTTTCAGAGTTTGTCTAAAAAAACCGTATAAGTGAGGCAAATTAAGTTAAAGATTTGAAAACGAAATAAAAACAGATATTACAAAGGTTTTAATAGAGTGGCATTTAATAACATAACATCACGCCTGTATTTCCCGAAGAGTTGGGCAGGGGTATATTGTAAAACCCTTATTTCGCCGTTATATATAAGCCCCATGTAATAGGTGGCGAGCTTATTGCCATTAACCGGGCACAAATCCAAACTGCAGGCTGCTACTGAGAAATTCCACACTTTGTCCGACATGGGGATTAATATATAATATTATAATAAATGGTTGCTAATTTTCTAAACAAAAAATTATGATACCACAAAACATGCACGTGTTGGTGAAAGTCTAGGCATTTAAAAATGAATATTTTTACATTTATTTTGACCAGTCTTTTAACAAAAAAAAAACAAAACCTTTTTGCTAAGCCCATCTTTTTACTTCGTGAAGACAAATCTAAAGCAATAATTTCAACACATCAGGTGCTTATAATTGTGAACACTTTATCACAACTCGCCTACAATATTTTGGTCCCAGAAGAAACGTTCAGAAATCTGTAACCATTAACAAGTAGCAGAAGGTACAAAATATCGTATAATTTTTCCGCAAAATGATGCTGACTCCGATTCTTAGAGAACTTTTTATTGTGCTTCGTTTAGACCGGAAGAAAAGTGGATTGAATAAAGATAAAGAGACAAGATATAACTTTTGAAGTTTTAAAATATAATGATAAAAAGCCTTTTTTGTTATAAAAAAATTTCCGCTTTGTAAAAGTAAAACCACAAAAAAATTTGAAATTAAATTCAAGGAAGAGTAAAAGTAATTGTAGATAAAATAAATAAATAATTGACAATAAAAGTTGGCAAAAAACATCTACAAAATTCAAGTTATAAAGTTATTTAGGTTAAACTGTCCTAACCTGCTATTTCGATCTAACTTGAACAATCACTAACCAAGCGAGTACTTGTTGAATTCAAGCAACTTGTCAATTCAAATGTACGTTCAACATATTACGGAGTCAAAGTAATATTTAAGTTGGCAACTTTCTTCCACTAAACTTTCCATCTTTTGGGAAATGTTTCAATTTTTTCACCTGAACATTTGTTTCGTTTAAGATTGATGAGATCCAAATGTAACAATTGTTCAAAAAGAGATTAGACTTGGAAGAACTTTTCAGGTATAATTTAATTTGGTATTTTTTCAACGGAGGGAAAACGATTTAATTTATAGCATTTTCTTAAGGAATTCAATGTGAAAATAAAGGTTCTATTAAAGAGTCTTTTGCTATAAAGTGGAACTGAAGATTGCCTTGGAGTATTGCTAGCAATTAAAACAAAATTATACCATCTTTACATAGTATAAAACTAAGTCGCTCCCGCTGTCTGTATCCTTAGGAGTGATTCAAGTAGAAGGTTTATATGCGCCACATTAGTATCTACATTGCACCCGTGCGAAACCGGTGCGAATCGCTAGTCATCTATAAAATAAAGGTCTAAGTTTAGTTTATCAATATCCGTTCTTAAATTTAATTCAAGCTGATTTTATTTTAAAAAAATGTACGTTAGTACCTATATTTAATTTCAGAACACATTTTAATTTATTTAAATCGAATTACCACAAAACATACCAACAGCACGTAACATGGTACAAATTATTTTTATTACATTTAAATATTTAACACAATTAAATTCTTAGTAGTTGTAATGAATTTATTACATTATAAAAGACCCTTACAATACGACAAAAAAATCGTAATAGAGTGTCGACGAAAATGAAGTGTTAGATACATTTATTTGTTCCCAAAAAAAGCAATTTCTGGGAACATTAAATTGAATGAGATCATGTGTGAAATCCCTCTAGGTTGGTCCGACGTCGATTGGTCTTAATAAATTGAATAGTGATATCAATTTTGATTGGAAACGGAACTAGGGTACTCAATATTTGTGACGTGGGTAATTTAGATTCGAGATGAATCTTGACTTTTTTATCAATGTTTTGAATAAGTGCAAGTAGATAGATTAGACTTAAATAAGAAAAATTCTTCTTGGGTGACTTATAAGACAATTTTAAAATTCTTTATTATTTTATTGGTTGACTGCCTTTTTGATCTATTGGTCGCAAGCGTGACTGCTGAGCATGGGGTCCTGGGTTCGATCCCCAGGACGGACAAATTGTTATTGAGTTTTTTCATTACGAATTTCTCAGTAGCTGCCCGAAGTCTGAATTTGTAGAAGTGATAGCCTAGTGGTGTGACCGTCGGACTGCCAAGTCATAGGTCTCGAGTTCGAAGCCAAGGCACGCACCTCTGACTTTTCGGATTCATGTGTGTATTGTATAATTATCACTTGCTTAAAAACGGTGAAGGAAAACATCGTGAGGAAACCGACATGCCTGGGAGATATTTCTCGACGGCATGTGAAGCCAAGTCAGAGGCCCATGGGCGGCAAAAACTCCGACACCAGGTTAGTCATTAACCACACGAAAAGAAGAAGTCTGAATTTGTGCTCGGTTAACAGAAATTGGCTCACCCCCTATTACATGGGACTTAAACATAGCTAGTGAAACGAAGGTGTACTAAAAAACACCACTGCCGAACCCTGCGGGGAATACAGGGCGTGATGTTATGTTGTCGCACCGCGTCGCGTTTGCTGCTTACGCAGGGCACCCCGTAACAATCATTAATTTTATTTGTTACGTCATTTTGTTCTCGTTTAAACAAAAGTTTGAGAACTAATCAGAAATATATTAATAAAATAAATCTAGCTTTTAGTAACAAACGAATCTGTCTGCTGTCAAATGGACATCTAAATTAATTTCAAAGAGAGATAAATTCGATAAATGGACTACAACCGAAATATTTTAAAGCAATCAATCTTTGTTTTATTTATTGTTTAATAATTGTGGTTGCTTATTAATTTAAATTTTAACCGAAGACTTCCAAAAAAGGAGGAGGTTATCAATAATTCGGCTGTTTTTTTATATTTGTTACCTCACTACACCGTCATTTATAAACTTATTTTTTTGTATGAAAGAGTATTCTTTCGAAGTGGTCTCATTTAAATTTGGTGAAGATCTGATGAAGAACTTCGGAGATAGACAATTGAAATCCTCAATGATGAACAGTACGCATAATATGATGATGTGATTATGTTACGAACAGCGTCTTTAGTAGGTCCAACCATGTTTTAATTCAGGCCATTAAAATGAAAAAAAAAAAACATTTACACAAAAATAAAACCGACTTCAAAAAAACGAAAATAATAATAAAATAAGTAGCATAATATTATAAAATTTACAGTTTTAATAGTTGGATCCGTCAATTTGGTTCAGCGTGGATTAGCATCGTTTTCTGAAACTGTTAATTTTATAATATGGTAATTATTTTATTCTTTTTTTCGTTTTTTTGAAGTCGGTTTTATTTTTGTTATTTATTTCTTTTTTTATCAACCCTTTCATTGCCTGCTATTCTTTTGGGTGTTCTTCTGTCGCGTCAGCACGAGCTAATAGAGAATAGCCTATACTGTGGTGAAAAGATTACCCAGTCAGCAAGGTTGGTAGCGGAGCTGACTGCACAGGGTGCGCCGAACATGCTTAGGTATCGCCACTCGTGGAGACTTTTTTAATGCTATTCTTTTGGGTGAACAGTCTCGTTCATCGCTATTTCATTATCAAGCATGCTGTCGTCCGATGTCTTTTTATCCTTATTAAGAACAAAGACTTTTATTTTTTCAATGGAATACCAAAAATATCGGAAATATGTCACTCAACGTATTCGCTTACATACGTAATAGTTCCTCAATTATAAATACATACCGTAAAACGGGATGAATATAGATGCAGGGGTGAATCGGGACGAAACTTTAAAAGGGATTTTAACATTAAAATAATATAGTTTGTTGGCAAAAAGGACTCAATGTGTTTAGTGTATTATAATTAACGATTAAGTATCGTTGTTGGCAACAAACTATTTAATATTTCAACGTTAAAATCCAATTTAATTCATATTCATCCCTATTCACCCCGTTACATGGTATTTCATATCTCCTTTTACAATTAATGAATCTCAAAGCAATCGTAGGAGTTATTAAGTTATCCCTTGTAGTATTTCAACGTAGTATGTAATCTATATATAACCTATTGCTCAAAGTAACTTCATCAAATATATTCAGAAACAGATTTCTATAGGTACAAACTAATTTCAAGTCTGAACACCGCGTTTTGTAATACCTACGTTTTCTGAAAGTAATTGCGTTCCACGTGTTTACAGTTTAACGCAAACGTGAAAGTTTAGTTTTGGCCTTTATAATGGAATGGCAGTAAGGATAGCTATTCCTTTTGACCAGATACTATGCTTTTGTGTTATAAATTTGGTTACAAGAGGTATAATAACTTTAGACTTAGCTTGAAATTAACTTAAGTATTCACTTGGGTTTTACTTAAAAGTATGTTTTGGAACTCCAGGAAATATTGACAATGTTTACGTAAATAATGGTTGCCTCCCATCAAGAGAGTCAACCCCGGCCCGCACCTCTGGTTTTTTCGAATTCATGTGCAGATCAGAATTTGGTTATCACTCGCGTTAACGGTGAAGGAAAACATGATGAGGAAACTTATACAAGGTTAGTCGGAAAGGGGGTACTAACCCGCGGGCCACTTAATGTATCACTGATGGTTGTTTTAAGGAAAGTGTTAAAATTTCAAAATTCGTTAAAAAAAACACCATGCAAAATGATTTTTTATTTTTGTTATTTCAAAAATTCTTCGACCTGCTTTAGTTACGAATCCAGAAAATGGAGCTTCTAATCCGTGACCCCAAGCTCAGGATTAATAGAATTTAGCGTATTTTTTTATGAAATCTTTGAACAGCTATTTCTTTTAAATTCATGACTTATGGGGAAAGGTGTAGAACAAAAGTTATCCATTATTATGGGTATATTAAAACCCTTTTGGCTTAAACCCTTTCCGACTAACCTTGTATAACTGAGAGGGCTTAAAAAAGTTCTCGTTAATGTGTGTAGTCCGCCAACCCGCACCAGACCAGCATGTAGGAGTAAGTCCTAAACCCTTCTCATTCTGAGAAGAGACCCGTGCCTAGCAGTGGGGCAGTAATGTGCTGATTATGAGGTCAATAAAGTTAAAACTATAAAAGCCACAATTTTCCCCCTAAATAAAACATTACCTTCCACGTAAGACAAGGGAAAAAAGTTCCTTCTGACGCAGCTTGCATAAAATGCATACTAAGATAATTTGAATACCTTATAATTATCATTTTCATGAGATTTTAAGTCCCTGCTCAATTTGCATTATGGAATATGTTTAAAGTTTTAATCGTATTATGCTCGTGTGCGATTCATATGCAAACTTCATTATGTTGGCTCAAAGAAGGCTAGGAAATTTTAAAGAAGTTTTTACTGAATTGAGACTTGGAAAGATATAATTATACTGGCTCGTTGGTCTAGTGGTGGCAAGTGCGACTGCTGATAGTGAGGTTCTGGGTTCGATCCCCAAGTAAGGCAAAGTGTTATTGTGTTTTTCCGTGCAGAATCACTTAGTAGCAGTCCCGAGTTTGGATTTGTGCCCAGTTGATGGCAATAGACTCGCCCCCTATTATATAGGACTTAAACATGAAATGAGGGTTTCGCTACATACCTCTGCCCAACCTTTCGGGGAATACTGGCGTGATGTTATGTTGTTTTTTAAAGATTTATGCCGGGTTCTTACGGCCAAAAACGATTCGTTTTGTTTACTAATGGTAGCATTTTTTATTGCCAAATTGGGCATATGAAAGAAAGAAAGAAAAACCGTTTATTCACGTGAGAGTGACGCACATAACATAGCTTTTTATAAAAATAAAATAACTGGCACAGAAATATATTATGCGCCACTACCGCGCGAAACGGCCATATAAAGAGACTCGTAAGCTAATGTTACCTATGATAGCTACTAACGTATGGGAGGGTCTACAATGCACAACTATGGGGGTCTTTGTTACATTATTGATCGAGATACAAGATTATTAATTTTAACCAATAACGCTCGGTAAATCATAGGAATCAGCCATCAAATGCAATCCAGAAACAGCATACAGTTTCAAAATATTCCGTAGACAGAAAATATTCATAAAAAGTTTACCAATGTTGTCTTTTAAAAAAAAAACCTGTGAGTCGCTTTAGTTTTCCATATCACAGAGTGTCTTGCCAGTTCTTCTTCATGGGAACAACTATTTGAATTCGTGCAATTAAATACTTGACCTTTTTAGTGTTTGTCAAAGCATATACGGAAAAAAAAACGAAATGAGCGCTACATTTTTTTAAAATATTTGCATCAATGACTAAACTTATCAAAACCAGCCTATTCCTGTCCCGGGCCTCTTCTTAAAAAGGGTTTAGGCCTTCTTCTTTCTTTTCGTGTGGTTAGTGACTAACCTGGTGTTTATGCCGCCCATGGGCCTCTGACTTGGCTTCACATGTCGTCGAGAAATATCTCTCAGGCATGCCGGTTTCCTCTAGATGTTTTCCTTCACCGTTTTTAAGCAAGTGTTAATTATACAATACGCACATGAATCCGAAAAGTCAGAGGTGCGTGCCTTGGGTTCAAATTCGATACCTATGACTTGGCAGTCCGACGGTCACACCACTAGGCTATCACTGCTTTATCATTGCTTTAGGCCCTAGTCCACTACACTGGCCTGGTACGGGTTGGCAGACTACACATACGACTGACCGCCTACTTTTTTAGTTAGAGCCCGATGACGATATCACCCTCCTCCAGGAGGCGAATAAATCGACTAGCACAATACATATACACCGCTGCCGCCGACCGGCGTATCGCCCTCGCCGACGAGGCCCCTCGCGACGTCCTACCGCCGCCGCCCCCGATCCACCGTGCTCACCCGCCGCAGCCGCGGAGCCGGTCGTCCCTTCTGACTCCGCGCAGGCACACCGCGATTAATACAGCCCTCATCAAGCTGTCGTATCCCTCCCAGTCCTCTCGCATTCAACACCCTAAGAGGTTCGAGTCCCCCCTTGGGGACACCCTTAGAGGTGTTGCTGCTATAATAGTCAGTCATGATGTTACAGTAGTTAGCTAGGTAGTTAGTTTAGATATTGGTTCGGAGACCCTTCTGGTCTCGCCAATAATAGCCCGGTTACGTAGAAAAGGTCCGCAAGACCATCTACAAGAGTCAAATAGGAAAAAAAAAAAACTTTTTTAGTTTTCTCAGGTTTCCTCACGATGATTTTTTTCAACCGGTCAATTACTGACAGTAGTCAGTAGGTAATTGATTGGTTGAATTAAATATCTCTATGTCTGGTATAGAGATAAACTACGACAACACGTCCTGCCCCTCCAAAATTCAAAACGCTTCAATATATTTGTGAAAGTATTTATAAAGCACCACCAATACTCCGAACGCATGTGTGCGTGTTGAGACAGCCGTCAAACAAAAACTACAACTACATACACACTCTTTCGTAAAGATGTGACTAAACACATTGAAATAGTAATTTGGAGGGTCGGGACATGTTATCGTAGTTTATCTCTACCTATACCTATCTACACGTGAGAAGGTTTTGACAAACTGACCAAATGTCGTAACAAACTATAATTCAATTTCCTATTCTCATGTCCTTGTGTTAACTTTATTAGTGACTTGTTTCCTACTTTTTCTCGTAGTTTGACTGCATCGGTCCGCAAGTTAATTTCAGTCAAACAGTTCCCGAACTTGCTTCATTTCAGGAACTGTAACTGAATTATGTGAATCCTTTTGAAGTAAGGAAATCGGGTTCGAGCAAAAGTAGACCTTTGAGATTTCTTCGACTAAGTACATGAATGCATGGAAATGCGTTATATGCCACTTTAATATTAAAATCCAATAGAGCTCCAAATAACTTGCAAATGTAATTTCTGAATAGGCACAACATCTGAGTAAAAGCAATCTTTATGAAATTGATTAAATTAAAAGAACGTTTATTAAGTTAAAATAATCTACGTGATAATAAAGTTTCTCAAGCCGTTCTATATCGTAGCGATTGAACATTGCTACTGACCTTTCGATGTTGATCGACGGAAGAAAACTATATAACAACAATAATAAGTACTATAATACTTAAACTGATGTTAAAAAGTCAAAGTATTTATTTCAATTAGGCACATAAAAGGCACTTTTGAACGTTAACATTTACAAAAAAAAAATAGAATTGATTCTAGTCGCCCCTTCCAAAAGGTAGTTACATATGGAGAAGAATGGACAAGAAACTCCGCCGTTACTCTTTTAAAATGTCTTACAATATTTTTTATAGGTACATTAATTATACAATTATATGTAAAAAATATTACGATTGAGATTTTCCGATTGCGAGTGTGTTTCGCAATCATTACCGTGCTGGTCGTGCAAATGCACGGCATCATGACACTTGCAGCAAATGATTAAGATTACTCCAGAACAACTAATAAGTTTATATTTAAACCTGGGTAATATTTCGATAACAGGAAACACGCTACAAAGGAGGTCCTATAATGACTTATAACAATAAAGCTATTAGCAAGTTAGCAAGTGAGCAAGTGTGGCTAAATCGTCCAAGTAATATGTTTTATTAAATTATGAGGGATCGGAACCGCCTGCCAACTTGTTCGTTATTATCTCGACAACTTGGTAGAATTTAATTCACGGCCAATTTGGGATAAACTTTGCCTTACTTAATGCGCGTACTTAATAGTCTGTACTTCTGCAGTTGTTAATGTATATTGTGTGTATTGATTACTATTCCATATTATTTATTATTGCCATACTTCTGTACATATTTAAAAAAAAAATACTAATATTATAAAGCTGAAGAGTTTGTTTGTTTGTTTGAACGCGCTAATCTCAGGAACTACTGGTTGGAATTGAAAAAATATTTTTGTGTAGGATAGTCCATTTATCGAGGGAGGTTATAGGCTATATAACATCACGCTACAACCAATAGGAGCGGAGCATAAATGAAAAATGTTGCAAAAACGGGAAAAATGTCTACTCGTGCGAAGCCGGGACGGGCCGCTAGTACTAATATAAACATGTAAAAAAAACTATTGAATTTGCTGCTTTGTAAAAGTACCTAACTAGATTTCTCTATTAAACAAAAAATATTGAAAATAAAAACCTTTTTCAGCTAATTAAAATAGTGTCAAATCAGATTTAGGATATCATTTTCAAACTCCTTAACAATATAATATCAAAATAACAAATACCTTACAGACTTAAATCAAACCCAAAATGGCTCCTCAAATTCTAGTACCTAAACAAGAATAAGTCAATTTCGGTGTTTAATTTTCAGTTGTCCGTTTACGTCACAAAACAATATCGTTGTTAGGGACAGGTCTATCTCGCCCCTTTGTGGCCATCAACGGGAACAATATACTGAGTAATTGTGCGAGCGCCTTAAATAAAACCTTACGAGAATTATATTGTAAGTGGGAGTTTTTTTAATTCTTTGACTTGGTATCTTTGGCCCTAGTCTCACCTAATTGTAAGTGCAGACAGAGTCTCAGATGGAGCATACGAATCCCAGTAACAGAGATGTACGAGAGATTCCCCTATACCCCTCTGGCTCTCACAGACACAATATGACGGAACACAGTAAACTGCTTGGCGCCGGAATTGAATGTGAGGGTGTTAACTGGTAGCTGGCCTGCAAGACTGTACATCCTACTGACAGTACTATAGATCCTACTACCAAACCGATCTCACAGTTAAACTGCGTAAGCAGTTTTTGGGGCAATGTACCTAGCTGTAAGAAATGTTAAGTGAATAAATCATTCATTCCTTCATTCATTAAACAATGAAGTTAAATTTAGATTCTAGTATGACATTTTGAAAAGATAACCACTTTAATTTCAATGCTTAATTTTGATATCTTATCTATCGTTACTGGTCTTCTTCTTTTCGTGTGGTTAGTGACTAACCTGGGGTCAGAGTTTATGCCGCCCATGGGCCTCTGACTTGTCTTCACATGCCGTCGAGAAATATCTCTCAGGCATGCCGGTTTTCTCACGATGTTTTCCTTTACCGTTTTTAAGTAAGTGATAATTATACAATACGTACATGAATCCGAAAAATCAGAGGTGCGTGCCTTGGGTTCGAACTCGACACCTATGACTTGGCAGTCCGACGGTCACACCACTAGGCTATCACTGCTATAGACTCTAAGTATGACCTTTTTGAAAAGACAATCACTTTCATTTCAATGCTTGATTCCAATATCTTACTTATCGTTACTGGTAAACACTTGAGTATATTGATCAATTTTGAAGTTATATACCTTAGTTTGTACCCTCTCTCATCCGTTAGTAGCGTTCAAAGGTGAACTTATCCTTATTACCATGTTCAAAACTTACCATTACTACGCAAAGCGACTCGTATTAGAAATAGTACCTGGATGACCGAGCTTTACTCGGTTTTTTTTTGGTAAATTGTGTTTTTTGGAAAGAAAAAAAAGGAAAAAAGAAAAGGGAGGAACTTGAAAAAAAAAGGGAAAAACATTATCATTTGGACTCGAACCGGGGTCTTCTGGTTTCGGGACCGCCTGATTTCCCACCTGAGCTATTATAACCTTGTAGATAATGGCGAAATTTACCTTCGTATTCTAATGATATTGTAGCAGCTTTTCATTGCCTAAAAAAAAACACGGATAAAACGACATTTTTTTTTAAATGAAACCTAGCTAGATCGATTTATCGCCCCCAAAACCCCCTGCATACTAAATTTCATGAAAATCGTTGGAGCCGTTTCCGAGATTCAGATTATATATATATATACAAGAATTGCTCGTTTAAAGGTATAAGATATAAGATAGGAACCACGTAATAGTCGAACATTTTAGCAACTAACGTCATTAACGTGATCGTTATTTTACTGCTGTTCGAGATTGATACTGTTCAAAGTTTTCAGAACCTAGAATGAGTAACATTCTTTGAAAGATAATACCCATTTCTTTTTTGCATCTTTAGTTTTTAAGTTTCACTATTATTCTAAGACAAAACTTAAGCAAAGTGTATTTACTACACGATCATGAAACATGGAAATGACATAATGTATATTTATGAGTAAATAAACATTATACATAGCTGTCCCACTGCTGGGCAAGGGCCTCTTCTCAGAATGAGAAGGGTTTAAGCCTTAGTCCACCTCACTGACCTGGTATCAGTTGGCAGACTACACACACCATCGAGAACTTTATGGACCCCTTTAGGTGTGCAGGTTTCCTCACGATGTTTTTCCTTCACCGTTACCGCAAGTGATAATCAAATTCTGATGAATTTGAAAAGTTCGAGGTACGGGCCGGGATCGAACTCAGACCCTCTTGCATGGAAGGCAAGCCTGCAACCGCTAAACAATCACTGCTTCACAAATATCATATCTTTAAAAAAATCATATATACGAGTAACAGGGCCAAATGAGACCATAATTAATACAACGTTGCAGATCAAAACATCAGCCCAAATCTAATTAAATATCTTTTTAAATTCCATCTTTACAAAAATTTTGAGGTTTCCTACAATATCGTAATGAAAGAAATGTTTGCCAATGAAAAGGCGGTCAAATACTCTTCTTTAACGATTACAAGGAAACCAACAGAGCGTTGAATTTTATAGCTACTTTAAATACTTCAAATTGTAAAGAATTGAATGAAACACGATTCGAAAGAATTTAATTTATTTTTGACTGAAAATACGATGGGAATGTTACGTCTCTATTTGATTACGCAATTTTATTTTGTTTAGATCAATCAATCAATCAATCCAATCTATAGCACTACACTTATATTAAACTAGGTTTTGCCTGCAACTTCGCCCGTGTGATTTTTTTCATACAAACTTTCATACTCTATTTTACATCATTAGGAATGGAATTTTCAAAAATCTTTCTATAGTGGATGCCTTCGTTATAAAAGGTACCTACTGTCAAAATTTCAAGTCTCTAACCCTAGCGGTTTAAGCTGTACGTTGAGAGATCAGTCAGTCAGTCAGTTTTTCCTCTTAAATGTCCACTGCCAAACATGGACCTTCCAATGACAACCACGATGAACAGCTAATAAGAAAGTTATCATAATCACCAATCCTGCCCGACGGATTTTTAATTGCAGTTTATCCTCTTGACTATATCCGTTCGTCGCATTTTACGAAACCCACGAGTTGGGAAATGTTTGATATTATTTTCCAGGACCGTCATGGAACCGTAAAACATCACCTTACACAGCTTAAATTATTACAAAGTTAGGACAAATTCTGTTAATTTAAAAGCATTCCTCGGATTATCATTTCACGGGCTGACTAAAAAGTTGAAAAATCCTCTTATTTCTTCAACTTTCTATTCTTATTTAATGCTCGTAGACAATTAGCCGTGGCCTCTAAGTCTGTCTGTCAACAACGTAGAGACGTGCCTTGCATTTGTCCCCATTAATTGTTGTAGCCTTAAAATTAACAATTCAGACCGCATAATACATAACAACGTTTAAAATAACTTGGTTTTTGATGAAAATGCTTTAAAAAGGCTTTTAACTGATTAAGATAATTTTGGAGTTGTGTTTAACGAATCTTACCAATACAAACTTGAATATAACAATAACGTATAAACAGAATTGAGTTTTGGTTTATAGCAAAAGGAGGCTTTTAGATTAGCTAAATCTTTTAATGTACTTACAACAAGATCTACGGCAATGACACAGACAGGTACTAACATAAGAGACCATATTGTTTCCATCGTGTGGCATACTAAAGATGTTGCCATAATAAAGTAACAACCTTGATAGAAAGAAGAAAGACACAATTATTACTAAACAACTTTTTGACGACACATCAATCAGAGGAATTTGAGTCAGCCTGTAAGCACAGGCAGTCATGTAATCAGTCAGACATAACATAAATATGTACGGAACTCATCCATCACGTGAAGACAGCTTGTGATTGGGCCACTATTGCACATTCTGTTACATCACTAAAGCAAACAAAGATTTTTCGGGAGTATTTCCTATTAGTTCTTCATGTGAAAAATTTTAAGTGCTTTTGTTATCTTCAATTTGATCATCATGTACAACGTCATAATAATCAGTTATTCCATCCTTGTCTGTTATAATGAGTGGTTTTCGAATGTTTTTAAATTTATGGTTCTTCAGTGACCTAGTTTTATTAACAGTAGTATCATGGATATAAATGAAATGTATTCTAGTAACAGTTTTGCAGTGGTCTATAACAATGTTTACAATTTCCGTCTGCTACATCTTCATTTAATGCAGCCTGGTATTTAATTAATGTTCACTGTCTGTTCATGAACGACTTATCTGTTTACCTAGCTTGTATGCGGTTCATTTTGAAAGTCTAATTACATTTAATTAGCGGAAGTGTAAGGGACTTCTTAAGTATGAATGGAGCATTGGACATAAATCGTGAATCTACTTTCAATTTGGGTTGAGACGTGTGGAATTAGCGTTATAAAGTCGATAAAAAAGGTACACTCAAAATAGATTTATTTGTAACTTCGTTATCACTGAAAAGTTTCTTTTTGGGTCTAACGCCTCAATACGACCATAAAAAGAACCTTTCACTAAAGGAAGCACACGTACACCTCAGTTTTTTTTAAAGGCCATCCATTATAATTTTCAATAGTCAATCTTCTATAGGCCGTGGATGTGACGAAAATTTCGATTTTCTATGTCAAAACAATGTTGTATAAACGGTTGTGCACTTTTGTGGTGTAGAATTTTGAAAATTGGCCAGGCGTGCTTTTTGTTGGAAAATATACTAGAAATGGTTGAATGTTTACTTTGCTATGCAGAATTTTTGTCCATACCCTGTTAGGAAAATCTCAAAGATGCGATTTAAAATTAAACTAAGGGAGGTTTAACAACATATATAGAGCGATAAAATTAATGTTATTTGACATAATATTCTCATTAATTTGATTGGCAACAAACGTATGTGATTCTCTGATGGCGCAAAACTAGAAAGAATTTTACTTATTTTATAGGTTTACAAACAATCTGACCTTCTGTCACTTACGAGTTAAGCAAGCCTCTTAAAACGACTTACTTGCCAAACGCTCGATCTGTTTATAGGAATACCGTGTTGTAATCAAATATCGATATTTTAATTAATATTTTTAATTATTTTATTTCCATTTGAAATGTCTTAATTAATTTTCGATTCTCGAGTAGAGAATAACAAAGGAAAATGAAAATTAGGTTATGGTGCTGATGTAATAAGGAATTCAACTTTGAGATTACCCAGACGGTTAAAGAGGGTATTATCTAAGATATTTCTTGTGATTAAATAGATTACATAAGTTCTTTATTGAAACGCGGAATTACTAGATTATAAAACGAAGTATTTTTTTATGTTGGCTAACTGAAAGAAGAAAAGCTCACAGACATTTCAATGTTTTCTAAAACACTATATAATTCATTCCTCAATGTATTTTTTTATTAACTCTTAACAATCACTATCCTTTTATTTTAACCCATCTCGTAACGATAAAATTAAACCATCTAAATTTTGACCTTATCTTACGATCCATAGTTAACTTAATATACCAGAAGGAACAAACTAAACCACTTTCAAGTTCTAAAAATATCATAGTAATGGTGGTTATATAAGAAGACGTTTGACGTGAAGTAAAAGATGAAAACATTGATAAAGACTGCACCGGACTGCACAATGCTGTCTGAAGAACAATGTCGCCTGATGTAGATAGTGCACATTGCATAGCCAAGACACGTGTATGGGAAAAAGGAATTAATAGAAAAAATATAGACTTAAAGGATGGACTATACATTGAAGAAATAAAGGTGATATTGAACTGCCTATCGTTTTGCGAAGGTTATATCAGTTGGGGTACTTCAGACCTTTGCAAATAATTAAGAATTATTGTTTTATAAGGTACCGAAATAAGACATTGCTCTACCACTTCTATTGTGGTGATTTACAGGAATATGATGAACATATTGCAAAATTCTGCATTGTTTATATTAAATAAACTACAGCTATAAACCCATAAATCTTATCTAGAAAACAAAAAATTGACTCGCAATAAAAAAAACATCTTTGATATGAATTTTGCTCATGATCAAGGTCAGCAGTAACCAACGACTATTCGATCTCAATGTATTTTCACAAAAGATACCGTTGCCGGATTCCAATTTGTCGAGATCTTTCTAAAAGATATCCGAACACAAATCATTGTGACACGTTATCTCGTTATGCTTCTGTAGAAATCGATATGTATATCTTTCGTAACCTTTAATGTTACTAGTACAATGTTACAGGTACTAAGCATGTATCAGTCCGTGATTAGATAACTGAATTATCTAATTAATCTGTTTTTAATGTCACAATTAGTTCTGGGTAAGCTATTCGTACACGACCTAAATGAGTTAAAATGGTTCATGGTGTCTTATTGGATACAGGATAAATTATATTCAAAGTTGTTAGGTACTTGTTTGTAGATTGTAACGTTAAATTTGTGTCGTATTGCTATTGCATTCTCTATTATATTTTTCAGAAAATAATATGTATTTATCTTTATAAAAGCCCTCAATTTACTTAGTACATGTATAAATATAGATCACTACACAAGTTCGTAATAATATGAAATAACTATTCAGAAAGACATGACTGTGAACAACGTTGGTCACTGAAAAGAGCAACCCAATGCAAAGCCTAAGAAAAATATAAACAAATCGCTCATAACGTAACATAAATATATCAACCGTCCCTCATCACGACCCACAAGGGAAGTAAGTATAACACATAAAAAAACACAATTCAAAACTCGTCCTAAAAAATACAATTAAAAAGTGCGCAAACAAATTTATTTGCTCGACCCTGTAACGCGCAAATTCGAGGATCATAAACAACAATATTAAAGGATTCATTACGAGCCAAATCGTTCCCGGAATGGAATAAAACAGACATTCCAGAGTTTATGACTTAAGGTCGGGGTTATGGGCAATTTTATGAATAACCATTAATGATTATTACCGTAAAGATCTGTAGATTTCATACAATAAAGGTTATAGTTATAATTTACACAGTTTATTATCACTAGTACCTTCGATACTAGTACTTACGATAAATATTGCAAATGATATAATCTCATCCATTACTATCACAATCGATGCATTATCCAATCAATCGTCCTTTTAAAATGCCGGGTATAGGATTGCATTATAAAACCTGACTATTCAATTTATATGCAGCCTTTTACTTGATGACCTACATACAGAATTGCGATCCATTGCATCATTGAGTGTGATTAAGGGTGGTCCAAAATGTCAGTATCATTTTTTGCAATAGTTATTTTCAAAATTGATTCTGTAAGTCATTATGAATTGAAAAGCATATAACAACCTTCTAAATCACAGTTGCCTTTTATAATTCTTCACTTTGATACGCTATCTATCGATTAAACAATTATTTCATCGTATATCTTTAATATCTAATCTATTCAGATTTCCATGCGCTTTCACATCGAGTTACTGAATACTAACTCTAAATCTCTAAAGGTAAATTTTCAACGAACTTCTCTTTAACCGTTAATCACAATTATAAAGTTTCAACTCAACTTTTGCAACGAAACTAGAATATGATAACGGATTGGATTTATGATTTCGAAAAAATAATCGAAAAAGTAGGTAGATAAAATGGAATTACTACAAAACCACGAGTTTTGATAATACTTAATGACTATATTTAGGAGCCTTTAGTAATAATCTTCTATATAAGAATTTACTCATTCATGTAATTAAAATAATTCCTGCGTGTTTTAAGGTTCTTATATGGAAGGCCACAATATCTAAATTAATTAAGAAAATAACTCAAGCCTTGCTTACGGCGCAAAATAGCACTTTGTAATCTCATGTAAATTTGATAGGCGGAAAGGTTTGGAGAGGGAATTCCGAAAATCTGGCGCACCTAAACGTTTATGAAGCCACACGTCAGTCAATTGGTGTTATATCGAGATCATGCCATATTACGTACGATGGAGGTAGTTTTGAAGTGAGTGCAGTACTGCAGCCTCTAAATAAAATAGATTTTAGTAAACAGCTAGAAGAAATGATGGTGAGTTTGATCTTTTTTAACAAATATTAAAAATACACAAAAACCTTGATGCAAAAATTATTAAACTTGATAAATAAATATTTTAAAAAGTCCTATTCTATTTCAAAAACATTTAATATCAACGTGATCTACAATATTAATAATTGTAAGTTTGAAAACAAACTGTTCAAAACAGCAGTTATTTAGAGTAATTATTATAAAGGCACACCTCAGATCTTTCTATGTTTAACAAAATGTCTGACTGGCACAAAGGCGGTTATCATAGAACTTTGAAAAGCGACACTTTACTTAAAAATATCCACGGGGTAGTAGTTTGAAGGATTTAATTTTTTTGTGTGCAAAATGTAGATAATAAATAAGATAAAAAAGCAATTTGTTGTTCAAATACTTTCTACGTGTATATTTTTACACTGAATATTTTTTCACTGTGAATTTTTGATAAATTTGAGTTTCTTTATTGGAAATATTTATTTAGTCTCCAAAAATCGCTAATCGAGATAAGACCGTCGATGGTACTTTTTATTTTATATTGCATCGTATTGAATTATGTTATTATAAACTAACAAACTCATCTAATACTGGTAAAGAGGTGATGGTATAAAATTCAAATGTTTTTACCAGAAACGAATAAAATTAATCTGAGTGCACAAAATTTTGTTCAGTTGAAACAAAATCAAGTTCCTTTCAGCTTAGCATATCTCTCTAAACCATCAACTGTTAGTTGCGTAGTTGAATATGGACTCGAACACAAAGGTACAAACGATGCCACGCGGGACAATGTACAGGAAAAGCTCATGCCGCCTAACGAGCGTGAAGTTTTTTGCTCCAGGCTAGTGAGACACACTGACGCTTTTAACGTAGAAATTGTAGCAGTGGAGCATGTAGTAACTGAAACCAAACAAAGCCAAGGTATGTCAGTGTCAATGACAGGCAAACGTCTAGTATTGAAATAAGTTCCCAATCCTAGATATTTTTTGGATTAGAGTCACGTGTTATTTCCAGCAAAGAATAGGCCAACCCTTCTCCATCCGTGGGAGCTGTAAAATTCAACTAACGGCCGATCCCAATATCCCGATGTCAAAACCCTACATCAATCCAGAGATTTTGTATTGATATCGGCTATAGAGATTGACCGTAAAGGACAACGTTAAGAAGAAGGGCAGCAACATCCTCCTGCAAATACTAATCCGTCTGTTAAGCCTTCATTATAGTGGTCATTGCGAGGTCTATATCCAGCAGTGGACGTTTATCGGTTGATATGATATCAATATTAGGTTTGGAGATCGATATGACGTCATGAATCGTGACAATGATCGGGAATGTATTGCTTAACCAAGACAAATTTAGTTTTGCTGTGTCACCAATATGTACAGAAAGGGCACTTTTGTCTTATATTTAGAAGATGTTACGTCATTACTCAATACTTTAATATTATGGGGTGTCTGGACAATTATAGTTGTCAAAGAGTCTAATAAAGGCATGACGTAATACTCAGTCAAGTGTTACGTCTACTACGTCAACGATTTTCATAAGGTATTTAAAATTTGATTATTCTTTTTCATCAAGCATTTCTATCGTTTCGTTCAGCCGTTAGGTTTGCAAAGATTTTTTTTACGCTCCAGTACCAAATATATTTGCATGAACTCATAATTTTGAATTACATCATAGATTTTCCAGCTTGGTTGGTAGCTTTTCCGCATGACTTACTTCCTTGCAAATAGTTGGACCAGCCTTTTGTACCGTTAAAGATGACTAAAGGACTTATCCTTGGTCTTAACCGGGAAATGGACAGCGCTATTCACGTAGAAACTAATTAGATCACACTGTGATCTCCAATCTTCTGGTTAAGTACCTAATCTTAATCGGATATAATATTGCTTAGAGGCACTAATTATATAAATCTTTATTTCGCGACATGTGTACTTATATCTACTTAAAAGGGTGTAGGTATGCTCAATAGTTAACACCAAACCGTACCTTATTCCTTTTCTTAATAACTAGGCCAAAATGGTAACTTGGGAACAATGGACAGGCTTGGAATGCACCCAAATAATTTTGCTAAAATGTTTCTTCATCTTTTTGGCAGCGCTCTTAGCTTAGCTCTTCATAGCAAATGGAGTACCATTTGAACAATGTATTTCTAGAGTAATTATATTAGTCGTTTGAACTTATTCTCCAAGACTGAAAACAAACGAAACCCTTTGATGAATTCTTTCAGGGATGAAAGGTTAAGTAGAAATAAATAGTTGTAATTTGCGTAGATTTTTCCCATGGTAATATTAAGTTCCATTCGATTTGAAGTAAGCCTGACGGGATTTATCAGACATAAACCCAATCCTGGAATGCCTAAGACTTTTCTGAAAAATCCAATCACACTTCTTGTCCGACCCGGGAAGCCAACCCATGCCTTCAATTTCTCAGGTACGATTGCTATCTAGATCAATCGGGTCACAATTTACACAAAGTATGAATAAAGACCACTGCAAATAACCGTGTGGGCTTTCAATATCTCGATCTCGAAAGTTTACTCGACCTTATCGAGTGGACGAATCTGTTACATGTTACACCTTGTCCTAATCGAATCGTCCTCTAATTACTACATCGAGAGGGCTTTGTCAATATTCCGCTTGATCGATCACACGTGATAATGCTGCAGGTTATGAGATTACAGTTACAATGTTCGTATAAGTTCCGAATCAGTAATTGCTACCGTATTTTTGGTTTGAACAAGAACGGGACGACTGACGCGTAAGTCTAAATTTATTTTTGTTTTAGAATGTGAGATACTCGGTCCTTCAAAGTCTATTATAGAAGTACCCTCATCTCCTGAGTTGCTCGCTCTAGTTGTTATTTTTTGCATAGTTCTGAACTTCTAAGGCTTTTATGACAAGTTGTACTTAACGTACCGTTTCGTAAGGACATTTTTACGAGACAATATGAAAATAATAATGACGAGCTCATTATGTATCTCCCATTAGCTCTTTGGTGTACTTGTACAACATAAACCAAATGAGTAGCAAATATATTATTATGTTCATTAAATGTTTTTTTGTTATAACAAGAGGGAAACAGGACTAAATTAACATCACCAGGTAAATAATGTTATACTCATATTATTATATCATCGCTATGTATGTCAATTTGGAACTCGTGTTCTACAATATAATGAATGTAAATGAAGTGTGGATTCAATTTAGAAATTGCGGCTATAGTTTTAGTAGAATGTGTGTTCGCATACTTGATAAAGTATTTTAGAATTCTAGGTATGTTTCGTGCTTGAATTACGCCTGTGTAAATAGAGGTGTTTAATCGAGTGTCAATTGTGTTAAATGAATCCAAAGCAAATTTTGTTTAACGGAATCATGTAAAAATTACGGTAGTTTGAGTACCTAGAAAAAATGTCTGACAACTTAGGATATGTGCACTGTCTGGATAGTCTGGATAGACTGAAAACTGTCCTCAATATGGTTGGGATAGAGTAAGGCAGATTAAAACACCTCAAAAATAAGCTCATCCAAACTTCCCATAAATATTTCGAAAAAGCTGCACTGCGAGTAATGTGTAACATTTTTTTTTAATGAACCCTTGCGATTTTTAGTTAAATTAAGAGTTATCGCGAAAAAAAAATAACAAGAAAGTGTTAACTTTATGCGCACAAATTGGCTCAGCTTATTGCATAATAATTCTGAAAAAACTTAGCCAAATGTTGAGTTTTAAAGACCAATTAATATAAAACTTTGAAAGAAATCGAGTACAAACTGGGTCGACAGTCTGCCTACGGATCGTTTCCCGTAGTTCATTCACGAGTGTTGAATTAATTAAAAGTTGAAGCGCTTGCGAGAGGCATTCTGTATGTAAATGCTTACATGTGTGCACTGCTTCCGATTTCTTCATTACATTATGCAGTAAACAACAACCAGTACAAGTACAACTCTTTTTAAAATCTAATAAAGCATTATTCTTTATTAATTCTGTAAACTTTTTAAGACTGAAAATGTGCACTGTTTACGTTTTGAATAAGCACTTCATTCTCAAAAAAATGGACATTCAACATTCATAGAGTAATCAGTTTTCTATTAACCAACGATTAAGTAATTTACCAAATGAATTATTTGCTTTATTATTTATTATTATTATTTTTATTTATTATTTTATTAGCTTCAAATTCAATTAATATTTTTTTTAACATCATACTTGGTCCAAAACTTTAATTTAGTTCAGTTAAATTTGTATTTAGATTACCTATTTGCTAGTTTAATTAAACAACATCTTATAATCTGCATTCAATTATTTAAACACGGAATCTAAACCAGCCATCCTGTCGCCTACAACTCCCTTGTGGAAGTATTGTTATAGCCCAAATACAATCTATACAATAAACAGAGAAACTAGTAAAAGCATTTCCACCAGTTCCTGTGTATTATGCATTGGAAACCTTGGCAGCAAATAATTACCTCATGCATGAGGTTATAGACGGTATAGATATGAAGAGAATTGTGTCTTGTAAACTAGTTGCAACAAATGTAACGTTTCCAAACTATGTTGTGTCATTGTAATTCGATCCAGAGCCATTAGCTCCTCGATATAGCAGCAGATCATAAACAAAGCAAATTAACCCCATATTAGGATGCCGGCAAAGCTGTTTGTATAATGTCCAACGTAATAGACCGGTAAGCATGCGAGTCCACTGAGAAGCTTAAGCCAATTACGCTAGTTGAAGCAGCAAGCTCATTCAAGATTCTAATATTATAGTTCTAAAGTTGGGAGGCGAGTACAACGAACAGAGTGACTTGTCAGACTAGTGGAACAATTTGAATAGTTTTGCTAGTAATGCAGGAAATTTGTCAGACAAGAATAAGGAACCTAAACCTAATGACGAAGTGACAAGTCAATTCATTAAAGTAAGGATGAAAAATTGCTTAGGTGAAGCTTATGTTAGGATGTTAGGCTAATTTATTATCCTAACTAGATGATTAATATCCGTAAAAGATAATATTCTATATTCTAGTCATAAGAATCTTGATTGATTAGGTATGTCGTAAACACTTCATTGGATTTGACAAATTTTTGCTTACATCCAAAACTTTCCGTATCTATAGAATAATGTAGCAAGTAAAAACTTCAACATCGGTGAACAATTGCGAAATCGCAAACAATTTATTCCTCCAAGTTGTACTTGCCCTATCGCGTATCTGAACTAAATGGGGCCTTTAGCGGCCGATCAGCGGGACAAGCCGAGTACTGCAATCCGATTGTAAGCCCCACTTGGAAATGTAGGTGAGACCTGAAGCCGTTAAGTGCAACGCAACAATCCTTTATACAGATTACTATGGAAACTTGAATGGAAGCTGAAGTTGCTACAATAGAGTTCGTAAGACCTTTTGATAAGGCAATATGTATCGCTGTTAAATGAAATGGGTTAGAAAGTAGTTAAGGAAATGGGAAAGACGCAATTGTATATATTTTTGGAGAATATTTGTCATGCACTTTAGTATATTCTTTATGCATTAGATTTATGTAGATGGCGCATTTATAGAAGTTGCCGTGATTCTGTGAACAAAAATCAACCATTAAGTAAACGAGGGCCTCAAAAAATTTGCATCATACCACAACCCAAAAAGTAGAGTTGTGTCTGCTAAATTAAGTTAATTTATATCAACACGTTATTATCCTGCCTTTATCAATTATACTTTAGCTTGTAATCCACAAGTACACATGGTTATTTATTTTGCACTAAGTAAAAAACGAGATGAAATGGATAGTCTGTAAGTAGATTATTGTGAAAGTAACAACATTTATTCAAATGGTGTTGAAAATTTAAGACAGCTGAAATGTTATATTCCATTTTTTTCTTCAAGTGGTAAGGTGGGTCCGACATTTTGTATCAACAAATTGAACCGTCTTCACTTATTAAGGAATTTTTTATTTACTGAAATGCTACGAGTTTTACTCTTCGTTCGAAAATTTTAGTGATTCGTTTTAATAACATTCATGTCAATGTTGACGTTGATATCGTTAGGAGTTTTCTTTTTTTTCTACATTATTCAAGTTTATTAAAAGGTTTGTATAGGATATTGATAATGGTATTGTGCCAGTACTTTTACATTGATAGGTATTTTTGTGTTTTTCTTCTTGACTTTTGGTAATAGGAATATTTTAAATTATTAACTGCCTCGTTGGTCTAGCGGTGACAAGCGCGACTGCTGATCGTGAGATCCTGGGTTCGATCCCCAGGTCGGGCAAAAGTGTTATTGGATTTTTCTGTATTGAATTCCTTAGTAACAGCCCGGAGTTTGGATTTGTGCCTGGTTAATGGCAATAGGCTCGCCCCCTATTACATGGGACTTAAACATAACGGCGAATTGAGGGTGTACAGACTATACAGCTCTGCTCAACCCTTCGGGGAATACAAGAGTGATATTATGATGTTATGTTAAATTATTAACAACGCCATTTAATTTTACGAATCGGAACAATATGGATGAATACATTTATAACACGTTTACAGTTTCTTTTTCCGTACAAGGTGGATAAAATTCGATGGTAACAATAAAATTCATACAGATTCAAATTCATTTACAGATAACAATAAAATATCAAAATTGAAACTTAAGGTTTGTGCCAGCAGAGTGAAATGCCGAGTTTAAAAGCATTTCATTAGTAGAAAGCGAACCGCAATTGTAAGAAATAAATGAAACGCAATAATAATATAATTTAAGCAACCAAATGAGTAATAAAATGTAGTAGACACCATATAGTAGTGATTATTTGGTTCGGATTAATTTAGTGAATTTGATAGAATATTATCAGTATGTTAAAGTTCTATTTCTCTAAGTGCCCATTTTTCAATCGTCAGATAACTTTTATCTGGCCCTAACAAGTTTAAGTATCGTAAGCAGAAATAATAAAGTAACATTTGTCTCGATTTTTGGTCCTTTGCTTCGACTGCGGTCATCAATCGTTGGCACGTGACCTCTTTCCTCGATTTTCGTATCACTATCCATATGATGTGGAAAAGGGTTCAGATAGAATATTATTATGAGATGAATGTCACATTTTATTGATTTTGATGGTACGGATATGTAGCCTTGTAGTTATGTGTTATCTATTACATGTGAGTCATCAATTTATACCTTTTGGACTGAATTCACAACCGCTTTGGTTAACCGTTGTCAAGTTGTACACAAAATAAAATCTTCGGCCATGAATTAAGATACAATAGTTTATACAATCATTTTCTACCCTTGAATCATATTGCTAAAGTGTATTAACCCATACTAACATGGTTCATATTCTTTTGTTCCAGGATGGTGCGAGCAACCTGCCTGCTAGCGAGCTGCGTGCTCTTCGCCCTGCTCCTTATTGTGCCCGCCTCTGCTTACCCCAGGTAGTGGTATAATATACAATTTCTACATAATGAACTTCTACATAACACTTTAATAACAGATTCTCAGTATTCACTGGCATATAAAGTTGGGCATATCAAATATATACTACATCTATTGCACCTACTTCTACTAGTGTATTGGATCCAGTGTACCGAGAACAACATCATTCATTATTCACAATCATGAACGACGCAGTAAGATACTCGTATATCGGCCTAATAGATGTTTCTGTTCATCGGCTTGATATATTTCAGCATTGACTACTAACCAAATGACGAGCCGTTACGTTTAGCTGAGGATCATACAGAAAATCTAAAAATAATATTTTAATACGTAGCGATTTCATAAAACACTTGTCAGTAACAACAGCTTTTTAAATATTTCCAGTCCAAGCAACTACTTCCGCGAAGATGCCCAGTACGAACCCGAAGAGATCATGGACATGCTGGGCCGCCTCGGCAACCTCATCCAGATGGAACGCAAAATGGAAAAGTAAGTTGACATTGTTGCTACGAATCACTAGTTTCATGTGTAAATCAGACCCAATCAATTATTATCTTTTTATTGAAGGACATTATTATTATTGGACACGATGATGATACTCAACGAAGTATAATTTTTTATAAAAGATAAAATGGGTTTGTGCAAGTTTTACATAATATTGATTCATAAGTTCCAAAAAATCTTTACAAAGATAAGAGTACATCACATTACAGTGTCGTTATCGCGCCATTTATAATTGCAAATGCTAGCTCCAGTTTTTGTGAGGTTAAAACTTTATTTAGATTATTATTAGAACATCGATGAAACTGGTGCCGGCACTACATTATGAACTGACCATCTTATTGCTAGAATTTTTATCGATTCCAATGTTCTGCATGATTTGGTGGATTTATGTTTCAAAATTTCAACATCCCCATCTGTTGTAAAAAAATATTTGAATTCCGTTATTTTTTTAAACCACGTATTCAAAGATATCTAAACTACTAAAATAATATTAACTCTCAAATTACTTTAGTTATTGTGATAAAATATTAATTTATATTAATTAAAAGATTCTTTGGGATCTTTTTATAAAGCCAACTAATTAGTCATTCCGTTTAAGATTTTTCTTTTAAACTGAATACTGTTGTATATTATAAATTTATTGAACTTATGGTAATATTATCATCGCCAACATTAAATTTATCATCTTCTACTTGTGTAATATGTGTTTTTTTTATCTCTTTGCAGCTATAAAGATGACATTACTAGGTACGTCTGTACGTCGTACTTAGGTTACTGTAGTTTAGTTTGCTTATTTTATTTTAAATCACTCTTTCCCATGCATTAAAATTTTTTGTTCTGAAAATTTAGCAACACTTATCTGAGTTTCATGCATGAAGTTATTCTATTTGGCTTGGATTATGTAAATTTACAGTGCTTTAGTCTTTAGTACGATACGAGTTAATCTTTTAGCTTTATTATATTAACTGCTGTACCTGCTAGCCTCTTCATCGCTTTATTATAAGTAGTAATAGTTTTATTACATCAAGAATTATTACGAGGAGTGCTACAGTTTTCTTATTTACTAACAGCTCTCTCTATACGTATACATTTTATGGATTCACGCATGAAATAGCATTTTCTACCGAAACAACTTTAGTAAAATGTAAATAATACTTTATTCTTCAAAAAACAAAAAAACAACTGCTTCTCAACATTTATTTTACAAAAAAAATATAGTTTGGCTTCCAACTGACTAGACATTCAATTGAAAAACGTAAAAATATTCTAACACACATTTTCTTGTTATTGTTTGGTGAGAGAAATTATTGTTCTATAATCAGAGTCACATTTCTAAATATAACTTTGACATTTCCTGTGAAACAATTGATTACCTACCTTCAAACAAAAGTAATATAACATGACTATTGCCCACACTATGGAGTCGACCAACAGTAATATGGCAGCATTCCCTAGAGCACTTGATTTGAACCTCGGTAACTCCCCGCAGAACTTGTTAAACACAGTAGATATCTGAGAAATAGAATATTGTTTGGTGACAAAATAGAAATAATATATTGTATTACATAGCTGTTCCATTTAGAAATGTTAAGTGTTGTGCCCTGGAATTTTTATAACTAAACGTATATCATATACTTCAATAGAAAAAATGTATTTTTTTAAATATATAGGTATACCTTATGTGGTATTCAGTATTTCAGATTTAAATCTTTACACATAAATATACAGTCTGTGATCTACGATAAAAGTAAAAAAAGAATCGAATGAAATAAATTCCCGGAAAGCCTTTAAATTAACCCACAGAAAGATTAAGAGGCCAACAAACGAGCTTTACAAAAAATGGCCTGAGATTTACTACAAGCATTTATTTAGAGACCTACATCAGAATTGTTTCAAGCGCTCCCCACGAAACAAATTACAACATTTCAAGGGAGGCATTCGCATTAGCATCCGCGTCCACGTTCATGTTGAAGTCAGGATTTAAATGTTTTAGTTGACATAGTTTGGATAAATACTTATCTTTATTGTAGAGTTATTTCTCTTGCCTTATGATTAAAAAATATTAGCTATTACGACATTGTTAAGCCAGACTCTCAAGTAGGAATTTGTAGGTATTTGTAATTCTCATACTTCGGTCAGGTATTAATAGTACGATAGAATTTATATACTCAATAAATTCTAGCGCCAATTACGAACTAATAAAACCGCTTCTAGATTTGCTTTATAAATGTACCTGCAAACATAACCCATAAAATGTACCCCTTATTTCTTTTTTCCAGCGAGAAGCGAGCCCTCGACCTTGGCCTAAGCCGCGGCTACTCCGGCGCTCTTCAGGCTAAGCACCTCATGGGACTCGCAGCTGCCAACTACGCCGGAGGCCCCGGAAGGAGGCGACGAGATGCCCACTAAATCCTTAGCATAACCACCCGAATACTGCACTGAGGTGGACTACAACACAACCATATAACCTTTAACCAAATCTATGCAGTAGTCAACTTCATAAGCTTAAGTCAATCACCATCTGGCTGGCTCCATTTAATAAACAAGTCATCCATATAGGTTATAGTCAACTTTATTCAAATTAACGCTTAACGTGATATATTTCTAGTCAGTGATTTATAATAAAATCCATATTATGAAATGATGTATTTTAAAATGGATAATATGATCTGTAATACGCTTGAAACGATTCCAACTTAGATATAACAATTTGATTGAAACCGTAAGACAGTTCTACAATTCTGAATTTCTGAATAACTTTTACATGTTACTCTTTTGTCTCCAGTAGTGCAGATTCATAATAATGTATCATTTATATGTTAAAATAACTATGTATACTATACTTAATATAATTTATTAACTATTTTTACGGAAAAAATCAAACAAAATGATTCCATCTCCTGACCTTGTAGTAAAAGTTTTTTATGAAAGACAAAAAATATATTTGACTGATTTTGATACATTTCTACAAGTCTAATAATGTACCTGACCCTATTCTAGTCATCACTAGTCATGCCGTAATTCGTAGGTATCTCCATCCATTTCGGTGTCAGTATTCCTTCAGTATTATATTATCATTAACTATCTTTCAAATTGTAAGATTTAATCACGAATGCTGTCTTAAAAACGCTTAATATTTATTGTAAATTAGTATACCTACAGTATTCCTTAAGAAATCCCAGCTATATAGTATCTGTAATAGATTCAATGTTACCATTCCTATGTATGTACGTGGCAAATTAGTAAATAGATAAAAATTAAGTGATAAATACCTCCTGTCTAGAGTTTATTGTTAAAAATAAAGAGATATTCATATTTATATAAATGTGTTTACATTAATACTTCATGTTATATATTTGTCTATATTATAAATCTAACAATATCAGTTATTACTGCAATAACAAAGGCTTTTCAATGAATTCCCCGAGTACTTTTTGATCGGATATAAATCTTACCCTGATTAATTACCCTCATATTATTGCACAATAATGAATAGCATTATTCAAATACAGGTTTTTAGAATTAGATTCAACTAAAAGTATACAAATGAGAAAATTAATTTAGTTGAAAAACTTAAATTAGCGCCCTCTATTAGCCTTGCAGGTTAACTTTCTGGTTACGTTTACTAGCGCCATCTAGCGTCTATATGCTGTACCTACTTTTTACACACCTCATGGACTACACTATTAGAGAAAAGTACTTATAAAATTGACTAGATGTCGCTACTGACCTAGCTTGCCTCTAGTTAATATTTTTAGCTATTATATTAATCAAATTGGAGAAAATTAATGAAATAAAATAGCTACCGCAATTTAACTGAAAAAATTACATAGTTTACAGATAGCATAATTGAGTACCTACTTTAATATGGAAAATAAGTACCTAGGTTCAGAAAGAGCTTATATTAGTTATTAAAACCGCCAAACAGTGGAATGCGCTACCTGAGTGGGTGTTCCCCGACAGTTACAATCTGGGTGTCTTCAAGTCACGAGTGAATCGGTTTCTTCTGGGCAAGCGTGCTCCATCGTAGACCGCATCATCGCTTAACATCAGGCAGGATAGGCCAAACGCAGGCCTCTATCCTAACGCAAAAAAAAATACAGCACCTAAATGATGTAGTGGTAAATGACCGATAATTTTCACTTTTTCATCAGTATCCCGTATGGTCTAGTGGCTAGGATACCTGGCTTTCACCCAGGAGGCTCGGGTTCGATTCCCGGTACGGGAAAATCTTTTTGTTATTTTGATCCGTATTTTTATTATGACTGACTACTGCAAGTACTTTTATTATCCTTGACTATGCAATTTCGTATAGTAGTAACTAGTCACCTGTGTTTTCGTTTAGCAATTGTTTTTTTTTTCTCTGAAATGACAAACTTCAACACAATATTGATTCATCATAATCGTCTGCACTGGGGCTAAAGAGCAGTGTCAACAAAGGTGGCACGAGCAAATAAAAGCAAAATCGTCCAATATAACCAGACCTCTGACGCCAGCAACTTTCTTCCTACCACACCCCATTTCGTTCAGGGTTCGGGGTGCGGGGAAGGTTAACGTAAGGTGGAATGCATCGCTAGGGTGGATTGTGTATTCGGATGGATGCACATATGTTTTTTCAACATGGCCGCCCTCTGTATTTATAGTTGCTGTGTGTTTAAAACTCACGTTTTCAAGGTGTTGAACAAACAGATAGGTAATTGGACAAACAGTACAGGCGTTCTATAATTGGATCTTGTTCAAAATCCTTAAACGCAAACGTCGTGTTGGCAACACGATTTTGATTACGATTCTCAACTATTAGGAATATGTTTCTGGTAATAGGGTTAGCTATGTCTCTGTAAATTGCCATAAGCAGGACGCCAGATACCTTCATGTTGTTTCCTAGACGTCCCGCGGCGCCAGATCCATGGATATTAAGGCGGCGAATTTGGGACAACTTACGCAGTGGCGTAGCTTGCTCTACAGAGGCCCCGTATCAAGATTATTCGGTGGCCCTTCTACGTGACTGCGGCGAAGCCCAAATGGAGAAAACCAAACAAAAAACCATGGTCCATGGTTGTACGGAGTGTCTGGGATGTGCTGAGTTTAGCGTTAAAGAGTTTAGAGTTCTGCGTACGGCTTAAGGGCTTGAGTAAGATATTTTACGAATATTTGCTACACATCGGGGCCCCTGAAGCCCGGGGCCCCGTATCATTGATACGGCTGATACGGTGGTAGCTACGCCCCTGGACTTACGAGAAGTCAGTTGTCGAACGACTCTGTTCGATATCTCGTTTTCTATCGTTACGATAATCATCGACAAAAAGAGATAACAAACCAAATCGGTCAAAAACTGTCTTACCGAAACGTTCTGGAGCCTGGAAGCTGACTCATAAGGCTACGCAGATATATGCAACAAACACTGACTATTTAAATAATATAACATCACGACTGTATTCCTCGAAGGGTTGGGTAGAGGTGTATAGTAACACCTTCATTTCGCCGTTATGTTTAAGTCCCTTGTAATAAGGCGAGCCTATTGTCATCCACCGGGCACAAATCCAAACTCCGGGCTGCTCTATGAGTATCTAAATATGCACTGCTATATAGGTTTTCAATCTCGGAATACAGATCTCTCTTATATTCTGTGGTTCCAACCGTGAAACTCAGTACCTATGTACTTCTACCTACATTATTATCTAATATGTAGGTTCCAACCTAATGAAGACGACTGTGGTCCGAACAATCGATTGCACCAAAATGCTTCTTAATTTTTGGATCGAAACTCTTCTTCCTTTCGTGTTTGCTCTACGTAGTATATTGAGTTCGTTGGGACATGCCACGCTTGGCAGAAGGGGTTAGTCATGGCAATATTGTGATGTTGTTAGTTCACAGATGACTGCTACAGGCTGCTGTTTATCTTCTTGGAATAATCCTTTAACGTACAGTTGTTTGTGTTAACTGGGACCAATTTATGTAAAATGTTTCACAACATACAGTGGAAAGGCTCGCACCTCTGACTTTTCGGATTCATGTGCGTATTGTATCATCACTAGCTTAAAAACGGTGAAGGAAAACATCGTGAGGAAACCGGCATGCCTGAGAGATATTTCTCGACGACATGTTAGCCAAGTCAGAGGCTCATAAATTCTGATACTAGATTAGTCACTAACCACACGAAAAGAAGACGAAGACAAAAAATACAATCATACTTTATGGTAAAATCTAAAAGCAATTGAGTTTCTACGGTAATGGTAAAGTCCTGTTGATGGGCGTGTTAGGTTCTTTAGTGTTTAGATGAGGTATATTTTTAAGTAATTAATTGTAAGTAAAGGTCGCTCGCTGAGCTTCCGATCGTAATGTAGCATTCGGAGCGAGCATGTCACGTTACACCGCCTGCTAAAATCCGCGCGTTCAGATCTCTGTGCTCACTGTACATGACGACACAACCACAGAACAGATAGGTACAGAAGTCAATCACATGTATGTACTTCACTTTTCATACCTACGCTCGGCGGTCTCTCTATCTATATATCTATCTCTCTCATGCGCATGGCACTCGCGCTCGCACTCACTCGCACTCTAGTCCCAAACCGTCCGAGATATTGCGTCCGTGAGCAGTGTCTATGTGTGCGTTGCTCGAGCGCACTTGTATGTAGATTGACTTCTGTACCTATCTATTTTGTGACACAACTAAGAAGTTCCATCGGCGAACTTGATCGAATAATCAATGGCAGTCACTCATTTTCGCGCCACTTACACTTATTGCGTCATCATTAAGATCATTTTTTACTGCAGCACTAATAAACATTCGTGGTCTTGAATTCGCTCTCAGTTCAGAAGCGATCGGTTTAACGAAGTTGGCTGTCGTAAATTTTTGCTTTGTAACATGTTACATTAAACTCTTTTCGGCGATGAGCCTGATCTCAGTCAGAGCAATTACTATAATGGTGAGTACACACGTACGTACATGCTCATCGAGCAAGTCTCATCGAACAAAGCTCATCTCCATACTTGTTTCACCTTGCGTCTACGCGTAAAAGCTTGCTCAAAGAACATGTTTAGTGTGCGTAGAAACTCTTCGAGCAATGGACGATTCGTTGTTGTGTTTAGTGGGCATCGCCTGCTACATTTACTGTCGGGGAAATTCTATACGAAGAAGGCGTCATCGTCGTCGTTGGGTTAGGCCAATGTTGTAAAGAAGATAACGTCACAGTCATGCTATCTTGATAAAAGAGTTAGAACCTGAAGAGTTTCGTTTACGTCATTTACGAATGAATATGTCGTACGTAACGCCTAAATTTAAAAACAAGATACAGCGATGAGAAAATCCGACATTTTAACTGTTCTCTTCACAAAAATATCAATCAAACTAACATGCTCGACGTCGCGGCTACACGTACAAACATATTTGCTTCGAACATCGAGCAAAAATTATGGACGTTTGAATCTTGTTCGAATCGAACATTTTGGTTGGCTTCGAGCATTTGTCTTGAGACTTGCATGGTACACACGTTCGTACTTGCTCGAGATCGAGCATGTATGTACGTGGGTACTTACCATAAGGCTTATCTCACTCTGTGTATCTGTCATCCCAAAAATAACATACTTATCAATATTTCAAGCATATAATTTGCAACTATGAATAATTGAGATGATGAGATTGGTTTTCAATTCTGTTTTAATCTCCCAACATTCGCTCGGTAATGAACACAATATGAAAGAACTGTAATAAATTCACTGCAGTTCAGTATTTGCAACTTTATTTTTCAAGACTGCCTAGCGGTAGCAAGCGCCACTGCTGAGCATGGATGGCTTCGATCCCCAGGTCAGGCAAAGTGTTATTGGGTTTTTCCATTAGGAATGTCTCAGTAGCAGCCTGGAGTCTAAATTTGTGCCCGGTTGATGACAATAGCCTTGCCTCCTATTACATGGGACTTAACCATAACTGGCGAAACGAGGGTGTACTAAAAACATCTCTGCCGAACCCTCCGGGGAATATAAGGCGTAATTTTATGTTATGTTCTATTTATTTTTGGCAAATACGCAAACAAAACGGACCTCATCAGAAAACCATGCCCAAAAATCCATTTCCTTAACCCAGAACCATATTGAGTGTTACTTGGCAACCAAAAAACCGAGTCACCGTTCCATTTCCAAGCTGATGCTGTCGTTAGCCCACTTCCATAATGTTCGCCGTATTTTAGCGTAATTTCTTGAAGGCCAAGGGGATTCGTGAAAACTTGGGACTTGGAAATATACAAATGAATGGCAGCAATTAAAATCGTTGTTATAGCAGTGTGTTGTGCGTTGAACAATTGCTTTTAGATTTGAAAAGGAAAAGTGGTAGTCTGTTATTTTTTATGCAGCGGATCCATTTTCGTAGGACCATTTTTAATCGGTCCTACTAATTGTATAATTTGTGTCAAAAAATTGTTAATTACGTATGATAAGGCTAAATATTCGTAAATATACATATACCGTACCTTCCCTTAACAACACGCACACAGCCTCACAATATCTTAGTATAACAATATTTTCTACTTGACATTCTACGTTGCTCTCTCGCCCAGAAGAGCGTGCTCACCGAGGTCAACGACCCGGGTCGATACTGCACCTCCGTTAGGTGAGGACGCTGAGGTGCAAGCTACTAATTTAAACGCCTATCCTTGCCTACGTAATAGCTACCTGAGTGCAATAATAACTTATCTTAATGCAATTTATCTAAGTTAGTAATTTATTTAGTAGTACCTAGCTATGATATAATTGAATATTTTTTTATTTTGAATTTGAAAATAGAGCTTTAGAACACTTTTTAATTTCTCTCTCTGTCTTTCTCTCTCTCTCTCTTTCTCTCTGCTCTTGTTTCTCCCTCGAGAGACATTTGAATTCGTTAGAAAGATTAATATTTGTCTTTAAAAGATTCTTCTCGCTAATATTCCCTAGCGGCAGGCTCTTATTATTTAAGCTTGTTAAATTAACAGTTTCAGAAGTCGGTGCTGATCTACGCTGAACCAAATTGAAGGCACCGACTTCTGAAACTGTTAATTTTATATGGTAATTATTTTATTATTTTTTGAAGTCGGTTTAAATTTTTTGTAAAAAATGTTTTTATTTTTTTAATTTCAGTGGCCTTAATTAAAATTTGGTTGGACCTACTAAAGACGCTGCTCGTAACATAATCACATCATCACAATATGCGTACTGTTCGTCATTGAGGAGTTCCATTGTCTATCTCCGAATTTCTTCATCAGATCTTCACCAAATTTAAATGGGACCAACTTCGAAGTATACCCTATCCATTAAAAAAAGAATCATCAAAATCGGTTCACAATTGGCGAAAATATCGATGAACATACACAAAAAAAAAAGATACTTCCAGACAAACATAGTAACCTCCTCCTTTTTGGAAGTCGGTTAAAAACTAAAGCCAACTTTACACCTTCTAATGCACTAGCAGTGTAAGGGACAATTTATACATTAAAGACGTCTCAGTCACGTCTGTTGTAGCACGAGATAACATCAATAGATGCAGCGCTAACTGCCGTATGTATTAGAATAATTAGTACATTACCGTCCCACTGCTCGGCACGGGCCTCTTCTCAGAATGAGAAGGGTTTAGGCCATAGTCCACCACGGCGGCCTGGTGCGGGTTGGCGGACTAAACCCACCAGGTGTGCAGGTATCCTCACGATATTTTCCTTCACCTTCTGATCAGCACATGAATTCTAAAAGTCAGAGGTGCGGGCCGGGTTCGATCTCAGACCCTCCTGCACGGAAGGCAAGCGTTCAACCGTTAGCCTATCACTGCTCATCAAAATCTTCTATCTGGAATCGTTAATAAAGAAGAAATATTTTTGTTACTTAAATTCAACGTCAAATTGCAGACAAATTGCACAAGTTATTGAAGCAAGAAAAAGTAAACTTCCAGAAGTCGACATGTTGCGTGTATCCACAGTGAAAGCACAGTAAATATAAGCTAAAGCGGTATGAAAACTACGTACAAACGATCGAAAAGACCCCAAAGCGGCGGTCGCAGTACTTAGTACGACGACCACCACTTTGGCCTCGGCCCACTGTATTGGCCCGCACTAGTAAAATAACAATCAATAACCAATTTTAGGTATTTTTCAAAAAACTAACATAAAAATTAAAATTTCTCGAAATCTACTCACTTTCGGCTAGGGTACATGGGGTGCTAATTTTTTGCGTATAGGACACACTAGCATGCCTTAAAGGGAATAAGTCGAATTCGAGTTCGCCCTGTTGGTATATCTAATACTGCGAAACCGATATAATTTTTGGTAAAAGAAAGAAAACTGCAAATACCATTACCTAAGATTTGTTTTTCTTTTCAGGATTTTTTGATCCGGGCTTCAAAGGTAAGTTATTTTCGTTATTTTACTACTGAGAATGTAGAGAATTCATTGTGGTCTCTAGAACAATTAAACTTTAATCCTTATTTTAATAATATTCATCATAAAATATAATATTATATGGTTCGTTCCCTCGTTTGCAAGCGCGACTGTTGGTCGTGAGGTCGATGGTTCGATCCCTAGGTCGGGCAAAGTGTTATTGGGCTTTTCCGTGTGGAATTCCTCAGTAGCACAGCAGCAGGTGTAGTAGCTCGGAGTTTGGATTTGTGCCCGGTTGATGGCAATAGTGTCGCCCCCAATTACATGGGACTTATACATAACGGCGAAATGAAGGTGTTACTATACATCTCTGCGCAACCCTTCGGGGAATACAGGCGTGATGTTATGTTATGGTTCCGCGGTTTTCAGAATTTCGGACTTCCAACTACCTGTAACGATGGTCATAGATAATTATAGGAAAATCGGGACTGACGGTTGATCGTGCTCTCTGAGGCACGGAGGAGTATCGATGACCCGTCAGTAACTATCGGTGTCTGACTATACAATTTTTTGCAGTAACATTCGGCGTGACGAATTTTGGAACTGACTGTTTCATTGATATGCCGCAGTCGATGTGCGAGGCGGCTGCCCTCGAGTGGGTCCCGATGGACCGACCAAAGGACCCGCGGGGCTGGCTGCACTCATCTTGTATTGTCCCAGTGAGGCATGCAATTTCTGTTTGCTATATGATGATACAAAACATATTGCTGGTGTACAGCTTGGTGTAAGTTGTTTTTTATATAAAGGTTCGCCCCTTAATTTTTTTTAATGGACTGGTGTGTGTTCTTTTGTATGTCTTATGTGACTGATAAAAGTGCAAATTCTGTTGTGCACAAACTAAATTTAATTTAGGTTATGGCCATCTTTTTCACTCTGATAAAATAGAAAAAAGACGGACGTAAATAAGAGCTGTCAAATTTAGTTGAACTAAAATTTCTATACAAATTTAGGAGACATGTCAGAATGTATTCCCTAAAAACACGGTGAAGTACAAGGTATAAGCTAGTTTAACATCTCTAACTTCGTTCGTAGTATCTTAGAATACTGCAGTACAATTTGGAGACCTCATTACTCCACGCACATCCTTCGACTGGAGCGAATTCAAAAGAGATTCCTCTGGCATCTGGTCTATGCCAGCGGAAAAGGATACGATCATATGAAGCCCGACTATCTTATTTTAAGATGGTCTCATTGGAGAAACGTAGAATATCCATTGATTCCTTATTCCTATATAAAATACTCCGATGCAAAATTGATTGTCCCTTATTACTATCCAAGTTTCAGTTTCGGGCCCCTGCCAGACTCCCTCGTGCTCCAATTACTCCTTTACACCCTCCACTCCGCAGAACAATACTTGGTGCTAATTCTGTCGTTCCTCGTCTTTGCAAATTATTAAATGGCTCCAGCGACCTTGTTGACGTGCACTTTAGGGCCATTCTTCGAAAAATATTAACAAAAATTGAGAACGTCATTAGCATCATCCCAAAGTTAAGAATGCAGATGTTTAATATTATAATTATGATAATGAAAACTCAAACTATACCGTTGCAGTCAAGCAATAAGACAAGAATAAAAACAATCTGACAATACTATAACGTTAACAACCCGGGAGAAGAATGATTTGTTAAAATAATGTTAAAAAATTTCGAATATTCGCCCTTTAACTCATATGCCAAGTTTCGTAGAACAACTACTAGTAATGTTTAACTTTTTATTTATTTATTTTCAACTTTGTGGTGTCTCTGGTTGTTCTATTGAATTTTAATTTTGCTGTTTATATTAGTTTTATATTCCATCACGTAATTTTAATTTAACTTTTTAATTTCAGTTAATAGATATTAAATTTATAGCTTAGTGCTTGTGGCACACCTAATATGTTTATGGGGCATGCGGTGGTAACCTGTAAGAAATTGTTACACTAACCTTAGTTTATGGCTTATATTACTTTAACTCTTTACAGTGTAAACAATTGTTGGATGGCCAATAAAGGAAAAATAAAAAATAAAACTTAGTTCTCATCTAACGCCGTCCTTTTCTCGCGCTGTGTGTTAGTAAAAGATAGCAATTCTCTCATTTTAGTTTAGTTGGTGAACAAGAGTTATTGTTATAGCAGTGTGTTGTGCGTTGAACAATTGCTTTTAGATTTTAAAAGGAAAAGTGGTAGTCTGTTTTTTTTATATTCACACAGCTGATCCGTTTTCGTAGGATCATTATTAACCGATCGGTCCTAGTCACTACCGTCGGTACCTACTAATTGTTTGTTCACATCTATCGATTTCCGTTCCGTTCTACCGATCTCGATAGACAGCATCTAGCAGGTAGGATACGATCTGCCGGGGTTGCGGTGCATGCTTTTGCGAATCCCGCGACCCCGGCCTTAGGTCAGAAGGAGGGACACCGTTCGTTTTTAGCCGGTAAGAGTCCTGCAGACCCCCTCGCCTTCCCCGGGCGAGGGACATCCATGAGGATTTTCCAACGAGAAAAAAAAAGTAGCATACGATAAAAATAACAGATCGTGTGTGAAGGTGGTATACTCCTCCTTACATCTTTATGTACGGATCCGTTTTTATACTGTTCCCGGCATCCAGATTTTAATGACAAAAAGGAATGTGTAAAAATGTCAGACCAGTATTTTTTACTGGGTTAGGAATACTATGGTGTATGTAAACTCGCTCATACAACTACAGGCGCTATCACCAAAATAAAAACGGATCTGCCAAAAACGATCCTCTAACAGTTTCTGTGTGAATGGGATGTTAATGTAAGTTTAGCACAACAAACGAGTAAAACAACATAAGTTTTGTACGAGAAATGTGAACAGGAAATTCAATGTTAATTTATTTTCGCATTATCTATGATTATTATCAGTGCGCATCTTGATACAAACTGTCTATGGCGTATTGAAAACGAATGATAATATGCCACAGTGACAACTACGCTCGCGAGCAATAAATCCGTATCACCAACATAACAATGTTTAACAATGTTTTCCGAGATATCAAGATTTATGTTGGTGATACGGATCATGGTCATTGCTCCCGAGTGTATTAGTTATGTTGACGTATGGTTATTTATTAGTTTTATGCGTCGCCTATATTAATTAATGTTAATTTGCTGACAAAAATAAATAATTTAATGAAATAAAATGTTTATTTATGATATTGTAACTAACACAGTTTATTTATTATATTTTTATAATAAAATAGTTTACTATTTTTCAGGCGTAAAAACGATTTGGAAAAAAAAATGTAAAGTGTAGGTAATTTGTAGACATATATATATCATTAATCTGTGGTACATTTTACCGGACTAGTCCGCAATAAGCAACATTACGAACATAAAAGCGGTTCAATAAGAGCCACTTTATGAGCAAGTGTGTTGAAAATATGTTTAATAATAACTTCCTATGAAAAAACGTAACGGAGAAAAAATATAAAGGATAGTTTAAGTTCACGTCTATGGGCAAGTGATGTCATAAGGCTTCGCGATGAAGTAGATGTGCTCGGTGACCGCGCCCGGGCTACTAGCGAGGTTATACAAACAATCCGCAGCGTAGGGCAAGTTTGCCTGAAAAGAAGTATAACAAGGTATATGAGATATATGATGAAATCAGGCGTTACTTTGCGGAAATCCATGACATACAAAATACAATAACAATATTTAGTGTTAATTCCGCCAAACAGTTGATTAAGCCTGAATGCAGTATGCAGCACCGCTCTCCCGCCCGCAAATATATCGATACCTCCCACGCAAAAAGTCGTAACACGTTTTTTTGTTAAAATGAGATTTTAGTACTACAGTTCATTATTATAGAAATACTACACATCCTTGAAAACAATATTTTCATATTTACATTAAATACCTAGATTCTTACCCGCTAATAGTCTTATCATGTTTAAATTCCCGCGCATATGGTCGTGCCAACAGTTGCGACGATTTACATTGAACTATTGGACCGCGCACCGGCTAATCACGGCACAGTACCGACGTCGTAAGATATAAACAGTACAAAATATTACTTTGGAGTTTCAAAATCTAAAAAAAACAAGAAACTGTGTGTGTTTTGTACTTTACTGCTTTGTTTTTATTAGATACTAGTACTATGAGTAATTTACGGTCATCAAAGATTTAAAATTAGCTTTAAATAACCAAAATGATTCGAACGTGAAAATAACGGATAATGAACGTTGACAAAATGGTAAGTTTATTTCTTACTTTAATTTAGTATTATGATTTGCATGTTTATCCTAATCGTGTTAGTAAATTGTTTTAAGTATATAATGATTTTCGTAAGTTAATAATTTGAAATACGTCCGACGCAAAACGTCGAAACATGAAAGTTGCGATTTTATGCGCGGTCGATATTATCGTATTTAAAAAATCTGTACGCAGCATAAAGTCTTATGTCTGACATACGACCTTATTCGTGCTGTATTCGTTTTGCTTTTTAATAGTATAAGGTCGTAACAAATAGATACGACTTTGCGACAGCAAGAATAAGGTCGTAAGTTTTTATTTTTGCCTATTTTTACGAAAATATGAGTTTTTAATTCAATCAAAAGGCCTCATTATCCCCTTTAACCTTCAATCATTGCTATATTCTAAAATTAATCCCACGTTTGCGGCTGATCAAGACAAAGATGAAGTTAAGAATCTCTTTCCTGAAAAATCACAAATTTGGACATACGACCTAATGCGCGGGAGGTGTCGATATGCAAACGCAGAATGTGTGCTTAGTAATATGCAACACACCAACAAATCAAACCGATACGACACGTGTTTCGCCCCTCCACGGAGCATCTTCAGAAGATGTTGACTCGTCGACCGCTGTAAGCGGTTTGATCTGTTGTGTGTATTTATATTTATATTATTATTATATTGTTATTTTATTTTGAAAGGTATATGAGGGTATTTATCCTGCTCCTCAGCAGCTCAATCTATCGGAACTCACGGCTGACAATAACCACCAGTAAGTCTTGCTTAAAAGCGTCCATAGTTGTCAAGGGTTCTCTGATCTCTCCATTGAAACAGCCCAGTAGAGAAATATAGAAACTCAAACTTGTTCTTGGTGAAGTGTTGATGAATTCAATAATTTTAATCAGAATTGTATACCAATAAATATAACAATGTTTTTTTTTTGTGGTTAATATATCTAGTCTGTCCATAAATACTGTTACAATTAAAAATAAGAAAGATATTACATTTGAATTTGGAATCTGTAATTTTTATACGATTGTTCATTGCGTTTTCTAATTTTGGCGCCAATACATTGTACAATATTTTGCGATATTAAAATGGAGTGGGGTGATAAAGAGAACCGAATCGCTGTGATTGCATTACACAAAGTTGGTATGGCGCCAAATGCAATTTTTAAAACTCTCACTTGGTATTAGTCAAATGTTTGTGTACCGGACTATTAATAGGTACAATGAGACCTCCTTTGTTTGTGACAGAAAAAGATCTGGCCGTCTATGTAGTGCTCGTACGAAAAAGGTGGTCAAAGCAGTAAGGGAAAGAATTCGAAGAAATCCTGTCCGAAAGCAAAAGATTTTATCTCGGGAGATGAAGATAGCACCCAGAACCATGTCACGTATTTTAAAAGATGACTTAGGACTTGCAGCCTATAAGAGACGCACTGGTTATTTTTTAACTGATAATTTAAAAAAGAATAGGGTGGTAAAATCGAAACAACTACTGAAGCGGTACGCAAAGGGAGGCCACAGAAAATGTTTGTTTACGTATGAGAAAATCTTTACAATTGAGCAACATTTTAACCAACAAAATGACCTTATTTATGCTCAAAGCTCTAAGGAACCTTCGCAATTAGTCGACAGAGTGCAACGTGGGCATTATCCGACTTCAGTGATGGTTTGGTGGGGTGTTAGCTATGAAGGAGTGACTGAGCCATATTTTTGTGAAAAAGGTATCAAAACATCGGCACAAGTGTATCAAGATACCATTCTTGTGAAGGTAGTTAAGCCCCTTAACAACACCATGTTCAATAACCAAGTATGGTCCTTCCAACAAGACTCGGCGCTGGGTCATAAAGCTCGGTCCACGCAGTCTTGGTTGGAAGTGAACGTTTCGGACTTCATCAGAGCTGAAGACTGGCCGTCGTCTAGTCCCGATCTTAATCCGCTGGATTATGATTTATGATCAGTTTTAGAGAGTACGGCTTGCTCTAAACACCATGATAATTTGGAGTCCCTAAAATAATCCATACGATTGGCAGTGAAGAATTTTCCCATGGAAAGAGTGCGTGCTTCTATTGATAACTGGCCTCAACGTTTAAAGGACTGTATTGCAGCGAATGGAGACCACTTCGAATAAGCTTTTTATATTTTAATTTGTTTTATATTTATCTATTAAACTAACACACTGTAAAAGTAATAAATATTATTTGCAACAAAAAAAAATTTTTTTTCTTCGTGACAATATTTATGGTAAGACTAGGTACATAATTTTTACTCTAATAATAATAAAACCTTGGGTTTTCGAAACAAATGATTTATGGTTATAAGCCAAATAATAAAAGTAAAGATGAACGCTAGAAAGTCCTAGAAGCAAAACCGATTATCCCAAGACTTAGAAAATAAGACAAAATAGAAGAATAATTAGAAAATTACCCGCATAGTTTCTTCGCCGGAGTATTCAAACAAGTCGATGATGTTGGTATCGGCGGAGTGTTTGCAGAAGCAGGAGAAACCTACACCAACGAGTTGCCCGTCGACGACGAGGGCAAACCACGGGAGTATGGTATCTGAGGCACATGTGCTGGTCTCCGTTATGTTGTTGTAGTAGTGGGTACCTGGTGAATAAGAACTACTTTAGCTCAGTCGGGCAAGTTATTAATCGATTTCTAACAGAGGTCGCTCAAAGTTCAGATGATGGGGCTCAAAGTTTGAGGGTCAATTCCACAACGAACACCTGTCGCAGTTTTGCTGGAACAGACAGTGGTATAGATCTACTTGCCCATATTGAGATTACATCTTCCCACTTTGGTCCGGATTTGATTTAATGACAGAAAGGTCATAATCTAGGTCGAGGGGCTCGTGGCTAATTAACAACCGCGCCAATCATACGATTTGCGAGGTTAACCTGCGCTTGCCTCAGTGAGTCCCAGGATGGGTGACTGTTCGTTACATAACGGGACCCCTCCGTACTTCGGAGAGGACGTTAAACGGTCGGTCCCGGAAGTAATAAGAATATCTATGATAGTCGTTATGGGCAGTCAGAAGCCTGAAAGTCTGACAAGTGGTCTAACCTTAGGATATCAAAATTGCCCAGTTACTGGGTTGTGGAGGTCTGATTGCAATCGCCCCATGTATAATACTGGTATTTAGCCGCATCTGGTTAAACTGGAAGCTGACCCCAAGATAAATGGGATAAGGCTAGAAGGAAGGTTGAGAAAGGTCATAATACTAATATTCTTCATAATATGAGTATGGAAAATATGATTACCCATCATCGGGACACAGGACTGCTTGGTGTAAATACTGCCTTCACCAGTGAAGTCACTTGTTGTGGTAGACATGTTGTAGAGTTTACCGTAGAAGCCAGTCACCCACACGTTGTCGAACTGCAGCAACAGGGAAGCATTCCGAGAAGCAATGCGGGTCTCTGGATCCACTTTTAAGTTTTCTGAAAGAATTTTGATAGCGTGTTGGTACAGTCAATATTTACAATATTTAACTTACATACATACATTCACGCCTGTAATTCCCGAAGGGGTAAACAGACGTGTGCTCCTATTAAAGGAGTCTGTAAACCCACGTTTCGCCTATGGTATTAAGTCCCATGTGGTGGTGAGCCTGTTATCATTTTCCGGGAACAAACATGGTGCCAGTAACGTCGCCTCATATAACTCGCTTGCCCGACGATGGATTGAAATTTTAGTCTTAATTCTTGCCCCAACGGACTTAACGCATCATGAGTCATCTTATCATAATTTGAATTATAATCCCACAAATGTCACTTGCGTGGATGATAGAATATTGCGATTCTCAAGTTTAACCGCAACAAAAATTCGATTGATTAAGTACATAGATTGAACAAACTGAACTGGCTATCTCTTTTAGTCCAAACTGGATATCCCAAGATGATTCTAGAAGATTCTATGTGTAGTTAGTAATACGATGTGCACCTGACCTGAGAACCAATGGATGAGTATAAGATATGTCTTGCCGATTGTATTGATGCACGTCTCTGTATTAAAATTAAGTAGGAACGAAAATTTAATAGGTACCTTCAGAAATGTAATATTGTTGGATGGTGTAATAGCTCTTCGTTTCTCCATTAATAGTGGTTGTCCAGTTGGTGTAACCTTGGATTTCCCAGTCAAATGCCTGGCTGGAAACTCTGGATTGATCGAACTGTAAAAAAGAGTTGCTTTTTACTATAATTTCTGAAACGACTCCCAAAACCCATCTTGTAAATCCTCATCTGCGATGTTAAGGCCCGGTATCCACAAAAGCGGAGAGGAGACGAGACGAGAGGAAATGTGTTTGAATAAACCAATCCGATTTCGTTATTTCCACATCTCTTCTCCGCTTAGCTTGGGTGGAAATGGATCAAGCGGAGAGGAGAGGAGATGTCTCATTTTTCTATAGAATTTTGTGCGGCGAGCGAGCAAGCGGCGTGGCAGAGCGGAGAAGTGTCTAGTCCAGCGGCCGTCTTCCTTTCGTAGACAGAACTTGACTGGTTTCGATCTCTCACAGCTCACATCTCGCCGACACAAAGCTCACATCTCCTCTCCGCTACACTTCTCTTCTCCGCTTTGGTGTAAATAACCTGCCAGCTTCGCAGCACATCTCTTCTCGTCTTCTCTCCGCTTTGGTGGATACCGGGCCTAATGAATGGTTTCAATGGTCCTTTGCTCAAAAATTTTCTAAAACGAGTGGCCAAATACTAAAACTCTACTCAATTTTAAGTCGTGCCGTAAAGTCTCGTGTTGCCACTCTCACTCTAAGATGAAGTGACAGTGACAGCATGAAATTAACGGCAACCAAAAATTGAGTAGCGTTTGAGTATTTGGCTATAGACCTACCATTTTCATAACGACTGCTGTAATTTCTTGATTTTTTTAGGGACACTCTTCGGGCTTATTTTCGCTTCGTGTTTTTTTTCGATAGCAGTTAAGATTGAAGACAAGATAAAGGATAATGGTGCCGATTCTCTGATTCACCAACTAAACTAAAATTACTTAAAATACTAACGTAAAAGATAGCAACTATCTAATTTTAGTTCTTTTCTCGCGCTGTGTGTTAACACAGCGCGAGAAAAGGACGGCGTTAGAAATAAGAACTAAGTTAGAGATGTTAAACTAATTTATATGTACATTGTACTTTACCGTGTTTTTAGGGAACACGTTCTAACATGTCACCTAAATTTGTATGGAAATTTTAGTTCAACTAAATTTGACAGCTCTTATTTACGTCCGTCTCTTTTCTATTTTATCAGAGTGAAAACGACGGCCATAACCTATATCAAATTTAGTTTGTGCACAACAGAATCGGCACCATTATCAGTCACATAAGACATATTAACGAACACATCGTCGTTGCGCCTAAAAAATACGCTTTTTTTTAAATTTCGGTTTTTGATACTATTTTATAGTACTTCACAAGCCACGTAGGCCTGTTAAATCTGTTTTCTAATAATTTATTTGGTTAAGGAGATAGCAAAATCAGCTATGTAATTTACAGAAAAGGAAGCTGTATTTAAAATGCAAAAGAGATGTATCCGCGCAATATGTAGTTTAAAACCAACAGATAGTTGTAAGCCCTTTTTTCAAAGCTTAAAAATATTAACACTACCATGTTTATTATATTGGAAGTCGTAGTCTTTGTAAAACGCAACTTGCATTATTTCAAAAATTATAGAAGGCAACGCAACAATAAAAAAATATATTTCCCTGACAGCAGTAGAACTACTTTGTTTAGCAATAGTATTTTTTTGATGGCACCTCGACTTTATAACCATTTACCAAAATGTATTATAGACTTAAAAAGTATGGACATATTTAAATGTAATGTTAAAAAAATGTTATTGGAAAAATCTTATTATAGTGTTAATGAATATTTGTGTGACAAGCTCTAAATAATGTTTATTAGGTACTTAAGTTCGACATAAATTACGTATTTCACAATTATTAATTCTTCACATTTTAGCATGATAGATTAACTTTGACATTATTACTTTGACATTATTTACTTTGACTTTAATTGACAATTTAATAGACATGTAATTTTGAAGTTTAATGTATTTAAATTTTTAATTTAGGGACTAAACACGTTCCGAACTAAATGTTGCATGCCTAGTGCAGAATATGGTGACACTAACAACTTTCCTGTTCTTCAAAAACCCACCTGTATAACTACCCATATTTGCAATAAATGAATTTGAATTTAAATTTTGGCCAAAAACGGCTTCAAAAATCCTCTATGTGTGCAAAGAAACACTTAACGTATTTTTATTTCGATGCGCGCCTCTTAGAATTGCGCTTCAATATGACACAGCGGGTTTATTATAGGTATTTTAAAATAGTATGGAAAATCCGCTAAGTGTTCTAAGAAGACCAAAAATGAAAATGGTCGCGGTATTTACGACACAAAAAAATACGCTATGTGACCAAATTCACTTTAAAAAAATCCTAGCACCTGTTATATCGTAGAAAAAAGCAAAAAATAATATTTTATGATGTCTCGACATAGTCTAATTTTCGGCATACTAAGTTTTTAAATGTTGTTATCAGTTTGGGGAAAAAACAGTTTTTTGCTTCTCCTGTAAATTTGGATTTTTTCTATAGCGGATTTTGTAAGCGCAGCGACGACATACTATTCCATTTAAAAAAAATTAAGGGGGGGAATATTTATATATAAAAAACAACTTACACCAAGCTGTACACCAGCAATATATTTTGTATCATCATATAGCAAACAGAAATTGCATGCGTCACTGGGACAATACAAGACGAGTGCAGCCAGTCCCGGGGGTCCTTTTGGTCGGTCCATCGGGACCCACCCGAGGGCAGCCGCCTCGCTTACCGACTTCGGCATATCAATGAAACAGTCAGTTCCAAAATTCGTCACGCCGAATTTTACTGCAAAAAATTGTATAGTCAGACACCGATAGTTACTGACGGATCATCGATACTCCTCCGTGCCTCAGAGAGCACGATCAACCGTCAGTCCCGATTTTCCTATAATTATCTATGACCATCGTTACAGGTAGTTGGAAGTTCGAAATTCTGAAAACCGCGGAACCATAACATAACATCACGCCTGTATTCCCCGAAGGGTTGGGCAGAGGTGTATTGTAACACCTTCATTTCGCCGTTATGTATAAGTCCCATGTAATTGGGGGCGACGCTATTGCCATCAACCGGGCACAAATCCAAACTTCGGGCTGCTACTCCTGCTGCTGTTCTACTGAGGAATTCCACACGGAAAACCCAATAACATTTTGCCCGACCTAGGGATCGAACCATCGACCTCACGACCATCAGTTGCGCTGGCAACGAGGGAACAAACCATATAATATTATATTTTATGATGAAGATTATTAAATATGGATTATAGTTTAATTGTTCTCAAGACCACGATGATTCTCTACTTTCTCAGTCTAAAATAACGAAAAAAAACTTACCCGTTAAGCCGGGATCAAAAAATCCTGAAAGAAAAAACAAATCTTAGGTAATGGTATTTGCAGTTTTCTCTCTTTTACCAAAAATAATATCTGTTTCGCAGTATTAGATATACAGGGCGAACTCAAATTCGACGGGGTGCTAATTTGTTGCATATAGGATACACTATCACGCCTTAATACGTTAGTAGCAGATTATTCTAGTTATGTTGCTGTGCATGCTTCTAATAAAATTCACGACATTTATCCGAATCCTATCGTAATTGATAGCGGGGGTGCTAATATTCATAGCAGACATTCGTAATAAACTTTGTATAAAAAAGAAAAAAAGTAGCAGAAATTTGACTTACCCAAGGCGGAAGCGGAGAAGAAGCATAGCAGAGCAAGTGTTCGAATCATGTCTCTAGCGTAGAATGTAGACCGTGCTCAGCGTTCGTCTGCCAACATTATATACCAGCGCCGACGCAGCGTGCTAGGGTCCAGTGGACGTTACGTCAAAACGATTATGCGTTTATACACGTCAGGTATTGGCTATAATAATGCCAGTTCTTTGTGAAAACTATCCCTATGTTTTATTTTTTCTTTTCATCGTGATATCTTAAAGGATTACTCGTAGAAAATTGTGTAATCTTTGAACCAGCTTAAAAATTTAAGTGACACTCCGATTAACGGAGACTCGATATTTTGTTTGCATCAAAATCAATGGTCATGCCAGCACCCATATCTGCAGGAGTTTTTCTAAAATGTTCGTTTTATTTTTATATTTACTGAATTTTTCAGTTGATTTTGACCAAAACTTTAAGAAGTTTTCAGTGGGTAGCGTAAACCTGAAGTATTTAGCCAAAATAACAGCATAACATAACGCCTGTATTCCCCGAAAGGTTAGGCAAAGGTAAACACCCTCATTTGGCCGTTATTTTTAAGTCCTCTACTTAGACAATAGTTATTTGTGCAACAAGAGAGCAAAGTCGTTTTTTGCTGCGAGTGCTGATTTTGAATCCTGAGCAAGAGAAGGATCCAACGATTGATTCACGAGCATAGCGAGTGATTCTAAATTTGAATCCTGAGTGTGGCGAGGGATTCAAAGGCACGAGATGCAAAAAACTTTGCTCTCGTGTAACATACATAACTTTTCACTTCAGCAGTGAGAACACTTTAGGAGATAAAATAATAAACAGGAATATATTGAAATAACTATTTATTGTGAATCAAAATAATTAACATAGTAGGTAGAGGTACCAATTCAATAAAATGGAACATTTTAAAAGTTAAAAGTAAAATTACTGCAATTCTGCAAATTAAAAGTAACAGATTTATTAGGCAACGTTATAGTTGCATTGAGTTGAGTTTGTTTATCTGGGGTTAAGGTTTCTGTTTCGGTGGCGGATTGAGAAGGAACAACGGTGAACGTTGGTGACTCTGATCGGCTTTTTGTATAAGTACACTGTGCGTCGTTAGAAGTGGATGGGCGTGGGTGAGACCAAGGATCCGAGGTCCAATTCAGACTTATTGTTTCCACTATACGCTTACAGATTTTCGACTTATTTTCTATTGAGTCTTCAATATAGCCTTCTGCAACCGTATTGGACTTCCACCCCGCGCCTTGACGTTTTAAAGTGGTGAGATCGGCTCCGGAATCAGCCAAGAGCGTTGCCGAAGTTCTCCGAAAGCAGTGACCCGTGTATAGCTGAGGCTCTTCCAGTTTTAAGAAAGTGGCAATTTCTCGCGGTATAGCACCTATTTTTTTACTCCCATAGGTTGTCTTGAGCATTTATTATTATGGTATTGTATGAAAAAAGGGCTGGTCTTTGTCTCTCTCTCTCTTTCTAATAGCGGGAAAGAGATAGAGTGTGAATGTTTCGAATTGTATGATTAACTCAAGGATGAATAAGATATTCGCGGATTTCTGAAAAAAAAAAAAGTTACTTGGTCTCACTCAGTGAGCAAAATCGCATTTTGCTCTCTGATTTCAGGCAGCAAAACCTACATGTTTGAGCTACCGAAGTGAAAAATAAATTTTGTTTTTTATAAGATGAGTCAATAATCCTCGATGCGTGAGCTAGATTCACACTTGACCGGCTTTTTATTTATTTTTATAACAATGTAATAAATATATTTTTAAAATAAATAAGAGAAATGTTAAGTAAAACTTCTGGTTTCGAAATAAAAGAATTAATACAATGGACAAAATGAAGTTAATTTGCGTATTATATAGGTATTAATACCTTTAATAAAACATATGAATACATATTTTATATTTCGACGTCATTTGCCTGAATTAATAATGAATTGAATATTAATTTAAACTCGGGTGAAAACAAGTTTAAATAATGAACAAAATCAAGGTTAAATTGTTTTTGCAAGCCAACTTCGGTTTAAAGACATTTATTTTTCTCAAAAAAGAACAGATTACAGTTCACTTACTCTGAGAAAAGTAGAAATAAAAGTATTTGAGCATGCAATACAAATATGTGTCTTAAAGATAAACATTTCTTTTTATTGGTATGAAAGTGGTAATGACTAAATATAGGTATATCATAATATAAATATTTAATATAACAATTTTTATAAGTAACGGCTCAGTGTTTTAGACTGAAAAACGATTCTAAACGTTTTTTTAAATACAAGTAGGCTTTTACTGTTAATTATGTCTTTGGGTAAGTTATTGTATAATTTTGCTCCCTCATATAATATGCTTTTCTTGCCATAGTTGGTTCTAGGGTGTATCAATTCTAATTTGTTACGTCGCCTAGTATTGTGTTTTAATTTTTTTATTAAAATGCACTTGTGAGTATGTCTTTTGTGTTATTATTTTTCTTACAAGAGTACATGTTTTGTGAATGTATAGCTGATTAATTTTTAGAAATTTTGTGTCGTTATATAATTTAGTAGTGGGAGTTAGGTAATCATAGTTGTAAAGTGTTTTTATAATTTTATTTTGCAAAATTTGTATTTCTTGGACGTTGGATTTAGCAGAAGTTCCCCATATCTCAATCAGGTATTCTATGTGGGGTTTCACCAGAGAATTGTAAATCAATGTTCGTATTTTGTTAGGAACGCACGCGGTCATACGACGTATAGCACCAATAAGAGGAGATATTTTGGTTTTTATGTGGTTAAGGTGGTTTCGCCAGGTTAACTTTGGATCCAATATTAGCCCTAGATATTTTTCTTGGTTTGACTTATGTAGTAATTCATTATTTATTGTAAGATTGATTTGGTTTGGAATTTTCTTATTTTTTGCTGCAAATATCATGAACGAAGTTTTATTAGTATTTATAGTTAGTAGGTTAGATAGGAACCATTTATTCAAAATATTTAGGTCAGTTTGAGCTTCTGCCACTATGTCATTTAGGTTATTATCGAAATAAAAGAGACAGGTGTCGTCTGCAAAAAGCATGATATTGCCAGAAACGTTGACAGTTTTTATATTATTAATATATACTAGGAATAATAGTGGTCCCAAAATCGAGCCTTGAGGGATTCCGTATGTTAATTTGGCAGGTGGGCTCTGGTTACTGTTGATTTTAACTACTTGTGTTCGGTTAGTTAGGTATGACTCGAGCATTTTGTGTGCTAATCCTGATATTCCCACATCCCTGAGTTTTTGCAATAGTAAATTTGGACAGATTGTATCAAAGGCTTTCTTTAAGTCTATGAAGATACCAAGAGCATATTGTTTTTTATCAATGGCGTCTTTTATTTTTGTTGTAAGATCAATGGTTGCAGATAATGTATTCGATTTCGGTCGAAAGCCATACTGTTGTTTAAAAAAGAAGTCTTTACTTGTAAGGTAGCTATTAAGTCAGCTATTAAATGATTTTTTCAAAAATTTTAGACAACACTGGCAGAACGGAAATGGGGCGATAGTTACCAGGATCTAACTTGGGTTTACAATTTTAAAAAGTTGCCTTTCACCATGTTATATTCTTTTACAAGATTAATTTCTTATAGACGCGCTAATTATTTTTCAGGAATTGTCTATTTCCTACGTCCTTTTCAAAATCCTTAAAACTCTATTTATGTTTTTACCAAAGTCCTAACACCTCATGGTAATTTTTCTGTTTTCTCTCAGTTTTGGCTCTGCAACACCATCTCACAATGTTGTTATATTTAACGGCCCAGACCTATGTAATATGAAATTCTTTGAAATCATCGATTATATTTTTAAGCGGTACCTCGATTTTTCCCGATTATAATGAAAGAGTTCATTAGAAATATTAGTAACCTCACTAAGTTCTATAGATAGATAGATAGATATACTTTATTGTACACTAAAATAAATAAAACAGAAGGAGTACACGTTATTAAGAACAGTACAAATGGTGGTCTTATCGCTTAAAGCAATTTCTTCCAGACAACCTTTGGATGGAAAGATTTGTCAAAAAAATATATAGAAAAAATAGGTAATATATATAAAAAAAAAGAAATTTTTTTTTTAAAAAAATATAAAAAATATATATATAGGGCAGTTTGCAGCATACAAACGTATGACCTAATAAAAATCGACAATCAACTAAATCACTAAGTATATTATAATAATAAAATAAGTTAATAAATAAAATAAATATAATATATATACATATTTAATATATATATATATATATACATACACTCAAATAAAGAACATACATATTGAATTATAAATATCAATAGTTTAGAAACGACTATATGACAAGATAATGTTCCTTTATCATTCTCTTGAGCGAAACCAACGACTGAGCACGCCTCACACAGGTAATGCATTCCACAAGCCTGAACAGTAAAGGAATGGTCAAAGAATCTTGTGGAATGCATAGGCATCTTCAGTTTCAAGTTTTCCGATGATCTCAAGGATCGTGAGTGTGAACCACGCATGAACTCAAAACGTTCTTTAAGATAGGGAGAGGTAGTGGGATTGAACAGAATACTGTATAATAGGGAAAGAATATAAGCATTCCGACGAAGGCGTATTGGAAGCCACTTGAGTTCTATTTGAGCTTAACTAAATTATCTTCACCAAGTTGTGAAAATACGACCTCGTTAACATAGGTACCTAATTGAAAGTATTTCCATACTTTTTTTGCACGGAGAATCTTCTTCTTCCTGCCCTTATCCCACACCAGGTGGGGTCGGCACAACATGTATTTCATAAATCCATGTTGTTAGAGGTTTTGGCTTATTGTTTTATGACCGGCCACCTGCCTGACATCAACCCTCCTTGGGAATACTCGCTGCGCCGAATACTTTTTTGCACGGAGAATATAAATCTAATATGTTTAATTTTATTCTTTACCTTTTCAACGCCAGAGCGTAAATGTATCGGCGTACCCCCCACGCCAAAGTAATTGTAATTGTAATCCCGTTGTTTTTGTCACATATTTGTGACGTTAGCGTACAGGGTAAGCTTTCGTTTGTCACATATTATATGAGGCAATGTCATCCAAAAGGTTAACGAAGAAGGTCTAAGTTAATGGTTTTGAACGCTCGCTTAAAGAAAGTTGTAGATTAAAAGGAAAAATTGATATTCGATTAGTCATTATTAACTTTGTCTACAGCACACATCTGTGAAAACAATTATTAAATTATTTTCAGCAGGTAAATACCATGTTTCTACAGCGTCAATTAATATTGAAATTAAGAAATATAATTTTCCTTTAATATATTTTTTTGGTGCCTTTTCCCTTATATCATAATGCCGAATTCACACTAGACTGCCGTGTCGCGTTCTACGCACTCGTCAGAATAGTGTGCACGTCTTTATACGAAATATATGAATCGGATAGCGTCAGATGCACCTACTGATGCGTCACGAGTCGACACAATTCGTTCAGTACAACACAACTCGTTCAGTACAACACAACTCGTTCAATACAACACGACTCGTTCAGTACAACACAATTAAGAAGTCGCATCAGCAAACTCGATCGGATAACCAATGGCAGTCACTCATTTTCGCGACTCACACTTATTGCATCAACGTAAAGATTCTTTTTTACTACAGTACAGTGGTACGTAGTGTAGGATGTCCTGCGACTAGGTGGAGCGACGATATACGTGGGGTACCTGGCAGCGACTGGAGAAGGAGAGCCGAAGATCGGGCTCAGTGGTGTGCTTTGGGAGAGGCCTATGTCCAGCAGTGGACTGATGTAGGTTGATGATGATGATGATGACAGTGGTCTTGAAGTTGCACTCAGTTCGGAAGTTATCGGTTTAACGAAGTTTGTCGATGCGACTTCTTAGTTGTGTGGTACTTAGTGTGAATCTGGCATGAAAAACTGTGGCACAAACATAAAAAATACGCAATAACGTACCATCTATTTTATCCGTAAACCATTCAGTAAGTCAGTCTGCCAAGCATCCGTCAATGGCATATAATATAGATGGAGTAAGGTTATATTAAAACAGCAAAGCTCTGAAAAGATTCAATGCTGGAGTAGCAGTTTACAGGGTGTAAAAATAACCTTAACGAAGCCGAAGTCTACGCATACTGTACGTAAAACTAAGTAATATACAACAAAAATAATTGCTGAGAAACGACTTTTATTTTTTTGTGATAAAAAACAACTTTTAGTTGTAGCGCGCAATGGAAGCGCGAGCGCATTAGACTGTGCCTACATTTCAAAAGTGTTGATAATGTTTGTATAGAAGAATGTTTAGTAACATCATTTAAACTTAGTTTTCGCGAAAAACGTACAAAAATATGTTGACTTTGACTTTCAGTATCTCCTTAACCAGTCGGTTATCAGGTATGGCCAAATATCAAAAAATCTTCGTAATGATAGGAAGAATACGTGATTCTCGGCTTCGTTAAGGGTATTTTTACACCTGATATATATGCCTTCTTTTTTTCTTTTTTATCGTGGGAATATCCTCGTGGATCGCCCTCGCCTGCGGAAGGAGAGGGGGTCTGCCGAACTCTTAAAAATCCAGGGTATTCCTCCTTCTAATCTATGGCCGGGGTCACGGGATTCGCTATTGCATGCACCGCAACCACGGATATATGGTATGCGTAACCTTTTCCCAATTATGTTGGGGTCAGCTTCCAGTCTAACCAGATGCGGCTAAGTACCAGTATTTTACACGAAGCGACTGCCATCAGACCTCCGCAACCCAGTTTCATAGGGCAATGCCGATATCTTAAGGTTAGACCGATATCAGACTCTCGGGCTGCTGACTTCCAGTAAAGACTGTCATAGGTATTCGTATGACACCCGGGACCGACTGTCTCCGAGGCACGAAGGGGTCTCGATTTGTAACAAACGGTCACCCATCCACGGACTGACTGCGGCAAGAGCAGCTTAACCTCGCAAATCATATGATCCGCGCAGTTGGTAATTAACCACGAGCCCCTCACTGCTGGAGTAGTAATATCCACCTTTATTCTGACATCTTCTTGCGATTTGTTAAATGCTACGGTGAGTCTGACCCAAATTAAGGTACATCTGTCGCGGATATTCCTGGATTGTCATTAATATTCATGCTGAATTCAGGCTACAGCCAGAATCGGCCTAGAATCACAAGTTCAGTCGTCATTAATTATTTAACACCGCATATGAAAATAAACATTTCATGATTTATTAATCAATTAATTGGAACTGCTTTAAAGTATTTTGCAAATACACATAACATAACATCACGCCTTACATTCCCCGAAGGGTTCGGCAGAAGTGCAACACCCTTGTTTCGCCAGTTTAAGTCCCATGTAATAGGGGGCGAGCCTATTGTTATTAACCGCGCACAAATCCAGATTCCAGGCTGCTACAGAGAAATTCCTAATGGAAAAACCCAATATCACTTTGCCTGACCTGGGGATCATACCCAGGACCCCATGCTCAGCAGTCGCGCTTGCCACCATTAGACCAACGAGGCAATTAGCTATAATAATTCAAAATAATGAAGTAGAATGAAGAATGAAGTAGGAACCGGGTAAAACGGCGTGGTTGTAGATAGGTATTTACGCGAATTTAATTTTAGACAAAACGTCAGTAGTGTCAGTATTTTGGATAGTAGCTAGGTAATTTGGGTGAAAAGAAACTGCTGTGCAATCAAAAGATCCATCTGTGTTGCCAAGTTGAACATAAATAATGTCATACCGTAAAAAGCCTTTTAGCTATTAATAAAAATATTTTCCAATAAGTTTTATATTATTTTAACAATCCGAAAAAAACGTAAAGTGTACGTACATATGTATGATGCACAGACTTGGTCTTTGACCAACATCCAGAACTCCAAACTCAAGGTTTGCCAAAGGACTATGGAGCGCAGTATACTTGGTGATAAATTAACAGATCGTGTTCGAAACACAATACTGCGCTCCAAAACTCAAATTGTAGATGTGGCTCAAAAGGCCGCCCAGCTGAAGTGGGACTGGGCAGGACATGTCTGCCGTATGCCAAATGAGCTGTGGGCCCGTATAGCACAAGACTGGAGCCCCGAGAGAGCGAGAGGGGGTCGCGGCAGACCGCGGAGAAGATGGCGGGACGAGTTAGATGCCTTTCTTAATAATTGGCATGAATCTTCACAGAATCGTGACAGATGGAAGGACTTGAGCGAGGCCTTTGCCCAGCAGTGGGACAGTACACTCTAAATAAGTGTACGTATTTTTCCGTTCATAAGAAGAAACAAGATTAATCTTTTTATCATTCTTACCATTATATACGGGACAGGAAAGTTCTTTTTTTAAATCCTTGCACTAGAATTTCTCCTGTATCTTGCGTGCATTTAGATACACAAATCTTCACATGCACAAAAACCCAGACCCAAAACAACTATCTGTAGGCCGTACAAATATTTGTTCCCCGCAGGAATCGAACCCGCGACCCGTAGCGTAGAAAGCCAATCGCCCAGGCACAGCGGCAAACGTGTCCTCGAGTGTGTCGGTAATTATTATTGGTAATTAATGCAACTGTAGTCAATGCAACCAGAGAACCTTTTTTTTTTTTTTTTTTTTTCTCGTTGTAAAATCCTCATGGATGACCCTCGCCCGGGGAAGGCGAGGGGGTCTGCCGGACTCTTACCGGCTAAAAACCAACGGTGTTCCTTCTCCTGACCGTACGGCCAGGGTCGCGGGATTCACAAAAGCATGTACCGCAACCCCGGCAGGTCCCGGTCCGCCAACCCATGGTGGACCTCTCCTCTGTGGGGCCTTGCCCCACGCCCTAGAACCAAAGAACCTAGCAAAACTGAATGTGTGGGTCGAGGAACTTCAAGTATACTCCACCAAGATGAACAAAGTCTGCTTAGTTGTCGGCAATAATATTGACAAGCATATCATTTTGGGACCCAGTGCATAATATCAGCAAGCACATTGAGTCACCCGCGCAACGACGGGCGCAACGAGTATTCCCAAGGAGGGTTGATTTCAGGCAGGCGGTCCGGCCGGTCATAAAACAATAAGCCAAAACCTCTAACAACATGGATTTATGAAATACATTTTGTGCCGATCCCACCTAGTGCAGGAAGAAGAAGAAGAATTAATGCAACGGTACAATAATTTTTGTGATAAACTATTTATGAATAACAAGAAACAATATTATACAAACGCATGGAAAGGCAATGTCAGAAAAATAAACACACAATCTTATACAAATTTTAGCCAAAATTTTAAAATAGCTGAGTAGTAGGTACAACTTTAAATAAACTTTTAAGTTAAACGATTTAGTCTTGCACTACCCCTGCAGCATCAGGATTTGAGTATTGCAGGTTGAAATAAACAGATATTTCAACTATTTTTGCTTTACCGATTCTCCTAAAACTTCGCACATAAATTCAATTCCTAGGACAATACAACATTAAAATAACAATTAACAAGATTTGAATCAAACAATCAAATATACGAAGTTAAGGCACTTAAAATCGTTTAAAATAAAAATCCGTAAAAAAATCCTTAATAATCTTTGATATTGAATATCTCAATGCAAACTACTTCTCTTCTTTGAACTATTTGCAAATTTAAGCACAAAAGAGTCTAACTTTTAGTTTAAGCTCTTACTTAAAGGCTTAAGATATGCTAGGCACATAATTTTTCGACTTTTCCTTTTTAAAAATCCCTAGATGAGACTAAAACATTTAACGATATTACTTAACTTTCAAACTTAATTTTAGTCACAGAGTTTAGTTACAGAACGTCATTGTATTAATTATATAATGTTTTTAGTTTTGAGATAGCACCCGTTAAATAAAAAAACCGACCAAGTGCGAGTCGGACTCGCGCACCGAGGGTATCGTACATTTTTATTGTGATGTGCCTACAAAATTACGAATTTACGAAGGGTTGGGCAAAGGTAAGGTAAAGTAACAGCCTCATTTTTTGTTTAATAAAAACTTTGCCCCACACTAGGATTTCTCCTGTATCGTGGGTGCGTTTATAGACACAAATCTTCACATGCACAAACGCCCAGACCCGGAATAACTATCTGTAGGCCATACAAACATTTGTTCCGTGTGGGAATCGAACCTACGACCAGTAGCGCAGAAGCCAATCGCTCAGCCACTGCACCAAACGTGTCGTCAAAAAAGTATTATGTAAATTAAATGTGAACGACACAACGTTAGCTTAGCAAAACTAGTTCTCGAAGGCAACAAAAACAAATTGAAACTAATGTCTTTAAACCCTTTAATACTTTACTAAAGGAATGAGGACTGCCACCACTAGACCAATGAGGCAGTTATCTATAACAATTCAAATGAATGACGTAGAAGTTCCTTAAATCAATTTACTGAGCGTATATCTTAGACTATTGAACATTTTTCTAAAAAAAGAAAACATCTTACTGTCTGAAAATCGTACCCTAGACTTTAAGTATTCTTCAAATATCCGCAGAATTAGTTCCCACCCACCTCTATAAATGTCCGTACTTATAGCCATTCACAAGTAGACTTACCATGGCATTGAATTTAAAAAATCCGGACAAAAAGCCGGACATTTAAATTTTTACAAGCTTTTGTTTCACTGGCTTCGTTCGTATGTTTCCGGTTTAAAAATTGTGATCCATTTTTCAAACTCTTGCTGGCATCCGATTGAGCTGAAATTTAACTATGTAACATCACTGACAATCCAATAATATGGTACAATGAATGTCTGATGATGGAGCCGGAAGTTTAAAAAGTTTTAATTACCTACTATACCTACGATTTTTCTTTCAAAACAACGCAAAATTGCAGATCCGGGCAAGTTCGTTAAGAGGAAACGCGGGCTGCAAAATATTAATAATTTGAATAGATTTTTGCGATCTATTTCCGCCCCACCCCTACCGCAAACCTTCCCAATTGAGCGCGAAAGAGACACGTGCATCTCGGACTGATTTCTCCTGTGCAATATTAACCAAATCGTACTTTCGTGTTTCCCTGCTTCCTTCTTCAAATCTGGACCGATTTTAATATTTATGTCTGTAATAATTTAAGAAAGACTTTGGTTATGTCTGTATGTTTTTCTTTTATTTTTTATATTCGTCTTTGTTTGCCTGATGTTTGAAAACGGGGGTAAAACTGGACGATTTTTGTAAAATTTAAACGTTTCTAGTTCTTTTAATAATTAATTTATTGACAAAAACAAAACATAGAGATATAGTGGTGGTAGATATATATCATATGCTAAAAAATATTTGCTCTAGTGACATTATCCAATGAGGATACTGAGGAATACGTTTGTATGGACTAAATGCTAACCGCATTTCCTCTTAAATAAAAAGTCCTGACAAAAATCCGGATTGTATGCGAAAAAGCCGGACATAGCCGGACAAATCCGGACGTATGGTAACCCTCTTCACAGGTCATTACTCACACTTAGTTTTGTTACGAGAAGTGGTTTCCTTATAATGCTTTCTTCTTCTAGCGAATTCCTTTGATGAGTTCATTGATATCAGATCTAACTGACCATATTATTTTAGGACGACACGACACGTTTGGTGCAGTGGCTGAGCGATTGGCTTCTGCGCTTCGGGTCGTGGGTTCGATTCCCGCACGGAACAAATATTTGTATGGCCTACAGATAGTTGTTCCGGGTCTGGGCGTTTGTGCATGTGAAAATTTGTGTCTGTAAACGCACCCACGATACAGGAGAAATCCTAGTGTGGGGCAACGTTTTTTAAAAAAAGAAAAGAAAGAAAGAAAAGGTACCACTTTAGGCGATCACTGTGTCACGCGCCATTTGAGATCTATATTTTATAAAAGGAATCCAGTAATGGAATGGTAACGACCGGACCTCGATGCGGTAAGGCATCTATGTAAGGTATACTATGACGTCATACTTCCACCCCTCAGTGACTAAATTACGTCTTTAAAATTTAACGTTCTTGAATTTGACGTTTTAGTGATGACACTGAAGTGATGTAAGAAAGAAAAGGTACCACTTTAGGCGATCACTGCGTCACGCGCCATTTGAGATCTATATTTTATAAAAGGAATCCAGTAATGGAATGGTAACGACCGGACCTCGATGCGGTAAGGCATCTATGTAAGGTATACTATGACGTCATACTTCCACCCCTCAGTGACTAAATTACGTCTTTAAAATTTAACGTTCTTGAATTTGACGTTTTAGTGATGACACTGAAGTGATGTAAGAAAGAAAAGGTACCACTTTAGGCGATCACTGCGTCACGCGCCATTTGAGATCTATATTTTATAAAAGGAATCCAGTAATGGAATGGTAACGACCGGACCTCGATGCGGTAAGGCATCTATGTAAGGTATACTATGACGTCATACTTCCACCCCTCAGTGACTAAATTACGTCTTTAAAATTTAACGTTCTTGAATTTGACGTTTTAGTGATGACACTGAAGTGATGTTATCTTTCAGGACCTTTACTGACTTTTTGACTGATTGCCTGTCAAGTCATAGGTCTCGAATTCGAACCCAAGGCACGCACCTCTGACTTTTCGGATTCATGTGCGTGTTGTATAATTATCACTTGCTTAAAAACGGTGTAGCAAAACATCGTGAGGAAGCTGGCATGCCTGAGAGATATTTCTCGACAGCATGTGGAGCCAAGTTAGAGGCCCATGGGCGGCATAAACTCTGACACCGGGTTAGTCACTAACCATACGAAAAGAAAGAAGAGGAGCTTTACTAAAATCAGAAAGATGACCTAGCTTTTTGTTTCCTATTCGACTGCTTATAGATGGCCTTGCGGACCGTTTCTACGTAACCGGGCAGTTATCGGCGAGACCTGAAGGGTCTCCGACCAATGGTTGACCTAGCTGTTATGTCTTAGTATAATTGGTCACAACTGTTGATTCAACTCGTGTTCTAATATAAACACTTATCCAGGTATTGACCTACCAGGGGGCTTAATCCAGCCAGCTTCGAGTTTTGACTCATTCTATTTTAATTCAAATTAGTGTCGATTATGTGCGCTTTTGTCGATTCTAGGAAAACGAATTGACAGTAATTCGAATCAAACTCGATTGAATCTGAACTCGAAGTTATCGAGATGAAACATCTTGGAACTACAAAATTGCACCAACAGTTGCGACAACCTTTCAATTGTGTTAACGCTCTTGTCTTCTTACTTGTAGTATTGAATCGGAATAATGATTATACTAACATAATCTATACTAATATTATAAAGCTGAAGAGTTTGTTTGTTTGTTTGAACGCGCTAATCTCAGGAACTACTGGTTGGAATTGAAATATTATTTTTGTGTTGGATAGTCCACTTATCGAGGAAGGTTATAGGCTATATAACATCACGCTACGACCAATAGGGGCGGAGCATAAATGAAAAATGTTGCAAAAACGGGAAAATGATCACCCGTGCGAAGCAGCCGGGACGGGCCGCTAGTAACTAATATAATTATTGGAAAAGTAGGTCTGTTTGCTTTAAGGTGGATATACACTAGAGCATTTTCTCGAGCATTTCCATGTGATGTAATTTCCTTACGAATGGTGAAAGGGTGACACGTTAGACCGGCTCGATGTTTTGTTAGAAGTAAACACTCTAGTCTATACTCCCCTTAATAAGGTTTCTACAGCTAAACCGCCAAACTAACTTTCATGGTCAGAAAAGAAGTACAGAATGTTTTAGGTACTTTCATAGGTACGGTCAACAACGAAAGTAGGTTAACACTGTTACTTTTGCATAACATCTAAAAGACACAAAATTATTCGATACACTGCTTTTCAGAATTTCATATAATTCGTTTTCATATAATTGTCAAGAGCTTGTGTTAAAAAAAAAAAACAAAAAAAAATCTTTATTGTCGCCAGTTAATACATTCATCTTAGAGGAATCTAACATATAATTATGCATCATATTAATATTTTTCACAAAAAGTACTGCTACTGATTCCCAAACTAAGCTTGAGCTTGTATTTTGGGAAATGTTATTTTAATGTTACATGTGTTCCGATTAATTTTGAATAATATTGTGTTCAGTTATGTTTAAAAAAACTGAAGTGTTAACATATTTTTGTCGCTGACTGTACCAGTACAAAAATGTTTAAACAAAATGTTCTTTCACTTCACACAGCAGACTAGTCGAGTTCTATGTACCTATACATCCGTAGAATGAACGGGCGAGCTTCCAGTACAGTGGACAGGTCGAGGGGGGACTGGCGGGGAGGGGTAGGGGTTTTCCGAAACAACGGGCACGGAACGACCCTCCGCTTATAGACTCCTATTTACATAATCCGATGAGACGCAACACGTATATAACCAGCTGTAACGACGCCCTTTCCGCGTCCTTTTTACTTATGCGAGCTTGGTATTTAGTTATGATTGGAAATGGTATATTGGGGGTTTACTTTAAAATAAAGTCTGTAGAATCATTTTTAATAGCTATAAAATTAATCTTCTTTTCGTGTGGTTAGTGACTAATCTGATGTCAGAGTTTATGCCGCCCATGAGCCTCTGACTTGACTTCACATGCCGTCGAGAAATATCTTTCAGGCATGCCGGTTTCCTCACGATGTTTTCCTTCACCGTTTTTAAGCTAGTGATAAGTATACAATACGCACTTGAATCCGAAAAGTCAGAGGTGCGTGCCTTGGGTTCGAACTCGAGACTTGGCACTCGATATGACTTGGCAGTCCGACAATCCCACCACTATGGTATCACTGCTAAAGAAGAAAATCGAGAAGAAAATCAATGTTTTTTTTATCTCTCATAGATAGACATGATACAGAATGTGCCATCCACGGAGACACGCCCCACTCTTCGTCTAAATCGCGTGTTCTCTCTCACTCTAAGATGAAAAGTGAGAGAAAATACACGTTTAGTCGAGGAGTGGGGCGCGTCATCATGGATTGAACTATAGAAGTCGTAACTTTTTATCAATTGCATCCGCCCGCCAGCAACTCCCTAAGCCGAGGTCCGTGTCCCATTAGGGGTCGCCCTTAGTGCTGTTGTTGCTAGTAGTCATGATGTTAGTAGTAGTACCTAGTCGTTAGCTTAGGTTAAGTATTTTACTCTCGTCCCCATTGGTTGGAAACCCTTCGGGTCTCGCCAATAACTGCCCGGTTACGTAAAAACGGTCCGCAATACCACCTAATAGTCGAAAAGAAAATCTACAAGCAATCGAATAGAAAAAAAAAATATTGCTTCAAATTCCGCTGAACCATAGCCAACTCCTGTCAATGTTGGGACCGCCATTCTGAATGAAGGACAGACAACACAACAAATAAAATTTCCATCAATTCTACCAACATTTCAATCATAAATTACTAACTTCAGAAGAACGATAAATTCCATTACACCTTTAGCTGGCTTAGTCGAGCCATTTTTATCTACAGGACCAACTTTTTACTATTGAAATATTGCCTTCTCCGATATTCGCTTTAGACGCAACTTTATGAAATCTTCGGATATTGAAAATAATAGGATAGGGTTTCTTCAAAGGATCGGGAATTTTGGACAGTTAAGGATGAGTTGGGTGAAAGTACCAATACCTGATAAAGCAAAAAATGTCGAATATCTGGTTAAGTGGGAAAAAATGAAAAATATACAGACAACTAATTACACTCGGGAGCAATGAATCCCGGTCACCAACATAAACAAATGTTCTGCCTAACTTTTTCCCAACTATGTTGGGGTCAGCTTCCAGTTTAACCAGATGCGGCTGAATACCAGTATTTTACACAGAGCGACTGCCATCAGATCTCCGCAACCCAATTACAAGGCAATGCCGATGTTCTAAGATTAGACAGGTTGTCAGACTTTCGGGCTTCTGACTTTCCGTAACGACTGACATAGGTATTCGAATGACATCCAGAACTGACTATTTGTCGTGCTCTCCGAAGCACGGAGGGGTCTTGGTGAATAACGAACGATCACCCGTTCACAGACTGATCGCGGCAAGCACAGCTTAACCTCGCAAATCGCACGACCCGTGCGGGTGATAATTAGCCATGAGCTCCTCGCGTTGACTCGCAGTTAAATTGATAAACATTAAAAAATGTGGAACGCTTCACGATTTTGCGTATCATCCTTGCGCATCCTACCTTGTTAAAATGTTTAACAATATTTTCCAAGATATTAAGGTTTATGTTGGTGACCCGGATTCATTGCTCCCGAGTGTACATTCGTATTCAGAATTATGCATATGTTGAATGGCTACGTCTTTACCATCGTTTGTCTGAGCATGTCTTGTGTATAAAAAGTTATTACGCACAGAGTAACAATTTCAGTTGCTTGTGTAGCGTATATATATTCGTTGTTTGTCTACATAACTCTTTTGTCGACTGTACCTCACTACTAAGTTTTTTTTCAATTTAGTTTTAAGCCGCTTAGATCCTTATATTCTTATATTTCACCCAGTGTGGGGACGGGTTAGAATATAAAACTTCTTCACCGCACACTGGAAATTGAAGCGTGTTGTAAGTTTCACCAAAACCCAGCACGCTTGGTGGTAAGATCTATACGATCCGCCTGGCTAGCTACCACCCTCACATTAAAGTCCGGCCGCCAAGCAGTTTACTGTGTTCCGTCTTATGTATGTGAGAGCCAGAGGGGTATAGGGGAATCCCTCTAAATCTCTGTTCCTTGGATTCGTGTGCTCCATCTTAGACCCTGTCTGCGCTTATCATCAGGTGAGTCTAAGGCCAAACGCGACCAAGGCAAGAATAAGAAAAAAACCGTACAATGTCTGGTTACTAATAATCACGCTTGGTTATCGAACTAAGATGTTACGCAAATACCGATAGCAAATACAGAAGTATTTTCTAAGCAGATCTTTTGTGATCAGTTAAAAACAGTTATGTATTCCCGGCTATGGGTGGAAAGGTCTGTTTCTCAATGTGTAAAAATCCAAATAAACATAAAAACAACATCACGCCTGTATTCCCCACAGGGTAGGCCAGATGTGTACAGTAACATCCTCATTTTTTTTTTCCTAATCGACTCTTGTAGATGGTCTTGCGGACCTTTTCTACGTAACCGGGCTATTATTGGCGAGACCAGAAGGGTCTCCGAACCAATATCTAAACTAACTACCTAGCTAACTACGCTAACTACTGTAACATCATGACTATTATAGCAGCAACACCTCTAAGGGTGCCCCCAAGGGGGGACTCGAACCTCTTAGGGTGTTGAATGCGAGAGGACTGGGAGGGATACGACAGCTTGATGAGGGCTGTATTAATCGCGGTGTGACTGCGCGGGGTCAGAAGGGACGACCGGCTCCGCGGCTGCGGCGGGTGAGCACGGTGGATCGGGGGCGGTGGCGCGGCGGCGGTGGGACGTCGCGAGGGGCCTCGTCGGCGAGGGCGATACGCCGGTCGGCGGCGGCGGTGTATATGTATTGTACTAGTCGATTTATTCGCCTCCTGGAGGAGGGTGATATCGTCATCGGGCTCTAGTAGCGCATGCCTGGGACGGCGTACTATACTGATTTGGGAGGGTCTATAATCGGACGCGGAGTAACATCCTCATTTCGCCGTTATGTTTAAGTACCATATAATAGGGGGCGAGCCTGTTACCATCAACCGGAAATCCACACGGAAAAACCCAATAACACTTTGCCCAACCTGGGGATCGAACCCAGGACCTCACGATCAGTAGTCGAGCTTACCACCACTAGACCAACAAGGCAGTTAAAATGTAAAGATCTTTTTTAATTTTTTTTTCACTTCATTCTTAAATTGAATATTTCTTTTAACTTAATTATCTTTTAAGGATGATTTCCACCAAACGGCTCACATCGCATCGGATCGGAAAGGATTTTACTATCTTTAAACGATATTAAGTCGTGTATACAGTAGGTATTTAAAGTCTATATTATATTACCAAGCCGCGCACAGCAGCTTGACTGCGGGCGTCTTCCGCGACACGCGATCGTAGCCGAAAGTATGCTGCGACGCGCGTACGACTCCGTTCGCTTGTCGTCGTATCCAATCGGATCCTTTCGGCTGTCAACACAGTAGGAATGAAACTATTTGACTACGTTCGCAAGCGACGGTACGAAGCCGTTCGTATCTCTCCGATCCGATGCGATGCGAGCCGTTTGGTGGAAATCATCCTTTAGTTAATTAAACACGATACGTCCTTCAAGAGGTCGGTCCCTCCATTCGTTAGACTAAAACTGTTTCTGTTATTTAAATTGCTGAAATCTATTCACCGTCTAGTTTGAAATGAAGCAATGAAGATAAAAAATGTTCATTTTTAATTTGAATTGTTGAATGTCTCGACCGGCGAATAAAAAGACGTGGGGTATCGACTGTCTGGCTTTAGATGCAATAATCGATTTAGATTCGAGGATTGTGATTTCGTAGGGGCAATACGCGGCATGTATTATTCATCACATCTTCTTTCTCCTAGCCTTTTCTCAACAATGTTGGGGTCAACTTTCAGTCTAACCAGATGCCGCTGAATACCAGTATATTCCATGGAGCGACTGCCATCAGACCTCCGCAACTCAGTTACTGGGCATTGCCGATATTCTAAGGTTAGACCGGTTTTCAGACTTTCGGGCTTCTGACTACCCGTAACTACTGTCATAGGTATTCTTATGACACCCAGGACTGACGGTTTAATGTGCTCTCTGAGGCACGGATCTCGATGTGTAACGAACGGTCACCCACCCACGGACTGGCCGCGGCAACCGCAGCTTAACCTCGCCAATCGTATGATTGGGGCGCTTGTTAACTAGCCACGAGCCCCTTATCACATCTCTAATGTATAAAGAATATACAAGGTTAGTTGGAAAGGGGGTACTAAGCCGCGGACCACTTAATGTATCACTGATGATCGTTCAAAGCAAGCGGTATAACTTCAAAATACGATAAAAAAAAAACATGCAAAATCATTATTACTTTAGTTTTTTTCAAAAATTCTTCATCCCTGCTTTAGTTACGAATTCAGAAAATGGAGCTTCTAATCCGTGACCCCAAATATGACCTAAAATGTAAACACAGCTGATCATATCTGAGAATAGATAGAAATTAGCGTATTTTTTATGAAATCTATGAACAGCTATTTCTCTTAAACTAATGACTTTTGGGGAAAGTTGTAGAACAAAAGTTATCCATTATTATGGGTACTTTAACACTCTTTCGGCTTAGTACCCCCTTTCCGCCTAACCTTGTATAGAATTACTTCAGTCTACTAGATATCATAGATTACATGTAGATAAAAAATATACTCTTTAGTTACTCAGATAATAAGATACCTAACTAATACAGTAGCGAAAAACGCACATATAGTAGTTATCTTGTTATCCAATAAACCATGATAATAACCCTGACAAGTTTTAGCAGTTACTTCGAAGTAATCCTGCTACTGCTGCAATAAAGCTGTGCATAGTGATTCGTAATTGCTTCGTCGGTCTAGTGGTGGCAAGCGCGACTGCTGATCGTGAGGTCCCGGGTTCAATCCCCAGTTCGGGCAGTGTTATTGGGTTTTTACGTTTGGAATTCCTCAGCAGCAGCCCGGAGTTTGGATTTGTGCCCGGTTGATGGCAATAGACTCGCCTCCTATTACATGGGACTTAAACATAATGGCGAAATGAGAGTGGTACTATACATCTGTGCCTAACCCACCGGGGAATACAGGCGTGATGTTATGATGATGATGATTCGTCAAAATGAAGGTCTAGATTTGAAATTATTTCCCATCTCAGTCTAGTGATGACATTATGCGACTATCAAGGTGAAAACCTAGCTTCGATTCAAGGGTTTGGTGAAATGTAACGCAATCAATAATGAAACTGTACGGTGATTAATAAAAGGATTTTATAAGGCAGATGTCAGTGGAAACGCCTGTAAAGGACGCCCTAGAAGGACATACATCGATGTTATTGGTGATGTTCTTCACAAAGGACAGGTGCGTAGTACTCTCAACCGGCATGCGTGTATAACAAGATGTATGAATGTGGATGCAGCGAAAGGAGTATATTAGGATCGTAGCATGTTGCGTTTCTGCCTACCCCCATGGGAAAAAGGCGTAAGTTTTTTTATTGTACAGGGATTAGTGGAACTTATCGCCATTACCCCGCTAAATGCTTAAACTTATAATCCTAAAACCATATTCCCTTGAAACGACTTTCCCAAATGATCGTCTTCCAAACATCTGAACTGGCTAAGATACGTAATATATTAGTTTTATTACTTAACTTGCTTGTTGATAAATAGTTCTATTTTGGCAACATTTCCAGATTTAGGGCATGTAGAAAACAGGTCAGCCCATTGAGTGGCCGGCTATTTTGTTTGACAAACATCTGTGCCACAAAATAGATACGTACAGAAAGTCCACTGCGCACAGTCCGTGATGAGTGACGACAAACTGCCACGCATATGGCCAAATGCTCGAATGCTACCCAATTTTAAGTTGCTGTTGATTTCGTTCTGTCACGTGACTTCATCTTAAAGTGACAGTGACAGCACGAGACTTAACAGCAACTTAAAATTAAGTAACGTTTTAGTATTTGGCCAATTAACCGCACGCAAAACGAAACCCACACCAGGCCGTTGATAGGCACCAGTACACTTTCACAGAAGTCATCAATAAACTTTTCTTAGAACCGCTTGTATGACATACTAGCTTTTGCCCGCAGCTTCGCTTGCGTGAAGTTTGAAATCCTCGTTAAGCCCATTTTAAAGTGACTTTTAAAATCCAAAACGTCCGTCTTTTATCACCCCAAGCGGTTTAGGCTGTGCGTTGCTAGATTAGTCAGCCAGTCGGTCAGTTTCTCCCCGTGCTTCTCACTTCAAAAGTACCAGATTTCTCATACAAACTTTCAACACTTATTTCACCCCTTTAAGGGTTGAATTTCCAAAAATGCTGAAACATGTGTACGTTTATTTCTAACCAAAAACCTTAATATTTAATTTCAAGCTTCTTACTTCAAAAATAACGGACTTACATACAAACTTAAAAACCCTATTTCACCCCCTTAGGGATTGAATTTCGGGAAATCCCTTCTTAGTGGATGTTTACGTCACAAAATGAACCTACTATCAAAGTTTCAAGTTTCTAACCCCAGCCGTTTAGGCTGTGCGTTGATAGATCAGTCAGTCAGTCAGTCAGCTTCTCCTTTTATATATACAGACTAGCTTTTGCCCGCGACTTCGTCCGCGTAGAATTATATTATTATCCAGTTCCGGGAAATCACCATTTCCTATTTTAAGCAACAGATCTGAGAACTGTAACATCTCCCCTCAGATGGACTCTCATATTTTTGGTAAGGCTCTGTTTTGTCACTGAAGGCCACAACAACACACAAATGAGACCGCTTCACGCACACTTTAACTTCGTCTGCTCGCGTTCCTTTGGGCACTACGGGTAAAGTCTGCCGGAAATCGCCTGCTAACGATACAGTAACTCCTCCCATTTGACAATTATTATTCCTAACATCTTGTAAATAACTATTTAGGGCTTCGAAACTCCCTTTATGAGCCATAGTACTCTCATCCCAAACAATTAATTTCGTTTTGCGGAGTACTTCTGCCATATTACTTTGTTTGGGTATATTGCAGAGTGGGGTTTGGGGTTGTATCAAATCGAGAGGAAGTTTAAACGCGGAGTGTGCAGTTTTATCTCCTTCCAGCAGCGTGGCAGCAATTCCGGACGATGCGACCGCTAAGGCGATATCACGATTGCTTCTCACTTTGGCCAACAGTTAATTTAATAGAAAAGTCTTGCCTGTTCCACCAGGAGCATCCAAAAAAAGATATCACCTACACCTGCATCGATACTGGAAAGTATTTTATAATAAATACGTCTTTGTTCATTGGTTACAGAGCCTTCACTACTTGACACCACTTCTGCTAAGGAATTGACATCGTTACTTGTTTCCTTCAGGTAGTCCCGGTTATTGTGTAAGCCTTCAGACCTTTGAGGCTGAGACAACCCGTACTGCTGTAGGCTTTGTCCTCCTAATGCTAATACAGCTTCTCATATTGTGACCAGACATTTATTGTAGATTTCATCTGCTAGATGTTCATCTATAATGCTAGAAAACTTTTCCACTTGTCGTTTGTAGTCTTCTGATAGGCTATCCCTGTATTTTACCCAAAGACTTAGTGCGTCTGTAATCTGACAGAATGCCACGCACGCACTTTAAACGCATTCACGCATTTTAAATGGCGACTCGCATAGGGCTGCTTCCTCTAGGGCAGAATCTCAATGTTTGTCGTCCTCTAGCAAGCCAAGTTTCATGCAATCTAATTGAAAAGTTGGTTGGAGGACACCGTTGACAGTCTTCAAGTCATCGAAGGACGATGGACCCCTAACCAGGGGGTAACCTCGTGCAAAAGTAAACGAAGATGGTAACACTCGGTGTTATTCGGGTGAACCGTGTACACTCTACCTAGAGCGTGTTCTTTCATTATTGCTGGCCAGCCATCTACGGGTTTTCCTCTTTTCCTTCTCACAAATTTATTTTTTTGCCTTACAAAATATGAAGGCACTTCCGCATATAGAAGGGTTTTAGCAAAATCATCTGTTTGACATAAATCAAAAAATACTAACAGTGTCGTTTTTGGTGGGCTATTAATTATGTCGGCGAGGTTGTCGGAATTAAAATAGACTCGTTGGCCATTTTCAAGGTGGACAGCTAAATGTATGACTGCGGGAAACCTTTCATGTATGGGAAACCCTAAAATCCTTCAAACTGCCTCCGAACTACTCAAATAACGCCCACTCTCATATAATTTGAATCATCATCGTCATCAGCAGCCTATAATGTTCCCACTGCTGGGACACAGGCCTCCTCTCTGTGAGAGGGAATGGGCCGTAATCCACCACGCGGGCCCAGTGCGGGTTGGTAGATATCACACGTCTTCGAATGTTTGGTTCTAGGACATGCCGGTTTCCTCACGATGTTTTCCTTCACCGTTTTGAGAGCAGTGGTGATGAAATAAATCACACAAAGTAATGCGCCTGGCGGGGTTCGAACCCACGACATACAACTCGTAAGTCGGGGCCGTTACCACTGGGCCACCACTGCTCTAATGCTTTTTTTAATGATTATTTGTCAATCTAATTTCATTTTGAACTGACTCTTGGGTAGTGAATGTTGGAAATGCTATGCAATTATTAGTGGACAAAAAAGAAATTAAATCTGACTCACATTCAGATTCAATAATTGTATAAGTAGGCGAATGAAAGTCTTGCACAACATTAGAAATTAGTGAAGATTGAGTAAACGTCGGAGATACAGCCATTTCAATGCGCCGTTTTTTGGCTATTGGACGCTCATCAGTGTTATTATCACTATCCGCATCAGCGTAGACATCAAAGTGACTATTAGAAAGATCTTGGGTAAAACGTAACCTTTTGATAGGTTGGTCCTTTGTACCAAATTTGGCATACAGGTTGTCATTTCAATACACTTCAAATACAAATGGGTATATTTGACCGACTGCAACTAACTCGCAAAAACTGCCATATGTAGAGTTTTGTAACATATCTAAAGTATACTCTTCTTTTGTCCTATGATTGTTGCCATGACGGTCATGATACATAACAGCAAATTCATCCCAATTGTTCGTCACATGACACACAATTTCTTTATGAATATCCATTGAGCGTTCTTGTGTGCCGTACAACAAATAAGAAAGCGTACGGAAAAGGCTTGCGGCATCCCCCACTATTGGTACAATAGTAAGGTTTATTAATTTCCCATTGAAGTTAACCAACTCTGCACCCATTTTTAAAATGGACACAGACAAATTTATTAATGTAAATAACTTGCGAAAAACAATACACACAAAATTAAACTTCTAAAACAAACTAAAAGAAAACTATAACTATTATTATACACAACAAATCAAACACAGATATTTTTACTATTAAAACTAAAAACCTATATTATACACTAACAAATCAAACACAAAGAATCCTTTTTAATTATTATAACAACAAATTGAAAAGAAATTAAATTAACTACACTGAAAATATTCTAATGAAATAATGAAAATGAACTTCCAAACCAATTATACAGCAATCGCAAATATTTGCTAAGTAGGTAATTTATGAGATTTCCAAGAAATTTTTGAAGGAAAATCAAGGTATAAGGTAAGTTTTTCATTCAAATATCCAAGAACAAATTAAATTGAAATTTCAAATTCTAATCCGATTTAAATATTCTTTTATATTTGTATTTTACATTTTTTTTAAAATATGGAATGATTCGTATAATTTATAACCAATATGTTCTAATCCTTACCAACTATCGATATCAACTTCGAAGCAAATCACCGCCAAAATAACTTTCTACCCCTTTTTAATACCATTAGAGGATGAATTTCAATAAAATACGAAACACGTCTTCCATCAATTCTGTTAAAAAAGGTTTATGCAAAATTTGAAGTAGATTGGACCAAGGAATCACGTTGTCCCATACAAACTTTGCCCCCCTTTTTCACCCCCTTAGGAGTAGAATTTCGGAAAATCCTTTCTTATCGGATGCCTACGTCATACAAAGAACACGCCCTCCAAGTTTCAGGTCTCTACGATCAGCGGTTTAGGCTGTGCGTTGATCCGTCAGTCAGTCATTCAGGACAAAGCATTTTAGACTATTACCCGCGGTTTCACCCGCATCCTAGGGGAACCACTTGATGTACCCGGATAAAAATTATCCTATGTGTTAATCCAGGGCATAGTCTATCTGTGTGCCAAATCTCATTCAAATCCGTTCAGCCGTTTTTGCGTGAAAGAGTAACAAACATCCATACATCCATACATCCACACATCCATACATACAAACTTTCGCATTTATAATATTAGCAAGGATAATTGCGATGAACTTAGGCACGATGCATTTGGTCTGATATGTGGGAAAGGAATGAATTTGAAAACTGACGAACCTTTTCATTCCGCTACTGTACCATTAGGACTTCTGTAACTTTTTTATATTGTGTTCATGTCGATTGCCAGTCCACTCTGAACTCAGCTTCATAATTAATACGCCGGGAGTGAATAAGCAGAACTCCACAGTTGAAGTTAGCGTCAGAATTAACATAATCAACGGCGGGAGCTTTTGGCGCGTAAATAATGGCGGCAAAGTATTATATACCGTCTCTGTTCTATGTTCTAACAGATTTACATTTTTATCATTGTTTGCTGGTGAAGAAAATATATGAATATTAATATTTATGCAGATAAGTTGGCCACCTGTGCCTACTGTGTAATTTGTCAAGTTTGAACCTTCCTCTACGAGTGCTTGGCTCCAAGTGCTTGGTTTATGTGACCACGTAATGAGAATCAAAAATAATTCCTAAATGGTAAGTCACATTTATTACCTAGTATAACATCACGCCTGTATTGCCGAAGGGTTGGGCAGAGGTGTATACTAACATCCTCATTTTGCCGTTACGTTTAAGTCCCATGTAATAGGGGGCGAGCCTATTGCCATCAACTGGGCACAAATCCGAACTCCAGGCTGCTACTGAGGAACTCCACATGGAAAAACCCATTAACACTTTGCCGGATCTGGGGAATGAAACCAAGACCTCACGATCAGCAGTTGCGCTTACCGCCATTAGACCAAGGCAGTTGTAGTTATTGTAGTTAGTATAATCATTGGCGTATCCCATCCCGTATACGTCCACGAGTCGTGTTTAGCCGTGGACCACGACTAAACATGGGTCTCCCAATGACCGCTATAACAAATGGCTAAACGAGAAATTGACATTATCGAAGCTTGCTGTTATTAGCTGACCGGAGGATGCCACTGCCTTTTCATTGGACGTATTCCTTTAGTTACCTCTTATGACACCCACGATTAGGGCTGGGATGGCCAATGTTTTGGCCAGTACCACACGAAGCACAAATACATATCCCATGTACAAAAGAAAGACCACTAATTACAATGACCCGAGCGAGATGAATCAAACATAATGCTCCAAATACAATAACGAATTATAACGCTACTTAGCATCATTAAATGAAGACCTACTGCAATGAAATACATGAATCGAAAAGATTGCAAAATCGCTATTCTCACAACTTATCATGTCCGTAACGGTGCTCCAAAACCATACATATATATAAGGATATACAAGTAGAGGTAGGCCAAAGAAAGGATGGATGGATTGTGTGAAGGATGATATGAGTAAGAAAGGAGTGAGTACTGATGATGACAGCTGATAGAAAAGAATGGAAGAGGAATACGTGTTGTATCGACCCCACTTAGTGTAGGGTAAGGGCAGGGAGATGACGATGATCATGGTGCTCCAGAACCATGTTACGAAACATTTTATAACTTTGTTATTAATAAAAAACCTAAACAAAATTTAAGTTATAGAAATGTTGTAGAATTTTTATAACACGCTATAACATTTTATAACCTCAGTGTGGGAGCACCATAAGAAACAAAGGTTAACATTTAGTCGTATGTTAATAATAGAAATTGATTTACTAATGGACATTGTAGGCTTCCAGCTACAAAATTAAACGATAATTAAATGTAATTAAATGAAGTAGTTGCGTGTATAAATATCGGTGACATAAAATGGGTAATATCAATGTGCTACAATAGTTAATTACGAAGTTAAGACTTATGCAGAATTTCTATAATTTACTGTATCGACTCCTGTATCTTTAACAATAATAAAACAAATACTCCATAGCTTTGCATAGTAGACCCTCATTCTATCCTCCTAGTGGAGTGTATTTATAAGCCTAGTTTAGAAATAAAAATACTACTATTGGTAAGCAAAACGAATCGATTTTGGTTATAGGAACCGGGCATTAGACACGCTTAAATGAATACCTTGAGTGCCATTTCAAATAACTGGTTTTATCCTTGACCAAACAGAAAAACAGATTTGATTCGTGCATTTTTTTTCAGTTTTTTTTTTTTTTACTAATCTGTTTGTCACCAGTTCTTGTGGGTAGCGACCCTCTACAATACAAATAAAGGGGCTTATACATCACCGTGTATGATGGCCGCCACGCCTTTTAGACTAAGGAGAAAGATGTCCAGTTTGATATTTTTTTGTACTTAGTTATAGATATTTCAATCCAGGATGACGCGCCCTACTCTTTGTCTAAATCACTACAGTGCAAAAGTGTGCATTATAAAGTGCTGTTGTGTTAGTACTATCGGCACAAAATAATTTTATGTGACATCACGTGGCCACCTCTCATAGAGGATTGGGGCGCCTCTTCGTGGATTCGACGCACTATAAGTTGTCTCGTTCCTTCTCCACATGAGAAGAGGCTTTACAATTACATAACATAACATTACACCGGTATTCCCCGAAGGGTTGGGTAGAGGTGTATCGTAACACCCTCATTTCACCGTCATATTTAAGTCCCATGTAATAGGGGGCGAGCCAAATACCATCAACCGGGCACAAATCCAAACTCCGGGCTGTTACTGAGGAATTCCACCTGGAAAAACCCAATATCACTTTGCCCAACCCGGGGATCGAATTCAAGACCTCACGATCAGCAGTCGCGCTTACCACCACTAGACCAACGAGGCAATTGAACAACAATTAATAACCTTTTTTTATCTTTTTTGTTTTTTCGTTGGAAAATCCTCATGGATGTCCCTCGCCCGGGGAAGGCGAGGGAGTCTGCCGGACTCTTACCGGCTAAAAACCAACGGTGTCTTCCTCCTTCTGACCTAAGGCCGGGATCACGGGATTCGCTATTGCATGCACCGCGACCCCGGCAGGTCTCGGTCCACCAGCTTCTTCTGGTGGACCTCTCCAGTGGTGCCCCACTTCCTTCTGAGAGGCGCGCGCGGCACACGGCGCGCCCTCCTTCCGGGCCTGTTACTGGTCGGATGACGGGTCCCCTAACCCTCCGCCCGCAGGAACAATTAATAAGCTGTTATTAATGTTTGATTGTCTCTGAACTTGGAGGAAATTATTTAATTCATTTGACCGATATGACTATGTATGGAAGTTAACAATTTACCATAATCAACAGAAATTGTTACAAGCAATTTATATTTCCCGTATAAATTATCTTTTAGTTTCCAAAGGAAATAAGTTTTTAACAAGATCCGATGATGATTGTTTAAAATTTAAAAGAATCGTACCTCATTTCCCGTTCAAGTACTGACAAAATATTGGTAATATATCATGTATAATCGATATTATCAACAATTATAATAAGTTTAAATTTTGTTGGTTGGTATATTTTATTTTTCTGAATTTGCATAATACGCGTCCGTTCTCTTATCTCTTCTATTTTCGCAATTATTCCGTGGACAATAGTGTGGGTTATACGTTTTTTAACTTGTATACTACTACTATTTATAAATGCTGTAATGTATAATTGTTTTTTGTCCCTAATAAATGAAAATAAAAATAAAATCAGTTAAGTTATGTGTAGGTAGTGTTACTAGTAATGAAAACTCCGCATAATTTAATCTAAATTATATTTGTTTGGACTGAGACTAACAAAACATTGCACAAATAAATTTTGTCTCTCCTCTGGCGATACCATCTGTAATTATTTCAATATTGCTCTAACACGGGTGCCTATCCTCTACCAGAGTCAGCAAACGGAGAGCTTATTTTACAATATTCCTAATTACTTCAACCAATGACGTAGCAGAAATTTCCACATTCCTCTGTCAATCAGTATCACTTTCTACGATTTCGTTATTAAATTCAGCAACTGATTGTAAAACAACAGCGTTTATTTGTAGTGGAAAAAACAAATCTGTTGATCGACCTTCTTCCACGTTAGGCATGGGTCCGTGTTTTAAAGAGTACGATGTATCCTTCGTCTTACTCAGTGCACGTGGTATACCGTCCCCACTGTTTATCTTATCGTACAGAGGAGCAGTAACTCTAATATTTGCCTAATTCAGTCTTAAGTTTACCTAGTGTTGAATATAATAATCTTTAGAGCTTTGAATTACAATATTTGGTAGATCCATTATACCAGGAACTGAGTTGTCCAGACTGTATGCGTTTTACTCGCTAACCATGAGGTTATTATCAACTAGACGATTAAAGATGATATAAGAAACACTTTAAAGTACTTTTTTTTGGAATTCCTAAATTTTAATTATAATATTAAGGAGTACTTAAGCATTGCGCTCTACGGTCATACCTCTCCTTAGGAGGTACCATTGCTTCAGCCTTGGTTACTTTCAACGCTCTTCTAACGCGTCTGCCTAAATCAATATCAACTAGAGTAAGTAACTGAAGAGCTTTCTTTTCAATATCGCTTGGTACTCCTTCTAATGTTGTAGCAAAGTTATTGGCTACCCTCTGTCTGTGCGCATCGCTTTCTAAAATTTCATTGTAAAATTCAGACATTGGTTGTAAGTCAACTGCAGTGCTCTGCATAACGACCAATCGTTCTGTTGGTCGACTTTCATCTACGTAAGGCACGGGTCCGCTGAAGGAGTTCGGGAAGTAGTTTGGTGCATCTCTCATATTGTCTAGCACTGGTGGCTGCCCGTCGCGATTGTACGTCTTTTGATACAGCGGTCTGTTAATTCTTGCGTTCTCATTATTTGCTCCTAAACGATAATGTTGAGTATCAGGATAGAAAATCCTTCGTCCTTTGAATACATAATCTGCTGGACCTATAATACCTGGAACTAAGTTATCTGGATTGAACGCACTTTGTTCGATATCTTTGAAAACATTGTCAATATGACGATTGAAAACTAAGCGCCCAACTGTCACAGTGCGATAAGTTCCTCTTTTCCACAGCCTCGTAATGTCAAATGGATCATAATCAACCTTTTTTAAGTCGTCTTTTGTTAGAATATCCATTTCTAACCTCCAAGCTGGATAATCCTTTGCAGCGATTGCATTGTATAGATCTCTGCTGTAGTAATCAGGATCTTCAGCTCCGATTGCTAGCGCTTGAGCATTTGTCAGATTAAACAAACCTATCTCAGTTCTAAAATTAAATTTTACATAAAATGTTTCACCGTGTTTATTGTATACTTCGTATGCGTGAACAGGAAAGTTGTTCATCTTTCTGTATCCGTCTGGTATTCCAAGATCAGATTGCAGCCATAAAAGTATTTGTAAAAAATGAGGTATAAGGATGATGGAATCCCATCTCATTGTGTTGTCATATGTTCCAGTTCGAGGATTCCTTCTAAAAGCTCGCGCAAAACTAAGAAAGTTGATAGGATCCTTATATAGTATCGGTATATTTAGGCAAATTAAATCGAGGTTTCCCTCTCGCGTATAAAACTTTAGAGCTACTCCTTTCATTTCTCTGCCAAGGTCAGTTCCTCCTAGATTTTGTGTTGCTGTAGAGAATCGCCCAACAATTGGTGTTCTTTTTCCAATTCCATTGAATACATCTGCTTTAATATACTTTGATACATCATTTGTCACCTCAAAGTACCCAAAAGCACCGATACCCTTAGCGTGTACTACTCGCTCTGGTATTCTTTCTCTATCAAGATGAGAGATCAGAAGGAAATGGTGTTTACTGTTAAATATATCAGAGTTCAGCGTAATCGTATCTCTGATGTCTATTGGGTCTCCTGTCTCTTTAGTCAACACGCCTATCGGTCTCTGAAAGAAGATAATAGAATGTTTTTATAGACAGTAAGAACAGTTATCAATATCTACTATACCATAATCAGTTCACATAACATAATCAGCCCATTACTGTCCCACTGCTGGGCACAGGCCTCATCTCAGATTGAGAAGGGTTTAGTCCTGAGTCCACGACGCTGGCCTAATGCGGGTTGGTGGACTACACACATCACCGAGAACTTTTTGGAACTCTCTCTGGTGTGTAGGTTTCCTCACGATGTTTTTCTTTCCCCGTTAACGCAAATGATAATCAAATATTGATCCGCAGATGATATTAAAAGACAGAGTTGCGGGCCGGGATCGACCTCTGACCCTCCTGCATGGTATGCAAGCGTTCAACCATTAGGCTATCATATAAACATATTGTACTGCTATATTAGTTGTGTCCCGCTCCTTTATTTTACTACACCGTTGTAAAATAGTCACAAATCTATACTAATATTATAAAGCTGAAGAGTTTGTTTGTTTGTTTGAACGCGCTAATCTCAGGAACTACTGGTTGGAATTGAAAAATTATTTTTGTGTTGGATAGTCCATTTATCAAGGAAGGTTATAAAACTTCTATTAACACTAGTGTTCAAAGTCGAAGGGTAGAATGGGAGAAAATCCATTGCCTTAAAGTATTCGGTAGGAGGTCAACCAGTTTTATGGGACCGCACATATGTATATGGAAAACTCAATGATCGTCACAAAATTCTAAATTTAAGCAATAAAAAATGCAGAATGACAGTAACAAAATGGCTTCTTACGCTGGACTATGACATGACAGAAGATTTTTTTTAAATAATTAAATGAATGTTATACATTATAATCCTACGCACGCACAAAACACTCCCGCTCAATGTCTAGTCGAAAGTAGAACTCACTAGCACACACACTCTACTTAAAAACACGCCCTCTGGTACATACACAAACTATCACACACGCAAACATACACTCATCTTACAACATCCACATAAACACACACACACATCCACACATTTATTTAGTCCTTATAAAACACAAGATAAATCTTTTATACTTTATGTTATATTTTTTTTTAGATTATACAAGGTTAGTCGGAAAGGGGGTACTAAGCCGCGGGCCACTTAATGTATTACTGATGACTATTTTAAAGCAAGTGTTAAAATTTCAAAACTCGATTTTTTTTTCCATATTAAATAATTTTTATTTTTATTTTTTCGAAGATTCTTCATCCCTGCATTAGTTATGCATTCAGAAAATGGAGTTTCTAATCCGTGACCCCAAATATGACCTAAAATGTAAACACAGCTGATCATAGCTGAGGATAGATAGAATTTAGAGTATTTTTTTATGAAATCTTTGAACAGCTATTTCTCTTAAACTATCGAGTTTTGGGGAAAGTTGTAGAACAAAAGTTATCCATTATTATGGGTACTTTAACACCCTTTCGGCTTAGTACCCCCTTTCCGACTAACCTCGTATAAAAGAACGTACATACATGATTTCCAAAATTTGTCTTGTATAACACAGTAATATTAAATTAGTAAACGGAACGAAAGAGCCTAGATCTCACGACACAGGGAATCCTAGTGTGAGGTACTTCAACTGAATTGTAATCGTAATCTTTGAGACAATAAATTTATTCTTATTCTTATTCTAACATCACGTTACGACCAATAGGAGCGGAGCATAAATGAAAAATGTTGCAAAAACGGGAAAAATGTCCACCCGTGCGAAGCCGGGGCGGGCCGCTAATAAAAAATAATTTAACAGGTGTGCCAAAAGGAAACTGTATCGTTAAATAAGATTCATAACATAACCTAACATCACGCCGGTATTTCCCGAAGGGTTAGGCAAAGGTGCTTAAGTAACACCCTCATTTCGCCGCTATGTTTTAGTCCCATGTAATAGGGGGCGAGCCTATTGTCATCAACCGGGCACAAATTCAAAGAACGGGCTGCTACTGAGGAATTCCACATAGAAAAACCCCAATAACACTTTCCCCGACCTGGAGACTCCAGGACCTCACGATCAGTAGTCGCGCTTGCCACCACTAAACTAACGAGGCAGTTTTAAAATATGGATATCTTGATTAATTTGTATATCTTGATAAATTGAATATCTTCGGTTCAGTTGTAAACCAGCGTCAGGCACTAGTGGTCTGACATTTATGCTGAACTGAACCTATTTGGTGCAGCCGCTAGACACACAGCTACCTACTTTATTTTTGTTTATTTTTTCTTTTGTTTTATGGTTTTTTTGTCTGTGTGTCTGACTGCTTTTGTGCCAAATAAATGTATTTCTTTCTTTCTTTTAAATCAATGAAAATATATTAATTCACGTACCGGATGTCGTCCCCTAAAGTCAGCCAACTGTTGCGAGGCAGCATCCGCTGTTTCATTATAACATTGATAGCCCGTCACATATTCCACAACTATGCAAATACAAACACAAACTATAAGTTGCTTCATCCTTACCGACAAAGGTGTAAACAGCTGATTAGTTTCGACAGAGTTATATAACATCGCAGCTGGAGAGTACCTGTTCATAAACATAATGCCAGGAAGCGAATATTAATAGGTTATAATTGTATAAGTATATAGCAATATTTCAAGAAAATTATCTAATTAAAACTGTCAATTTTAGATGATTTCTCTCTTTATTAGTGGTTTGGTAAGCATGTATTTACATGTGATTATTTGATTACGCTTATTATTTTTTTTGAAGACAGTATTTGATTTATTTTTTATTTATTTTGGTTCCACAAATCAGAGGTAAGTAGAAAGCTACCTTACCTTACCTCATTTTGATTCAAGAAAGTAAGTAACTATTGAACTATCTTCTCAAGTCTTTTTCAAAGGAAATTGGAGCTCTTTTATGTAAAATACATACAACAGAATCTTGTAGGGGTGAATCTATCATTACAGTTACAGCTAATATCAGTATGTCAGGATTGGGAGCATGGTAAATAAAGTAAATTAAACCAACATAGACTCTCCACCACTGAGAGTACTTATATTTGGGTTAGTGGTTAGTTCCAGAAGCTAGTTCACGATATAATAAATTACACAATTTACACAAGATCAGAAAATAAGGACAAGCTAATCAGATATAAAAGGTCAGACTTCTTCGGCTGTTCGACATAGAATCCTCTGCTCCGTCGAATGACCACTCTTTTTATAACGTCGGGTACGTTGATTCATCTTTACGACTACCCTACTTTATCAACATTGTCCAGTGTTACCAGCTACCGATAACATTTACCTACTATTGTTATGTAAAAATATTAATTTCACACCTGGCATGTAATGTTATATTTTTATTTCACAACTTAATATCGTCATTACAGGCTTCTACCCAATAAAGCAATGTTAAACTATTCATAAATCTAACCAATTTACTGGTTTCTGTAATAGACAAGTATAACATTTCCTGGCAAGCTTAATGAAATCAAAATAAACACAAGGAACTGATTCCAATAGAAACAGCTGCTTGCATGTATTTTGTATCAAGAGGGTTAATTTCTAATCCCGTTAATTCTTGGGTAGACATGTTAAGAGAATGTATTCAAACTTGTTTATCCAATAAGTTTCATTGTAAACCCAACTTGGTAATGTTGATGAAAACATTTTCGATAACATTTTCCAAAAGTTTTAACAACAAATGTGAGAAACAAAAATACTGTGCAATACTTAACTAATGCAAATTTATAGTGATCTATTATTCCATTGACGTAGAATACGTATTATTCCTTTATTCATTTTCATACCAATATAAATTAAATCTTTACATAGTATAAAACAAAGTCGCTCCCTTTGTCTGTACGCTTAGATCTTTTAAACTACTCCACGGATTTTAATGCAGTTATCAGCAATATATAGAGTGATTCAAGAGGAAAGTTTATATGCCCCACATTAGTATCTACATTGCACTCGTGCGAAGCTGGGGCGGGTCGCTAGTTTAGAATTATAAAACACTAGCTGTGTCCTAATGGCTTCGCTCGTAGCCTATGTTACTCAGTGATAATGTAACTTTATAACGGTAAAAGAATTTTTGAAATCGGTCCAGTAGTTTTTAAGTTTATTCGTTATATAAAAAAATACAATAATCCAAAAAAACAAATCTTTCCTCTTTATAATATTAAGTATAGATTGTGGCCCACCGGCATTGGGAACAGGGTCCAAGCTACCGGTGGTCAGGGCTTCAAAGAGAGGATCCTCTGATGATGGCCCAGCTGGGTTGATGGGAAATTTAATTCACAGCAAAGTTCCACACCGTATTGCTAGCTTAAAGGTTTTACTCTTAAATTAAAGTGTCATTTTTAGCTACTTTTATAGAGAACTAGCTGCTGCCCGCGACGTCGTCTGCGTGAAGGCTCTACAGCACCAAAAATACCTAAGATGCTAGTGTCGCTATAGCATTATAAGTAAACAACTTTTAAAATAGCATTAAAATATACGTTTTTTTGTAAGCGAAGCAAGTGAAGAGAGCTATATGGGAATCCTGCTGAGTTCAGTCATAAGATGTGACTGAAGGAAATAGAGAAAATAATTCAGGAATACATTCCAGGACACAAAAGAGTAAAAATACGTACAAAGGTATCATACCTTACAACACTTCCCTATAAACTACGTTGGTACTACGCTGCCAGGAGCCAAAATGTAAAGAGAGTCAGGACTGGTGACGCGGGAGCAAGCGACGTACAGTTGCCCGTGTGAGAAGCAACTCGTTCTGAGGTCGACACCCGCTGCCCACAGTGTCTGCCCCTGCGACTTATTGATGGTCATCGCGAAAAAAACACTCACGGGGAACTGTACGCGCTTGAACTGGAACGGGAAGTTATGAGGTATGAGGGGAATGCGTGGTATAAATATTGCCTCGCCGACGCCACAACCCGTAAGAAATTACGCCCCAATGGTATGTCTGTGGAGCGAGATGACTTTATGGCGGGTCCCGTTACACAACTTCGGAGGAGATAGGTTCCAAAGAAGCATAATCGGGACACCGACCTTCAGCTTGATGGTATGCGCTGGAACTGGCTGGAAGTCCACTTGCTGACAGGGAGTTCAGAAATTCCACGGGATAATGTGTGGCGTCATCTTGCTCGACAACAGTGTTTATCGAGGTGTAGACCACTTCATTCCCCTCAATTTCCGAGAGAATGCATTCGTTAATTGTTGCAGCCTGATCATTTTTGGGCGTCAAAATGGCCCGCTCACACACCCAAGAATTCTGCTGGTGCGGTATACGACTGATGTCCCCGTACACACAGCGAATGAGTTCTTCTAAGCTGGATACCACTCTACCGAGAGACTGGAAGCACCCCCTGTCCACCTCTCTCTTCTGGTAGAGTGCCTTCGCCAAGACTTAAAAGGACATCGGAGAATTCTTGAGCACGTGCATTGCCGCCGAGCCGAGCTCTCATATTAATGGTCAAGCGCAGCGTACGAACTCGTGACCACAACGAAGATCGTTTCAACGAAGCATTCACCTCGTCAGCCCTCGATCCCCGCGTCACCACGGGAAGCGTTTGCCGGAAATCGCCACTGAACAGAACTGTGACACCACCCATCAAATGTTCGTTCCTGCGGATTTCCTGCAGGGTTCTGTCCACGGCCTCAACTGCCTTCCTATTGGCCATCGTACACTCATCCCATACGATCAGAGAGCAATCCTTGAGCACGTGTCCCTTATCGCTGTTACGTGACACACCACAAACAGGCGTTTCGGCGCTCTCTAAATCGATGGGAATTTTAAACATGGCATGTGCTGTCTTGCCACCCGGAAGCAGTGTGGCAGCGATTCCCGACGACGCTACAGCAATATCAATTTTGCCTTGCCTCCTGACCTCTGCAAGTATGCCAGTGGTAACAAATGTTTTTCCTGTTCCACCAGGAGCATCCAAGAAAAACATTTTACCCTGGTTTTGCCCAACGCTTTCAAGGACGGTGTCATAAATTTGTTTTTGCTCTGAAGAGAACAAAGCGACATGGTCATTTCGTATGGTGGTCATTTTGCCCGGATCGTAATTTGTCTCAGCGTTATACTCCCGATTTCCACGGTCTTGATGCGGTGATGATTGAGGAGCTGGTAACCCATATTCGATCAGTGGATTGCCACCGATAGAAATGACCACATCTTGAAGTGAACTGAGACAGGTGTTCAGCACGCGTTTATCAGTTACTTCGACTTCGTCTCCAGTAGCACGCCTCAAAGCTCGTAGAAAATTTTTTTAGGAAAAAGGAAACATTTTTATATGGTGAAAAATGATTATGACTTTACACTATTTTAACATAAAATAAATGGTTGTGAGTGAGTAAAAATAAATCCAGCTAGTTTTACATCACATTTAAGTTTATAATTAGGTATACGACATGAAAATATATTAATTACCAAGCAATAATCACACAGATAAATACCGAACAAAAGTATTAACAGTCAATGTTTATTTAGAAAATGCACATTACCATCTATGAATTTTAAGAATAACTAACTACTAACCTCGCCAACATGATCAAAATTAAATTATTAATTTCCAAAAAGTGTTAATATGTAACTTGATTTGATTTTTATGAAATCTCATAGATGGCGCTGCTTCAAAATTGTCTTTATACTACTAACATTCATTAAACTATGTTTCTCTGCCCAAGTTACTTAAATGGCGTAGTTTTTATAGTGTAAAGCTAGATAACAGCATGGCTTACTCAAAAACAACATTTAAATACGCGTCGTTAGATTACACGCTGTCACAGAATGCGTAAGAAAAATAAAGATTCACAGCTCCTCCCCCGTAGGTGATAGCGTGATAATATGCCTATATGTTGACCCGACCTCTTAGTAATATTCATGCAAAATTTGAAGTAAATCCATGCAGTACTTTTTGAGTTTAGCCCGGACATACATACAGACAAACAGACAGACAAAAATTCTAAAAACTATATTTTTGGCTTCGATATCGATTGTAGATCACGCCCCAAGTATTCTTTTAAAAAAATATTCAATGTACAGTTTTGACTTTCCTACGATTTTATTACCTATATGTATAGATTGAACACTAGAGAAGACTCTAAAAAAAGTTCTCGGTGGTTTATGTACTATGTAGTCCATCAACCCGCACTCGTTTCGGCTTACAGCTAGTCCACACAGAAACTGTTTACAGGGTCCGTTTTTATTTTGGTGATGGCGCCTGTAGTTGTATGAGCAAGTTCACATACACGACGGTATTCCGAATCTAGTAAAAAATACTGGTCCGACATTTTTACACACATAAACTGGTTGCCAGAACAGTATAAAAAAGGTTCCGTAGATGAAGATGAATGGAGAAGTATGGGTGACTTCTAGGTTTTCTTTCCCGATCCCGGGAATACCCGGGAAAACTATCGATCTATTTTAGCGGATCCGTTTTCATCGGACCGTTTTAATGGATCCATCGATACAGATGTGAACAACACATCCAGTACCGACGGATCCGTTAAAATGGATCCGCTATGTGAACAGGCGGTTACTCCGAAAATCGAATTACGAAGTTTCGGCTCGAAAATTCTAAACGGATACCATGTTTTCCAACCACGAAAGTGTTTCGAATCCGACAATGGCTTCGATTTTCGCGATTTGACATTTTGTCTCTCATTACTCTCAAATGATAATTGACATCTAGTAGTTCGTTGTTTGACAATACTTTGATCGTTTATTTATGAATTCAATGCCCATCATTGTTTCGCTTCGATCCGAAACATCGACGTTCTCTTTTCGGAGTAGAACCCCGAGCCAGTGTGGTGGACTAAACCTAAATCCTTCTAATTCTGAGAAGAGGTTCGTGCCCAGCAGTGGGACAGTAATAGACTGACTATACTTTACACCATACACGTACCTTTTGCCAATAATGGCATAATTTCTTAATATACTGGCCTGCAAAAATAAGTAGGTACTACACTTTTAATGATATTTACTTTTAAAGTGTGATACTTAGTTTTGCAGGCCAGTGTAGTACAAACTAAGACCTCAGTTTTCAAAAATTCCTTGCTGTATAATCAGTAAAAAAATTATGTTCGAACTTCAATGGGTCCTTTTCTATTTTCGTCTTGTCTTTTCTTTTCTATTTATTATTCTTCTATTAAAGGCACGTTCCCACTATGTCGTGACGATTAATTAATAGTTGAACGACTTTCGTCTCTAGCTGTTCCCATTATAACGACTGTTTCGCGTCAAATTTTTTTATCGTTTAGCGACTGTCGTATCTAGCTGTTCCCATTGGATCGCGACGACATTTTATCGTTTCACGGCAGTCGCTTTGTCGTTTGCACATCAGTAGCAAGCTACAAGACGAGACGATAATTTTATCATGGCCACGACAGTTAGTCGTAACAACGACACATGATTTGCCGTCACGATATCGTGACGTTTTCTTATCGTTTTACGACTGTCGTGCTAGCCGTTCCCATTGACTTGACAATTTGTCGTCACTGCAGAAACAAGTCGTCAACGACAGTTAATCGTGTCGTCTTATATGTGAACACCTCCATTTTAATATATAAGCCACGACACTTAAAACTACACGAGTATCTGTCGTCACGACAAAATGGGAACGCAGCCTAAAGCGATATCTCGTAGAAAGACCGTGGGTCCACTGTACGTGTTTTTAACGTGTTATTAAATGAAGTGAGGATATGAACAGAAAAACTAAATTACCAATATTTCCTGTATCATCAGCACATTCATTAAGTTTCTCTTTAAAATCGATTCGACAAACATACTTCGATTCATATAATTGCAGATCTAAATGGTCCTTATATTTTTTATCAACTGCATATTTCCCATAGTCTCTTAGTCAATTACTTGTCTCCATTAGACTACCCCCCTGGTATAATAATTAGTGAACTCAGCCTGAAATATACAGACTAGTTTATACTAAAAACCTCTTGATAGCTTTAGTAGTCTGATTCAGAACTGGATAAATAGCATGAATGAAAAGATAAATAATAATGGAAATAGCAATGAATTGGTAAGTTGCCTATAATGTACGACTTCTGTACCGTTCATTTGCAGCAGGTTTGTTTTTATCGTCAACAGTCACTTAAATCAATAACAGTCCTTTGATGGTTCCTTGCGGTACGCCTCATATCACTTTTCTCAGAATAAATTTTGACAATTGTGAAACAAGCCCTAAAGTAAAAACTGTAACCATTAAATACTTTAATTAATTCCTTCACATCACTTACCTACGAACACGAAAGGATTTACAGAAATCAAGGAAATATAATATTTTTCTACCACAGATACTTAAGCATCAAAGAAAATAGTCGTCATTTGGTAAACAGTCTTTATTTGCTAAAAAAAACAATTTGTATGTTTTCTGCAAATATTATGGTGTCTTAATATAATGAGAATTGTATACTTTTAAATTAAATTATAATGGTTATTTATGAATATGTATGCCATGTAATTTTTTTAGGGGGATATCCTTTACTGCTTCCTCAGCAGTCTGTACGTTTCTTCTGGGTACCGTAGGAGGAGGAGTTGCTTGAGCTGATGCTTGCTCAGCTCTTGCTTGGGCGAGTGCCACTTCTAAACCTATGCTCACTCGTCTACCAAAATCACGGTCAATAAGATAAAACAACTTCATAACGTTATTCAGAACAGGCGGTGTAACTGGCACAAGAGATTGAACTACATTATCAATAAATCTCTGCCTATGCGCCTCATTTTCAAGAACGTAATTGTAGAAATACCACAAAACATCCAAATCGACCGCGTTTCTTTCTAAAACTTGTAACTTCTCCCTCGGTCTTTTTTCATCTACATACGGTATTGGACCGTTGAATGAATTAGGATAATAGTTTGGTGCATCTCGCCCGTTTAGTCTGGTAGGTGGTTTTCCATCACGGTTGTACGTCTTTGCGTATAATGGCATATTAACCAAAATTTTGTTGTGATTAGTTCCTAATCGATAATTTTGTGTGTCTCTGTAGAACATTCTTCTGCCTCTAAACAAAAAGTCTGGCGGCCCAGGGATACCGGGCACCAAATGGGCTGGATTAAACGCCCCTCGTTCTACATCTCTGAATTGATTCTCAACATTTTTATTTAATACTAAACGCCCTATTTGCACGGTGAAAAATGTCCCATTCTTCCATAGCCTCGTTACGTCGAAAGGATCGAAGTCAACATTTTGTATGTCGTGTGGAGTCATCATGTCCATCTCTAATTTCCACGCAGGATAATTACCCTGTTCAATAGCATTGTACAAATCTCGGGTGTAGTAGTCCGGATCTTGACCTTGTATAACAGCCGCTTGGGCACTTGTTAGTGCCGAAAAGCCCTGCTCGGTTCTAAAGTTAAACCTTACATAATGTCTTTCCCCATGTTTATTAGAAATTTCATAAGTATGAATGGGAAAAGCATCCATCTTTCTGAACCCATCTGGAACACCGTAATCAGCCAATGTCCAAAAGAAGTTGTGATTAATAATCGGGTTTTGTGTTGCAAAATCCCACTGGCTCGTGAAATCGAACAAGTTAGTCTGTGGATTTCTCTTGAATGCGTGTACAAGGTCCACAAAGAATAAGGGGTCTCTGTATAGATAAACGGGCATCTGCAAACATAAAAGATCTAAATTTCCTTCTTTGGTGTAAAATTTAATCGCCATGCCCTTTAATTCCCTGCCGAGGTCAGAGCCCCCCATATTTTGTAATGCTGATGAGAACCTGACAACTAATGGCGTTTTCTTCCCAATTCCGTTGAACACATCAGCGTAAGTGTATTTGGAGACGTCGTTTGTAACTTCAAAGTAACCAAAGGCACCGGTGCCCTTGGCGTGGACCACTCTCTCCGGCACTCTTTCCGCATCGAAATGCAGCATTGTATCGAGAAGTAACTGATTGTTGAACTGATCGGAATTTATTGTTAATATATCCCGTATTTCAGTCGGTTCTCCAGAACTTTTGGTCCATAGTCCTATCGGTAACTGAAAAAAATGGAATAGATTAAAAAGTTTAAAGATGTAAAAAGAAAAAACAGCAGGTAGGTTTCATTTAGTGTATTGTTTTGGGTAAGATTTTTTAAATCAATTGTACACTGATGTAATCACTTTTGTTTTACAGAAAATAAAAGTATTCGAAAGAATGAAATCATTGAATGGGATTGGTAGAGGTACCGTTATATTTATAAAAAAGTTAATAAAAATACTTGCACATAGTTTTGATAATTATGATTCTTTTACTTGATAAAACTATGCCTAATACGCATTTTTTTGCGAATATATTTACTACTTGTTTTAGATACATTAAATTTATTAATTGTGCCAAGGTCTTAGCATGCAATATTGGCCTTTTTGCCTTATATGAGCTAGCAATAACATTTTTTCGAAGGAGGTCTACATATAAAGTTTGAATACCGGAGATTCAGTAAAAAAAAACATGTACCTACCGGATGTTCCCGTTTAAAGTCCAACAGCTGCCTATCTACCGGTTGGTACGTGACATTTTTGTATTTCACACTTTCCACATTTAGTATCACAAAAAATAAACACGCAACGATCGCTTTCATGTTGGAAATCAACTGCGCGTCTCGTACTATTCGAGTGAAACTCGCTTATATAGGCTTTATTATCCACATGAGCATGATTGTTGAGCAATTATATAGATCTGGGTGTGTTTACTTAAAAGGCATTTTGAGCTAGTGTCTATTAATATTTAATGTCTACTTCAATTTTAATCTTAACTAGTTTTGCCCGTGGCTTCGCTCGCGTATTAGTCGGAAATAAAATTTTTGTTGGTACAATGTAACCCATCACTGAATGTCACCATTTCAAGAAAGGGATCAGATATTTTTTATGGACCTTAGTCTAAGTGACTGAAGCAGACGCGCATAACTAGCACGAACTTCGCTTCTTCTAAAGAAGCGAAGTTTGCGCTGGTTATGCGTTCGCGCATTAATTTTACATTTTTTTTATTACTCTACACCCTTTGCGCTACCACATCGTTGTGCCGCAAAGGCTAAAAAGCCGCAACAGTTTTTTAAATGTGTCCGGGCACTCACTGGCGAACAGTCTCGACAAAGACTAACGCTGTGGCGTGATAGAGCTTCCCTACCCATCCCATTTACCCCACCTGCTGAAAGTCTCCCACCTGGACATAAGTTGACTTGGCTAACCTGGAAGTCTTTAAACAGACTCCGGACCCAGGTTGATCGAAGAAAGGAAAACCTCCTCAGGTGGAGATTTACAGCCGATTCCAGCTTGGACTGTAATTGTGGTTCTATTCCACAAACAATGGGACACCTGACATCATGCCCTGCGTGCCCTGATACCTGCACGTTACAGGAACTAATGTGCGCTAATGATAACGCTAAACTAGTAGCTAAATTCTGGGCAGACTCAATTTAGATTTCCATCGACACACTAAGACGAAGAAGTAAGCTAGGATAGGAAAGAAGGATAGGATAGTTTCTACTTCAATTTTATACTGGTGATAATGATTTTACAATGGTGGTTTAGTTCATGATATTCATCTGTGCTTTTTGAAATGTTTCTTAGTCCTGCGTAACATACTAACTTCTTCTGCTTTGGATGCTTCTACGCCCATTGTTGTCAATGGTTGTAGTACGGACATTCTCATAAATTCATATAACATATTCGTAAACTTTTTGCTTCTTGAGTTTTATATTATCAAAGTATTAGTTATGTCTATTTCTATCTTGCTACCTGGTTGTAAGTCATCATTCTTATGTCCACGCCGTTGTCTTGGTCTCGCACCACTGTCCCCTGTCTCAGACTCTTCGTTTTATTCTTATATTCTTTTAGCTATTTCAGCGTTACAAGTAGCGAGTGATCTATCAGCGTTACGCAAAACTCGTTCTCTTTCTTCTATCTGTTTGCCCTACCAACAAAAATTGCTCCTTTTTTGCTTTCATCTGTCAAATCGGAATATTTTATGTAATCATTACTGTCCCACTACTGTGCACTAGCCTTTTCTCAGAAAAAGAAAAGTTTATGTCTTAGTCCAATCATGCTGACCTGGGTTTGTGGCACACACTATAGAGAACTTTTGTTTTTTCGTGCCCTGTCACTTGTGCAGGTTTTCTCATAATATTTTTCCTTTATCTTTACATAACGCATGTGATAATCAAATTCTGATCCGCATTTGAATTCGAAAAATTAGAGTTTCGGGCCGAGATCGAACGCAGGCCGTCCTGCATGGAAGGCAAGCATTCAACCACTAGGCTATCACTGCCTATTGTATTAATTATTAGGACATGTTTATTAATAAGTAATGGATCGTAATTCCAGCAATAATAACATCATTAGAGGAAATCCGTGTTACAGCCAGTCCAATTATTATGGAAACGATTACTGACCTTAGGACTGACGCGTAAAAGAGTTAAGTATTTAACAATGACTAAAAAACAATCAGCATTAAATCGTTAATCAGTCTATCACAGTCCACTGTTAGACATAGACCTTTATCAGGTTGAGGTTGTTAATACGTCTTATTAACACGACTGTCTTAAAGACAAACATTTTAATACGAATTAAATCTGAGCGCACAGCCGTTAGTTTAACGTGAAACTTTTATGGTTGTGAGTCGATTTAGCGTCTAGGATTGAAATATATAGGTATGAGTATCATATTCACTCGCTATAGCTCGGGTACAGCAAAGGTAGAGGTGCTCTGTTGTCGTACACCGCGGCGGTAGCGACACTCCTGCAACAGTCCCGCTCGCTCGGCGCCGAAAATTGGCGTACCTGCGAAGCCATAACCTCATCTGTGATCTACATCTTCAGCGGTCTCTTTTGCGAGGTCGACATATTGATTTTTTAAATTTTTTGCATGCATTCTTTCGGTTTAAAGATTATTTATTTATTCAAAGAACAATGTTCACTTACTAATAAATACACAGTGTTATATAGATTTTATTATCCGGTGGCCATTACAAAAGTAATTCTTGTTTAACAAACTAAATTAATGTAAGAAGGTTCAGTTTTCATAAACAATATTGTGACTGTATAATATTTGAAACAACAATTATCAACATCTCTTAATTTTCCTTTAACTATAGAAGCAGGTATCAATAATATTAATTATAGGTACCTACCCCTTTCTTTTTAACCGACTTCCAAAAAGGAGGAGGTTTCTCAATTCGACCGTTTATATATATATTTTTTTATGTGTGTTCGCGGATAACTTCGTCGTTTATGAATCGATTTTGATGATTATTTTTTGTTGGAAAGGAAATATCCCAAGGGTGGTACCATGATAAGGAAACCAGGATCTAATGATGGAGTCAGGAGGTGGATAGTGGAACACCTTAACGACGAACAGCAAAGACACGAAATTTTGTACATGGATTTAACTATAATATAGCTTGTTCTTAACTCCATCATGACATGGCTGCTGCACCCAGGGTTGACTTTCGGCGAGAGAACTCCTCAACGGTTAATAGTGCAGACACAACATTTTGTAAATGGATTTAACCATAATAGCCTATTCTAAATTCCCTCATGACATGGCTGATGCACCCAGGGTAGACTTCCGGCGAGGGAACTCCTCAGCAGTGAATTCATGGATTCATGAATCATTCATTCATTCATCCGAGCGTTGTCGTGTCCATTATTTGTTAAAATATAATATAGATGAAGAAGACTTATTTTTACTGGAAAATTCTTACTTTAAATGGCAAAATATGCTAAAACTGAAAAATGGAATTAATAAAATTAATTTAACCAGAGAAAATAAAGGAGAATTTCACACTTATGAAAACTTGCGAGAGCAACCGCAAAAGTTTTTTGAACATACAAGAATGCTAATGGATACGTTTGACTACATATTAGAAAATTGTCTTATAAAGAAAAAGAAAACATTTAATTTTACAGACGCCATCACAACAACGCACATAACCAGCGCGAAGAAGCGAAGTTCGCGCTGGTTATTCGTTCACTTAAAACACATAACAGAATACAACCCTTTCTTAAAATTAAGAAATCGCATTTTTAGTTCTTTGCAGACTTAACTAAATCACAGAGAAAAAACCTTAGCGCCATGTAATTCGACGCCAACGCCATTATCCAAGTTCCTATACCATATACTGTAAACTTATTATTTCTTGTGTTTAAATTATTAAGGATTAGTTATTGTAAGTCATGTTATGTCCACGCCGTTGTCTATGTCTCGCACCATTGTCCCCTGTCTCGTACTCTTCGTCGTCTTCGTATACTTTTTAAGCAATTTCATTGTTACAAGTAGCGAGTGATCTATCAGCGTTAAGCAAAACTCGTTCTCTTTTTTCTGTCTGTTTCAAGCGAGTGGTTTGTCAGCTTTATGCAAAACTCGTTCTCTTTTTTCTGTCTGTTTCAAGCGAGTGGTTTGTCAGCTTTATGCAAAACTCGTTCTCTCTCGTCTGTTTGTTCGTCCTACCTACAGAAATTGGTCCAACCCGTCTCGAATCCAAAACGATTATCATGTCCCTTTTTTAGGGTTCCGTACCCTATTACTAAGACTCCGCTGTCCGTCCGTCCGTCTGTCACCAGGCTGTATCTCATGAACGGTGATAGTAAGACAGTTGAAATTTTCACAGTTGATGTATTTCTGTTGCAGCTATATCAACAAATACTAAAAAATAGAATAAAATAAATATTTAAGAAGGCTCCCATACAACAAACGTGATTTTTTTTGCTCGTTTTTATAGATAATGGTACGGAATCCTTCGTGCGCGAGTCCGACTCGCACTTGGTCGGTTTTTTGATTTCATCTGTTAAATTGCAACACTGTACTAATCAGCCTATTATTGTCCCACTGCTGGGCACGTGCCTCTTCTTGGAATGAGAAAAGTTTTTCTTAGTCCAATAACGTAGACCTGGTGCGGGTTTGTGTAGTACACACACCATCGAGAACTGCATGGAAGGCAAGCGTTCAACCGTTAGGCTATCGTTACCATGGGGCAGGGGAGCAATTGCCCCACCACAGGAGAGGTCCACCAGAAGAAGCTGATGGACCGAGACCTGCCGGGGTCGCGGTGCATGCAATAGCGAATCCCGCGACCCCGGCCTTAGGTCAGAAGGAGGGACACCGTGGTGGTTTTAGCCAGTAAGAGTCCGGCACATCCCCCCGTCTTCCCCAGACGGGGGATAGTCTAGGAGGATTTCCAAATGCTAAAAAAAAGGGCTATCGTTACCTAGTATATTAATTATTAGGACACGTTTATTGATAAGTAATGGATTGTAATTCCAGCAATAATAACATCATTAGAGGAAATGCTTGTTACAGCCAGTCCAATTAAGGAAATGATTACTGACCTTGACGCGTTAAAGTGTTAATTACTTAATAATGAATAAAAAGAAATAATAATCAACACTAAATCGTTAATCAGTCTATCACAGTCCACTGTTAGACATAGACCTTTCCCAGGTTGAGGTTAGAATATACTTTATTGTACACCAAAATTGTAACACAGCTCTTATACAATATCAAACATTAAAGGGTACAATGGCGGTCTTATCGCTGATAGCGATATCTACCAGACAACCTTTGGATGAACAGGAAGTCAATGAGTAAGATAGGGGGAGTAGTCCGTGGTGTACTGCTGCAAAATATATACTACACACAATACATAGACATAATACTTACATATATAGGTATATATAAATACTGTTAATTAGTACGGTTAAGTTTTGAAAGACAAACATTTTAATACAATTTAAGTCTGGGCGCACAGTCGTTGGTTTAACGTGAAATTACTATGGCAGTGAGTCGTTAGCGTATAGGATTGAAATATGATCTTATCACTCGCTAAAACTCGGGATCAGCAGAGGTAGCGGTGCTCGTCAGGGCACGGGCCTCTTCTCAGAATGAGTAGGCCTTAGTTCACCGCGCTGGCATGGTGCGGGTTGACGGACTACACAACTCGAGAACTTTATGGAACCCTCTCAGATGTGCAGGTTTCCTCACGATGTTTTCCTGCACCGTTAACGCGAAGTTACGGCATCGTTAGAAAACTGATACAATATTTTTTCCCCTAAACTGTCAGGAAAGGTAGAAAAAAGAAACCACACAACATCGTCATACATTTATTATTAAGTTCATCGACCACAAAGTAACACTGAATAAAGTAAACAAAATTCAAAATAAGTCAGGCAATAAATTATTTTCAAAACGCGCAGACCTAACACCTTGCATGGGTCACAATCTAAAGGTCATACATAGCTCATTAAAGCCACCCGGCACCCGACCAGCACCGCCTCGTCGCTCGGCGTCCACCCGTTGTCGACAGGTGGTCCACGGGCGGATGCCGCTTTGTCAACCAGAAGAAAGCATATTGGGTGCAGGAAATGTTAGAAAAAACCGGCCAAGTGCGAGTCGGACTCGCGCACGAATGGTTCCGTACCATTATCTATAAAAACGGCAAAAAAACTCACGTTTGTTGTATGGGAGCCCCCTTAAATATTTCTTTTATTCTGTTTTTTAGTATTTTTTATTATAGCGGCAACAGAAATATATCATCTGTGAAAATTTCAACTGTCTAACTATCACGGTTCATGAGATACAGCCTGGTGACAGACGGACGGACGGACTACGGAGTCTTAGTAATAGGGTCCTGTTTTACCCTTTGGGTATAATATTGGACTATAATTACTTATTAAAAATCAAAAATACTATGTAACATTGTATTATCACCCATGTTTGACACAAATAAAATGATTTGATTTGATTTGGTACGGAACCCTAAAAAAGAGGGTGAATATTGGACCGCTCAACAAGTGAACGCCGCGTCGTCCATTCGCCATCCGCGCATGGACAGCTTGCGTAGACTCGAACTCGGACTCGGAGTTAATGTAGTCAGCGTTAATCCATAGAAGTCCATACAAAGAATACTAACCGCACAAGGTGAGAAGGTGCTGGTCGGGTGCCGGATGGCTCTGTGGCCGAGCTTTGACCTTTATTCTTCTTATCGTTTCGATGATACGGTAATCAAATTAGTTTCAGTAGGTGGCCACGCGGATTACGTTATCAGTGGCCTGATTAAGGTCCTCCGTGGTGCAGACGTAAGGATACGGACGACACTAGAGCAGAGTTGCCATACCAAAAACAACGATTAATCGATCACAATAAAACCTAATAGGGGCTAGGCTGGCGCCTGATTCTCTACAACACCAGAAAAATACGAAATAATCGCGACTGAATTACAATTTTTGCAGCGAATGATGGCGCTGTTTGCAAATGCTATTTGATAATAATATGGAAGTTGTCAACGTAGGTACATATAAAATGAATATCCTATTCTTCCGATTGTACATTTGGATGGTACTGCGGTTGTGTTATTTCTGTGTTACGTTTTAATATGTGATAGTGAATATAGACGGACTAATAACATAGGTGAATGCGGTAAGCATGTATTATTCTCTTATTAGTCTGTATCTCCTATATTAATTGATATAGTATGTACTTACGTACTAGATGCGCTGTTTAGAAGAACAACATGGTATCAACGAGTTGTGGTTCCGGAACCATAGTGCCATTGAACTTGACAGCTGCTATCTAGCGGTAGTTTGAACCTTATTGCGTTAATGCATTTGGCACATGTTGCCTAAACGAGATAGCGTGTCTATTTATTTTAATGTGACGTCGTTGTCTATAACGCATGGATTTCACCGGAGACACTTACACCACAACACATGTAATCATTTGGTATACGTTTCATTGTGATCGATCATATGGTTTTGTGGGTTTTTTAACATTGTCCTTTACCAACCTACATAAACAATCTAACAGAACTGATTTATGATGGTGATGATGATGGTTAACTACAATAAAAATGTATTTTTTACATCATACTTTATTTACGTATGTCATGTACACTTTTGACGGGTATGATCTTAGGAGCTGCCTCTGCACTTGGTACGTTTCTGATGGGAACCATAGGGGTAGGAGTAGCCTGAGCTGCTTGCGCGGCTCTTGCCTGTGCAATTGCTACTTCTAAACCTATGCTTACTCGCCTACCCAAATCAAGGTCAATAAGGTACAGCAACTTTAAAGCCCTCGGAAGAACCGGTGGTGTGACTCCCACAAGAGACAAAACTAAATTACTTATAAATCTTTGCCTATGCGCTTCGTTTTCAAGAATGTAATTGTAGAAATACGATATTGGTTCTAAATCTACAGCGTTACTTTCGAAAATCCGTAACGTCTCTCTCGGTCTTTTCTCGTCTACATACGGTATTGGTCCGTTGAATGAATTAGGATAATAGTTTGGTGCATCTCGTCCGTTTAAATTTGTAGGTGGTCTTCCATCACGATTGTACGTCTTTGCATACAATGGCATATTAATCAAAATTTTGTTGTGATTAGTTCCTAATCGATAATTTTGCGTGTCCCTGTAGAATAATCTTCTGCCTTTAAACAAAATGTCTACTGGGCCAGGGATACCGGGCACCAAATTGGCTGGATTAAACGCCCCTTGTTCTACATCTCTAAATTGATTCTCAACATTTTTGTTTAATACTAAACGCCCAATCTGCACGGTGAAAAATGTGCCATTCTTCCATAGCCTGGTTACGTCGAAAGGGTCGTAGTCAACATTTTGTATGTCATGTGGAGTCATCACGTCCATCTCTAATTTCCACGCAGGATAGTTTCCCTGTTCAATAGCATTGTACAAGTCTCGGGTGTAGTAGTCTGGATCTTGACCTTGTAACATAGCCGCTTGAGCACTTGTTAGTGCCGAGAAACCTTGCTCAGTTCTAAAGTTAAACTTTACGTAATGTGTTTCCCCATTTTTATTAGAAATTTCATAAGTATGAATGGGGAAGGCATCCATCCTTCTGTAACCATTCGGACTACCATAATCAGCCAACGTCCAAAAGAAGTTGTGTATGAGAAGCGGCTTTTGTGTCAATAAGTCCCACCGGCTCGTGACATCGAACAAGTTAGTCTGTGGATTTCTTTTGAATGCATGTAATAGAGTGGCAAAAAATAGGGGATCTCTATAAAGATAGTTGGGTGTCTGCAAACACAGAAGATCTAAATTTCCTTCCTTGGTATAAAGTTTAATTGTCATACCCTTTAAGTCCCTTGCAACGTCAGAGCCTCCAAGATTTTGTGTTGTTGACGAGAACCTGACGACTAAGGGCGTTTTTTTACCAATCCCATTGAACAAATCAGCGTAAGTGTATTTGGAGACGTCGTTTGTAACTTCGAAATAGCCGAAGGCACCGGTGCCCTTTGCGTGGACCACTCTCTCTGGGATTCTCTCCGCATCGAAATTCAGCATTGAATCAAGAAGTAGCTGATTGTTGAACTGGTCAGAGTTTATTGTTAATGTGTCCCGTATTTCAGTCGGTTCTCCCGAACTTTTGGTCCATAGTCCTATCGGTACCTGAAAAGAATGGAATAGATTAATTTTGTTTAAATAAAATAAAAACATTCATTTTCGCTCTTCCTTTGATTTATTGAACCGTTTATGTTATTTTGAATCGTTTATTTTATTTTTGTAAAGATTTGTTTTATCCAATAATTGGCCGTAGTGACTTAAAAAATCCTACAACTATCAGTTTTGGAAAATTATTACAAAACAGTTTTGTGTTGCTTATTTTTGTATTCGTAAAAGTTTTTAAAATTGCCATCACATTATTTCCTTTTACCTATTTCTAACAATAAGAACATGTTCCTAAGTTCTTTTGGCGTTTATCTTGTATATTGCACAATAACTATTAGTGTTGAAAACAACCTATTTACCGAATACATATTTGGCTTAGATTTTGGAAACCACGCGATTTTTAACCTTTTTCTTTTTATAGTGATTCTAGTATGACTATTCGTGCTGAGGTCGAACCATAAAATAAAGGCGTTTTTAACCGACTTCCAAAAAAGGAGGAGGTTCTCAATTCGTCTGTGTTTTTTTTTTAATGTTTATTACCTCATAACTCCGCCATTTATAAACCGATTTAGATTAAAAAAAAGTTATTTGAAAGGATATACTTCCAGATTGGTCCCATTTCAATTTGGTGAAGATCTGATGAAGAACTTCGGAGATAGACAATAGAACTCCTCAATGACGAACAGTACGCATAATGTGATGATGTGATTATGTTCCGAGCAGCGTCTTTAGTAGGTCCAACCATATTTTTATTAAGGCCACTAAACGAAAAAAATAAAAAACATTTTAACAAAAATAAAACCGACTTCAAAAAACGATGAAAAGAATAAAATAATTACCATATTATAAAATTAACAGTTTCAGAAGTCAGTGCCTTCAATTTGGTTCAGCGTGGATTAGCACCGACTTCTAAAACTGTTAATTTTATAATATGGTAATTATTTTATTCTTTTCATCGTTTTTTGAAGTCGGTTTTATTTTTGTTAAAATGTTTTTTATTGACTTCTATGTATGGGCTATCAATAAAATTCTGTCTCACTTGGAGGAGGCCTACAGCCGGTTACAATAACTGACTGCGGTAGGTTCAATAAAAAATTGTGTATTACTTACGGGGTGTTCCTCCTTAAAGTCCAACAGCTGCCTTTGCGCGGGTTGGTACGTAACATTTTCGTATATTATTACACTTTCCACGTTTAGTAACAAACAAAATAAATACGCAACAATCGCTTTCATGTTGGAAATCGAGTGCGTGTTTCGTATTGTGCTAACAAAGCTTGCTTATATAGACTTTTTAACAACCGATTCATGAGCAATTATATATATCTAGGTGTTTGCGTTTAAAAGGCGTTTTGAGGTATGCTTGATATACATTTCATGATTTACTGCAATTTCATTCGTAATCCCAACTTTACAGGGTTTCACGAGGGTTCCGCTCATGATATTTTTCTGTAATGCTTTTCGGAGCATCTTCTTCTTCCTTCTTACCTCGGGAGGTATACCACCTGTATACACCGGGGTGTATACAGGGTGTTAACGAAATCGTATAACTCCTTCAAACCTCGTGATGTACTGCTGACATAGATTAACCCTGCACGTGATGATACCTTTGGATTCAATAAAAAAAATACAAGATATAAACATGTGTGCTTAACGTGAGACATTTTAGCGCTCCTAGTGAATTGAGCGGCTATAGCTCACCGTGCGGTCATTTAACTCGGGGCGCCAAAATGACTCACGTTAAGCACACATGTTTACCTTTTGTATTTTTTTTTATTATTGAATGCAAATTTATCCCGTTCAGGGTCAATCTATGTCAGCAGTACATCACGAGGTTTGGAGGAATTACATGATTTTGTTTACAGGATGTAAATGAAATCATTTATTTCATGTACAGTTAATATAGTAAAGGAGATAGTTCTTTTTGGTACGTGTTAGTCGTTTACACAATGGAAGGACCTATATATTTTAATGCTCATTGTAGTCAGTGGAGTTTGAACAGATCTATGCACTTAAAATTTACAGAGACGCTCACGGTGCTATATTAGTTTACGATGTGACAGAATTAAAGTCTCTAGCAAGACTGAATGAGTGGGTCGAGGAACTTCAAGTATGCTCCACCAAGAAGAACATAGTCTGCTTAGTTGTCGGCAATAAGATTGACAAGCTATCATTTTGGGACCCAGTTCATAATATCAGCAAGCACATTCCGCGCGACGGCGCGGCGCAACGTTTATTCCCAAGGTGGTTTGATGTCAGGCAGGCGGCCGGTCATCCTTACTTATATCCTTACTAATATTATAAATGCGAAAGTTTGTATGTATGGATGTGTGGATGTATGGATGTATGGATGTTTGTTACTCTTTCACGCAAAAACGGCTGAACGGATTTGAATGAGATTTGGCACACAGATAGACTATGCCCTGGATTAACACATAGGATAATTTTTATCCGGGTACATCAAGTGGTTCCCCTAGGATGCGGGTGAAACCGCGGGTAATAGTCTAAAATGTTTTGTCCTGAATGACTGACTGACGGATCAACGCACAGCCTAAACCTCTGATCGTAGAGACCTGAAACTTGGAGGGCGTGTTCTTTGTATGACGTAGGCATCCGATAAGAAAGGATTTTCCGAAATTCTACTCCTAAGGGGGTGAAAAAGGGGGGCAAAGTTTGTATGGGACAACGTGATTCCTTGGTCCAATCTACTTCAAATTTTGCATAAACCTTTTTTAATAGAATTGATGGAAGACGTGTTTCGTATTTTATTGAAATTCATCCTCTAATGGTATTAAAAAGGGGTAGAAAGTTATTTTGGCGGTGATTTGCTTCGAAGTTGATATCGATAGTTGGTAAGGATTAGAACATATTGGTTATAAATTATACGAATCATTCCATATTTAAAAAAAAATGTAAAATACAAATATAAAAGAATATTTAAATCGGATTAGAATTTGAAATTTCAATTTTATTTGTTCTTGGATATTTGAATGAAAAACTTACCTTATACCTTGATTTTCCTTCAAAAATTCCTTGGAAATCTCATAAATTACCTACTTAGCAAATATTTGCGATTGCTGTATAATTTGTTTGGAAGTTCATTTTCATTATTTCATTAGAATATTTTCAGTGTAGTTAATTTAATTTCTTTTCAATTTGTTGTTATAATAATTAAAAAGGATTCTTTGTGTTTGATTTGTTGTGTATAATAATAGTTATAGTTTTCTTTTAGTTTGTTTTAGAAGTTTAATTTTGTGTGTATTGTTTTTCGCAATTTATTTACATTTATAAATTTGTCTGTGTCCATTTTAAAAATGGGTGCAGAGTTGGTTAACTTCAATGGGAAATTAATAAACCTTACTATTGTACCAATAGTGGGGGATGGCGCAAGCCTTTTCCGTACGCTTTCTTATTTGTTGTACGGCACACAAGAACGCTCAATGGATATTCATAAAGAAATTGTGTGTCATGTGACGAACAATTGGGATGAATTTGCTGTTATGTATCATGACCGTCATGGTAACAATCATAGGACAAAAGAAGAGTATACTTTAGATATGTTACAAAACTCTACGTATGGCAGTTTTTGCGAGTTAGTTGCAGTCGGTCAAATATACCCATTTGTATTTGAAGTGTATTGAAATGACAACCTGTATGCCAAATTTGGTACAGAGGACCAACCTATCAAAAGGTTACGTTTTCCCCAAAATCTTTCTAATAGTCACTTTGATGCCTACGCTGATGCGGATAGTGATAATAACACTGATGAGCTGATAGCCAAAAAACGGCGCATTGAAATTGCTGTATCTCCGACGTTTACTCAATCTTCACTAATTTCTAATGTTGTGCAAGACTTTCATTCGCCTACTTATACAATTATTGAATCTGAATGTGAGTCAGATTTAATTTCTTCTTTGTCCACTAATAATTGCATAGCATTTCCAACATTCACTACCCAAGAGTCAGGTCAAAATGAAATTAGATTGACAAATAATCATTAAAAAAAGCATTAGAGCAGTGGTGGCCCAGTGGTAACGGCCCCGACTTACGAGTTGTATGTCGTGGGTTCGAACCCCGCCAGGCGCATTACTTTGTGTAATTTATTTCATCACCACTGCTCTCAAAACGGTGAAGGAAAACATCGTGAGGAAACCGGCATGTCCTAGAACCAAACATTCGAAGACATGTGACATCTACCAACCCGCACTGGGCCCGCGTGGTGGATTACGGCCCATTCCCTCTCACAGAGAGGAGGCCTGTGTCCCAGCAGTGGGAACATTATAGGCTGCTGATGACGATGATGATTCAAATTATATGAGAGTGGGCGTTATTTGAGTAGTTCGGAGGCAGTTTGAAGGATTTTAGGGTTTCCCATACATGAAAGGTTTCCCGCAGTCATACATTTAGCTGTCCACCTTGAAAATGGCCAACGAGTCTATTTTAATTCCGACAACCTCGCCGACATAATTAATAGCCCACCAAAAACGACACTGTTAGCATTTTTTGATTTATGTCAAACAGATGATTTTGCTAAAACCCTTCTATATGCGGAAGTGCCTTCATATTTTGTAAGGCAAAAAAATAAATTTGTGAGAAGGAAAAGAGGAAAACCCGTAGATGGCTGGCCAGGAATAATGAAAGAACACGCTCTAGGTAGAGTGTACACGGTTCACCCGAATAAAACCGAGTGTTACCATCTTCGTTTACTTTTGCACGAGGTTACCCCCTGGTTAGGGGTCCATCGTCCTTCGATGACTTGAAGACTGTCAACGGTGTCCTCCAACCAACTTTTCAATTAGATTGCATGAAACTTGGCTTGCTAGAGGACGACAAACATTGAGATTCTGCCCTAGAGGAAGCAGCCCTATGCGAGTCGCCATTTAAAATGCGTGAATGCGTTTAAAGTGCGTGCGTGGCATTCTGTCAGATTACAGACGCACTAAGTCTTTGGGTAAAATACAGGGATAGCCTATCAGAAGACTACAAACGACAAGTGGAAAAGTTTTCTAGCATTATAGATGAACATCTAGCAGATGAAATCTACAATAAATGTCTGGTCACAATATGAGAAGCTGTATTAGCATTAGGAGGACAAAGCCTACAGCAGTACGGGTTGTCTCAGCCTCAAAGGTCTGAAGGCTTACACAATAACCGGGACTACCTGAAGGAAACAAGTAACGATGTCAATTCCTTAGCAGAAGTGGTGTCAAGTAGTGAAGGCTCTGTAACCAATGAACAAAGACGTATTTATTATAAAATACTTTCCAGTATCGATGCAGGTGTAGGTGATATCTTTTTTTGGATGCTCCTGGTGGAACAGGCAAGACTTTTCTATTAAATTAACTGTTGGCCAAAGTGAGAAGCAATCGTGATATCGCCTTAGCGGTCGCATCGTCCAGAATTGCTGCCACGCTGCTGGAAGGAGATAAAACTGCACACTCCGCGTTTAAACTTCCACTCGATTTGATACAACCCCAAACCCCACTCTGCAATTTATCCAAACAAAGTAATATGACAGAAGTACTCCGCAAAACGAAATTAATTGTTTGGGATGAGAGTACTATGGCTCATAAAGGGAGTTTCGTAGCTCTAAATAGTTATTTACAAGATGTTAGGAATAATAATTGTCAAATGGGAGGAGTTACTGTATCGTTAGCAGGCGATTTCCGGCAGACTTTACCCGTAGTGCCCAAAGGAACGCGAGCAGACGAAGTTAAAGTGTGCGTGAAGCGGTCTCATTTGTGTGTTGTTGTGGCCTTCAGTGACAAAACAGAGCCTTACCAAAAATATGAGAGTCCATCTGAGGGGAGATGTTACAGTTCTCTGATATGTTGCTTAAAATAGGAAATGGTGATTTCCCGGAACTGGATAATAATATAATTCTACGCGGACGAAGTCGCGGGCAAAAGCTAGTAATATTATAAACGTGAAAGTTTGTATGTATGGATGTTTGTTACTCTTTCACGCAATAACAGCTGAACGGATTTGGATGAGATTTGGCACACAGATAGACTATGCCCTGGATTAATACATAGGATACTATTTATCTGGGTACATCAAATAGTTCCCCTAGGATGCGGGTGAAACCGCAGGTAATAGTCTAATAGAACAATAAGCCAAAGCCTTTAACAACATGGATTTACGAATTACATGTTGTGTCGACCTAGTGTGGGATAAGGGCAGGGAGAAGAAGTATGCACTTAAAATGTCCTATTTGATTGATATTAAATAACCTATTAATGATCCCTTTTCGTTGTTATCTTGCTTTTTGTATATAAGTCATCTAGCCATCACGCCGTCACGTTCTCTAACTCGCATCATTGTCATCTGCCTCACGATCTCCTTCTCCTTCTTATCCTTTCTTCAGAAATTTCATTCGTATAACAAACGCATGATCTGTCAAAGTTACGACCAATCTCTCTATTATCTGTATGTCATACCCATCTTCATTTCACAGAAACTTCTGCATATTATTTCTCTTTTCAGCTAATCAGCTGTCAATTGAATTTTATTACTGAGTGATTTTTTTGATAAAATTCGAATTATTTTTCGTAATAAATAAACATTGACCCCTCAACCATGTATTAGAAGATGAAATATATAGATTGATTTAATTGGTTTTTAATCTTAATGCTATCAATAACTATAGACCATGAGAGGAAGTGCGTGTTACAACCAGTCCAATTATTACATTAGCTGCTCATGACCTAATAGTTAAAGCATAGCAGCGCCTGCGAGTTAGTCTGCGTGGATTTCAAATGGTAACTTGGTTTTACTTTGAATGGCGAGTGAAGATAGTTCATCTTACTTTATCATTTGATTACACGGCAATATTTATACAAGTTTCAAGTCTAGAATTCAATACAAGTTAGCTAGAATTCAATTCAAGAAGTTCAATACCTCGTTGCACCCCTTAAAAGGGTTTGTTTAAAAAATCGTAAAATACTTTTTTGTATTTGTGAATCCATTAATCATCTTAGCCTATTGCAGTCCTCTGCTGGACGTAGGACTCTCCCAAGTTGCGCCACAACACTCAGTCCTCAGCCTACCGCATCCAGTCCACCACGGTTACCTTCTTCAGATCCTCGGTCCAGGCACCCAACACTGACTTTGCCAATTCACGGTCTCCGCTCGAGGATTTGTCTACTCCAACAGCCATCAGTCCATCGACAGACATGGGCAGCCCATTGTCACTTCAGTTTGCTGATTAGAAATTTGTGTGGAAGAGTATTTATATAGGTACTATGTTTGAAGTACAAGTACACGCAGGGAATAAAATTATTCATACCAAAGTTTCCACCCTATTTCACATCTTAGAGATTAATTTTCGAAAAATCTTTCCTATCAAAATCATTTTTTTTTTATTTCACATAAACCGATACAGGTGCTTATGAAAAGTCGAATTTAAATGCACGGTTCCAATTAGTCGTTTCCTATGGAGAAGAGCCGGCAAGAAACTCCACTTTAATTTCCTGTTTCTATCTTCAGCGGTTTAGGCTGCGCATTGATATGTCAGTCAGTCAGACAGTTTCTTATGTACACAGAAAGTAATAAATGTAGATTCACTTATCACATAATAAATGTTTTTTGTAGACTATGGTAGTGCACTGCTAAACATAGGCCTCTACCAAGTTGAATACATCTCAGAGATCGCCGCCTCAAACGTGGAGTGCGAACGGGTCTAGCGTTGGCGGGCCCGCGTTAGTTGTCCTTATAGGATTAATTCCTATGAAGCATGAACGATGTTTTTTCTCGAATTTAGATCGAACCAACAGATTAAGTTTTTTATGAATTCCAATATAGGTAAAGTAGAGTAAATAAAGTTAAAAGGTACAGAGTGGAAATTGGAGAAGGGACAGTAAGGGCAGCTACCTAGACCGTTGCACTTACAGGTAACGTTCTTAGGAAACTGTCTAAAACTTTTGGTGAAATTGCGAATTCCATTTACGGATTTTGAAAAAATGGTATTGTCTGCAAGAAAACTCTGAAAACAAATATAATTTGGACGTCAATCAATCACACTTCTCATAAGGATTAAAAGACTCTTTCGAACCAAATGAGGTTAGAGAAGGAGAAATGTTATAAATTTATCGTAAAAATATTTTTCCATAGCTGTCGGTTAAGATATTAACTACCATCTCAAATTTCCATCCTGGTATTACAACGTAGCTTAGTGCGGCTTACCTTAGACTGCTTTTCCACTAGAGATGTGCTATGCAACGTTGCTATGGATGCGTTTGATATCCACCAATCATATTCATTGGTCCACATAGCACAGCACTGGTGGAAACTGATTCAACTAAACTATGTTTTTATATGGGAGGATGCGTGCTGTGGATGCTTGTTATAGATGCGAGCTATGGATCCGTGCTATGGTTGCATGCTATGAATGGCCGCGAGTGGTGTAACTATGCGAGCGCCTCTCCCCTCACCGCGCCGCCGCTCCCCGTGCCTTCCCTATTGTCGATACGTCGCATAGCTTGAGCTACGCATCTTCCTCGCACAGCTACCTTGCGGCAGCGCATTTTCACAGCACATCTTACTCGCTCCGCTACATAGCTTTGCATCAGTGGAAATGGTCACATAGTTTCGTAGCTTAGCTTTTACATTCTCACAGCATAGCTGTATAGCACATCTCTGGTGGTAAGGCACCCTAATGCAAGTGTTTTTCGAGTGATAAAACTGATAAAATATTTGCTTTTCTTTCATCACCAAATCAACAACCAAAAGGGAAAAAAGAAAACCTTACAAAATCGTCATAAAATAATTATTTCATCAACCACAAAGTAGATAGAGATCACTGAAGAAATTGAACGTAATACCAAGTAGGTCGAAATAGAAAAAAAAAGAATTACCCATCTACAAAAACAATCTGACAAATCCGATCTATGGTGATGATGATGGTTTGCTACGACGAAGATTTTTTTCTACATCATACTTTATTTATGTATATATACCTGTTTCATATATATTTTTTACAGGGATGTCTTTAGGAGCGGCCTCGGAACTTGGTGTGTTTCTGATGGGTTCTATCGGAGGAGGAGTGGCCTGAGCTGCTGCTTGCATGGCTACTGCCGCTGCAAGTGCTACTTCATAGCCTAGGCTCACTCGTAGACCCAAATCACGGTCAACAAGATACAGCAACTTTATAGCATTTTGCACCACGGGTGGTGTCACTGGTACAAGAGACGTAACTATATTATCAATAAATCTCTGCCTATGTGCCTCACTTTCTATAATGTAATTGTAGAAATACGATGAAGGCTCCAAGTCGACAGCGTTACTTTCGTAAACCTGTAACTTCTGCTTCGGTCTTTTCACGTCTACATACGGTATTGGTCCGTTGAAAGAATTAGGATAATAGTTTGGTGCATCTCGTCCGTTTAAATTTGTAGGTGGTCTTCCATCACGGTTATAGGTCTTTGCATGCAATGGCATATTAACCAAAATTTTATTGTGATTAACACCTAAACGATAATTTTGTGTGTCCCTGTAGAATAATCTTCTTCCTCTAAACAAAAAGTCAACTGGGCCAGGGATACCGGGCACCAAATTCGATGGATTAAACGCCGCTTGTTCTATTTCTCTGAATTGATTTTCAACATTTTTATCCAATACTAAACGTCCAATCTGCACGGTGAAAAATGTGCCATTCTTCCATAGCCTAGTTACGTCGAAAGGATCGTAATCAACCTTTTGTATATCTCGTCGAGTCATCACGTCCATCTCTAATTTCCACGCAGGGTAGTTTCCCTGTTCAATAGCATTGTACAAATCACGAGTGTAGTAGTCTGGATCTTGACCTTGTAACATAGCCGCTTGAGCAGTTGTTAGTGTCGAGATACCCTGCTCAGTTCTAAAGTTAAACCTCACATAATATGTTTCCCCATCCTTATTGGAGAGTTCAAAAGTTTGAATGGGGAAAGCATCCATCTTTCTGTAACCATCCGGAATACCGTAATCAGACAATATCCAAAAGAAAGTATGCACGAGAGCTGGTCTTTGTATAACTAAATCCCACTGGCTCGTGAAATCATACAAATGAGTCTTCGGATTTCTCAAAAATGCATGTACTTGGTCCTTAAATAATATAGGATCTCTGAATAAAAAGACGGGTGTCTGTAAGGACAAGATATCTAAATTTCCTTGTTTGGTATAAAATTTTATCGCCATGGCCTTTAAGTCTCTGACGAGATCAGAGCCTCCAAGATTTTGTAATGCTGTAGAGAACCTGACGATTAATGGTGTTTTCTTGCCAATTCCGTTGAACACATCAGCATAAGTGTATTTGGAGATGTCGTTGGTAACTTCAAAGAAGCCTTTGGCGCCGGTACCCTTGGCGGTGACCACTCTCTCGGGGATTCTCTCCCTATCGAAAGTCAGCATTGAATCGAGAAGTAACTGGTTGTTGAACTGATCAGAGTTGATCGTTAATATGTCCCTTATTTCAGTCGGTTCTCCCGAACTTTTGGTCCATAGTCCTATCGGTAACTGAAAAGAACGAAATTATTAATTTAGTTTAAGATAAAAAAAGAACCGGCTGAAAATTACCACTTTAAAGCTTAATATTTCAAAATGGACCCCTGTATTGAAAAAGTGTTTAGGACATAATATAGAACGATACGATATGACATATATACGATAGACTACATGAAGGATTATTATAAGCGCGTCCCAAAATTGCTCCAAATAAATATCCAACTCAGCATATACCAGGTAATGAACCTGGCGCTGGTATACGGACTACGGGGGTCTCCATAATAAGTTGTGTCTTACTTACCGGATGTTCCTCTTTAAAGTCCAACAGTTGCCTTTGCGCAGGTTGGTACGTGCCATTTTGGCATATCACACTTTCAAATTTTAGTATCACACAAAATAAACACGCAACGATCGCTTTCATGTTGGAAATCGAGAACGTGTTTCATTTGCACTGTTCGAACAAAAGCTTATATAGGTTTTTTTTACCACAGTTTCATGAGCAATTATAATTATGTATCTAGGTGGATGCGTGTAAAGAGCATTTTGAGATAAATTTGAATTTCATGTTTTACTACAGTTTTATTCGAGATCACTTTTTCACAGGATTTAGGTATGGTTCCGTTCATGATATGGCTGCACTGACGTAGATGTAGCTCTGGTGGGGTGGGATAGTAATGGGTAATTTATTATATGTAATACTAACAGCCTCTCTTTCGAGGGGCTCGTGGCTAATTTACAACCACGCGAATCATATGATTTGCCAGGTTAAGCTAAGCTTGCCGCGGTCAGTCCCTGGATGGATGACCATTCATTACACATCGAGACCCCTCCATGCCTCGGAGAGCATGTTAAACCATCGGTCCCGGGTGTCATACGAATAACTATGACAGTCGTTACGGGTAGTCAGAAGCTCGAAAGTCTGCCAACCGGTCTAACCTTAGGATATCGGCATTGCCCAGTTACTGGGTTGCGGAGGTCTGATAGCAGTCGCTCCGTGTAAAATACTGGTATTCAGCCGCATCTGGTTAGACTGGAAGCTGACCCCAACATAGTTGGGAAAAAGGCTGGATAGAACAACTAACAGTCTCTTATATTGCAAGTATCCGAGTCAATGTTGCAGGATCCTACACGGTCACTCTATCAGATTTCGTCATATTACTCAAGTTATTGACTCAGTCCGTGGTTTCGCGAAATTACTAGATAAATGTTCAGTAAACGCGAGTAATAAGACTGTGGTGCATTGCCACTTTTATAACAATGCACTGCCTCTGTACCAAGTGTATTCCAAGCTTCGTCTGACCGTCTAACTCGTTGGCTAGGCGGTATTTAAAATATTAAAGTAAATATATTTAGTAATTAATTAACCAGTCGTCCGGAAGCTACTCGACACGCGCACGCGCTTTCCGACGCATTCAAGGTACTGCTGAAGTCAAGCAACACAACAACAATGAGGGGCTTATTCTCCAGAGATCAACGTATGTCATCAGTGACCTTTAAGAGTGCAGTGAAAGTACTGTGACCGGGGCAATAGTAGATATTACTTCTATGGGCGAAAGCCAGATTGGAAGAGGGTAAGAAGCGTGGAATTTACAAATGCGTTAAGTACCAAAAACACAATGAATAAGGAATTAAATAAAAATGGTTTAGCTGCCCAATGTAGCTCCTTTGATATTAAAAACGTTGACGTTGATTTTTGGGCACTTAGCCCATTTGTATATTCCACGCCTTTATAGAGTTTAATATCAAAGAGACCTATCCATGGTCAATGTACTCGAAAACTGTAGAAAGAAAAGGGAAGATGGAGATAGATAGTGGGATAATATAGATGGATTGGTCGTTTGGAGTAAAGTTGTCGTTGTTTTGAGCCTGTTTACAGTCTAAAAGAAAACAACTAGAGGTTAACGAATGCTTGAAAATGTGAGTGAGAATAGGAAGCAATAGTGACAGAATGAGGCTTATCATTCTCGAGCACCGACTGATGATGAACAGTATTAAAAAAATTGATGGCGTCGTGGGTCGCCCGGTTGATGTGAAAAATCGAAACTCATATTGTAAAAAAAATGTAGTTAAAAATCCTAAAAAACACGCTTATATTACGCACTAAAGATTATAAAATAATTGAGTTAAATTGTATTAATTACGATATAAGTACCGATGCATTTTACCTTCATTGTAGAATAATCACAAACATACTTTTTTAAATAATACTTGTCACTTCTTCTATATACAGTGGTTAATTCAAAAAGCGTAGGGCGCTTTGTTCAAATTAATTAAAAGTACACACAATCAAAAAGTGTATTAGTAGCCTCTGAAAAGTTCCACTATCCACCTTCTGACTCCATCATCAGATCAGGTCCAAGATACCAAATTATAGTATTGTCATCCAAATTACATATTATACAAACAAAGTTTCATTTCGATACGACAATTAGAAATAGGGTAAAATTGACTTCCGAGATTTTATTATATTGTTTGTTAGTTAGTTACAAGTGAAGCTTATAAAAGCGTGTTAAAAAAATCTGGCCGGCGAATTACGAAGGTCTAGCATCGTGTGTCTGCCATCGCGAGCATCGCCACGCAACAGCCGATCAAACAGACGTACCGCCGCATTAGATGTCTCACATCAAAAATTTATATCCAGTACCGATTTTTTGACACAATTTTCTGGAACAACACTAAGGTTCAAAAGCAAAGATCAAGTACCGGCAAACTAGAGAGGTCTCGGACTGTGAAAGGTTTAACGCTGGGATTAAGAGCAACAGGAGGCAGAGATAAATGCTTATTGACATCGGTCAGATTAACATCCTTAAAGAGATGATTTACCGATAGTAATTATTTAAGAAATTTTCAGACATCTGAAGAGTTACGATTATCGAAAGATTCGTGAAAGTAGCATCTCTTGGCCTCTTGACAGACAACTGCAGGGGTTGCGCAAGGCTTTATATAATTAATTGAGATTTAGCTCGAAGGTGTAGGGGAACGAGGTATGGTGTTCCTCCTACGAAAAGGGGAGGATCCTCCTACCAGGCGGGTCTAATGCCTGGCGGACCACTGCCCAACTGTTAATGTTGGGAAGTTGTATATATCGTCCCTTTATTGGTAAAACCGATTATCTGCACTTTTTTTCAAAAATGAGTTATTTACACGAAGCTACTCAACTTTTTGAGCTATATCTACAGGTAAAACCGATTTTTCGATACGATGCATAGTTTCCGAGATAGATACGCAAAAAAACAATTATAATATAAGCTTTTAAGTAACCTCTGCATTCAATAACAGCTAAAGTCGACCTGTACGATTTTTTGGAAGCCTTGCAATCAAAAACACATTCCGTTTCATATCTTATTTTAGTTGCAATTTACTTACACTCTGAACATACTGTAGTATTGTACTAATAAAAGAAATAGAAAGTAAGTAGTTCTACTTGCTTTTAACAGAACATAATCCTTCACACTTGTGCAGATTTTAATTCAATTAAAAGAGTATAAGTACTTGGAAAATCTAAATTCATTCATTTTTTCACAAATTGTTTTGTATACTATAAAAATAAAAAGTTACTAATAAAGTTGATTATTTCCTAATATAATATAATTCTTATTATTTTTTTACTTTATTCAGTCTTTACTTTCATGTAAATAATGATTTTTTGGTATTTTTGTAATTATAAAAAATATAACAATGACCAGGCCTGCTGTAGTTCCTTGTATGAACATTTTGCAGATAAAAAAAATAAAAATGTTTATTTCACAACTTATGTAAATTACTAATAACCTATGTTTGGAGGCACCTTTTAAGCAGATAGTCTACCACAATTCTTAATTTTACTCAAGTAAAACCAATTATCATTTTTTAAAATTTCAATTTGTAGAATGTTTTAGAGTGTTATTTTTACAGTTGTTTTTGGTACCTTATTACTTTCTTCGAAAGTTTACGGTGACCTATAAGATAAACTCCAAGTGATTTAATTAATGATATATATGCTTATGTCGTTATTCAGGAAAAACCAACTAAATGACCCCACCCCCCTGAAGATAGTGTTTGGCATTTTTTCAAGCATTATCAATGAAGTACTTCTATTTTTATGATTTACAAACATACTTTATTAATGTTTTCATTATAATTACATGATTGCAGGTAAGATTTATGTAATTTAGTTACATAATTTTTCTGTCAAACTTTTAAATCATCATTGCCACAAGTCAATAAAGGTACGATATGTTACAGTCATAGTGATTAAATAACTGTTTATACATAATGACTGGTCATTATATATAATGACTAAATTGTCTAGACAATGTGATAAATTAATCACTTTATCCGGATATTATTCATAATAGCAGGTCGAAGTTAGTCAAAGTAATAAATACGGTTTTATTTTGTGTTATGGCTAGTGAGCTTTCATTTACTTTTTTAATTTATGTTACATTATTATTTATGACAATGTTAATTATAATATTATACGATACAGATTTTTTTATTCACAAGGAAACCTAAAAATAAACATAATCTACCATACATGCTTGCTTTGCAAAAGAGGAAATCTGGCGCCCGCGGCCGCTGCCGCGGCACGCTCGCTCGCCTTCGCGCGTTGTGTGGTCGCAGTTCTAACCTAGCCGTTTCGAATTTAACAAACTATTTATTGTCTAAAAATCAGAATCCGTCATTGTATCCGTCGATAAAAAAATTATAATGATAACTATTTAAAATAACAGCATATTATTGCTACACATATGCTGAAGGCAAATTGAAATAAAACTTTATAATCTTCACCTTAACGTATTTTATTACTTTATCCGTCTTCCAAGACATTATATAAAATAACTAGTTAATGTGATTAATTTTGTGACAATTATCACTTCGTCTAAATTGAATAGATATTATTATATATAATGGCTGGATAGTATATATAATATCCGGATTTATTACTTTCGCTGTGACATATATAATTTCCGGATTTATTACTTTCGCTGTAACATATATACCAAATCCGTGTCAAATCTTGATATCGCGATTTCATTTGATAGCTGGCATTGTTGTCATTGTTATCGCTGCAGTCTGCTACACATTCCTCATGCTGCGTAGTTCTCATATGGCGTGATAGATGCCGCCACAAAGGTCTTTAAGTACCTAATTATATTTTATATTGTTTATTTTTTTTTAACTGACATTGGTCTCATAGGCGTTGGGCTGGTAGACCGACTAGCCCATTCTCCGTAATTTTACAATACTTGAGTTAACTTTTACTCTTTATTTTAATTGGCCTACACAACAGTAGGTAGACAACTATTTACAGACACAAATCTTCACATGCACAAACGTGCATGTGAAGATTTGTGTCTGTAAACGCACCCACGATAAAGGAGAGATCAAAGTGTGGGGCAACGTTTAAAAAAAACCCTCGACCCCTTAATAATGTATAATTAGATTAAGATATAGACGAGTATTAATTGCTTGTCAATATTATGACGAGAGGAAGTGCGTGTTATACCAGTCCTACTCAACTACTAACCTAATAGCTAAAGAATTGAAGAGCTTTGTTCTTATATTATGAATAATTATAACAATTGTTGCAGATTCACTTGGAACACAAAGTTTTTGTTAGTTTACATTGTGTGTATCGTATTCATTAGTCAATTGCAGTTCACTGCTAATTATAGACCTCTCCCATGTTGTCGAACATGCATCTTATAAGTAGATCATGTAAGTTCGTTAGATTCTAATAATTAATTACCATTGAAATTATGTATCCTCGTGAATTTTATGACTTGTGAAGTTTATTAGATGTGAGTACTTTATGTATTCTTATGCTAACCTGCAGATTCCTCTTCTCCAAGCAGATTTAAAGCAACAATTTCCGATTTGAATCAGATGAAAGATGGTCTGTAAAAATTAGAACTGTGCTCAAATCTGTGTTTTTATTTATTTATTTTTTGTCCGTCATGTCGGCGCGTATAAACATATTTTCTTTATCTATTTTTATCAAATATTATTAAAGTGCCTTCTTACATAATCAAACATCATCGGTAGGCCTAGCACGAATGCTGTCGAGTTACTAACGGGGTGAATATTTGAATTTTTTTAACATTATTTTAACAAATCATTCTTCTCCCGGGTTGTTAACGTTATAGTATTGTCAGATTGTTTTTATTCTTGTCTTATTGCTTGACGGCAGCGGTATAGTTTGAGTTTTCATTATCATAATTATAGTATTATACATCTGCATTCTTAACTTTGGGATGATGCTAATGACGTTCTCAATTTTTGTTAATATCTTTTAACGTAACGCTAATGTAAGTGAATTTTGAATCGGAAATACTCGTTTCGCACATACTATTTAATTTAATTGAAAACTTTATTCATATCTATGTATGATGCAATTGAGCATGTTGCAAAAAAAAATACCAAAATGTTATGGAACAGTTTCGATTCAAAATTCTCTTAGAATTCTGATTCGCGTGGTAGACCTACAGGTATGGCATCTACAATAATTTTAAGGACAATTTAGTATTTGGAGGCAGTATCTTGTCTGATTATGTGACGGCTGACAGGAAAGAATGAAATAGAAAAACATATAACGTCGACTCCAAGTAACTTGGGACCAGGACAGGAAGATGATGATGAAACTTGTCGGATTACAAATTAGTGTTCGATTCCTAATTTGCCGGATTCAAATCAGATTAGATAGAAAGCCTGCCTTGTTGGTTTAGTAGTCGCAAGCGCGACTGCTGAGCATGGGGTTCTGGGTCGGGCAAAGTGTTATTGGGTTTTTCCATTAGAAATTTCTCAGTAGCAGCCCGGAATCTGGATTTGTGCCCGGTTAGTAGCAATAGGCTCGCCTTCTATTACATGGGACTTAAACATAACTAGCGAAACGAAGGTGTACTAAAAACACCTCTGCAGAACCCTTTGGGTAATACAAGGCGTTATGTTTAGATAGAAAGCTATAGCTATACAATTTTTTTCTTAATATAATTATTTCGCCGACCACGAAGTATCATATAAATCAAATTGTAACATAAGTATTCAAATCAAAGTAAGGTAATTTAAATAGAAACACATTTTTACCAAAAAAATCTACCAAAATAACCTAACTTGGATAAGATTTGTTATTTCTGATTTTTCCTAAAAATCTTTATTACTGTATATCCTTTATACATTATAATATAAATTACATTTTTAAATACAAATTATATAAAATGCAATATTTATTTACAACATCCCACATGTTGACATGTTCGTGTTGAATTTTTATCCTTTTCGGCTTTCGTGAGATTCTCGTCATGCGGGATAGTCATACCAACAATCATTGTGCGGCATTATATTCGATAATAACTATTTCAGGCTCATTGGCAACAATAGTCTTGTCGGTGATGATAGATCGATCCCAGTACAGTATGACATGACCGCTCTCGAAAATTGGGTCAGACACATACGTGTTGTATGGTACTTCGGTGTCTACAAGGTTGTATTTCAGAGCAAGCTACTGATGAATATTTTCTATTGTTATTATTATTGTTCCTTTACATCATACTTTATTTATGTGTTATTATGTGTGTTATATAGTCTTTTTACAGGTATAGTCTTAGGAGCTGCCTCTGCACTTGGTACGTTACTTATGGGTACAATCGGTGGTGGGGTGGCCTGAGCTGCTGCTTGTGCGACTTTTGCCCGTGCAAATGCTACTTCTAAACCTATGTTCACTCGTCTACCCAATTCACGGTCAATAAGGTGCAGCAACTTTAAAGCCCTTGCCAGTACCGGTGGTGTGACTCCCACAAGAGACCCAACTATATTGTTTATAAATCTCTGCTTATGCGCTTCGTTTTGAAGAATGTAATTGTAGAAATACCATGAAGGCTCCAAGTCCACAGCATTACTTTCGAAAACTTGTAATTTCTCCCTCGGTCTTTTCTCGTCTACATATGGGATTGGACCGTTGAATGAATTAGGATAATAGTTTGGTGCATCTCGTCCATTTAGTCCTGTAGGTGGTTTTCCATCACGGTTGTACGTCCTTGCATACAGCGGCATATTAACCAAAATTTTGTTGTGATTAATACCTAAACGATAATTTTGGGCGTCCCTGTAGAACATTCTTCTGCCTCTAAACATAAAGTCTGCCGGCCCAGGAATACCGGGCACCAAATTAGATGGATTAAAAGCCGCTTGTTCTACATCTCTGAATTGATTTTCAACGTTTTTATTTAATACTAATCTCCCAATTGGCACGGTGAAAAATGTGCCATTCTTCCATAGTCTGGTTACGTCGAAAGGATCGTAGTCAACTTTTTGTACATCATGTAGAGTCATCACGTCCATCTCTAATTTCCACGCAGGATAATTTTTCTGTTCGATAGCATTGTACAAATCTCGGTTGAAGTAGTCCGGATCTTGGCCTTGTAAAACAGTCGCTTGCGCACTTGTAATTCCCGAGAAACCTTGCTGAGTTCTAAAGTTAAACCTTACATAATGTCTTTCTCCATTTTTATTAGAAATTTCGTAAGTATGAATGGGGAAAGCATCCATCTTTCTGTACCCATCTGGAAGACCGTAATCGGACATTAACCAAAAGAAAGTATGAGTTAGAATCGGTGTTTGGGTCACAAAATCCCAACGGCTCGTTAAGTCCCGCAACAAGTTTGTTGCTGGATTTCTCTTGAATGCACGTACTAGATGTGAAAATAATATAGGATCTCTGAATAAAAAGACGGGTGTCTGTACACACAAGAGATCTAAGTTTCCTTCTTTGGTATAAAATTTTATCGCCATGCCCTTTAATTCTCTGGAAAGGTCAGAGCCTCCAACATCTTGTGCTGCTGTTGAGAACCTGACTACTAAAGGTGTTTTCTTGCCAATCCCGTTGAACACATCAGCATAAGTGTATCTGGAGACATCGTTTGTAACTTCGAAATAGCCGAAGGCACCGGTGCCCTTGGGGTACGACATCCTCTGAGGAATCCTCTCCGCATCGAAAGCCAGCATTGTATCGAGAAGTAACTGATTGTTGAACTGGTCGGAGTTGATTGTTAATATGTCCCTTATTTCAGTCGGTTCTCCCGAACTTTTGGTCCATACTCCTATCGGTAACTGAAAAGAATAGAAGAAATTAAATTATAAAGACATGAATAAAATATATTCATATTCATAGACTTAAACTAATTAACAACCTCGCCGATCATACGATTTGCGAGGTTAAGCTGCGTTTGCCGCGGCCAATCCGTGGATGGGAGACCGTTCTTTATACATCGAGACCTCTCCATGCCTCGGAGAGCACGTTAAATCATCGGTCCCGGGTGTAATAAGAATATCTATGACAGACCGGATGTTAGACTTTCGGGTCTACCCGTATATAGTCAGAGGCCCGAAAGTCTGATAACCGGTCTAACCTTATGATATTGGCATTGCCCAATAACTGGGTTACCAAGGTCTGATGGCAGTCGCTCTGTGTAAAATACTGGTATTTAGCCGCATCTGGTTAGACTGAAAGCTGACCCCAAGATAGTTGAGAAAAGGCTAGGAGGAAAGAAGGAAGGAATGTATACACAAACTTAATACTCGGTATCAAGTATGGGCCCTGTTGGGCACAGCAGAGAATAGAGGAGAAGAAGACTGAATTGGTATTTGAAAATATTGTATTTAAATAGTACATAATCTTAATCAGCCCACTACTATCCCATTGCTGGGCACAGGCTTCTTCTCAGAATGAGAAGAGTTTAAGCCTTAGCCCACCACGCTGGCCTGGTGTGGGTTGGCGGACTTGTTTGTATTCCTAGACCATATCGAGAAGTAGCGAAAGCGTGTAGCGAAAGGAGTATTTAAGGATCGTAGCATGTGGCGTTTTAGAGTTTCTGCCTACCCCCATGGGAAAAGGGCGTGAATTTATGTATGTATTTGTTTATCGAGAAGTATCCCAACTGCATATTCTGTTATTTATTATAATAATAGCGCCCTGTACAATTGCCTCGTTGGTCTAGTGGGGGCAAGCGTGACTACTGATTGTGAGGTCCTGGGTTCAATAACCAGGTCGGGCAAAATGTTGGGTATTTCCGTGTGGAATTCCTCAGAAGCAGCGGAGTTTGGATTTGTGCCTAGTTGATGGCAATAGGCTCACCCCCTATTACATGGGACTTGAAACATAACAGCAAAATGAGAGTGTTACTATACACCTCTGCCCGACCCTTCGAGGAATACAGGCATGATGTTATTTTATGTATAATACAAACTGCTGCTACGGTTGATCGTTGTACATGGAAACTGTATTGCCCTTCATCAAAAATTTCACATCTATCGCAAAATTGATTTTTCAAAACATCAACGGTCCCTTTGATTCAAAAGAGACAATGTTTCAGGTCTGAATAATACAAATAATCAATTATAAATTGTTGAAATCACGTTTGTGTTACAGATATGTTCTGAAAAATAAAATCATTGAAAGCAAAGATTGTAAGGTGAGGTTGATAGTGAGGCTATTGTTGAAATAAATGGAAACACTATATTTTTTACGGATAACTATTTAGTTCGATAAAAAGTAATGAGCTCACATTGACAGTTTATGACTTAGTACCTGGATGACCGAGCTTTGCTCGTTTTTTTTTTGGTAAATCGACGTTTTCTAAAAATAAAGCCTAGCTAGATCGATTTATCGCCCTCGAAACCCCCTGCATGCTAAATTTCATGGAAATCGTTGGAGCCTTTTCCGAAATTCAGATCATATATATATATACAAGAATTGCTCGTTTAAAGATATTGGATTAGAACAGAGAGAGAGAGCCTAGCTAACTCGCAAACAATGATTTTGCTATGAAGTTTTTGACAGGCGCTTGCGTTCCAACTTATATAATATTCCAATATTTATGTAAATGATTGCGCATTGTTTGATATGGCTAATAAAACGCGTTTTTTTGCGAATGTATTTTTTATTGAGTTTAGATAGAGTACTTGTAGGCACAAATAGTCTATCTAAACTCTATAATGCTCATGCGGTAAAGACATTTGTTATTCCTAAGTCCAGCTAATAGTGCAGATTCTGTTTCGCACTTTGACAGGACAACTAAACTAAGGGAGTTGGTCTCTTTCTGTTTCAATAGAAAAAGAAAGTGACAGTTGCGTTTAGTCTAGTTTAGTACTATCAAAATGAGCTACAGAATCGATACCATTGACAACTGAAGGGTCTCTAAAAATGTGTATATAGGTACCTACCGGATGTTCCCGCTTAAAGTCCAACAGCTGCCTTTCCACCGGTTGGTACGTGACATTTTGGTTTATCACACTGTCCACATTTAGTACCACACAAAATAAACACGCAGCGATCGCTTTCATGTTCGAAATCGATTGGTGTTTCGTACTGCTCGAGCGAAACTTGCTTATATAGGCTTTAATAACCACCGGTTAATGAGTAATTATAACTAGGTGTGTTCGTTTAAAAGGCCTTTTGAGGTATGTTTGATTAATATTTAATGTATTACTGGAATTCTATATTTAATCACTTCCTCACAATACTTTGAGAGAATTCAATTAATGAAATTATTCGGTGTTACTTTCCGAAACGTATTTTTTTATTCCTGACTTCACACCATCGGGTGAGACTAGAGCCAAACGTGACCAATTCTCGAGGTCAAGTATCTTAGATTAGGGTCTAAGATGGAGCACACGAATCCAAGGAACAGAGACATAGAGGGATTCCTCTATATCTCTCTGGCTCTCACATACACATGACGGAACACAGTAAACTGCTTGGCGCCGGATTTTAATGTGAGGGTGGTAGCTAGCCAAGTGGACCGTACAGATCCTACCACCAAGCAAAATTAAAATTCCTTCATGAGGTGTTCTTAGCCTTTTCCAACTATGTTGGGGTCAGCTTCCAGTCTAACCAGATGCGGCTGAATACCAATATTTTACACGGAGCGACTGCCATCAGACCTCCGCAACCCAGTTACTGGGCAACGCAGATATCCTAAAGTTATACCGGCTGTTAGACTTTCGGGTTTCTGACTTTCCGTAACGACTATAATAGGTATTCGTATTACACCCGGGACCGACTGGTTAACGTGCTCTCCGAGGCACGGCGGGGTCTCGATTTGTAACGAACGGTCATCCATCCACAGACTGACCGCGGCAAGCGTAGCTAAAACTCGCAAATCGTATGATTGACGTAGTTGGTAATTAGCCACGAGCCCCTCTTATGTTCCTTCGTGAGGTTCGGATTTGAAATGGTCTTTTACAGATACTTGTAGGTCCTTTACACAGTGGTTTATAATTGCTACGTTTCTGCGTGGTACGGATAATGCGAATTTACTTATAGCTTCCGATTCCTATTTATATCCGTACACGTTTTATTTTTAGAGTATCTATAAATAAATTTTACATTAATAAGGTATTAATGATCCCTTTTCCTTATTATCTTGTTTCCCGGGTGTAAGTCATCCAATGTTCGTACCCTATCTCTATCTATCCCTATCTCTATCTCACGCTACCATCCCCTGCCGCATATTCTCCTTCTCTCTCTTATACTTTATTGTCAATTTCATCATTACAAGAAGCGACTTATCTATCTACGTTATAACTAACACGTTCTCTCTCGTCTGTCTGTTTGGATTCAAATGGATTATCATGTATCTATATTTTTCTTGTATCTCTCATCTTTTAATAAAAATCTGTTTTCTACTTAATAAACGGCTAATCTTAGTCATTATTCAAATTATCTCTAAATCGCAGCAATCTATAAAGGGATGATATTGACTTCGTGTACTAAATAATCGATTATAATTATACCAATAATTATCTCGATAGGAAATGCGTGTCAGTCAGATCAAAGATTATGCAAATGGTTACTGATCTAATGACTGAAGCGTTAAACTGTTATGTAAATAACAATGAATAACAATTATTTACAGATCCACTTGGAACACAAAATATAATAATCAGTCTATCGCAGACCACTGCTAGACATAGATGACGTCAACACGTCGTATTTGTAGATCAAGGTCATGAAGGTAAAGGTATAGATGGAGACCACACTACTACCATTCTATCTTTTTTCTAATAGGGTATTTAGAAAGAGATAGACCACCAAAGTAAATACTTAAGAGGAAACGCGGGCAGCAAAATAATAAATAATAAAATAATTTGAATAGGTTTTTGCGACCTATTTGTATCCCACCCCTCCCGCAAACCTTTCTAATTGAGCCCGAAAAAGACACCTGCATCTCGAACTGTTGTCTCCTTTGCAATATTAGCGAAATCGTACTTTCCTGTTTCCTTCTTCACATCTGGACCGATTTAAATATATTTTTCTGTAATAATTTAAGAAGGACTTTGGTTATGTCTGTATGTTTTTCTTTTATTTTTTATATTCGTCAAATTTGTTTGCCAGATAAACGATGATGTTTAAACGTTTCTAGTTCTTTTAATAATTAATTTATTGATAAAAACACAAAATAGGGACATGGTGGTGGTAGATATATATCATAATGGAAAAAAAATATTTGCTCTAGTGACATTATCCAAGGAGAAAACTGAGGAATACGTTTGTATGGACTAAAAGCCGAGCGTATTTCCTCTTAAGGCCAAATGGTTTGAATTTCAGTAGGTGTCCGTAGTGTGGTCTCCATTTTTACCTATACTTTCATGATCAAGGTATACGTTTTTACAAGTTTTGACAGTTTTTTTTTTAAAAACGTTACCAATATAAACAGTTTTCTATTAATTCAATTGGCATATTATTACAAACTGCTCTCGTCTGTAGAACAGACCCTGCGCCTAAGACTTAGATTTGGTTTATTTTTGCAATATCAAAGATTGTAAGGATTATAGAAGTATCATGATTCTCTTGTCTCATACCTAACGTTACATTAAGGATTACGTTTTATGATAAGACAAAATAAACCTAGACCAAGGATTGAACCATGTAGAATTCAGGTTCATTGGAGGTTAAAGTAGGTACTAGAAAAGCAAGAAATCGAAAATAATCTTTTTCTAAAGCTTACAGTTCAAAATTCCACCCTGTATTACTAATAAGATAAGACCTTACTAAACAGCGTAATTTCGCATGACTTGCCTCATGCTTAGTGCTTTCCGAATAATAAAACTAGTAAAATATTTATTTTTCATTCGCTGCAACACATCAATAACCAGGAAAGAAAGAAAACCACACAAAATCTTCATAAAATAATTATTTCAGCGACTACAATGTACTACTGAAGATATTCAACATTATACAAAGTAAATCAAAACAAAGAAAGAAATAATTACTCATCAACAAATACAATCTGACAAAACCGATCTATGATGGTGAAGATAATAATGGTTTACTACGATGAAGATCTTTGTACATCATACTTTATTTATGTATACACTTACCTGTATACGGTACCTTTGCCGTATACACTTTTTACGGGTATGTCCTTAGGAGCGGCCTCTGAACTTGGTACGTTTCTGATAGGTTCTATTGGAGGAGGAGTAGCCTGAGCTGCTGCTTGTGCGGCTGTTGCCGCTGCAAGTGCTACTTCATAACCTACCCTCACTCGTCTACCCAAATCACGGTCAACAGTATCCAACAATTTCATAGCTGTTTGCAGCACGGGTGGTGTCACTGGCACCAGAGACATAGATATAGTATCAATAAATCTCTGCCTATGCGCCTCATTCTCTAGAATGTAATTGTAAAAATACGATGCAGGCTCCAAGTCGACAGCGTTACTTTCGTAAACCTGTAACTTCTGCTTCGGTCTTTTCTCGTCTACATACGGTATTGGTCCGTTAAATGAATTAGGATAATAGTTTGGTGCATCTCGCCCGTTTAGTCTGGTAGGTGGTTTTCCATCACGGTTGTACGTTTTTGCATACAATGGCATATTAACCAATATTTTATTGTGATTAATACCTAAACGATAATTTTGTGTGTCCCTGTAGATTAATCTTCTACCTCTAAACAAAAAGTCTGGCGGCCCAGGGATACCGGGCACCAAATTGGCTGGATTAAACGCCGCTTGTTCTATATCTCTGAATTGATTTTCAACATTTCTATTTAATACTAAACGCCCAATCTGCACGGTGGAAAATGTGCCATTCTTCCAGAGCCTGGTAACGTCGAAAGGATCGTAGTCAACTTTTCGTATGTCTTGTGAAGTCATCACGTCCATTTCTAATTTCCACGCAGGATAATTTGCCTGTTCAATAGCATTGTACAAATCTCGAACATAATAGTCCGGATCTTGACCTTGTAACATAGCCGCTTGAGCATTTGTTAGTGCCGAGAAACCCTGCTCAGTTCTAAAGTTAAACCTCACATAATGTGTTTCCCCATCCTTATTGGAGAGTTCAAAAGTTTGAATGGCGAAACCATCTATCTTTCTGTAACCATCCGGAATACCGTAATCAGACAATATCCAAAAGAAGGTGTGTATGAAACTTGGCCTCTGTGTCGCTAAATCCCACTGGGTCGTAAAATCAAACAAATGAGTCTTAGGATTTCTCCCAAATACATGTACAAGGTCCTTAAATAATATGGGATCTCTCATAAAAAAGACTGGTATCTGCAAACACAAAATATCTAAATTTCCTTGTTTGGTGTAAAATTTTATCGCCATGGTCTTAAACTCTCTGGCGAGGTCAGAGCCTCCACTATTTTGTACTGCTGATGCAAACCTGACGACTACTGGAGTTTTTTTGCCAATCCCGTTGAACACATCAGCATAAGTGTATTTGGAGATGTCGTTGGTAACTTCAAAGAAGCCTTTGGCACCGGTGCCCTTGGCGGTGACCACTCTCTCAGGGATTCTCTCTGCATCGAAATTCAGCATTGAATCGAGAAGTAACTGGTTGTTGAACTGATCGGAGTTGATCGTTAATATGTCTCTTATTTCAGTCGGTTCTCCTGAGCTTTTGGTCCATAGTCCTATTGGTAACTGAAAAGAATGGGATACATTAGTTAAGAAAAAAAACATTACCTAGATTTTCGCGCTTTTTTTTAATTATTACACTTTTTCGGATATTTTTCGGGTCTAAATAATTCAAATCAATTCTCAATTGTTACAAATCGTTGATCGTAAAATTCCTAAAGTATACATTTTGAAAGTGTATTATTGAATAGATTCGTGTTCTTTATCGTTGTGTTTGTAAAAAGTGTATTAACTGCATTCACATTATTTCCTTTTGCCCAACGTTAAGACCAGTCGCTGTGTTGTTTTAGCATGTATCTAACGTAGTGACCCAATAAATATTAGATTTAAATTTTGAAAACTACGCGATTTAAAACATTTTGCTTTTAAATGAGTCAATGTTTAGTAATGTAAATTATTGCTATTTTTCTTTTAGGTATGCTAATGGTGAATATAAAATTACGCATGCCATATTTTAATATGAAAATTATTATTAATATCGCAATCGCGTGGCGTGCGTTGACTCTTTACTTGCTAATTATTATGATTGCAAATACGACTCTAATTATATAGCAATAGGTCTTAGATGGTAATGCGCTCTCGCTTGTTCTTTTAGCATTCTTCGAATTTAGTAACTATCTTACCTTTCATATTGACAATGTTTTAATGAGTTTCCATGACTATTGACGATTGCTAGTGCTAATTATTCCATCACTACTATGTTGACAATTCGTGCTAAGGTCTAACCATAATAACGTAAAATCATTTTTTCTGGTAATATGAGCTTTCAATAATATTATGTGTCTCGTTGTGAATAAACCCTACTTCCCGTTACTGACTTACAGTAGGTTCAGTAAAAAATCTTATGTTACTTACCGGATGTTCCTGTTTAAAGTCCAATAGCTGCCTTTGCGCAGGTTGGTATGTGACATTTTCGTATATTACCACACTTTTCACTTTTAGTATCACACAAAATAAACACGCAGCAATCGCTTTCATGTTGGAAATCGAGTACGTCTTTCGTATTGTGTGAACAAAATTTACTTATATAGTTTTTTTTTAACCAGCGATTCATGAGCAATTATTATGTATCTAGGTGTATGTGTTTAAATGACGTATTGAGGTATTTTTGATAACATGTATCTCATGTTTTACTGCAATTTTATATCAATAATCATACTTGTATGATTTCGTGAGGATTCCGTTTATTATATTTTTCTGTAATGCTTTTTGGAACGTGTTTTTCTTTCTACTTACCTCTAATCTTACATTTATTATAAATTAATATACTAATGGTCAAATACTCAAACGCTACTCAATTTTATGTTGCCATATGTCATGTTTTTGGAAATTAACGGCAAACTAAAATCGAGTAAGGTTTTAATATTTGGCCACAAGGAAGATAGTTTTTTTCGAATACTTGTCAGTGCTTTACACAATGTAAGGACCTACATTTTCAATGCTCATTGTAGTCGGTGAATGTTAATTATATGTATTATGTATAACTTTATTTACGATTGATATTAATAAGGCATTATTAATCCCTTTTTGTTACTATCTTGCTTTCTGCATGTATGTCATCCAAACATCACGCTGTCAAGTTCTCTAACTCGTACCTTGGTCATCTACCTCGCGGACTCCTTCTCCTTCTTATCATTACATTGGTAACTTTATCTATTCAAAAAAATCTTTCAACGTTTTCACCATCTCATTCTCTCCCGGTTCTTCGTTTTCCTAGCCATCCCAATTGTTGCGTGTTGATATTATTTTGAGACCTTCATAAGCTTTCCAGTTTGAATATAATCAAAATTTTGTAGTCATTTTAGTACAATCATCTAAATATTTTAAATTCAAAATGGATTTCACTTTTTTTTTCAGCTCACCTATCTATTGGATTTTATTTTTTACCATTAATGAGAAAATGTTTAGTCACTATTCTAATTAATAATATAAATCGCAAAATATCGAACCCCTTAATAATGTATTACGAGATAAAATTGCTAGTTTGTCTTGATTCATAATGAATCTTAATCCTTCCATTATGTATGCCATGAGAGGAAGTGCGTGTTACAACCAATCAGACTATTATACAAGCGATTGCTGACCTAATAACTAAAGCATTGGAGGACTTTGTTCTTATATTATGTATAATAATAATAATTGTTTACAGATTCACTTGGAACACAAAGTATAGTTTTGGTTAGTCTACATAAAGGTGTTCATTAGTCTATCGCAGTTCACTGCTAGGCATAGGCATCTCCCATATAAACATTCACACGTCTTATAAATCATTCGGTTTACAAAACGTTTTGAAAGACATACATTATAAAATGATTAAAAAATATTCAGTGCCTAATATACCTAAATCAAAATAACTATTTAAACAATTTATTTTCGAAATAATATACTTTTCGTAACAAGGCAAATGATACAAATACAAAAAAACTGGACCTAGAATTGAACCCTGTGGAAGATTCACGTTGATCACAGATTTCAGACATTTCTGGCTTCTCACATTTTAAACGATAAGTCAAGTACTTCTGATTTCACAGTCGTGGAACCTAGTAGGTATCCGTGAATTCCTAGTCCTCCTAATACCATTTGTAAATTCATAATATCGTTACGTATATCAATAGACTTTGTATGCTGCTGCAGTCATGAAGTTTATTGCTTGCGAGTGTTCTGCCTAACCTTTTTCCAACTATGTTAGGTTCAGCTTCCAGTCTAACCAGATGCGGCTGAATACCTGTATTTTGTCCGGAGCGACCAGACCTCTGCAACCCAGTTACATGGCAATGCCGATATCCTAAAGTTAGACCAATTGTCAGATTTTCGGGCTTCTGACTACCAGTAACGACTGTTATAGGTATTCGTATGACACCCGGGAACCGAGTGTTTAACGTGCTCTCCGAGGCACGGAGGGGTCCCGATTTATAATGAACAGTCACCCATCCACAGACTGACCGCGGCAAGCGCAACTTAACCTCGCAAATCGGATGATCCGCGCGGTTGGTAATTAGCCACGAGCCCCTCTCTCGAAGTTTATTTCTTGCGAGTACCTATTTTTGTTTATGTTAACTCTGCAGATCCCTTTTGTACTCGATTGATTTTTGTGTACGGTCGGGTATACCTCATAGAGTACATGGTATCATTAATGCGTTATGAAATACATGTTGTGCCGACCCCACCTAGTGTGGGATAAGTGCAGGAAGAAGAAGAAGAAGTACGTGGTATCATTTAATCAATTACCAAATCTACCAAAATGTACTAACTAGAGATATGATATGAATTATTTCTTATGTTTTGCTAATATGTTTTACCTGTCTTGGATCTTATAGTAATAATAAAGTTCTACGTGAAAGAGTTCGTCTGGGGAAGTACTTCCACCATACCTGTTTCTGCCGCTAAGTAGCATTGTTGTGTTGCAGTTTGAAGGGTATGGATGCCGGTAAAATGACAGGCACATGAGACTTTCCAACTTAGTCTCTACGGTTGGCGACGCATCAGCAATCTTCTTAGTGTTGTTAGTGCATACAGGCGGCGGTAACCACTTTCCGTGGCTTATGGGGGACAAAAGTTTTATTATAATTATTGTTTTTATATATCATACTTTATTTATCTATAATGATGAGTGTCATACAAATTTTTGACGGGTATGTTCTTAAAAGCTGCCTCCGCAGTTGGTACATTTCGTATGGGTTCATTCGATGGAGGAGTGGCCTGAGCCGCTGCTTGCTCGGCTCTAGCCTGTGCAAGTGCTACTTCTAAACCTACGCTCACTCGTCTGCCCAAATTACGGTCAACAAGATACAGCAACTTTATAGCTCTTTGCAGCACGGGTGGTGTAACTGGCACCAGAGACGCAACTATATTTTCAATAAATCTCTGCCTATGCGCTTCGTTTTCAAGAATATAATTGTAGAAATACCATGCAGGATCTAAGTCAATAGCGTTACTTTCTAAAACTTGTAGCTTCTGCCTCGGTCTTTTCTCGTCGACATATGGTATGGGACCGTTGAACGAATTAGGATAATAGTTTGGAGCATCTCGCCCATTTAGCCTTGTAGGTGGTCTTCCATCACGGTTATACGTCTTTGCATACAATGGCATATTAATCAAAATTTTGTTGTGATTAGTTCCTAATCGATAATTTTGCGTGTCCCTGTAGAACATTCTTCTGCCTCTAAACAAAAAGTCTGCTGGCCCAGGGATACCGGGCACCAAATGGGCTGGATTAAATGCCCCTTGTTCTATATCTCTGAATTGATTTTCAACATTTTTATTTAATACTAATCGTCCAATCTGTACGGTGAAAAATGTGCCATTCTTCCATAGCCTGGTTACGTCGAAAGGATCAAAGTCAACTTTTTGTATGTCATGTGGAGTCATCACGTCCATCTCTAATTTCCATGCAGGATAGTTTTTCTGTTCAATAGCATCGTACAAATCTCGGTTGAAATAATCCGGATCTTGACCTTGTATCGTAGCCGCCTGAGCACTTGTTATTGCCGAGAAGCCTTGTTCACTTCTAAAGTTAAACCTTACATAATGTCTTTCTCCATGTTTATTAGAAATTTCATAAGTATGAATGGGGAAAACATCCATCCTTCTGTAACCATCTGGAATACCGTAATCAGACATTACCCAAAAGAAATTATGAGTGAGAATTGGTCTTTGTGTCAGAAAATCCCAACTGCTCGTGAAATCAAACAAGTTTGTTGCAGGATTTCTTTTGAATGCTTTTACTATATGTGAAAATAATATAGGATCTCTGTATAAATATACGGGTGCCTGCAAACACAAGAGATCTAAATTTCCTTCTTTGGTATAAAATTTTATCGCCATCCCTTTAATGTCTCTGGCGACATCAGAGCCTCCCAGGCTTTGTGCTGCTGATGAGAATCTGGCTACTAATGGGGTTTTCTTTCCAATTCCGTTGAACAAATCAGCATAAGTGTATTTAGAGACGTCGTTTGTAATTTCTAGGTAGCCGAAAGCACCGGTTCCCTTAGCGTGGACTACTCTCTCAGGAATTCTCTCCGCATCGAAGTGCAGCATTGTATCGAGAAGTAACTGATTGTTGAACTGGTCGGAGTTTATCGTTAATGTGTCCCGTATTTCAGTAGGTTCTCCCGAACTTTTGGTCCATAGTCCTATCGGTAACTGAAAAGGATAAAATCGATTACACTTATGTTATTATTTTAGAAACTATATTTTTATTTGTTTGTCTGCTGTCAAGGATACCAATTATGGACAGTTACTTTACAAAAAAGTGTTTTTTATATTGCGTTAGTCATCATCTTTTTTTTAGTTATGGCCTAAAATATTTTTTGTGTTACACTTTTTGATTTTGTCTAGCTTTAAGGCAGCGATAAACTTATTTAAATATCTGCTACCTACCGGGTGTTCCCGTTTAAAATCCAACAGCTGTTTTTCCACGGGTTCGTACGTGACATTATCGTATATCACACTTTCCACATTTAGTATCACAGAAAATAAACATGCAAAGATCGCTTTCATGTTGGAAACCGATAGCGTGTTCTGTACTTTTAATACGAAACTTGTTTATATATAGGCTTTAATGAACCACTGATTTGTTGCCAATTATATTTGTTTGTCTGCATTTAGATGATAAATTATATCATTAATGGTTACCCACAATTCCATAGTTAATAACTTCTTCCTTGCTATTATTATAAGTTACCTAGTCTTTATATTTGAGGGTTCTGTTCAGATTATATTTTTTGAGTCATTTGAGTCAGTCAATCTGTAGCGCATCGGGAATGTTCGCAGACGCACATGTGGATTGCTTCTACGCAACGATGCCTAAGAGGTGCGCTTCCTTAGTGAGCAGGGTACGGGCCAGCTCTAACAGTATCCTAAACATGATCTCAAGCAGATTGGATTCGTGATACGCGCTTGCGTTTTGGATACGTGGGTCGGTGTTGCACCATCTCTCATGGGAAAAGGCAGCGGTGAGTCATAATCACGTATAAAGTGTAAAATGTATATCACTTACTAACACAGTTTTAAACTATCGCTAACCTATTGAGTCCTGATCGCTTGATTAAATATTTTTCTATTCTATTCTATTTACTTCTAGATACGATTATTTATAATTTTTCTGTAGCGTTGTATTCTCACTAATTCCTCCCTTTATAGATTAGAACCTTCATAGATTTATTTTAGTCATTTGAATAGTCATTTTTCTCCGATCGCTTCTGATATATAGTATTTTGCTGCGAATTACAACTTTAAAATTATTACCGAATCAAAAGTACATATAATTACTGTTCTTTCAATCCAGTCGGTATTCATTCATTGCAAAATATACTATGTACCGTTTAAGAATGACCCCTAACTCTTTATATTGGTAGTTAAAAATCTATTATAATTGTAACTTAGAAGGAAATGGTTAATTATATATACATTTGAAAATTAATTGCTTCAACAGTATTAGGTACTTTATAATTACTTACTTGGAATACAAAACATAGTTTCTTCATAACATAACATCACGCCTGCATTCTGCGAAGGGTTTGCAGAAGTGTATAGTAACACCCTCATTTCGCCGTTATGTTTAAGTCCTATGTAATAGGGGGCGAGCCTATTGCCATCAACCGAGCACAAATCAAAACTCCGGGCTGCTACTGAAGAATTCTACACGGAAAAACCCAATAACACTTTGCCCGACCTGGGGATCGAACCCAGGACCTCACGGTTAGCAGTCGCGCTTCCCACCACTAGACCAACGAGGCAGTTTCTTCTATGTAAGTATATTAAAAATAATCAATACTCTATCTACTTTAATTTGATGTGTTGCGAAAGTAAATTATTCAGTAAAGCCAGGTCTCATACGCGGATTTTGCTCTACACAATAGAAATTAGATATTCCCAGAAAAGTCCGACAAAATTTTCCACAAATCTCTAGTTATTGGCAATTCAGAATAATGGACTGAATTAGCTGTTCCATATTTCGGTACATACATCGGTTACTTCCTACCGGAAGTCACCAGTCACGGAAGTATCTACCGATAGTCTACATTTTCAACAATAGTAGTCAATATTCTATCAAACATGGTGGCATAATATGGCAGACGAGTATATGAACCTGTCGTCAGTAACAAAGATTGGAAATAAAGTAAAGATAACCTTGACAGAGAACTTTATTTGTGCTTTACGATGTCGTAAATAAAGCGTACCTACAATAAGGATGTCAAAGACATGGATTCTCGGAAATTCTGGAGCAAAGAATATCCTGTCTACCCTGTCTGTTCTGTCGTTCCTTCTTCATTGATTCCAATTCAATTTCCACTACGATAAAGTTGGTGTGATTGACCAAAAAGTGTTTTTGTTTAATAGAATTCAGCTTTTTATGTCTACAGTACAAGGTAAGTTGTTTGTAATAATTGAATGTTGTGGTATTAAAATATGCGTGGGTTTTTTTTGCAACATTTAATACAAAGTTCCTGTAGTTTTTTAACCGATTTCCAAAAAAAAGGAGGAGGTTCTTAATTCGGCTTTTTTTTAAATGTTTGTTACCTCTCTTCACCGTCATTTATAAACCGATTTGGAAAATTATTTTTGTTTGAAAGAGTATTCTTTTGAAATGGTCCCATTTCAATTTGGTGAAGATCTGATGAAGAACTTCGGAGATAGACAATGGAACTCCTCAATTACGAACAGTACACATAATGTGATTGGGTTACGAGCAGCGTCTTTAGTAGGTCCAACCATGTTTTAATTAAGGCCACTAAAAATAAAACACATTTTAACAAAAATAAAACCAACTTAAAGAAAACGAAAAAAATAATAAAATAATTACCATATTATAAAATGAACAGTTTCAGAAGTCGGTGCCTTCAATTTGGTTCAGCGACTTCTGAAGCTGCTCATTTTTAACCGACTTCCAAAAAGGAGGAAGTTACTATGTTCGTCTGTATGTTTTTTTTTTGTGTTTGTTCATCTATATTTTCGCCAATTGTGAACTGATTTTGATGATTCTCTTTTTAATAGATAGGGTAGACTCCGAAGTTGCTCCCATTTAAATTTGGTGAAGATCTGATGAAGAACTTTTGAGATAGACAATGGAACTCCTCAATGACGAACAGTACGCATATTGTGATGATGTGATTATATTACGAACAGCGTCTTTAGTAGGTCCAACCAAGTTTTAATTAAGGCCACTAAAATGAAAAAAATAAAAACCATTTTTTACAAAAAAATAAAAACCGACTTCAAAAAAAGAATAAAATAATTACCATATAAAATTAACCGTTTCAGAAGTCGGTGCCTTCAATTTGGTTCAGCGTGGATCAGCACCGACTTTTGAAACTGTTAATTTTATATGGTAATTACTTTATTCTTTTTTGAAGTTAGTTTAATTTTTTTTTGTAGAAAATGATTTTTAATTCAAAATTCGCTTACATTAGCGATATGTTTACGATACTATACGTCAAATTTTCGTGCTAGGCCTACAGATGTCATCAGCACAATAGTCTACATGGTGGTTAGTTATCAACAATATACAAGGTTAGTCGGAAACGGGGTACTAAGCCACGGGCCATCTAAAGTATCACTGATGACTATTTTAAAGCAAGTGTTAAAATTTCAAATTTTCCAATCCGTGATCCCAAATATGACCTAAATTGTAAACACAGCTGATCATAGCTAGCTATGGACAGATAGATTTTAGCATATTTTTTTACGAAATCTTTGAATAACTATTTCACTTAAACGATCGAGTTTTGGGGAAAGTTGTAGAACAAAAGTTATCCCTTATTATGGGTACCTTAACACCCTTTCAGCTTAGTACCCCCTTTCCGTCTAACCTTGTATATGCCCGGTTCCTAAAAACAACAACGAATCGTTTTGCTTACTAATAGATAGATAGATAGATATACTTTATTGCACACTAAAAGAAATAAAACAAGGAATACACATAATTAACAGTACAAATGGCGGTATTATCGCTTAAAGCAATGGTAGTACAAGCAGGAAAGGAGGAATCGGCGAAAAAAAAATAGTTTGAACTACGAACAGTATATTTCAGACACACAATTCATCAACTATCTACCCTACGTCTGATTGATTGAACAACGCAAACAAATGGGACGTCCCAGTTTCTTTCACATTTTATTATTGCTATTTTTAGAACTTAATCTTTCATGTAGATCTTGTCATTTCTGTTTATGTCATACATAACATCACGCCTGTATTCCCCAAAAGGTTGGGCAGAGGTGTATTTATTTATTTATTTAACACTCTAATTTAGCCGTTATATTTAAGTCCCATTTAATAGAGGGCGAGCCAATTGCCATCAACTAGGCACAGGATAGCCTAGTGGTGTAACCGTCGGACTGCCAAGTCATAGGTCTCGAGTTCGAACCCAAGACACGCACCTCTGACTTTTCGGATTCATGTGCGTATTGTTATCACTTGCTTAAAATCGGTGAAAGAAAACATCGTGGAGAAACCGGCATGCCTGAGAGAAATTTGTCGACGGCATGTGAAGCCAAGTCAGAGGCCCATGGGCGGCATAAACTCTGACACCAGGTTAGTCGCTAACCACACGAAAAGAAGAAGAACCGGGCACAAATCCAAACTCCGGGCTGCTACTGAGGAATTCCACATGGAAAAACCCAATAACATTTTTGTCCAACCTGAGGATCGAACCTAGGACCTCACGGTCAGCAGTCGCGCTTGCCACCACCAGACCAACGACGCTGTTCTGTTTATGTATTTATTCCTATTCAGTAGACACCGATGCGGCCCTTTCGTAATGTGTATTTGATTTGTAGGATACGGTGGATACGCGGTGTAAGGCCTGCGGGCATGCAAATCTGTTGTTGAAGTTTATTATTATTATACATACAAGGAAATAATAAGCTTTGTCAGATGGTAAGTACTATGCATAAACTTAGTGATGGAAGTTCAAAAGATCAGTGTTGGATGGTCTCTGTATCGAACACACCAAATCTTGCGCACAAATTAATAGAAAGAAAGAAAAAGTATTTATTTTCCGCCCACGCGGACGCACACGGATACTTAAAATAAAAAATATAATTTTTCCTAAAAATTAAAACTTAAATTTAAACCTAGTATATTAAACAACACGGTAACCCAAACACACAAAAAAAAATAATCTATGGTTACTATTATTTAGTCTATGGTGCACGGGCTACCATAACCATAAATCCTCATGCATCATAAAACTAAATGACACTATACAAATACAAACAATACAAACATTTAAACATGTTGAATTTGTGCGTCGCATGGTGCGTGAAAATTTAGGTCATTGCTCAGCATTATGCTGAGGCTTCGGACGAACCTAATGCCAACAGCGCTGATTTTCAGCAACAACCTTCGTTCGAGCGACGTTACGAAAGCACCAGAGAACCAGTCGTAACGTGAGTATTTAACTATCTTAAATTAGGTACTAAGCGGGGTATAAAATCGAGTTAAAATACTGTGTAGTGTGTTGTGCCAAATATAAATACAAATATTGTTATTAAATATGTAACTAGAATTGCATCTCATAACAAGACATGACAGCGCGTCAAAACAAAACACAATTATGCATACATAATAAATAGTAATACGTAAAACGAATACTATAATAGGAATGAATTTATCAATTCGTTCTGCCTAGCCTTTTCTCAACTATGTTGGGGTCAACTTCCAGTCTAACCAGATGCGGCTGAATACCAGTACTTTACACGGAGCGCCTGCCATCAGACCTCCGTAACCCAGTAACTGGACAAAGCCGATATCCTATGGTTAGACTGGTTGTCAGACTTTCGGGCTTCTGACTACCCGTAACGACTGTCGTAGGTATTCGTATGACATCCGGGACCGACTGTTTAACATGCTCTCCGAGAAACGGAGGGCTCTCGATGTGGAAGGAACGGTCTCCCATCCACGGACTGACCGCGGCAAGTGCAGCTTAACCTTGCAAACCATATGATCCGCGCGGTTGTTATTTAGCCACGAGCCGAAAGGCAAAAGCATATAATTTCCTATAAATTAGACTGTTTAGTTTTTTAACTTCATGTAGTTTATTTAACGTTACTCAGTTTGTCTGTCTACCCACTATTTACAAAATAAACAGCAAAAATAAACGTTATATCGTCGGTCGGCAGTGAAAACCACGTATGTGAAAAATACAATTTTTTAAAAGAGATAACCGTCTCCTACAAAAAAAATGGCCGATCCAATGTTAATACAAGTTTGTCATCATACGTCATAGATACCTTAGAAGAATTTGAATTGAAAGTTTGTTGAATTAGTACGTGTATGAAGAGTTTATCAATCTAAAGAACAAATAAAACGCTGTTGAAGAAAATTTTATTTACGAGGTTTTATTTATTTATTTATACTTCTATGCACTATGGGGTACATAAGGTGGACTTAATGCCATAAGGCATTCTCTACCAGTCAACCTTACGGTTAAAAAGAAAAGCATCGAAATAGGTACAGGGAAAAGATGAGTTGACAATTTTGGACTGAATATACTAGGAATTCAAAAGATAAATATAAATTACATAAAATACATATATAATAAAATATATAGATATTCCAATATATATATGAAGTACAAAACGTTATGAAAATCTTAATGCAATTATGACGAAGACTAAATTAGATGATTAGGAGTGCAGCGACTTCAAGTAGTGTTTCCTAACTTTGCGTTTGAACGAGAATTTACTAGGAGCTTTTTTAATATCACGACTTCACTGCCAGAACTGAGAGGTTTTCACTGCCGAGCGTCGGTATTAAGGTTCAAATACTCCTGCGGCAATATTCATAGCAACGTTCCCTCCGATGACCGTTATGTTCAAACTAATTCATCATTCCTGACATTCTATTCGAACGTGATTGATTGGATCGACTGAATGCGTGTACGATGAATTATTTGTACATATCTGTTGTTTGTATACTTAATGGATGGCTTTGTGTGTTTATATTTAGGCTTTAGATGTTTCATCATCAAAGGACAGTTGACTACTTTAAAAAAATACCAATTATTTCAAAGAAGGACCAATTACTTCATTGGTCTAGTGGTGGTAAGCGCGACTGCTGATGGCGAGGTCATGGTTGGTCATGGTCCCCAGGTCGGGCTAAGTGATATTGGGTTTTTCCCTGTGGAATTCCTCAGTAGCAACCTGGAGTTTGGGTTTTTTCCCGGTTAACGACAATAGGCCCACCCCTATTACATGGGACTTGTACATAACGGTGGAATGAGGGTGTTACTATACACCTCTGCCCAACCCTTCTGGGAATACAGGCGTGATGTTATGTTATGTTTATGTTCAAGAAGGTATAAAAAGGAAATTATTGTTGATAAAATATATAAAATCGATCCAAAAATGGAAAGGATACACGTTTTTAAAAATTTTTGGAGGGGGCATTTTCTGTCCTCGTCCGGATTGATTAAAGGTTCAATCAATTTAATTCTGCCAGATGAATGAGAACTGGGTCATTAGGTGATATCATAAAGGAATCTATAAATATGATACGACCTACTTAATCAAATTTACATGTACAGTCGGGGAACGATAAGGTTCGTCAGTTTTCAAATTCATTCCTTTCCCACATCGCGGGCACATGTTACTTTTTCAAACTGTTGAACGGAACAGACCAATGCATGGAAAATTAATTGTTTGATAGCAAACATCAAAATGTATTGCCTTTTGCCTCCATATGACGTAGTAATGCCATATAATGTCTTTGGTTTGATTTAAAGAGTTTTGTTGTAAAATCTATAACATCAATGAAATCGATGATTAAATAAATTATCATTAGAAAGAAAGAAAGAAAGAAAAAGTATTTATTTTCCGCCCACGCGGACGCACATGGATACTTAAAATTAAAAATATAATGTTTCTTAAAAATTAACACTTAAATTTAAACATAGTATATTAAACAACACGGTAACCCAAACACACAAAAAAATAAAATAATCTATGGTTACTATTATTTAGTCTATGGTGCACGGGCTACCATAACCATAAATCCTCATGCATCATAAAACTAAATGACACTATACAAATACAAACAATACAAACATTTAAACAAGTTGAATTTGTGCGTCGCATGGTGCGTGAAAATTTAGGTCATTGCTCAGCATTATGCTGAGGCTTCGGACGAACCTAATGCCAACAGCGCTGATTTTCAGCAACAACCTTCGTTCGAGCGACGTTACGAAAGCACCAGAGAACCAGTCGTAACGTGAGTATTTAACTATCTTAAATTAGGTATTAAGCGGTGTATAAAATCAAGTTAAAATACTGTGTAGTGTGTTGTGCCAAAACTTGTGTCTGTCACTATGTTACCATAATATCCTGTCAAAAATACTATATTTTCATTTCTATAATGTTGGCAATACGTAGTCGGTAAAATAGTTCGTTTCTTGCACTGGGCAAGCAAAAATAGACCTTAAGGTGTATAATATTTTCATTCCCCTACTGTACAAGAAGGAAATAAAATATTTAGGAATACATCGTGGCCCCGAGGTAACCGAAAGATTTTAACTACGCCTTTCAGATGGTATTATGAGTCTACAATGTTACATCAATATACGTCCAATTCAGTCAATTTAACTATTATTTTTTCAAATTAAAATATATCAATTATCTTTAGTACTTCCTTGTAAAAAATACCTTATGTCAAACTGGCAAAGTTTACATTTTCATGTGAGTGGATAACAAAACTTCTTACTTCAAGGATGAAAATATGACAAGGAATTAACCGGTCGGTAAGCTTGTAGTTTCAATTTCCAAGTATAAGTCGCAACATCGCGTTCATAGGGTTTGTTATCCTGGAGATTCTTCAACTTGTAAATTTTCATAAATAATAAATATCTCTGAAATTAAACTTTATTCGACAAACTATATCCTACACTGCTTTGTTGGTCTAGTGGTCACAAGCGCAACTGCTGAGCATGGCGTCCTGGATTCGATCGCCAGGTCGGATAAAGTGTGATTGGGTTTTTTCATTAGGAATTTCTCATTAGCAGCCCGAAGTCTGGTTTTGTGCCCTGTTAATGGCCATAGGCTCGCTCCCTATTACGTAGAACTTCAAGATAACTGGCGAAACAAGGGTGTACTAAATACGCCTCTGCCGAACCCTTCGGGGAATACAAGGCGTGATGTTGTGTTATGCTGTATCCTGCTGTTTCTTCTCCAATTAAGTATCAAAATCGGTGTATAATCCAAAATTTGTATGAATGTTCAAAACATCGTACCAAATGCCACAAATCGTAAAAGAGCGCTTTTAAGCGGGAATTTGCGGTTACCATTACGAATGGGTTTCCAATTCCAACAAAGGTTTATCGCTAAAACCGCTAATTTCTCCATTATGCGGATACCGCACATTTTATAACACCTGCGACCTGCATAGAACAATCGATAAGAACATGTCGCGGTTCTATTTCAGGCGCAAGTACCAACAATTTTAAAAATTAACCTTATCATCTTAGGCATAAAGTTGTAATTTAAATAGGGACCTAAATACATATTGACCTGAGCAAAATCGGGAGTAGAAATAGGTCAGGAGGGGTCGCTGGTCGCTGTCTCACTCCAATTCTTTTTAATTGGTATATGGGTAACTACGTAGGTATACTGTCAATTTCACCTGTGGATTGTTTCGACTAATGACTAAATGATAAATAATTTTTATTTCTGTAAATAAATCTATTACAGATACTTTTACAAGTCAATGTGATGCTTTTTTTAAGTATAGATGTCGCCGGCATTTCCTATCTGACAAGCTCTGAGAAGAAAAGCCAAAATAAACTCAAGAGGTCACGGTCTGTTTGAATGTCCCGACATTGTAGTATAAAAACTGTGCGAGTGTAACAATGTAGGGCAACGTTTGGAATGGCCTTTTAAGGAAAGAGTCATAGCAGGTTTGAGTTGACTTTAATCGAGTTTAAATTTTAACTTTGACGTAGCATGCTTGGTAGTAGACTCTTGACGGTCCAACTGACTAGCTACCGACATAGTTTCACTCGCATAGTTGTATGCTCCAATGTCGGGACTTTAAAAGAGACCTTGATCTCTGAGTTTGTTTCGGCTTTTCTTCTCAGAGCTAGTCAGGAAATGCCGGCGCCATCTAATCTTAAAAAAATAAACATTACATTGACTTGTAAAAGTGTCTGTAACTGATTTATTTATAGAAATAAAAATCATTTATCATTCTTCTTCTTCTTCCTGTCCTCATCCCACATTAGGTTATTCTTTCTCTGCTTTATAATGTGCTTTTTAATCCTTCCACCCCGTTTTACCTTAAGGAACGGTTCGAGTTCCTCTGTGACACACATTGTAGGTTCTTGAGATCATCAGAAAATCTTAAATTAAAAATACAACAGCATACCACTTCCTTTTTAGACAAGTCCTTTACAGTTCAAGCTGCTCGCTTGTGGAATGCATTACCACTCAATGTAAGACGTGCGCAATCACTGCCAATTTTTAAAAAGTTAGTGAAGGAACATTACTTGTCACTTTAATTTGCTATTTCTTGATTATCGCTCACATTTCATCAACTTTCTTATTTATAATATATTTATTTATTAGTTTGTTTATGTTATATGTATTACGTTTTTCTTTCTATTTTATATATTTGTGTAATAATTGATATGTATTTTATGATTATTATATCTAAGTAATATTATGTACGATACGTACTTGTACACCAAGACTGCCCGATATCGATTTCCGTTCTTCCAGTCCATCCTAAGGTTGTCTGGAAGAGATCGCCTTGTGCGATAAGACCGCCCATTGTACATATTGTGTAAATCTGTGTTCCTTTTATCGCTTACCGGTGTACTTATTATGTACAATAAAGTGTATATAAATAAATAAATAGGCGGGGTCGGCACAACATGTATTTCATAAATCCATGTTGTTAGAGGTTTTGGCTTATTGTTTTATGAACGGCCGCCTGCCTGACGTCAACCCTACTTGGGTATACTCGTTGCGCTGTCGCGCGGGTGACCCAATGTGCTTGCTGATATTATGCACTGGGTCCCAAAATGATATGCTTGTCAATCTTATTGCCGCCAACTAAGTAGACTATGTTCTTCTTGGTGGGGTATGCTTGAAGTTCCTCGACCCACTCATTCAGTTTTGCTAGGGACTTTGGTTCTAACACATCGTAAACTAATAAAGCACCGTGAGCGTCTCTGTAAAATTTATCATTTATCATTACCACACATTAAAGCCCGACCCCGAGCAGTTTACTGCTCCGTCGTGTGTATGTGAGAGACAGATGGATATAGGCAAGTACATCTACAAGGTTAGTCGGAAAGGGGGTACTAAGCCGCACTTAATGTATCACTGATGATTGTTTAAAATAAAATGTTAAAATTTAAAAATTCGATTAATTTTTTTATCATGAAAAAATATTTTTATTTTATTTTATTTCACAAATTCTTCATCCCTTCTTTAGTTATGAATTCAGAAAATGGAATTTCTAATCCGTGACCCCAAATATGACATAAAATGTAAACACAGCTGATCATAGCTGAGGATAGATAGAATTTAGCGTATTTTTTATGAAATCTTTGAACAGCTATTTCTCTTGAACTGTTGACTTTTGGGGAAAGTTGTAGGACAAAAATTATCCATTGTTATGGGTACTTTAACAGTCTTTCGGCTTAGTACCCCTTTTCCGACTAACCTTGTATATCTTTGCTACCTACTTAGATTCGTGTGTTACATCTTAGAGGGCAAAAAAGAAAAAAAATGTTACAGGCAAAAAAAAAATTACCATTGCGGGTCGCCTGGCAGATGTGAAACATCGGAATTCATTTTGTAAAAAAAAACTGGCCGAATCAAACCGGACTAACGAGTTACGAAAGTCTGCCGTCGAGTGTCTGCCATCGTACCGCCGCATTAGATGTTTCACATCAAATTGTTGTTTATTTTTGCACCATGGTATTTATTTTTCATGTGAGAGTGATGAGTATTGGCTCACACAAGAAAATACGTAAGTCACATAGGCATTGTCTATTCTGGAGTCAAGGTGTAAGACGGTGTACCCAAAACTGAAACAGCGAGTTCAGCCCAGCGTTCTTTATTTTTCTCGATCGACACGGGCCTTGCACGATGTAAAATAAATCATCCCGGGGAAGAGATTAAGCCTAACCATATATGGAGGCGCACGCCGCGCAGACAACTCAGTTCAACCACAGTTTTATAATCTACTAGCGACCCGCCCCGGCTTCGCGCGGGTGCAATGTAGATACTAATGTGGGACATATAAACCTTCCTCTTGAATCACTCTATCTATTGCTGAAAACTGCATTAAAATCCGTTGCGTAGTTTAAAAGATCTAAGCGTACAGACGGCGGGAGCGACTTTGTTTTATACTATGTAAAGAAGATACAGTTGGGCAACGCCCACACGGGCGATGGCATCGCCCGATATCAAAGGCGTTGCACAACTGTATGAATTGTAAATCTATGGCTGCGGCGCCTGCTTGAAAAGAAGAGCATATGACCAGCTGAACATCATGCTTAAAGTATTTAGGGGAACAACAGATGCTCCTGATCTCCTCAATGAGCTGATTTGCCTTTACGCTCCGAGTAACTATCTCCGCGGCCGGAAGCATCGTCTAGTAGCCGTGCCTACATGCCGCACAGTGGCTCGCGCGTCATCCCCTGTTCCTCGCGTTCTGTCTGCGCTCAATAGCCTTGTGGAAGCCAACCCGAAATGTGATCTATTTGCGGACGATTTTAAAACTGTAATGTGCATATGTCTGAGCTTCTGCGAAAGCAAGACGATTTGACATTGTTTCAATTGTTTTGTTATATATATATATATTATATTTGTTATATTTTAATTATTTTGTTATTTAGTGTGTTGATTTCCTGTTCTAGTCTTATGTTAATGTAATTGGCTTATTGAAGTCGTGTTAGCGTAGATAAATAATAAATAAATAAATAATTCCCCGTATACGCTTGGACTTAGAGTGGAGCCCCGCATTCGTACCAGGGAATCACACGTCATTTAAAAGATGACATAATATGTCACAGGCTCAGCTAAATACAATGTAACACTCTATGTCATGGTCGTAAACCATGCGATCACATTTTATTTAGGCGACTTCAGAACTGAAAATGCAAATTAATTGAACTAATGAGTTAAGTAGGCCACAGCAGCATACAGTAAATATTTTATGACCCAATTAATGCGCCCATACATTCACCTATGTAGTACGCATACAGCAAAACTAATCCTGCTGTATCAAAACGCGATTATTGAAAGCCAGCTACCTAATTGATTGATGAAAGGCATGACAGCTACCAGGCGTGCTCTGGTTTAATATGAGCAATATTGGCTTCCCATATTACACATTGCATATACTCGAGTACTATGTGCTTTGACGTTGACAATGTATTTTAATTAAAATGTATCTTAGGGCGTGACTCGACTGTGCGTGGCTTGATGCATGCTTGGCAGCCGCGTGTAACAGCCGCGCGTCGTGTATATGATTACTGAACGAATGCCGCGCCCCTCCGAATAACTGCGCGTCTTGCCGCGCGTTTAGTATAGTCAAGACTACGCGCGACGAAATTCGTGACCGCGTGTGAATGCCGTGCACAATCAGTTCAAACCTTTACGATAAACATGTGCAATTAATGAGCAATGGTGGCAAAATGGTAACGGCCCCGACTTACAAATTGTATGTTGTGGGTTCGAACCCAGCCAGGCGCCTTACTTTGTGTAATTTATTTCATCACCACTGCTCTCAAAACGGTGAAGGAAAACATCGTGAGGAAACCGGCATGACCTAGAACCAAAAATTCGATGACATGTGACATCTACCAACCCGCACTGGGCCCGCGTGGTGGATTACGGCCCATTCCCTCTCACAGAGAGGAGGCCTGTGTCCCAGCAGTGGGAACATTATAGGCTGATGATGATGATTTAACTAATGTGTTTGACATTAATGTCATTATTGTCAATATGATGACAATCTAAATTAAATATCTTTGCCTCTGCTCTCCCTTTTTATCTTTCTTCGTAAGGACACAAAAAGAGAAAGATATAAGAAGAACTGAAAAATAAAGTAAAGATGAATATTGCATCGCAAACGAGCACTTTGAAGAATTCCCCTGTACCTACCTTTTGAGGAAAAACGATTACAGTTGCTGTAAGATATTAGCATTTTAATGAAAGAAAAATAAATTTCAATTCATAATCCTAACCCAGACCTCTCCGTTTTCGATTTGTTCTCGCTCAAAACGTACCAGATATATCTTTTTGAAATTATATTGAAATTGAATTGTATGTATTGAAATGCTTACAAATGTTTTCCTGACAGATTATTTTTCAAAGTGACGTCATGCAAAGCACTGCTATACCTTATACCTATACAGGGTGCAAACGAAATCATGTAATTCCTTCAAACCTCGTGATGTACTGCTGACATAGATTAACCCGGCACGGGTTAGTTTTTGGATTCAATAAAAATAAAATTACAACAAGTAAACATGTGTTCTTAAGGTGAGGTATTCGAGCGCCCCTAGTTAAATACCGCGCAATTCGCTCGGAGCGCTAAAATGCCTCGCGTTAAGAACACACGTTTACTTTTTGTATTTTTTTTTTATTGAATTCAAAAGGTATCCCCTTGCAGTGTTAATCTATGTCAGCAGTACATCGCGAGGTTTGAAGGAATTACATGATTTCGTTTACACCCTGTATTAATGAGTCTGCGTAGTAAGAATTTAAAATAACATTAGTCGAGCGATTTTATTATTTAAACATAATATCTATCATTCTAGTTCAACCTACTATTGAATGTCTTTGTTCAACGTCAAAGATACTTCATAATTACAACGAAGCAACACTGACTCTTTGAAGAAAACTTAGGATAAGCACCTACCGTCGGAATTATAGAACAAAGAATTAGCATTCAGAAACCCAATACTGAAAACGTAAATGCTCCATCTAAAATAAGACTGTTACCATCTTACATTTCAAAAGCTCTGTTGGATCACTAGAATACCAGTTTATGACGAACCTCCACCCCTCCCCCTAGTAAAGTAAATGGAGTGTAAAATGGGGAAGATAATAAGTTCGCACGGTTCAAGTTTTAATGGTCTAACGTCACGTTTGTGTAGTCAAGTCGTAAAGACTGGCTGCATTTACACCGTGGCAACGTTTTATTGCACTATAAGGTGCCTATATTATACACAATTATATCGATAGTTTGGAGGCCGTCGATTGCGTATCAATCGTTATGGGCCAGAAGACTCTAATAACCCCTTCTAGACTCTTATGGAGACAGCCCGAGACTTGGATGCTGTGGACAGCATGTATGTCTCGGTTAAGGAGAGATAACGCCTCAGCCTGTCTCAGCGAGAGTGTGTAGCAGGCTTAACAGGTGCAACCTTATAGAACACAGTCTTATACTGTGCATTTGTATCAATATTCCCTCTAATGAGTGATGGAAATGAGATGACAGTCGATTGAGTACTTCAACCACATCTGGTTAAATAAAACTGTTGAGAACTTATTAATTAGTGAATGACAATTTACCCCATTGATATATTGTAATCTTTTAAACACATCTGTGTCCGTAAATATATAGATGTACGGCCTGTCCGGCTTTTGTTAGGCTTTTGGTCAACCCTGCCCCGCCAAAAGATGCCGAAAGAAAGAAGCGCGAGCGACTCACGCATTAAGACACATAATTAAGAGTAGAGTAAGTCTCAAATGAATTACAGTAATAAATACACAAATAAAAGAATCTTTTTTTTCTTTAAACTACCTATTTGTAAGAAAGAAAGAAAGAAAAACCGTTTATTCACGTGAGATTGACGCACATAACATAGCTTTCTAGAAAAATAAAATAACTGGCACAGAAATATATTATGCGCCACTACCGCGCGAAACGGCCGACGCTCAGCATAATGCCGTGGCCCGTGCACGAAGACACGGAACCACGGCGCTGGTTTTCAGCGTAAGCCGGCGTGTCGCTGTCTCGGAACTACTAATTAAAAAAACATCACATAAAGTTCCGAGGCACAGACAGTAGCACTGTTCTGCGGTCGCTGTGGACACAAAAGGACGCTGTTCGGCAATAAATAGTTACAGAGATAAAAAAATAATAATTAATAAGTATCAAAAAATTATATAGAGCAATGAAAAATACAGACATATTAATAAATTAATTAAATTAAATTAAGTGGCAACATTTCGATGCTTGTCAGGCTTTCAGGGCGAAATGTCCGGCTAAATATAATTCTGTGGCCGGCTTTTCTATTTTTGAGCCTGGAAACCCTACATCTGAGTCTTTCTGGACCTGTTTTGGTCCCACTATTAGCTTAAGCACGGAGGCGCAGGCTGAGCAGGCAAAACACTTCAGTTACAGTTTTACAATCCATACAGTTGGGCAACGGTTTTGATGTAGGACGATGCCACCGCCAGTGTAGGCGTTGTCCAACTGAATGGATTAGAAATCTGTGACTGAACTGTTTTGCTTGCATAGCCTGCGCGTTCGTATACACCTTGGTTTACCCCAGTTGGCGCATGGCGCGGCGTACTGCTCCGCCCGCCAAAGATTGTTACGCCACGGTGTAATAGCTAGCCTCTTTAACGAGAACTTTACAGCTACAAATGTCTCGGGCTTACTCTTGCAATGCCGATTAAAATGTCAATCACGCTGTGTTTTTATCTTTCAACTGTACCCATAACACTTTTATCAAGCGTATATCTGATATAAAGAGTATTTTAAAAAATCGCTCTTTTTATTTACCACAAAACATTCGTTTGCAGGATTTAATCTGTAACGTTATTCTAAACCCTTCTCATTCTGAGAAGGTGGTAGGCTAGTTTTGCTTCTAGTAGGATCTATACGATCCACCTAGCTAGCTATCACCCTCACCTTAATTTCCAGCGCTAAGCAATTTACTGTGTTCCATCGTGTGTGTATGAGAGCCAGAGGGGTATAGGGGAAACCCTCTATATATCTGTTCCTTGGATTCGTGCTCCATTTTGGACCTCCTTCATTAGGATCCATTTCCATTACCTTCAGATGAGACTAATATCAAACGCGACGAAGTAAAAAAAAAACCGGCCAAGTGCGCGTCGGACTTGCGGACGAAGTGTTCCGTACCATTATCTATAAAAATCACGTTTGTAGTATGGGAGCCCCTTAAATATTTATTTTGTTCTGTTTTTTAGTATTTGTTGTTATAGTGGCAACAGAAATACATCATCTGTGAAAATTTCAAGTGTCTAACTATCACGGTTAATGAGGTACAGCCTGGTGAGAGACGGACGGACGGACGGACAGCAGAGTCTTAGTAATAGGGTCCCGTTTTGCCCTTTGGGTACGGAACCCTAAAAAAGAGGTCCTTGTCCAACAGTATACGATATACGATAATACGGACATATTAAAAAAAAACAAATTACAATTGTTCCAATGTCCAAATTTGGGGACCTAATGGCGCCACCATCGCTGACCAACGCAATTTGATTGGTTAAAGTTTGTTTAACATTATTGCTAATGTTAATTTAACTTGTTCTGTATGGTTGTAATTGGTACCAGTGAAGGTGCCGACATCTGAGATTAGCTTTTCCTGTCCTTCCCCATTGACTGACCAATATTTATAATACTTATCAGTCGAACTTTTTTTTCTTTTCAGTCGACGTCACTTTTTATTGCTACACGCTCTGTCTAACCTTTGCCTTTTGGTCTGAGAACTCTGAGATAGAAACATAATAATTATATAAGAAACTATAATAAATATTTAACTATTAAGTCGTTTTTATAATACCGTTATGTTGATTGACAACAAGGTTTTAATTAATATTAACACAGAACTACGTACCTTTTTGTAAGATTTGCTTACTTACACTTAGGCTGAAAACCATAGAGAACAATAATAGTTAATAAGAAAATACCTTATGATATTTATTATCTAATCCTTTAAATGAGCAATTCTTGTATATATATAATCTGAATCTCGGAAACGGCTCCAACGATTTTCATGAAATTTAGTATGCAGGGGGTTTCGGGGACGATAAATCAATCTAGCTAGGTTTCATTTTTAGAAAACGTCGTTTTATCCGTGTTTTCAGGCAATGAAAAACTGCTAAAATATGATTAGAATACGAAGGTAAATTTCGCCACCATCGCCAAGGTTATAATAGCTCAGGTGGGAAATCGGGCGGTCCCGAAACAAGAAGACTCTGGTTCGAGTCTAGATGATTATTTTTTTCCCTTTTTTTTCTTTCCAAAAAACAAGATTTACCAAAAAAAAAACCGAGCAAAGCTCTGTCATCCAGGTACTTGTCATAAAATGAGATGGTCCAAAACTGCCCCAAATCATTTAATTGTGCATCAAAATCAAACGAAGACGTTAATATATCTTCTATATAAATAAAATTACTTACTTGTCTGCTACTTTGTAGCCAGCAGGAATTCAAAAATATTTAAATAAAAAGTTTAGTAAGTTGTCGTCGTCAGTTTGGTTCAGGAAGACGTATAGCGAATTCCAGGCTGACTATAAAAGAAGTGTCTCTCTCTAACATAACAGTGTGTGTTGAAGTGTAAAAGAGATAGAATATAGCTTGGCGTGAGGCGCGGCGTGACATCGATTTTATTTTGACTTTTAGGTTAAGTTTTATGATTTCTTTCTACGTGTCGAATTAAATGTGAAAAGTGGTGATGAACGTTATTATTACTAGCGGCTTGTCCCGGCTTCACACGGGTGTACATTTTTCCCGTTTTTGCAAAATTTTTCATTTATGCTCCGCTCCTAATGGTCGTAGCGTGATGTTATATAGCCTATAACCTTTCTCGATAAATGGACAATCCAACACAAAAATAATTTTTCAATTCCAACTAGTAGTTCCTGAGATAAGCGCGTTCAAACAAACAAACAAACTCTTCAGCTTTATAATATTAGTATAGATAATTTACTCTTCCAAAATGGATATTTCTGCTCGATGTATAAACTGTGCAATAAAGGTTGGAAAATATCCTATTGCAAAACAAAGTGTCAACGATTTAGATGATATATTACGTGCACTCTTAAGCTTGTGGGTTTATCCAATAAAGGTAAGCTGTTTATATAAAATCTATTTAGTATTATAACGTCAAAAATATTGTTAATGGCTATGACAATAATATACAGTATATCCAGTATAACTTGGTATTTCAGAGCGGCGCTGCTTGCTAAGGCAAAACGCAAGAAAACGTCAAATTCAATACATTTTTATTTAGTTCCCTACTTCGCCACGTGCCGAGTTATATTGGATGGAGTATATTTTTCAATGTAAATGTTATCTGTCAAAGTTGGCGTTCCATATCTTGTTTGTTTTTGTACTTTTGGTATCTACATTTTGAGCATGCTTTGGCATGAAGTGCTTACGGTTACCATGTCCAGATATTTTGTCCGGACATGTTCGGCTTTTTCACGTACCGTGTCCGGGATTTTATTCAGTACTTTCTATTTATCGAACTTTATCCGTATTTGAAGAATTGAAATTTTTCAAAGAAAAAACTAGTATTTAAAAAAATGCCCGGTCTTTTTTAAGAACTTTCGAGTATTGCCGGGATTTTCCAAAATACGATCTGGTAAGCCTAGATGTGTTTGAATACGGTTCTTATAGCAGCGTTTCCTAACCAGAGATCCTTTTGCCGCGATGCAAATATTATGGATCGGGGTTCCGCCTTTGCAATCTGCTTCCAAAAAGGAATGTACTTTTCTATCTTTAGCAATTTCTTTTAGATTTCATCTGAACATGTGCTGTGTCAGCAATGCTTAATAATTCTGCAAACACAAAATGAGGCAAAAGAACCGAAAAAAGATTTTGGACATATAGTAGTATGTTTGGGATGTGGTAAATCTATTCTACGAGCAAGAAGTTGCAAATTAGACGAAAATAGACCAGAATTCAAAATAATGTCATCATGGGTACCTCAAATTCAGATAGTAGTAGTATCTCCTAACGAGATTTGAAGGAATTACATGATTTCGTTTACACCCTGTACAGAAATATGTGCTTCGTGGAGTGTTCGTCAGCTGTGTTGGCCCTTATTTTTTATTAAACCGTTTTATAGCGTACTAACGTTGTTTATTTAATAAAATATCAGTAAAACAACAATAATTGTAAAGTTTTGTTATGCCGCATTTTATATTGAAAATATATTTTTAAATAAAAATAATAAGTTCTTTTAACTGAATTATTAGCAGTGATAGCCTACTGGTGTGACCGACGGACTGCCAAGTCATAGGTCTCGAGTTCGAACCCAAGGCACGCACCTCTGACTTTTCGGATTCATGTGCGTATTGTATAATTATCACTTGCTTAAAAACGGTGAAGGAAAAACATCGTGAGGAAACCGGCATGCCTGAGAGATATTTCTCGACGGCATGGGAAGCCAAGTCAGAGGCCCATGGGCGGCATAAACTCTGACACCAGGTTAGTCACTAACCACACGAAAAGAAGAAGACTGAATTATTATAATTTGAACCTACACTTTATACCACCCATTTACTGGTCAATGCCGATATTCTAAGGATAGACCGGTTGTCAGACTTTCAGGCTTCTGACTACCCGTAACGACCGTCATAGGTATTCGTATGACACCCGGGACCGACTGTTTAACGTGCTCTCCGAGGCACGGAGGGGTCTCGATGTGTAACGATTGTTAGCCATCCAAGGACTGACCACGGCAAATGTAGCTTAACCTTACAAATCAATATGATCCGCTCGGCTGTTAATTAGCCACCAATCCTTCCGAGCAAATTTTTTTTCCGGTGATATTCCTTTTGCAGCGCGCGACGTTCGATACCTACCAGGTTCCGCGTGGAGGCATAGTATTTCTAAGAATCCCCTCGGCGCGGGCGCGGCGTATCGCGTCACCTCACGCTGACCAATTATAGCGCTCCCTGACGCGCGACGCTTGCCGACGCAAGCCGCCATTTTGCGACAGACCCCGCTCACGCCGCGCGCAAGCGACACGTATAGTCTCACAACAGTCTAGCACACAACAGCGTGCGTTTTGTACTCTGTCATTTCTCTTTTTTCGCATCCCATAGGTATTGTTATTGTGTTAACTGACGTCATTAGAGGACTTTAAAAGTGACGTGGACGCGTTTTAATTCAAACCATTACGTCCCTACACTACACTTTTAAATTCGGCCGAGTTGATACAATTTTACAAAATAAACCCTTGCCTCCTGTCTCACTTCATCTTCCTCGATCTAAACTTAACATGTATAATAAAACAGATACCCAATCTTGCATGGACGGGAAATTCGTCAATTTATGAGATCCACCTTTTTATAGCCCAATAAAATCTCAAGTTACTGCGTATTCTTACTTAATGACGATTTCGCTTTATTTTTATGACGTACGCGATGTTAAACCAGGTTTAACCTAATCTTCTAGGTATAATGGAAATTGGATCCTTTAGCCTCTTAGTTCTGCCTAGCCTTTTCCCAACTATGTTGGTGTCAACTTCCAGTCTAACCAGATGCGGCTGAATACCAGTATTTTACGCGGAGCGACTGCCAACAGACCTCCGCAACCCAGTTACTGGACAATGCCGATATCCTAAGGTTTTACCGGTGGATCCTTCAGCCTCCATGTGTCCTCCGAGTGCTGATACTTAAGTACTGTCCGGCGCACCTTCGACAGTCAGCTCCGCTACCAACCTTGCTGACTGGCTAATCTTTTCACCACGGCATGTGCTATCCTCGTATACCTCGTGCTGACACGAGAGAAGAAGAAGGGTCAAGTTTTAAACAAGGGAAGCCAAATTTTATGTGATATTAGTAGGACTCCTTGTAAATGAGTTTTTGTGTTCCGGTTTGTAGGGTGCCGGTGAACAGGCGCATGAGACTTTCCATACTGGAAACGCACTAGCAATCTTGGTACTATAGAATTATATGAGAGGCGTCTACCAATTTTATCAGGTGGGTCAGTAACCCAGCAAAAAAAAACGACTACTTACTTATTTTTCGTGTGATTAGTGACTAACCTGGTGTCACAGTTATGCCGCCCATGGGCCTCTGACTTGGCTTCACATGCCGTCGAGAAATATCTCTCAGGTATGCCAGGCTCGCCTCAGGCATGGTTTTCAAATGATGTTTTCCTTCACCGTTTTAAGCAAGTGATCATTATACAATATGCACATGAATCCGAAAAAATTGAAAAGAATAAAAAACAAGATTAAAAAATAACATATCATAATTAACTCATTACTGCTCCACTGCTGGGCACGGGCCTTTTCTCAGAATGAGAACGTTTTAGGCCTTATTCCTACACGCTGGTCTGTTGTGGGTTGGCAGACTACACACACCATCGAGAACTTTATGGAGCCCTCTTAGGTGTGCAAGTTTCATCACGAAGTATTTTCTTTACCGTTAACGCAAGTGATCATCAAATTCTGATCTGCACCTTAATTCTAAAGGTCAGAGGTACGGGCCGGGACTGAACTTAGACTCTCTTGCGTGGAAGGGAAGCGTTCAACCGATAGGCTACTGCTTAACAAACTGCTGCAGTTTAAACCTATTTCAATAAAACTTCCTACTGCTACATACCGGGCACAAATCCAAACCTCTGGCTTTTACTAAGATTTTCTAATGGAAATATCCAATGCTTCTCGAAACAAAAACCACACGGCAGACTCAACCTTCAGACCAATGAGGTGGGTTACTTTTCCCTCAGCCAACAATCTAATCCGTCCAAAGCATTCTAGAAACTCCAAAAATGTCCAACAAAATAAATGTTATTGCTCAAAAGGCTATCTCATCAATATTGCCAAAGGCTATAAATTACCATTTAAACTCGCAGGGAACCTTGCCAAGGAAAGTCTATTGGTTCGCACGTTATTATTACGGAATACCGAATTCAGCTATTGTCTTTGGCAAGTTTCCTATAAAGATCCGTCGCACAGAAAGCGGGAGCGGAGTAACGCAGGGCCGCCGCAACGGCCGCGCCACGACCTCCTACACCAATGTTGTCGCTGTGACTTCACTTAGTACGTGTATAGACTTGGCTGCCTATCTACCTATAGTTAGTAGTTCATCCTCTTCCTGCCCTGGTCCCAAGTTACTTGGGGTCGGCGCAATATGTTTTTCCCTTCCACTCTTCCCTGTCAGCCGTCTCATTATCATTTACTCCCTTATCTTTCATATCCTCCCTCACACAATCCATCCATCTTTTCTTAGGTCTCCCTCTCCCCGTCCATCCATCAACATTCATATTCATCACTCTCTTAGTCACATGTGTTTCATCCCTCCTCAGCACATGCCCATACCAAGACAAACGCTTTCCTTTCAACTTTTCTGTCACTGGTGCCACTTTCAAACTTCCTCTAATATACTTATTTCTTACTTTATCCATTCGCGTCACTCCACACATTCATCTCAACATTCTCATCTCCGCTACGTGTAATGTTCTTTCATCCGTCTTCTTCACGGCCCAACACTCTGATCCGTACAGCACGACAGGTCTTATAATGGATTTGTAGATTTTGCCCTTCAGCTTGAGGGGCATCCGTTGGTCACAAGTTGTCAGACACAAATCGGTGGCTGATTATAATAGTGGTATGTTTACAATCTATCTATACTTATAAAGATAAATGTCCTGACTGGCTGACAGACTGATTCATCAACGCAGAGCCTAAACCACTGAAGCTGGAAACATGAAATTTGGGTTGGCGTCAAGCCACGGCTTTGAATTTTAAGTTATGAAAGTCCATAACTTTGTAAGTAAAATCAATAATAATTGGTATTTGGGCTGCCAATTAAAAACAATGGAACACGTGTTTGAGCGTTTTTGGAAATTCTACCCCTATGGGGGTGAAATAAGTGTTGAAAGTTTGTATGAGAAATCTAGTACTTTTGAAGATAAGAGTATTGAACATGAATAACTAGTTAGATTATTTAACACAAATAAAGAAATACGAATTGTATTCTCATTTCTGATGAAATAGTCCGAAATTCACGCGGACGAAGTCGCTGGCAGTGCTAGTAAACCATACACTATAACCCAAACAGAGGCAGAGTGTGCCTCGCTCGTAGCATTACCGCACCCGCATTATCTGTTGCCCCGCTCTCTGTGTGGCGAAGGGTTTATCGTACGCTGCCTTTAAAGTCTCCGACGTGGGCGTCGAGGGTGGAACACCCCGGCTTTTATGACGTCACGCCAAGATCAGGGCCAGGCAACTTCACTCAACCATTTTTTTTCTCATCTTAATTGCACGGGCAGAGGAAAGTTTCGGGAATTATGCTTAATGACCCTTTTGGGGCTAAGCGCCGAAAAAATTAGGGAATTCTGTGCGTTTCACCGATTCAGCGTTAATTATGTAATTTATAAACGGAGCGGAAAGTAAAATAATTTGATCGTTACATGAAATTAACCTTAATTACAATCCCTATAGTATTGGATGCTGTTATTGTACTTCGGTTTAAAGAATTTTATTCTCATAAAGAACACAAACAGTTCACTTATAAATGAGATGTACAAATAAATCATGCAGTTTTTTATAACATAAAGACTCTGTGATTGTACTTAATAGGCCAAATACCTCGTGTTAACATAATATAACATAACATCACGCCTGTATCCCTCGAAGGGTTACGCAGAAGTGTATAGTAACACCCTCATTTCGCCGTTATGTTTGAGTCCCATGTACCTAATAGGGGGCGAGCCTATTGCCATCAACCGGGCACAAATCCAAACTCCGGGCTTCTACTGAGGGTACCACACGGAAAAACCCAATAACACTTTGCTCGGTCTGGGGATCGAACCCAGTAGTCGCGCTTGCCACTACTAATCATGTAACCATGGGACTTAAACATAACAGCGAAATAAGGGTGTTACTATATACCTCTGCCCAACTCTTCGGGGAATACAGGCGTGATGTTATGTTACTGATTAATTATACAAGGTTAGTCGGAAAGGGGGTAGGTACTAAGCCGAAAGGGTGTTAAAGTACCCATAATAAGGGATAACTTTCCCCAAAACTCGATAGTTTAAGAGAAATAGCTTTTCAAAGATTTCGTAAAAAATATGCTAAAATCTATCTGTCCATAGCAATGATCAGCTGTTTTTACAATTTAGGTCATATTTGGGGTCACGGATTAGAAAAAATATTTTTTTGAATTCATAACTAAAGCAGGTATGTCTTTTTTTTTTCGAAAAACTAAAATAAAAATATTTTTGCATGCAAATAAAAATTATCGAATTTTGATATTTTAACACGCTTTAAAATAGTCATCAGTGATACTTTACGTGGTCCGCGGCTTAGTACCCCCTTTCCGACTAACCTTGTATATGTAGTACTTAAATTGTATTCGGCGGTAGATATCCAGAAGACCAATGCATATTGACATATCCGACCATATAAAAGTTAACGGCCATTTGACTTAGCTGGGGTTCGATTGCGATTTTAAACGATTTTGTTAGGTAGTAGAATTGTATTTCTGGTTACCTACCAGCACGTCGAAAATACGTTTACCTACCTAGGTCCCTATAATTATACAAAAACCTTGATAAAACGCGGTATTGTTTTTTGAGAAACTTCAATATGTAATTAAGGTCCTCCAACAAAGAAAACCTTCACAGAAGATTCATGTAATTAAAGCTTCTTAATTAAAGATTATTTAAACTAGATTTTAAAACATCTCCTAACTTAAACACAATCCCTCTTATTCCAAAAGATGGTTTAAACAAAGACTAAGGTACATAACATAATAAGTCCATTACTGTCCCACTGCTGGGCACGGGCCTCTTCTCAGAATGAGACGGGTTCAGGCCTTAGTCCACCACGCTAGCCTGGTGCGGGTTGGCAGACTACACACAACATCGAGAAATTTATGGAGCCCTCAAAGGTGTGCAGGTTTCCTCACGATGTTTTTCCTTCACCGTTAACGCAAGTGATAATCAAATTCTAATCCGCACATGAATTCGAAAACTCGGAGGTACAGGCCGGGATCGAACTCAGACCCTCCTGCATGGAAAGCGAGCGTTCAACTGAGTTTATCACTGCTTATTACGACTAAGGTAAAACCTGATAAATATAATATCACTTTCTACCGTCATATAACAGAAAGAGACATGGCTATTTAAAACTTGGATTTTATTTGGACCATCTCTTGTAATAAGAGGTATTCTGTCTTACCACATAATTATGGAGTTTGACGTTAAACGCGGTTGTCGTCGTTCGTTTCGTGTCAAAGTCAAAGTATTTATTTCAATTAGGCACATAAAAGGCACTTTTGAACGTTAAAGTTTACAAAGAAAATAGAATTGATTCTAGTCGCCCCTTCCAAAGGATAGTGGTTGGTGTGGTAGATCGTGTGGTTAGTTACTAACCTGGTGTCAGAATTTATGCCGCCCATGGGCCTCTGACTTGGCTTCACATGCCGTCGAAAAATATCTCTCAGGCATGCTGGTTTCCTCACGATGTTTTCCTTCACCGTTTTTAAGCAAGTGATAATTATACAATACACACATGAATCCGAAAAGTCAGAGGTGCCTTGGTTAAACACAGTAATAACAAGCGTCTAAACTTTTGTAGTACAATCCATAGTTCGTTTTGCCTAGCCTTTTCTCAACTATGTTAGAGTCAGCTTCCAGTCTAACCAGAAGCGGCTGAATACCAATATTTTACACGGAGCGACTACCATCAGACCTCCGGAGCCTTGCAACTGGACAATGCCGATACCGTAAGGTTAGACCGGTGGTCAAACTTCCGGACTACCCGTAGTAAGACCCAAAGTAGAATAGAATAGAATATACTTTATTGTACACCAAAATTGTAACACAGCTCTTATACAATAACAAACATTAAAGGGTACAATGGCGGTCTTATCGCTGATAGCAATATCTACCAGACAACCTTTGGATGAACAGGAAGTCAATGAATAAGATAGAGGGGGTAGTCCATGGTGTACTGCTGCAAAATATATACTACACACCATACATAGACATAATACTTACATATATATATATGTATTCCAAGTAATAAAGTTTGTATACTTAACTAAGGAAACCGGGATCTAATGGTGTTTGAAAGCGTTGAGGCAGAGAACTGTTATTGCCGTTGTAACACTTTAGGGTGGCTTTAGGAGTCAACCCTCAACTAGCATGTGCACATAAAATTTAGCAGGCGTGTACTTACGGGAGGATAAAGAATAACACTTGTAACCGTACACTATATATATTTAATTTAGAATTACAAAGAGAACGACAGGGCGTGGTTGGTACAATGCGAGGAGATCAGGGTCTTCTTCAGCAGGTGCGGCACTTAACTGAGCAACTGCAGCGGCGAGAGAGGGCCGATTTGCAGTGTGTCCGACCTTTTATAGGCGCGGACCCCCGCTAGTCAGCCACCACCCGTCACACCGTGTTGAAAACTCTGTAGAAAATAAATTGTGTGCTTACTCTGCTATTGTTAGTCGGAAAATAATTTTCCTATGAAAAACAGCAATTTATTCTTCGGCGAAATAAAGACATAGTTTTCTGGCGTAGATTGAATAGGTTTTGAAACAACGACGTTGAAATAAATAGACGCGCTATTTAGTATAGACAACATGCGCCATACTAACCCTCGGCGGACCTCTCCTCTGTGGGGCCTTGCCCCACATCCTCCTGAGAAGCGCGCACGGAACACAGCGCGCCAACTACAGAGCCCTGAAATTTTAGGTTACCTCCACGAGAAACGTGTCACACTTTAGGGTGGCTTTAAGAGACAACCCTCAACAAGCAAAGGATAAAGAATAACACTTGTAACCGTACACTATATATATTTTAATCAGAATTACAAATAGATCAACAGGGCGTGGTTCGTAGCAATGCGAGGAGTCCAGGGTCTTCTTGAGCAGTTGTAACACTTAACTTGGCAACTGCAGCGGCGCGAGAGAAGCGATCTGCAGTGTGCCCGATTTTTTATAGCCCCGGACACCCGCCAGTCAGCCACCACCACACAAACGATACTGAAGTACGTCCGGCACACCCTGGGCAGTCAGGCTCGCTACCAACCTTGCGACTGACTAATCTTTTCACCACAGCATGAGCTATACGAGAATATCTCGTGCCGACACAAGAGAAAAAGGAAAGCGATGCAAACTGCAACACAAGCGATTGCAACAAATGTATTAACATTAACGTCTGTGGCAACATGGCTAATTAACAACCGTGCGGATCATTGATTTGCAAGGATAAGCTGTGCTTGCCGCACTGTCTGTGGATGACCATTCGTTACACATCAAGACTCCTCCGTGCCTCGGAGAGCACTTTAAACCGTTGGTCTCAGGTGTCATACGAATAACTATGTCGGTCGTCACGGGTAGTCAGAAGGTCGTCAGTCTGACAACCGATCTAACCTTAAGATATCGGCATTGCCCAGTAACTGGGGTGCAGAGGTCTGATGGCAGTCACTCCGTGTAAAATATAAAGAAAGCCAAAGCAGACAGACAGACAGAAATTCATAAGAGAGAAAACAAAACAAAAAACAACAAAAGAGTAGCTGTGTGTCTAGCGGCTGTGCCAAATAGGTTCAGTTCAGCATAAATGTCAGACCAATAGTGCCTTACACTGGTTTTCAACTGAAATATGGGTATTCAGCCGCATCTGGTTAGGCTAGAAGTTGACCCCAACATAATTGTGAAAAGGCTAGGCAGACATTCACGTGTGTGGCTACACTATACAACAGTGATTTTTAATATTCATGCCACACGCGTGAATATTAATATATTTGTTATATAATAATATATTTATATATTAATATATTTGTTATATATTTGTTATTAATATATTTATTATATACGCGCCCCTCTCCCGTGGTCAGATGCGGGTTTGTTGCCCTTGCGCATAGGGAGAAACTCTTTCGATTTGACGTTGGGATTTTCATAAAAAAAGTTTATTATTTTTCATTCATTTTACGTTCTATAAATGAAACCAAGTTACTGGTTTCAAGGATAACGGTGTTTACCCTTACACTCTGTATATACAACTTCCCAACATCAACCGTTGGGCAGTAGTCTGCCAGGCATAAACCCGCCTGGTTGGAGGATCCTTCATTTCATTGGAAGAACACCTTACCTCGTTCCTTCACAGGAGCATTGACTGAAAAATGAAACATTTAAAACATTTTGCTGAATTAATATCAACACCGTAACGTGAATACCTCTTACTGCAATTAATTGAGTAAATTATTTAATATTAGGTCCTTACCTATGAAATTGGCGTTTTTTTCTCACAAATAGAGAACCTCGTCACTTCTATGATTTAAAATATATATCAATTGCTTGATGTTATATCGAATAATGACCATCATAGACAACTACCAATAGTAAAAAAACCTTATTTATTACTTATAGTTTTCTAAACATAAAAAATACCTTAAAAATGACTCCCCTTTTTGTTAGCAGAAATGACCACTATTTTTGTTTTAACTTTGCCAAAACTTATTTTTGTCGCATAATCTAAGTGGCATACGTTATCTTAGTTTTTATACATTAGTGCATAAAAGTTTTAAAACATTAGTGTTCATAGTTGTTAAATAAATTAAGAAAATGTTAGTATGAAAAATGCAACTTCTTTAAAATTCTCCATACAAAACGCTGATTTCATAGGTAATGACCTAATATAATCACGAGAATAAAACAATATTTCAAACGCTCTTGTTTTCGTCGAGTTTTATATCAACCTTTACAAATATCAAAATATACCTACGCATATTTGTAAAACCCAAACATAATTATTATTACAACAACACACCTAAAAGTATTAACCCCGATCAAAATTAATTTAAATCTTGTTTAAACTCAAACAAAGTAAATCTTTTCAGGGGTCCAAACATTTGGGTACGAAATTAGCTTATTACATACTTAAACAACGTGGCCCAATCCCCACGGGGCCGGGACAAATGGATTATGGGGACAAACTTTTAACTGGGTTCCGAATCGAGCTTAATATTGACATTATTAAATTAACTACCTTATAGGCATTATGACAAGGCAAAGGCTCCTTTCAATACAGAAAAGAAGGAATTTTCGATCTTTGACAAAAATCGATCTGATGATACATTCGAATCGTGTACTCTGAGATCGATCGAATAGAAAATCGGCGGACAAAAGATCCGTATGTCGAAAAAAGATATTTTTAGAATTCCTTTTACGAGATAAAAGTATTCTACCTGTTTGAATAATTCGGTGAAATGAAAAACAATAGGGTATGTGACTATAATTTTTTTATTACAAATTTCGAAACTATTACAAAAATGATAGGCAACAGTGAAAAAACTACTGAAATATTTAATAAAATGCCCAAGTTATAAACGATTGAAAATTGCTCACTAGACAGAGACAACATGACGCCAAAATGACGTCATACCTTGCAAACTTCATAATTATTTGACACCACTCCGTACAATATCCGTTTCGCGCGACAAGGACAGAAAATGCCCCCTCCACAAATTTCGCAAGCGTGTATCTCCTCTATTTTTTCGTCGACTTTATTTATTTTTTCACGTATCAATTTGTATCTATACTTTCTTTAAAATAATACTAAATTATTGTACATTTTTAATAGTAGTCAACTACCCTATTACTTATAATAGAATTAATCTGTCCTTGATCTACTCATTTTGTGACAAACTTTCGATAAAAAAATCTGAGATCGGAGTAAAAGAAACGATCTTCCATGCAATCGAATCGATATTGGAAACCCTATGAATCACTACGCTAGCTCACTGCGTAATGGCGTTAACAGAACACCGCATCCCAGTTTCTGGGCAATGCCAATATCCTCAGTTGTCAGACTTTCGGATTCTAAATCCCCGTAACGACTGTGTCATAGTTATTTGTATGACACCCGGGACCTACTGTCTAACGTGCTCTCCGAAGCACGGAGGGGTCTCTATTTGTAACGAATGGTCACCCATCAACGGACTGGCCGCGACAAGCGCAGCTTAACCTCGCAAATCGTATGATCCGCGGGGTCGATATTAGCCACGAGCCCTTCGAGCGACCTCTCCATATGGCCAATTACTCAAACGCTACTAAATTTAAAGTTGCCGTTAAGTCTCATGCTGTCACTGTCACTTTAACAGCAACTTAAAATTTAGCAAGTAGCGTTCGAGTATTTGGCCATTAGAGAGGTATTTTTGCTGCCTACAAAATCGAAAATTAATTACGTCATAAGAAAATATTGGGCATGCAAAAGTCCACCTAAAAAAATAACAAGCTTATTTTTTTCAGTAAAATAAAAATAATTACGTTGTCAAGTACCATTAAAAGGCACTTTTACTTAAATCGTTATTTTTATTTTATCTCGACAGCTACGCACATAGATTTCTTACTGTTCTACTGTATTTGTGTTATACGAGATTTTAAAGGGAATCTATAGGTACCTACAGTAGGGGAATAAAAAGGTTATACACCTTAAGGTCTATTTTTACTTGCACAGTGCAAGAAACAAACTATTTTACCGACTACGTATTGCCAACATTATAGAAATGAAAAGCAAGTATGTTTTGACAGGATATTAAAAATTGTAATGGTGACATGATGACAGACACTTGTAATGTCAATTTATTTAATGATCGAATTGATTGATGTCATGGTTTTTACATCCTTAAATCCAATCAAAGACATGACATTGCACTACTACGTCATATGGAGGCAAAAGGCAATTTTGATCTTTGCTACCAAATAATTTTACATGCATTGGTCTGTTCCGTTCGACAGTTTTAAAATGTAACATATGCCCGCGATGTGGGAAAAGAATGAATTTGGAAACAGACGATCCTTTTCTTTCCCCTATTGTACATACATTTACAAAGTGTTCTTCAAACAACCTTAAATTTATGAACGTGTCATGGTGTTTGCGCTGTAATTTCTGCGATATAAATTAACCCTTTGTTACCCTTAAGGATTCAATGTTAGTTGTAAGTACTTTGAAATTTATTAAGACAGGCTCACATCGTGTAAAGCCGTACTTACGTCTCACTTATAAAAAACAGACGCAAAATATGTAGTTTTCTCTATAAGTATCCCAATTGGACGTAGTTAAGCAGAAAGGACTCAACCCACACAGAGTCAGTTTTTAATTTATTGACGTTTTAAGTTCAGAGTGGTTTTCTTCAGTGATGCTGTATTCAGATTTTGTAACGTAATTACACATCCTTGGTAAAATCGGTGGTTGATGGTTATATTGTGTATTTCTGGACTTATTTAGGAAAATATAGGGTTGGATAATTTAAGCAAGTTGGGTATTTATAGGTATAACCCGCGCCAACAAAGAAACGAATCTAAAATGGCGGCACTTATCAATCCCTCTCACTCGCACATTATTCCTGTCTTTAGTCACACACGTCGGTACAGCACGCAAAAAAATAAATTAGTCTCGGTTCTTTATAAATCATTGTAACTATTTTTTATTTTCTGTTAAGCTTTTTCATTGTTGTTGACGTTCGTTGTTGTTTATTGTAAACATATTAGGTGGTTACTTTAACAAAAATGAGCTCACGTATACAAGGAAAGATTTTTCGAAGTGATGCGCGTGAAATCGTATATAATGTTATAAAATACTTTGAAGAAAATAATCTTGAACGATATCATCCATTTGACGACCAAGTGTGAGTCGGCCTCACGCAAAGTATTTCAACAACAATTCAATATATTATTCTATTTTAATTTTGTACTCAGAATTAGGTGTTAGGTTTTATACGTTTTAGGAAGTACGAAACCCGCGGTTCGTGAGTCCGATTCGTTCTTGATCGCCTTTTTTAGTATCTTGCTTACTAACTTACTACTCTTCAAACAACAAAAGTCTATAATGAAAAAATATCACCTATCCGGCAATAGTTTTGCTGACGGTCCGATTTGTCATTACAAGTACGAACCGCCATTTAAGATTCGTTTCTTTATTGGCGCGGGTTATAATAATAAAAACTTTTTTACAAAAAATTTAAACCGACTTCAAAAAAGAATAAAATAATTACCATATAAAATTAACAGTTTCAGAAGTCGGTGCTAATCCACGCTGCACCAAATTGAAGGCGCCGACTTCTGAAACTGTTAATTTTATATGGTAATTATTTTATTCTTTTTTGAAGTCGGTTTAAATTTTTTGTAAAAAAGTTTTTATTTTTTTAATTTTAGTTGCCTTAATTAAAACTTGGTTGGACCTACTAAAGACGCTGCTTGTAACATGATCACATCATCACAATATGCTTACTGTTCGTCATTGAGGAGTTTCATTGTCTATCTCCGAATTTCTTCATCAGATCTTCACCAAATTTAAATGGGACCAACTTCGAAGTATACCCTATCCATTAAAAAAAGATTAATTAGAATCGGTTCACAATTGGCGAAAATATCGATGAACATACCTACACAAAAAAAAAACATACATACAGACGAACATAGTAACCTCTCCTTTTTGGAAGTCGGTTAAAAAGAAAATACCTGCCTAATATGTGGTTTGGTTCCCTGTCACAAAAAACGTATTTCCTTTGTTTATTTCTTGGATTTTTTTTACTGAATGAAAGGCCCTACCTTATAGACTATTTTGGTACTAATAACTCATTTTTGTAAATTTTTGGATTGAATCCTTTCTGCTAAACTACGTCTAGTTAATCTTACCTCGTTTTTTTTCTTCTACAAAATAACAAAACAGAATGTCTTTTACACGTCGTCGAGGTCACAAGTAACAACTTACTCTATCCTAGAACATTAATCTTGAAATATTGCCGAGGAACATTTATAAATCAAAGTGGATTATCGGAAGAGCTAGGCAAGTATAGATAGTTTCACTTACTTGAGCTCCCGTCGTTGTGTGTGTGTGAGCTTGTGAATATGCAATTTGTGTGTGACAGTGAAGCGACAGGCATCTTATACACACACACACATAACCATTGTGTCTGTACAAATAAGCACACAGCCAAAATAAGTGAGTATGTCTATAAATTTCGACAAAGAGATAAACTTTGAGCCTAAGTAAGGAATCTGACAATCAAACAATTCTAGTCTCATAAACTTCTTCTATGATCTCAGTTTATTGATGTTCAACAACAAAAATGTGCCTTTTCTCTCGAAACTATTGTTCGGTTTTAGGTTTCAGAGAAAATACTACCATTTTTATTTCTGTAACTTCTTAGGATCAAGTTGCCTCTTCGTTTTACTTCGATCGGGATAATTCACACTTTCGAATAATAAATTGTTTGTAAAGTTTGTATGTAGGTATATCCGATGGGGTAGGTAGAAAAGGTTGACCTAAAGTGCCGATAAAGAAAGAAAAGAAAGAAAGAAATAAATTTATTTGGCACGAAAGCAGTCAGACACACAGACAAAAAAAACCATAGGAGACAAAAAAAAAAAAAAAAAGTTGCTGTGTGTCTAGCGGCTGCGCCAAATAGGTTCAGTTCAGCATAAATGTCAGACCACTAGTGCCTGATGCTGGTTTTCAACTGAACCATAACGATATTAAGACCCATGCAGTAGATACGTAGCGGAACTATTGCCATTGACAGGTTACAAGTTCAGACCCCAGGCTGTTGCTGGTTCAATAAACCGTTACCCGTCTTAGGAATCGAACCTAGGACGTCATGCTCAGCAATCGCAATTACTATCTACTACGAGACCAATAAATCACCTTTTGATAAAAGATAATTATCTAATGTCAAATTTATTGAACACCTCTGAGTTTACACATATAACTCTGCTCTATCCTACAGGGATGACAGCCGTAACGCTTTTAACCATCAAATGCAGCACCCAACAGCCATGATCAACTTAATCTATATTATATACTTTACTACACTACCTATATAATATTATAAAGAGGAAAGATTAGTATTTTTGGATTTTTGTATGTAACGAATAAACTTAAAAACTACTGGACCGATTCCAAAAAATATTTTGCCGTTAGAAAGCTACATTATCACTGAGTAACATAGGCTACGGGCGGAGCCGTGAGGACACAGCTAGTCCCTCATAATTAACTATTGATTATTTTTGTTCTCGATAACTACTGTCGAAATCGACAACATCAGTTGTTACTGTGCCGACGGGTGGAACAGTTGCAAGAGCTCTCTCCCTCCTAGCCCTTTCCCAGCTATGTTGGGGTCAGCTTCCAGTCTAACCAGATGCGGCTGAACACCAGTATTTTACACGGAGCGACTGCCATCAGACCTCTACAACCCAGTTAGGGTTCTCTATTTTAATTCCTACGATTTTATGTCATAATTTAACATTGCATAATGTTACTTGTTCTAACATTAGTTACGCATAATACTCATTTGCCATAACTTTTTAATCATAATTTTTTAATCCTATTTACTATAAGCATAATATTTAATAAGCATACTATCCAAAAGCATAAGTTTACTTAAGCATAACGACGCATAACCATAACTATTATAAGCATAAAATAACATAAACCTAACCTAACCTAACCAAATATAAATACATAAATATTCGTAAAGTACGTTTCCTTTATGCTTTTTGATCATTATCACAAATAACTATTAGACAAATAAACAATATGCTTTACAACTTTATGCATATCAAAGTTATGAATATAAACAATAGGATATACAATATTTATACTTAATAACACAATATGCTAAAAGCAATTATGGCACACTATTATTATGACAAAGAAAATTATGCCTAACTTATTATGACAATTTAAATTAGAACAAAAACCATTATGAGAAAAAAAGGGATCCCCCCAGTTAGTACTAGGTAATGACGATATTCTAAGATTAGACCGGTTGTCAGACTTTCTGGCTTCTGACTACCCGACTGTGTGTGTTGTATAACTTCCCTAACAAAATATGCAGATATACGTTTTTTTCGTCCCCTGAAAAGTGACCTTTTTTTGAGTTGTCTTAGTTTAGATCTAGGTGTGCGATATGTATTCGTATGACACCCGGGACCGACGGTTTACCGTGCCCTCCGAGGTACGGTGAGGTCTTGATGTGTAACGAACGTTCACCCATCCACGGACTGACCGCGGCAAGCGCAACTAGACCAACGAAGCAGTTCTTATTATTTATTCAAATAAATAAATCTTCCTCTTAGCCTTTTCCCAATTATCTTGGGGTCAGCTTCCAGTCTAACCAGATGCGGCTGAATACCAGTATTTTACACGGAGCGACTGCCATCAGACCTCCGCAACCCAGTAACTGGGCAATGCCGGTATCCTAAGGTTAACCCGTTTGTCAGACTTTCGGGCTTCTGACTACCCGTAACGACTGTCATAGGTATTCGTATGACACCCGGGACCGACGGCTTAACGTGCTCTCCGAGGCACGGAGGGGTCTCGATGTGTAACAAATGGTCACCAATCCACGGACTGACCGCGGCAAGCGCAGCTTAACCTTGCAAATCGTACGATCGGCGCGGTTGTCATTTAGCCACGAGCCCCTCCTATTCAAATAAATAAATAATAAAATAAAAAAACAAATAACTAGATCAAAGTAAAAATCACCGGTTTTCGCCGGTTTTTACCTTCGGAATTTCGCCGGCGCCATAAAAGATACAATAAATAAACAGCGACGTTAAAAACGTTATGGGATGTATGTAACTCGATGTATTTTTTATTTCAAGCCACTCCCTGAAGCAACTAATAAAAGTTTTCATGTCTATTCCTGAAACTACGGATCGTTAAATCAAACTGTCGTTATATTTTTAGGGAACGACTATGTTAATGATGATATTTCGCTGAACTGTAAAATTAAGGAATGACGAATAGTTCAATGTCAATGTAGATTATAAATACAGACAGACAGACAACGGAGTCTCACCGTGAAGGTTCCATTTTGACATTTTAGGTAAGGAACACAAAAAAAATTGAGCCAAAACATAGTTAACAGAGTGAGTCAGCCCTAATTCCTAAATAAAGACAGTCTTGTCTCTCCTATAGTAGCCAGTTCTTTCCGTACATATCGGACTACAGCTACAATAATTTTATACATACATAAACTCACGCCTTTTTCCCATGGGGGTAGGCAGAAACTATAGAACGCCACATGCTACGACCCTTACATACCCCTTTCGCTTCATCCACATTCATACATCTTGCCATACACGCACGCCGGTTGAGAGTACTACGCACCTGACCTTTGTGAAGAACATCACCAATAACATCGATGTATGTCCTTCTAGGACGTCCTCTACCGGCGTTCCCATTAACATCCGCCTTATAAATTCCTTTTGTTAATTGCCGTTCACTCATTTTCTCAACATGACCAAACCACCTAAGCATACTCCTTTCAATTTTTGTCACTACATCATCTTTTAAACCGCAACTTTAATTTTATATAATTTATTTTTAGTTACCTGTGTGCATATGTGTATGCATGTGGGTATGAGTGCCTGTATGTATGTGTGCGTGTGTGTATATGTGTGTGTGTGTGTGTGTGTGTGTGTGTGTGTGTGAGTGTGTGTGTGCGTGTGTTTGTGTGCGTGTGTGTGTGTGTGTGTGTGTGTGTGTGCGTGCGTGTGTGTACGAGAAAAACGAAATAAAAACCAAATCGATCGACAACTGGCTTATCGAAAAGGTTTTGAATCGGGGCCTGCTGTACATAATGAAATATGACTTGAGAAACAAAGATTTGGAAAAGATTAAGCCAAAAGCTCCCGGTCCTGTACCAGGAATAAATACTAAAATAGGATCTTTTTCAGGATTAACTAAAATTATGCAGATATAAATCTTCATAATACTCCTGAGAATATCGTAGGCTCATTGTGTGAAGGAGCGCCTGAAAATCAGACCTTAAATACGTCATTTATATGGCACCACTAATTTACATTAATCTAGGCGTAGGCTCGTCTTTACCTAGCTCAACCACATCTGGCGTGACCATTAAGAATTAGTCTAGATCTTAGCTTCACCCGACCGCTGTAGACACATCTAAAAGGCTAGGTATACACTAAAACGTAGACCTATATAAGCTTCTGACATTTTAACAATAATAATTATGGCATTACTAGACTATTACCTGCGGTTTCACCCGCATCCTAGGGAAACTACTTGATGTACCCGGATAAAAAGTATTCTATGTGTTAATCCAGGGCATAGTCTATCTGTGTGCTAAATCTCATCCAAATCCGTTCAGCCGTTTTTGCGTGAAAGAGTAACAAACATCCATACATACAAACTTTCGCTAAGTATGGCATTATGTTTACGATATACATTTTAAAGAAAATGGAAGTTTCAACTGCTTTCTTGGTCTAGTGGATACCCTGGTTTCGATCCCCAGGTCGGGCAACGTGTTATTGAGTTTTTCTGTGTGGAATTCCTCAGTAGCAGCCGGGAATTTGGATTTGTGCCCAGTTGATGGCAATAGGCTCGCACCCCTATTACATGGGACTTAAGTATAACGGCGATATGAGGGTATTACTATACACCTCTGCCCAACCCTTCGCGGAATACAGGCGTGATGTTATTTTATGCAAGGTGCAAAACTAAACTGACTCATGCCCGGTGTCTAAAAGGGTGGTCAATTTATAAAGTAGGTACTAACAAATAATCACAGCATTTAATATGACATTTGACAGCTGATTAGATACTTTTTGCGTTTCAACCTTTTTACCTAAATGATATAAAACGATATGATATGTATGTGCGGTGTAACTTTGAATGATAGATTGAGAAATGAGGAGATAAGACAAAGTTGCGGTTTAAAAGATGATGTAATGACAAAAAATTAAAAGAGTATGCTTAGGTGGTTTGGTCATGTTGAGAGAATGAGTGAACGGCGATTAACAAAAGGAATTTATAAGGCGGATGTCAATGGAAGCGCCGGTAGACGACGTCCTAGAAGGACATACATCGATGTTATTGGTGATGTCCTTCACAAAGGTCAGGTGCGTAGTACTCTCAACCGGCGTGCGTGTATGACAAGATGTATGAATGTGAATGAAGCGAAAGGGTCGTAGCATGTGACGTTCTATAGTTTCTGCCTACCCCCATGGGAAAAAGGCGTGAGTTTATGTATGTATGTATAATTATAAAACCCCTTTCTATCTATAACCTACACTAAATAATCCCTCTTCCCAAATAAAACTCAGCCCATACACGACATATATACAAATGTGCACAAAATAAAACTGCCTAAGTTTAAAGTCTGTAGTCTATCAATATTTATATCTATTGACTCTATTAAATCTAGGTAAACCTACGTTATTTGCCTATTATTTTAAATTTTTTTTTTTAAATGGACAAGGAAAATACTATTTAAAAAATTCAATAATTAAGCTATACAGTTCTAAAAAGTTCGTATAAGTATTGTTCGTTCGTCCATAAAAGCGGCGACAAGAAACTCCTTGGATACTATTGGAACTATTGTAGTATTAATAAACCAAACACATCTCTCTCCAAACAAAACACACTAAAACTCACCCCTCACAGGGCACAATGTATACTTATGTGCAAATAACAAAACGTCGAGTGTGGGCTATCGATCTCGCCCTTCACCTTGACGCCGCCCTGCCAGGGATCAACAAAAACGCGCCTATCACGCAGTACCTACTATTCCTTGTGTGAACGAAAATAGAGCCGGGATTAAATGGGAATGTTGAGATTTAAAGTTGAAAATGTAGGTATTAAACCCCTTTGATAATGTGAGCGGTAATTTTAATTCGGAGGTTATATTAACCGCTTATTATGTAAGACTAGCGGCCCGTCCCGGCTTCGCACGGGTGGACATTTTTCCGTTTTTGCAACATTTTTCTTTTATGCTCCGTTCCTATTGGTCGTAGCGTGATTTTATATAGCCTATAACCTTCCTCGATAATTGGGCTATCCAACACAAAAATATTTTTTCAATTCTAACCAGTATTTCCTGAGATTACCGCGTTCAAACAAAGAAACAAACTATTCAGCTTTATAATATTAGTATCGACTCAATTAAGGAAAAACCGTTCCGTCACGTGGCTGGGGTCGAATTGATTACACAATAAGAAAAAACTTTTCAGTTGTTGGAAAAAAAAAACAAGAAAATTTGAATAAAAATACGTTTGTATTGTTAAATCTTTGCGCCGAGTATAGTCGGTTAGATGTGTAAAAATGTAGGTGGAAATAAAAAAGCAATATTTCTTATCAATTGGGATTCATAAATAAAAATTTAATTGAAATATTTTTTTTACACTACCCTTCCTCTTCCTCCCAGCCTCTTTCCAACTATGTTTGGGGTCAGCTTCCAGTCTAACCAGATGCTGCTGAAGACCAGTATTTTACACAGAGCGATTGCCATCAGACCTCCGCAACCCAGTTATTGCGCAATGCCAATATCCTAAGATTAGACCGGTTATCAGAATTTCGGGCTTCTGAATACCCGTAACGACTGTCATAGGTATTCTTATGACACCCGGGAAGACAGTTTAACGTGCTTTCCGAGGCATAGAGGGGTCTCGATGTGTAACGAAACAGTCACCCATCCATGGACTGACCGCGGCGAGCGCAGCTTGACCTCGCGAATCGTATGATCGGCGCGGTTGTTAATTAGGTAAGCCTCTACATATTTTTTTACACTTATAATTCTATAAAAGAAATTAAGTATACGCAGTAATTATTATGAAACAAAACTCACCACAATGAATACAGCGCGCTCAATACTATTCTGTCGAAAGTAACCCAAGTTTACGGCAAATTCACATTACGTATTCAAACGTTGAAAATGCGTATTTAGTAGGTACCTACGCATCGAGCTCACGCTTCGGTAGACACCGCCCACCTCTCTCAATTACGAAACGAAGAAAGTGCTGCTACGCAATATTATTTACAACTGAGTTTGTGAAACGCAAAAAGGTAGAAACATAATAAACGAAGTACCTTAACTAAATGGAATTCTGGAAATGTCTTGCGTGCTACGAGAATTGCTACGCGTCTACGAGAGTCCTACGGGTTACTAACAAGTGGCTACGGAAGTACATAACAGCGTGACGATTATACAACATTGGCAGGTTTGTTTGGTTTAAACTTCCTCGTTGGTCTAATGGTGGCAAGCTCGACTGCTGATCGTGAGGTCCTGGGTTTGATCCCTAGGTCGGGCAAAGTGTTATTGGGGTCCGGAGTTTAGATCTGTGCCCGGTTGATAGCAATAAGCTCGCCCCCTATTACATGGGACTTAAACATAACGGCGAAATGAGGGTGTAACTATACACCTCTGTCCAACTCTTTGGGATATACAAGCGTGATGTTATGTTAGCAGGTTTTTCATGAGAATAGATGTCCGTAGTCTGTAGTAAGATTTTATTGATTTATAGTCGACAACTCTCAATACTGAAAAGGCGAAGTGACAATACGGAACGACTGGCGATCGAAAGTGCGTGAGTTCTTCAACATCCAGCTATATCGATGTGAACCGTCTCTTAGTCGAAGTATATTTAGTTGAAGGGGTCGGCAGGAATACTAGTGATGCGCAATGAAAATAGTTTTTTTTTATATCGTTATATTTTTATCTGCTTTCTGTCACACAGTTTAAACAAGAACAGAAGCCGTCGTGAACCTCTATCTTTGAAATATTTAAAAAAATAAATAGTTGATTATGTTCGACAACTTGTACCCAGTTTTAATAATAAAGATTATGTTTTTGTACCCGATTTTCATAATAAAGATTTTAGAATTATTATATTATTAACTAGCTGTGTCCTCACGGCTCCGCCCGCGTAAGAAGTTTTATTCCAGTATAAATATAGCCTATGTTACTCAGGGATAATGTAGCTTTCTAACGGCAAAAGAATTTTTGAAATTGGTCGAGTAGTTTTTAAGTTTATTCGTTACATACAAAAATACAAATCTTTCCTCTTTATAATATTAGAATAGATTAATTCTGATCTCTAAACACTGAGCTGACAGGTATCCTAACCGTAAAGCCACTCTTCACGACACCCACGCAGTGTTAGAGGTAGTATTTTGGTAATTATTTTGACATGGAAGTCATGAAGGAAATGCTCTTCCTACAATATTTAATAGTGTTAGTTTTGTACATCTGAATAGCTCCCGAGCTTTATCATACGCATTAATTAAAAAATATTCATAAAGTTACTAGAACTAGATATCAAACCAGACATATGGATTGATAAATCATAATAATTTAATCACCTACCTACAAAACAAAACTCTTATTACAAAATATGGTTTAAACCAAAACTAAGGTAAATCCAGATTTAAAATGTGCCCATCACTTTCTAACATAATATCACGCCTTTTATTCCCCGAAGGGTTCGGCAGAGGTGATTTTTAGTACATCCTCATTTCGCCGTTATGTTTAAGTCACATGTAATAGAGGGCGAGCTTATTAATAATAATAACTTTATTTCAGAGAAAACACTCCATAAAAGTACATACCTAGTTACCTAATCTTGTAAAATATCATAAATTGACAATTTATGGCTATGCAGCCCCGACCAATGTTTTATAAATGGGCTGTCTACTTTATCAGCAAGGGTTCTCAGAATACTGTTATCGCTGCCGCGAATTCTGCTTAGCATAGACGCTGACCGTTTGCGTACGATAGCTTGGAAACTATCTATTCGAGTTTCGGCAAACATGCCTGATGCGCTGCAGAATCGTGGCAGCCCCAACAGTATCCTGAGAGCGTTATTATATTGCACACGCAATATAATACATATTATATACATAACATATAATACATTGCATTAATAACACGTTATTATTGCAATGGGGAAGGCAACGCAAAACAAAAGCAGATGGCAGCACCTCCATACTTAGTTATTTGAACCAATCACAACCATCATATTCATATTAGCAATAATGTCAAACACATTGCAACCAATAAGATGGCATAGGAACAATCGAAAGTGGCGCCATTAGTTCCACAGTTGCCTACCCCATTAATCGGGCACAAATCCAGACTCCGGGCTGCTACTGAGAAATTCCTAATGGAAAAACCCAATAACACTTTGCCCGACTTAGCTTTTTCACTTTCTAACGTCGTATAAAAAGAAGAAATGGGGCTATTTTAAAACCCTGGTTATTTTGAGACAATCTCTCGTAATAAGAAGGATTATGTTGATCTGAATATTGACAAAACATTTTTCATACATAAAATTAATTATTACTATAAAGGGAAGCCATGTCTTGCAATCATCAAGGGATGTCACAAAAAACCTTAGGTACGTTTGTTTATTTTCTCACGAAAGCGGTAAAGAAAAACACAAATAAATTGCAAAGGTTTTCATGTGAAAGCTATTTTTGTAAGTCTCCGACGCCGTTTGTGCTTATTTCGCATTGGGATCTAATTATCTTATAACTGAAAAGGCGCCAAAGATACATACGAGTACATACAGCGTTGTAGGTAGGTAAATGATGATCTTAGAATTGTATTCATCTGAAAAAGTCTAAAATATTAACTGGCAATAGCAAGTTTTCTTTACCTATGGTAATGATATTTTTGTTTCCAAACTGGACATAATAGATTCGTACAGCAGCGATAGCCTAGTGGTGTGACCGTCTGACTGCCAAGTCATAGGTTTCGAGTTCGATCCCAAGGCACACACCTCTGACTTTTCAGGTTCATGTGCGTGTTGTATAATTATCATTTGCTTAAAAACGGTAAAGGAAAACATCGTGAGGAAACCGGCATGCCTGAGAGATATTTCTTGACGGCATGTGAAGCCAAGTCAGAGGCCCATGGGCGGCATAAACTCTGACACCAGGTTAGTATCTAACCACACGAAAAGAAGAAGAATCGATTCGTAAATTTATTCTACCTCTCATAGCTACTAACTGCCTTGTTGGTTTAGTGGTCGCAAGCACGATTGCTGAGCATGGGGTCCTGGGTTCGATCCCCAGGTAAGACAGTGATATTGGGTTTTTCCATTAGGAATTTCTCAGTAGCACCTCGGAGTCTGGATTTGTGCCCGGTTAATGGCAATAGGCTCGCCTCCTATTACATGGGACTTAAACATAAGTGGCGAAACGAGGGTGTACTAAAACACCTCTGCCGAACCCTTCGGGAAATATAACGCGTGATATTATGTGTTATAGCCACTAACGCATGGGTCTACTATGCAGAACTATAGAATCTTTGCTTCATTATTGGTAAAGTTACAAGAAGTCTAGTAGATTGGACTGTTAGACTGGTAGATTATATTAGGAATCGGTCTATAAGCCTATAATAATCCTCTATCTAGCATCGGCCTCTTCCAATTTGCATCACAATATAAAATATCTTCTTTCTTTCAGCATTTAGGTATTCTAAAAAAGTGTTTTAACTTCCAAAACATTTTCGAAATGTACAATGATCACTTGCTTTTAATATTCACTGTACATTACTGCTAAAATGGCAGAATCGGACAAAATGGCATTAAGGCTTCGCCGTACCAATGGCAGGGCGTTAGCGAAGCGAAACGTCGGCAGGCCCGCGTTAGTAGTATTCAATCTTCTTCTTCACGTCGTGTGGTTCACTAACCACAGAACATGAAGAAGAACATTGAATACTACGTTAGGTTAGTCACTACTAACCTGGTGTCAGAGTTTATGCCGCCTATGGGCCTCTGACTTGGCTTCACATGCCGTCGAGAAATATCTCTCGGGCATCTCAAGTTTTCTTCACGATGTGTTTCTTCACCGTTTTTAAGCGAGTGATAATTATACAATACGCACATGAATCCGAAAAATCTGAAGTGTGTGCCTTGGGTTCGAACTCGAGACTTATGATTTGGCAGTTCGACGGTCACACGACTAGGCTATCACTGCTGTTAAAAAAAAGATGTTTTTCAAAGGAAAAGTAAAAAAACATGTCGCACCACATGCGAGCGCAGGCCTGCCGTCGACAAGCCTCGCTCGCGCCCCGCGTTTAGTGTAGCAATTTCTTAAAGCCAGATTCTCTGAAGCGAATTTTTTGCAACCGTGGGTGTATCAGCATTTTGTCTGCCCCATTAAAGAAGAGCAGTTTCGTAACGGACAATATTTTTTATTCCATGCTTTTATAGCGAGCAAATTATCATTTATTCGAAAATAATCTTCGAGATCGCTTTTCTTTCGGTGTGGGCAGAATTCCAATTGTTACTGAGCTGAGAGCGATACGGTTGGTAGTCATGTAGGTCGTAATCGTAAGTTATTGGTTTGACGCAGCCATGCCTTGTGGTGGCATACAGCCATAATACTATGTTTTTACAAAGAAGCATTTTGCTTTTTTCAAGGGTATGGGTGCCAGTGAAATTAAGGGCACATGAGTCTTTTGAACTTTGTCTCTAAGGTTGGCAACACATCAGCAATCCTCTTTGTGCTATCGGTGTATATAGATGGCGGTGTGGAGGACCGAGGTATGGTGTTCCTCCAACGAAATGGGAGGATCCTCCATTAGGCGGGTCTTATGCCAGGCGGGCTACTACCCAACGGTCGATGTTGGGAAGCTGTATACAATATGTAACATAGTTAACGCACATCCTGATAGTAGTTTGTTCAGAATCGTTTACTGAATCGACTTCAGCCATTTTTATTGTTTTTTTTATAAAAGTATTTTTTACTAATTAGTCTTTTAATTGGCATAACGAAAATTGAGCCTTATGTCAAGGGCATAAGACTGAATTTTAAATGGAGTTAACAATGAAAAACTAATACTATTTTCTTGAACAAACAATATTTAAGCACATAAAAATAAAATTTCAGTATATGTATTATGATTGTAACATAATATTCTAACTGGGGTGTTTGAGGGTGTGCGTTAATTTCGTTATATGTTGTATGTACTAACCCCGTGTCAGATCTTGATACCGCGATGCAGGATTTGTGACATTTCATTTGATAGCTGCCATTGTTGTCGCTGTAGTCTGCTAGATAATCGTCGTGCTGGGTAGTTTTTATGTGGCGTGATAGATGCTGCCACAGTTTCAAGGGTATGAGTGCCGGTAAAATTACACATGCACATGAGTCACATGGGTCTTTTCAACTTTCGTCTGTAAGGTTGGCAATAAATCAGCAATCCCCTTTGTGTTGTCGGTATTGACAGCGGTATCGAGTTTCCATCAAGCCGTCAGCTTGTTTGGCAACCTATTACCGTTATGTTAAGTCCCATGTAATAGCGGGCGAGCCTATTGCCATCAACCGGGCACAAATCCAAGCTGCTACTGAAAAATTCCATACGCAAAAACCCAATAACACTTTGCCCGACCTGGGGATCGAAACCAGGATCTCCCGATCAGCAGTCGCGCTTGCCATTACTAGACCAACGAGGCAGTTAAACAAATAAAAAATTATATAAAAAATTGGTTGTCTGTAAAGTCGGTTTACGGACGATAGTTTAACGTGACAACGTCATAACAAAACATCGTGCCTCTCTATCGCTTGTTCCGCGCTCTTGCTCGCACGCTCGCCTCAGTTGGAACGTGACAATGAGTCACGCTTTTTCTTGCGTTCATCGTTTTATTAGACGTTGTCACGTCAAAAAATGTCCTTAATAAATTATTTTATCTCTTTATTTCAATCGATCACAAGTACTTATACACCATCGTAACTGTTTTGCGAAATTCAACCAGTTGTAATTAGTTTATATTTTATGGAAATTTCGTCATAAATTAATGGATTTACGACGATATTTCCATAAATTGAAAAGTGTGCATAAATCTGATTTGCGCGCCATTAAAATCTCTGTTTAATCTATGTTTTTCTTTTGTTATTTGGCGCAAAAGTTCTCAATATGGACATCTTAGAAATAAATTAAATCTTGTGTGTTCCCACTATGGAAGTGGCTGTCTGAAAATGATATCCACTTAACGGAAGCTAAGGTTTCAACGGACATTGCGGTTATAACAGCTCTATATCTAAAGTTCTATTTCTATAACTATAAAGTTAAGTACATGAATGTTATTTTGTTTGTTTGTTTGGACCAGACTTTAATATTAGCGGGTCGTGGCTAATTAACAACCGCGGCGATCATACGATTTGCAAGGTCAAGCTGCGATTGCCGCGGTCAGTCAGTGGATGGGTGACAGTTGGCTCCACATCGAGATCCCTCCGTGTCACGGAGAACACGTTAAACCGTCGGTCCCGGGTATCATAAGAATACTTATGACAGTCGTTATGGGTATTCAGAAGCCCGAAAGTCTGACAACCGGTCTAACCTTAGGATATCGGCAGTACCTAGTGACTGGGTTGCGAAGGTCTGATGGCAGTCGCTCCGTGTAAAATACTGTTATTCAGCCGCATCTGGTTAGACTGGAAGCTGACCCCAACATAGGAAAAGGCTTAGAGGAATTAGAGATCAGATTAAGTGTGTTGAGCACAACACATAACATAATAACATCACACCTGCATTCCCTGAGGGGATTGGGCAGGGGTGTATAGTAACACCCTCATTTCGCCGGCACAAATCCAAACTCCGGACTGCCACCTACTGAGAAATTCCACACGGAAAAACCCAATAACATTTTACCCGACCTGGGGATCGAACCCAGGACCCCACAATCAGCAGTCGCGCATGCCATTAGACCAACGAGACAGCACAACACAGTGACATTGATTGTGTTTTTTTTTAAACCATCATGGTTACAAATGTAAGTAAATAACCTGAAAATACCTACCACTTATGTAATGAAGGTCTATTCTCTGTTGTCTTTCCACTTAACATTAGACTAATAGTTACGAGATGAAAATCATGTAATTAAAATTATACCACAAGTAACATGTAATAACTAATGCTATGTAGTTTCGTGTAGGCGTTACCTTCGTAGTAATTGTACCTAATATTATTATAGAACCGTCTGGAACTATGTGGAACAAAAACATAGGAGGTTTATTATAAATGGAGATTCGGCCATTTATATGACGGCTTGCTTACTCGTCGCCTACGCACGCAGCGGGCCTTTCTCATAGTAACATGTAGGTATTATATACTGCCTGCAAAAATAAGTATCACACTTTTAAAATTTCAATTTTTTCTAAACTATAGAAGTTAGAGATTTAAAATAAAAAACGTTTTATAGCAATTTTTATCAGCTTTCTTTGAAACTATAGTAACAAAGTTAAACTCTTTTTTGAGTCCTTTTTGTTTCGAAAATATATCTTGTGTACTTAAAAAGTTATTGCAATTTTAAAAGTGTGATACTTATTTTTGCAGGCCAGTATATTTTAGTTTGTCGAATTATATTCAATTATTATATTATTAATTAATGTGTACGTTTATGTACCAATAATTAAATTTATGTATGCTAATGTAAGGTAAGCAGTGATATCCCAGCGGTTGAACGCTTTGCTATCCATGCAGGAGGGTTTGACTCTTCGAATTCATTTGTGGATCAGAATTTAATTATCACTTGGGTCAAAGGTTGAGGATAAACACCGTGAGGAAACCTGCACACCTGAAAGAGCTTCAAAATGTTCTCTATGGTGTGTGTAGTCTGCCAACCGGGCACCAGAAGCCCGAGAAGAGACCCGTGCCCAACAGTGTCACAGTAATGTGCTGATTATGTATGTAAGTACCTATATATTGAAATGGCTCATTTTGATGGATATCAAATAGAAATATTACATAAATATGGGACTTATCGGGTTATTATAAGTGGAAATAGTACCAAATTCTTAATTGTAATCAGTTGAATTATATAGTGACAAGTTGCCACCTTATATTAAAACATCAACTTAATCAGCCCATCCCACTGCTGGGCAAGGTCATGTCCAGGGTTTAGGCCTTAGTCCACCACGCTGGCCTAGTGCGGGTTGACGGTTGCAACCATATGTATATCAATTATTATTTTATGTAACGTCAGTCGATGACGTCATTCATTTCAACGGATAATAAGCAGATAGCGGTGCCGTTTCTGTCGTGCACAAACTAAACTTAATTAGGACTATTGCCATCATTTTCACTCTGATAAAATAAGAAAGAGACGGACGTTAATAAGAGCTGTCCAATTTAGTTGAACTTAAATTTCCATACAAGACGATACGTCAGAATGTGTCGACAAAAACACGGTGAAGTTCAAGGCGTAAACTAGTTTGACACCTCTAACTTAGTTCTTATCTATCACCGTCCTTTTCTCACGCTGCCTGTTAGTAAAAGATAGCAATACTTAATCTAATTTTATTTTAGTTGGTGTACAAGAGAATCAGCACCAATCACCTTTTGTGTTTTTTTAATTCCCAAATGAGCATGAAATTCATATTTCTTATCTTCTTCTTCTCCCTGCCCTTATCCCACACTAGGTGGGGCCGGCACAACATGTATTTCGTAAATCCATGTTGTTAGAGGTTTTGGCTCATTTTTTTATGACCGGCCGCCTGCCTGACATCAACCCTCCTTAGAAATATGCGTTGCGCCTTCGCACGGGTGACCCAATGAGCTTGCTGATGTTTGCACTGGGTCCCAAAACGATATGCTTGTCAATCTTATTGCCGACAACTAAGCAAACTATGTTCTTCTTGGTGAAGTGTACTTGCAGTTCCTCGACCCACACATTCTTATCTGAACACAAAATAAACTTACAGAGACATTGTTTTTTTATCTGTTTCTAAAAATAATCAACCGAATACAAAGTAGATACTAACGTTAGCCGCCAAAGGTCTCATTACCTACGATCGTAACTTCAAATTACCGGTTCACCGAGGAAACAGCGGTGTAAGGGGGTCGTGCCTGATTTGTGTTGTTACCCCTACTACGTTATTGACGAGTTCATAAACTGTACAGTACTACGACATTAGTTGAGGAGCTGTGGTGGCATCTACCACGCCACATGAGATTGTTGTCTAGCAGACGATTGTCTACCAAACTACAGCGACAACAATGACAGCTGTCAAATGAAATGTCACAAATCCTGCATCGCGATATCAAGATTTGACACGCAGATAGTATGTATACAACTTCCCAATATCCACTGTTGGGCAGTGACCCGCCAGGCATACGACCCGCCCGGTAGGAGGATCCTTCCTTTTCATAGGAGGAACACCATACCTCGTTCCACTACAGAGCTCAGGGACAAAAAGTGACATAAACTTTTGGCTCAAAGCTTCTTTTTTTCCCACTAGACTCGAAACCATGGATTTTATCCATTTCTGAAGAGATTTCGTAAAAAAAAAGTGCCATATTGAAGAGAAAATAGCATCTCCAAGTAGCATTCTGATCAAAAAGTGACATTTGAAAGGCAAAAAGACCTTATCGTGAAAAAACATCTCGATTTTTGAAAAAAAATGAAAAGTGTACAATGACTTCTTGTTCCTGAGCTCTTCAGTTATACGCTTCGGCAATCTTCGTGTTTCCGAATCTGTACAAATTATGCAACCATGTCAATCTTATGTCGACGCAAGTCATGGAAGTCAACAACCAAAATAATTGATTTTCGATGGTAACATCACGTCTGTATTCCCCGAAGGGTTAGACAGAGGTGTATAGTAACACCCTCATTTCGCCGCTGTGTTTAAGTCCCATGTAATAGGGGGCGAGCCTATTACCATCAACCGGGCACAAGCCAAAACTCCGGGCTGCTACTGAGGAATTCCACACGAAAAAATACAATACCACTGCCTGACCTTTTTCGATAGTATTTATGAGAATTCATTGCCCAGATATAGAATTAAATAACGCATTTTTTTTACCGAATAGCACGCAAGGAGGTCGCTACTTTGCATGCCATTCAGTAGGAGCAATCCTCCTACATGTTACGTTGCTTAACTAAGTTCTCTTTCGACCGTTTCTGTTTCTGCAAGCGCGAAGTATTGCAGGATGCATGCGCGACCATTCACTGTAAAGACGCGAGGCGTGCACATTGTTAACTTCCCAGCACTAAATTACACGCAGTATATAGTTAGAACATAAAAATGTGACACAGTTGTTTTTATACTATTTGCCAAACTCAATATCCGTTTCCGACGTAAGTTATAGAAGTCAACTACCAAATTTATTTGTTATCAATCGTAATCTATGGGACATCATACCCATATTTTTAATGGTATACCTATTATCTGTTCTGCTTAGCCTTTTCTCAACTATGTTGGGGTCGGCTTCTAGTCTAACCAGATATGATTGAATACCAGTAGTATTTTACACTGAGCGAATGCCATCAGATCTCTGCAACCCAGGACAGGACAATGCCGATATCCTAAGGTTAGACTGTCATAGGTATTCGTATGACACCCGGGACCTGACCTGACCTGACTGTATAACGTGCCCTCCGAGGCATAGAGGGGTTTCGATGTGTAACGACCGCTCACCCATCCACAGTCTGACCGCGGCAAGCACAGCTTTACCTTACAAATCGTAGGATTCGCGCGATTGGTAATTAGCCACGAGCCCCACGAGCCCCTTCACTAATAGTAAACCATCTATCTGTCTTTTATTAGACTAGTACCCAGGTCATTCTCTAAGGGTAGAATAAATATAAAAACTCTTGTTCGAGTGAAAGCAATTCGTGAAACATGAGTTCGTGTAAGTTCTCTGAATCTTTTTTCAGCGAAGGACCTCTCTTCGCCGCCACGAATATCCAATAGATTAAGTTCTTTACTAAGTATCAGCTAAGCTATGCTTTGGAGATATTTTACTAATAAATAATTAATCCTCTTACCCTGAGCGTCGAATGTGGTGGTCTCATTTATGCCGTTATTATTATGTGTATAGGTTTCAATACATGACGTCAGCACGAGTAAATAGTAATAGCTTGCTATCCCATTCACCCTCGAATGTAACAGTAACCATAATCATAATATCCATAGTAACCATAATATTCCCATAAACTCCTGTAACTTTCGTGCACATTTATTTTCGGGACTTTAAGTATAACTTGTGTCAGATTGCGTAGTTAATGAGTGGCTGAGGTCTGATGGCACTCGCTCCGTGTTAAATACAGGTATTCAGCCACTTTTGTTTAGACTGGAAACTGACCCCAACATAATTGGGTAAAGCTAGGAGAAAGAGAGAGTCAGATTGCGTAGACAACTTATAATTAAATCTACAATACAACACTTCCAGATTCATTAAACTTATAAACTGAAAAAATATATCAGATCAAAGATACCTACCTGTTGAATAACAGCAGTGATAGTGATGTGACCGTCGGACTGCCAAGTCATAGGTTTTTAGTTTAAACCCAAGGCACGCACCTCTGACTTTTCAGATTCATGTGCGTATTATATAATTATCACTTGCTTAAAAACGGAGAAGGAAAACATCGTGAGGAAACCGGCATGCCTGAGAGATATTTGTCGACGGAGAGGCCCATGGGCGGTATAAACTCTGACACCAGGTTAGTCACTAACCACACGAAAAGAAGAACAAGACCTGTTGAATTACAAGAATTCCCGTGTAATCCAGTAACTCCTTCAGTTTATCCTGCTTTTTAAAACTATCGCTTACATGTAGCTCCACATAGCCTATCTCCAACACTGTCACAATCTTATCAATTCGCACGTCCTGATCTGCCTTTTCTCATTACCGTAGGAAACTTACCAGACGTGACTGCACTGTGTAAATTAACAATACCCGATGTTTTGCCTTATTTTATTATGTTATTGCGGGATTATTATCAAAATGGCCGCTCGCTGTTGATATTGTTTGCGAAGCTCGCCGTTTTGTGGGATTAGGAACGCTTCAACTATTTATAGAGCTGTGAGTAAATGAGAAGTTGGTTATAAAAGTGTGTATTGTTTTTGGAAAGTTGTTTTATATCCTTGCTGACGCAACCGCGCGGATCATACGATATGCAAGGTTAAGCTACGCTTGCCGCGGTTAGTCCGTGGATGGGTGATCTTTCGTTACACATCGAAACCCTATCTCCTATGACAGCCGTTACGGATAGTCAGAAACCTGAAAGTCTGACTACCGGTCTAACCTTAGGATATCGGTATTGCCCAGTAACTGGGTTGCGGTGGTCTGATGGCAGTCGCTCCGTGTAAAATACTGGTATTCAGCTGCGTCCGGTTAGAATGGAAGCTGACCTCAACATAGTTGGGAAAAAGCTAGGGGGCATTGTCCTAGGTGAGCGATAGAAAGCGACAAATTGCGAAGCCATTATGATGCGACGTATTACGACACACTACAAGCGACGTGTGTCCTGCCTGACTGACTCTATTTTACTAGATGCTGGTAAAATACTTTAGTATAATCTGCGTGCAAAAGCTAGTCACCACCTGAGGTGTGAGAGCGGCAGGAGGGGGGTGCGAAACAATAGACGCGCTCTGTCAGTTTGCTTTGTCTTGTCTGCCGCGTACACCCTTCTCCTGCCGCGCCCATACCTCAGGTGACTAGCACTTGCGCGCGGACTATAGTAAAAAGATTCTGACGTATCATTTTTACACGTACAAATGCAGTTATTATGCAATTGATTTATTTATCAATTAATTGAAAACCACTACGTTGGTTCTAGTGAACGCGTCTCGTCGCACGAAAAATAAGTTCGCAATGGGACGCTTGGTCGCGTTTCGTCGCGTCACCACGTTTCTTGCTCACCTAGGACAATAGATTAACGTGAATAAACACTGAAAAGTGCTCGAAACTTCGTAAAATATACCACGAAATAATAATTATGTTATGTAAATGAAGAGTTTATGTTCCGCAAACCGAGTACCTAGCGGTTTAACGCTAACCTTTCATGTCGAGTGTCTGAGTTCGATCTCGGCCGGCACTTCAGACTTTTCGAATTCATAATATGTGAATCAGAATTTGATTATCACTTGCGTTTATGGTGAAATCCTGCACAACAGAGAGGGCTCCAAAAAGTTCTCAATGATGTGATGTAGTCCACCAACACGCACCAAGCCAGCGTGATAGACTAATGCCTAAAGCCTTCTCATTCTGAAAAAAGGCCCGTGTCCAGCAGTGAGACAGTAATAATAATGTGCTGCGTTGACTGCCTTGTTGGTCTAATGGTAGCAAGCGCGACTGCTGAGCATGGGGTCCTTTTTTTTTAATTCTTTATTTTATATTTAGGAGGGTTTTTTCTCTTTACAATAGAAGATGTTACCCTCATAGTACAACAAAATTATAAAGTTTACTTAAATTCTACGTTTAATACACGTCTATACTAATTTGTAAAGCATCTTAGCTGCCACCGAAGTGGGGGCGGCCAAGACACTATTACATATACCAATTTCAAAACTAAAATTAACTAACAAGAAAAATTGCAGCTTCTCTGCCTCGTTCCGCACACATTCCATCATCACGTGGTAGGCATCCTCAATCATGTCAAATGGTCCTGGGTTCGATCCCCAAGTCAGTCTTATTGGGTTTTTCCATTAGGAATTTTTCAATAGCATAGCCTGGAGTCTGGATTTGTGCCCGGTCAATGGCCATAGGCTCGCCCCCTATTAACTGGCGAAACGAACGTGTACTAAAAACACTTCTGCCAAACCTTTTGGGGCATATAAGGCGTGATGTTATGTTATGTACTGGAGTCCAGCATAAGGACTGCGAAGATATAAAGAACGTCGGCCACGGTCCATACATGCTATGACCTGACTATAAAGTATCGCGACCTTTGATGGGATATGGTTTAATTGGTTCACCTACTTATAATAATCCATGCTTTAAAGAAAATATTTTTTTAAGAAGCGGATGAAAATATTTATTTGTTCTTATGGAGGTTGGAATTTGACAAGTCGGAAACTAGGTAACCACAACTACAATCATGCTAATCATTGTTAGTTACGTGTTCTGTGTCACCCACAGTCCCACTTCTGTGCGAAAATAATAAACATTGACAGTTTTTCTTGATGAAAAGAATTATTTCAGACTTAGTGTTTGGCCATACCTATTCAATTTACTGCGCGGGAGAAGCTTTGACAGCTACCCGGATGTCAATATGTCATACGTTTCGTTCCCTCTATTGGAAGCATTAAATGTATTTGATAATTTGGCCCAGTAATTGATCTAATTGTTATTAACCATTAAATAACAATATTGTAAGAATAAAAACGACACAAACAACATAATCTAAATGTTTAAAAAAAACTGGTATTTTAAAAATCGTAAACGCTTGAATGCAGGTGCTAAAACCAAACGTGTACCCAGTACACGATGAAACGTATTAAGGTGCGTTCAAAATTAATAAAAATGTCGTAAAAAGTAAGGCTTTTTTTAAAAATATTCATATTTTATTCCGGCTTTTAATAAATAATTGAATAGTTGTAAAATAATGCTCCTTTAATTGACTATTTTTTGACGTATAACTCGTTACGGGTCTCATACAAATTTGGTCAGGTCAATTATGGCCGTTGTTCTTTTGTGACAATAGTTTTAATGCATTTGTGTAATTATCTTAAAAACGAATAGGTATGTTTTTTAGAGTTCCGTACCCAAAGGGTAAAACAGAACCCTATTACTAAGACTCCGTTGCCCGTCCGTCCGTCTGTCACCAGGCTGTATCTCATGAACCGTTATAGTTAGATAGTTGAAATTTTCACAGATGATGTATTTCTGTTGCTAAAAAACAAAATAAAGTAAATATTTATGGGGGCTCCCATACAACAGACATGATTTTTTTGCCGTTTTTATAGATAATGGTACGGAACCCTTCGTGCGCGAGTCCGACTTGCACTTTGCCGGTTTTTTTTTATATCATGTGTTTATCGTAAATAATCTTAAAGATTAATGGACACGTGCAGTTTTCGTAAATGTCGCAAAACAGGTTAAAATTGCGTATTAAAAAACAAGTTTGAGGCTGTTATAATCTACATATTTTGTTATTAAATTATAGAAGATAAAATAGACCTAGACACACCACGTTAGCCACACATGATAATTGATTGAACCCCATCCAAATGTCGAAACTATAAAAGGAAGTGAAGTAGCAAACACTGCATAGAGGACCGTGGACACCGAGAGGTCACATTCTCCTAGCAATTCAAAATAGTAATACTTTACCAATATTTGATGCATTTACATCAAATTATATTACACTAGCTGTGTCCTCACGGCTCCGCCCGTAGCCTATGTTACTCAGTGGTAATGTAGCTTTCTAACGGCAACAGAATTTTTGATATTGGTCCAATAGTTTTTAAGTTTATTCGTTACATACAAAAATCTAAAAAAACAAATCTTTCCTCTTTATAATATCTATGCTAATCATTGTTAGTTACGTGTTCTGTGTCACCCACAGTCCCACTTCTGTGCGAAAATAATAAACATTGACAGTTTTTCTTGATGAAAAGAATTATTTCAGACTTAGTGTTTGGCCATACCTATTCAATTTACTGCGCGGGAGAAGCTTTGATAGCTACCGGGATGTCAATATGTCATACGTTTCGTTCCATCTATTGGAAGCATTAAATGTATTTGATAATTTGGCCCAGTAATTGATCTATTTGTTATTAACCATTAAATAACAACATTGTAAGAATAAAAACGACACAATCAACATAATCTATAATGTTTATAAAAAAACTGGTATTTTAAAAATCGTAAACGCTTGAATGCTGGTGCTAAAACTAAACGTGTACCCAGTACACGATGAAACGTATTAAGGTGCGTTCAAAATTAGTAAAAATGTCGTAAAAAAGTAAGGTTTTTTAAAAAATATCAATATTTTATTCCGGCTTTTAATAAATAATTGAATAGTTGTAAATTAATGCTCCTTTAATTGACTATTTTTTGACGTATAACTCGTTACGGGTCTTATGCAAATTTGGTCAGGTCAATTATGGCCGTTGTTCTTTATGATTTTATTTTCTCAAAGTACCTACACAGATTTAGCAGCTGTTTATTAGTGGTCATGCCAAACTTTAAGCATTGAACTAAGGAAATCAGCTCAGTGCCTAATGGTCAAACTTAGAAATAGCACTAGTCTGCCGCTCCCTTAGCCCCGCGCAAAGTTAAAGAAGTTCCCCGCCCTACCCCCACTCCAGTGCCGTATGACGTCATGACTGATCGTCGCTCTAGAAGACTAGAAGTGTCTTGTATAGCATTTTATTTTTTTAATTATGTTTTTTGTTTCGATTGAACAAGTCCGCAATAAGGGTCTTATCTCAACATGAGCTAGAAACTGCAAACTAACAACAATTTTAAATGGAAAAAAAAAAGCTTTTGCAAAACACACATAGCTTTGCGGTCTTGATCTGATGGCACCCTGGTTGTCGTCTTAAAACTACATATATTCTTAAATTATAAAACGAAGTTATGTACTAACTCATTGGTCTAGTGATGGCAAGCGCGACTACTGATCGTGAGGTCCTGGGTTCGATTCCCAGGTCGGGCAGTGTTATTGGATTATCCGTGTGGAATTCCTCAGTAGCAGCCCGGAGCTTGGATTTGTGCCCGGTTGATGGCAATAGGCTCGCCCCCTATTACATGGGACATAAACATAATGGCAAGATGAGGGTGTCACTATACACCTCCACCCAACCCCTTCGGGGAATACAGGCGTGTTGCTATGTGAAGTTATGTCGGTATAGTCGTGAACGATTTGTACGAATCATTCAAATTAAAAAAAATGCAGTGGTAGCCTAGTGGTGTGCGTGTGACCGACGGACTGCCAAGTCATAGGTCTCGAGTTCGAACCCAAGGCACGCGCCTCTGACTTTTCGGATTCATGTGCGTATTGTATAATTATCACTTGCTTAAAAACAGTGAAGGAAAACATAGTGAGGAAACCGGCACGCCTAAGAGATATTTCTCGACGGCATGTGAAGCCAAGTCAGAGGCCCATGGGCGGCATAAATTCTGACAACAGGTTAGTCACTAACCACACGAAAAGAAGAAGAAGAATAAAATCAAAAAGCCGTCTTTTACGGAAGCCGACTTACAATATTAGTAAATCCGTTGAAAAGCACCGCTTTCTCAGAAAACGATTTTCTCGGGAACATGCTATTTTTACTCTCTTATAACATGAAACTGTAACAAAAAACTCACATGTAAATAAATCATAAAATTAAAATTAATAAATTCAAAATCGTAACCGAAAATCAATTTTACGTCCCATGAAATAAGGTTGTTTGTTCTTCGTACATTATACTGAGAGCATTTTGAATCATTAAACTGAAGGTTAGATATTCAATACACAAGTTTCCTCGTCATAACGTACAATAATTGTTTCGTGAATGTTACCTAACATTAAAATATTAAGCTGTAAATACTGAAGGACGTTCGCCAGACTGAGAAATTGAATTATTGTTGTAATTTACATACATTTTAATGTACACGGAATCACACACGGAACAACGAACTCAATAACACTGCCTGACCTGGGGATCGAACCTAGAACCTCACAATCAGCAGTCGCACTTGCCACCACTAGACCAAAGAGGCAGAAAAAAAAACTTAGATCTAAATCTTTTTTCCTGTTTAAATACAATGAAATGTTACAAGAACATGTTGATTTAATGTTACAATTACTTCCTAGACTAGGTACTTTATATGAAACTGCGTCACACATTTTGACACCTACACTCATATTCTAAGACGTACCTCCAAAACTTACTCGACTCGACTCCACCTCGACTCAGTCTTTCTCACTACCGTCGGTAGTTATAGTTGACATAAACGTCCTCGATTCGAGATTTTTCCTCAGTTGAGGTAAGGAATCATCTGTCAAACTCAAGGTACCTCGGAATCTACCTTATAGCATCCTTGAGGAAGGAAGTGTCAAAGGTCGTAAGTAACGAAAATGGATTTCGAAGACTTTAAAGAATACAATTTTGAAGGTGTTTTCGAGGCCGTCCTTAAGGCGTCCTGAGTCGTGTAAGTTTTGGAGGAACATCTTAGAATATGGGTGTAGGTGTCAAAATGTGTGACGCAGTTTCATATAAAGTACCTAGTCTAGGAAGTAGTTGTAACATTAAATCAACATGTTCTTGTAACATTTCATTTTTCTGCCTCTTTGGTCTAGTGGTGGCAAGTGCGACTGCTGATTGTGAGGTTCTAGGTTCGATCCCCAGGTCAGGCAGTGTTATTGGGTTCGTTGTTCCGTGTATGATTTCTCAGTAGCAGCCCGGAGTTTGGATTCGTGCTCGGTTGATGGTAATAGGCTCGCCCCCTATTATATGGGACTTAAACATAACGGCGAAATGAGGAAGTAACTATACAACTCTGCTCAACCCTTCGGGTATACAAGCGTGATGTTATGTTATCTTTTTTGTTTATTATTCTTGTTTTGGTCGCGTTTGACCGTAGTCTCACCTGATGGTAAGCGCAGACATAGTCTAAGATTGAGCACACGAATCCATGGAACAGAGATAATGAGAGATTCCTCTATACCCCTCTGGTACTCTCTGGTTCATGCGTAAAAGAACCATTAATAAAATTCACGACAGTTTACCACGAAAATCGTGTTTTCTTTCGTTAATTGAAACGACATTAAAACATAACATAAGTAACTAGCCCATTACTGTCCCGCTGCTGACCACGGGCCTCTTCTCAGAATGAGAAGGGTTTAAGCCTTAGTCCACCACGCTGGCCTGGTGCGGGTTAGCGGACTACGCACACCATTGAGAACTTTATGGAGCTCTCACGAGTGTGCAAGTTTTCTCACGATGTTTTTCCTTCACCGTTAACGCAAGTGATAATCAAATTCTGATACGCACATGAATTCGAAAAGACTGAGGTACTCGCCGGGATGGAACTCAAACCCTCCTGCATGAAAGGCATGCGTTCAACCGCTAGCAACATTAGCGACTAAAAAAATTGTTATTTATAAAAATCAACTTTGACTTGAAAAACTTATGTAACGGGTGGCAAACGGACTGTAAGACAGTGACAGTAATTAAATTGTTTTGTGGATAAAAATATTAAGATGGTTTGTTAGTTTGAGAGGATATCAGCTTTAAAATAAAATATGCATATTTTACTGAATAAACATCATCATCAAATCGGGTGTCATACGAATACCTATGACAGTCGTTACGGGTAGTGAGAGGCCCGAAAGTCTGACAAACGGTTTAACCTTAGGATATCGGCATTGCCCAGTTACTGGGTTGCGGAGGTCTGATGGCAGTCGCTCCGTGTAAAATACTGGTATTCAGCCGCATCTGGTTAGACTGGAAGCTGACCCCAAGATAATTGGGAAAAGGCTAAGAAAGGACTTGAAAAACTTCTTTTACGAATCCCAATACAATATATTAAATAGACATGACACAAACAAATCCGTATCCAGTAAATCTAATTCCGAAACCGGGATGTCCTTTCAAGGTCACCTCGCTCTCTGGGTGTGTTCCCAAACGTCACGAGCGATTTAGTATCGTTCCGAAACATAGTCTGACTAGTGCCAGATTCAAAGTGATGTAGGAAATGTATTAGTAATGGATGGATAACAGGATAGTTCTATTATGGGTTTGTTGTTATAGGGAAGTTTATTTATGGAGGAAGAGAGAGGAGTTAACGATTATGAGAGTTGGAGTGGGGCCGCCGCGAGTATCATACGATTTGCGAGGTTAAACTACGCTTGCCGCGGTCAGTTTGTGGATGGGTGACCGTTCGTTACACATCAAGACCCCTCCGTGCTTCGCAGAGCACGTTTAACAGTCGGTCCTGGGTGTCATTGTTGAAATCAAGAGGCTATTTGGATCGAACACGTTTATTTTTACCAATAATAATATACAACGACTTTTCTCCTTGAAGGAACAGTTGTAAGTGACAGATTCTTTTTTTGAATATTAAAACACAGTCACACTTTGTGTGTAGGTATACAACCTCCATCAGTCATACAAATACCTATGACAGTCGATACGGAAAGTCAGAAGCCGGAATGTCTGACAACTGATCTAACCTCATTGAGATATAATTTACTAACGTTCTAACCTTAGGATATCGGCACTGTCCCGTAACTGGGTTGCGAAGATCTGATGGGAGTCGCTCCGTGTAAAATATTGGTATTCAGCCGCATTTGGTTCGACTGAAAGCTGACCCCAACCTAGATGAGAAAAGGCTAGGCAGAACAATTTATAGAGGAATCTTCTATCTTTATCTTCATGTCTAATTAATGTGTGGTTTCCTTAAAAAAATTAGGCCTAATTATGTCGAAAAAGGCGAATTCCCGGGTTCACCAAAAACGAATAGTGTTGCATATAATATGCTCAGTTTGTCAATAAAAAATGCTACAATGATAGCATTTTTATTTATAGACTCGTAAGCTAAATTTATCTGCGGTAGCAACATGGGACGGATTACTATGCAAAGCTGCGAAAAAGTTTATTTTACAAAAATGCTATTTCCTTTGATTTACAGGATATTCCAGGATTTGATTCTTATCGGTAACATTATGGATCGATGCAATATACAGGGTGATGTTTTATTGCAAAAATTATTATCAGCTGCTTTTTCAGAAATCTAAAAATGCAGTTCAAAGCTCACGACTTATTAGAGGACTTTTCTCTATTCCTAATAGATTCGGATTTGGCCCTATCTCAAAAAATCAGCCTGTATATACAACTATAATCAAATCACCCCCTCTATATTATATTGGTCATCCAACGCAGGCAAAGTTCATCAAAGTCCTTAGAGTTCGCTACATCACTATAAGACTAAACTTAGTTACATGTGGTTTCAACTAAAACTTATACAAGTAACATTGAAACACTTGCGAGTTCTGCTCATGCGCAGTGGGATTATAGTGTTAAGACGAAATAGTTTTCTATACCAGTAAATTAATGAGTAAAAAACTGTTTTAATAAAAATATCGTTAAGTAGGTACTTATAAAAAGAATTTAAATAGGAACGTTAAATCGTTATTGAAAAACACGCCCTGAATAGAGAACCTTCTCCTTTTTTGAAATCAGTTAGAAAGAAATCAACTTCATTCTATTCATTTCAAGTACCTACACTTAGGATATTCCGCTTTAAATATTTTTATATTCCGTATAAAAAACACTCGCGTAGACACTCTGTGTGGAATTCCTCAGTAGCAACCAGGAGCTTGGATTTGTGCCCGGTTGATAGCAATAGGCTCGCCCCCTATTTCATGGAACTTAAACATAACTGCGAAATGAGGGTGTTACTATACACCTCTGCCCAAACCTTCGCGGAGTACAGGCGTGATGTAATGTATAAAAAACACCCTATTATTAGCAACCTAGTTCAAAACAACTCGATAAACTGTTGATTTAATAAACGTTATAATAAAGGTAAAAAGTTAACCAAAGTCGATATCTTGAAGGAAGGAAAATTATATAAATTAATATACGACTTCCCCGTGGGTTCTCGCAAACATAAATATGACGTAATATTGAGATAACATTTTTATTTTTGGTCCTGCGAGGCGTGATTCAGTACGAAAATAATATTTCATGTTTTTATATCCCAGGTGGGACTTCGTATCTGTTTCGAAAAAACATGAGGGTTTCTTTTTTGTGAGAGAATTTTTCATTGAGCTAAGTTTCATCTTTCAAATTTATTGAGAAAATACAGGGTAACGAATTTCAACGATCACATTTAGATGATGTTTCTTAGACTTAAGTTATTTATAAAATAATTACAGGTAAGATTAATCAGATAAATGTGAGATACAGAACATTATATCAAGTTTTTACAGAGAAGCTAACGGTGCTACGATTTACGATGTGTCAGAACCAAGTCCCTAGCAAAACCGAATGAGTGGGTCAAGGAACTGCAAGTATACTCCACCAAGAAGAATATAGTCTGCTTAGTTGTCGGCAATAAGATTAGACATGCATTTTGGGACCCAGTGTATAATATCAGCAAGCGCATTGGGTCAATCGCGCGACGGGCGCAACGAGTATTCCCACGGAGGGTTGATGTCAGGCAGGCGGCCGGTCATAAAACAATAAGCCAAAACCTCTAACAACATGTATTTATGAAATACATGTTGTGCCGACCCCACCTAGTGTGGGATAAGGGCAGGAAGAAGAAGATTAATCAGATAAATTTCTTCATCAATTTTGGTGGTAACACTGCTTGATTATGAATGGGAAATAAAAGATGATTTCCACGAAACGGCACGCATCGCATCAGATCGAAACGGATTTTACAATCTTTAAACAATATTAAATCGTATACACGGTATTTAAAGTCTATATTACCAAGCCGCGCACAGCAGCTTGACCGCGGGCGTCTTCCGTGACACGCGATCGTAGCCGAAAGTATGCTGCGACTCGCAATCAGCCCCGTTCGCATGTCGTCGTATCCGATCGGATCCATTCATAAATTAGAACACGTCAACACGGTAGAAATGAAACTATTTGACTAGGCGCAGAAACGAATACGTTTGCAAGCGAGTTTATATAGCCAATCGTATGCGTCGACATCCTGACGGACGTCTTCGGCTGTCGCTTCATCTGTTCGTATCCTTTCCGATCCGATGCGATGCGAGCCGTTTGGTAGAAATCATCCCGTAGTTTTCCAAAGGAATATTATAGCTACTAAAGGAATTAGCAGAGGAATTATGGGAACACTGCAAACAATTACTGTAAAAATCTTTGCAGTGTCATCATTATTACAATCAGAATTGGCTTTGCCATATCCATACCTACGTACCTAGCCCGACAGAGCAAACTTTGCATTGGAAAATGGCAACTTTTGAAAGATTTTAGTTGTTCGTTGCAGTGCTGCCATTACAATTCTAATGTACTACTACTACTGCTTGGCTTAACTCTACTACTAAAATGGTTCAGACAAAAAATGAAATGTATATACACATAAAAGAATAAACTCTATTTATATACTAAGGAAATATTTGAACAATCAAAAATTATGATCCTGTATTGTGTCCAAGAACATTACAGAAATGTCCCACAAAAACAATACAACATTTAGACAGCAGTACAAAGTAAATAAGTACAGAAGGACTACTCGACTCAATGCTCAATAACAAACATATAGTCGACTAACGATATAAAGTACGGACGTCCCATCGCAATTACAGGAGTTGGTTCTTTTCCGTTTTATTTACATCGTGAATCTATTCGCAATTGCGCACAGTTGGACAATTGCGTTGCTCCCAAGTTGCACCACGGCCACGTGAACTAACGCATCGTGAAAAATTGGATTTAAAAAAGAAACAAAAAAAGCCATTGGTCCTACAGTATATATGCAGTTTACACCAGCTACCTTCTTTAAGTCTTCAGTCCATCTGGTTGTAACTTTCAGTATGATGGCTGATTGACGGTCTTTCTTAGAAGACTCGTTGGAACCAACGACCATCTATTCTATACCAGACATGTCGATAGGTACTCTAGATCTTCTCCGGATAGTCTCGTTTTGTTTCTTCAAAGGAGGTCCAGATGAAGCTCGCTGTGAACTTGAATTTGTGAACTAGTGACATCGCCGAAGCTGAAGTAACTTATCCTGTGGGAGTGAGTCGCGTGAGACTTCTGCATCGCGCTAGTATGTGGCACTAACCACTCAAGTAAATGAGGGCCTTACGTTTTGCGTCACAACACAAAATTGTGGCGATTAGAGGCCTCGTACCCGGCCTATTTGCGTGGTAAATCACCAGCAATATTCTAAACAATAGATATTATTACTGACTCGATTAAATTTGTTCACGTATAAATTTAAAAGAAGTAAGTAAACGTAATAAATGGTGCCGTTTGAGTTGAAGTGGCCTAAGTACGTTTATTAATGTTTTCTTTTTCTGTAATACAAGTATTTGAGTAAGTTTGGAGAGACCTTGGGAAAATCTAAACCAAGAAGTAAGCAAGAGGCGCTCGTGGCTAATTGCCAACCGCGCGGGTCGTACGATTCGCGAGGTTAAACTGCGCATGCAACTGTCAGTCTGTGGATCGGTGTTCGTTTATTACACATCGAGACCCCTCCGTGCCTCAGAGAGAACGCTAAACAGGCGGTCCCGGGTGTCATACAAATACCTATGAAAATCGTTACGGAAAATCAGAAGCCCGAAAGTCTGATAACCGGTCTAACCTTAGGATATCGACATTGCCCAGTAACTGGGAGCTGCGGAGGTCTGATGGCAGTCGCTCCGTGTAAAATACTGGTATTCAGCCGCATCTGGTTAAACTGGAAGCTGACCCCAACATAGTAAGAAAAAGTGAGCCAAAACGAACAGGTAAGCAACGATGCCTCGGAGGAGTGACCACTATTTACAGCTCGAAGCCTTCTGTACCTTGTAAAGAACGTCATCACTGAGTGAACAGTCACAGTATACGCAGGTTTAATTGCACTAACTGCTTAGGGGGTTTGGTCATGTTGAGAGAACGAGTGAACGGCGTTTAACAAAAGGAATTTATAAGGCGGATGTCAGTGGCAACACCGGTAGAGGACGTTCTAGAAGGTCATAAATCGATGTTATTCGTGATGTTCTTTACAAACAGGTGCGTAGTACTCTCAACCGGCGTGCGTATATGACATGATGTATGAATGTGAATGAAGCAAAAGGAGTATGTAAGGGTCGTAGCATGTGGCGTTCTATAGTTTCTGCCTACCCTCATGGGAAAAAGGCGTGAGTTTATGTATGTATGTCAGAAGCAGAAAAAATAGAATCACGAACGAGTTTTTTTTAATTTAAAAAGATAAGAATCAGATATAAAAGGAACGTAAACAATTTAGAATGTGGGTTAGGCCACTTTAACTCCGACTGTTACAGTTGTGAGGTTGTTTAAGGAGTTTTTAATTTCATTTCGCTGTAATTTATTAGGACCGTTTACGGGGATTAATTACGTTTTCCACTCTTTTATATAAAAAAATTTAGAACAATTACAATTTCTTGCTTTTCAGGAGTTACACATTTTTATTTTTCGCAGACCAACGGTGTTTTCATGCTCGTGCTATCAATTATAAAAAACGTAGACGTTTTTAATAAAGCTAATTGTTACTTTTTGTCGGTAAATTACAACTTCGTTGTAATGTACCGACAAGAAGTAACAATCGTGTGGTTTTTAGACAGAAAAGAGACTTGTCCCTACTTTTCTGTATGTGTCATAAAAGCCGACTTTTGTATTGTGCCATGAGAATGAGGAGCAACCCAAAACTCAGAGTCAACCAACTGGCCATAAAATTAATAGAAAGTTTTAATTATTATTAATAATATGTAAGGCTTTATTCAGTGTGTAGTAATAGCCTACGGTTGAACGCTTGCCTCCCATGCAGGAGGGTTTGAGTTCGATCCCGGCCCGTACCTCTTGTTTTTTCGAATTCATGTGCAGATCAGAATTAGATTATCACTTGCGTTAACACTAAAGGAAAAATATCGTGGGGAAACCTGTCCACCTAAGAGGGCTCCATAAAGTTCTCGATGGCGTGTGTAGTCTGCCAACCCGCACCAGGCCAGTGTGGTGGACTAAGGCCTAAATCCTGCTCATTCTGAGAAGAGGCCCGTGCCCAGCAGTAGGACAGTATTGGGCTATATGTTATGTATGTTTTAAGGCTCTATTCAAACGTACTGTTGTAGGTCCACATACCTACGCAAAAATGTACAGCGAATGTATTTGAAAACGCAGTGTTCCATTTACAGGGACCACATTTTGTATCATAAGCTAATATTTTGCATCCACATTTAATTGTTGTTTTTCATACATATTCGTGCTACATGAGTCAGCGTATTTTTTGGAAGGATTTATGGGCGCATTTTATTTACATCGTCGTGTTGCACGAACCGCGATATTGTTTGAAACCGAACGTAACCGAAAATGTGCGACTGCGATTGCAATTTCCGCGGCGCAAATAACGCTCGTCTACCCTCAGCCTAATTGTTGCCTAAGGCTGGTTTTCACCAACATTAATTCTTTGGTTAAATAACCGTTTACTCGAAAAATGTACCACTTGAATTTTAAGTTTCACTTCTGAGGTCCTGGGTACTATTCCCAGTTCGAGGAAAGTGTTATAGGGTTTTTCCATCAGGAATTTCTCAGTAGCAGCCTGGTGTCTGGATTTATATCCGGTTAAGGGCAATAGGCTCGCCCCCTATTACATGGGAGTTGAACATAACTGGCGAAACGAGGGTGTACTAAAACACCTCTGCCGAACCTTTCGGGGAATACAAGGCGTGATGTTGTGTTATGTAGAATTGTAAGTAAACGGTTGTTTAATCAGAGAATTAATGTTGGTGAACACCAGCCTAAGTTAAGCTTCATGCATAACATTATTTTAGTTCGAAATTCAAATCACAATAATGCGCTAGAGCTGAAATAGATGCAAGACAGTACAATTGAATATTTAAAAAGAGAACAAGAGCCGTTCAGTAATCGACTTGATTCAGACAAAAGAAGGCTTTATTCGTATTTAATCACCTGTCCCCATCAGTCTCCGAACAAATGGGATTAGTTCATTCAAACGATATTAATTCCTTTTCAAATGCTCTGAATCACATTCTGTGAATAAGCTCAGGTACTCACAGTGAATAGACTCGTAATCAAGTTAGATTTACCTATTTTTAACGTTATAGGATGAGCAGTACAGCTACATTTCTTGATAACATAACATCACGCCTCATATTCCCCGAAGAGTTCGGCAGAGGTGTTTGAATAACACCCTTATTTCGCCAGTTATGTTTAACTCCCATGTAATAGGGGCGAGCCTGCAGCCATTAATCGGGCACAAATCCAGACTCCAAGCTGCTACTGAGAAATTCCTAATGGAGACACCCAATAACACTTTGCTCGACCTGGGGATCGTACCCAGAACATGCTCAGCAGTCGCGCTTGCGACCACTAGACCAAAAAGGCCGTATTCCTTGGTAATCTTTAGAAGTATAAAAACAAAGTCGCTCCCGCTGTCTGTACGCTTAGATCTTTTAAACTACGCGACGGATTTTAATGCAGTTCTCAGCAATAGATAGAGTGATTCAAGAGGTAGGTTTATATGCCCCACATCAGTATCTACATTGCACCCGTGCGAAGCCGGGGCGGGTCGCTAGTATATAATATATAATAAACAACCCACTCACCTCAACCTCAAAGTTCAACCTGAAACATGCCCAAAACTTCACAATGAAAGATTCTTCAACTTGTCTTTTTCATTATTATCTTCTTTGAGAAACATAGCAGAGAGATGTTCCTTTATTTTCATCTCGCAGTATTCAGCCGCAGGGCGAAGCGACTAATAAAAGAAATTGTGTAACTTCCTTGAAACAAAGGGAACATGTAGTAAAAGGGACTAATTAAAAACCGTGGAGGTCGGTGTGGGTTGTGACCTCTTTTCTTGCAATTCTATCATAAGCTTGTCTGTTGTTTCTACCTTTATTTAATTTTGAAATAGTAACCAGCTTTTTTAACACGCTACACCTGTAATTAATTTTGTAGTTGAAAAAAAACTTGGTATTCGATTTTCACCCACTTCTAACTGTCGCTTCGATGTGTAACCAAAGGAACGGTGTAGGTACTGAAAACTGAAACAGAGAATTTAGCCCATTATTCTGAATTGAAAATAAGTGGAAAATTCTCTCCGAATTTTCTGATATTTCCGATTATATTCAATAATTTTACATTTCGTTGATGTAAAATAACTTATTCTATTAAGCAGGATAAACCACTTGTGCATTAAATTAAATTTTATTTGTCGTTACCTATTGGAACATTCGGAATATATTGGTGGTACTTTCCACTGAATTTCAATTTTGAATATTAAACTGAATTTATTGTTTAGAAGGACAACAATGAATTCAGCTCAATATTCAAGCAGTTTATTTAAATTTTAAAACATTAATTTAAATACAACAAAACAGACAAATCAGCTTTATCCAGAGATATTGGAAAATTCCGAAAAACAAAATACCACTTATTTTCCAAGTGTCATCTTAATATAAAATGACGTCACGCAAGTATAAACTTCAAATACAACTGACAGTCTGCCATTCGCATTGAAAATGGAGTGGTTACAAAAACGTAGCACTCAGTGCGAAAATGAAAAGCTTGAATGGAGTCAAGAGCGAAAATATAAATGAAATGCTTCAATTTGCAAGCCGAAAGGAACTAGCAAGGAATACATTACAAAATATTCACCACAAAATTGGAAACTATGATGGAACGCAAGAAGATTACAATGAATATGCATTGTTGACAAAGAGACAATTTAGATCGGAAAACTATCATCCGATCTGAATTGCAAAGTCCTTTAAGCCGTCGTGTGTGAGTATACCTTTCTCGCCCACACATACACACACACATACTCGGTAGAAAAACCCGGGTACGGCTTCTCTGGGGAAATTTTATTTCGTTTAAACGCCACCGGTAGCACTGACATTCTTATATTATGCCTTTGTTGGGTAACCTACAAGAATTCTCGGCGTGAAAGGTAAATATTTGAGTTTAAAATTAGAACATTTATTTAGTTTTAAGTTTGTGTTCTTATACATCTTGTGATTCGTTCACTTTTTAAATGGTTTTAATTAGCTTCTTTTGACGGTAGCTGGTAACACTGGACAATGTTGATAAAGGAATCAACGTCAAGTCGTCAAGATGAATTAACGTATTCAACATTATAAAAACAGTGGTCATTCAACGAAGCAGAAGATTCTATGTCGGGCAGCCGAAGAAGTCTGACCTTTTATATCTGATTAGATTGTCCTTATTTTCTGATCTTGTGTAAATTATTATATTGTGATACCTATATTGTGAACTAGCTTCTGTAACTAACCACTCTCTAAGTACTCTCAGTGGTGGAGAGTCTGTTGGTTTTATTTTACTTTATTTACCATGCTCGCAATCCTGACAGACTCATATTAGCTATAACTGTAATGATAGCTTCACCCTTACAAAATTCTGTTACTGTTAAACTTCGTATATTTGTTTGATTCAAATCTTGCGACAGATTTTTCAACTACTCTTGTTTAACCGATTCTCCTGAAACTTCGCACGCAAATTAAATTCTCATGACAATACAACATTATAATTTCAACCTTCAATCCTCAGTGATGCTGCAGGTGTACTCTAAGATAAAAGCGTTTAACTTAAAAGTTTTTTTAAGGGATTATTATCAGTGTAGCTAAAAGGGAGGAAAGAATATTTTGTCTCCCTCGTTGCGCTCACAGAATGTATAATTAAAGTGAATTAATGTCGAGCATTTGTAAGGGATCTGCATAAAAGGCGAGTGTACAGCATGTAAGGGTTGAAGCCAACCTGTTTTTTGATAGAAAATTCACATTATACAGCATGCACAACTAGGCAACAGCTAACGAAAAAGTGGTACAATCGTTAAAACTTGTTCTGTTCTGTCTAGCGTTTTCTAAACTATGTTGGGGTCAGCTTCCACTCTAACCAGATGCGGCTGAATAACAGTATTTTACACGGAGCGACCTCCGCAACCCAGTTACTGGACAATGCCAATCTTAAGGGTTTTTTTTTATTATTTTAATTGGTTTCGTATTTACATTTTAAAATTGTGTGTTTGCTGTTTTTCTTCCTTTACAATCTTGTTGTCGTCTTCGAGTACTTTTCGCCGAGCTGAGTCTTCCGCGATTTGATACGTTGACTCGGATATCTTAAGGTCAGACTTTCGGGTTCTTAACTACTCGTAATGACTGTCAAACGTATTCGTACGACACCCAGGGCCTACAGCTTAACGTGCTATCCGAGGAACGGGGTCTCGATGTGTCACGAACGGTCACCCATCCATAGACTGACCACGGCAAGCACAGCTTAACCTCTCAATCGTTAAAACTAAACCGTGCTTTAAATCTATTTCTATAAATAGGCTATAAGTACCTAAGATTCTAACCAACTGCCACCGGCCACACCTAGTTTTAGCCGGCTAAACCTGTGTAACCGTACTACGGCCTTTAGCCGTAACAGTTGCACGAAAAACAAAACTTACCCCACATTGCTATCACTTTTATACCCAAAAACCATGCTAGACACTTCCTGAAATATAAGGGCGAAATATATTGACCGAGTTCTAACAAAACGCTTCTAGCACGGCAAGAAGGTCAAAACCCTTACGAAATGTTCGTATCGACCAAACGAGAGCACGCGAAATCCTAGTTCGATGTTTTTATTTGGTTCAGTGAACGTGCCTTTTTTTAGAATTCGAGAAATGTATTACCAGATTGTGGAACTTTATTGGCTTAAAATTAAGTAAAGTTCCAATGGTCTTTAGAAATCATTTAATCAAATCATATAATCTTTACTTTTTTTATCAAGTTTTTCTCGAAGCTTTAGTTCACTTTGCGTGACTATGGAAGCCTCATAGGTAGGTACCTCCTATTTTATTACCTAAATATAACATTATATAAAAACAAATTACACACATACAAGGTGTAAAAAGACCCTTCACGAAGCCGTCAAACATGCATTCAGTACATCAAACTAAGTAACCCTACGCAAAAATTGTCGCTGGGAAACAACTTTTTTTTTGGTGAAAAATTTCGTTTTACTGTAAAGGTCAATGTAACGCACTCATAACACTGTGCTGATAGATGCAATGAGTAGTAAACGGGTAATGGAGGTATTTCAAGTACATTTGCAACCTTCAAAACTAGTATTTTTTAAAAAAGTTGTAAAAAAGTTAGAACTTTGACATCCAATATCTCCGTAACTAGAAGGTTCCCAGGCATAGTCCAGAACAAAAAAATATCGCAATGACGTGGAGAATAAATGCCTTTCGGCTTCGTGAAGGGTCTATTTACACTGTTTGTAAACCAAATTATATTACTACCTATAAACTCATTGGGTAAAAAAAAATACTGGCCGAATCAAACCGAAGAGAGCCGACGAGTTACGAAGGTCTGCCGTCGTGTGTCTGCCATCGCGAGCGTCGCCACGCAATAGCCGCTCTCACATCCGTACCGCAGCATTAGATATAGAAAAAAAAAGTCGACATCAGATACTCTTTACTTGATGCTTCGACTATCATATCTATCCAAGAGTGTATGAAAGATCGCTATTAGCGATAAGAGCAGCCTTTGTGCTATTATTTTCACATTATTACGGTCATTCCATAATTGTACTATTTTGGAGCCATTTTGTATGTTATAGTGATAGTGATCAATGAAGTAACTATAAGAACATAGGTAATTTATCAGTGAATATTTGAGTTCCATGGGAACTTAGTCCTGTAAGATACTTTTTTTTTATCATTCAGCTATGATCGTCCCACTGTAGGACAAAGCTATCCTATCCTCCTTCCACTCCTCTGAATTTATGGATTTCTGCGGCCAAACCTTTGAATAACTGTCTAGTTCGTCCCACCATCTCCTTCTGGGCCTGCCGCGACGTCGTCTAACATTGTGTGGGCTCAACTCACTAGTAGCTTTGCCTACAGCCCGTCCGACATGCGGCAGACGTGACCAACCCAGTTCCAAATTTAAGCTTGCGGCTTTCTGACCAACTTCTGCGGTCTGAGTTTTTGAGTGCAGTACAATATACTTTGGTATCCTCTAATTTCAAATGAGATATCATCATGTGCTGAACATGGCCTTCCCAATGTCTGTTACAATGAAATAAGATATATCTTGAAATAAACCTTGACACTGAATCCACAACAAGCTAGAAATAACCTAGATGCTATAATAAATCTATTCCTAGATTTATGTGTATCAACGCGAAATTGTGTAAGCATCCCAACCATATGGCCCATTTCTGATTGCTCATGCTAGTAACAATTGTTTGTATGTAGTACAGCCGTTGGTTCTACTGATAGACGTGTTATTTCTCCATAAAACTCTTACCGTGACAAGGAACTTTGTAGAATCTTGTACAGAACACAGAACAGTTTTATCTACCCGGTTGTCTAATTGAATCATCTTAACATTATTTTAACAAATCATTCTTCTCCTGAGTTGTTAACATTATAGCAGTTTCAGATTGTTTTTCATCATCATCATCATCATCATCAGCCTATAATATTCCCACTGCTGGGATACAGGCCTCCTCTCTGTGAGAGGGAATGGGCCGTAATCCACCACGCGGGCCCAGTGCGGGTTGGTAGATGTCACATGTCTTCGAATTTTTGGTTCTAGGAGATGCCGGTTTCCTCACGATGTTTTGCTTCATCGTTTTGAGAGTAGTGGTGATGCAATAAATTACACAAAGTAATGCGCCTGGCTGGGTTCGAACCCACAACATACAACTCGTAAGTCGGGGCCGTTACCACTGGGCCACCACTGCTCTCTGATTGTTTTTATTCTTGTCTTATTGCTTGACGGCAATGATATAGTTTTCATTATCATAATTGTAGTTTTAACCATCTGCATTCTTAACTTTGGGATGATGTTCTTAATTTTTGTTAATGTTTTTCGAATATTCACCCACCCCTAGTACCCCTGCAGCACCAAGATTTGAAGATTAAAGGTTGAAATTATTATAGTATTGTATTGTCATGGGAAATGAATTTGTGTGCAAAGTTTCAAGAGAATCGGTTAAGCAGAAGTAGTTGAAAAATCTGTCGCAAGATTTGAAACCAACAAACAAATATACGAAGTGAAACAAAAAACCATTTTAAAAACGATAAATTCGCGACACATGTCGTATCACGACGCGTATAAGACTTACTGGCCCCACAGCAGAAGCACGTCGCTGCTATTTATAAAAAAAAGTGAATTATAAGACAAACGTCTGCTGAATTTTGTAATAAGAATAAATTATTTTCAGTACCTCGTTCCACGCCTAAATTAGGATACGTAAATAAGACAGAAAAGGGTAGTAGCACAAAACAGATAGGTACAGAAGTCAATCTATATACAAGTGCGCTCGAGCAACGCACACATAGACACTGCTCACGGACACGATATCTCGGACTGTTTGGGACTAGAGTGCGAGTGAGTGCGAGCGCGAGTGCCATGCGCTTGAGAGAGATAGATATATAGATAGAGCGACCGCCGAGCGTAGGTATGAAAAGTGAAGTACATACATGTGATTGACTTTTGGACCTATCTGTTTTGTGGTAATAGGCCTTTTTCCTTTTGATACGTTTTGGAGTTGTTTATCTTTTGTTGCGTAACAGATTTTCTGGAGTTCAGTCTTTCGTTTCAATCAAATCTGGAATTTTCTAGTTGTAATAAATAACAGTCGTTGGAAAAAGGCTTTTTTATATCCAAAACGTTTCAGTATGATAAAACGTTGCGTCTTTTCGTAGAATTCTCAAAGCATTCTATTTAGCGCACCAATTTGAATAGCACTAATTCGAATCACACCTATCTATTCTGCTTGACTGTCATTATTATTGTTTGAATGCCTCGTTGGTCTAGTGGTGGCAAGCGCGACTGCTGATCGTGAGGTCCTGGGTTCAATCCCCAGGCCGGAAAAAATGTTATTGGGTTTTTCCGTGTGGAATTCCTCAGTAGCAGCCCGGTGTTTGGATTTGTGCCCGGTTGATGGCAATAATAGGCTCGCCCTCTATTACATGCGTCTTAAACATAACGCCGAAATGAGGGTGTTACTATACACCTCTGCCCAACCCTTCGGGGAATACAGGCTTGATGTTATGTTATAGACCCTGCTTAGTAAATTAATACATTAAATACAATTGTTTGAATATTATTTATATGAAGCTTGTAGTTTATATCTACAACACTAATAGGAGCTTTCCTCCATTACGTCCAATCAAAAAATTCCATTAATAGATACTACGAGAACTATCAGCTATTATTGTCAATTGGCAATTTTAATACCGAGACATATTCGTTATTTTACAATAACAAGCCTAATAGAGATAAAGTCTAAAAGTGATTAATAACACGATTCGAATCATTAAATTCTTGTAATTAAAGAATCGCATCCACAAAGAAATAAACAAATTTTCATTGAAAAAATACACTTCTCTACGTGTAAGATTTTTTCATTTTGCTTGAAATCCGCCAATATTCAAAACTTGAGAGTGGCTTGCACAACGACTCACTGAATATAATTAGCGTTAAACACAATTTAAACGTTATGTCAATCGTTTGAAGGTGATAGAGACAGAATTATGTTTTTAAATAGTATTCAGTGAGTGATTGTGCTAGCCACCCATCTTCATTAAGATCTTCTTTTTCTTCCTGCCCTTATCCCACACCAGGCGGGGTCGGCACAACATGTATTTCATAAATCCATGTTGTTAGAGGTTTTGGCTTATTGTTTTATGACCGGCCGCCTGCCTGACATCAACCCTCCTTGGGGATACTCGTTGAGCGTTCGCGCGGGTGACGCAATGTGCTTGCTGATATTATGCACTAGGTCCCAAAATGATATGCTTGTCAATCTTATTGCCGACAACTAAGTAGACTATCTTCATGAAGATATAGGTAAAAACGGATACCACACTACGGACATCTACTGCAAGTCAAAACATTTGGCCTTGAATATTTACTTTAGAATTCTGTCTCTTTCTAAATACCCTACTTAGTAAAAGATAGAAAAAAAACGCCGGTAGAGGACGTCCTAGAAGGACATACATCGATATTATTATTATTGGTGAATTTCTAAATGATAATAATTTGATTTGACATTTAATATTTTTTTTGTTTTGACATTTATACATTATGCTTTGTTTTTAGTTTGATTTTATTTTTATTTTTTTATTCTTTTTAAATTTTGTTTTGTTTAAATTACTTTGACATTTATATATAAAATTCAATGTAATGAATTCAAACGCCTATTCAAGCAGATTTTGGTGGAACAAATTTTAAAACCTGTGATCGTGTCTTACCCAAAATGTATGAATAATAAATGATATGATATGATGTTATTGGTGATGTTCTTCACAAAGGTCGTAGTACTCTCAACCGACGTGAGTGTATGACAAGATTTATGAATGTGGTTAAGCGAAAGGGGTATGTAAGGATCGTAGCATGTGGCGTTCTATAGTTTCTACCTACCCCCATGGGAAAAAGGCATGAGTTTATGTATGTATGTATGTAAAAGATAGAACATTTAGTTTGGAAATCTATGTCTTTCTCAATAGAGTATTTAGAATAACATAACATCACGCCTTGTATTCCCCAAAGGGTTCGGCAGAGGCGTTTTTAGTACACCCTCGTTTCGCCAGTTATGTTGAAGTCCCATGTAATAGGGGGCGAGCCTATTGCCATAAACCGGACACAAATCCAGACTCCGGGCTGCTACTGAGAAATTCCTAATGGAAAAACCCAATAACACTTTGCCCGGCCTGGGGATCGAACCCATGTTCAGCAGTCGCGCTTGCGACTACTAAACCAACAAGGCAGTTTATTAACCAATAGACAGAATAAATCTATACTAATATTATAAAGCTGAAGAGTTTGTTTGTTTGTTTGAACGCGCTAATCTCAGGGACTACTGGTTGGAATAGAAAAAATATTTTTTGTGTTGGATAGTCCATTTATCGAAGAAAGTTATAAGCTATATAACATCACGCTACGACTAATAGGAGCGAAGCATAAATTAAAAATGTTGCAAAAAAGGGAAAAATGTCCACCCGTGCGAAGCCGGGATGGGCCGCTAGAATATAATAAAATAAAATAAAATTCCAAAGTAAATATTCAAGGCCAAATTTTTCGTTTTTCAGTAGATGTTCGTAGTGTAGTCTGCATCTTTACCTATAATCTTCATGAAGTCATAGACTACAGATAAAAAAAACAAATCACTGTAATATTGACTCTGAATTGAAAATGGAATTTGGCAGAATTTTATTCCATTCAACCGTCGTCCGTCCGCCTGACAGTTTAAATACCAGCGCAGACAACTACAGAGTAAGCCGACAGAATTCTCATCATTCCCCGAATATTTCGCAAACTATTAAACGTTTTAAAGACCACTCACAGACTACAGATATTAACGGGCGTACCAATAAATCAAGAACATTAAAGGGCTTTGTAGACACCAATAATAATTAATGAGAGAGAAATTTAGATATTCATTGCTTTATTAATGCGCGAGTGAAACAGAGCGGGGTGGGTGCGACTAATTGAAGAGAACCTGGATTTTCTTGACGTCAGGTTTTCACCATCCACTTCTGGCTTACTGCTTTGTGAACAGGCCACTTGGAATTCACACAAAAACACATACGGCATCTAATTAAAAATTAATTACACTGTGAATTTTTAATCATGCGAGAATATTTACTACTACTGTCTTGTTGGTCTTGTGGTGGTAAGCGCGACTGCTGAGCATGGAGTCCTGGGTTCGATCCCCAGGTCGGGCAAACTGTTATTGGGTTTTTCCATTAAGAATTTCTCAGTAGCAGCCTGGAGTCTGGGTTTGTGCCCGGTTAATGGCAATAGGCTCGCCCCCTGTTACATGGGATTTAAAACATAACTGGCGAAACGAGGGTGTGCTAAAACACCTCTGCCGAACCCTTCGGGGAATGTAAGGCGTGATGATGTTATGTTTAAATAAATAATCAAGAATAAAAATGCCACAAACAATTGGTAATCAGCTGATTATTCGCCAAGCTACTTGTGGTATATGCTTGTTACGTTAGACTCAAACACTTCCACACTCCGAAGCCCGGTGACCTAGTTAAAACCGTTCTAGGCTAAAAAACAATAGAAAAGTATCCACCCACGCCCGCCCCCTCTCCGCCTTTAGTAAGACGCGCGCTTCAGAGACGAGCGACGTCTCAGGCTCTAGGGATGATACCAAACTACCCTTCTCAAAGAGATCCCGGGCTATTGCAATTTATTCATGCTTATTTCACAAACACCAGTAAACGTTACATAAAATAAACTCTTTATTTATATTAAGTCCCAAATAAAAGTGCGCAAAAACGCGGGTCATGTTTACCCATCTCTTTTCGTTTTTATTCGTATTAGTTTGTCGCGAGTATTCTAAGGTCATGTTCAATTAAGGAAAATCCAAACAAAATGGTCAAAAGTCTGTAGGAGAAAGTTTAAGAATATAATTCCCCTCCGTCGCACAGTGGTTCCAAACTGAAAAAAAATGTTCAAAACCGGCTACAGTCTACATTTCTTCACCGATTTCTATTATTTTTTTTGCATACTCTATAGATATTTTACAACAATCGCTCTTTGCCCGTTTTTCGATATTCTTTTTTAAGAATTAGCGACATAACCTCAAATGTTGAAAAATCATATTTTGTGCCCACAATACATAATAATGACCGTAAAAGGTATTCCTAGATATTCATGTGTCAAAATGGTTTTTTTAAATCATCGTATAAAGTATGATTTTTCAACATTTGAGGTTATGTCGCTAATTTTTTGAGAAGGATATCGAAAAACGGGCAAAGAGCGATTGTTGTAAAATATCTCCAGAGTATGTAAAAAAAATTGGAAACGGGGAAGAAATGTACGCTGTAGTCGGTTTTGAACATTTTTTTTAGTTTGGAACCAGTGTGCGTCGCCAGGCATACGAGTCGTAAGAGACGATGAACCTGCCACCATAAAAATTTTGCCTAGTCTTTTTCCAACTATGTTGGGGTCAGCTTCCAGTCTAACCAAATGCGGCTGAATACCAGTATTTTACACAGAGCGACTGCCATCAGACCTCCGCAACACAGTGACTAGGCAATGCCGAGACCGGTTGTCATACTTTCGGGTTTCTGACTACCCGTAACGACTGTCAGGGCTCAAACGCACTAGCGGCTGGCCGTGACGCGGCGTGCCGTTACGGTTGGCCGCAGTATATACGGTCTGCCGCAACGACACGCCGTATTCCGGCTAACCGTATCGTCTCGGTTCTGTAGCGGTCCGCCACATTTCGACGTCAGTGCTTCTAGACATGTTGAATATGATGAACGTAGAAGAAGTTGCTGTGGTTATTTATTTAAATTATCGTGAAAAACGTCGTCGTAAAAATAAACATCGGTTTTGGATACACCGTCTACTGGAGACATGACATGATAGCAAAGAGTTTAAGAGCGCGGGAAGCGCTTGCGGCTAACCACGCCGAGTGCGTTGAGGGGGTGCGGTGCGCCCCTACATTCAACCGGTGCGGCCCAACGCAGCTCCAAGACAACCGGAGCGGTTGATGGCTATCCGCAAGTCAGTGCGTTGGTATCAAGCGGTTTCATATTAAAAAAATTGAAGTGCGGTCAACCGCAACGGCACGCCGCGTCACGGCTAGCCGCTAGTGCGTTTGAGCTCTCATAAGTATTACACCCGAGACCGATGGTTTAACGTGTTCTCCGAAGCACGGAGGGGTCTTGATGTGTAACGACCGGTCACCCATCCATGGTCTGACCACGGCAAGCGCAGCTTAACCTCGCAAATCGTATGATCCGCGGGGTTGGTAATTAACCACGGGCCCCGTACCATAATTATTGTGCCTGAAAAATTGTAATAGACTTACATGGGAATTAATACAAGAGGCGAAACGTAGGTGTAAGAAGAATGTAAGAATATATTGCAATGTGATAATTTAGTAAATAATTTAATGTAAATATTTGCATACCGAATGGTGAAATATGGCTGAGCTATAATCACAAATGTAACATTTTTTTTTGTATTACCTATATTTGCAAATAAAAACCTATTCTATTCTATTCTAACACTTCTGCTTACCCCTGCGGGGATTACAGGCGTGATCATATGTATGTAACCAAAATGGTTGTACTAATATTTCAAAGGTAAATTTTAAAACACGACTCTGTATCTGACACGTACAAATATGGATAACAACTATAAATTAATAAAGGTCCGAGGTCCGACAGTGAAAGGCTCTTCCCACATCTTCCCGTAGGTGGTGTAGCAGACCATTAAAGGTATAAACTGAAATTATTCTTAGATCGTTATTAATAACTACCGGCCCGTCCCGGCTTCGCACGGGTGGACATATTTCCCGTATTTGAAACATTTTTCATTTATGCTCCGCTCCTATTGGTCGTAGCGTGATTTTATAGAGCCTATAACCTTCCTCGATAAATGGGCTTTCCAATACAAAAATATTTTTTTAAATCCAACCAGTAGTTCCTGAGATTAGCGCGTTCAAACAAACAAACTCTTCAGCTTTATAATCTTTATATACATACATCAAAACAAAAAAAGTTTGCGATCACTTTGAGAAATCAAATTCTTTTTTGTTACGGTAGATTATATTATGATTTCTTCTTCTTTTTAGATTCTTTATTTAAAAATATAGATTTAAAATATAAAACAATAAAACAGTTCAATTGTTTTTCCATATAAAAAGGCTTTCAGTCCTAGCTTACGGTCATTCAGAAATCTGATTTAGTCAATTTTAACGGATTTAAAATAGATTTCGCGGAAAGTTGTGTTTGTAAAATGCCAAGAGGATTATCAGAAGTTTTACGAGTAAGAATGTAACTTTGAGGGAAGAAGGATACACCACGAGAGAAATAGCACGCAGAGTTTCTATATCCCAATCCTGTGTCGTGACCACGTTACAGAGGTACCACGGGATGGGTAATTTAGCTGACCGACCCCGCGGTGGTCGCCCAACTATTTTGACTGCTGCCCAAAAGCGCTATATTAGATTGCTGGCAGCCCGTGACCCAACAATCAACGCCACTAAAATAAAAGCAGAAGTTCGGGCCGCCTCTGGGCTTAAAGTAGCACTCCGACGATTCGGAATTGCTTGCACCAGGCTAGATTACGAGCACGGAGGTCTTGGCGAGCTCCTCTGAATTCCCGGCAACGTCAATGACGGAGATTACAGTGGGCTAGGCTTCGGAAAAATGAAGAAGAAAACATTTGGCAAAACTGTCTCTTCGTTGACGAATCGCGAATCAGTACGCATCCAGATAACTGACGTGTCCGTGTCTGGAGAAGACCAGGAGACCGTGAAAGGCGAAGAACTGCCACTGGAACAGTTCAACAAGGCGGGAAATCGGTGTCCTTTTGGGGTGGTATTATGATTGGAGCTAGAACGCCTTTGATCCCGTATCGAGGCTTCATGACAGCAGACATGTACAGAGCAGTTGCTATTGATGGAATTGTCAGACCATTCCGAGTAAACCATGGGCACCAATTTGTACTGGTCGATGGTAATGCGCCCGCCCATCGAGCTCCACGAGTCAATGGTGCTCTCCGAGAATACGACATCACAAGGTTAGACTGGCCTGCTGGCTCGCCTGACTTAAACCCAATAGAGCACGCGTGGGATGCTCTTAAGCGAGCTATTTGGAACCGTCAGCCACGTCCCCAAACAGTGCCAGAGCTCAGGGAAGCCGCTATTCAAGAATGGGACAGGTTACCCCAAGAAATGATGGATAACTTGATTCTCAGCATGCCCAGGAGGATCTTCGCATGTGTTCGAGCCAGGGGAGGAATTATATTATATTGAATATAAACCTTTTATTAATAAATTGTTGTTTAAGTTTGGTTAAACAGTCTTTTTCTTTCTATCAAATTTCTGTTACAATTACATTATGATTAATTACTCAATTTTTTTTATAAAAAATAAGAAATAGTTTTATTTTTTAATTTCAAACTGGGTATTTCTATTTAAAGAAAACACACAGCAAAGATTTTTTCTTGATAAAGTTCAATTTAAAAAATTAAGGTATATCATCTTATGCTAGTGATCGCAAACTTTTTTTGATGTGTGTATATAATTCGACTGTACGTGTGTATGTCACCGAACTCTTCCTAAACGGCTGGACCTATTTGAATGATTTTTTTTGTATGCGTTTGGGTGGCGCCCTGGATGGTTTAGATTCACAATTGAACCCGGTAGGTGGCGCTGCTGTCGGTATGTCACCAAATTTTTAGGGCAGGACGACGTCTGCCAGGTCCGCTAGTATTAGTATAGATTACTACTAGGGTCTAAGATGGAGCACACGAATCCAAGGAAAAGAGATGTAGAGGGATTCCCCTATACCCCTCTGGCTCTTACATCACTCACTCTCTGGTTGTCAAAAACACGTAATCATAACCCATTTTATTTCATAACTTCTATACATTCTCTACTAACTTTTCATTTCAATTGCTCTAGTTTTCCGACGGTCCGTGCCCCGGAGCACTCTAATACCGTCTCTATTATCTGCTTAGCTTTGCTAGACGGACGTTATCGTCAGCTGAAATCCGCAATTTGTAACTTTAACAAGTTTAGTATCGACATTGATGCAAATTGGGTTCAAACTCGAGACCTATGACTTGGCAGTCCGACGGTCACACTACTGGGCTACCATTGCATCAATGTCGATACTAAACTTGTTAAAGTTACAAATTGCGGATTTCAGCTGACGATAACGACACATGAATCCGAAAAGTCAGAGGTGCGTGCCTTGAGGCACGCACCTCTGACTTTTCGGATTCATGTGTGTATTGTATAATTATCACTTGCTTAAAAACGATGAAGGAAAACATCGTGAGGAAACCGGCTGCCTGAGGGATATTTCTCGACGGCATGTGAAGCCAAGTCAGAGGCCCATGGGCGGCATAAACTCTGACACGAGGTTAGTCACTAAACACACGAAAAAAAGAGAAAAATACTTTTGTATGAAAATTCACGTGGACGAAGTCACGGGCTAAATAATAGTTAAAATGTGGCATAATCCGAAGAAAACCTATTTAAAATAACCTTTCCTTTTATACCTCCAGTAAATCTTGAAATATCTCCATCTCAACCAGATTTTCAAACTTTTCAATTACCTCAACGGGTGCTTAAAGCACAGGATAATGAAAATGGTATACTTAAGCCACGCCATTATCCAATACATTACCCAGGAAGTCTGGATTGACTGATTTATACTCTACTTAGGTATAGCTTAACCTTACACATTGTTACTGTAAGCTATCATATATATATATGTGTGTGTTTTATATCCGTTCGGTGTAGGGTAGAAATAGAATGATTAAAACATACTTTGGATATTTTTAACACACTTCCAAAAAACACAGAAAGAAGGTTCTTAAGAGGAAACGCGGGCTGCAAACTACTAATAACTTGAATAGGTTTTTGCGATCTATTTCCGTCCAACCCCTTCCGCAAACCTTCCCAATTGAGCGCGAAAGAGACACCTGCATCTCGGACTGATTTTTCCTGTGCAATATTGGCGAAATCGTACTTTCGTATTTCCCTGTTTCCTTCTTCAAATCTGAACCGATTTTAATATTTTTTCTGTAATCATTTATGAAAGGCTTTGATTATGTCTGCCGACCCGTAAGTTTTTTTTTACTGATTACTCGGAAATGCTTTAACTGATTTAATTACACATATTCACAACCAAATGCTACATCGTTTTTAGCTAGTGAACGTTTGCTCCTGGCGCGCGTTCGTATGTTATAAAGTAATAAAGTTGTACGTAAACTGAAACCGCGCGCCCGGCGCACGCGTCACCGGCTCACCGCTACATAAACCGGTTTTGCCGACGCGACGTTTGTAGCTGCAACGTTGGAAAGGGGAACGTTTCTTTTTGTTTTATGTTTTTTATATTTTATTTTTCCTTTTTTCATATTATATAACTAGCTTTTGCCCGCGACTTCGTCCGCGTAGAATTATATTATTATCCAGTTCCGGGAAATCACCATTTCCTATTTTAAGCAACATATCTGAGAACTGTAACATCTCCCCTCAGATGGACTCTCATATTTTTGGTAAGGCTCTGTTTTGTCACTGAAGGCCACAACAACACACAAATGAGACCGCTTCACGCACACTTTAACTTCGTCTGCTCGCGTTCCTTTGGGCACTACGGGTAAAGTCTGCCGGAAATCGCCTGCTAACGATACAGTAACTCCTCCCATTTGACAATTATTATTCCTAACATCTTGTAAATAACTATTTAGAGCTACGAAACTCCCTTTATGAGCCATAGTACTCTCATCCCAAACAATTAATTTCGTTTTGCGGAGTACTTCTGTCATATTACTTTGTTTGGATAAATTGCAGAGTGGGGTTTGGGGTTGTATCAAATCGAGTGGAAGTTTAAACGCGGAGTGTGCAGTTTTATCTCCTTCCAGCAGCGTGGCAGCAATTCTGGACGATGCGACCGCTAAGGCGATATCACGATTGCTTCTCACTTTGGCCAACAGTTAATTTAATAGAAAAGTCTTGCCTGTTCCACCAGGAGCATCCAAAAAAAGATATCACCTACACCTGCATCGATACTGGAAAGTATTTTATAATAAATACGTCTTTGTTCATTGGTTACAGAGCCTTCACTACTTGACACCACTTCTGCTAAGGAATTGACATCGTTACTTGTTTCCTTCAGGTAGTCCCGGTTATTGTGTAAGCCTTCAGACCTTTGAGGCTGAGACAACCCGTACTGCTGTAGGCTTTGTCCTCCTAATGCTAATACAGCTTCTCATATTGTGACCAGACATTTATTGTAGATTTCATCTGCTAGATGTTCATCTATAATGCTAGAAAACTTTTCCACTTGTCGTTTGTAGTCTTCTGATAGGCTATCCCTGTATTTTACCCAAAGACTTAGTGCGTCTGTAATCTGACAGAATGCCACGCACGCACTTTAAACGCATTCACGTTTTAAATGGCGACTCGCATAGGGCTGCTTCCTCTAGGGCAGAATCTCAATGTTTGTCGTCCTCTAGCAAGCCAAGTTTCATGCAATCTAATTGAAAAGTTGGTTGGAGGACACCGTTGACAGTCTTCAAGTCATCGAAGGACGATGGACCCCTAACCAGGGGGTAACCTCGTGCAAAAGTAAACGAAGATGGTAACACTCGGTTTTATTCGGGTGAACCGTGTACACTCTACCTAGAGCGTGTTCTTTCATTATTCCTGGCCAGCCATCTACGGGTTTTCCTCTTTTCCTTCTCACAAATTTATTTTTTTGCCTTACAAAATATGAAGGCACTTCCGCATATAGAAGGGTTTTAGCAAAATCATCTGTTTGACATAAATCAAAAAATGCTAACAGTGTCGTTTTTGGTGGGCTATTAATTATGTCGGCGAGGTTGTCGGAATTAAAATAGACTCGTTGGCCATTTTCAAGGTGGACAGCTAAATGTATGACTGCGGGAAACCTTTCATGTATGGGAAACCCTAAAATCCTTCAAACTGCCTCCGAACTACTCAAATAACGCCCACTCTCATATAATTTGAATCATCATCGTCATCAGCAGCCTATAATGTTCCCACTGCTGGGACACAGGCCTCCTCTCTGTGAGAGGGAATGGGCCGTAATCCACCACGCGGGCCCAGTGCGGTTTGGTAGATGTCACATGTCTTCGAATGTTTGGTTCTAGGACATGCCGGTTTCCTCACGATGTTTTCCTTCACCGTTTTGAGAGCAGTGGTGATGAAATAAATTACACAAAGTAATGCGCCTGGCGGGGTTCGAACCCACGACATACAACTCGTAAGTCGGGGCCGTTACCACTGGGCCACCACTGCTCTAATGCTTTTTTTAATGATTATTTGTCAATCTAATTTCATTTTGACCTGACTCTTGGGTAGTGAATGTTGGAAATGCTATGCAATTATTAGTGGACAAAGAAGAAATTAAATCTGACTCACATTCAGATTCAATAATTGTATAAGTAGGCGAATGAAAGTCTTGCACAACATTAGAAATTAGTGAAGATTGAGTAAACGTCGGAGATACAGCAATTTCAATGCGCCGTTTTTTGGCTATCAGCTCATCAGTGTTATTATCACTATCCGCATCAGCGTAGGCATCAAAGTGACTATTAGAAAGATTTTGGGGAAAACGTAACCTTTTGATAGGTTGGTCCTCTGTACCAAATTTGGCATACAGGTTGTCATTTCAATACACTTCAAATACAAATGGGTATATTTGACCGACTGCAACTAACTCGCAAAAACTGCCATATGTAGAGTTTTGTAACATATCTAAAGTATACTCTTCTTTTGTCCTATGATTGTTGCCATGACGGTCATGATACATAACAGCAAATTCATCCCAATTGTTCGTCACATGACACACAATTTCTTTATGAATATCCATTGAGCGTTCTTGTGTGCCGTACAACAAATAAGAAAGCGTACGGAAAAGGCTTGCGCCATCCCCCACTATTGGTACAATAGTAAGGTTTATTAATTTCCCATTTTTTTTTTTTTTTTAAAATGAGTTTATTCACCGCAGACATTTCGTCCGCGCTCTTTTTTGCTGTTATTTAATTGTTTAGGTACTTTTTATTTTATTTTACTTATTTGATACTCCTGTATCGGAAATACAACATGTATTATTTATATTACTATAAATATTACTTATTCTACTTAAGCTATGCGAGTCCATCACATTATATATATGTTTACTTATTTAATATTATTATTATTGTTTTTTTTTTTTTTTTTTTTTTTTTTTTTTTTTTTTTTTTTTTTTCTTATAATATACACATTTACATTATTTCGTTGATACTGGTGGTACATGCATTGACTCAATAAAGTCGATGCATGTACCGGCAGGCATCATTTTGACATGCAGGTATAACTTAGCTATGCGCTGATGCATGCGCCGACTCAGTAGAGTCGATGCCTGCATCAGCACACACACTTAAGACTATATTACTACTATAAATATTATTTAATGATTTTAATTTTACATGCTATAGTTGATAACGCAGAATGCATCATCAACATAATTATGTTATGGTTTGTTTGATTTCTTGGTATCTCTCATGGAGATACCGGGATGCTGAGGGCATTATTACATTTATTACAAATTTTATTTTTATTCTTACACATTTAGGTTTTTGGAGTTGGTATTTAGGCATTTTTATTACAAGGTGTTGGTTAGGGATTTTTGGATTTGCCAGCCAGGGATTTCGCGGCTTTGAGCAGAGCTTCCACGACTGCTGCGTCTCGGTGCTGCATGGCCGTCTTTAGATTGTAGTTTACGACCGTTTTGGTTGGTGCACCCATTGCTCGTTTTGCGAAGCGGCCTGTGGCGTCATCGGCGTCATCAGTGTAATAGACGCAGCTGACTGTGTGTCTCGATATCGCCACTACCGCATGGGAAACGCTGTCGTGGATCTTGAGCCTCTTTGTCTTGGTGTTTATGACAATGACATGGTCGTATCTCAGTCCCTGAGCCTCGTGTATGGTTAAGACGCGCGACCCTTCGCCGGTGCCGTATCCCTGGTTTACAAGAGAAGACTTCTCCTCTTGTGTGTGAACCAGGAATAGGGTGTTTTGGGCGATATGCGGTATTTGCGCACCTGTGAACCTTTCCACCTTCAGGGAGTGAGCGTACGACAGTGTCGACTTGGAGGAGTATATACCGGAGTATATCTCGCTCAGAGCAAAAGCCACGTCCATCGGGCAGCTGTGTGTACAAGGCAACTGTTGCGTGATGGTGGCTACCAAATTTGGGCGGGTATACCTTAACTTGAAGAGGTTCTCTCTGTCCAAAAATGGTAGCTGGTTTACGTCTCCGATGAGGACAATCTCGCTTGCACCAGACAACTTTGCCGCCATGACTATAGCCCCAAAGTGGTTCATAAGAGCCTCGTCTACCGTGAGGCGGTAGCACCTACTTGACTTCTTGAACCCGTTGGCTAAGATTGAGGCCATAGTGCGCACCTTGAGTCTTGCGAGATCTCCTAAGCGGCGCGCAAGCTTCTCTCGGAGATCTTTAGCGGCTTCAGTTGTGGTGGTGACTACCACGTCCTTCTCCCCATCGAAGTTTTTGACAATCCAAGTTGACTTGCCACATCCCGGGACTCCGTTTATCCACCTGATACTGGGTACCGCCCAACTTTCCTCTGATGCTGCGACATCTGAGGTCCCCAGAATGGATTGCGCCATTTTGAGGATCTTGTCGTCCAGCATGATTCTGGTGCATTTGGCGGTAACCACTATCGGGTCGTCGTCGGGTGTTTTGAACTTCGGCTTGCCCGAGCTCTCCGTCTCCACTTCATTCAAGGCCACGAAGCCACTTGACGCGCTGTAGGCTGCCATGTATGTCCCCGTCATTTTTCCTATAATGACTTCGGATTTGACGTTGTCATATACCGCTGCCTCGGCTTCCTCTAGCCTTACCCTTAACAGTCCTTCAATATTTAGTTGGAAGGACTGATGGATCTTCCTGCAAGTCGTGAGGTTGACCTCCCTGGTCGCTGTCACTATTGCAAGGTATTCGAGGAAGGCGCTCTTCACGTGGTCCGTAGGGCCCGACGTAGGTGCGAGAGATGGTGGGATGACTTGCCCTTTATCGGCCCTTGTTGGGATGGGCTCCTGCTGTTTCATCTCTCTTGGGCGCGCTCTGAAGAAGCTTTCCGTGGCTGACTCCTGCCTTGTTGGTTTGCTTTGATTTGGGAGCAATGCCTGGAGGAAAGTGCCGAATGCTTTCAGGCGACTCCTCGACTGTGTCTTCTCCTGCGGGCTGATGCTGTGCTGGCTGGCTGCGGCTTTTTCGGCTGCCGCCTTCTGCTGCAGCCTCTCTGAGCCACTCTGAGTAGCCGGGCTGGTTGACGGGTTTGTCGCGGCGACTGTATCGTCCTTGGGAACTTTGAGGAAACTCAGAGTTTCCCCCCTGTCCTCGTAGACGACCACCTCATGATGTTCTGAGGCTCTTATACAGCCGAAACGATCTGTGACTTCCCCCCTCTCCCCCCCGACCATCATTGCGTCAACGCTTATTGTGCGGGCTGTGACTACCGTGCCCTCTCCTGCCTCTCTGATTTGTTGGAGCACTGAGCTTGCCTGAGCAAAAGGAGTCTCCTCTCCCCACTCGAATAGTGCGATCGTCTTTTCTTGTGATCGCACTAGACGGCACCGGTGATTGGCGACTTCCACTTGGGGCAATGCAGTATACTTGCTGGCTGTCATGCTCGTTTTTGTGGTGCTCCCGTTTATCAGAGCGGCAAGACCTGGTGATATTGTTACGCGTTGACGGGCTCCGACGTGGCGGGTGCCTATGCAGAAGCTTAAGCCGAGCCTCTCTTCCTGCCTGTTCATAAACAGGGCCACGCCTCGCAGTCTGACGCCAGGGACTCCGATCCCTCCGCATGCCAAGAGTTGAGTTATAGGCATGGTGCTAGGAGCTGGTTGTTGGCTGACTGCTGGTGCTACTGGCTGTTGGCCGCTGTTTACGTTTGTGTTTTGTATAGTGTTTGTGATTTGTGTTGTGGTTAGTGTTGTGGTGAGTGTTGTTTGTGGTGTGTGGGTTGCGTTTTGTGGTGTTGCTGTTGGTGCTTGGTTTGGGTTTGGGTTTGCAGATGGCAGTTGTGTCAAGGTTTGTGTTGGATGGGTTGCGCCTGTTTTGTTGGCTGCTGCTGCGACTAGGGCGGCTTTGCTCGCGAATGCCAAGAAAGGTTTCCTGGTGTCCAGTCTCTCCATGATTTTATGGAGTGTGGACTGGTTGAGCTGGGTTTGGATCTTGATTTCCAGCTCCATCCTTTCCAGACCGAATCTTGGACATTCGAAGAGCAAGTGCCACACCGTTTCATCGCAGCTGGGATCGCAGACGCATGAGGGACTATCTTTGAGGTGGAAGCGGTGGAGGTATGCTGAGAATCCTCCGTGTCCTGTTAGGACCTGCACATGGACAGGTGTTAATTTGACGTCTCTAAGTGTTCTCTTCGCCGCTAGGACGTCTGGGAAGAACACTTTAGTGACCGATCCTGTGCTGGAGGATTCGCAGCGCGCCTGCCACTTTCTGATAGTCCCCTCCCGTATCTGTCTTCTCACAAACGATATGGGGACCTTGTTGTAATGTGTAATTTTGTCTGCGGATGTGTTTAGAGCTGCCATCTTGGCTAGCTCGTCTGCTCTCTCATTTCCGGCCGTTCCCACATGGGCCATTAATTTCCCATTGAAGTTAACCAACTCTGCACCCATTTTTAAAATGGACACAGACAAATTTATAAATGTAAATAAATTGCGAAAAACAATACACACAAAATTAAACTTCTAAAACAAACTAAAAGAAAACTATAACTATTATTATACACAACAAATCAAACACAAAGAATCCTTTTTAATTATTATAACAACAAATTGAAAAGAAATTAAATTAACTACACTGAAAATATTCTAATGAAATAATGAAAATGAACTTCCAAACAAATTATACAGCAATCGCAAATATTTGCTAAGTAGGTAATTTATGAGATTTCCAAGGAATTTTTGAAGGAAAATCAAGGTATAAGGTAAGTTTTTCATTCAAATATCCAAGAACAAATAAAATTGAAATTTCAAATTCTAATCCGATTTAAATATTCTTTTATATTTGTATTTTACATTTTTTTTTAAATATGGAATGATTCGTATAATTTATAACCAATATGTTCTAATCCTTACCAACTATCGATATCAACTTCGAAGCAAATCACCGCCAAAATAACTTTCTACCCCTTTTTAATACCATTAGAGGATGAATTTCAATAAAATACGAAACACGTCTTCCATCAATTCTATTAAAAAAGGTTTATGCAAAATTTGAAGTAGATTGGACCAAGGAATCACGTTGTCCCATACAAACTTTGCCCCCCTTTTTCACCCCCTTAGGAGTAGAATTTCGGAAAATCCTTTCTTATCGGATGCCTACGTCATACAAAGAACACGCCCTCCAAGTTTCAGGTCTCTACGATCAGAGGTTTAGGCTGTGCGTTGATCCGTCAGTCAGTCATTCAGGACAAAACATTTTAGACTATTACCCGCGGTTTCACCCGCATCCTAGGGGAACCACTTGATGTACCCGGATAAAAATTATCCTATGTGTTAATCCAGGGCATAGTCTATCTGTGTGCCAAATCTCATTCAAATCCGTTCAGCCGTTTTTGCGTGAAAGAGTAACAAACATCCATACATCCATACATCCACACATCCATACATACAAACTTTCGCATTTATAATATTAGTAAGGAAGTAAGGAAAGTAAGGAAGTAAGGATAGTAAGGATTAGTAAGGATGGTAAAAAATATTTGCTCTAGTGACATTATCCAAGGAGGAAACTGAGGAATACGTTTGCATGGACTAAATGCCGACCGCATTTCCTCTTAAATCAAGGAATAATATGCTGCTGTACCTATTCATTTTTCTGTCAATATTGTCAAACAAACGCCTATCGTTCATAAGATGATAAATTACGCTATCTATCTCCGATGTTTGACAAGCAAACGCATTAGACTACTATTACACACGTGAACTGGCTGAGCGATTGGCTTCTGCGCTACGGGTCGTGGATTCAATTCCCGCACGGATCAAATATACTGGCCTGCAAAAATAAGTATCACATTTTTAAAATTGCAGTAACTTTTTAGGTACACAAGATATATTTTCGAAACACAAAAGGACTCAAAAAAGAGTTTAACTTTGTTACTATAGTTTCAAAGAAAGCTGATAAAAATTGCTATAAAACGTTTTTTATTTTAAATCTCTAACTTCTATAGTTTAGAAAAAATTGAAATTTTAAAAGTGTGATACTTATTTTTGCAGGCCAGTGTATTTGTATGGCTGACAAATGGTTGTTCCGCGTCTGGGCGTTTGTGCATGTGAAGATTTGTGTCTGTAAACGCACCTACGATACAGGAGAAATCCTAGTGTGGGGCAAAAGATAAAAATAACACTCACAGAAAACTCACACTCACTCTTGCTGAAAATCTATACTAATATTATAAAACTGAAGAGTTTGTTTGTTTGAACGCGCTAATCTCAGGAACTTGTTGGAATTGTTTTTTTTTTTGTGTTGGATAGTCCATTTATCGAGGAAGGTTATAGGCTATTTAACATCGCGCTAAGACCAATACGAGCGGAGCATAAATGAAAAATGTTGCAAAAACGGGAAAAATGTTCACTCGCGAAGCCGGGACGGGCCGCTAGTATCGAATAAGAAGCCAATTACAGCAAAATTGTTTAAAATTGCAATTAAACGCAGCTCAACTATAGCCGTCTGACAATTATCTCTATAAGGAAAAAGGTCATACTACAAACGAACTGCGGTTCGATAGTGATTTTAAACAATTGTTTTAGTAGACTTGGCCACCAGAACCTGTTATAAAAGATAACACATAACATCACGCCTTGTATTCCTCGAAAGGTTCAGCAGAGGTGATTTTTTAGTACACCCTCGCTTCGCCAGTTATGTTTAAGTCCCATATAATAGGGGGCGAGCCTATTGCCATTAAACCGGCACAAATCCAGACTCCGGTCTGCTACTGAGGAATTCCACACGCAAAAACCCAATAACACTTTGCCCGACCCGGGGATCTAACCCAGGACTTCACGATCAGCAGTCGCGCATGCCACCACTAGACCAACGAGGCAGTTTATACAATTTATACACACTCGGGATCAGAGTTTGCCTCTACAAGTGACGATGGTACTTAAATATTCGATATTAAGTAAACAGCAGTGATAGCCTAGTTGTGTGACCGTCGGACTGCCAAGTCATAGGTCTCGAGCTCGAACCCAAGGCACGCATCTCTGACTTCTCGGATTCATGTGCGTATTGTATAATTATCACTTGCTTAAGAATGGTGAAGGAAAACATCGTAAGGAAACCGTCATGCCTGAGGGATATTTCTCGACGGCATGTGAAGCCAAGAGGCCCATGGGCGACATAAACTCTGACACCAGATTAGTCACTAACCACACGGAAAAAAGAGAAAGATACTTAAGTACATCCAGCTCACCATAAGCAGTCAGCCCTTTACCAACCTTACTGACTGGCTAATCTTTTCACCACAGTAAAAAAAAGAAAGAGAGAAAAACATTTATTTTTCCGCCCAAGCGGACGCACACGCATATTTAAAAATTAAAAATATAATATTTCTTAAAATTAAATACTTATTACTGCAACAAAATTTTGCACTTACATTTAAACATAGGTATAATAAACTAACTGTGACCTCACGGCTCAGTAGTTTTTAAGTTTATTCGTTACATACAAAAATACGAATCTTTCCTCTTTATAATATTAGTATAGATAGCTGTGTCCTCACGGCTCCGCCCGTAGCCTATGTTACTTAGTGATAATGTAGCTTTCTAACGGCAAAAGATTTTTTGAAATCGGTAAAAAAATACAAATCTTTCCTCTTTATAATATTAGTATAGATAGCTGTGTCCTCACGGCTCCGCCCGTAGCCTATGTTACTTAGTGATAATGTAGCTTTCTAACGGCAAAAGATTTTTTGAAATCGGTATAAAAATACAAATCTTTCCTCTTTATAATATTAGTATAGATAACCTGGTAACCACATGTACAGTAGGAGCTATTCTCGTAAACCCAAGATAAAAGGAGAAAAGAATCTTAACAGTCTCTCTTCACACCGTTAATTCAGCCGTCATCAAGCTGTCTCCCTCCCACTCCTCTCGACAGCAACACCCTAAGCCGAGCTCCGAGTCCCATTAGGGGTTGCCCTTAGTGCTGTTGTGGTAGTAGTCATGATGTTAGTAGTACCATTAGTTAGCTTAGGTTAAGTATTTTACTCTCGTCCCCATTGGTTGGAGACCCTTCAGATCTCGCCAATAACTGCCCGGTTACGTAGAAACAGTCCGCAAGACCATCTACAAGCAGACGAACAGGAAAAAAAAAATATGTCACACCGATAATTCAGCCCTCATCAAGCTGTCTTCTGTCAAGAGGGCTGGGAGGTACCCAGCCCTCTCGCACACAACGCCCTAAGTCATGGTTCGAGTCCCCCCTCGGGGACGCCCTTAGAGGCGTTTTTTTTTTTTTTCCTATTCGACTATTGTAGATGGTCTTGCGGACCTTTTCTACGTAACCGGGCTATTATTGGCGAGACCAGAAAGGTCTCCGAACCAATTCCTACTGTTCTAACTACCTAGCTAACTACAAAGCTAACTACTGTAACATCATGACTATGACTATAGCAGCAACACCTCTAAGAGTGTCCCCAAGGGGGGACTCGACCTCTTAGGGTGTTGAATGCGAGAGGACTGGGAGGGATACGACAGCTTGATGAGGGCTATATTCTCGCGCCATGGTGACTGCGCGGAGTCAGAAGGGACGACCGGCTCCGCGGCTGCGGCGGGTGAGCACGGTGGATCGGGGGCGGCGGCGGTGGGACGTCGCGAGGGGCCCCGTCGGCGAGCGATACGCCGGTCGGCGGCGGCGGTGTTTGTGTATGGTACTAGTAGATTTATTCGCCTCCTGGAGGAGGGTGATCTCATCATCGGGCTCTAGTAGAGGCGTTGCTGCTAAGTAGTCATGATGTTAGTACGTGTTAATTAGCAATTAGCATAGGGAATTGGTTGGAGACCCCTCTGGTCTCACCAATAACTGCCCGGTTTCGTAGAAAAGACCATCTACAAGTAGTCGATGAGAAAAAAAAGAAAAAAAAATGTCACAGTCTCTTTCGTCGATTCCAATTTTTCAATCTCGCTGTAATTTCTTTCAATGAGTTTTATATAACGTTGGAAATCCTCTGAATTGCTGCCAAATCCCTTGGTTTTATCTTTGAATTGCTCAGTAATAACAGTTGGCAGAACGGTTTGATATTGAATAGCTTTCTGTATCTTCTTAGATAATAATATGTAATAATGGAACCAATGATATACCAATTTGTCTCGATATGCCAACTGCCTCGTCGGTCTAGTGGTGGCAAGCGCGACTGCTGATCGTGAGGTACCGGATTCGACCCCAGGTCGAGCAAAGTGTTATTAGGTTTTTCCGTGTGAAATTCCTTAGTTTGGATAGAGTTTGGATTTGTGCCCAGTTGGTGGCAATAGGTTCGCCCCCTATTACATGTCAGTTAAATATAACTGGCGAAACGAGGGTGTACTAAAAACACCTCTGCCGAACTCTTCGGGGAATATAAGTCGTGATGTTATGATATACCAAATGAAGAAGATGACACGCCCAAAGCCGGGCGCGGTTCGGGTCACGGGTTCGATTCCCGCACGGAACAAATATTTGTATGGCCTACAGATAGTTGTTCCGGGTCTGGGTATTTGTGCATGTGAAGATTTATGTCTGTAAACGCACCCACGATACAGGAAAAATACTAGAGTGGGGCAACATAAAAAAGTGACCATTTACAAAAAATTACACCAAATTAGTGTAACTTGCGTATAGCTATCTCTTTTACCCTCGTACTTCTCCCGTATCTTTGTCTTACTCATTAACGATTAATGCAGGATGAATTTTAATCACCATATTTAACGAACGTAAAATATATCTATAGTTTAAAACGAGTATAATTAAATTGAACAAAACGAATAAGGAAAAAATTAAATTGCATATACTTACATTAAAATGTATCCGGATAGGTAAATCGGTTATAAACACCTACCTACTTGTATATTTCTATGTAAATTCTAAGAAATTAGTTTTTATGACGCAAAAACTAATTTTCCTTATTTACCTAACTGTTCCAAGTCTATAGATAATACTATAATTACTTGGCAACTACTCGTAAAATGAAGATAAAATATTTATCAATAGATGATGAAGCGAAAGGAGTTTATAAGGATCGTAGCATGTGGCGTTCTATAGTTTCTGCCTACCCCCATGGGAAAAAGGCGTGAGTTTATGTATGTAGGTATGTATGTATTTATCAATACTATTTTTCCAGGTGATTTAAAACATGTGTTTGTTTTATTAGTAAGGAACTTATTAATAACGAAGCATGTTAAAAATCCAATAAATATAATTATCTCTTATAAATATATCTGCCTAGCCTTTTCCCAACTATGTTGGGATCAGCTTCCAGTCTAACCAGATACGGCTGAATACCAGTATTTTAGACAAAGCGACTGCCATCAGAAATCCGCAATCCAATTACTAGGCAATGCCGATACCTACTCTAAGATTAGAGCGGTTGTCAGACTTTCGGGCTTCTGACTACCCGAAACGACTGTCGTAACACCCGAGACCGACTATTTACCGTGCTCTCCGAGTTCCGGAGGGGTCTTGATGTGAAACGAACGGTTACCCATCCACAGACTGACCGCGGCAAGCACAGCTTAACCTCGCAAATCGTATAATCCGCGCGGGTCCCACAAGTCCTTCCTCTTTATTAAGAAAATAATATAATATTAATTTATTATTTTCTTAAAAATTCGTTCATAGAAATCTCCAATACATATTCTTTCAAAATAATAATCGCCATCTCGACTGTTCTTCAAAGAGCGCGTCAATCGATCACTATTGCAGAAATCAATTATAAACTTCTCTGCTGCATCTCAAGTTGTGAAGAAAATAGAGAAAATGGAGAATAAAGTGGGGAATTATAGAGCCACCGGAGTAATTACCTGCAAGCTAGTTAGAACAAAACAAACAATATAGTAATTAAAGTTATCTCCTTACAAGGATCTCTTGTAGACATTAAGTAGCACCTCGGGCGTAATTAAGATTCGTTTACGTTATCTTCCTTTGTACTTAGGTTATATGCTTGCGAAAAGGCTGGAATGTATTTTACTAATGGCAGGTTCGTATAATTTACGGAACGTTATTGGTTTTTTAGACTTGTATCTTTACCAATAATAAAGCAAAGACCTCATGGTTTTGGATAGTGGCCCCATATGAAAGTAGCTATTGCAGGTAAAATTAGCTTATGGGTCTAATTATATGCCCAGTTTCTAGGCAACATCGTGGATATCCGCATCGTCACTTACAGGCAAGAAGAGTCTATATCGACGGTGAAGTGCCAATACCTCCTAACTGACAAAATCAAAAATTTACACAAACTGCAAAAACGTTTCATTTCTTGATAAGTTAAAAATTTGTTAATATATTTATTAACTTAGAATATTAATAATGTATGCGTTATATATTATGCTGAATTCGTATATTTTATGATAGTGTAGTAGGTATTCGGTTAGACAGGAGTTAATGCCATAAAATAGAAAAATTAGTTTAGTTGGGAGAATTTTCCATATTTTAATACAAGCTGTTGTAACAAAAATTTCACTTCGGGGATTTCATTAAAACATGCGAATGACGCCTTAAATTCAAAACTATAAAAAAGTGAATTTCTCGAAAAATGTCAGTTAGGAGGTATTGGCACTTCACCGTCGATATGGCATAAAAAAACCTTGTCTAAAGCAGTAAATACATTAGCAAGTTACATTGCGCAGGTTGGCATCTACAACCGACATTAGTTGTGGTGGACACGTCGCAGCAAGTCGACTTCTGGAAGATTCCCTACTAAGCAAACATGTGCTTCAATTATGTATGCACCGTTGATGGCATTAGGCTCGCCCTCTATTACATGGGACATAAACATAACGGCGAAATGAGGGTGTTACTATTTACTTCTGCCCAACCCTTCGGGAAATACAGGCGTGATGTTATGTTATGTCATCTTCGGTTTCTATGTAGCTTTTCAGTCGACCAAGACCTAGATATTTGGATCCTCCATCTTTTCGTCCCTATGCTCTTCATCTTTTCGTGTGGTTAGTGACTAACCTGGTGTCAGAGTTTCGATCGAATCCGAAAAGTCAGGGGTACGTGCCTTGGGTTTAAACTCGAGACCTATGACTTGGCAGTCCGTCGTCCAAACCACTAGGCTATCACTGCTAGCACTATGCTAGAATCCACAATCACATACTACTTGATTACACTAAACTTTCAATAAAATATTGTTTGAAATTTGCAGTAGCTGTAAAAAATATCGCATGTTCCGAAACCACTTTCTATCGCCAGAAATAGAAAATACAATCATAACCAATTCTCTTTTAGACTGTCTTATTAAATATTCATGTGGTTGCAATAAAAACTGGGTCTTTCAACGTAGATTATATCAAAGCGTCGACCTTCCAAATCCTCATGGACTCGCTTATTCATGAGTCACGGAATATCTATACGTCTCTTTTATTCATACCACAAAAATAGGTAGGATATCGATTGTGCACGGAAAAATGGGATGAAAATCCTTGTGAAGAAAGAGGATAGTTGGTTGGGGCCTCTGTATCAAGAGGCCCTCACCAACTATCCTCTTTCTTCTGGGTGTCATAAATCGCTACTGAGGAATTTTTCTTCTTCTCTCGTATGTTACATCTTTTTATAAGTTACATCTTTTCATGTGTTACATCTTTTTATATGTTACATCTTTTCATTGTTACATCATTTTACATGTGACATCTTTCTATATTATTATGTTTCATCTTTTTGTTACAACTTTTTATGTGACATCTTTTTATATGTTAAGTACATACATATTTTATATTATTGTTACATATTTTTATATTATTCTTACCTACATCTTTTTATTGTTACATCATTTTACATGTGATATCTTTTTATATTATAATGTTACATCTTTTTGTTACAACTTTTTATGTGATATCTTATTATTTGTTACATCTTTTTATATGTGACATTTTTTAATATGTAACATATTTTTATATTATTATGTTCCATCTTTTAATACCTATGTTACATCTTTTTATGTGACATCTTTTTATTGTATCGAGGAAAACCTCGGAAAATAGCTAGTTTTATTCCATTCTCAAGCGAACAATCCATTATACTACGCCGTTGGTAACCTAGAAGTGTCATATTCGCCAAATATCTAACCAAATAGTAATACTTATGAAGATTGTCTCTATCCAGAATATGTTCAGCATTTTATACATAGAATGATAATAGTCTTTATTTCTGTATAAATGAAACTGAGATGCAAATTATACGTACAATATAATCTATTTAATAAATCTCTAACTCTCAGATTTACTTACGGACAACGCACAGCTTAAACGGATGGGTCTAGAAGCATGAAGTTTTGCAAACGAGTTCCTTATACAAAGTAGGTGAGCACCAAAAAGGATTTTTAAAATTAATTCCCTATGGGAGCTAAATAAGGGGTGAAACTTTGTATGGAAGTTCGTAATTTTTGAAGTTAAAAATATGGAAATTGGTAAGCTTCTGTTTATAACCTAGGTGAGTACTAAAAAAGGATTTTTGGAAATTCATTCCCTAAGGGGGTTAAATAGAGGATCCGATGGGGAATCCCATCGGGTACACAGCTGGTACAAGTCATAGTTCGATAGAATACACGTTATTGTAAACTATAGACAGGACTGCCTTGTTGGTCTAGTAGTGGCAAGCGCGATTGTTGATCGTGAGGTCCTGGGTTTGATCCCCAGGTCAGGCAAATTGTTATTGGGTTTTTTCGTGTGGAATTCCTCAGTAGCATCCCGGAGTTTGGATTTGTGCCCATTTGATGATAATAGGCTCCCTATTAGATGGGACTTAAACATAACGGTGAAATGACAATGTTACTATACACATCTGCACAACCCTTCGCGGAATACAGGCGTAATGTTATGTTATATAGACAGAATAGAACTGAAATAATTTCTTAGCAAAGTCTGTCTGCAAAGCTAAATTACTTTCTCACATAAAAGGGCTTTATACTTATAAACAAAACGATGCTAAAACCTATTCAGTAAGCTAGTCAATAATTCAGTTTAAATCGTAGCTTTGTGCCTAAGCCTTATTTCCTTTACTTACGCACGTTTAAATTTAAATACAGAGGTCTGGAAAATCTAATTTTAAGTAAGTACGGTTGTTACTGTAGGACTTATTGTACTCTTAGTAATTACTTTGTTGGCGAAATGAATGATACCAAAACTACGTTAGTTGAAATGTTTCTAAAATTGACGTTTTGCTTAATTAAACCAGGATTTTCTTGGAATTTTCAATTCTAATAACTTCTAGCTTTACTTAGAAGAGTAGAAGTGTTATGTAATGTAGTATTTCCATTAAAATGCTGTCATTTTCATTAAATTATTTTCATGTGTTTGTTGGAGCTCTTACAACTGTTAGTAAAAGTAAATGTTTACATACATTACATCCATTTACATTACAAGTTACCCGTAGGTTCTGAAACACCATATAAATGTTTCTAAATATTTCTAGATTTGTAGAAACGTTTTGGGGTGAATATTCGAAATTTTTTAACATTATTTTAACAAATCATTCTTATCCCGGGTTGTTAACGTTATAGTATTGTCAGATTGTTTTTATTCTTGGCTTATTGCTTGCCAGCAATATATAGTTATAGTTAGCAAGATATAGTTTCAGTTTTAATTATCATAATTATAGTATTAAACATCTGCATTCTTAACTTTGGGATGATGCTAATGACGTTCTCAATATTTGTTAATATTTTTCGAAGAATGCCCCTTTGGAGCTTTTGCCAAAAAAACTGTCAGTGGTAGATATGTTTATTGCAACATGTAGGTATCAACCAAAAGACTTTTCCTCAATCGATTTTGACAGTTAATGCAGAATTAAACGCTACATAAGTACCAGTATTGTTCAGCGTATAAATGACAAAGTATAGATCGCAGAGTGGCAATTAATACATAGATGAGGGTTTATACTTTTGGATATCGGGATTGCCCTTAACTGGGTTGCGGAGGTCTGATAGCAGTCGCTCCGTGTAAAATACTGGTATTCAGCCGCATCTGGTTACACTGGAAGCTGACCCCAACACAATTGAGAAAAAGCTAGGCAGAACGATGAGGCTGACAGGAAACGTTATCATAAAGGCGGTGACTGACCTTATCATATTCGTTTTATGTAACATGTTACAACGCGATCATCACGACAGTCAGTACAGCGAGCACAGAGTTCGGAACATGTCCGTAAGGATTGAGGAGCCACATCAGATTTTTAAAATCAATCAAACTCAAGAGGTGAATTTCTATTGGATGTGAGCGATCAATTAATATATTCGACATATTGATCATTTAGCAGGTGTTGTGTTTGTTTTTGCAGTATAGGAGTAAAATAGTAAAACAGAGTAAATTTTGTATATGAACGCATTTTCTTTGGCTCCTCAATCCTGACGTTCTAATTATATATGTTTGACTGTAGCCACCCGAGATCTCAACGGAATCTAAAGCCAGAGATACTAACATTTAGCAGAAATGTCTGCTAAATATATCTGCACAGTTCAGCAATGTATATATTTTGGATACTGAAAAAACAATACTTAACTATTTTCTTGTAAATTCAGTGTGTAGGGTGACCATATTATACTCGTATTAATGAAACCAGGATAAGTAATTTATTAAATTTATATTTTCATAACAGATTATACCTATCGTACCTACGATTTGGTTATTTAGCAATCAATTTCGCTATAAGTTATAGAATGAATGAATAATTAATTTTCTTATTCTATTACAAAGAATTTTGACGTGTTTTTTAAAGTTGAGGTTATTGTCTAAAGTAATACCAAGGTACTTTAGAGTATTAACGCGTTCCAGAGGTAAACATGCGCAACTATCCGCAGAATTACACTCATGTGAAACAATTCGCAGGTCGCCGCGAATACTCACCTCCTGTCTAATGCTGAAGCAAATATATTTAGTTTTATCTACGTTTAGAGTAAGAATGCTTTAAATAAATTACTTATCCTGGTTTCATTAATACGAGTATAATATGGTCACCCTACACACTGAATTTACAAGAAAATAGTTAAGTATTGTTTTTTCAGTATCCAAAATATATACATTGCTGAACTGTGCAGATATATTTAGCAGACATTTCTGCTAAATGTTAGTATCTCTGGCTTTAGATTCCGTTGAGATCTCAGGTGGCTACAGTCAAACATATATAATTAGAACGTCAGGATGGAGGAGCCAAAGAAAATGCGTTCATATACAAAATTTACTCTGTTTTACTATTTTACTCCTATACTGCAAAAACAAACACAACACCTGCTAAATGATCAATATGTCGAATATATTAATTGATCGCTCACATCCAATAGAAATTCACCTCTTGAGTTTAGATTGAGGAGCCATATTAAAAGTATTGTATTTTCTTTCATTTTAGCGCTACAGAAGCTAAATTTTTAGACGGTAATATGCAAAATTGCTACTAAATGATACAAAATTTTCATAAATATTCATCTACTAGCTTTTGCCCGCGACTTCGTCCGCGTAGAATTATATTATTATCCAGTTCCGGGAAATCACCATTTCCTATTTTAAGCAACAGATCTGAGAACTGTAACATCTCCCCTCAGATGGACTCTCATATTTTTGGTAAGGCTCTGTTTTGTCACTGAAGGCCACAACAACACACAAATGAGACCGCTTCACGCACACTTTAACTTCGTCTGCTCGCGTTCCTTTGGGCACTACGGGTAAAGTCTGCCGGAAATCGCCTGCTAACGATACAGTAACTCCTCCCATTTGACAATTATTATTCTTAACATCTTGTAAATAACTATTTAGGGCTTCGAAACTCCCTTTATGAGCCATAGTACTCTCATCCCAAACAATTAATTTCGTTTTGCGGAGTACTTCTGCCATATTACTTTGTTTGGGTATATTGCAGAGTGGGGTTTGGGGTTGTATCAAATCGAGAGGAAGTTTAAACGCGGAGTGTGCAGTTTTATCTCCTTCCAGCAGCGTGGCAGCAATTCCGGACGATGCGACCGCTAAGGCGATATCACGATTGCTTCTCACTTTGGCCAACAGTTAATTTAATAGAAAAGTCTTGCCTGTTCCACCAGGAGCATCCAAAAAAAGATATCACCTACACCTGCATCGATACTGGAAAGTATTTTATAATAAATACGTCTTTGTTCATTGGTTACAGAGCCTTCACTACTCGACACCACTTCTGCTAAGGAATTAACATCGTTACTTGTTTCCTTCAGGTAGTCCCGGTTATTGTGTAAGCCTTCAGACCTTTGAGGCTGAGACAACCCGTACTGCTGTAGGCTTTGTCCTCCTAATGCTAATACAGCTTCTCATATTGTGACCAGACATTTATTGTAGATTTCATCTGCTAGATGTTCATCTATAATGCTAGAAAACTTTTCCACTTGTCGTTTGTAGTCTTCTGATAGGCTATCCCTGTATTTTACCCAAAGACTTAGTGCGTCTGTAATCTGACAGAATGCCACGCACGCACTTTAAACGCATTCACGCATTTTAAATGGCGACTCGCATAGGGCTGCTTCCTCTAGGGCAGAATCTCAATGTTTGTCGTCCTCTAGCAAGCCAAGTTTCATGCAATCTAATTGAAAAGTTGGTTGGAGGACACCGTTGACAGTCTTCAAGTCATCGAAGGACGATGGACCCCTAACCAGGGGGTAACCTCGTGCAAAAGTAAACGAAGATGGTAACACTCGGTGTTATTCGGGTGAACCGTGTACACTCTACCTAGAGCGTGTTCTTTCATTATTCCTGGCCAGCCATCTACGGGTTTTCCTCTTTTCCTTCTCACAAATTTATTTTTTTGCCTTACAAAATATGAAGGCACTTCTGCATATAGAAGGGTTTTAGCAAAATCATCTGTTTGAGATAAATCAAAAAATGCTAACAGTGTCGTTTTTGGTGGGCTATTAATTATGTCGGCGAGGTTGTCGGAATTAAAATAGACTCGTTGGCCATTTTCAAGGTGGACAGCTAAATGTATGACTGCGGGAAACCTTTCATGTATGGGAAACCCTAAAATCCTTCAAACTGCCTCCGAACTACTCAAATAACGCCCACTCTCATATCATTTGAATCATCATCGTCATCAGCAGCCTATAATGTTCCCACTGCTGGGACACAGGCCTCCTCTCTGTGAGAGGGAATGGGCCGTAATCCACCACGCGGGCCCAGTGCGGGTTGGTAGATGTCACATGTCTTCGAATGTTTGGTTCTAGGACATGCCGGTTTCCTCACGATGTTTTCCTTCACCGTTTTGAGAGCAGTGGTGATGAAATAAATTACACAAAGTAATGCGCCTGGTGGGGTTCGAACCCACGACATACAACTCGTAAGTCGGGGCCGTTACCACTGGGCCACCACTGCTCTAATGCTTTTTTTAATGATTATTTGTCAATCTAATTTAATTTTGAACTGACTCTTGGGTAGTGAATGTTGGAAATGCTATGCAATTATTAGTGGACAAAGAAGAAATTAAATCTGACTCACATTCAGATTAAATAATTGTATAAGTAGGCGAATGAAAGTCTTGCACAACATTAGAAATTAGTGAAGATTGAGTAAACGTCGGAGATACAGCCATTTCAATGCGCCGTTTTTTGGCTATTGGACGCTCATCAGTGTTATTATCACTATCCGCATCAGCGTAGGCATCAAAGTGACTATTAGAAAGATCTTGGGGAAAACGTAACCTTTTGATAGGTTGGTCCTCTGTACCAAATTTGGCATACAGGTTGTCATTTCAATACACTTCAAATACAAATGGGTATATTTGACCGACTGCAACTAACTCGCAAAAACTGCCATATGTAGAGTTTTGTAACATATCTAAAGTATACTCTTCTTTTGTCCTATGATTGTTGCCATGACGGTCATGATACATAACAGCAAATTCATCCCAATTGTTCGTCACATGACACACAATTTCTTTATGAATATCCATTGAGCGTTCTTGTGTGCCGTACAACAAATAAGAAAGCGTACGGAAAAGGCTTGCGGCATCCCCCACTATTGGTACAATAGTAAGGTTTATTAATTTCCCATTGAAGTTAACCAACTCTGCACCCATTTTTAAAATGGACACAGACAAATTTATAAATGTAAATAAATTGCGAAAAACAATCCACACAAAATTAAACTTCTAAAACAAACTAAAAGAAAACTATAACTATTATTATACACAACAAATCAAACACAGATATTTTTACTATTAAAACTAAAAACCTATATTATACACTAACAAATCAAACACAAAGAATCCTTTTTAATTATTATAACAACAAATTGAAAAGAAATTAAATTAACTACACTGAAAATATTCTAATGAAATAATGAAAATGAACTTCCAAACAAATTATACAGCAATCGCAAATATTTGCTAAGTAGGTAATTTATGAGATTTCCAAGGAATTTTTGAATGAAAATCAAGGTATAAGGTAAGTTTTTCATTCAAATATCCAAGAACAAATAAAATTGTAATTTCAAATTCTAATCCGATTTAAATATTCTTTTATATTTGTATTTTACATTTTTTTTTAAATATGGAATGATTCGTATAATTTATAACCAATATGTTCTAATCCTTACCAACTATCGATATCAACTTCGAAGCAAATCACCGCCAAAATAACTTTCTACCCCTTTTTAATACCATTAGAGGATGAATTTCAATAAAATACGAAACACGTCTTCCATCAATTCTGTTAAAAAAGGTTTATGCAAAATTTGAAGTAGATTGGACCAAGGAATCACGTTGTCCCATACAAACTTTGCCCCCCTTTTTCACCCCCTTAGGAGTAGAATTTCGGAAAATCCTTTCTTATCGGATGCCTACGTCATACAAAGAACACGTCCTCCAAGTTTCAGGTCTCTACGATCAGCGGTTTAGGCTGTGCGTTGATCCGTCAGTCAGTCATTCAGGACAAAGCATTTTAGACTATTACCCGCGGTTTCACCCGCATCCTAGGGGAACCACTTGATGTACCCGGATAAAAATTATCCTATGTGTTAATCCAGGGCATAGTCTATCTGTGTGCCAAATCTCATTCAAATCCGTTCAGCCGTTTTTGCGTGAAAGAGTAACAAACATCCATACATCCATACATCCACACATCCATACATACAAACTTTCGCATTTATAATATTATTATAGTAAGGAAGTAAGGATTACTTAACGAGTTCCAGGTGGCTCCTCAATTCAAACGTTTAGATTGAGGAGCCACTTTTGCATTAAAATATATATGATATACCAGCTTTTGCCCGCGACTTCGTCCGCGTAGAATTATATTATTATCCAGTTCCGGGAAATCACCATTTCCTATTTTAAGCAACAGATCTGAGAACTGTAACATCTCCCCTCAGATGGACTCTCATATTTTTGGTAAGGCTCTGTTTTGTCACTGAAGGCCACAACAACACACAAATGAGACCGCTTCACGCACACTTTAACTTCGTCTGCTCGCGTTCCTTTGGGCACTACGGGTAAAGTCTGCCGGAAATCGCCTGCTAACGATACAGTAACTCCTCCCATTTGACAATTATTATTCCTAACATCTTGTAAATAACTATTTAGGGCTTCGAAACTCCCTTTATGAGCCATAGTACTCTCATCCCAAACAATTAATTTCGTTTTGCGGAGTACTTCTGCCATATTACTTTGTTTGGGTATATTGCAGAGTAGGGTTTGGGGTTGTATCAAATCGAGAGGAAGTTTAAACGCGGAGTGTGCAGTTTTATCTCCTTCCAGCAGCGTGGCAGCAATTCCGGACGATGCGACCGCTAAGGCGATATCACGATTGCTTCTCACTTTGGCCAATAGTTAATTTAATAGAAAAGTCTTGCCTGTTCCACCAGGAGCATCCAAAAAAAGATATCACCTACACCTGCATCGATACTGGAAAGTATTTTATAATAAATACGTCTTTGTTCATTGATTACAGAGCCTTCACTACTTGACACCACTTCTGCTAAGGAATTGACATCGTTACTTGTTTCCTTCAGGTAGTCCCGGTTATTGTGTAAGCCTTCAGACCTTTGAGGCTGAGACAACCCGTACTGCTGTAGGCTTTGTCCTCCTAATGCTAATACAGCTTCTCATATTGTGACCAGACATTTATTGTAGATTTCATCTGCTAGATGTTCATCTATAATGCTAGAAAACTTTTCCACTTGTCGTTTGTAGTCTTCTGATAGGCTATCCCTGTATTTTACCCAAAGACTTAGTGCGTCTGTAATCTGACAGAATGCCACGCACGCACTGTAAACGCATTCACGCATTTTAAATGGCGACTCGCATAGGGCTGCTTCCTCTAGGGCAGAATCTGAATGTTTGTCGTCCTCTAGCAAGCCAAGTTTCATGCAATCTAATTGAAAAGTTGGTTGGAGGACACCGTTGACAGTCTTCAAGTCATCGAAGGACGATGGACCCCTAACCAGGGGGTAACCTCGTGCAAAAGTAAACGAAGATGGTAACACTCGGTGTTATTCGGATGAACCGTGTACACTCTACCTAGAGCGTGTTCTTTCATTATTTCTGGCCAGCCATCTACGGGTTTTCCTCTTTTCCTTCTCACAAATTTATTTTTTTGCCTTACAAAATATGAAGGCACTTCCGCATATAGAAGGGTTTTAGCAAAATCATCTGTTTGACATAAATCAAAAAATGCTAACAGTGTCGTTTTTGGTGGGCTATTAATTATGTCGGCGAGGTTGTCGGAATTAAAATAGACTTGTTGGCCATTTTCAAGGTGGACAGCTAAATGTATGACTGCGGGAAACCTTTCATGTATGGGAAACCCTAAAATCCTTCAAACTGCCTCCGAACTACTCAAATAACGCCCACTCTCATATAATTTGAATCATCATCGTCATCAGCAGCCTATAATGTTCCCACTGCTGGGACACAGGCCTCCTCTCTGTGAGAGGGAATGGGCCGTAATCCACCACGCGGGCCCAGTGCGGGTTGGTAGATGTCACACGTCTTCGAATGTTTGGTTCTAGGACATGCCGGTTTCCTCACGATGTTTTCCTTCACCGTTTTGAGAGCAGTGGTGATGAAATAAATTACACAAAGTAATGCGCCTGGCGGGGTTCGAACCCATGACATACAACTCGTAAGTCGGGGCCGTTACCACTGGGCCACCACTGCTCTAATGCTTTTTTTAATGATTATTTGTCAATCTAATTTCATTTTGAACTGACTCTTGGGTAGTGAATGTTGGAAATGCTATGCAATTATTAGTGGACAAAGAAGAAATTAAATCTGACTCACATTCAGATTAAATAATTGTATAAGTAGGCGAATGAAAGTCTTGCACAACATTAGAAATTAGTGAAGATTGAGTAAACGTCGGAGATACAGCCATTTCAATGCGCCGTTTTTTGGCTATTGGACGCTCATCAGTGTTATTATCACTATCCGCATCAGCGTAGGCATCAAAGTGACTATTAGAAAGATCTTGGGGAAAACGTAACCTTTTGATAGGTTGGTCCTCTGTACCAAATTTGGCATACAGGTTGTCATTTCAATACACTTCAAATACAAATGGGTATATTTGACCGACTGCAACTAACTCGCAAAAACTGCCATATGTAGAGTTTTGTAACATATCTAAAGTATACTCTTCTTTTGTCCTATGATTGTTGCCATGACGGTCATGATACATAACAGCAAATTCATCCCAATTGTTCGTCACATGACACACAATTTCTTTATGAATATCTATTGAGCGTTCTTGTGTGCCGTACAACAAATAAGAAAGCGCACGGAAAAGGCTTGCGTCATCCCCCACTATTGGTACAATAGTAAGGTATATTAATTTCCCATTGATGTTAACCAACTCTGCTCCCATTTTTAAAATGGACACAGACAAATTTATAAATGTAAATAAATTGCGAAAAACAATACACACAAAATTAAACTTCTAAAACAAACTAAAAGAAAACTATAACTATTATTATACACAACAAATCAAACACAGATATTTTTACTATTAAAACTAAAAACCTATATTATACACTAACAAATCAAACACAAAGAATCCTTTTTAATTATTATAACAACAAATTGAAAAGAAATTAAATTAACTACACTGAAAATATTCTAATGAAATAATGAAAATGAACTTCCAAACAAATTACACAGCAATCGCAAATATTTGCTAAGTAGGTAATTTATGAGATTTCCAAGGAATTTTTGAAGGAAAATCAAGGTATAAGGTAAGTTTTTCATTCAAATATCGAAGAACAAATAAAATTGAAATTTCAAATTCTAATCCGATTTAAATATTCTTTTATATTTGTATTTAACTTTTTTTTTTAAATATGGAATGATTCGTATAATTTATAACCAATATGTTCTAATCCTTACCAACTATCGATATCAACTTCGAAGCAAATCACCGCCAAAATAACTTTCTACCCCTTTTTAATACCATTAGAGGATGAATTTCAATAAAATACGAAACACGTCTTCCATCAATTCTGTTAAAAAAGGTTTATGCAAAATTTTAAGTAGATTGGACCAAGGAATCACGTTGTCCCATACAAACTTTACCCCCCTTTTTCACCCCCTTAGGAGTAGAATTTCGGAAAATCCTTTCTTATCGGATGCCTACGTCATACAAAAAACACGCCCTCCAAGTTTCAGGTCTCTACGATCAGCGGTTTAGGCTGTGCGTTGATCCGTCAGTCAGTCATTCAGGACAAAGCATTTTAGACTATTACCCGCGGTTTCACCCGCATCCTAGGGGAACCACTTGATGTACCCGGATAAAAATTATCCTATGTGTTAATCCAGGGCATAGTCTATCTGTGTGCCAAATCTCATTCAAATCCGTTCAGCCGTTATTGCGTGAAAGAGTAACAAACATCCATACATCCATACATCCACACATCCATACATACAAACTTTCGCATTTATAATATTAGTAAGGATTTTGCTGCTAAATCTAGAATTCGTGCTGCAAAATAAGCTACATTGCTGCTAAATAATGGTGAGATCAGATTTTAAAAATCTGATGTGGCTCCTCAATCCTTACGGACATTTCGGAACGAGCATATTACCCTGATTTTGACAGGCGACGTTACCTAAAAAGCTCGGATGCTCAGATCTGTCGCAACCTTTAGTAATTGAACGTGGGCTGATAAGATAGAGTAAATACACTGTACTTTTTTATACTAAATTAATAACATAACATGCATAACATAACATCACGCCTGTATTTCCCTGAAGGGATGGGCAGAGGTGTATAGTAACACCCTCATTTCGCCGTTATGTTTAAGTCCAAAGGGCGAGCCTATTGTCATCAACCGGGCACAAATCCAAACTCCGGAGTGCTATTAAGGAATTCCACGCAGAAAAACCCAATAACACTTTGCCCAACCTGGGGATCGAACCCAAGATCAACGATGCAGCTATATATTTTAATACATCTAACGTAAACAAAATGTCTGAGAATTGAAAACTTTTGCAGACACGGAGTTTCTCGTGGACATTGAATTCCCTTAACACAATCTCGACGGACCAAACTTTGATGTAATTCATTCGGAGATTCGTTGAAATCAATTAAAACCGTTTGATGAAGGCGAAGGTCGGGCAGCCAAGGACTTTGAAATGGCTGCCCAAATTTATTAGTTAATAACGAATTCAGTAGTAATCTTTGATCAGTTGGTAATTTACTGTTAGGCAAACTTGTGGGGAAATTGTTGTTTCAATTATGTATATACTTTAGACTTGAAAATAAGTTTGTCTGCAAACATAGCTTCCGCAAATTTTGAAGATAGAGTTCAATTAGAGACTAGACAACATTGTTAGATTAAATGACCCTTGGCCGTCTTTGGGGGCTGGCTCGTCAGATAGGAAATTCCGACGCCATATAGTCTTAAATAGTACATTACTGTCGCGGTCTGTAATGACTGCGTTGCTGGCAGCGCTGATGATGGCCAAAAGCGCAGTTTTTTTTTTTTTTTTATGAAGGACCACTCGTAGTGTAAAGCACGCCAAAAGCGCAGTGTAGCGCAGCTGGCCTTTATAGCGCGGACAGCATGGACTGCAATGATGACCAAGCTTGAAGACCGGAACGTAGCTAAGATAAGGTCGAGGCCATCATAACGTGGCCAGCAGCGCAGTCATTGCGGACCAAGGCTTGTATACTCAAACAATGCGAGTAATTTGAATAAAACCAGCTTAGTATAGTATTAATTTATTTAAAGTAACGATTTTTAAAAATACAGTTACCTACTAAAATTCAGGACCGCCTTTCCGGGATTTACCTATATATATACTTTTAAATAAGGCAATGATGATTGTAGGTACTGCCTGTGCCATATTCTGAATAAAATCTTTTTGCACCTGATACAAACATAACATAACATAACAAAACTCGACAATAATGGATTTTCAAAGGAAATTCCTGGTGGCTAAAACACACCAGCAATGAAATTCCATACAACTTTGCTAGCGCCAAAATAATGACAGGTTGTCAAGATAATGACCACTTTACAAGCATTTTTGAGTAAGTACATTGCCTTGTGACTGCCTCGTTGGTCTAGTGGTGGCAAGCGTGACTGCTGATCGTGTAGTCCTGGGTTCGATCCCCAGGTCGGGCAGTCTTATTAGGTTTTTCCATCAGGAATTTCTCAATGGCAGCACGGAGTCTGGATTTGTGTCCGGTTAATGGCAATAGGCTCGCCCCCTCTTACATGAGACTTAAACATGACTGGCGAAAAGAGGGTTTACTAAAAACACCTCTGCCGTACCCTTTGGGGAATACAAGCCGTGATGTTATTAAAAACCATTTTTAATTTAGCTTTTTTTCCCGTCTTGGTAGTGTTAAGTGGTATCAAAACGGCACTTAAGAGAGAGCTCACAAATGTGAGCTATTTATTAATTAAATTCCAATCAGATTAACTTGGACAGACCGCCATAATTAATTAATATATTGTTGGTTATAGCATTGCAGTCTTTGATGTAAAAGCTGCGCCTCGGAAAGCACGTTAAACGGTCGGTCCCGGGTGTCATACGAATATCTGTGACAGTCATTACGGGAAGTCGGAAGCCTAAAAGTCTGACAACCGGTCTAACCTTAGGATATCGGCATTGCCCAGTAATTGGGCTGCGGAGATCTGATGGCAGTCGCTCCGTTTAAAATACTGGTATTCAGCTGCATCTGGTTAGAATGGAAGCTGACCCGAACATAGTTGGGAAAAGGCTAGGTAGAAGTCTTTGACGAAAAAATATAAATGTATGTAAATATTAATATAATCAACACGCTACGCAGGACTACTTAACCCTGTTATTACTATACTTATACTTTAAACATTTATATTTTCCCTCAGTGGATCCTAGAGGGTCCCAAATTATTTTTAAGTACTGCTAAGACCACACAGGAGTATATGAGTTAAATGTTAAAACCAGGCTGTCTACCATCTGTCTCCATAGAATACTGAAGTTCTTTGGTCACATTGCCAGGAAAGATTGCCATAACCTCGAACAACTAATGGTAACTGGCAAAATCGACTCCAAACATTCCAGAGGTCCAACCCCTATCAGATGGTCTGACCAGATCCACAAAGCTCTAGACACGAAACTCCACGAGGCATTCCACATTGTCAAAGACAGGCACAGGTGGCGCAAGGTTGTCAGGGAAAAAATAATTCCATGGGGGAATCACGACCCTCAGTAATGAGGAACACGACGCGAGGAGGAGAAAGACCACATAGCAAATCCGTAAGAACTGAGAAAATAGAAGCACACATCAGCAGTTCTATTCGTTGAAAGGAACCCAAAGCCATGCCATTATAGAAATTAAATCAAATGGCCCTTAACAAATCAATATTGCCCAAATGGTGGAAGGCACATCGATCCACGTTTTATGAATAATAAATACGAGAATTTGTAGACGTTCAACAACTTACGTTTGTTACTATGGCGTGTATAATTTAGTAGAAATAACATACACCCATATTCTAAGACGTTCCTCCAAAACTTACACGACTCGACTCCACCTCGACTCAGCCTTTTTCACTACCATCGGTAGTTATAGTTGACATAAACGTCCTCAACTCGACATTTTTCCTCAGTCAAGGTAAGGAATCATCTGTCAAACTCAAGGTAACTCGGAACCTACCTTAAGGAAGGAAGTGTCAAAGTTTGTATGTAACAAAAATGAATTTTGAAGACTTTATCGAATATGCTTACGATAATCCTCACAACTATTTATCGCGGCGTTATTTGCGCGATGCAGGTAAACAAAAACCTCGACTCATTTGAGGACCCCTCAGTCGAGGAACCTCAAAGTTCACTCGAAATTGCGACTAAGAATACAATTTTGAAGGTATTTTCGAGGCCGTCCTGAGTCGAGTAAGTTTTGGAGAAACGTTTTAGAATATGGGTGATAGATACATATTAAATGGAGTTCTACTACCCACAATGAGCTCGTCTCCTATAGTAAAAAATCTGTTTACTTTTTGTAGTTACTGGTTTAAGTGGTTTAGACTTTGCACAGCACTTTTTGAATGTTTGGAAAACTCCTATTCTTCTTCTTATCTTACTAATCTGGTGTCAGAGCTTATGCCGCCCATGGGCCTCTAACTTGGCTTCACATGCCGTCGAGAAATATCTCTCAGGCATGCCGGTTTCCTCACGACGTTTTTCTTTATTATTGTTAAGCAAGTGATAATTATACAATACGCATATGGATCCGAAAAGTCAGAGGTGTGTACCTTGGGTTCGAACACGAGACCTCGGCAGTCCGACGGTCACACCACTAGGCTATCACTGCTGTTTACGGTACTAACGTCACAATATTCGTGATAGGCCTATGTTTGTGACTACGACATCGGCACCCCAATGACCTATTATAATTTCGTTTATAAAAGACTAGCTGTGTCCTCACAGCTCCACCCGTGTAAGAAGTTTTATTCTAGTAATAAATATAGCCACAGCAGTAGTAATTACCGTTAGAAAGCTACATTATCACTGAGTATCATAATACTCAGTGATAATGTAGCTTTCTAACGGTAAAAGAATTTTTGAAATCGGTGCAGTAGTTTTTAAGTTTATTCGTTACATACAAAAATACAAATCTTTCCTCTTTATAATATTAAAGTATAGAAAACTTAGAGGCCTACTTACATCCATTAACAAGGTAGTCAACTGAAAAAATATTTAAATTGCTGAGAATTTTCCTTTTCAGTGGGTACAGGATTACCTACCTACCTTCCATAATTATCTTTCTCCTTCATCTTAGTTCTTTTGCAAAAATAAATGTTTTCTGAGAAATGTTAAGTGGCACCAGTGACAGAAAAGTTGAAAGGAAATCGTTTGTCTTGGTATGGGCATGTGATGAGGAGGGATGAAACACATGTGACTAAGAGAGTGATGAATATGAATGTTGATGGATGGAAGGGGAGAGGGAGACCAAAGAAAAGATGGATGGATTGTGTGAGGGGGGATATCAAAGATAAGGGAGTAAATAATAATGAGACGGCTGACAGGGAAGAGTGGAAGAGAAAACATATTGCGCCGAGCCAAAGTAACTTGGGTTCAGGGCAGGAAGATGATGATGAAATATTGATTAGAGTACGTTGCAAGTATTGGGACAAATATTTATGAAGAAATTTTACTTAATATGTATGATAATATATGGGGCTGGTGGCTTATTAACAACCGCGCTGACCATATGATTTGCAAGGATAAACTGCACTTATCGCGGTCAGTCCGTGGATGAGTGACCATTCGTTACACACTGAGACCCCTCCGTGCCTCAGAGAGCACGTTAAACAGTCGGTCCCGGCTGTCATACCAATACCTATGACATTCGTTACGGCTAGTCAGAAGCCCGAAAGTCTAACAAACGGTCTAACCTTACAATATCGGCTTTGCCCAGTTACTGGGTTGCGGAGGTCTGGTGGCAGTTGCTCCGTGTACAATACAGGTATTCAGCCGCATCTGGCTGACCTAAACATAGTTGGGAAAAGGCTAGACAGAACGAACGAATATATCAACTAAATATTTCTATATATACACATCTTATTATATTATCTATATTCATCTATATTATTTACATTTTTAAATATTTCTATAAAAAATAGTAGCCTACCGGCATCGGGAACAGGGTCCAAGCTACCGGTGTTCAGGGCCTCAGAGAGAGGAACTTCCTGACAATACGTGCCGTGTCCAGAAGTACCGCTTTCTGTATCAGGCCCTTGACCCAGCTGCCCAACGAGAGCCTCTCAGGTGATGGTCGAGGCTCTTGGCTATTAAGCCAATGGCCGTAACGACTATCGGCACAACGACTGCTGAGTCAACCTCCCACATGATGACAACCTCGTGTGCCAAGTCTTGATACTTAATCTCTTTATCTTTCTCGGCTTTCTCAAGGTTCTCGTCATGTGGGATAGTGATATCAACAATCATTTGATCATCGATCTATCACTACCATGTCAGGCTTATTGGCAACAATAGTCCTGTCGGTGACGATAGATCGATCCCAGTACAATGTGAAATCAATATCAATCCTTTATTATTATTATTCAGCTATGATCGTCCCACTACAGAGCAAAGGCCCCCCTACCCTTCTTCCACTCCTCTCAGTTTAAGGTTTTCTGCGGCCAGTCCAGAAGTCGGTGCTGATCCACGCTGAACCAAATTGAAGGCACCGACTTCTGAAACTGTTAATTTTATATGGTAATTATTTTATGCTTTTTTGAAGTCGGTTTAATTTTTTTGTAAAAAAGTTTATATTTTTTCATTTTAGTGGCCTTAATTAAAACTTGGTTGGACCTGCTAAAGACGCTGCTCGTAACATAATCACATAATCACAATATGCGTACTGTTCATCATTGAGGAGTTCCATTGTCTATCTCCGAAGTTCTTCATCAGATCTTCACCAAATTTAAATGGGACCAACTTCGAAGTATACCTTATCCATTAAAAAAGAATCATTGAAATCTGTTCACAATTGGCGAAAATATCGATGAACATACACAAAAAAAAAAAAAAAACATACATACAGTCGTCTGAAAGGAGGAGGTTACTATGTTCGTACATAGTAACCTCCTCCTTTTTGGAAGTCGGTTAAAAACCAACGGTGTCCCTCCTTCTGACCTAAGGCCAGGGTCACGGGATTCGCTATTGCATGCACCACGACCCCGGCAGGTCTCGGTCCACCACCTTCTTCTGGTGGACCTCTCCTGTGATCCTGTCCTGATGTCTCCTTCTGGGCCTGCCGCGACGTCGTCTAACGTTGTGTGGGCTCCACTCAGAAAGATGGTTAACAGATCAGTATAGATAATATCTATATACCTACCTACATACTTATACAATATCTTATGTCACATAAATATAACATGACATTGACCGCTGAAATCAACGTCTAATTCATTTGGCCTTGTGTTCAAATTGGCCTTAATTTTCATTTTGCACACTCATCGTGTCTCTTATTATTGATTGAGTACAATGACTCGAAACTCATCACTTTTGTTATGGTAAGAAGGCGTATATCTTATACTAGCGACCCGCCCCGGCTTCGCACGGGTGCAATGTAACTACTAATGTGGAGCATAAAAACCTTCCTCTTGAATCAATCTATCTAGTACTCAAAACTGCATTACAATCCGTTGCGTAGTTTAAAAGATCTAAGCGTACAGACAGCGGGAGCGACTTTGTTTCATACTATGTAAAGATAAAACTTAGGTATCTCTGTTACAGCAAATTCCTGGAAAATTATCATTAAACTAACAATTTATATTTATTTAGGTAGGTACATCAGCAACTCTCCTTGTTTGCCCAGTTTTGGGTCAAAACTCTTAATTTGTGTTAAAAGTACCAAAAACGTTGATGACTGCATCGTTCTTCTAGTGGTGGCAAGCGCGACTGCTGATCGTGACGAGGAACCCAGGTGTTCGATCCCCGAATCGGGTAAAATGTTATTCGGGTTTTTCCATGTGGAATTCCTCAGTAGCAGCCTGGAGTTTTGATTTGTGCCCGGTTGATGGCAATAGGCTCGTCACCTAATACATGGGACTTAAACATAACGGCGATATGAGGGTGTTATTATAAACCTCTGCCCTACCCTTTGGGGAATACAGGCGTAATGTTATGTTATGTTCAGTACCAAAAAAGGGGTAGGATTACATCTTAAAACACAGAATCAACGCGCGCAAAGAAAATATATTTACGATAAAAAAGCTACAAAGAAACACTCGGACATAAAACTGCCCTCACAGTTTATTAAAACTTTCTAAAGCCTCTTATTGAAATCGGCTTAAAAAGTGGAAAACCGCAGACGTCTACCGTAAAATGGGGTTTACGGGGTAAAAAACTCAAGAACAACCAGACACAAACAAAAATCAACCTTAAGATTGTTTGCATAAAGCGGAGGTTCGCTTATGTCATTTTAATAGTATTGGACAACAACGACGGTTCTGGGCAGGTTTTCCAATTCTACTAAAAGGACGTTTTGTTGTGGAAAAGGTGCAATGGGAAGTTTTATTGAAAGTTGATTTGACAACGTGTGTCGTTGTATGGGTATTAGTAAGTGCACTTAGGTGTATTTGTCGTTTTTCTTGTAATTGTATTGGAAGTTCTGGCAAAATTGGTTTTTTGCCAGTAGATAAAGTCTTAAAAACTGGGATAAAATTAAAAGATAAATCTACTAGAGAGAGGTGACCGCGCAGTTCATACGATTTGTTTGCCACAGTCAGTCCATGGGTAGGTGACCATTCGTTCCTGTGTCGTATAGGCCGGGAGCAGACGCCCGGTTGTCACCATCCCGAGGACACGGCGCTGCACACTTTGCAGGCGTGTCCGGCTTGGGGGTCGCAGCGCCGCGAGCTAGTCGCGGCAGTTGACGGTGACCTCTCGCTTCCGGCCGTGGTTCTGTCCATGGTCGGGAGCGAGACTGCGTGGGAAGCCATCGCCTCTTTTTGCGAGGAGGTGATGGCGACCAAGGAGGTAGCGGAGAGGGAGAGGGAGGCCGCTTCTTCTCTCCCTTCTCGAGCTAGACGCACCGGGCGCCGGAGGGCGCGTGACGATCTCCGGCCATCCTAGTGAGTGGCCTGCGGGCGGCGGGTTAGGGGACCCGTCGCCCGACCAGTAACGGGCCCAGGGAGGATGGCGCGCCGTGTTCCGCGCGCGCCTCTCGGAAGGAAGTGGGGCAGGGAAGCAATTGCGCCACCACGAGACCTGCCGGGGTCGCGGTGCATGCAATAGCGAATCCCGTGACCCCGGCCTTAGGTCAGAAGGAGGGACACCGTGGTGGCTTTAGCAGGTAAAAGTCCGGCACACCCCCCCCCCCCCCCCCCCCCCCCCCCCCCCTCTTCCGATCAGTCGTTACACATTGAAACCCTTCCATGCCTCGGAGAGTACGTTAAACAGTCAGTACCGGGTGTCATACGAATACCTATGACAGTCCTTACGGGTAGTCAGAACCCCGATAGTCTGAAAACCGGTCTAACCTTAACATATCGGCATTGCCTAGTAACTAGGTTCTCGAGGACTGATGGCAGTCGCTCCGTGTAAAATACTGGTATTCAGCCGTATTTGGTTAGACTGGAAGCTGAACCCAACATAGTTGGAAAAGGTTAGGAGGAGGAAGAGATCTAATAACAGACTTTCGTCTAGTTTTTAGAATGAAAATTGATTTTTACTTACACATCGAGAAGCGATCATTAACAACAAGTACAGAAGTCTTCTTGTTATTTAGTTAATGATTCAAAGTTAGTATTAGTTCCTTGAATTTGTTCTTATTTTATCAAAATTAAATTTTGCTGATTTTAATAACTAAAGTAGTCACCGAAATTCTTAAATTGATTGAATAAATTAACTTTATTACACTATCCAATTAAATATTATTATTCTTTGACACAAATGTTACGTAAAAGTCAGTCTTTGTCAATTAATCATTCGTCAAAATAAAACTTAATTGATAATCATAGGTAACATTTAATCACGAAGCGACTTACAAAATGTGATGTTTCAAACACCAATATTGCAAACTAATTTGACCTTTCAATACATTAATTAAAGAAAGGTATATGACGCAACGTTATATTTTACATAACATCACGCTTGTATTCCCCTAAGGGTTGGGCAGAGGTATAGTAACACCCTCATTTCGCCGTTATGTTTAAGTCCCATGTAATAGGGGGCGAGCCTATTGGCATCAGCCGGGCGCAAATCCAAACTCAGGGCTGCTACTGAGGAATTCCACACGGAAAACCCAATAACACTTTGCCCAACCTGGGGATCGAACCTAGGACCTCACGATCAGCAGTCGCGCTTGCCATCACTAGACCAATGAAGCAGGTTATATTTTAAGAATACTATATGACTTCTTACGGGGTCGTGGCTAATTACCAACCACACGGATCATATGATTTGCAAGGTTAAGCTGCGCTTGCTATGGTCTGTCCATGGATAGGTGACCATTCGTTACACATCGAGACCCCTCTGTGCCTCAAAGAGCATGTTAAACCGTCGATACCGGGTGTCAGACGAATACCTATGACAGTCGTTACGGGTAATCAGAAGCCCGACAGTCTGACAACCGGTCTGGGTTGCGTCGGTCATATGGTAGTCGCTCCATGTAAAATGCTGGTATTCAGCTGCATCTGGTTAGACTGGAAGCTGACACCAATATAATTGGGAAAATCCTAAGACTATACACCTCTGCCTATCCCCTCGGGGAATACAGGCGTGATGTTATGTTAATATAACCTTTGTAAATTGAAATAAACTAGTTTAGCGGTTCTTCGATACTTAGTTTTTTTATAAATGGCTGACGTTCCAAACGTACTGTATCGGTCAAGGTCTTACTGGAGAGTCCAGCTGTTGCATTCCAAATTGACAGCATCTATAAAATAACATAACATCACGCCTTGTATTCCCCAAAGGGTTCGGCAGAGAAGTTTTTAGTACACCCTCGTTTCGCCAGGTATATTGAAGTCTCATGTAATAGGAGACGTGTTAGAATAAAAAGAGTCTATGTTTAAGATATAGAACCTTTTTGTTGTATGCAAATTTATTTTTCTAAATTCTGTCAACGTGAAATAAAAACGAATAAATCTCAGCTTTTATTTAAATCGTTTTTATTTTACCAGTGCTTCTATCTGCAAGCTAGTGGGACTTGAGTATGTAACACCCACTACTAACAGGGCGAGCTTATTGGCTGTTTCGGGAAGTACCTGTGTCGTATAGGCCGGGAGCAGACGCCCGGTTGTCACCACTGTGACTGCTCCGAGGACACGGCGCTGCACACTTTGCAGGCGTGTCCAGCATGGGGGTCGCAGCACCGCAAACTAGTCGCGGCGATCGGCGGTGACCTCTCGCTTCCGGCCGTGGTTCTGTCCATGGTCGGGAGTGAGACTGCGTGGGAAGCCATCGCCTCTTTTTGCAAGGAGGTGATGGCGACCAAGGAGGTAGCGGAGAGGGAGGCCGCTTCTTCTCTCCCTTCTCGAGCTAGACGCACCGGGCGCCGGAGGGCGCGTGACGATCTCCGGCCACCCTAGTGAGTGGCCTGCGGGCGGCGGGTTGGGGAACCCGTCGCCCGACCAGTAACGGGCCCAGGGAGGATGGCGCGCCGTGTTCCGCGCGCGCCTCTCGGAAGGATGTGGGGCAGGGGAGCAACTGCCCCACCACAGGAGAGGTCCACCAGAAGAAGCTGGTGGACCGAGACCCGCCGGGGTCGCGGTGCATGCAACAGCGAATCCCGTGACCCCGGCCTTAGGTCAGAAGGAGGTACACCGTGGGATTTTAGCCGATAAAAGTCCGGCACACCCCCCCGTCTTCCCCAGACGGGGGATAGTCCATGAGGATTTCCCCACGCTAAAAAAAAAAAGGGCGAGCTTATTACCCCCCTGGTTGGGTTCCCGCATTGTCGTTGCGGGGGGGCTTAGTAGCCGTGGCATTGAACTCCACGGTGAAGCGAAGAGGAACCCAAGGAGGGGCCGCTCATCGGGGCTTGGGTCTGGTAGCCCTCGATGTAGCGGCCAAGTAGGTTGCGGTGTCGCTTCGGCGATATCGCAACTGAGGCGGGCCGCGATGTCGTTTGAAACGCATCGCGGCTGAGTGCGGGAGGCCGCGGCGGGAGACGAGTGCCGGTATTACGGTGCGCCGTTCTCCCTACCTTCCGCGGCCTTGACGGGGCCGCCACCATCAGATGGCGGACGCCGTGGGGCCGCAGGTGAAGAGGAGTGGCGGTGTGTACCTGGCCGCCCTTTCTATTCTCTGCGGCCGAAAAGTGGTAGGCGGCGGGGCCACTAATCTGACCCGTCGCATGGGGACCAGGGGTGCCCAGACACGGGGTAGTCTGGCACCCATGTACTTGTTTGGTCCCCGGAGTGGTCACGGCGTACCATGTGTTCTGGTGCGCCGGTGATGTTGGGTGCCCCCCGCGCCTCTCATGAGGTCGTGGGGTGGGGCCCTACAGTGGAGAGGTCCACCAGCAATTGGTGGACCAAGACCTGCCGGGGTTGCGGTGCATGCAATAGCGAATCCCGCGACCCCGGCCTTAGGTCAGAAGGAGGGACACCGTGGTGGTTTTAGCCGGTAAAAGTCCGGCACACCCCCCCGTCTGCCCCAGACGGGGGATAGTCCATGAGGATTTCCCCACGTAAAAAAAAAAAAAAGTCGAGCTTATTACCACCAACCGGGCACAAATCTAGACACTACTATTTCTGACAAATTCCACACGGAAAAACCCAATAACACTGCCTAACCTGTGGATCGAACGCAGGACCTCACGATCAGCAGTCACGCTTGCCACCACTAGACCAACGAGGCAGTTTTAAAATCAGTACTTTCTAAACTCAAAATTATAATAGACGGCCTCCAAGTACCCATTCTTCACCGTTTTTTCTTGAGAGCCATTACATACTTTCGACTTGGCCGTAGATGAATCGGTCGTTGATATACATTACCTAAGTTCTTTAATTTGATTCATATTTAAAAAACTTTGAAAGTAAGTCATGTCGTTACATGAGTGTTAAATATGAATGTGGATGGATATATAAATAGAGGTAGGCCAAACAAAAGATTATGTGAAGGATTGCGTGAAGTATGATATCGGTAAGAAAAGAATGAGTACGGAGATGACAACTGATAGAGTAGAATGGAAGAGAAATACAAATCGTGCCGACCACACCTATAAAATCTCATTGGTGTCTTCAAGTCACGAGTGAATCGGTTTCTTCTGGGCAAGCGTGCTCCATCGTAGACCGCATCATCGCTTAACATCAGGCGGGATGGCGGCCAAACGCAGACCTAGTAACAAATAAAAAAAATGAAAATGTTTACACACTTGATTGAGTTCAAAAAGTACAGATTTTTATCTATTTTAATTAATAAGTTTACATTTTGATATAAAATATCTGTTATTTAAATGGTACGATTTAAATGTTAAGCGAAAATATTTTTCCCAACTAAACAACACTAACTTTATTTCTATATTCGGGTCTGTAATCAAAATCGTTATTGGTTTGAAGCCCTACGTGTCACCCCTATTGTTCTTATAGGTACCAGAAAAAACATTCCAGGTACTCACATAATATGGGTGTAAAATATCAGAATACTAGCACTTAGCTTGCGACTTCGTCCGCGTGAATTTTCCTACAAACTTCCATACCCCCTTAGGGGTAGAATTTCCAAAAATCCTCTCTTAGTGAATGCCTACGGCACAAAAGGAACCTACTGTCCAAATTTAATGTTTCCAGCTGCAGTGGTTTAGGCTCTGCGTTGATGAATCGGTCAGACAGTCACTCAAGACAAGTAATTATATATATCGGGTGTAAAAATACCCTTAACGAAGCCGAGAGCCACGTATTCTTCCCATCATTACGAACATTTTTTGATATTGGGCCATACCTGGGAACCGACTGGTTATGGAGATATTGAAGGTCAAAGTCACAATATTTTTGTACGTTTTTCACAAAAACTAAGTTAAATGTTATTACTAAACATTCTTCTATACAAACATTATCAACATTTTTGAAATGTAGGCACAGTCTACTGCGCGCGCGCTTCCTTTGTGCGCTACAAATAAAAGCTGTTTATTTAATATCAAAAAATAAAAGTCGTTTCCCAGCAAATATTTTTGCTGTATGTTACTTAGTTTGATGTACAGTATGCGTAGACTTCGGTTTCGTTAAGGGTATTTATACACCTAGTATATAGATAAATAAAAAGATATCTATCTACATTTCAAAGGAGAATTAACGGAAAACCCATTAGGCGCATGAGGGTTGTCACGTTTATATATTTAACTATACAAGTTGAGAATTCGGAGTATGTTAGTAATTTATACAGTTTGAGTTGCTCTAAAAGCAATCTAAGCCAATATTAGCAAGGCTCTAAGTGGTTGATAATCCCACCAATAAAAGTGAGAAATTTTTATTAGACATTCAAGATGCAAGGAGGTCTTACTTAAGTGTTTTTTTTTTTGTGGAATTGTTTACTAGGTTTCGTGCGTATTATTTTAAACTAACGACCCTCCCCGGCTTCGCACGAGTGCAATGTAGATACTAATGTGGGTCACATAAACCTTCCTAATGAATCACTCTATCTATTTGCTGAAACTTGCACTAAAATCCGTTGCGTAGTTTAAAAGATCTAAGCGTACAGACAGCGCGAGTGACTTTGTTTTATACTATGTAAAGATGAGAATGTTCTAGCTTCTCTCTCTTGCCATCACGAGGTACACGAGAATAGCTCTTTTCTTTTTGTTTAGTCATGATCATCTCACTGCACGGCAAAGGCCTCCCTACCCTCCTTCCACTCCTCTCGGTTTAAGGTTTTCTGCGACCAGTCCTTCCAGAATAGCTCATACCGTGGTGAAAATATTGGCCAATCAGCAAAGATTGGTCGCGGAGCTGACTGCCCAGGTTACGCTGGACGTACTTACTTAAGTGTCGTCACTCGTGGAGGGTCTTTTCATGCACCTCAATATACTAGCTATGTGATTGTGTGTTTTTGTCGATTCTTTGAGAATGTCTTCTCGATTAAAATTCATTAAACAGGGAAGAATTTACGACATAGTTACATGTAAATCTCAGGATTTCTAATATCTCCAGTCGACGTATCAAGGTTATTATAATAATAAATGTTAGACCTACTGTCTCTACTTGTACACAGAACGCATCGTAAAGAGGTTCTTTATTCTGCATCCCTTACTACCGGTAGCTTTGGTTTTACCACTTTGCTGTGACCAGAGCATTGGGTTTATTCATAACGTAACATCACGCCTGTATTCCCCAAAGAGTTAGGCAGAGGTGTATAGCAACATCCTCATTTCACCGTTATATTTAAGTCCCATGTAATAGGGGCGAGCCTATTGCCATCAACCGATGACAAAGGCGCCGGTTGATGGCATTAGGTAGTACGTACATAAGTATGTCAATAATAAAGAATCTGGAAGGAGAATTCACAAACTCCACCTTTCACAATCCACTGTTGTATTTAGGCCCGTCTCCAATGGATGTTGGAAACACTCCAAGTGGTAAAACCCTCCAGCTCGAATACAAAAACATACCACTACATACCTAAACATATTTATTCAACAAATACCCATTATTCACCCAATGTTCCGCATTTTATTCCGATACCATCCACTAAAGCGCCGACAGGTGTACAAAGGCCATACAAATCACTTTACGCGAATATAATTTTATAATAGTCGGTCCTTGGTGACTGACAGCCGCAGGTGTGGACCACGTTGCAAATATTTGTGTACAATAAGCGGACAGAAGGACCACTAAATATTGCGAACAAGACCAATAAAAAAAACTCCGAAAGAAACCATCGTCAACTCCTATTGCAGTCCATTGCTATTATCAACGGCCTCGTTGGTCTAGTGGTGGCAAGCGTGACTGCTGATCATGAGGTCCTGGGTTCGATAGCCAGGTCAGGCAGTGTTATTGGGTTTTTCCGAGTGGAATTAGTGGATTGTTTAACATGCTCTCCAAGGCACAAACAGGTCTCGATGTGTAACGAAAGGACATCCATCCACAGACTGACCGCGGCAAGCGCAATAATATGATCCACGCGGTTGTTAATTAGCCACGAGCCCCTCTTATTTGACATTACTTATAATATCAACACAATACCTCACATCACGTGTTGCTCTCCGCATCTCCATAAACAGGGCCTTAGCAGTGAGTTTTCTGACGTTTCTTTTTTAGTGGTTTGTGTACTGATGACGTGTCGCCTTTTAATAAAATTAGCTGCCATACCCATCGTTTTCATGTTCGCTACAAGCGACCAATTTTTGGGATGTGTTGCGTCACTTTGGGATAGGCGCGTATTTGCGTCCGGGGTTGCGTTGCATGCTTTTCCGAATCCCGCGACCCCGGCGGACGATCAGAAGGAGGAACACCATTTTTAACCGGTAAGAAGCCGGCAGACCCCCTCGCCTACCCCGGACGACGGACATCCATGAGGGTTTTCAAACGATAAAAATAGGCGCGTATTTGCGTTGATATCGGATATGTTAGTTATTTTTGGTCCTTTCAGCACAATTGGAAATATGGATTCAAGACCACGTGAAATTCTACTAAAAACAGTTGTCACAGTTGCTTTTCCTTTGATTGACTATAGGTACTGTTAGTTAACTAAGTACAAATCTTTTTTAAACGCATCCATCCTCCTAGCCTTTTCCTAACTATGTTGGGGTCAGCTTCCAGTCTAACCAGACGAGGCTGAATGCCAGTATTTTACACGGAGTGACTGCTATCAGACCTCCGCAACCCAGTAACTAGGCAATGCCGATATCCTAAGGCTGGACCTTTTTTAAATACAACTAGTTTATTTATTTTATAACCTTATTCAAAAAAATTGTACAGAGGCGGACTTACTTACGGATGCGATTATGAGGCTGGGAATACTATATAACGATGATAGATTAGACGATTAAAATTTGACAAAAGGTCCATAAATTAACTTATCTATCATTATTTATGTTTAAATAGATCTTTAACAACTTTATTCTTTATGCTAGAGCTGGTACTATAATTTTGAAACATCATAAAAGTTTATAAATGCCGTGCAGTACGATAGATTTATTAAAGTGTCTTTCAGATATTTGAAACATTTTGTTTAATCTTTGAGTTGCCAGATGTGTTAAAAAAACCGGTCATTTTTATTTTTTATTAACTTATTTTTCTGAAAGTCGGAAAAAAAGCTTAAGTTCATTCAGTTTACCAACATTGTCTGGAAAAAGTCATAAAGAAAACCAGCCATCTGGCAACCTTATATGACGAAGAAAGCTATTCCTCTAAGTTTTTCTACATTTACTTAAACATATTCGCTACACGTGGATACAAAACATATTATTTTAAAATGAGAGATGTGACAAAATTTGTGACAATTTTCTCGTCACTGTAAGACGAACTACAATGCCAACCTAATCTACTAAATCCCAACAAGGACAGAGATAACTAATCAACACATTGATTATAATATTTAAAACGATATCTTGTGTACTTCCCAAGTTCAAGAATTACACGCTAAAGATTCATGTACAAATATAATAGTTTTACAACTGATTACACGACGATAAGATATGTTAAATAATGCTGAACGAGATTACGAACGTATGAAAAACAATGATGGTACAAAACTGTGTGAATAGGCCGAATAATTTGTCGTAAAAGGGAGTAACCAGACTTACACCCGTATACACAAACATTACTTACTAGACAGGCCTCTCAGTGTGCTCGAACGCACTGCGTTGAAGACGGGTCCGTGATTAGAGAACGTACCCATACTACATGACTCATTTTTTACAATATTTTACTCCCCTCCCCCCCTCTGTGACCAACCGTAGTATATGCCAACTAGCTTTTGACCGCAGCTTCGCTTGCGTGATTTTTTTTCACCCCCTTAGGGGTTGAATTTCGAGAAATCCCTTCCTAGTGGATGTTTACGTCACAAAATGAACCTACTGTCAAAATTTCAAGTTTCTAACCCCAGCCGTTTAGGCTGTGCGTTGATAGATCAGTCAGTCAGTCAGCTTCTCCTTTTATAATTATAAATACCCCCCCTCCCCCTCTAGTTTTCACGTAGTAATTCATAAATATGGTTTAAAATCATTTTAAATAATCATTAATTTTCATCGCACTGTAGTCGGCTGGAATAAGTACGTTAGAGAGGCACATAGGGATGCTCGTTCCAAATTCCGGGCATGGAAATTAATGGGCATGCCATCTTTTGGCCCTGTATTCGATGATATGTTCCAGAGCAGAAGGGTTTTTAAGAGTAAACTACGATATTGCCATAGTCAAAAGGAACAAGTACAGATGGATTTGTTAGCTGAACAACATAAAATAAAACACTTTTCAAAGTTCTGGAAACTTACTAACAAATTAAACCCAAAAGCGGGCCTGCCTTTCAGCGTCGATAGGGAAACGGACTCTACGCGGATCGCAAATGTTTTTAAAGATCACTTCAGGGTTCGGACTCAAATATCGCCCGGGCGCAGTGTGTCTGACGCTGGGTCCTGTATGTGTATGTCGGAGACTCCTCTTCGTTTTACAGCTAAGGAAATCACTAAAGTCATCAAGAGTCTTTCCCGAGGCAAGTCTCCCGGACATGACGGCCTAGGCGTCGAACATCTTTTGCATGCAGGGCCACACATCTCCCGAGTGTTGGCAATGTTGTATACTTTCTGTATACGGCATTCATATTTACCGACGGAGTTAATGGAGACTGTTGTGGTCCCTGTTGTCAAAAACAAGACTGGTGATATTTCAGAAAAACAGAATTACAGGCCAATTTCGTTGGCCACGGCGCTCAAGCAGACGGTTAGGTACTATACAGACAGAAAGACGCCGGTCTATGCGGTCTTTCTTGACCTCTCTAAAGCTTTTGACCTTGTCTGCTACGATAACCTGTGGGCCAAGCTAGCGAAGTTAAATGCACCTAGTGAGCTAATTGGCCTATTCCAATTTTGGTACAATAATCAGATTAACCGGGTTAGGTGGACGGACAGCTTTTCTGACCCATATAAACTGGAATGTGGTGTTAGGCAGGGTGGACTGACATCGCCTATATTGTTTAATTTGTATGTTAATCAGTTGATTGAGGAGCTCAGCAGCGCAAATATCGGTTGCTCCATTGATGGTCTGACGGTCAATAACCTGAGCTATGCGGACGACATGGTGCTGCTGGGTCCAACAATTAACGCGATAAGAAAACTGATATCGATTTGCGAATCATACGCAACCTCGCACGGCCTTGCTTATAACATAAAAAAAAGTGAGTTCATCGTATTCAAAGGGAGAAACAGAGTACCGTCAGAGGTTCCTCCTATTACACTTAATGGAATGCCTTTAAATCAGGTCTCTCGTTTCAGGTACCTAGGACATGTGGTAACGGAGGATCTCTCTGATGACGCAGACATGGAGAGGGAGCGCAGGGCGTTGGCGGTCCGTTGTAATATGATAGCCCGCAGGTTCGCACGCTGTACAAATGATGTGAAGATCACTTTGTTTAGGGCCTACTGCCAATGTTTTTACACCTGCAGCCTATGGGTGAAATATGCGCGGCGGACCTACAACGCCTTGCGTGTCCAGTACAATAATGCCTTCAGGGTAATGTTGGGTTTGCCTCGCTACTGTAGTGCGTCTGATATGTTTGCACGTGCGCGAACAGACGATTTCTATGCTATATTGCGTAAAAGAGTCGCCTCAGTAATGAGCAGAGTGAGGGAGGGCCCCAACATTATCTTGAAGACATTGAGTGGCAAAGTCGACAGTCCCTTCCTTGGACATTGGGTGGATACTCATTTGTCTACGCGGTGTCCGTTTGTAGGGGTGCGGTCGGGGTGAAGTTGAGGTCGGTGGATGTAGCTCTGACCTACTTTAGTTTTAATTATTTATGTTTTTATAATTTACCTACATATGGATGTACCTTGTCCGAAATAAATTTGATTGATTGATTGATTTTTTGCAAACAGAAAGTTAAAAAAAATATTATTTTGCTCATATGTACATATAATTATTTAGCTCATATGTGCGTCTGTGTTGCCACCTGTGAGTATAAAAAGCGCTAAACGCTGCGCGCCATATTTGAATATAGTTCGAAAAAGCCCAACTGTGACTAAGCGTGGTATTTTGAGGACTCCCCTCCCCCTCTGAACGGGTCACGTAGTATGAGTAGGTTCCCTTAGTTGCCAATAATCTTGCAACATAAAGGCGACGAATCCCAGACCCGTAATGGGCAAAATGATAATTTTCTATTATATGAGTAAAATACGAACATGCGTTAGCATGGACATGCGATTTGTATGAACATGCACTAGCATATGGTCGCATGCTTCAGCACTCCAGCTTCCATAGTACTGGATGCTTGCACGACGTCCTTGCAACCGTGTGAAGGCTATCTATCGCTGGCAATCTAGCATTGTTGTGCATCTGTCACGTCCATCATTCACTGTGGTGGGCAAGCCTCATCTCAAGCGCGACTAGGATGAGCAGAGAGAAGGATTCTCAATTGAAATTCCGACCGAATCTAGCCGCACATTATAAGAAAATGTTTGTAAGAAAATTTTTGAAAGGCACTCTTCGCTTACATTTTGTACTAGACACCGCACACTCAGATTTTTTCCGGATCCAACACTGCGAAGCCTAGTACAATATGTCCGCGCAGATGGCCTACGCGCACGCGTCAAAAATTTTCTGACAGAAAGGAGATGGACAAAATGTACCCCATGGAGTACAAACATTCGTATAATGCAGTTAATTTGAATAAAAACAATAAAGAATTTTGAATAACTTTTTATTTCTTATAGCAGCAGTGGAGAAATAATCTTATTTAAAAGTTTTTATGTTTGATTTTGCGAATAGGATTATTTCACGTTGCTTCTGGCAACAACACAATGTCAATTGTCAATACATATTCCCTCTTCGACGTTTGCGCAGCGCCGGTTTTCTTTCGGTATTCGTTTGAAATTGAATTGTGTTTGTTTTCGCTTATACGTTTATATTTTACTAGCTGTGTCCTCACGGCTCCGCCTGTAGCCTATGTTACTCAGTGATAATGTAGCTTTCTAACGGCAAAAGATTTTTTGAAATCGGTCTAGTAGTTTTTAAGTTAATTCGTTACATACAAAAATCCAAAAATCCAAATATACAAATCATTCCTCTTTATAATATTAGTACAGATAGTGTCGTAGCGTCAGACGTCAGACGAAGTCGCGGCAGGCCCAGGAGGAGATGGCGGGACAAGCTAGACACTTATTGGAAGTATTGGTCGCAGAGAACCTTAAACCGAGAGGAGTGGAAGAAGGGTAGGGAGGCCTTTGCGCTGCAGTGGGATGATCATGACTGAATAAAAAAAAATAAAAAAGAGTGTCGTAGCCCCATGCAAGTGCTTCACTTTTTGTAAACGGTGAAATACGAAATCGCTCATTATACGTTTATATTGTATAGTGCTCCACTAGTAATAATTGTAAATTGTGTAATACCTACATACTTAAGGAAAGTGGACCTTTTACAAGCGTGTGTTAACTGTGGTATCACAGTTAGAGCCCGCATCAGACGGCAAGTAATATCATCATTACCTACCGATGTGACTGTACTTTTATCGTGCTCATATCATGACAATTCTTTGGTACTTGGGATGGGCGAGATATCAAGAAAGCATTGTTCCGCCAGCTACATTTTTAGATAATGTTTTGATAACATTAAATGATTAAAATAATGTTTGTTATTTTATTGTTTACCTGATACAGAATACGCTACTGTAGATATGTTACTTTTTATGGTTTAAAAAATAATTACCTACTTAAAAACTATAGATTTTCTTAGATTATAATAAAAACTGCTCTCCTAGTTTTCTTTTCACTAAAATACATTTTTTATTAGATGCCTGGCACAGATATGTACACATTAATCAATATAAGTTAACTTAGCCGTAGGGCAAAAATCAACTTTTTTAAATCTTCATAAATTTTGTCCACTACTGCTGAGCAGTATGCATCTTTTTAATTTTGTTTATAGAAGATCAGTACTATTAAATGACATAGATTTTATATCTGTACATTCTGGGGTACAAGCCCATACAATTATTGGCCATGTCCTTTCTGATAATGTGCGGCGAAGCCTAGACCGCTGCATACAGATAACTGCTATGTTTGTTTGTATTGTTAATATTGTTAGGTAAGTACTATTGTTACTTAGATTTATTTATGATGCCTAGGTAACCCGTGCACCATAGACTAAATAGTAGCCATAGATTGTGTGGATTGTAGTAGGTATTTTAATTTTTTTATGTTTGGATTACCACGTTATTATATGTTTAAATTTAAGTATAAGTTAATTTTAAGAAATATTATATTTTTAATTTTAAGTATGTGTGTGCGTCCGCTTGGGCGAAAGAATAAATACTTTTTCTTTCTTTTCTTTCTTCTTTCTATGCGCTGTGTAGAGAAAACTGTAATTAAAGCTTTCCACGTTAATTTTATTCGGTAGCCAACTAATATATAATAATTTATAAGCCACGTGAGTGAAATTATATTGGACTAAAGCTCTGATTAATCGATAACACACAAATGTTGGATAATAATAATCAAACTATCTCATAGTCACTCAGGCAACATCAAAAGTAACTGATGATTGCTCGAAGTTTTATAATTGTTTAACCCCTTATATGGCAGTAGATTTTAGGAAAAGTAAATAACAAACAATTTGGTATTTTTTTAAATACCTAATAAATTAAAATCACATTTTTTTAAATTGAATTTTTTCTATTTTATTTAAAAAAGTGTAAAAAAATTGCATACAGCCAGGTTTGAAAATAAACATATATAACAAGGAGCCGTATGCGACATTTGCCAAAAAAGTTGGTGGTAAACATATTGCCACTGCCTTATAAAGGGTTACTGAATAGCACATCTCTAACGTCGCAAGAGGACAACACTAACGACGGTTCCACCGACCGGTCTTCCTCCGGAATAAGACACTAGCGTCCACTAGCCATGAAGTCTTCGCATCGATCGTCGAGTAAACTCACACCTAATCATAAATAAGTTACATAACATTAACATAACATCACGCCTGTATTCCCCGAAGGGTTGGGCAGATGTGTATAGTAACACCCTCATTTCACCGTTATGTTTAAGTCCCATGTAATAGGGGGTGCGCCTACTGCCATCAACGGGGCACAAATACAAACTCCGGGCTGCTACTGCGGAATTCCATAGGGAAAAACGCAATAATATAGGTACTTTGCCCGACCTGGTGATCGAACCCAGGACCTCACGATCAGCAGTCGCGCTTGCCACCACTAGACCAACAAGGTAGTTAAATAATAAGTTACAATTTAATGGAAGTCATTCAAATTAATCAAATACTGATCTTGTTTCAGTTACTGATATTAAATATTTACGAGTCGACGACGAGTTCGATTCAACAGAATGAAAACTTGCCAATTATTATTTTTGTTAACAAATAACAATAGAGAAGTGAATTCTCTAAAGAATAGTATTCTTTTAGAAAAACAATTAACAGCTGAGATAAATAATTTTGTAATCTAATACCTTTAAACGAGCAATATATTATATTACGTATATACCTATATATATAATCTGAATCTCGGAAACGGCTCCAACGATTTTCATGAAATTAAGTATGCAGGGGGTTTCGGGGGCGATAAATCGATCTAGCTAGGTTTAATTTCCAAACAACACGATTTACCAAAAAAATACGGAGCAAAGCTCGGTCATCCAGGTACCTACTTGTAATTAAATCTACAAAGAACGCCACACCCACACTTGGCAAGAAGACTGTTGCAAGTCATTTAGGGCGCGTCTACGTGAATATTTTTTCCAGTACGGAGTGTCAAGTACTGGAAATACTATGTCTGCCTAATATAAACGCTCTGGGTAATGGCAGTATCCGTGCCTCGGAGAGCACGTTAAGCCGTCGGTCCCGGGTGTCATACGAATACCTATGACAGTCGTTACGGGTAGTCAGAAGCCCGAAAGTCTGACAAACAGTTTAACCTTAGGATATCGGCATTGCCCAGTTACTGGGTTGCGGAGGTCTGATGGCAGTCGCTCCGTGTAAAATACTGGTATTCAGCCGCATCTGGTTAGACTGGAAGCTGACCCCAAGATAATTGGGAAAAGGCTAAGAGGAAGTAATGGCAGTAGACCACATACTTTGCTAAATGTTAAAGCACCTATATTACAAAACCACCGTTGTCCAGTATTTTCTGGAACATTCAAGGTACATCTGACTGCAATTCTACCCATCTGTCTATAGGAATCCCTAAGTTAACTTTAACGATACCCTCGAGAGAAAGGTTAACCTATTTTTGGCGGAGAACCAGATAGCCAACATACAAAGTACTCACTTAAGTACTATATTATTCCATTTACTTGCAGTGATATCCCCGCAAATATAATTTTTCACCTAAATCCAGCGCGGTCGGAAGAGGGTTATGATTTCAACGTTTTACAAATTCATATTTTAAAACGAGACATATCATGTTATACTGGAATTTATACACCTAAATCATTTATAAATACATCTTCTCTTGTATATGGATCACCACTATAAAAGGAGATGTCGCACTCAGAGACTTATAATATCACATTTGATGAATCATACTTCATAACTGCTAGTGAACTGCATTTAGAAAGAAAGAAAGAAAAACCGTTTATTCACGTGAGAGTGACGCACATAACATAGCATTTAGTAGTTGCAGGTGCGTTCGGGATGCAGTCCGTCTGTCTGGGCCCTTACAAAACCATTTCTGATATGAACGAAATATAATTCACCAAACGTGGCGTTATAAGTTATAATCCCCAGATCGACTGTTGGCCGATTCCTATAATTTACAGTGATGATAGAGCTAGGAGGTGGATAGTGGAACTCTTCAGTGGCTACTAGTAAACCCCTCAAGTTTGGCAGTAGACTTTATTATTTTATTTATTTCTATTCGACTGCTTGTTGCTGGTCTTGCGAACCGTTTCTACGTAATTATTGGCGAGACCTAAAGGGTCTCCAACCAATGGGGACGAGAGTAAAATACTTAATCTAAGCTAACTACTAATACTACTAACATCATGACTACTAGCAACAACAGCACTAAGGGCGACCCCTAATGGGACTCGGACCTAGGCTTAGGGCGTTTTTGGCAGTCGACGCCATCTTGGTTCTACTTGACACGCACTGTACAGAATATAAAAAATAACATCTCGATTGACGTACAACGCGTATCTTCAAATTTAATCTTCAGGATAACGCTATTTTTACATCGATATCTGTGCAGAAATGCCGAAAATACTCCTCACATACTCGTAAAACCGATTACCAATGAAGCGGTAACCTATTGATTCGATTTGAAAGTAAAATCTTTACCTTGACACCTCGACGGCAGAACCCGTCACACAAGTATATAGCATATGCTATAGGTTCGTCTTTTTCGCACATATTATTGATTAGTGTGTCAAAGTGAGATGGAAAGGTGCTCGTAATTTGAATTCCGGTAAGTGATGTACAAAAATGGTATTAAATCGATGCTTTATTTCTAATAGAGAACAAAAGTATGTAATACAGCGGTTTTTTTTATTAAATATTCTACCTAGCCTTTTTCCAACAACGTTGGGGTCAGCTTCCAGTCTAACCACATGCGGCTGAATACCAGTATTTCACACGGAGCGACTGCCATCAGAACTCCGCAACCCAGTTACTGGGCAATGCCAATATCCTAAGATTAGGCCGGTTGTAAGACTTTTGGGCTTCTGACTACCCGTAACGACAATCATAAGTATTCTTATGACACCCGGGACCGACTGTTTAACGTGCTCTCCGAGACACGGAGGGATTACCCATCCACGGATTGACCGCGGCAAGCTTAGTTTTACTTCGCAAATGATCCACGTGGTTGGTAACGACCCACGAGCCCTCATTTATTAACCACGGCCATGTTTTTGTAAGCCTATGCACACACAGTCCTAACCTACATAAGGTAATCATGATTCTAGGATAATTCACACATAATTACAAAGATCGGACTAACTTACCTAGTGACGTCCGACCCTCAAATAAATAATAATAATCCTCTTAATAAATTTGTTGCCACTACCCACTTTAAGCTGGAGGATCTAAGAACATATTATTAACAATAACTCTGGAAAAAAATATGTGAACAGCTCGCGCACAAAAAAGCACAATGAAGTTGACAGATCATCGCGTAGCATGCCAGTGTTGGACCATAGACTTGACCAAATTTTCGATGAAGGCGAACTTTATCTTTGAAGATTGTGATGCAGCGAGTTGTGCAAAGTGCAAACTACATAGTACAAAATGAGGACGAGATTACTTCACATAATTTTCCTATTATTAAATAATAATAACATCAACTTCAATATTATAGGTTCCATGCTTGCACACTAGTGTATAATCAGGTTCCCCTATTAGATATGCATAATATATTATAATGACATAATGGAGCTATAAATAACTTTGATATTTAAAGTAATTACGATATAATTATGTATTCATGCAATTTTAAAGTAATAAAAAATACCTATAATGTCTTTAAAAAGTCATAAGGTCATTGTGTATCGACACACCCAAAGAACAATATACATTAACGAATATAGGTAGGTATGTATACAAGGTTAGTCGGAAAGGGGGTACTAAGCCGAAAGGGTGTGAAAGTACCCATAATAATGGATAACTTTTGTTCTACAAGTTTCACCAAAAGTCATTAGTTTAAGAGAAATGGCTGTACAAAGATTTTAAAAATAATTGGCTATATTCTATCTATCCTCAGCTATGATCACCTGTGTATACATTTTACGTCATATTTGGGATCACGGATTAGTAGCTCCATTTTCTGAATTCGTAACTAAAGCAAAGAAGAATTTTTGAAAAAACAAAAATAAAAATATTTTGACGTGGTTTTTTTTGTTATCGTATTTTGAAATTTTAACACTTTCTTTAAAACAGTTATCAGTAATACATTAAGTAGCTCGCGGCTTAGTACCCCCTTCCCGACTAACCTTGTATACTTACATAAATAAACTTTACATCTGCAATCCAATGTGGAGTAGGCAGATAAAGCTGTACTGTTATTATTTAAATCATAAAGACCGCAAGCTAATCAGAGTTCATTTTTTTAATAACATAACATCACGCCTCTGTATACTCCGAAGTATGGAGCAAAGGTGTATAGTAACACCCTCATTACGCCGCTTTTTTAAGTCCCATGTAATGGGGGGCGAGCCTATTGCCATCATCCGAGCACAAATACAAACTACGGGCTGCTACTGAGGAATTCCGGACGGAAAAGCCCACAACACTTTGCCCAACCTGAGGATTGAACCCAGGACCGCACAATCGCGCGCGGCACGGCCTCAGCAGTCGCGCTTGTCACTACTAGATCAACGAGGCAGTTCCCTCTCTTCTTCTTCTCCCTGCCCTTATCCCACACTAGGTGGGGTCGGCACAACATGTAATTCGTAAATCCATGTTGTTAAAGGTTTTGGCTTATTGTTTTATGACCGGCCGCCTGCCTGACATCAACCCTCCTTGGGAATATTCATTGCACCGCCGCGTGGGTGACCCAATGTGCTTACTGATATTATCATAAAATGATATGCTTGTCGAGGCAGTTCCCTCTAATATATGAAATTTTAATTCTCACTAACCCAAAATGTATAGCGTTGAATCAAAGCGATATCCATTCTTACTGCGAGCACTTGGCTTCTTCTTTTCGTGTGGTTAGTGACTAACCTGGTGTCAGTGTTTATGCCGCCCATGGGCCTCTGACTTGGCTTTACATGCTGTCAAGAAATATGTCTCAGGCATGCCGGTTTCCTCACGATGTTTTCCTTCGCCGTTTTTAAGCAAGTGATAATTATACAATACGCACATGAATCCGAAAAGTCAGAGGTACGTGCCTTGGGTTCGAACTCGAAACCTATGACTTGGCAGTCCGACGGTCACACCACTAGGCTATCACTGCTATAAGCAGCATATATAATATAAACAGTTGGCGAGTCATCATAATACAATTACTGAATGCTATGTTAGTATTACATGCAAACATATATAACGTTGCAATAAGACAACATACACACTATAATTAAGCACTGATACGTAACCACGATGCCCGAAATAATTGTATGACATAACCGTTGAGTAATTATACCGATGATACATGAATATGTAGTGAAATTTGTAACATGGCTGACAGAGTAGAGTAGAGTATTCTAAATACCTAATGCTTACTACTGTCTGTAACAGATTTATTGACAGAAATAAAAATCATTTATAAACTCTATGAAAACAAAACAAAGCGTCCGCACACTCTTCTTCTCCCTTTTTTTTGTTTTTATCGTTGGAAAATCCTCATGGATGTCCCTCACCCGGGGAAGGCGAGGGGATCTGCCGGACTCTTACTGGCTAAAAACCAACGGTGGTCCTTCTCCTGACCGTTCGGCCGGGATCGCGGGATTCGCAAAAGCATGCACCGCAACCCCGGTAGACTCTTCTTCTCCCTGACCTTATCCCACACTAAGTGAGGTCGGCACAACATGTAATTCGTAAATCCATGTTCTTAAAGGTTTTGGCTTATTGTTTTATGACCGGCCGCCTGCCTGACGTCAAGGGTTGATGCCTTGGGCGTCCGCACACTATCAGATGAAACATAACATAACATCACGCCTTGTATACCCCGAAGGGTTGGGCAGAGGTGTATAGTAACACCCTCATTTCACCGTTGTCCTTTTTAAAATATGTAAGTTATTACCGGTCAGACTAAAACATAAATACCTTCTAGCTACTAATAACCATGGCAATCAAGAACATAACTCGTCATTCAAAATTAATATAGTTAATAAGTATAGCACTAGGATGATGACCTCGGGTAAATTCGTTGTTCCCAAAGACACAAACATGTATGGTGATAGAACACCGAGGAAACGTATTCCATATATACTCAACAGTTTGCCCGAGGTAATCAGACGTGAAGCTAATAAAAATAAGTTTAAAAAAATGTTAAAAAAATATCTTCTAAATACCTTACCTTAATATAAGTGCACTCCATAAATCTAAATGTGATAATCCTTACTTCCTTACTAATATTATAAATGCGAAAGTTTGTATGTATGGATGTGTGGATGTATGGATGTATGGATGTTTGTTACTCTTTCACGCAAAAACGGCTGAACGGATTTGAATGAGATTTGGCACACAGATAGACTATGCCCTGGATTAACACATAGGATAATTTTTATCCGGGTACATCAAGTGGTTCCCCTAGGATGCGGGTGAAACCGCGGGTAATAGTCTAAAATGCTTTGTCCTGAATGACTGACTGACGGATCAACGCACAGCCTAAACCGCTGATCGTAGAGACCTGAAACTTGGAGGGCGTGTTCTTTGTATGACGTAAGCATCCGATAAGAAAGGATTTTCCGAAATTCTACTCCTAAGGGGGTGAAAAAGGGGGGCAAAGTTTGTATGGGACAACGTGATTCCTTGGTCCAATCTACTTCAAATTTTGCATAAACCTTTTTTAACAGAATTGATGGAAGACGTGTTTCGTATTTTATTGAAATTCATCCTCTAATGGTATTAAAAAGGGGTAGAAAGTTATTTTGGCGGTGATTTCCTTCGAAGTTGATATCGATAGTTGATAAGGATTAGAACATATTGGTTATAAATTATACGAATCATTCCATATTTAAAAAAAAATGTAAAATACAAATATAAAAGAATATTTAAATCGGATTAGAATTTGAAATTTCAATTTTATTTGTTCTTGGATATTTGAATGAAAAACTTACCTTATACCTTGATTTTCCTTCAAAAATTCCTTGGAAATCTCATAAATTACCTACTTAGCAAATATTTGCGATTGCTGTATAATTTGTTTGGAAGTTCATTTTCATTATTTCATTAGAATATTTTCAGTGTAGTTAATTTAATTTCTTTTCAATTTGTTGTTATAATAATTAAAAAGGATTCTTTGTGTTTGATTTGTTAGTGTATAATATAGGTTTTTAGTTTTAATAGTAAAATATCTGTGTTTGATTTGTTGTGTATAATAATAGTTATAGTTTTCTTTTAGTTTGTTTTAGAAGTTTAATTTTGTGTGTATTGTTTTTCGCAATTTATTTACATTTATAAATTTGTCTGTGTCCATTTTAAAAATGGGTGCAGAGTTGGTTAACTTCAATGGGAAATTAATAAACCTTACTATTGTACCAATAGTGGGGGATGCCGCAAGCCTTTTCCGTACGCTTTCTTATTTGTTGTACGGCACACAAGAACGCTCAATGGATATTCATAAAGAAATTGTGTGTCATGTGACGAACAATTGGGATGAATTTGCTGTTATGTATCATGACCGTCATGGCAACAATCATAGGACAAAAGAAGAGTATACTTTAGATATGTTACAAAACTCTACATATGGCAGTTTTTGCGAGTGAGTTGCAGTCGGTCAAATATACCCATTTGTATTTGAAGTGTATTGAAATGACAACCTGTATGCCAAATTTGGTACAGAGGACCAACCTATCAAAAGGTTACGTTTTCCCCAAGATCTTTCTAATAGTCACTTTGATGCCTACGCTGATGCGGATAGTGATAATAACACTGATGAGCGTCCAATAGCCAAAAAACGGCGCATTGAAATTGCTGTATCTCCGACGTTTACTCAATCTTCACTAATTTCTAATGATGTGCAAGACTTTCATTCGCCTACTTATACAATTATTGAATCTGAATGTGAGTCAGATTTAATTTCTTCTTTGTCCACTAATAATTGCATAGCATTTCCAACATTCACTACCCAAGAGTCAGTTCAAAATTAAATTAAATTGACAAATAATCATTAAAAAAAGCATTAGAGCAGTGGTGGCCCAGTGGTAACGGCCCCGACTTACGAGTTGTATGTCGTGGGTTCGAACCCCGCCAGGCGCATTACTTTGTGTAATTTATTTCATCACCACTGCTCTCAAAACGGTGAAGGAAAACATCGTGAGGAAACCGGCATGTCCTAGAACCAAACATTCGAAGACATGTGACATCTACCAACCCGCACTGGGCTCGCGTGGTGGATTACGGCCCATTCCCTCTCACAGAGAGGAGGCCTGTGTCCCAGCAGTGGGAACATTATAGGCTGCTGATGACGATGATGATTCAAATTATATGAGAGTGGGCGTTATTTGAGTAGTTCGGAGGCAGTTTGAAGGCTTTTAGGGTTTCCCATACATGAAAGGTTTCCCGCAGTCATACATTTAGCTGTCCACCTTGAAAATGGCCAACGAGTCTACTTTAATTCCGACAACCTCGCCGACATAATTAATAGCCCACCAAAAACGACACTGTTAGCATTTTTTGATTTATGTCAAACAGATGATTTTGCTAAAACCCTTCTATATGCGGAAGTGCCTTCATATTTTGTAAGGCAAAAAAATAAATTTGTGAGAAGGAAAAGAGGAAAACCCGTAGATGACTGGCCAGGAATAATGAAAGAACACGCTCTAGGTAGAGTGTACACGGTTCACCCGAATAACACCAAGTGTTACCATCTTCGTTTACTTTTGCACGAGGTTACCCCCTGGTTAGGGGTCCATCGTCCTTCGATGACTTGAAGACTGTCAACGGTGTCCTCCAACCAACTTTTCAATTAGATTGCATGAAACTTGGCTTGCTAGAGGACGACAAACATTGAGATTCTGCCCTAGAGGAAGCAGCCCTATGCGAGTCGCCATTTAAAATGCGTGAATGCGTTTAAAGTGCGTGCGTGGCATTCTGTCAGATTACAGACGCACTAAGTCTTTGGGTAAAATACAGGGATAGCCTATCAGAAGACTACAAACGACAAGTGGAAAAGTTTTCTAGCATTATAGATGAACATCTAGCAGATGAAATCTACAATAAATGTCTGGTCACAATATGAGAAGCTGTATTAGCATTAGGAGGACAAAGCCTACAGCAGTACGGGTTGTCTCAGCCTCAAAGGTCTGAAGGCTTACACAATAACCGGGACTACCTGAAGGAAACAAGTAACGATGCCAATTCCTTAGCAGAAGTGGTGTCAAGTAGTGAAGGCTGTGTAACCAATGAACAAAGACGTATTTATTATAAAATACTTTCCAGTATCGATGCAGGTGTAGGTGATATCTTTTTTTGGATGCTCCTGGTGGAACAGGCAAGACTTTTCTATTAAATTAACTGTTGGCCAAAGTGAGAAGCAATCGTGATATCGCCTTAGCGGTCGCATCGTCCGGAATTGCTGCCACGCTGCTGGAAGGAGATAAAACTGCACACTCCGCGTTTAAACTTCCTCTCGATTTGATACAACCCCAAACCCCACTCTGCAATATACCCAAACAAAGTAATATGGCAGAAGTACTCCGCAAAACGAAATTAATTGTTTGGGATGAGAGTACTATGGCTCATAAAGGGAGTTTCGAAGCCCTAAATAGTTATTTACAAGATGTTAGGAATAATAATTGTCAAATGGGAGGAGTTACTGTATCGTTAGCAGGCGATTTCCGGCAGACTTTACCCGTAGTGCCCAAAGGAACGCGAGCAGACGAAGTTAAAGTGTGCGTGAAGCGGACTCATTTGTGTGTTGTTGTGGCCTTCAGTGACAAAACAGAGCCTTACCAAAAATATGAGAGTCCATCTGAGGGGAGATGTTACAGTTCTCAGATCTGTTGCTTAAAATAGGAAATGGTGATTTCCCGGAACTGGATAATAATATAATTCTACGCGGACGAAGTCGCGGGCAAAAGCTAGTATATAATATGATACAAGATTACTTGATTCCACAGTCAAACTGTATAAACAGTTTTGTGGGACACTTTATAATGGTGCGTCCAGACCTGACGAACGCGCGGCGAATGCGCCGCACGCGCGCCGCCCGCGCGGAGCTTTGTACGAACATGAAATGCACGCGCGCAGCTCGCGAGCGGCTCGCGAACGGTTCGCGCGCTGAGCGCGAACGGCGTGCGAGCGGCGCATTCGCGGCGCGTTCGTCAGGTCTGGACGCACCATTAGATCTTAAGGCCTATCATGTACCTATTAAAAAATATAATAAATAAAATAAAAAATAATAAATAATATAATAAATAAAAAATAAAAATAAATTTGTAATAGGAGGCGAGCCTATTGCCATCAACCGGGTACAAATCCAAACTCCGGGCTGCTACTGAGGAATTCCACACGGAAAAACCCAATAACACTTTGCCCGACCTGGGAATCGAACCCAGGACCTCATGATCAGCAGTCGCGCTTACCACCACTAGACCAATGATGCAGTCGGATCAGATGAAATCATTGATATAATATACAAAAAAAAAGTGTAAAATGTTGTTTTTTGTGTAAATTATGTTAGTCAGTGAACTTGTGTAATGTGTTTGTCAAACAACATAATATACCTATATAATACACACTTTGCGTGTTCAAAAACTTTAGTTGGCATGTTAGATATTTTATTAATGTTTGACAAAGTTTACATTTGCGCTCTTGTTTGACATACAAGTGGTTTTTAACAAACATGTTTTTTTCAATTTAACAATTAGAACAAAACTTATTTCTAGAAGCCTTTGCTGTGTGATGATTTAATAAAAAAAAAGTTAAACAAGAGCTGTTCGTTCTGTCTAGCCTTTTCCCAACTATGTTGGGGTCAGCTTCCAGTCGAACCAGATGCGGCTGAATACCAGTATTTTACACGGAGCTACAACCATCAGACCTCCGCAACCCAGTTACTGGGGAATGCCAATATCCTAAGGTAGGACTTGTTGTCAGACTTTCGGGCTTCTGAGTTCCCGTAACGACTGTCATAGGTATTCGTATGACACCCGGACCGACTGTTTAACGTGCTCTACGAGACACGAAGAGGTCTATAGATATGTAACGAACGGTCACCCATCCACGGATTGACCGTGGCAAGCGCAGCTTAACCTCACTAATCGTATTACCCACGAGCCCCTTACAAGTAAAATTAAACAAGAGTACCAGATGTTTACTCTATCTTATTAACCTAGATGTGTGGAACAAACTTCGCTTGTATGAATTAACTTGAACGTTAGACTATGTTACAAGTAATTACTTAAGCTTGTACCTACTGACTCTGACCATGTTAATTGTAACGTGACAAATGATAACCGTCTCTACATTTTGATTTCTTTGTTATTTTTCAATTGGAAAATCTGTTAGAAAATTATGGGTCACGTATTACAAAGATATCAAACTCCATAGGTATTTGGAGGAACGAGGTATGGTGTTCGTCTAACGAAAATGAAGAATTCTCCAACCAGGCGAGTCTTATGCCTGGCGGGTCTTATGCCTGGCGGGTCTTATGCCTGGCGGGTCTTATGCCTGGCGGGTCTTATGCCTGGCAGATTACTGCCCAACGGTTATGTTGTGAAGTTGTATATCTACTATCTGCGTGTTAAATCTTGATATCGCGATGCAGGATTCTGTGACGTCATACTTGAGAGTTGTCCTTATTGTCGCTGTAGTCTGCTACGCAATCGTAGTGCTATGTAGTTCGCATGTGGCGTGATAGATGTCGCCACAGGTACATCCAGAAGGTGTTAAGGGCCCGTTTAGTCTAAACTACTGTTAAACACAATGTTGTGGTTAAACAAATATATAATTATATGTTGGTATATATTGATACACACCCATCGCCATTTAGAAAAAACGAAATCCTAAAGCGATTCGCACACTGCACCGCATCACGCAGCGTAGCGCGGGAGTGCGTGTTCTTACGTTGTTTGCAAGTATCTGTGTTTGTATAGAAAACACGCCTAGTGCAGCACACAGTAAACGCATTCAAGCGCAGTGTTGTGGCTCCGTCGCCACGCACTCCGCAGCGTAGCGCGGGGCAGTGTGTGTTTTGCCGTAACATCACACGGATAAAAAGACCAATGTAAGCAAAAAAACTATGAGAAAGAAAGAAAGTTATTGTGATGCAATGAGAAAACACAGAGTTAGAAAAGTCACATCATTTTCCCTGACTCATTAATCTTTTGAACGCCATCGACGGCTATAGACGACAAAGGAAAATGTAGTAGGGCGCCAACGTCGTCAATAGCCGTAAAAAGTATGATGAATTTGTAACGTTTTGACGACACGTTTGGTGCAGTGGCTAAGCAATTGGCATCTGCGCTGCGGGTCGTGGGTTCGATTCCCGCACGGAACAAATATTTGTATGGCCTACAGATAGTTGTTCCGGGTCTGGATGTTTGTGCATGTGAATATTTGTGTCTGTAAACGCACCCACGATACAGGAGAAATCCAAGTGTGGGGTTTCGTTATAAAAAAAAAAAAAAAAAAAAAAACGTCGGTGGGAGCATAGTGTTTATACGTCTGTACCGTGGTTCAAAAGGTTAACAGCTACACTCATTTGTTCATTTTATAGTTCTCCCAGCCTCTCTCCGTTTTAAACAACTTTTTGTAAGGTCATCTCAAATGCATGAAACCATGGTTAATCTATAAACAACCCATTACTCTCAAACTGCCGGGCACGGGCGTCTTCTCAGAATGAAGGGGGTTTTAGGCCTTAGTTTATACTCTGGCATGGTACGGCTTGGTCGAGAACTTCTTTTTTGGAGTTCTCTCTTGTGTGCTGGTTACCTTCCTTGACCGTTACCGCAAGTAAAAATTAAATTCTCTATTCAATTTATCTTAATTATGGCTAGTTATTTTAGTTATGCAATCCGAAATGAACGCTATGATGTAAACAAAATTAGCTTCCTCATAAAAGTCACCTTGCATACAGACATACTTATACAATTATAATAACAATAATATCTTAATCCGTGAGGGGACGGGTTAAGAATACAATTGCCCTCCGTTGCCGGGCAAGCAAGTCGTTAAGAGGTGATGATCCTGGCACAATAATTGTGCCCGAAAAAAGACAATAGGCTCGCCACCTGTATGGTACCACTTAACACAAGAGGCCAAACGTGAGTGTACTGACTCCTGTAATAGAATCCGACTATCCCTACAGAGATGACAGGCGTGTGTATATATGTACAATATGTACCACATAACATCACGCCTTTATTCCCACAAAGGGTTGGACATTGGTTATAGTAACACCCTCATCTCGCCTGTTATGTTTAAATTCCATGTAATAGCGAGCGAGCTTATTGCCATTAACCGGACACAAATTCAGACTCCGGGCGGCTACTATGAAATTCCTAACGGAAAAACCCAATAACACTTTACCCGACCTGGGATCGAACCCAGGACCTCACGATCAGCAGTCGCGCTTGCCACCACTAGACCAACAACGCAATCAAATATAAAAAGACATGCAAATACAGAGTGTAAACGAACTCATGTAATTCCTTCAAACCTCGTGATGTACTGCTAACATAGATTAACCCGGCACGGAATAATTTTGGATTCAATAAAAAAATACATACAGTAAACATGGTGTTCTTTACGTAAGGCATTTTAGCGCCCCGAGTTAAATGACCGCGCGACGAGCGTTAGCCGCGCAATTCGCTCGGAGCGCTAAAATGCCCCACGTTAAGAACACACTTACTTCTTGTTATTTATGTTTTATTGAATCCAGATGTATCCCTTGCATGATTAATCTATGTCAGCCATCACGAGGCTTGAAGGAATTACATGATTTTGTTTACACTCTGTATAAAGAGACGAATACTCGAAATAGCACCAAACGTTATCAATTTCTCATAAGGAAAGCCAAACCGATATTATGTTTTTAAACATGGCAACCTTTACTTTTCAAATTCAATTAGGTCTATATAAAAGGAAAATAAATGGCTTTTTCGAATAATCAACTTATCTTGATTCCATTTCGGCAGGGAACGATGTTGAGACCGCTATTGTTGTTAAAAATTATTTCAACAAACTTGTGGGTAGCTTTTGTTTCGTTCGTAAATTCTATTAGATTACTTTTAGTTGAAATGTTACTAAAATGTAGAGGCCTATGACCCAGATGACCTTCTTCTTCTTCTTCCTGCCCTTATCCCACACTAGGTCGGCACAGCATGTGTTTCATAAATCCATGTTGTCAGATGTTTTGGCTTATTGTTTTATGACCGGCCGCCTGCCTGACATCAGTCCTCCTTGGGAATACTCGTTGCGCTGTCGCGCGGGTGACCCAATGTGCTTGCTGATATTATGCCCTGGGTCGCAAAATGATATGCTCGTATGACCCAGACGACCCTCAACAATTATTTATGAACAGGATAGAAAGAACATAGTCTGCTTAGTTGTTAGCAATAAGATTGACAAGCATATCGTTTTGGGACCCAGTGCGTAATATCAGCAAGCACATTAGGTCACCTGCGTGACGAGTATTCCCAAGGAGGGTTGACATCAGGCAGGCGGCCGGTCATAAAACAATAAGCCAAAACATCTGACAACATGGATTTATGAAACACATGCTGTGCCGACCTAGTGTGGGATAAGGGCAGGTGCATGCTTTTGCGAATCCCGCGACCCCGGCCGAAAGGTCAGGAGAAGGAACACCGTTGGTTTTTGGCCGGTAAGAGTCCGGCAGACCTCCTCTCTTTCTCCGGGCGAGGGACATCCATGAGGAGTTTCCAAAAACAAAAAAAAAAAAACAAAAAAAGGGGGATGATGATATAAAGAACACTTCTTGTAGCGGGAGACTGCCTCGTGGGTCTAGTGGTGGCAAGCGCGACTACTGATCATGAGGTCCCGGGTTCGATCCCCAGGTCGGACAAAGTGTTATTGGGCTTTTCCGTGTGGAATTCCTCAGTAGCAGACCGGAGGTTGGACTTGCGCCCTGTTGATGGCAATAGGCTCGCCTCCTATTACATGGGACTTAAACATAACGGCGTAATAAGGGTGTTACTATACACCTCTGCCCCACCCTTCGGTGAACACAGGCGTGTTACTACCAGAGTACAAGCTTTATTTTATAAAGATTTGTTTCCTTTTTTTTTTTTTTTTTTCTCACGTGGGGAAATCCTCATGGACTATCCCCCGTCTGGGGAAGACGGGGGGGTGTGCCAGACTCTTACTGGCTAAAACCCCACGGTGTCCCTCCTTCTGACCTAAGGCCGGGGTCACGGGATTCGCTGTTGCATGCACCGCGACCCCGACAGGTCTCGGCCCACCAGATGTGGGGCAGTTGCTCCCCTGCCCCACATCCACCCGAGAAGCGCAGGACATGACGCGCCATCCTCCCTGGGCCCGTTACTGGTCGGGCGACGGGTTCCCTAACCCGCCGCCCGCAGGCCACTCACTAGGGTGGCCGGAGATCGTCACGCGCCCTCCGGCGCCCGGTGCGTCTAGCTCGAGAAGGGAGAGAAGAAGCGGACTCCCTCTCCCTCTCCGCTACCTCCTTGGTCGCCATCACCTCCTCGCAAAAAGAGGCGATGGCTTCCCACGCAGTCTCGCTCCCGACCATGGACAGAACCACGGCCGGAAGCGAGAGGTCACCGCCGATCGCCGCGACTAGTTCGCGGCGCTGCGACCCCCACGCTGGACACGCCTGCAAAGTGTGCAGCGCCGTGTCCTCGGGGCAGTCGCAGTGGTGATACACATCTTCCACCTAACCTTTCCCAACTATGTTGGGGTCAGCTTCCAGTCTAACCAGATGCGGCTGAATACCAGTATTTTACACGGAGCGACTGCCATCAGACCTCAGCTACCCAGTAACTGGGCAAAAGGTTAGACCGGTATTTTTTTCCTACACATTGGTACCAATATAAACCAACGTCACTATTATTGTTCCGTAAAACTATAACTTGCTTGTATAAACACTAGTTGCGTTACGTCATCCGTAAAAAAGCGGGCCACGAGAATCATGTGTGTTGACGCTCTAATTGGAACACAAACACACACACAACCTCCCCATAACTTAAACATAACCTTACCAGCAAAGACATAGAGTCTAATTTTGGTCGACAATGTAAATTCCAAATGTCTCAGTAAGTTTGTTAAAGTGTAAATCGCTTAAATTAAGAAGTTGCTGCTTGACAAGGCAAAGGCCTATCATGGATGCTTGCTTTAATTTACTAAACTTAGATGTATAAACAATGTTTATGTGTCTTAGTGATTAGAGGATCGCGTACAATGTGGCCAGTATATATTAACTATTCATGGCGGCAGTGCTTCAGGGGCTCGTCTTTATAGTATAGGACGACCTTCACCGAGCTGGTTAATGGATGTAAAGTATTTTATATCAAATTAAATATGTCAATAAATAATTGCAAATGGGTTGACTAAAAAATTTTAGTCCAGAATATGATTATTATATTTATTTATTTTTAACATTTCACTGGTTTCGTTAATAGACAAATTCCATACCAATCGAAAGTCTAAAGCCTATAGAATATGCAAACGTTAGGTTGACTATTTTTTTCTCGTCACAACTTTTGGGTAGCAGGTATAAATGCTGTGTTTATACCTGCCTACCCAACCACTACCTATCGGTGAAGGTCGTTTTATACTGAGATCTTAGACTATTAATTAACAACCACGCCGTTCACACAATTTGCCGCGGTCAGTCTGTGGATGGGTGACCGTTCGTTACACAACAAAACCCGTGTGTCGGAGAGCACGTTAAACCATGTGTGTGGGTGTCATACGAATACCTATGACAGTCGTTACGGGTAATCAGAAACTTAAAAGTCCGCCAACCGGTCTAACCCTAGGATATCACCATTGCCGAGTAACTGAGTTGCAGAGGTCTGATGGCAGTCGCTTCGTGTAATATACGGGTATTTAGCCACATCTAGTTAGACTGGAAGCTGACCCCATCGTAAAGTCAAAGTCAAAGTTTTTTATTTCAAATAGACCAGATTTCAGGCACTTTTAAAACGTCAAAACCAGGTGCACGGCTCCAAAAGGTAGGTTCTATGGAGAAGAGCCGGCAAGAAACTCCATGAATACTCTTTTCAAAATAGTAGTTCATTACAATTCCATTACAGTAGTGTGAGAAATAGAATGAGAATAATGCAGGTTAATGTAACAAATAAACTCACATAAGAGTAACAAATAGAAAAATATGCCTTCTAGGATTGCCATAGCAGTTAAGGGCTGACCAGTCCCGACAGACGGCACCCGTTCACGAGCATGACGTGCACATCCGCATCGGTCAGCTCAACCATATTATAGGGAACTCAACGACCGGATAAACAACGCCACCATCAGCAAGACATTTAAGTGAGCATGACAGACTCATACTACCAGACAATAGGCAGTAATATGATATGATTATAAGCGTATCACTAATAGCTGCATGATGCTCATACTTTACAGTTTGGAATGAAGTATTGTAAAGCGATATTATTGAAAAGTAGTAGTTGGGAAAAGGCTAGGAGGAACAGGTGGCGATACTTGCGATGGCAAATGTCTATACAATGAGTACCAGAAAGGTCAAATAATATTTAAGGAGGTGGAATAACCAAGGAACCTGTACAACTTTTAGTATGGAGACAACTCAAAATTCTAGAAAAAAAAGTTAACGATTTTACTTTATGTTTCATCAACGCCATTTGCCAAACTAGTTTGTTCAAAATCACTTGAAAAATCGATTGGTACCTATCGTTTTTATACCATGTTACATTTTACCCTCAAAAAATGTTTCAAAGTTCCATTCTACTACTATGAGCAGATTACAGATGTCTTTCAGGTCCAAAAAGATCGGCTGGATGAGTTTCCGTTGATCAGGCAACCCGTACACGTCATCTAGCACGTATTTTGCTACCTACTAGGGCAGGGATGGCAAACCAATGGCACGTGACACAATATTTTGGGCACTTCACTGATCACAAAATTCATTATGCACTACGAAAAAAAGGGTGAAGAAGGTATTATATGACGAGCGAACGCGAGTGATCCCTAATTCAAAATTAATTGATGGCACGTCTCGTCATGGTTCGCCATCCCTGTACTAGGGCGAGTATAGCAACACTAGCTGTGTCCTCACGGCTCCGCCCGTAGCCTATTTACTCAGTGATAATGCAGCTTTCTAACGGCAAAAGATTTTTTGAAATCGATCCAGTAGTTTTTAAGTTTATTCGTTACATACAAAAATACAAATCTTTCCTCTTTATAATATTAGTATAGATAGTATAGATATAGATGAAAAGCAAGTCATTACTTATTTCGTAAAGAATTGTGGTCAGATAGTTGTCATGATAATCTTCTTGGGTGTTTCGGTTTTTGCGTATACTATAATAAAAGCAACGCCTTATCAACAAAAATCCATGGAAAAGCAGAAATTTTTCATGAATTTTGAGGTGTTCTTATAATAAAAGTTGTTCATATTCATGTGTTCTTTGACCCCTAAAGTATTGTTTTATCTTATAGATACAAATTGTATGGTCAAATTCGATACATTAATGCCCGGATCCTATAAACAAAAACGAATCGTTTTGCTTACCAATAGTAGCATTTTTTATTGACAAACTGGGCATATAAATACACTCGTAAGTTAATTTTATCTGTGAGTAGCTGTCCTCACGGCTCCGCCCGTAGCCTATGTTATTCAGTGATAATGTAGCTTTCTAACGGCAAAAGAATTTTTGAAATCGGTCCAGTAGTTTTTAAGTTTATTCGTTACATACAAAACTTTCCTCTTTATAATATTAGTATAGATAGCTATGTCCATTTGGGAGGGTCTACTAGGCAAAGCCATGAGGTCTTTGCTTCGTTATTGTTAAAGATACGATAGTCCCAATTATAACCAATAACGCTCCGTAAGTTATAGGAACCGTCCATTAAAGTTCTTTACTGCGTCGCGTATCAAGTTATACTGGTGCCAGACATGGGAATGCGAGGTGCAGGTCGTAACACAAGTAATGAGTTATGTATGTAATACTCTTGTCGTGTGCATGTGTGTGTGTGGGCGTGTTCCGTATTCGCAAGTCACTGACTGCTTTATTTGGGTCATGTTTTTATGTGTGCGTGTTCATGAAGTACGTAGCTTTTTTCCTTAGAGGTGTTTGTGTTATTTTTAGAATATTGCATTGTAAGATGAGGTAAAATGTGTTGTTTTTATTTTAAACATGCATATTGTATTTGTATATACTGTTCGTTTTTCAACAACAAGTGAGCTGTGTTATGCAATAATGTTTCATACGACAAAAAAATTAATTCTACCTATGCTAACGCCCTCTTATTGTTGTTATATATAGGTCTACACAACGCTAGAAACAATGTAACTGCATTAAGATTTTTTTGGTAGACGAAGCTCTATAAAATTTACTATACATAGTTCTGGGCATTTTTTCAAGCGTTGAGTAGACCTCTCACAAGAACTAGATGACTATAACACAAAATTCATATTTTTGTATGTTAACACAAAATATGCAGTAATCTGCATAACACGGCCCAAGTAATTCTTACTTAATAGTTTTTATTGCAACATAATCACTTATAAGCAATATGTTTAATACTACATTGGAGCCAATTCTGTTGCGCACTAACTAAACTTAACTAAAAATATTGCTATGCTTTACTTGCAAATAAAATAAGACAGAGATGAAAGAATATTAGAGCTGTCAAATTAAGTTGAACTAAAATATTCGAACAGAGTTAGACAACGCCTAAAAAGACGGTGATGTGCAACAAGTAAACTAACATAACATCACGCCTGTATTCCCCGAAGGGTTGGGCAGAGGTATTACAGTAACACCCTCATTTCGCCGTTATGTTTTAGTCCCATGTAATAGGGGGCGAGCCTATTGCCATCAACCGGGCACAAATCCAAACTCCGGGCTATTACTGAGGAATTCCACACGGAAAAACCCAATCACACTTTGCCCGACCTGGGGATCGAACCCGGGACCTCACGATCAGCAGTCGCGCTTGCCACCACTAGACCAACGAGGCAGTCAACAAGTAAACTAGTTTGATAGTTCTAAAAATATTCCGTCTCTTTTATGTTTTGCCTGTTAATAAGAGACAGCAATATTTTTAGTCGGTGCTCAACAGAATCGTGGCCACTGTCAAATCAATATGCCATCCATCCCCTTAGTTTCTTTGTTACACTCACAGTTTTTAGGTACCTACGTCGAAAATGTTGGCATCAGCTCATCATAATTCAGGCATCACCTGCCAACATGACCTAGGTCACAAAAACCTCAAGACCAACTTTCTACATCCATCATTACATATTCCTAACACTTTTATTTTTCCCAATGCGAATACAAATGCGAAATTTTTGTACAGTCTGCAACAAAAGTGACATTTATAAAAAGTTTCAAAACTAATTCATAAATGTAAAATTGCCAATTATGTTTTTTATTCCACAAAATATTATAGAGCAGACACTGGTTTTAAATTAATGGTATTATGCTAAACCCAAAACAATAAATAATTGCTGTGATATAATTGATTTCGAAATTCCGAAATGTCGATGCTGTCTGTACAATACACTCAATTTACGACCTCGAAAGTCAATTACTTTTAAGCGATGATCGTCATAGAATATAAACGAATGCGGATCAATTGGATTTACATTCTTATTATAGTACGACACAACTAAGAAATCGCATCGGCGAACTTCGTAAAACCGATCACTTCCGAACTGCGTGCGACTTCAAGACCAAGTGAAGACCAAGATTACTCATAATCATAATCATAATATTTATTTGCATTAAAACATGGTATATCAGATGTTACAATAGTATGTAGTGTGCTACATGTTTTGCTAGAAATACATAGCATGCAAACTTAAAATTAGGTAATAAAATAGCGTGAATTTATATTCCGCTCCATGAAGTCTTTTACAGAGTAAAAATTTTGTTCATTTAGCCATTTATATAATTTACGCTTAAAAGCTCTAATATTCAAGGGTTTTAAATCACTAGGTATATTATTATAAATACGGATACACATAGCCAAACAGTTCTTATTATATTTTGTGGATCTAGGTAGGTCATCTAATACAAGTTTGGATGGGTCTCTACGATTTCTTGGGTTCACCTCATTCGCAGTTTTAAATAATGTCCTGTTTTTTGATACAAACATACACACCTCATAAATGTAGAGTGATGGTAATGGTAACAAACCAAGTGTTTTGAATATGGGTTGGCATGATTGATCAGGTCGCAAACCGTAAATCGCCCTAATACACTTTTTTTGTGCTATAAAGGCTTTCTCTTTGTCCGTGCTATTTCCCCATATTATTAGTCCATAGCGAAGTAGTGATTCTACATGTGCATGGTAAGTAATTATTGCTGTTTTTATATTTGTGATACATTTTATTTGTCTGAGTGCATATACAAATTTGTTTATCCTATTTGATACATTGTCTACATGTTCCTTCCAATTCATGTTTTCGTCTATTATTACGCCTAGAAATTTCGTATGAGGTACTGTTTTAATTGTTGGTATATTAAGATTGATATTATATTTTTTATTATTAGATTTATTAAACTGTATGTATACAGACTTGTCTAAGTTTATTTTTAGTTTATGTGTATCTAGCCAATCTATTAGCTTATCTATTGTGTTATGTCATCCTCGTGGTCAATGGTTGTATATCTATTCTTATTTGTTGTGACTATAATCGATATATCGTCAGCAAATAGAACGCATTTATGGCTGGTCACATCAGCGATGTCGTTAATGTACAATAAAAACAAGATTGATCCCAGTACGCTTCCCTGTGGATCAACTCAATCCCACTCAAGATATTAGTATGCAGTAAAAAAATATCTTTACGCTGACGCGATAAGTGAGAATGGCGCAAATATACTCAATACTCAATCATTTATTGCATTCGACAATGTATTGCTTAGGTGGTAAGTAAACATTTGTTGTAACAATCGTGGACCCTGTCGGGCACAGCAAAAGAAAAATTTGAACGAAGTGGACTTTGTATATAAATGCAAACTAACATAATCTAAGTAAAATTTAAGGTAACATTTTATTAATTATTAATTTAATCAAGTTTTTTTATTATTCATTTATATTATTATATCAGTTCTATGGATTTTTCAATAAAGTATTCATTTATACTATAATAACATTTATTTAGTTTTTTTTTTCTATACTAATATTATAAAGAGGAAAGATTTGTATTTTTGTATGTAACAAATAAACTTCAAAACTACTGGACCGACTTCAAAAAATATTTTAGTATTAGAAAGCTACATTATCACTGAGTAACATAGGCTACGGACGGAGCCGTGAGGACACAGCTATTATTGTATAAATTGCAATTTATTTCGCATTTCTGAGTTATAAGTCGGTTATAAGTGACTACCATCGGTTGTTCGATCAAGTTTGTCGATGTAACTTCTTAGTTGTATCGTTCTACACGTGATTTTAATTCGCGTGTCGATTCAATAATAAGTTGTTTACAATTTGATTTGATAACTCCATGCTTCATGTTGGGTTTTTATTACGTGTTAGTACTTGCGTTTGATGAGAAAAGCACGTATAATGGGATAATATCAGGAAGGTGAGCATGAGCAGTAACATTTTTCTGTAGACTGACAAAGATAAAGGTAAAGATATATTTATTTGCTATAACATATATGTGATTTACAATACAAAATGATATGCATGCAATGGTGTTAATATGTAAATATGAGCTACATGTTATACCACTTGAAGGTGTGCAAAGATGTATTGAAATTGTAATTTTATTAATTTAAAAATAATTCAGTTATAGAAGCCAAACATTAAAAATTGTATTAAATTATATAAACATCAAATTATAGAAATCAACATTTATCATTCAGGAAGTCATGTATATTATAATAACATTTCTCAGTCAACATCTTTGTTAGTTTTGCTTTAAATAAATTTAAATTTAGTAGTTCTATGTCCTTTGGGATTTGGTTATAAATCTTTGGATCCATGCATACATGGTGTAAACGAAATCATGTAATTCCTTCAAACCTCGTGGTGTACTGCTGACATAGATTAACCCTGCACGAGATAATTTTGGATTCAATAAAAAAAATACAAGCTGTAAACATTTTAGCGCTCTGAGTGAAATGACCGCATGGCAAGCGATAGCCGCGCAATTTGCTCGGGGTGCTAAAATACCTCACGTTAAGAACACATGTTTACTGCTTGTATTATTTTTAATTGATCCCAAAATTATCTCGTTTAGTGTTAATCTACGTCAGCAGTACACCACGAGGTTTGAAGGAATTACATGATTTCGTTTACACCCTGTATAATGCTTTTATGTAACAGTGTAGTTTTGGATGTATACAGTTTGTCATTATTTCATGACATCTTTAATAGTGAAACGGTACAGCGAAAGATGGATCTTAATTTTTTTGAATATTTAGTTTACAATGCCATCTAGTAGAAACATAACATAACAACACGCCTGTATTGCCCATGTAATTGGGGGCGAGCCTATTGCCATCCACCGAGCACAAATCCAAACTCCGGGCTGCTACTGAGGAATTCCACAAGGAAAACCCAAAAACACTTCTTTGCCCGACCTGGGGATCGTACCCAGGACTTCACGATCAGCAGTCGCGCTTGCCACTAATCGCGACGACGCAGTCTAGTAGAAAATAGGTTCGTTTTGCATTATGGCACAATGTATTATAATTCAACTATATTTTATAGAGCCAAAAGGTATTTTTTTATAAGTACAAAGTTATTTTAACCCTGCAAACCTTGAAGATACTTTCACACACACGACTAGTTAAACAATTTATGAAACATTGATGCTTTTAAGTTACTCTATGAGTAATTGAGTATGTACCTTCGCGGACATTTGCCGTGAATCACTTTTCGACCTTATTACTAAGACGATAAGGTTGAAAAGTGATTCAACGCAAATGTCCGCGGTTGTACCTACTCGCTCGCAACTCTGACCCCAAAGTGCTTTCATTTTCAACTTTTTTTCAAATTGCCAAACACGACACGTGCATTAAGCACAGTCACATTCGTCAAATACGACCTTTAACTTTGAAAAAAAAATAACAAACTAGGTACCAAAGTTACTTTCAAAAAATATCTCTAGTCTTTCAAATCTAGCTTTTTTGACCAATAATTATGTTTACGGATCCAGACAGTCACATAAATATTCAAAGTTAGCAAAGTACATTCAACACGTGTAATATCGACAGGTGACCTTTGGAGTCGACCCGAGTGAGAACCTAGTCAAGCATAATAGAACAAACTGACAAAAAAACGAGATTTTTAATTATACAGACTCCACATCCTTTCCTTCGCTCGCCTAAAGTAAAAGCCTTTGAAAATATTCAAATCTGGCTTTTAATTAAGGCGGACAAAGCAATAACATACACATATTACATATACATATTATAGTAATATTTTATATTTATTATATATTTATATATGTATTTATAACCTATGTCCTATATATATAGTTGTTTAGTTATCCATATAGTTAATTAAGTCGCAAATATCCATATTTTTTTTTTTGTGCCTCTCTTTTCAATGTTTTTCTCTTTGACCCAAAGGTTGGCTGGTAGAGAATGCCTTGTGGCATTAAGTCCGCCTTATGTACCACCATTTTGCATTGAAGTATTAAATAAATAAATAAATAATAACATTATTACTCAAATAACGCCAGACGACCTGTCATATCATAAAACAACGCATACCTGCAAATATCTGTTTGTTTAAGTATTTAACTAAAGTTAAACAAACTTTACATGTCATTTTATCTAAATATGAATTAAACAAATCTGCAATTTGTTATTTACAAATTAATTATCCATATTTTTAGAAAATCCAACCGCTTTTAGAATTTAAAATAATATTTCACATTTTTAAACACATTATTTATAAAAAAGCCGGCCAAGTGCGAGTCGGACTCGCGCACGAATGATTCCATACCATTATCTATAAAAACGGCAAAAAATCACGTTAGTTGTATGGGAGCTCCCTTAAATATTTGTTTTATTCTGTTTTTTAGTATTTGTTGTTATAGCGGCAACAGAAATACATCATCTGTGAAAATTTCAACTAACTATCACGGTTCATGAGATACAGCCTGGTGACAGACAGATGGACGGACGGATAGCAGTCTTAGTAATAGGGTCCCGTTTTACCCTTTGGGTACGGTACCCTAAAAATTGAGACCACAGTCATCATTATCATCATCATCTCCCTGCTCTCATCCCACACAAGGTTTGTGCGTGAGTCCAACTCGCACTTGGCCGGTTTTTACCTATACCTTCATGATAGTACTAACTTTCAAATTCACACTCCCAACTCTGCCTATTTTCCATAAATAAAATTGTATTCACATTTTCAAATTTAGCTTCAACAAACAAACAACGGATTCAAACATTCACATTATTATTCAAAGTTGCCAAAGAAAACACGTGCAATACCGTCGAACGACCTCTGAGGTCGACCGGACGGGTATTCCGACATCGCGTATGATTTCAAATTGTTTATGCAACTCCGTCGAGAATTTGTAAGACCTTAGCGGGTTTAATGTTTGGCGAAGCTTGGATGTGGAAGCGGGAAACGCTATATAGGGTAGGTAGGTAGGAGTAGTAGCGTCGTGGCACGTGTAGCCGTTTCTACATATACGTACTTGTTTGTGTATTAGTTAGTTTTATTACAAGGTAGATGCATGCAAACAAAAACATAACATTACGCCTGTATTCCCCAATAAGTTGGGCAGAGATGTATAGGTATAGTAACACGCTCATTTCGCCGTTATGTTTAAATCCCATGTAATAAGGGGCGAGCCTATTGCCATCAACCGGACACAAATCCAAACTTCGGCTGCTACTGAGGAATTCCGCACGGAAAATCCAATAACACTGCCCGACCTGGGGATCGAACCCAGGATCTCACGATCAGCAGTCACCAATGTTTATGATATTGTTTACACCTGTTACAGTTTACATTCTTCATTCGACTGACTTTTCCGAAGGTAAGATGAAAGCTATAATAATAAACAATGACATACCACTAAGGTTTTTTTACACGCTTTATATTAGCTTCACTTGTAACTAACTAACAATGTAATAAAATCTTGGAAGTCAATTTTAACCTACTTCTAATTGTCGTATCGAAATGAAACTTTCCATGTTTATGTAGTTCGGATGACAAAACTATAATTTGGTATATTGGAGCTGATCTAATGATGGAGCCAGGAGGTGGATAGTGGAAGTCTTCAGTCACTACTAGTATCTAAACTCCTGGAGTTTGGACTCATATGATTCGTCTTGACGAGTCCAATAGGCTTGGTAACGAGGATCTGATGATAGAGCCAGGAGGTGGATAGTTTATAATCTTGAATGCTTGATAAAAGCGTGTTTTTTTCTTGTTTTTTAAACTACATATTTTTATTTTTAAATACTTATTCTACATTTGTCGACTGACTTCTAAAAGACTTAACCACAAAACTACTGCCATTCGAAAAAGTACAGTTAACTTCAGCCGTGTCTCGTGTAATATTGGAATTCAATTATAAAACCAATTATTTCTCTTCTAGATAAAACTTAGTATATAAACATACTGTCAATATAAATGCGTGCTTGTTACTGGACAGCGTGCGCCCGACAGACGCCTAGGCCGGACAAATTAACAATTCTATTGCACTCAGACCTTGCCGTTAGTGATGTGCAATTGTATGCAACGAAATACAATTGGTACCAGTACCAGAAAAAAATGGTATATCCCCATAAAATAAAGAACGTCGGCCACGGTCCATACATGCTATGACCTGACTATAAAGTATCGCGACCTTTGATGGGATATGGTTTAATTGGTTCACCTACTTATAATAATCCATGCTTTAAAGAAAATATTTTTTTAAGAAGCGGAATAAAATATTTTTTTGTATCTATTTGTTCTTATGGAGGTTGGAATTTGACAAGTCGGAAACTAGGTAACCACAACTACAATCATGCTAATCATTGTTAGTTACGTGTTCTGTGTCACCCACAGTCCCACTTCTGTGCGAAAATAATAAACATTGACAGTTTTTCTTGATGAAAAGAATTATTTCAGACTTAGTGTTTGGCCATACCTATTCAATTTACTGCGCGGGAGAAGCTTTGACAGCTACCCGGATGTCAATATGTCATACGTTTCGTTCCATCTATTGGAAGCATTAAATGTATTTGATAATTTGGCCCAGTAATTGATCTAATTGTTATTAACCATTAAATAACAATATTGTAAGAATAAAAATGACACAAACAACATAATCTAAATGTTTAAAAAAAACTGGTATTTTAAAAATCGTAAACGCTTGAATGCTGGTGCTAAAACCAAACGTGTACCCAGTACACGATGAAACGTATTAAGGTGCGTTCAAAATTAATAAAAATGTCGTAAAAAGTAAGGCTTTTTTTAAAAATATTCATATTTTATTCCGGCTTTTAATAAATAATTGAATAGTTGTAAAATAATGCTCCTTTAATTGACTATTTTTGACGTATAACTCGTTACGGGTCTCATGCAAATTTAATCTGGTCAATTATGGCCGTTGTTCTTTTGTGACAATAGTTTTAATGCATTTGTGTAATTATCTTAAAAAGGAATAGGTATGTTTTTTAGAGTTCCGTACCCAAAGGGTAAAACAGTACCCTATTACTAAGACTCCGCTGCCCTTCCGTCCGTCTGTCACCAGGCTGTATCTCATGAACCGTTATAGTTAGATAGTTGAAATTTTCACAGATGATGTATTTCTGTTGCTAAAAAACAAAATAAAGTAAATATTTATGGGGGCTCCCATACAACAGACATGATTTTTTTGCCGTTTTTATAGATAATGGTACGGGACCCTTCGTGCGCGAGTCCGACTTGCACTTTGCCGGTTTTTTTTTATATCATGTGTGGTTTTTTTTTTATATCAACAAGTTTGAGGCTGTTATAATCTACATATTTAGCTATTAAATTATAGAAGATAAAATAGACCTAGACACACCACGTTAGCCACATATGATAATTGATTGAACCCCATCCAAATGTCGAAACTATAAAAGGAAGTGAAGTAGCAAACACTGCATAGAGGACCGTGGACACCGAGAGGTCACGTCATTCTCCTAGCAATTCAAAATAGTAATACTTTACCAATATTTGATGCATTTACATCAAATTATATTACACTAGCTGTGTCCTCACGGCTCCGCCCGTAGCCTATGTTACTCAGTGGTAATGTAGCTTTCTAACGGCAACAGAATTTTTGATATCGGTCCAATAGTTTTTAAGTTTATTCGTTACATACAAAAATCTAAAAAAACAAATCTTTCCTCTTTATAATATTAGTATAGATTTTGTTTTGTGGTACCTATCTACGCGAAATCTTATTATACGATTTAATATATGATTTAATAACGTCCATCGCCTGGTAAATGTATCGCTCCTTCATTGCTTGGAGATTAGATTTATTATGATGAAACATATAATTTTGGCGCCGATACCAAAAAGAGATTTATGGGTTTCCAAGGCACGCAACAATCATAAGATGTTTTCAAATATGGTCATCGTGAGTAGATTTTTTCAATTCAAATTTATATTCTCATCAAAACGTCAATGTTAACCAGAGATGAACAAGCAGATAAATACTAAATAGTAAAAATAATTGCCTCGTTGGTCTAGTGGTGGGAAGCGCGACTGCTGATCGTGAGATCCTGGGTGCGATCCTCATGTCGGGCAAAGTGTTATTGGGTTTTTCCGTGTAGAATTCCTTAGTAGCAGCCGGGAGTTTGGATTGATGCCTGGTTGATGGCAATAAGCTCGCCTACTATTACATGGGATTTAAATATAACGGCAAAATGAGGGTTTTACTATACACCTCTGCCCAATCCTTCGGGGAATACAGGCGTGATGTTACGTTTTTTATGAGTTTTTAATCGACCTCGATTATTTATCCGAACAAGAACCACAAAACAGACAGGTACAGAAGTCAATCTACATACAGGTGCGCTCAAGCAACGCACACATAGACACTGCTCACGGACACGATATCTCGGACTGTTTGGGACTAGAGTGTGAGTGAGTGCGAGCGCGAGTGCCATGTGCTTGAGAGAGATGGATAATTATATAGATAGAGCGACCGCCGAGCGTAGGTTTGAAAAGTGAAGTACATACATGTGACTGACTTCTGTACCTATCTGTTTTGTGTAAGAACTAAGAAACCATTTCTATTCCCGTGTAGGGAATTTGTGTCTTGTCGTTTTCGGTACCTATGTTCGGTGATCGCAGTAAATTGTAAAAAGTGCTCCCACAGGTGAATTCTATTGGCCATTCACTTGATAAATGTCTTAGTTGCCCCTTGCGATACCCGTGGAATGCGATTGGCTAGACTTATTCTTAGCCAAAGAAAGTATAAGAAAGGTCGACTACTCTTAAATAAACTGCCTCTACCCTTGTATCAAAGAAAGAAAGAAAGAAATTTATTTGGCACGAAAGCAGTCAGACACACAGACAAAAAAATCATAAGAGACAAAACAAAAGAAAAACCAAACAAAAATAAAGTATCTGTGTGTCTAGCAGCTGCGCCAAATAGGTTCAGTTCAGCATAAATGTCAGACCACTAGTGCCTGACGCTGGTTTTCAACTGAACCCACTGTGACGTAACTGATGTAAACCAGTTCCAAATAGATAAATAAATAAATACTATTGAACTTTAATTACGGATGTCTCAGTGGTCATGCCCGTTCACTTAAACCAACATGTGTGTGTATATGGGCAGTGCATGTGTGTGTGAATATAGTTGTGTACTAATTTACAATAATTGTGTAAACGGAAATAAATAATTCGATTATACATTATTTATGTAAAAAATAACAAACCTAAGTTAATCATAATTACTTACTACTAATATTATTCAGCTATAATCGTCCCACCGCAGGGCAAAGGCCTCCCTACCCTCCTTCCACTCCTCTCGGTTTAAGGATTTCTGCGGCCAATCCTTCCAATAAGTGGAATCCTTAATCCTTCATGTCGATATATGTATATAATATGTTTTTTTTATAACCTTTAAGATAACATAATTTCACACATTTTAAGCAAATACAATAAAAACTGAGATTTTGTAGTTTCGATAGTATACGTAGGGACCATCGATGTGTCCACAGTGAAAGTCGCGGAAAAATGTTAAATTTCGGAAGTAAAGTCAACTTCTGCAATTTAACATGCTAATCAATTTAGCGCTTAAGTTAAAATCTCAAACTCCTTTAGCTCGCGTTACACACACGTTATTTACGAAACTTACTTGAAATTGTAAGGTTATTATGCCAATCATTTCTATTTTTATCTCTGCTTTTGTTTAACAAATAAGTACATTTGTTTTTAATTAATAAGATAACACAATTTACACAATGGACGTTCTATAACACACAATCTACTTTATTTCACACAAATATTTACCTATTACAAGTTCACAGCAAATAATTAAATATTTTTTGTTTTATTTTTAAACAACCGATTGTCCTTATCTAGATGCTTAATTAAAAGTAAGGTCAACACCTTACTTAATCACAAATTGTATTTCAATGAGTCTGAGTCGAAATTAAGACTGAAATTTGGAAATTAATCATAATTATTAAAAACCTATTGGAACATTTATCATCGTAATTCGATTTCACGTCATGTCTTGCTAAGTGAACGTAATAAATCGATTGAGGGACCAATAATGCTGAATCGGTCTAAGAAAACCCTTTTCATTGTGATTCTACTTTTATGAGAAAATTTGTCACTGCGATCGCGAAATATCGGACCCTTTTATTTGAAATAAATGACTTACCGGTCCAGTGATCTCAATAATCGAATATTTTAACTTTTCATATTATAAAAGAAGATTAAAACCGACCGGTTTATAGTAAGAAAAAAAGCAAACCTTGTTCGACTTATTTTGAGCGCAAAATCCACTAGTAAGTTAAATTGCACAAGTTATTGCAGCAAGTGCACGCTTAGAGCCGATGCAGACGCTGCGTTGCGGCAGCGGCGCGGCACCGGAACGTTGTCGCTGCGTTGCGGCGTCGTAACGGTGTCGCTGTAGCGTTTAACATACAAATATCCATGGTATGTCACACGGCGCGCTCCGATGCCACGTCGCACCCTCACTAGACTTGCAACCCGCGAGATGAGGCGGAGAGAGGTGTACGTGTTGCGACGCCGGAGCGGTACCGCTCAATTGTTTGTGCGGCACAAGAAAGGGCACACGCTTGTTTGTTTCGGATTTTTTGTTTATTTTTTGTTCATTTTAATAGGGGTTTTAAAAAATGAGTACAATACCAACGAATATTTCCGATCCATTTTTATTAACAGACTGTACTACTGTTACGTCCCGCAGCTGCGGCGGCGGCGTAACAACGTTATGGCGCCGCAACGCCCGTGTGACCGCCAATGTGACGAAATCTTTCCGTTGCGACACCGCAACGCATCGTGTGAACAGAGTCTTAGAGCGAGGCCACACGACACGTTAACGGTACGGCACTGCACTATAATTAATTCGAGCTATAGGGTGCCACACGGGCGTTGCGGCACCGTAGTACAACGCTGTACGCGCCGCAGCGCATCACCCCTCCCCGCCTCGTCTCGCAGGTCACAAGTGCGGCGCGCTTGCGGTGCGACGCCGCACGCCGGCCCAACGCATCGTGTGACATGGTATAGTGATTTGTATGTAGGATGACGTTGCGGAACTACTCCGGCGCCGCACCGCACCGTCAACGCATCGTGTGGCCGCGCTCTTAGTTCGTAAAACTTTCAGAAAAGACTTGCTGCGGATGTATCCACAGTTGAAAGTCAGTAGCAGAAGTCAAATTGCGCAATTGAAATTGGTAGTGGGTTTGGGGCTTTAGAGTTATGTCGGTAGTAGGTACTTTCTCTGCGTGTATCAACAAATCGAAAGGTAATCTTTCACCGTGTGTTAGAACGAAAACAAGATTTGTAACAATAAGTTAAGGTCGAATGAAATAGTTTAGGGTGCCCTTGCTTGAGTGAATTACGTCTCGTTAGAAGGTCACTCGGAACTAATGAGAAATGTATAAAGCCTTGACATCGAATAAGTTTGGTGTGTTAATTAAGAACCTATTGATATGCCATGTGCGTAATGTATTGAATTTGGGGAAATTTTGAAATTAGTTGTATTGTTTAATTAAATGACTGAATTATTATTAAGGTCTCCTTAACATTAAGCTTATGGAACATTTTGAGCATCTATGTACTAAGTCTATAGCAGTTCGACTGCGTCGTTAGTCTTGTACACGCACGTTAGTCGCACGCGCGACTGCTGAGCGTGAGGTTTTGAGTTTGATTCCCAGGTCGGGCAAAGTGTTATTGGGATTTTTCCGTATGGAATTCCTCAAAAGCAGCCCGGAATTTGGATTTGTGTCCGGTTGATGGCAATAGGCCCTTTTTTTCGTGGAAGTTAAACATAACAGCAAAATGAGGGAATTACTATACACCTCTGCCCAACCGTTCGGGGAATAGAGGCGTGACATTATATTATCGCAGTTCACTGCTAAACCCCTAATAAAAAAGGAGGCCCAAAGTACCGATAGTCTTCAAACAGGTACATAAAGGAAATTTACAATTCATGAAATTCTACGTCATGATATTAACATAACCATCAAACTTAATACTTAGGACTGAAGGACAGTGTAACAATATTATCCTTCATGTCCATTACCTTCCCGAATAAACCTTGAGACTATAATTTTTATTAATCTAAGAATAGTCACGAAAGAATTACATAAACATAATAAGCCCATTACTATCCCATTGCTGACTGGCTTCAAGGGTTAAGGCCTTAGGCCACAAGCTGACCTGGTGCGGGTTGGCAGACTACACGCACCATCGAGAACTTTATAGAGCCCTATCAGGTTTCCTAACGATGTTTTTCCTTCACCGTTAACCCAAGTGATAATCAAATTCTGATCCACACATGAATTTGTAAAGTCAGAGATACGAGCTGGTATCGAACTCAGACCGTCCTGCAAAGAAGGCAAGCGTCCCAACGTTAGGCTACCACTACTACTAAAAAATGTACCTACTATCTTCTTCTTTTCGTGTGGTTAGTGACTAACCTAGTGTCAGAGTTTATGCCGCCCATGGGCCTCTGAGTTGGCTTCACATGCCGTCGATAAATATCTCTCAGGCATGCCGGTTTCCTCAAGATGTTTTCCTTCACCGTTTTTAAGCAAGTGATAATTATACAATACGCACATGAATCCAAAAAATCAGAGGTGCGTGCCTTGGGTTCGAACTCGAGACCTATGACTTGGCAGTCCGACGATCACACCACTAGGCTACTACCTACTATGATAAAGTACAGCTTACATTTTCATCAATATTGGAAACATTACTTTATTGCTTACTAGCTGTGTCCTCACGGTTCCGCCCGTAGCCTATGTTACTCAGTGATAATGTAGCTTTCTAACGGCAAAAGAATTTTTGAAATCGGTTCAGTAGTTTTTACGTTTATTCGTTACATACAAAAATACAAATCTTTCTTCTTTATAATATTAGTATAGAAAGGAAAACGTATCTATTTTTGTATTTTCATTCCACATTACTGCTTTCGTGTCGATCAAGGCACGAAAACATAATAGAATATTTCAGTTTATCGTTATGTGCAAATATAAGTTGAGTGAAGGCAAGTGAATTACTTGTGGGCACGTATATGTTAGGTTAGCAACATCACTTACAAAATGGAAGTCGTTCCTTGTAAAATACTGGTATTCAGCCGCATCTGGTTAGACTGGAAGCTGACCCCAACACAGTTGGGAAAAGGCTTGGGGTTCTTAGTTCGATCCCCATGTCGGGCAAAGTGTCATTGGGTTTTTTCAGTTTTCAATTTCTCAATAACAGCCCGGAGTCTTTTTATGCCCGGTTAATGGGAATAGGCTCGTCCCCTATTACATGGGATTTAAACATAACGGCGAAATGAGGGTGTTACTATACACCTCTGCAACCCTTCGGGGAATACAGGCGTGATGTTATGTTATGACTGAGGTTTTAGCCGTACCATAAAATAATAATCAGAGGTTGAAATATTCAAACACAATTTATGACTAGTTAAAAAAAACTGTGTATGTACTTTTGTATTTGGAATTATATCGAATCACTTACATTACACACAATACCATGTTACATGATACGAACTAAAACCATAATCAATCACTTTATACCAATAAAGCTGGTACCGTACCAATTTAATACCATTTATTAATCGCGTGGCACATCACTACGGAACATGACAAACACACGTTTATTTTAATAGTGTACACGCATCAATCTCATATCTAAGGCTATAAACTTTATGTCACAGTATATTTCATTGTAACGACCATCTTAAGGCCTACCATTAAGTGAAGATGGTACTACTGTACATAAACTGTGTTTATTGTTAGGCTGTGAAAATAGGTCGCCACGTTCGGTAGGTTATTTACGTATAAAGGAGATGTTTCATTTTTGTATGGGACTCCGGCCATAAGGTGTACCTTTTAGAAAAGCTGGGAAACTTAACCCTGAATAGCTTACAGTAACATTTTTTTCATAATATCAAATGTTTTTTATGCACAAAATAAAAGTTAAAAATGTTTGACGTTTGTCGTGAGAGTTATGACAGCCGTGAGAGGTTGTAAAGATGACGTTTACCTAACCTAGAAATTGATATTTGTTAATTACTGACTGACTGTGACCTGACATTTTGAATTTTTCGTTCAGAAGTACACGTCAAAAAAGAAGAATAAATATTTTTCTAACGATGAAATCGTCACACTAGCTTAGAATTAGTCGAAAAAGATGGCTAAGAGAATAATAATTATTATTAATTGTACAAGAACACATACCTTTCATATTTAACGTCTACGTGAATTATGTTTTGATTTGACATGATTTCAGAACGAAAGCAGGCTATGCAAACTATTGGACACCATGTTGAATAGAATATGGCAATAATTGAAAACTTATTATATTTTGTGCACATCAAATCAGGTTTAAATTCACGAAAGAATATTTTTCCTCAATTCTTGGATTTTTTCCCCTTTTTCGATAAATGTACATCTTATGGCCGAAAATGAAACATCTCCTTTACAATCAGCAATTATCGCACAAAAGATGCGCGATCGATTGCTTTATGTCAAAAAAATCGTATGACTTAGCCGCAGGTGCTGCACTTAAGCCACTGCAGACAGGCCACTCGCCACAGCTACAAATGACCGGCTAATAGCTGCATACTAACCTTTCCATATATTTTTTTTCGTGTGGTTAGTGTTTATGCCGCATCCTGGTATCAGAGTTTATGCCGCAGATGGGCCTCTGACTTGTCTTCACATGCCGTCGACAAATATCTCTCAAGCATGCCGGTTTCCTCGCGATGTTTTCCTTCACCGTTTTTTAGCAAGTGATAATTATACAATACGCACATGAATCTGAAGAGTCAGAGGTGCGTGCCTTGGGTTCGAACTCGAGACTTATGACTTGGTAGTCCGATGGTCACACCACTAGGCTATCACTGCTAGTTTAACCAAAAACGGTCAGTAAAGTTAAGTATTACACATGAGCTTTGTTATGCAATAATGTGTCAACCCACAAAAATATGAATTTTGTGTTAACGTCATCTAGTTCTTGTGGTAAAAAAATCTTAATGCAGTTTGCACTTTTACAAGCGCTGGGTACGCTTGAAAAAGTGCAAACTGCATTAAGATTTTTTTGATAGACGCTCTATTAAATTTACTACAGTTCTGGGTATTTATTCAAGCATTGAGTAGACTTACCACAAGAACTAGATGACGTTAACACAAAATTCATATTTTTGTGGGTTCACATTATTTTCATTATTTTCAAATTCACATTATTGCCTAACACGGCCCACATAAGGTCGGAAAACCGTACGTACCTACTTTCATCGGCTTTGTCGCAAAATGACCACTTCTCAAAATGACTACAGGAAGCAAAATGTCCCTTTCTCAGACACATACCCATTTTACTGATTAAACATTACTACAGTACTCCTCTGTATTGTACACCTACTGGCTCTTGACCAGTTTTTTTACTGATGAGAGGAATTAATGCTTGCCGCGGTCAGTCCGTGGATGGGTAACCATTTGTTACACATCGAGACCCCTCCGTGCCTCGGAGAGCACGTTAAGCTGTCGGTCATACGAATACCTATGACAGTCGTTACGGGTAGTCAGAAGCCTGAAAGTCTGACAAACGGTTTAACCTTAGCATATCGGCATTGCCCAGGTACTGGGTTGCGGAGGTCTGATGGCAGTCGCTCCGGGTAAAATACTGGTATTCAGCCGCATCTGGTTAGACTGGAAGCTGACACCAACATAGTTGGGAAAAGGCTAAGAGGAAGAAGAAAGGAATTAATGCCTAGTTACCTATTTACTTATTTATTCAAATTCATTTATTGCAAATATGGGTAGTTATACAGGTGGGTTTTTGAAGAACAGGAAAGTTGTTAGTGTCACCATATTCTGCACTAGGCATGCACCATTTAGTTCGGAACGTGGTTAGTCCCTAAATTAAAAATTTTAATACATTAAAGTTCAAAATTACATGTCTATTAAATTGTCAATTAAAGTCAAAGTAAATAACGTCAAAGTTAATCTATTATACTAAAATGTCAAGAATTAATAATTGTGAAATATGTAATTTATATCAAACTTAAGTAATAAACATTATTTAGAGTTTGTCACACAAATATTCATTAACACTATAATACGATTTTTCAAATAACATTACTTTTAAATATGTCCATACTGCTGCTTTTAAATTTAAAAAAATCCGGTGTATATAAGTTAGTTTGTAACGACTGTAACGGAGTCTATGTAGGTCAGACTGGCCGTAATTTCGATGTTAGACATAAGGAACATATTGCCGCATATAGGAATGGCCATCCAGAAAGATCTCATTTTGCCAAACATTTACTTGACACCGGCCATTCCTTAAGCGACAATAATAGTTATAGTATTTTGCATGTATGTGATAAAAGTTTCCGGTTGTGTGTGTTGGAACAGTTGGAAATATTAAAACATAATACAGATAGATATACACTGTTGAATGACCAAACTAATTTAGTTTCATCCCCATTATTACGTATTTGTGTGGGTAGTTCGACACAAACAACAGGTCGAGGCGATGTATAAAGGGGCGCGCGCTACGCAATCGTGCCATGCCGCGTCATTCGCGTCCAAGCGGTCGACGAGTCAACATCACCTGAGGATGCCCTGTGGAGGGGCGAAACACGTGTCGTATCGGTTTGTTTTGCTTGTGTGTTGCATGTTATTAATCGCACCTTCTGCATTTGCATATATTTGCGGGCGGGAGGGCGGTGCTGCATACTGCATTCAGGCTTGATCAACTGTTTTTTCGCGGATCTAACACTAAATATTTTATTGTATATTTATATGTCCATACTTTTTAAGTCTATAATACATTTTGGTAAATGGTTATAAAGTCGAGGTGCCATCCAAAAAATACTATTGCTAAACAAAGTAGTTCTACTGCTGTCAAGGAAATATATTTTTTTATTGTTGCGTTGACTTCTATAATTTTTGAAATAATGCAAATTGCGTTTTACAAAGACTACGAGACTTCCAATATATATAAACATGGTAGTGTTAATATTTTTAAGCTTTGAAAAAAGGGCTTACAACTATCTGTTGGTTGTTTGAGGAAGGGGACATTTTGCGAAAGCGACATTTTGCGAAAGCGACATTTTGCGAAAGTGACATTTTGCGAAAGGGACATTTTGCGAAAGTGACATTTTGCGAAAGGGACATTTTGCTACCTGTAGTCATTCTGAGAAGTGGTCATTTTGGGACAGAGCCCTTTCATCTTCTGAACAGGTGTTATTATATTACAACGATGATAATCAATGATCGATTACAGACCAACATGCAAGATTTCCTGTTAATGTTAATCATACCTATTCGTTCAGATTGTGTCATAATACATCACAACAAAATCGACGTAAACATGATTTCAATTTTTGATTTCAGTAATCTAATAACTCTTGCAATAATTACCTACGTAATAAATCATATTAATAACTGATTAAGCAAAATAAAAACATTTTAACAAAAATAAAACTAACTTCAAAAAACCGAAAAAAGAATGAAATAATTATTATAAAATTAACAGTTTCAGAAGTCTGTGCTAATCCACGCTGAACCACCAAATTAAAGGCACCGACTTCTGAAACTGTTCATTTTATAATAATTATGGTAATTATTTTATTCTTTTTTTCGGTTTTTTAAGTCGGTTTTATTTTTGTTAAAATGTTTTTATTTTTTTCATTTTAGTGGCTTTAATTAAAACATAATTGGACCTACTGAAGACGCTGCTCGTAACATAATCATATCATCACATTATGCGTACTGTTCGTCACTGAGGAGTTCTATTGTTTATCTCCGAAGTTTTTCACCAGATCTTCACCAAATTTAAATGGGACCATTTCGAAAGAATACTCTTTTAAAGAATAAAATATTTTTTCAAATCGATTTATAAATGAGGTGGTACTAAGGTAACAAACATTAAAAAAATAAAAATAACATACTGCCGAATTGAGAAACTCCTCCTTTTTTTGGAAGTCGTTTAAAAAACAAATTACAGTGCAGCCCCTGAGAGAATGCTTTCCTGATAGATGTCTTTCATATTCTAACGTCAACCTACAAGAACATTCATTATTCTAAAATTAATACGAGCCTTTAAACAGACTCCGGGCCCAGGTTAGTCGAAGCAAGGAAAACCTGCTCAGGTGGAGATTCATAGACAATTCCAGCCTGGAGTGTAAATGTGGTGCTGTTCCACAAACGATGGAACACCTGACATCATGCCCTGCGTGCCCTGATACCCGCACATTACAGAAACTAATGGACGTTACTGATAACGCTAAACTCTTAGCTAAGTTCTGAGCCGAATCAATTTAGATTGCCATCGACACGCTAAGAAGAAGAAGAAGTATAAACTAAAATAGTTAACAGTGCGGCCGCCAAGAGAATACGTTCCTGACACCATTAAATTTAGCGCTAAACTATTTTAGTTTAACGTTATATAGGTAATATGAAACACGACCTGTCAGGAACGCATTCTCTCGGCGGCCGAACTGTAAGTACTTTTACAAAATACTTTCAAAGTTTATTTTCATCTCATAAAAATACGATAAAACCAAATATTTCATAAAATATAAGGTCTAAAGGAAATAAATGAGCGCTTTCTTTCTTTTATCTTTCATTACATATCTGCAACATTCTCTAAGTAATTATTTATCCTCGAGATTTCTCGTTTCTCAGTTATTACAAAGATATTTCTTTTGTAAAAGAAAAGAGAGAAAAAATAAAAGAAAATCCAATAGAAGAACAAAAGCACGGGACACGTAACAGGCACACAAAAGCTTTGCACCATCTCACTCATGTAGGGTGACCAGCATTTTGTAAATTACCAATTTTTTTTTTTTTTATTTAAGTTTCAAAAAAAAATCAAGCCACAATCGTAGGGCCTTAACAGAAGCACACTTTATAACACTCATTGATAATCAAGGATTTTGTAAAACTCCACTTCGACGGTCTACTGGCTTGCAAACAATAAGCAAATTAATATGAAAATCTACAAAATACTTTCACAGAATATTTCCCATAGTACTTAAAAGATAAGAGTGATACTCTTTACTAAAGAGTACAATAAAACGAGAAAATGGTTAAACTTTTCTTTATTAATTAATGTAACAGTTAACAACTTAGAAAGTTGGATCTAGTACTGTATACTTAGAACACACACGCCTGTATTCCCCGAAGGATGGACAGCGGTGTATAGTAACACCCCCATATCATATCACCATTATGTTTAAGTCCAATGTAATAGGGGGCGAGCAAAATGCCATCATCTGGGCACAAATCCAAACTCCGAGCTGCTACTGAAGAATTCCACACGGAAAAACCTAATATCACTTTGCCCGACCTGGGGATCGAACCCAGGACCTCACAATCAGCAGTCGCGCTTGCGACCACTAAACCAACAAGGCAGTTAATTAAATAGTATGTGGAAAACGATTCAAAATACACCGTTACTAATGCGACAGAATTCGTTCGAGGCCTACTACACTGCCTACTATTTATACGAGTAATTGAAAATTACCTAATTCCAAAAACGTGTAATCTAGATTATCAGTTCCAGGTATCAATAACGAACCGGTCCACACCACGAGGATGACAGGCCACAAATCGGTATCATTATTGCGTGGCACCTTACCTCACCTTATAATGGAGAATATCGCTCTAATGGTTCCAATAATTACCGTATCAATCGTGGCTTGCATCGAAACGATCAATCAATTTTATGTAGGTACCTTTCTCTGTGTCTTTTTCCCAACTATGGGTCGGGTTCCAGTCTAACCAGATGTGGCTGAATATCAATATTTTATACACGGACCGACTGCCATCAGAACCCTTTTTTCTATCGTTGGATAATCCTCATGATGTCCCTCGCCCAGGGAAGGCGAGGGTGTCTGCCGGACTCTTACCGGCTAAAAACCAACGGTGTTTCTCCCCTTGACCGTTCGGCCGGGGTCGCGGGATTCGCAAAAGCATGCACTGCAACCCCGGCTGGCCATCAGACCCCTGCAACGCAGTTACATACTGAGCAATACCGATAATCCGACTTACAAAAGTTAGTAAATGATGAATGATTTTTATTTCTGTAAATAAATATGTTACAGACACTTTTACATGTCAATGTAATGATTTTTTTTAAACTAGATGGCGCCTGTTTTTCCTGTTTGACCAGCTCTGAGAAGAAAAGGCGAAACAAATTCAGAGATCAAGGTCTCTTTTAACATCCAGTATAAAAACTATGCGAGTGTAACAATGTAGGGTAGCGTCTGGAATGGCCTTTTGAGGAAAGTGCCATAGCAGGTTTGAGTTAACCTGTCCTAACTGACGGCATGCATGCATCAGCCATCGTGTATAGAATAGAATAGAATATTGGTTTATTTGCATTGGTGTAGCTACATAAAACATAGGTGTTAACAAAAAAATGTTGATCTTTGTACAATCTACTTTCAATTTAGGCATGCAAACGTTAGCGAGAATTAAAAATTTAAATTATTTATAGTTGTGCAAATAAGTAAATGTCAAATACAGAGCAATGTCAAAGTCTACTATTTATCATTTAAAAAATGATTATCAAATAGACCCTTCACGACTGTCATAGATATTCGTATGACAATCGGAACCGACAGCTTAACTTGCTCTCCGAGGCATGGAGGGATCATGATGTGTAACGAAGTCATTCACGAACTTGAACGAGAAATCAAAACATACTTTTGACGTATCCGTTTTGTTTTACTCTCAAAGTATGGTCCCACTAGCGATCTCCGCCCACACCTCGGGCGAGATGTGGCCCATATAGCGGCACCGGTGTCGTGCTATTTTTGCGTGTACACTTCTTATTAAGCCAGTGGCGCTTGATACAAAGCCCACTAGGCTTTCAGAGATAAAATATCAACTAGGGAGTTTAATGTTTTTTTAATAGTTGGAGTTATTTTTGTGTATAGTGGTTTTGTTTATTAACTGAACAGTCTTTGTCTTTAGGGTCTGTACACAAATCTGCGGTGCGACGTCGCATCGTAGAAATATACGAGCTCGCACGACGCATCGCAAGAACTTACGAATTGATTCGCGTAATTGTTTTTTTTTTCGCACTGAGACTTCGTTCCGGACACATTCCGTGTAATAAGTTCTTATACCTAATGGCAAAATCAACAAAGCCTAATTGTGATTTTTGCATTAATACCGTGGATGATGTTTATCACATATTAACCGAGTGTGTCGGCAACGAAGAATTTAGAAATAGCTTAGGTTGTAGGATTAGAGAGATAGGCTACTGTAATAGTGTTCTAGCTGTACCACTTTCTGATGCAGCTAGAGTACCTACTTTACAAGCTAGCTATGCTAAAGTTATGTTAAACAGAAATTAGTATGATTTTTGTTAAGCCAACCAGGGCTGCATGATCGCATGTGCGACAAAGCCCATTAATTTTGATAAAAAAAAAATTACCAGTAACAGCAGTGCGAAGTTTTTTTTACGCAAATTCATTCTACCTAGTATAATATAAAAAACGTTCAATACGGTTGACGATCGTCGAGGGGCTCGTGGCTAAATAACAACCGCGCCGATCGTAAGACTTGCGAGGTTAAGCTGCGCTTGCCGCGGTCAGTACGTGGATGGGTGACCATATGTTACACATCGAGACCCCTCCGTGCCTCGGAGAGCACGTTAAGCCGTCGGTCCCGGGTGTCATACGAATACCTATGACAGTCGTTACGGGTAGTCAGAAGCCCGAAAGTCTGACAAACGGTTTAACCTTAGGATATCGGCATTGCCCAGTTACTGGGTTGCGGAGGTCTGATGGCAGTCGCTCCGTGTAAAATACTGGTATTCAGCCGCATCTGGTTAGACTGGAAGCTGACCCCAAGATAATTGGGAAAAGGCTAAGAGGAAGACGGTTGACGATCGTCGAGGGATTGGTCACCCGAACCTTGGAAGGAAGACGCCTTGCCGCACGAAATTGCATCGCAGCAATTTACGTCGCAGTTTTGTGCGTTGCGAATTCGCATCGCGTCGATTTACAATTTTGTGTACAAGGCCTTACTCATAGGTTTACTGGGTGGCTTTTAAAGAGCCACTTTCCTTTATTGGCAAACGAAAACCCAGTATTTTTTACGTTTTTATACAAATTGACTATCTGCTGACAATTATCTTGACTACGGCTCGCGATCCCCACATTCTGCGTTTTAACTGAATCCACAGTATAAAGAAAGTCACCCGATGATATGATAGGTAGTCTCCTATAATATGGCCCTTCGTTCTCCCTAGCTTATTCCCAACTATGTTGAGGTCAACTTCCAGTCTAACCAGATGCGGCTGAATACCAGTATTTTACACGGAGCGACTGCCATCACACCTCCGCAACCCAGATACTAGGTAATGCCGATATATTAAGGTTCGACCGTTTGTCAGACTTCTGAGTACCCGTAACGACCTTCAAAGGTATTCGTATGACACCCAGGACCGACTGTTTAACGTGCTTTCCGAGGCACGGAGGGGTCTCGATGTGTAACGAACGGTCACCCATCCACAAACTGACCGCGGCAAGCGCAGCTTAACCTTGCAAATCGTATGATCCGCACGATTGTTATTTACCCACGAGCCCCTCATCATTTAGTCTCAATACAAACCATAAATATCTGTTGTAGAACATAACCTCAATGTACACGTAATGTTCTACTGCTCACCACCAATACAGAATAGCGTTATAATTTTTGCGTTTTAACGAACATTTTTGCTCAAGTAAATCTGTTCAGTAGTGTTGGCGTGAAGCAAACAAACATAAAAATAGACAGAAATTCTAATAACTTCTGTTTCGGCATCAGTATCGTTCCTAATACACACATAACATAGTATCACGCCTGTATTCTTCGAAGGGTTGGGCAGAGCTGAATAGTAACCCCCCACATTTCGTCGTTATGTTTAAATCTCATGTCATAGAGGGCGAGCCTATTGCCATCAACCGGACACAAATCCAAACTCCGGTCTGCTACTGAGGAATTCCACACGGAAAACCCAATGACACTTTGCCCGACCTGGAGTTTGAACCCAGAACCTTACGATCAGCAGTCTCACTTGCCACCACTAGACCAACGAGGCAGTTAGTCAGTCCTAATACACGTAGCAATTACTTTTTTCAAAAATATTCAATGTACAGTTTTTGTTTCGTTACGATATTACTATATTATAGGTATATGTATAGATGATAATTATTTACGTATAAGTAACAATATTTACACATAAAACTGCATAATTACATGCTAATTAAACACAATCACCGTGATTCAGCAAGATTTGAATCAGCGATAGCACTTAATTAACAATAGTGCAACTCACGCTCTTTTTCCATTGTTTTTCGCGGAGTATTAATACCATATCCTCAACAAAATAAAACTTCGTGGATAGCAAGGTAAACCTTGTCAGTAAAAAAGGCCAGTAAGAAGAAGTAGAAGATTTTTTTTTTTATTCTGGTTCTCGTTTGGCTCTTGTCTCAGACAGCGTCTAAGACATACATAGTCTAAGATGAAGCACACGAATCCAACGAACAGAGATATAGAGGGATTCCCCTATGCCCTTCTGACTCTCACATACACCCGACAGTACACAGTAAACTGCTTGGCGCTGCACTTTTATGTAAGGGTGGTAGCTAGCCAGGCGGACCGTATAGATCCTACCACCAAGCGTGCTGGGTTTTGTTGAATCTTACAACACGCGTCTATTCCCAGCGTGCGGTGAAGTTTTATATTCTTACCCGTCCTCACACGGGGTTTCGTCCCGGGCTGCCAATATGTCAATCAATCGATCAACTCAGTCTATCGCTGTCCTCTGACCGACAGTGTTTTGGCAAGTTCTGGAAAGGTGGGCCTTTTGGACTTGAAGGAATTCCACCATTATAATCAAATCTCCCCCTTCCGCATCCAATCTACCTCAGCTAGCTCCTCAAGTTAATCGTACAGATAACTTGTTTGCGAATCATTGTAAAACATTAACTGAAATATCAGAAACATACATAATATCACGCCTGTATTCCCCGAAGGGTTGGGCAGAGGTGTATAGTTACACCCTTCGCATTTCGCCGTTATGCTTAAATTTCATGTAATAGGGGGCAAGCCTATTGCCGTCAACCGGGCACAAATTCAAACTCCGGGCTGCTACTGAGGAATTACACACGGAAAAACCCAATAACACTTTGCCCGACCTAGGGATCGAACCCAGGACCACACGATCAGCAGGCGTGCTTGCCACCACTAGACCAACGAGGGAGTCAAATATCAGAAATCACTATGAAAAGTACAAGCTTCAAGCAAAATCGTTTTACAATTATGGCAATCCATGAAAACCCACAACCACCACACCGGTCAATGTAGGACCGTTTACGTCACCCGCCAAATTGGACCCACACATAATTTCGGCAACCCTTCATATCGACTAATGTAAATTATAGTGCGACCACATCGTTTAGTTTATAATGGATTTCCATACTTTATTAGCAAATAAAATAGAGGGGCTCGTGGCTAAATAACAACCATGCGGATCATAGGATTTACGAGGTTAAGCTGCGCTTGCCGCGGTCAGTCCGTGGATGGGTTACCGTTCGTTACACATCGAGAACCCACCATGCCTCGGAGAGCTCGTTTAATCGTCGGTCCCGAGTGTCATACGAATACCTATGACAGTAACGGGAAGTAAGAAGACCGAAAGTATGACAACCAGTCTAACCTTACGATGTCAGTAACTGGGTACGGCAGTTGTTCCGTGTAAAGTTTTGGTTAGACTGGAAGCTGACCCCAATATAGTTGGGAAAAGGCTAGGCAGAACATTTGCCTATGGGGAAGTTAAGTAACTGTTATAGTTGTTATTTATATCCGGGACCGACTGTTTAACGTGCTCTCTGTGTAACGAACGGTCACCCATCCACAGGCTGACCGCGGCAAGGACAGGTTAACCTCGCAAATCATATGATACGTGCGGTTGGTAGTTACCCACGAGCCCCTCCGAATATTATCCATGTCATAAATATATAAATACATTTATCGCTACTATGGCCACCCTACTGTATAGTAAGTACCATTTGCAATCACGTCGTCCTCACCAAAGGCTGTAGTTATTAATATTCATCAATTAAGGAGGATGTAATCGAATGAACGTGTGAACGGGAACATAACATTGTGAACTTAGAACTTGCTCTTAAATGTTTCTGTGAACTTAACACGGTTCGTTCGATTCAATTTCCATTTCAATATATTTTTTTACCACGGTTGATTGATGGGGGGGTGCTATGAGCTGGAATTTCTGACCAGTTGCCTATAGTAATCCGTTATTTGCATAAAATAAGACAATTTACGACTGGCAAGTAACTGGTAATCAGAGCTTTTAGCTAGAGGAGCTCCTCCCTAAAAGAGCATAATTATATTATTAATCTTTGTTATTAAAAAATCTTAGAGATAAAGAAGTAGATAAGAACTTGAAAATAAAATGAATTCGATATTGACATTTAACACTTTTTTTTTTCAGAGGTATCTTCTTGCCCTCATCAAAGACATTCCCCAGATCATCGGAAATGAATTAGGATACTTTGAATATTCAGGAACTATCACTCTGCAAATTACAACATGTACCATATCTACGTCATCACGTGCTCGTGCACATTTGTAATCTCCTACTACGTATCAATTACGAGTAAAATTCACTTTGTAGTACGTGTACGTGTTAGTATGTGCGTTTTAATTAAATAAAATTGTGCTAGAAATTAGTCTGTTGGGGTCACCGGTCACACACAATTACTTGATGACAAAAGTACTGTGTTACCAGAATAGGGGTATCGTCTTGTTTTCCATAAAATCATTTGTACTATTATTGTTTTCCATAATCGTCCCCCCTCATAATATTTACTTGCACTATTATTATTTATACTAATAACGCTTGTCATATCAAGTTAGTAGTCATAACTTTTATTTGCCATAAAATAAGTTTCCATAATAACATGTGTTATAATCATTAGTTTCTATAAGTAACACATTACATAATCGATACTTGACATAACCAACATTTAATATAATTTAGAAACGTTTATTGTTTGGTACAAAAAATAATGTCATTAAGGAATTTCGTCTGTAATCAAATGATTTATTACAGCAAACAATCTTTAGACAATAAACAGTTTGACAAAACCGAAACAGCTAGGTTAGGTTAGGTTAGAACTGTGACCACACAACGCGATTTCCTCTTTTGCGAAACATGCATGGTAGATTAGGTTTATATTATGGTGAATAAATGTTATGGAAAACGACATTATTGAAAATGAAAAATATAGCAAATAAATTTATGGATTAAAATTATTATGACACTTGATCGATTATGACCAATGAAATTAGTGAAAATGATTTTATGTAATATCCCGATTATGGCAACTGAACCGTTATTTCTAATAAAATTATGGCAAATAAAAGTATGGTATACAAAATTATGGTATTTTAAATTATGGCAAACATTAGTAAACCCAGAATAGTTTTCCCCTTCTCGTTGTTTGGGTTTTTAGCAGGTACGGTAGGTACTTTTTTTACCACTAGGTAAATCCGGCATAATCTGAGCGTTCACAACGGGAGACTACAATCCATCATTCCCAGCTACAATCGGAGTTGACTACAAATTGACGTGAACGATGTTAAAGTCAAGCTTGGTATTTGGGATACTGCGGGACAGGAGCGATACAGAACATTAACATCAAGTTTCTACAGAGAAGCTCACGGTGCTATATTAGTTTACGATGTGTCAGAACCAAAGTCCCTAGCAAAACTGAATGAGTGGGTCGAGGAACTGCAAGTATACTCCACCAAGAAGAACACAGTCTGCTTAGTTGTCGGCAATAAGATTGACAACCATATCATTTTGGGATCCAGTGCATAATATCAGCAAGCACATTGGGTCACCCGCGTGACGCCGCAACGAGTATTCCCAAAGAGGGTTGATGTCAGGCAAGCGGCCGGTCATAAACCAATAAGCCAAAACCTCTAATAACATGGTTTTATGAAATACATGTTGTGCCGACCCCATCTAGTATGGGATAAGGGCAGGAAGAAGAAGAAGAAGACGGTAGGTACTTTTCCATAAAGATAAACTGTCTCCTTAGCAGTGCTAGCTTCGCGGTTGAACACTATCGCCTTCTATGCATGAAGTTCCGAGTTTGACCCCAGCACACCCCTGCCTTTTCGGATCAGAATTCGATCAACACTTGCGTTAACGATGTAGGAAAAACATCGTGAGTAAAACTGCACACTTGAGTGAGTCCAACAAGTTCTTGGTGGTGTGTGTAGTCCGCCAAGCCTCACCAGGCTAGCGTGCTGGACTAATGCCTAAACCGTTCTTATTCTGAGAAAAGGCCCGCACAAAGTTTTGGGACAGTAATGGGCTGATACTTCTAAGTGGGAGCGCATACATCCAATAAACGGTTATGCGATAGTTTGTGAGGTCAAGATGCGCTTGCTGCGGTGACCGTTCCTTATACATCAAGACCCCTCCGTGCCTCGGAGAGCACGTTAAACAGTCGGTACCGGGTGTCATACGAATACCTATGACAGTCGTTACGGGATGTCAAAAGCCCGAAAGTCTGACAACCAGTCTAACCTTAGAATATCGGCATTGCCCTGTAACTGTGTTGCGGAGGTCTGATGGTAGTCACTCCATGTAAAATACTGGTATTCAGCCGCATCTGGTTGGACTGGAATCTGACCCCAATATAGTTGGGAAAAGGCTAGGCAGAACAGGAATCGAATCGAGGAGGAATAGGCACTCCATACATCGCCATAAAGTCTACCCATTAATCCAACTAAACTGTGCATACATACACATACATACATAAACTCACACCTTTTTCCCATGGGGGCATGCAGAACCGATAGAACGCCACATGCTACGACCCTTACATACTCCTTTCGCTTCATCCACATAAATACATCTTGTCAAACACGCACGCCGGTTGAAAGTCACCTGTTCTTTGTGAAGAACATCACCAATAACATCGATGTATGTCTTCTAGGGCGTCCTCTACCGGCGTTTCCATTGACATCCGCCTTATAAATTCCTTTTGTTAAACGCCGTTCACTCATTCTCTCAACATGACCAAACCACATAAGCATACTCCTTTCAATTTTTGTCACTACATAATCTTTTAACCCGCAACTTTGTCTAATCTCATCATTCCTCAATCTATCATGCAATGATAGTTTATTTGGATGTATGTGGGGTCTAAGGTCATTTTTCCACGCCACACGACATGACTCTTTAATGAATCTTTGGTATTTTAAACGGGAAAAAAAATTACACTGTCTAGCAACACCATGCGCCATATTACGCATGCGCTGACGCGTAATGAGTGACGTCTGCGCATCGATTACAATAATTACAATGACATAAGACGGCCGTATTGTGTTCCTTTATTCACAACAATTATCATGTTGGTACCTAATTACATATATTTATTTATTTTCCTTATTCTCAATAATGTTGGAATTGGGAATTTTGTTTTGAATCATTTTTCTTAACATTTTGTTGACAGTATTTTAATTGGGTATTATAAAAATTATAAATAATTGATGGAGACAACTTGGAGAACTCTTGATGTGACTGATATAATAATGAAACATTACATCATCTTTATAATTACCAAATTGGAGCAACGAGCAAAACAGATGAATGATATAACAGGACAAGTACAGTAGGAAAATGAAAATGTTATACAACTTAAGGTCTATTTTTGCTTGCACAGTGCAAGAAAAAACCTATTTTACCGACTACATATTGCCTACATTATAGAAATGAAAATACAAGTACTTTTTGACGGAATATTATTGTAACATGGTGACAGACACAAGTAATGTCAATTTGTTTAAACATAAATTTGATTGATGTCTAGGTTTTTATAACAAAAATTATTAAATCAAATCAAAGACATGGCACTACTACATAATATGGCAGTAAAAGTCAATTTTGATCTTTGCTACCAAATAATTAAACATAATTTACCATGCATTGGTCCGTTCCATACAACAGTTCGAAAAATTTACATGTGCCTGCGTTGTCAGAAAGGAGTGAATTTGAAAACTGACGAATCTTTTCATTCCCCTACTGTACATTCACTGTTCATTGATGAGCAACATGTTGTGAATGAATCCCGCTATCTATTACAATATTTTACTCCATGATTAATTTCGCACTAGAAGGCACGCCGTTATGGATAGAATTTCATAACAAACAGGAGAATTTATGGTTATTTATGCGTACCGCCATGATACCAAACCGCAAACTACGTTTAAACATGATCCGTTACCATAAACAGAGTGAAGGGGGGGAAGAGCAAATTGTTGGATGGATAATCATAGTATACTACTGTTATATACAACAGAGGACCGCCCATTAGAGTCAAATTAACAGCATAACATCACGTCTGTATTCCCCGAAGGGTTGGGCAGAAGTGTATAGTAACACCTTCATTTTGCCGTCATGTTGTCCCACGTAATAGGGGCCGAGTCTATTGTCATAAACCGGGCACAAGTCCAAACTCCGAGCTGCTTTTGACGAATTCTACACGGAAAAAATCAATAACATTTTGCCTGACCCGGGGATCGAACCCAGGACCTCACGATCAACAATCGCGCTTGCCACCACTAGACCAACGACAAACCAGTAGTCAAATTAATCAGTACCTACCAATTTGCAAAAATCTGGATGGCTTTAGACACACCCGTATCAACCTGTGAAATCATGTGCTTCCTATTCCTTGCGGACTTGAAAAAGTACGCAAGGAATAGGAAGCATGCGTACAGCGTAAGCATGTTTTTTTTTTAATAGCCTATGGAATGGCCCACTGCTGAGCAAAGGCCTCCCCTTTTGCCTTCCAAACCTCTCTATTTTGTGCCGTTTCTAACCATGCTAGCCCCGCAAACACGTCTAGAGCATGTTGGCATGCGAAAAGGTAAACGCAATGCATGTTCATACAAATGTTCTATGAGTGAAATTCGAATTAATGCCGACAAGTGTGTTTAGCCCCTTAATTCTCTTGTAAGATATTCATGGCAAGAAAGGCAGCGGTCTGTTCTTTGGCGAAAAATTAAAAGCTGTAGAACTAGCTGTGAATACATTTTGAATTGATAATACTCGTTTCGCACATACTATTTAATTAAATTGAAATCTTTATTAATATCTATGTATGATACAAACAGTGCATGTCGCAAAAAATCAACCAAAATGTAAGACAGTTGTATTTCCAATTAATAATCACTTTTTAACAAAAATAAAACCGACTTCAAATGGTCTATCTCCGAAGTTCTTCATCAGATCTTCACCAAATTTGAATGGGACCACTTCGAAAGAATACTCTTTCAAACAAAAAATAATCATTAGAATCGGTTCACAGTTAGCAAAGATATCGCGGAACAAACATATAAAAAAAAAACACAGTCGAATTGAGAACCTTCTCCATTTTGAAAGTAGGTTAAAAAAAAAAACATACAGTCGAATTGAGAACCTCCTCCTTTTTGAAAGTCGGTTAAATAAAACATACAGTCGAATTGAGAACCTCTTCCTTTTTGAAAGTCGGTTAAAAATTCACTTACATTAACGTTACGTTTACGTTTCTAATGTGGACAGCATTTGTGTTAGGCCTGCTGTACAGGGTGTAAACAAAATCATGTAATTCCTTCAAACCTCATAATGTACTGCTGTCATAGATTAACGCTGCACGGGACACTTCTTCCTCATAGCCTTTTCCCAATTATCTTGGGGTCAGCTTCCAGTCTAACCAGATGCGGCTGAATACCAGTATTTTACACGGAGCGACTGCCATCAGACCTCCGCAACCCAGTAACTGGGCAATGCCGATATCCTAAGGTTAAACCGTTTGTCAGACTTTCGGGCTTCTGGCTACCCGTAACGACTGTCATAGGTATTCGTATGACACCCGGGACCGACAGCTTAAAGTGCTCTCCGAGGCGCGGAGGGGTCTCGATGTGTAACAAATGGTCACCCATCCACGGACTGACCGCGGCAAGCGCAGCTTAACCTCGCAAATCGTACGATCGGCGCGGTTGTTATTTAGCCACGAGCCCCTCCCGCTGCACGGGACACTATTGGAATCAATAAAAAAATTATTACAAGAAGTAAACATGTGTTCTTAACGTGAGGCATTTTAGCACCCCGAGGTAAATGACCGTGGGGCGAGCGATATCCGCTCAATTCGCTCGGGGCGATAAAATGCCTCACGTTAAGAACGCATGTTTACATCTTGTAATTTTTTTTATTGATTCCAATAGTAGGTATCCCGTGCAGCGTTAATCTATGTCAGCAGTACATCACGAGGTTTGAAGGAATTACATGATTTCGTTTACATCCTGTATATTCGCCGGCACGTAAGTTGCCAAGAGTAGAGACGATAGTTCCTCTCCTTTCTTACTTTCTTGTAAGCTTTCTTGTATATTTAAAAATAAATTATAGCAATAACCATAGAATAATGACAAGCAATAAAAGTGAGCATTTTTGTTGCACTAAGTGTACATGCACGAACTTACTCCCACTACGCCAGGGATGCACAGACTTATCAGGACTAGGGGCTACTCGGGCAGACTATGAGTTGACCACCACAATTAAAAACAACCAAAAAGATGAAATAAAGTTAAATGAAAAAGTAAAAATAGTAGGCTGTGCATATAAAAATAGTAGGCTGTGCATATAAAAATAGTAGGCTGTGCATTAGAAAAAAGCCCTTATTCAGAGATCTTAAGCTGGCAGCTATTGTTAAAAATATTTCAGTATTTTCATACAAATGTATAAAAGAGTTGGCAAAAATAATTCGCTGGCAAGCCGCATGTATATTGACAAAAGGGCCGCATGCGGCCCGCGGGCTGTGGTCTGTGCATCCCTACACTACGCCATTGCCAAGTTACGTGCCGGCTGTATCTTACTCCCATACAATCAATATTAATTACAAATATCAAGTGTGAAAACAATACTCGATTTAGAAATTAATGACTTGTATCATCATATACTTCGGTAAGATAGGTACCTACTAGCTACATAAAGTTCAAACCACGTTGCACACCTAAAGATCACAAAGGGTAAGGCGCGTTAAAGTGTATGAATATGCAAATGGATATTAATAGTTTTATGGTAGTAGGTACCAGTTATGATTCTGTACAAAATACAATAATAAATTGCAATGGTTTGAAACCTGAATATATTTTAGGCAGAATAGTTCTGCCTAACCTTTTCCCAAGTATGTTGGGATCAACTTCCAGTCCAACCAGATGCGGCTGAATACCATTATTTCACACGGAGCGACTGCCATCAGACCTCTGCAATCCAGTATCATTGCAATACCAATATACTAAGTTAGACCAGTTGTCAGACTATCGGGCTTCTGACTTCCCGTAACGACTGTCATGGGTATTCGTATGACACCCGGGACCGACTGTTTAACGTGCTCTCTAAGACACGGAGGGGTCTCGATGTGTAACGAACGGTCATTCATCCACAGACTGACCGCGGTAAGCGCACCTTGACCTTGCAAATTATATGATCCGCGTGGTTGGTAATTAGCCACGAGCACCTCAAACCACTACCATATTTTAGGTAGAATATGGAAAAAAATGTTATATTTGTTACTAGTGACCCGCCCCGGCTTCGCACGGGTGCAATGTAGATACTAATGTGGGGCATATAAACCTTCCTCTTGAATCACTCTATCTATTGAGCTGAAAACTGCATTAAAATCTGTTGCGTAGTTTAAAGATCTAAGCGTACAGACAGCGGGAGCGACTTTGTTTTATACTATGTAAAGATAGTGGGTTCAAAATGGAAAAGTTTTGAATTTAAAACGGAATAAAATATTCGTGGGTTAAAAATGGAAGCACCCTAAAATCTGACCTTCACAACACCTCTATTGCAGAGGTCAGACCACCAAAAGATTAAATACAACAAGACGACACAATTGCACAAATTGACCATCAAATAAAAAACCCCCTTCGTATCTAGGGGACCAAAATCATTTGGTAATTGGCTCCAATCCAACATTCGCATAGGAAATGTTCCAAGTTCATTGACTTGCGCGACCTGAGTGATCGTACGACCTTACTTGGAGAGTATTTCTCCTGAATATGACTTGGATACGTTATCTTCTTCTCGTTTTATTGTTGGACGATATAAATAGTGGAGATGCACATTTTGCAGTGAAATTAATAGATATAATAAAGCTAATAATATCCTCTGAGAATAGGGTTATCAATAAGTACATTCGAAAGCAATATTTTTGTATTTTTTTCTTTTTTGATAGCCAACGGTTGAACGCTTGCCTTCCATGCAGGAAGGTCTGAGTTCCGCACCTCTGACTTTTCGAATTCATGGGCTGATCATAATTTGATTATCACTTGCGTTGACGGTAAAGGAAAATATCGTGAGGAAACTTGCACACCCGAGAGGGCTCCATACAGTTCCCGATAGAGTGTGTAGTCCGCCAACCCACACCAGGCTAGCGTGGTGGACTAAGGCCTTAACCCTTCTCATTCTGAGAAAAGGCCCGTGCCCAGCAGAGGAACAGTAAAGAGCTGATTATATTATGTTTTATCGAATGGGCTTTGTCGTTGATGTAAATATGTCACCCACGTAAAAATAAAACAATAAATCTAACACTTACACATTACGTGCTACATACAGTTCTATTTTTAACCAGGTTGTTAAGTACTGCCTCGTTGGTCTAGTAGTGACAAGCGCAATGGCTGATCATGAGGTCCTGGGTTCGATCCCCAGGTCGGGAAAAGTGTTATTGGGTTTTTCGGTGTGGAATTCCTCAGTGACAGCCCGGAGTTTGGATTCGTGCCCAATCATGGCAATAGGCTCACCCACCCCCCTATTACATGGGACTTAATCGTAACGGCGAAATGCGGGTGTTACTATACACCTATGCCCAACCCTTCGGGGAATACAGGCGTGCATGATGTTATGTTATGTTGTTAAGTGTTAAATTAAAAGTAGTTTTTATCTTTTATTTTTTATTATATTTTTGTAGTTTATTGACTCATTATAAAACACTTTTATCCATTTAAGTATAATAGAATATATATTTAAAATTTACTACCTCCATCCGTGTGTCACTGCGGGGGTACCAGCTGAAAATCAGCGCTGGGTGTTTTGACGCCTAGCATATGCTGAGTTGGTGACCTTTTCGGCATGGACATGCTCGACAGCATAAAATGTGTGTTTAATTCTTTTTATATTGTTTTTTCTTTGTTTATTTTATTTTATTTATGCTGTCACTGTTCTTGGCTGAATAAAATAATTTTCTTTCTTTCTTTACTCTGACTGCATCCGACAGTGGATCAGCCAAAATACTATTGCAATGGCTGCTGTTCAGCACCCACCAGTAGGATACGAATGTTGTGATGTTAGTAACGTAACGTCAATGTGAGTGAATTTTGTATCGAAAAACTTTATTAATATAATGTACGATACAAATTGTGCACGTCGCAAAAGAATAAACCAAAATGTTATAGGACAGTTGTATTTTCGATTCAAAATTTGCTTACATTAGCGATACATTTACGATACTATTCGTCAAATGTTCGTGCTAGTCCTACAAACTTCTTCAAAAGTACCAGGACATAATAAAATGAAAGAAGTAACTTTACAACCTAATACACCTACGTCCACGTGGGTTCGTGGGTGTCTCTGCCCACGCTGAATGTTCCCACAATATCAGATATGTCACAAGATAATGGGTGGATAACCTAGGCCACTACTACTGACACAGTCGGGGTTTTTTCACGTAATTAGGTAAGTAATAACAATGTGAGACGAATTAAATTGTTTTTGTAATGTCGGTGTTAATTTTCCTTAACTGAGCGGTAAATAACGCGTTATTATAAAACTATAGCAACAATAAAGTTTCGATAGGTATGACTGGCTCGTAGCTAATTACCAAACGCGCGGGTCATGCGATTTGCGAGGTTAAGCTGCGCTTGCTGCGATCTATCTGTAGATGGGTGTCCGTTCGTTACACATCAGAGACCCTTCCGTGTCTCGGAGAGCACGTTAAAGGAGTCGTTCCCGAGTGTTATACGTGTAACATTTTAGGGTGGCTTGAAGAGACAACCCTCAACAAGCATGTGCACATAAAATTTAGCAGGCGTGTACTTACGGGAGGATAAAGAATAACACTTGTAACTGTACACTATATATAAGGTCCAACCAAAATACCTGGACAAACTTTTACAGAGTGTTCAGTACGTGTAACTGAACATATCTATGCAAAAAAAACGAGATCCAAGTGCTTTTTTTTCTAACCAAAAATTATTTTTCAAATTTAATTTTACTTTTTTTATTTTTTTTTTAACATTTTTCACTTCGCTGTTTAGGTAAAACACGGCACGGAATTAGCGAACGCCCCGATGGCGGTCGATGCATAAAAAATTAATGCGTTTGTTCTTAAAGAGTACAGGCAATTTCAAACGTAAGTAATTGTTTTTTGGTTAGAAAAAAAACACTTGGATCTCGTTTTTTTTGCATAGATATGTTCAGTTAAACGTATTGAACACTGTGTAAAAGTTTGTCCAGGTATTTTGGTTAGACCTTATATATTTCAATAAGAATTACAAATAGATCAACAGGGCGTGGTTCGTAGCAATGCGAGATGTCCAGAGTCTTCATAAGCAGATGTAACACTTAACTTCGCAACTGCAGCGACGCGAAAGGCCGATCTGCAGCGTGCCCGACCCTTTATAGACCCGGACCCACGCCAGTCCTCCACCACCCGTCACATACGGCAGCTTCCCGTCTAACCAGAAGTGGCAGAATACCAGTATTTTATACGGCGTGACTGCCATCAGATCTCCGCATCCCAGTAATTTGGCAAGGCTGATATCCTAAGGTTAGACCGATTGTCCGACTTTCGGGCTTCTGAGTACGACTGTCATAGGTATTTTTATGACACCTGGATCCCACGATTCTACGTGCTCCCCTAGGCACGGAGGGGACTGATGGATGGGGGATGTGTAACGAACGGTCACCCATCTACAGACTGACCGTGGCAAGCGCAGCTTAACCTCGCAAATCGGTTGTTAATTAACCACGAAGCCCTCTAACCTAATGACCTAGTATCTCCAGTAAAACTTTTCTTAAGTAATTCTCATTAGTCTGAGCTACGTTGTTACGTCATTAATTTACATTTCAGTCACGTGTCCGCTGTTTCAGGCTCGAACGGAGCTCTTCGATAGCTCTCTTATTGACTTTCGGACGTCACGACATCTCATTAAAGCCGCGGCCAAAGTTTTTAAAGTTACTTGTTCAATCTTACTTTTAGTATAGGATCCCACTATAGAACAACCTTCATCGAGCTGGTTAATGGATAAAAAGTGTTTTATATCAAATTAAATATGTCAATAAATATATTGCAAATGGGTTGACAAAAAAATTTTCGTCCAAAATATGATTAATTAAATATATTTTTTTAAGATTTCACTGGTTTGGTTAAACACAGCATCTATACCTGCCTACCCAAGAGTTGACGGGAAAAAAATAGTCAACCTAACTTTTGCATATTCTATAGGCTTCATACTTTCGATTGGTATGGAATTTGTCTATTAACCAAACCAGTGAAATCTTTAAAAAAAAACATATTCTGGACTGAAATTTTTTAGTCAACCCATTTGCAATATATTTATTGACATATTTGATATAAAATACTTTTCATCCATTAACCAGCTCGGTGAAGGTCGTTCTATAGTGGGACCTTAGACTATTCGTTCTTATTCATTGTCGCGTCCATCCAGACACAAAGTCGGTTATCCATTAAAGACATTCTTCTCACTGAAGGAGCCGGCGAACAAAACGATCTAATCTTCTGCTTAAAGCATTTTTTTGGAACTGCTTTCATGTTCTTATGAATTTAATTCTATAACATAACATCACGCAGAGGTGTTTTTAGCACACCCTTGTTACACCAATTATGTTTTAGTTCCATGTAATAGGGGGCGAGCCTATTGCCATTACCCGGGCACACATCCAGACTCCGGGCTGCTACTGAGAAATTCTTAATGGAAATACCCAATAACACTTAGTCTGACCTGGGGATCGAACCCAGGACCCCAGGTTCAGCAGTTGTGCTTGCGACCACGAGACTAAAAAAGCTACCAATATTCCTCATTTTCAAATTCGTGATTTTGATCTAAACGGTAAAATTTGTAAATGTCATTCAGCTTCCCTGTAAAGTTTAATTTTGTGTAATTAGACCGTTTTGTTTGCCAACTTCTAATTGTCTTCTTCTTCTCCCTACCCTTATCCCATACTAGGTGGGGTCGGCACCACATGTATTTCGTAAATCCATGTTGTTACAGGTTTTGGCTTATTGTGACCGGCCGCCTGCCTGACATCAACCCTCCTTGGGAATACTCGTTGCGCTGTCGCACGGGTGACCCAATGTGCTCGCTGATATTATGCACTGGGTCCCAAAATTATATGCTTGTCAATCTCATTGCCGACAACTAAGCATACTATGTTCTTCTTGGTGGAGTATACTTGAAGTTCCTTGACGCACTCATTTAGTTTTAATTTTATCAAATTTTATCCTTATAAAAGCAAAGATTGGAAAAACCCTTCCAGAGCCTTTAAGGATATTCCGATTTGATAGTGCAATCTGCTTTTCTCATAAAAAATCTCGTGAAACGTTAAAAAACAGGATTTTCCATAAAACCAACAATCAAATGCACTTTCCCATGTAATTTATTCCCTGAAGAGGATTGTTTGTTGAATCTAAATTAAAAAACGACCATTACATCATGGTAATGACGTCATAACGATTACGGCGTCATCGTTATAGCGTTCGAGTATTAATGGGAAATTCATTAGTTAGGGTGCGTGCACATTTTACGATAAGCGATGCACGCGAACAACTTGCTAATGACTGTCAAGCCATGCATGAGTAGGCCACAGGTACACGCTAATCGTCACGGAACTAAAGTTCTCGTGATCTGTGAGCAGATTCCTCGGTAAAATGGAAAAGTAAATAAATATAATTAAGGTGTTGAAAAATGAACTCTAAGAATGTTGTGGGGTTACTCAGTATCAGACACTGAAAAACATTCGTAGAACAACTTTTCGAAATTCGCGTAATTTTTTTACTTCTTTTCGTGTGGTTAGTGACTAACCTGGTTTCAGAGTTTATGCCGCCCATGGGCCTCTGACTTGGCTTCACATGCCGTCGAGAAATATCTCTCAGGTAAGCCGATTTCCTCACGATGTTTTCCTTCACCATTTTTAAGCAAGTGATAATTATACAATACGCACACGAATCCTAAAAGTCAGAGGTGCGTGCCTTGGGTTTGAACTGAAGAACTATGAAATGTAAAATGAAAAAATAATTAAGTATATTTGATTTGTATGGAAAACATTTAAAAAATACGTGAATGTCGGAAAATTGTTCTACAAAAGTTGTTCAATCAATTTCGAGTAACCCCACAACGTTCTTAGAGTTTTTTTTTGACAGGCCTGTATATACGTTATGTATTTAGCTGCTTTTGACCGCGTGCAATTCGTAAATGTAGAATGAAAGAATAATCCTACTTTAACTCAGATGTTTACTCCAATTAAGTTATTGTATTATTTATTAAACAAATAAAAAGAGTCCTTTGCTCTATAATGAGACATTATAGGCTAAAAATAAATGATATATTTATAACTTTTAATCGTTATACGATGACTGGGCAACCTACATAGTGGAATTATTATTATCTCAACTGCTAACACAGTTTCAAGAAGTTTTTTTCCTTCACTGATACGTGGCTTGACCCGAGAGCGCGATAAATGTGTTGTTTATATTTGACCCGCCTTCCCCAATCTGTGCGCACCCTTACTTTGGGAATTGTCTGACAACTACATTTTAATAACGGGGAAATTTCTGTAATAATTATTTTACCGCAACGTATTTGAAATCAGAAAACTTTGAAAATTACGTATTTTGCTGTAAGAAATAAGTTTGTTCTGCGTCATGAACATTTTCGTTACGTCGTTCAAGCGAACTTATGTTGTTCTAAGTTAGTTTTAAATAAGTACTTTATGTTAGACAAACAGCTTTCAAAATTGTTTCATGCTAGTTTTTACTGTAAACATTGAAATTAAAAAACATTTGGAAGTTAACAATAATTTTCACTTCATGTTAGAGGCTACTTTGCTGTGCCCAATAGGGTCAACAATTGTAACACAATACATCATTTTCTATTACTACCATCTCAGCACCATTGTGGAATATGCAAATAAATATTGAGTATTCAGGCCTAGATACGATTTTTTTTAATAATTTGAAGTACCTAATAATCCTTTGAAAATTATGAAGTTAGGAATATTGTGTTTGTGTATTTAGTGTGATAATTTCCTAATAGTACATTTTTTATGAACCGAGACTATCTTACTATAACTGGCCCAAACCAAATTAATTAAAAGGTACACAATCTTTTTGAGATTTTTTTATCTGAAATTTCTATTAAAAATTAAGGTATTGTTTCAATCCAATCAAATTTATTTGTGCGACCCTTTTTAAATAGGTACTTTTTTTTAGAAAGTCACTAAAAGTTTATTACCTTTTTTCAAATTGGTTTGGGCCATACTTAAAGAACCTACCTTTATCATTGATTAATTAAACATTACTTATGATACTGATATTTTAATGAAAACGATATTTAACGATATATTTCCAAGACAATGGTAGTGGTGCCCCGCCCACCAAACAACAAGAAGCAAATAATACCAAACACAGTAGAAACTAATTATTTAAATAATTAGTTTCTACTGTACTGTACTGTAATGTTAACATTACAGTACAGTGACTCAATTGTATTATTTACCTTAATAAACATTCAGATTAAAAAACAAGAAATAACAATATTATATTAGCGATATTCTTAAGCGATACTCAATCTTCTTCTTTTCGTGTGGTTAGTGACTAGCCTGGAGTCAAAGTTTATGCCGCCCATGGGCCTCTGACTTAGCTTCACATGCCGTCGAGAAATATCTCTCAGGCATGCCGGTTTCCTCACGATGTTTTCCTTCACCGTTTTTAAGCAAGTGATAATTATACACTACGCATATGAATCCGAAAAGTCAGAGGTGCGAGACCTATGACTCGGCAGTCCGACGGTCACACCACTAGGCTATCACTGTTGTGGTACTCGCGCTGTCACTATCACTTTGCCTTCAAGTGACAGTGACAGCGCAAGATTGAACGGCATCTTAAAATTGATTAGCGTTTAAGAATGTGGCCAAAACGAGTTCACTCTTGTGAAATTCAGTAAAAAACGTATGATGAACGGTAATAAAAATATATGATGGGACTTGGATGTTTTCATCATCATTCAGCTCTTAAACATCCACTGCTGGACATAAGCCACCTCGCTGACTCCGAGCCCCATATACAAGGTTAGTCGGAAAAGGGGTACTAAGACGCGGGACACTTAATGTATCACTGATGATTGTTTTAAAGAAAGTGTTAAAATTTAAAAATTCGGTATTTTTTTTTTCCATGATAAATTATTTTTATTTTAGTTTTTTCCATAATTCTTAATCCCTGCGTTAGTTATGAATTCAAAAAATGCAGTATCTAATCCGTGACCCCAAATATGACGTAAAATGTAAACTCGTCTGATCATAGCTGAGAATAGATAGAATTTAGCGTACTTTTTATGAAATCTTTGAACAGCTATTTCTCTTGAACTATTGAGTTTTGGGGAAAGTTGTAGAACAAAAGTTATCCATTATTATGGGTACTTTAACACCCTTTCGGCTTAGTACCCCCTTTCCGACTAACCTTGTACAGTATGTTAAAAAACAGAGGGCTAAGCTCGTTAATCTATAACATTAATAGATTAAAGTAAAATTATCAGTATAGAAAAATAAGTATGAAAAATAATAAATTAATTGCGACATTGCTGTACTTGCACGTTGAAAGACAAACGTACGTGTAAAGTGTTTCTTTTACGTATCAATTTAATATTTTTTATGAATATTTTATTATCTATACTAATATTATAAAGCTGAAGAGTTTGTTTGAACGCGCTAATCTCAGGAACTACTGGTTGGAATTGAAAAAATATTTTTGTGTTGGTTTTTCCATTTATCTAAGAAGGTTATAGGCTATATAACATCACGCTACGATCAATAGGAGCGGAGCATAAATGAAAAATGTTGCAAAAACGGGAAAATGTCCACCCGTGCGAAGCCGGGACGGGCCGCTAGTTTTAAAAATAAAAACATTTTGTTCTTCAATGGTAATATTATAAGTATAGCTACTTTGGTGCTTAACGGGAACGCCTTTTGTTAGTTAACATACTGTATTTCTATGAAAGTAGTATCGCACCGTAAACCGTTTATACATGTAATGGCGGTCGAAGTCGTCAACACATTTTGTCGTGTCTTGTTGTGAGTCATGAAAACGAAGTCGCCTTGAACGATAACCAGAGGAAGAGACATAGTGAAATATTTCTTGCCACGATACATGACATTCTGCTTAGCTTATAGTTGGCAATCTAAATTAAATCGGTCCAGAACTTAGCTACGACTTTAGCGTTATCAGTAGCGTCCATTAGTTCCTGTAACGTGCAGGTATCAGAGTACGTAGGGCATGATGTTAGGTATCCCATCGTTTCTGGAATAGCACCACATTTACACTCCAGGCTGGAATCATCTATAACACGGTATTGAAATGACTCCATTGGCGAACTTTATATTTATAAAATTTTAATGTGTATATCTTCTGGAAAATTACTTGAAAGAAGACATTACAAACGCCTTGGGAGGGCCATAAACCCATAACTCGCGATCGCTATAAAAAAAGCATCAAAACGTCAAAATAAAATATGGCCAGTGGCAAGTTTATAGCATTTTAAAACGAATATTCAAAGACACTCCTTGAACCGGTGAAGCACCTGAAATAATGTTGCCTTCATTCTCTGTGTATAATTTTGTACATAATTTTGAAGAATTTGATGGTGGCTATTTAAACCCATTACTCTTCTTCTTTTCGTGTGGTTAGTGACTAACCTGGTGTCAGAGTTTAAGCCGCCCATGGGCCTCTGACTTGGCTTCACATGCCGTCAAAAAATATCTCTCAGGCATGCCGGTTTCCTCACGATGTTTTCCTTCACCGTTTTTAAGCAAGTGATTATTATACAATACGCACATGAATCCGAAAATTCAGAGGTGCGTACCTTGGGTTCGAGCTCGAGACCTATGACTTGGCAGTCCGACGAATGAATGAGACTCTTTAGCGCGGCTCTTGGCTAATTACCAACCGCGCGGATCATATGAGGCCGGGATCAGACCCAAACTCCTGCATGGAAGGCAAGCGTCCTACCGCTAGGCTTTGACTGATCAGCCCCTCACTGGTGCAGTAAACGGTCACGACCGGATGATTCCATAATGACCAAGCCGAGGATCTTAATCTATATAATATAAGATAAGATATATATATAGATATATATATAGAGAATATATATAGATAAGATCTCTGCCAAGGAAATCTTAGTGCGGGGTAACGTTTTCTAAAAAAGATAAAAGAAAATTAGGATTACGACGTGATACACAGCACTGTCTTCGAGAGATATTGTTTCGTCACAATTCGCGATATAGTAACAGATATGATAATCTGTCGGTTGTTGAACCTTTTGATGTTTTGTCAGTTAGCAAACTCGACACGATCTCTCTAGCTAGGCGTGATTGTACCGTGACAGATAAAGCCTAAATGTAGAAGTAAAAGTATAAAATATTGTGTCACGCTGTGTCAACCGACATGATAGTATGTGTTGTGAAGATAGAAGCCGGAAATATTAGTTTTTGATGGTTTTTGGTGGCAGTGGGCTGGTCATATTTGCCGCAGAACCGATAACCGTTGGGGTAGACGAGTTCTAGAGTGGAGACCGCGAATCGGCAAACGTAGTGTAGGACGTCCTGCGACTAGGTGGAGCGACGATATACGTGGGGTAGCTGGCAGCGACTGGAGAAGGAGAGCCGAAGATCGGGCTCAGTGGTGTGCTTTGGGAGAGGCCTATGTCCAGCAGTGGACTGATGTAGGTTGATGATGATGATGGTTAAACTTGGAAATATTTTAATTGTAGTGGGCAATTATTAGGTTCAGTTTAGACTTATTACATTAAAAAAATTAAGCCGTTACGAGACACCTGGCAGATGTAAAACATCGAAAATCATGTTGTAAAAAAAATTTCTTGCCGAATCAAACCAAAGAGAGCCGACGAGTTACGAAGGTCTGCCGTCGTGTGTCTGCCATCGCGAGCATCGCCACGCAACAGCCAGTCACACCCGTACCGCCGCATTACATGTTTCACATCAAAAAAACTGGGCCAACAAAGAAAATGAGAACAAGATTGAAATAAATTGACGACACGGTTGGTGCAGTGGCTGAGCGATCGGCTTCTGCGCTACGAGTCGTGGGTTCGATTCCCGCACGGAACAAATATTTATATGGCCTACAAATAGTTGTTCCGGGTCTGGATGTTTGTGCGTGTGAAGATTTGTGTCTGTAAACGCACCCACGATACAGGAGAAATCGTAATGTGGGGCAACGTTTTTCTTAAAAAAAAATAACATGCCATAATCATAGACGAAGAAAATAAATTTTAATAATTATAACCTAATCTTCTCCGTAGTTATAAATATTGCGATCGCATGAGAAGGTCGGCGTTAAACAATATTTAATTATCTTTGACAATACCGCCAATAATCATAATTGGTGGACTGTCACGGCTCACCTTGGGACACGCGAGACGTTTTCGTTTGAAACAATCAATTTTATATCGACCATTACTCGCCGGACGACTGTATGAATCGTAAAAATGTTTTCATAACACAAGTAAAAACTGTAATGGCAACTATAAAGTTGGTTCGTCAAGGTAGGGTTTGTTTTTTGTTGTAAAGACAGCTATTTTAAGACTGTATCTTTATTGTAGATTGGGGTTACATCTAACTAACATAACATCAAGCCTGTATTACCTTTAAGGGCTGGGCAGAGGTATATATAATAATACCCTCATTTCGCCGTTATGTTAAGTCCCATGTAATACAGGGCGGGCCTATTGTCATCAACCGGGCACAAATACAAACTCCGGGCTGCTACTGAAGAATTTTACACGGAAAAACCTAATACCACTGCCCGACCTGAAGATCGAACCAAGTACCTCAAGATTAGCAGTCGCGCTTGCCAACAACGAGGTAGTTTTAGCAAGTTTTTTGTATCTGATTAGTACAAGTCAAAAAGGACGTGACGAAGGAGGTGGCTCAGTCTCCTTTAAAGACTCCCCTCTGGGTACAGAAGACAGAGGAGGCCGGACAGTACGTTTCACTGGAGATCTTCGAACCCTACCATATGACACTGCCACCTAGAGACGGAAGCATTTGAACTTCTCATAAAAAAAGATATACCCGAATTTGCAGTAGATAAGACTGCATGTCCATAGCATAAGCATAATCAGCCCATTTCTGTCCTACTGCTGGACACAGGCCTCTTCGCAGAATGAGAAGGATTCAGGCCGTACTCCACCATGCTAGCCTAATGCATGCCGACGTAGAACCATTCGTTTTGCCAACTATATTGGGGTCAGCTTCTAGTCTAACCAGATGCGGCTGAATACACACACACGGAGCGACTGCCATCAGACCTCCGCAACCAAGTTACTAGGTAATGCCGATATCCTAAGGTTAGACCACTTGTCAGACTTTCGGGCTTCTGACTTCGCGTAAGGACTGTCATAGGTATTCGTATAACACCCAGGACCGACTGTTTAACAATCTCTCGGACCACGATGTAGAACCATTTATAAGTTGAAATGAAAGAGGATAACCACTCCTGTGGAATGAAAATCAACGGTCCAGAATAGGAGACCGAATAATTGACAGGTCAACTCAAACCTGCTCTGGCACTTTCCTCAAAACGCCATTCCACACTTTGCCCTACATTGTTACACTCGCATAGTTTTTATACCACAATGTCAGAGACCTTGATCTCTGAGTTTGTTTTGACTTTTCTTCTCAGAGCTAGTCAGATAGGAAACGCCGGCGCCATCTAGTCTTAAAAAAAACATTACATTGACATGTAAAACTGTCTATATAGTTATTTACAAAAATCATTTATCATTTAATTTGTGGTAGATTTTGTTAGTATAAATCGCCATTAATTTCTATTGTAAACGATGTCGAATACGGAATACGAGAAGTTTCAAGTTTTTACAGAGACGCTCACGGTGCTATATTAGTTTACGATGTGCCAGAACTAAAATCCCTAGCAAAACTGAATGAGTGGGACGAGGAACTTCAAGTATACCCCACCAAGAAGAACATAGTCTACTTAGTTATCTATACATATAATAAACCTGTAGACTAGGCGTGTCTGTACATAGCAAATATTTTTAAAAAACCTGGTTGGGGTGTTAAACGATAACCAATAGAACCCATTTTTAACATTTTTGGAACTTTTGTCTGTTTGTCTGTTTATCTGTTTGTTTGTGCAAGCATCACGTAAAAACAACTATTCCAATGTTGTTGACTTTTATAAACAAATATTGTGCTTATCTCCATGTAACATGTCGATTTTGTTTCATCGCAATCGGTTCACGCAATTAAAAGATATGCGAATTTTAAGTTCCCTAGAAGAAGTTAGCTTATATTCGTTTATACCATTTCATTTCAAATAGATGGCGTTACGTGTATCAAATCACGTTGTGAGGAAATATATTACAACGAATAAATCCACAAATTACCTAATATTAATTGTTGAATTGGTACCTATTCTCAGTCTACGGAAGGTCTATTGAAATGCTATCCTCATGAAGAAGGTACTAAGCTTTGATTAAAAAAATCGAAAATATTGTTATTTAGAATTTATTAGGAATCTGAATGGCAGTGGAAGAGAAATAAATACACTCAATTTCATAAGTGAGTTTATTCAAAATTGTTAATTGTGCAAGGCAATACGATAGATTAATTTAAAATACTCATATATTTTATTAATATTATCATAAATCTGTAGACTTTGCCGTGTTTGAAAATTGAAAATATTTGTAAAATAATAGTGGGGATGGTTATAAGATAAGAAAACAAAACCATTTCAATCATTTTTGGACTTTGTGTCTGTTTGTCGGTTTGTTTGACTCAGTGTGATTGATTTTATAGACAATATTGTGCGTATCTCGGAGTAACATTTAATTTCTGTTTCATCCTAATCGGTTTGCTCAATCTAAAGTTATTAGAATTTAAAGTCATTAAGAAAAAATTAGCATCATTTGTTGTAGCATAATTGCTCAATAGATGGCGTTGCGTGTATACTAAATTACGTAATCTATTTTCCGTTCAGTTTTAAACGTGTAGGTACAGTTTCCGGTTAGCTTATGTTATGCTATGAAGCTGCTTCTCGCACAATTAGCTCTATGTGGCTCTCTCCCGTGTACCTAAGCAACCTGAGCTATCTTTATGCACAAATCCCTTTTTTTATATATCGTTGGTAAATCCTCATGGATGTCCCTCGCCCGGGGAAGGCGAGGGGGTCTGCCGGACTCTTACCGGCTAAAAACCAACGGTGTACCTCCTTCTAACCTAAGGCCGGGATCACGGGATTCGCTATTACATGCACCGCAACCCCGGCAGGTCTTGGCCCACCAGCTTATTCTGGTGGACTTCTCCAGCGATGGGGCAATTTGTACCTTGTCCCACTTCCTTCTGAGAGGCGCGCGCGGAACACAGCGCGCCATCCTCCCGGGCCTGTTACTGGTCGGGTGACGGGTCCCTAACCCGCCGCCCGCAGACCACTCACTAGGGTCGCCGGAGATCGTCACGCGCCCTCCGGCACCCGGAGCGTCTACCGCGAGAAGGGAGGGAGGAAGACGCCTCCCTCTCCTTCTCCGCTACCTCCTTGGTGACCATCACCTCCTCGCAAAAGGAAGCGACGGCCTCCCACGCACTCTCGCTCCCCACCATGGACAGAACCACAGCCGGAAGCGAGAGGTCTCACCCACTGCCGCAACCAGGTCACGGCGCTGCGCTGTCCACGCAGCGCAGACTTGCAACGTGTGCTGCGCCGTGTCCTCCTGACAATCCACACAGTGGTGACACCCGAATGTCTGCTCCCGGCCTATACGACACAGGTACTTCCCGAAACAGCCATGTCCCGAGAGTACCTGCGTCAGCCGGAAGCTGAGGGCGCCATGATGCCTCTCCAGCCACATGCACACATCCCTGGTGTCTCTACTGCTTACATTGTTCACAGGGAAACCTTATTATAATGGACCTGACTACTGATAGAAATACAACATATTTTGTTTAGTAAAAATTCTAATTTTCTAATCCAACAACTAAACATCTACTCAGCCTAAACCGTTGGTAAAAACATAAAGCACCCGTAGCTATGTGAGGTTTCCGTTTTTTTATGTATTTTTTCATAGTTGTTAGAACAAACAAAGATTTTTTAAAACCAACCTAATCTATACCTACATAAAATGTTGTTCTACGACTTCTACGCATACGAAGTTGCGGGTACAGCTAGTCGACAATAAGATTGACAAGCATATCATTTTGGGACCCAGTGCATAATATCAGCAAGCACATTAGGTTACCCGCGCGAACGCTCAGCGAGTATTCCCAAGGAGGGTTGATGTCAGGCAGGCAGGCAGGTCATAAAACAATAAGCCAAAACCTCTAACAACATGGATTTATGAAATACACGTTGTGCCGACCCCATCTAGTGTGGGATAAGGGCAGGAAGAAGAAGAAGATTTGATTTCGTGGAAATGCATTAATCGCGTAAATGAATCCACGGAATCTATTAGTTCTTTAACGCTCGGCTAAAAGCGTTCAAGCGCGGAGTGGTAACTGTGCGATAGTTTTTTGTTCGATTTTCTATCGGTTCGCTCCCAGTCTGAATTTTTCTCGTCTCGGAATTCTGTCTGCAATGCTTCATAGAAAATCGAACGCTTCGAAAATATCCGATAAGATAGGTTACCGTAGTAGACTACGCTCGACGTTGATCGAGTACACCTAGATGTAAATTGGGTACGTAGGTTAGGTGAATGTCGAACTATCTATATTGACTATCGACTACGATACTTTACGGTACACAGTTAACTAGATTACCTACATTTGGTGCAGCTCTTTTCTACATTGATTTTCAGTCGCGGAATGAAAATGTTATGCACCTAGGTCTATTTTTGCTTGCACAGTGCAAGAATTTAACTATTTTACCGACTACGTATTGCCAACATTATAGAAAAGAAAATACTAGTATTTTTTGACAAGATATTATGGTGACATGGTGATAGACAAGTAATGCCAATCTATTTAATCATCGATTTGATTGATGTAATGGATTTTACAACAAAACTCCTTAAATCTAATCAAAGATATTACATGGCACTAATACGTTATAATGGAGGCAAAAGGCAATTTTGATCTTTGCTACCCAATAATTAAACAATTTTCCATGCATTGGTCTGTTAAGTTCAACAGTTTGAAAGGGTAACATGTGCCCGCGATGTGGGAAAGGAATGAATTTGAAAACTGACGAAGGTTTGGGCAGAGGTGTATAGTAAGTAGTAACATCCTCATTTCGCTGTTATGTTGCAAGTCCCATGTAATAGGGGGCGAGCCTATTGCCATCAATCGAGCAAAAATCCAAACTCCGAGATGCTACTGACGAATTTCACACGGAAAAACCCAATAACAATTTTTCCGACCTGGAGATCGAACCCGAGACCTCACGATCAGCAGTCGCGCTTGCCACCACTAGACCACCGAGACAGTATTGTGTACAATAGAAAAGAAAAGGTTTTTCCAGTGTCATACGTCTCCCATGTAATGTGATGAATTATCTCCATCTCATCGTACGTAGCGAGCTCAGGGGAAATTTTTCTCACCTTTATATTGTCTCATACATACATAATAAAGCAATCCGACACGACATGTATGTGATGTTGTGTTGTTCTCACTTGCGAACTAAATACTAATACTCTTTATTGAAAATGACAGCCTTCTTGGTCTAGTGGTCGCAAGCGCGACTGCTGAGCATGGGGTCCTGGGTTCGGTCCTAAGGTCGGGCAAAGTGATATTGGGTATTTCTATTAGGAATTTCTCAGTAACAGCCCGGAGTTTAGATTTTTGCCCGGTTGATGGCAATAGGCTCGCCTCCTATTACATGGGACTTACTTAAACATAACTGGTGAAATGAGGGTGTAACTATACACCTCTGCCCAACCCTTCGGGGAGTACAAGGCGTGATGTTATGTTTATGTTATTATGCTTATGAGAAAAAGAACCTTCCAGAATTTAATTCTAAGTTTAGTGGTGTACCTTATTTATTGTTTTACGCTTACCATTTGGCGCAGCGAAATACTTAGGCTAGGATTTATTTAGCACTAGCTTTTTCTCGCAACTTCGCTTGCGTGATTTCTTTCACCTCCTTAGGGGAAGATTTTTTTTTTATTTGAAATGGGTTTGCTCTTGACTCTAGTCTAGGTCAGAGGAGACAGAGACAAAGTCTACGATGGAGTGAGCTTACCCAGAAGAAGCCCGTTAACTCTAACTTTGAAGAGATTCAGGTTGAATGCGTTCGGGAACACAGACGCAGGTAGTGAGTTCCACTCTTTTGCAGTGCGCATTATGAAGGATGTTTGGAAGCACTTAGTGCGAATTGGTGGAATGGCAACTAAGTATGGATGGTAACTTGCAGTGCGTCTAGATGTCTGATGGTAGAAGGGGGCCGGTGGGATGAGGTTGTGGAGTTCTTGAGCACACTCTCCGAAGTACAGTCTAAGGAAGAGAAATTTTGAACAATCCTTCCTTACTGGATGCATAGGTTACTGTTGATCTAGTGAACTGTTTGTTTTATAAACGACTGTTGTAAAGGACGTTTGGTAAAATGATTTGTTGATCTCATGAACTGCTGATATCGTAATTTTTAGATGTAGTAAGCCGTTGACTTCTTCAACGGTCGATATAGTGGTGTTGATATTTTGAACGTTGATTTCGTGAATGTTGATGTAACGTATGTAAGGTTGAGCAGAGGTGTATAGTAACACCCTCATTTCGCCGTTATGTTTAAGTCCCATGTAATAGGAGGCAAGCCTATTGCCATCAACTAAGCACAAATCCAAACTCCGGGCTGCTACTGAAAAATTCCACACGGAAAAGCTCAATAAAATTTTGCCCGACCTGGGGATCGAACCCAGGACCTCACGATCAGCAGTCGCGTTAGCCACCACTAGACCAACGAGGCAATTAAAAAGGTAGCTACTGTCAAAATTTCAAGATTCTAACCCCAGCGGTTTAGGCTGTGCGTTGACAGAGCAGTCAGTCAGTCAGTTTCTCATTTTATATGTATACTAGCGACCCGCCCCGACTTCGCACGAGTGCAATGTAGACACAATGTGGGGTATATAAACCTTCCTCTTGAATCACTCTATCTATTGCTGAAAACTGCATTAAAATCCGTTGCCTAGTTTAAAAGATCTAAGCGTACAGACAGCGGGAGCAACTTTGTTTTATACTATGTGAAGAAGATACAGATTTGGCTAGAATTGTTTATATGTAAATGTGTTTATTGAATTAAATTTAGGTAACTTTTATTAGTTAAATAATAAGCTGGGAATAAGTGCCCGTTCCCATTATGTCGTGACGATAAAGTTATCGTTGGACGACTGTCGTCTCTAGCTGTTCCCATTATAACGACAGTTTGTCGTCACAATTTTGTATCGTTTAGCGACTATCGTTTCTAGTTGTTCCCATTGGATCGCGACGACATTTTATCGTTTCACGACAGTCGCTTTGTCGTTTGCACAGCAGTAGCAAGCTACAAGACGAGACGATATTTTTATCGTGGCCACGACAGATAGTCGTAACAACGATACATTACGATGCCTGACGATAAATTTATCATTGGACGACTGTCGTGCTAGCCGTTCCCATTGACTCGACAATCTGTCGTCACTGCAAAAAAAGTCGTGAACGACAGTTAATCGTGTTGTCTTATATGTGAACACCTCCATTTAAATATATAAGCCACGACACTTAAAACTACACGACTATCTGTCGTCACGACAAAGTGGGAACGCGGCCTAACAGTATACCTACCTAATGTCATAAATAGTCATAATACAGATAGTTATTAACAGTTTTTTTTAACCGACTTTCAAAAAAGGAGGAGGTTCGCAATTCGATTGTATGTTTTTTTTTTTGTAAGTTTGTTCCGCGATATCTTTGCTAATTGTGAACCGATTTTAATGATTCTTTTTTTGTTTGAAAGAATATTCTTTCGAAGTGGTCCCATTTAAATTTGGTGAAGATCTGATGAAGAACTTCGGAGACAGACAATTTGAAGTCGGTTTTATTTTTGTTAAAAAGTGATTATTTTGTTTAAGTATAGGATGCTGTTTTCGTCAAGTCATTTTTTACGTATATTTTCCTTAAGGCATAAACATTCCCATTAGGAAGCCATTAGACGATACATGAAAAACCTAAAAAACCAACAATTTACTGCAACTCTAGTGTTGCCTTCTTCAGAATCTGAATTCGCGACATACAATCATAAGTAAGTAATTACCAAAATTAAATACTAAAGATTTTTGCTATTTTCTAGTTTAAGGAGTATTTTAAAACGTTAAAAGATCGCATGTAAAATACGTTCAATATCCAACATAACAGCATGTTTATTTCTCGATTGAACCTTGTTTACACAACGTCACAGCGTTATCATCGAAAGGTCACGCGTCGCCAGCGTAGGCGCATCGTTAGATCATTGCGTCAAGCAGATCGGTTACTGACCGTTTGTATGACATTTAGATGCAGAAATTAGAATAGAATGCGAATGAAATGAGTTCGACTTTGTAGCATCAGCTCTACAGAATAAATCTACCTGAAAAATATTGTACATAATATGACATTTGCCCATAAACCGTTGCAAAGAACAGACGCTACACAATATTCATGATATTCATACAAAAATACATACATACCATACATATCATGCTCGGGTATGCCCGGGCATACGCGAGGAAAAGTTTGATGTCTGGGTCGGATTTTATACTTAAAGGCAGTACTGATACGGTCCTTTATTCAGTGACATCAAAAATGTGCGCGAGGATTTTTCCGAATGGTGGAAACTGACCCTTACAGGCACCTGTACACTCACGTTTTGCATCTTATATTATCTTATTTATACAAGGTTAGTCGGAAAGGGGGTACTAAGCCGAAAGGGTGTTAAAGTACCCATACTATGGGATAACTTTTGTTCTACAACTTTCCCCAAAACTCGATAGTTTAAGAGAAATAACTTTTCAAAGATTTCGTAAAAAAATATGCTGAAATCTATCTGACCATAGCTATGATCAGCTGTTTTTACAATTTAGGTCATATTTGGGGTCACGGATTAGAAAATTAATTTTCTGAATTCATAACTAAAGAAGGTATGATTTTTTTTTTAAACTAAAATAAAAATCATTTTTCTTGCAAATAAAAATTATCGAATTTTAAAATTTTAACACTTGCTTTTAAATAGTCATCAGTGATTGTTTAAGTAGCCCGCGGCTTAGTACTTCTTTTCCGATTAACCTTGTATAAAAAATAGGTGGCGGGCTTATTGCCATCATCGGGCACAATTATAGTGCCAGGTTCATCGCCTCTTACGACACGCTTGCCCGGCGACGGAGGGGCATTGTATTCTCAATCTGTCTCCCCTCGGACGCATTCATATTGAAACCAGAATAGTATACCCGAATAAATTATAAATGACTAGCTGTGTCCTCACGGCTCCGCCCGCGAAAGAAGTTTTATTCCAGTAATAAATATAGCCTATGTTACTCAGTGATAATGTAGCTTTCTAACGGCAAAAGAATTTTTGAAATCGGTCCAATAGTTTTTAAGTTTATTCGTTACATACAAAAATACAAATCTTTCCTCTTTATAATATTAGTATAGATAAATAATTTTTACAAGTCAATGAAATGTTTTTTTAAAGCTGGATGGCGACCACATTTCCTATCTAACTAGCTCTGTGAAGAAAAGCCGAAACAAACTTAGAGATCAAGGTCTCTTTTAAAGTCCACACATCTATATAAATAAAAATGAATCGCTAAATGTGTTGCTAAGCGCAAAACTTGAGAACGGCTCGACCAATTCGGCAATTTTTTTTTAAATATATTCCTTACAAGGAAGGCTCTTATGGAGAGAAAAAACATAAAAATTGCATGGAAAATGGTAAAAACAACACTTTTCTTATCCCATAAACTGTTCTTACCTGTCAAACATTAAATGTCACAAAATAATAGGTAGGTAGGGTAGGGTAGGTAAGGTAGGTAGGTAGGTAGGTAAATAGGGTAGGGTAGGTAGGTGCACCGTAGATACTTAGTGCTCCCCGTGCGAAACCGGGTTGGGTAAAGCTAGTTGTGGTATAAAAACTATGCGGGTGTAACAATGTAGGGCAACGTCTGGAATGGCCTTATAAGGAAAATGCCATAGCAGGTTTGAGTTGACCTGTCCCAACTGACGGCATGTATGCATCAGCCATTGTGTAGCTCAACCTTATTACTATAATAAATAAAAAAAAAATTATAATAAATATATAAATGCCTCGTTGATCCAGTGGTGGTAAGCTACTGCGCTAGTGCTGAACGTGAGGTCCTGGGTTCGATCCCCAGGTCGGGCAATTTGTTAATGGGTTTTTCCTCGTGGAACTCCTCAATAGCTGCCCGAAGTTTGGATTTATGCCCGGTTGATGCCAATAGGCTCGCCCCCTATTACATGAGACTTACAACATAACGGCGAAATGAGGGTGTTACTATACACCTCTGCCCAACCTTCCGGAGAATACAGGCGTCAGTCTTTAAGGATTTTATTCAACAGTTATGTTATGGAACAATAATGATGATGAACACACATCACGTAAATAAATACACAGTATGTTACACGGTTTATACCTCAGTAGGTAAGCAGGGCAGTAAGCGGTACAAATAAGAGGCGGGGCAGACTCAGCTGGCCTTATCGTACGAGAAATGATAACCACTTGATACGGAATGTTTTGCTGTCAGACAGATAATAACGAAGCGGCCTGGTAACAGATGTAAGTATAGAAATATTGTTTATTTGAAGTACACAAGTACAATGAAACACAAATGGAGGGGGAGATGGAGACCAAAGAAAAGATGAATGGATTGTGTGAGGGAGAATATGAAAGATAAGGGAGTAAATGATAATGAGACGGCTGATAGGGAAGAGTGGAAGAGAAAAACATATTGCGCCGACCACAAGTAACTTGGGACCAGGGCAGGAAGATGATGATGATGAAGTACAATGAAGTACAGTGTGGAGGAACGAGGTATGGTATTCTTCCAACGAAAAGGGAGGATCCTCCTACCAGGTGATAGATAGATTACAAATATTTGAATTGAAAGTATGTTAAACTAGTACGTGTATGACGAGTTTATCAATCTAAAGAACAAATAAAACGCTGTTAAAGAAAATTTTATTTATGATTCTTTCACTGCCGAGCGTCGATATAATACTATCTGCGTGTCAAATCTTGATATCGCGATGCAGGATTTGTGACGTTTCATTTGACAGCTGTCATTGTTGTCGCTGTAGTCTGGTAGATATTCGTCCTGCTGTATAGTTCGCATGTGGCGTAGTGGATGCCGCCACAGACTTCAGAATTCGTTCTTTTTAAACGGTAACAAGACAAGACAACGCTATCCTAGTTTTTCCCGTGTAGAGACTTGTTAGAATATAAAATTTCCTCACCGCAGGTTGGGTTTTAACGCTCCTGAGAGCGGTAGTGAAGCACTTTAACAATCTGTGGCTGGACCCGGGACGGACTATCAGAGACATACCTTGGGTGAGGCAAGTAGGACACGTGCCCCGGGCGCCTTTCAAAGGGGGGCGCGCAAAATCACCAATTATTCAATTTAAAAATCAAAATAAACGATCATTATCGTAATGTTTGCGTCGCAGAATGCTAGGATGGTGCAATTGTAAGTGTAACTGTTTTACGGACTCATTTTCGTTATAGAATAGAAAATAAATGTTTTGTGACCAAGATCTATAACTGTTTTATTTAGTGTATTTGTTTTTTATATTAAACTAGCTGCCCGGACAGACTTCGTTCTGTCAAAAGTTATTGGCCTGTGGTGGGAAAAGAAAAGTGTTATTTTTACTATTTTCCACGCAATTTTTATGTTTTTTCTCTCCATAAGAACCTTCCTTGTGCCTTAAGGAATATATTAAAAAAATATAGCCGAATTGGTCGAGCCGTTTCAAGTTTTCTGCTTAGCAACACATTTGGCGATTCATTTTTGTTTATATAGATTAATTTTACGAAGGGGGCGCAACACTGATGCCCTAGGCGCCATTTATGCCCCAGGCGCCATTTTCGCTTGGTACGCCCCTGCGGACTATACTACAAATACTGGACACACTGGTTTTTAATCTACATATCACATTACTTACCTGCGCCGCGTGCGCAACCGTGTCTTCTTCGTCTCTTCCTTGTCCTGAAAAAGGTTACAAAATTATAACATATTAAGTACAAAATTAAATGGTTATCAAGAAACAAAAAAATACCTTTTCAATGTTATCACATACACTGGGTAACGTAGACGAAGATTTGCATTTTGTAGATGAAGCGAAAAGGGCACACCCTTTTATAGATTTCCATAGATTTCCACCTGCTACGATCCTGACACATCAGGATCGTAGCAGGTGGAAATCTATAGTATCTGCCTACCCCAATGGGAAACAGGTGTGTTTGATTTATATGTATGTACATACACTAGGAATAGATGCACAGAAACATAACATCACGCCTTACATTCCCCGAAGGGTTCGGCAGAGGTGTTTTAGTACACCCTCGTTTCGCCAGCTATGTTTAAGTCCCATGTAATAGGGGGCGAGCCCATTGCCATCAACCGGGCACAAATTCAAACTCCAGGCTGCTACTGAGAAATTCCTAATGGAAAAACCCAATAACACTTTACCCGACCTGGGGATCGAACCCAGGACCCCATGCTCAGCCGTCGCGCTTGCGACCACTAGACCTACAAGGCAGTAGATAGCCACCAGCAAGGGAATAGATACGTGGTTTAAAATTGAACCAAATACAATTTCTTCTAGCGCTGTTGACTTACCCCGAAGCCATTTAAAGCTCTCCTCCATCTGTAATTAAAAACACATTTTCTAAACATATAAGTTGGTATAAAGTTGAGGGGCTCGAGGCTAGTTAACAACAAAACGGATCATACGATTTGCGAAGTTAAGCTGTGCTTGCTGCGGTCAGTCCGTGGATAGGTGACCGTTCGTTACACATCGAGACCCCTCCGTGCCTACTTCACGTCAAACCGTCGGTCAAAGTTGTCTTAAAAATACCTATGACAGTCGTTACGGGTAGTCAGAACCTCGAAAGTCTGACAACTAGTCTAACACTAGGATAAGGGCATTGCCCAGTTACTGGGTTGCGGAGATCTGATGGCAGTCTCTCCGTGCAAAAAACTGGTATTCAGCCGCATCTGGTTAGACCAAAGGTCCCCAAACTTTTTTGTCTCATAGACCACTTTCCATGTTTTTCAGTTTTGGGTAGACTCCCTGCTTAGCTTATATTGCATTTTTGCAAATTCATCAACTTCAAATGTGTTTTTGACTGATATCTAACTTTAGTGAGGTGTACAGCGAAAACACAATAAAAAAACACAGGTTAAGTTTTATACATTCATTAAACCTACAACAGTACCTACTTACCTGCAGTGCAGTGGTACTATCGTCTTCGGTCTATTTGTTACGTTTTCATCTGTGTATATGGGTTATTCCATTAATAGAAAGTCAAAATTAAAGTCTCGACCTGCTTAAATGAGATGTGGACCCCCGTTTACATTTCACAGACCCCCAATTAATATTTTCACCCACATGGACCCCTTGTAGGTCGTCGTCGACCCCTGGGGGTCGATATAGACCACTTTTAGTATCACTGGGTTAGACTGTAAGCTGACCCCAAGATAATTTTGGAAAAGGTTAGGAGGAAAATAAGATGGTTAGTTCACCGTCAGTTAGCAACAAACATCACCTACGCCATAAAATATCTAGGCTCAATATGTAACTCACTGTGCTACAAAACACGTTAAATGCCGTCACGGCACTGTCCGTAAAATCCTCAATTTGTCCACAATGGCCGGCCTATTGATCTCGAAGCGAAACATCAGACGCTCCGAAATTATTTGCATACATTACAACAATATTACAATGCTGCCAACCTGACCGTGCAAATTGAAGAACGTATCTTCAACAGTGCAAAGCCGATACCCAGTTATCTTGGAGAAGAAAGGAGTTTTGAATTCTTATCTATGGATGAATTTAGTTGTGGAATTACTGGGAATTATCTACACCTGACATTCAATTATTTTTGGATATGGATACCTAATATTTTGAGCATGGAGGATTAACTGATAATGCTGCATCCGTTTAAAAAACAAACAAATATTAGGTCCCTATGAAATCAGCGTTTTGTATGGAGAATTTTAAAGAAGTTGCATTAATCATACTAACATTTTCTTAATTTATTTGACAACTATGAACACTAATGTTTTAAAACTTTTATGCAGTAATATTTAAAAACTAAGATAACGTATGCCACTTAGATTATGCGACAAAAATAATTTTTGGCTAAGTTAATACAAAAATAGTGGTCATTTCTGCTAACAAAAAGAGGAGTCATTTTTAAGGAGTTTTTTATGTTTAGTAAACTACAAGTAAGAAGGTTTTGTTACTATTTGTAGTTGTCTATGATGGTCATTATTCGATATAATATCAAGTAATTGATGAATATTTTAAATCATAGAAGTGACGAGGTTCTCTATTTGTGAGAAAAAAACGCCAATTTCATAGGTGGGGACCTAATATATACCTAAAGTATATACAGGCTGTAAACAAAATCATCTAATTCCTTCAAACCTCGTGATGTATTCCAGACATAGATTAACCATGCACGGAATACTTTTGGATAAAATAAATATAATAACAAGAAGTAAACATGTGTTGTTAACGTTCTGGACATTTTAGCGCCCCGAGCGAATTGCGTGGCTATCGCTTGCCGAGAGATCATTTAACTCGGGGCGCTAAAATGCCTCACGTTTAAATGTTCTAATTTTTTTTATTGAATCTACAAGTATTCCGTGCAGGGTTAATCTATGTCAGCACGAGGTTTAAAGAAATTGCATGATTTCGTTCGTGTAGGTATATAAAAATCAATCGCCGTGCGTTAGTCTCGCAAAAACTCGAAAATGGCTCGAACGATTAAATTTTTTTTTCTTTTTTTCGCCTCGATACTGGGTGGTTTAGGAAAAAATAAGGAAACAGAAATAATAATTTGGTAGTACTAAATTCACCGGGCAGCTAGTAAAATAAAAATTACATGATTTTAATCTTTTAGACTCGATAAAAAGCAAAACAGGCACCATTTACTGAAACTCCAATGAAATTCAAGGAATCTATATTGCTTTAAGCATTTGGTGGCGGCGTGCAAAGGCGCAATCCAAACTGGTAATCATTATAACTCCTGAACAAAATAGCTCGTTTGTAAGTACATAACCATCAGCCGAATCCATCATGCAACATTTAAGAGAGGCCAACTGCAACATTAAAGTACCTAAAGAGAAGATTTCAGTCCAGCAGAAGAATCTAAACAAAGCATTTTATAGAATACATAAACATAACATCACGCCTGTATTCCCCGAAGGGTTGGGCAGAGGTGTATAGTAACACCCTCATTTCGCCATTATGTTTAAGTCCCATGTAATAGAGGGCGAGCCTATTGCCACCAACCGGGCATAAAGCCAAGCTCCGGGCTGATACTGAGGAAATCCACACGGAAAACCCAATAACACTGCCCAACCTGGGGATCGAATCCAGGACCTTACGATCAGCAGTCCCGCTTCTCACCACTAGATCAACGAGACAGTTATTTTATAGAATATGCCACAAAAATAAGTTTCTGATAAATAATCTATGATGTCTGTGGCGTAAACAGTGGCGTCATCTACGAGGAAATTAATTATAATCTTTATTAACTCCCGAAAGTTCTACGAAAAACTGCGTAGTTTTAACACGACATTACAAAAATAAACAGTTGACGATATTCAATAACAGAAATATAAATCAGTCATAATCAACGCGTATAATCACAAAAACAGAGCTACTGCGTAAATATTTTGTATTAGATAAATAATTTCGGCAACAATTTAACGACATGTAGTAATAATAACATGACTTCAATCATGCCTAGCCTTTTCCCAACTATGTTGGGGTCCGCTTCCAGTCTAACCAGATGCGGCGGAATACCAGTATTTTACACGGAGCGACTGCCGTCAGACCTCCGCAATCCAAACTACGATATTCTAAGGTTAGACCGGTTGTCAGACTTTCGGGCTTCTGACTACCCGTAAAGACTTTCATAGGTATTTGTATGACACCCGTTAAGTACCGACGGCTTAACGTATTCTACGAGACACTGAGAGGGGTCTCGATGTGTAACAAACGGTCACCTATCTATGGACTGACCGCGGCTAGCGCAGCTTAATGACGCAGATCGTACGATCCGCGCGGTTATTAATTAGCCACCATAATTAATGCTTCATTAATTCTACGTAAGCGTCAACAATCTTTTAGGCGCCTCTTACAACAGGAACTAGAATCTGGAATAGAAAATTCAGATGTTAACTACACACAACACGCAACCATGGTTTCGGGTGGTTAAGTTTAACGGATGGATAGATCAGACGTATTATAATCCCCACCTTCCGATTCAGATCCCTTACGATAATCAGTTGTCTGATTCGGTTTTCAAACGGTTTTTATCATTAATTAAACGATTTTAAGTAGCTTCACTTCGTATATTTGTTTGTTTGATTCAAATCTTGCGACAGATTTTTCAACTACTTCTGCATAACCGATTCTTTTGAAACTTCGCACACAAATTCAATTCCCATGACAATACAATATTATAAATCTGAAGAGTTTGTTTGTTTGTTTGAACGCGCTAATCTCAGGAAGTACTGGTTGGAATTGAAAAAATATTTTTGTGTTGGATAGTCCATTTATCGAGGAAGGTTATAGGCTATATAACATCACGCTACGACCAATAGGAGCGGAGCATAAATGAAAAATGTTGCAAAAACGGGAAAAAATTCTACCCGTCCGAAGCCAGGACGGGCCGCTAGTGCAAAATAAAACTGTTTAACTTTTTTTAAGGGATCGTTTATCTCTTTTTCTCATACACCAAAGTGTTCGAGAAAAACAAGACGTACGATACAAAGAGATAACAACCCGATTCGTTCGACAATTTATCGAAATGGTTCTAAATCGAGGCCCAGGATTGAAATTGTCCGTCAAATGGCTGAGAGTCTAGCCGCCTATCGCATGATACTAAATAACTAAATTGGTCAACAATCAGTGTGCGTCACAATAAGTCTTAAAGTATCTCTCGGGGACTACATTCATCAAGATTATGTATGTATTTATGCGTGAATATTTTCACATGTATACAAATTATCGCCGCCATAATAAAACATTATCAACCAGTGTAAAATGTCCAAGGAATTCAGTATTCTGCCAACGTAATTACGAATGCAAATAGATTGCTCATGAGGTCGGTTAGCATAAATCTCGTCGCTACGAGGTCAATAGAGGGCGTATGAATTTATATGTTAATTATATTTATGTAATTAATCTTAAAAACATTTTATCGTTAAATATCTTCTGTCTGTATTATACAAGGTTAGTCGGAAAGGGGGTACTAAGCCGCGGGCCACGTCAAGTATCACTGATGACTATTTTAAAGAAAGTGTTAAAATTCAAAATTCGATAATTTTTATTTGCATGCAAAAAGATTTTTATTTTAGTTTTTTCAAAAAAAACATACCTGCTTTAGTTATGAATTCAGAAAATAAATTTTCTAATCCGTGACCCCAAATATGACCTAAATTGTAATAAAAACAGCTGATCATAGCTATGGACAGATAGATCTTAGCATATTATTTACGAAATCTTTGAAAAGCTATTTCTCTTAAACTATCGCGTTTTGGGGAAAGTTGTAGAACAAAAGTTATCCCTTATTATGGGTACTTTAACACCATTTTGGCTTAGTACCCCCTTTCCGACTAACCTTGTATAAAAGGAGAAACTGACTGAATGACTGAGTAACTGATCTATCAACGCACAGCCTAAACCGCTAGGGTTAGAGACGTGAAATTTTGACAGTAGGTACTTTTGTATAATGAGGGCATCCACTAAAGAAAGATTTTTCAAAATCCCTCCCCTAAACGGGGTAAAAAAAAACACGCAAGCGAAACTGTGGGCAGAAGCTAATACAATATAAATCTTAACTAGTATAATACAAATCTAAGGTAAAACATAACTATATACAAAATACGTATAAAAATACAGTTCATAAATAAAATTATAATTCATTATTTCTATTCAATTAATCTTATATTAATATAATGATGGATGACATAAACATTTGTAGTGTTGGCGAAACGGACAGGAGTAATATGTATAATTATGTCATAGTCGTCTGGTTTAATTAGCCAATAATTGAATTGCTTCGCCTGTTAATCGACTTCATTTAATAATTCACCTTATGGTCATTAGCTGTGTAATTGAATACCAGACCCAATCTAGAAGACAAGCAATGGTAATATTAGAAAAAAAATACATAAAATGATCAGGAACTAGTAATCATGATTGATGTAACAAATCGTCACTGACCTATCCGTAATAACATCAGGTTCAAGCCTTAGAGGACCATCACCAGCAGGTGTAGCATGATCACCATAGACAAGGCTTTTGTTGACGGAAGCTAGACAAAATGACATAAAACCATAATAGCAATATGTCATTTTGTGTATAATAGCAATGATAGCCTAGTTGTGTTCAAACCCAAGGCACGCACCTCTGACTTTTCGGATTCATGTGTGTATTGTATAATTATCAGTTGCTTAAAAACGGTGAAGGAAAACACCGTAAAGAAACCGGCAGGCCTGAAAGATATTTCTCAACGGCATGTGAAACCAAGTCAGAAGCCCATGGGCTGAATAAACTCTGACACCAGGTTAGTCACTATCCACACGAAAAGAAGAAGAAGTATTCTACGCCTACAGTGAAAGTCTGTGATAGGTCAAGTAGAGTAAAGTATATGAAGTACAGGATGCCATATTATATTCAGCAGTCAAGTAAGCAACACTGGCCATCTGGGAAACCATTCGGGAAGCTACTCTAATGGCGTACTCTAAAGGAACCTGTGGGACTCTCTCTATAATGCATTAATACCTAATTTTAAGAACGTAAGATAAATAAATACGCTTCATCTTTATAAAATTATAAACAATCATGATTGATAACAAAACCACCACCAAGTTAATTTTGTCTATATCTCAAAGATATTGACGTCAACTCCCACAGAGCCGCGATTTTATCGCAGAAATAAACAATAACAAACTTCATAGTCTGCGAAAGTTTCTTAGCAAAGTTCTAGAACATAGATCTTTCTAACATAGAAATATCTTACCGTGAACAAACTTTTGAGTGGGGAAACTCATTATATTGTCTAGAAAAGTATTTTTGGCGTACCTACGCTGAATATTAAAAAGGATTCCCGATATTTCTGAAGACTGGTTGAAAAATGGCGTCTTATCGCAAGCAGTTTGTTTTTACAAAACATCATAATTACATCATCTAATCTTAATTATATAAGTAGGTACGATAATGAGTATCTATTAAAACTAGAACGAGGTATGTTGATAACGTTTGAGGACAAACATCTATTGCGAAATCTATTCAGTTTAAAACTACTACAATACTTTAAGTACTAATTTATACAATTACTATTACTTATTATTAACTATTATTTATTTTTATTTTGTGCGTCATGTTGGCGCGAATAAATAACTTTTCTTTCTTTCTTTCTTTTCTTTATTAAAGTAGAATCGCCTAGCCTACTGATACGGGGTGGCGTATTAGTTATCGGGAACGACAACAATAGGGTAGTAGATATTTTTTTTATAAATTTTTGAAACTTTTACTAAACAATGGAAAAACCAATGATTGTTATGACGTCATTGTTCAAAAACTACGTAGTAACTTGACATTACTCCTTACAATGTCTGTTTTGTTCGATAAGGGCAGAAAATGCGCACTTCTAAACTTGAAAAACGTGTATCACATCCATTTTAAGATTGATTTTATTCATTTTTTGAACGATCGTTTTCTTTCTATACGTTTTTGATATAATAAAAATTAAATTAAATTCTTCCTAATTTTTTAATGTAGTCAACTAGCGAATTACAATATAGGTAGAATCGCCTAGCCTGCCGATACGGGTGGCGTATTAGTTATAGAGAACTACAACAATTACAGTAGAACCACCTAGCTTGCCGATACGTGGTGACGTATTAGTTATCGAGAACTACAATAATTACAGTAGAACCGCCTAGCCTGCCGATACAGGGTGGCGTATAAGTAATTCTTATCCTGTGAATGTCGTCAAAGGTGACTAAAGGACTTTGTCAAGAGGCCGGACGGCAACATTGTCCTGTTTACTAATAACAAACTTTACTGCAGTCACCAGGAGTTGTTGATGCTCACAATTTTTATTTAAAAATCACGATCGGTCAGCCGGAAGCCTTTGTCACTCCGTGGTTTAGGTGTGAAATCATCCTACGCGCCGCTTTGCCCGAGCTGTGAAACGCAAAAGAAAAACTAACCGAATGTTCGTTTTCTTTCCTTCTATTGGATTGCTCGTAGATGGTCCTTGCGGACCGTTTCTACGTAACCGGGCAGTTATTGGCGAGACTTGAAGCGTCTCCAGCCAATGGGGACGAAGTAAAATACTTAACCTAAGCTAACTACTACTCTAACATCATGACAACTAGCAATAACAACAGCACTAAAGGCGACTCCTAATGGGACTCGGACCGCGGTCCGAATATTAGCAAGTGACCAGACAGTAAGAACGCGAACGCACTCCGAAATGGGAGCGCTCTCGCCCAAAATGATGCATTAGTTTGGGAGTGAGGTTTCTGTGTGTAATATTATTTATTATTCTGTTGTACCGGTTTATTAAGCAGTGATATCCTAACGGTTGAATGCCTTCTATGCAGGAGGGTCTGAGTTCGATCCCAGGCCTGTACCTCTGACTTTTCGAATTCATGTGCGGATCAGAATTTGATTATCACTTACGTTGACAGTGAAGGAAAAACATCGTGAGAAAATCTGCACACCTGATCGGGCTCCATAAAGCTCTCGATGGTGTTGTGTAGGCTACCAACTCTTCTCATTCTGATAAGAGGCCCTTGCCCAGCAGTGGGACTGCAATGAGCCGATTATGTTTAATTATGTACGGGTTTATTAGATCAACTATCACAAAAAGAACACTTATCGTCCAACTCTTCTATTCTAACCGTTTTAAGTGGTATCTTAAGAAGATAACTGACATGCCATTTAAACACGAGATCGGCACAAACAATAAGTTTAGTACCTATTATACAGCGGCTCACTAATGAACGCTCGCGAAACTAGAGCAAGGAGAATAATTTAACACTAAATTGCAGCGCCATCTTGGAACTAGACATAAAATATAGATACATAGTGCTCGAACACAATTCCGTGCCTCGGAGAGCACATTAAACAGTCGGTCCCGGGTGTCATACGAATACCTATGGCTCTCGTTACGGGAAGTCAGAAGCCCGAAAGTCTGACAACCAGTCTAACCTTAGGTTATCGGCATTGCCCTGTAACTGGGCTGCGGAGGTCTGATGGCAGTCGCTCCGTATAAAATACTGGTATTCAGCCTCATCTAGTTAGACTGGAAGCTGATCCCAACATAGTTGGGAAAAGGCTAGGCAGAACAGTGCAGGAATACAACTATACACTCTATACAAGCGAAGGATTTCTTCGAATATTAAATTGACGTAGATAAGATTGGATTTCTGCGGTGATGGTGGTGAGTTTAATCATCCACAAAAAACAAAAATTGCGGTGACAAATGCGTTTTGATTTTGGATGTTTATGCATGCGAGATTTGTCTGTTAACGTAACCACAATAAAGGAAATTCAGTATTGAGCACAACTTAAAAAAAATGCTAAGAAGAGAGTAATTTTCTTAAGAGATCAGGGTAAAGTTATAACATGACTGTAGTCCAGTAAAGAACTTTTTACAGTGGTCATCGGAAGAGACAATTAATTTATTGTCGTATCACCAATATGAATGCTCTGGTTTAACAAATATTTACTAATACTCCACCAAGAAGAACGTAGTCTGCTTAGATGTCGGCAATAAGATTGACAAGCATATCATTTTGGGACCCAGTGCATAATATCAGCAAGTGCATTGGGTCACTCGCGCGACAGCGCAACGAATATTCCCAAGGAGGGTTGATGTCAGGCAGGCGGCCGGTCATACAACCATAAGTCAAAACCTCTAACAACATGGATTTATGAAATACATGTTGTGCCGACCCCACCTAGTGTGGGATAAGGGCAGGAAGAAGAAGGTAAATGTTAATAAGGCACTAGCAGCAGTCGCGCTTGTCACCACTAGACCAACTAATTTTAGGTAAATATTTGTTAAACCTTCTTCTCCCTGCCCTCATCCCACACTAGGTGGGGTCGGCACAACATGTATTTCATAAATCCATATTGTTAGAGGTTTTGCCTTCTTGTTTAATGACCGGCTGCCTGCCTTACATCAATCCTCCTTGGGAATACCTACTCGTTGCGACATCGCGCGGGTGACCCAATGTGCTTGCTGATTATTATGCACTGGGTCCCAAAATTATATGCTTGTCAATTTTATTGTCGACAACAAAAAATCGTATGACTATAAAAATAACCAACTTGCATCTCCGTCCTTATTGACATAAACCACATAATTATATTTACAGATATTTTTACCTGTTATTTAATGATGACTCTTAAAACGAGTGGTTCATTCGGTTCTTTCCCTACCACATTTTTCCTTTCAACAGCAGGTTGGCAGGTTACGGAAAAAAACAATGTTTACCTAATCATCTGATGGTTATCAAACGATCTTAGTATGAGTCAGCTAATTAGATTTTTGTAGCAATGAGCTTGTATCTAGATAAGCTCAATGGAAACTTAGATAATGTATGATAGGCATATAACAACATTGACAACACGTCTTTAGTAGTTGTTGAGCCTTGTGAAAGAGTTCGTTCGGGAAAGTACTGCTACCTTAAACCGGGGTTATTATATATAATTATTATAATTAGCCTGTACTGTCCCACTGCTGGGCAAAGACCTCCCTCCATTCTTTACATCTGTCAAGATTCTGTGCAGCTTCATGCCAATTATTATGAAAGGCATCCAACTCGTCCCGCCATCTTCTCCGCGGTCTGCCGCGACCCCGTCTCGTTGTCTCGGGACTCCAGTCTTGTGCTATATAAACCGGGGTTACTTTGATCAATTTCAAAATTGAAATGTTTTCTTCTCTTGAAATATGAGAGCAATAAAAATGCAAATATCGATTTTGTTTATGATAACTACTTCTTGAATAAAATTATAATTTATTTTATTACGTTTTGAAAAAAAAAACGTTGATAATAAATGTTAAACTATGATTGATGCCTCCCTTTTTTTCTAAGGAATTCGAAAGTAACCCCAATAAGGAATAAATAATTACACAAAACTATTACTGACATATTTTTAATAATTTTTCATCAACCGGCAAGGATCTACCCACTGCGACTAATCACATGCTAACAGTGACGTTTAATGCTGCCAATAGTATAAAATTAATAGGAAGAATGCGTTCAGAATTCGTACAATTTGAGTTTTATTACGAAACGATTTTTTTATCAAAGTTACCCCAGGATTCAAAGTAACCCCGGTTAACCGGTACTTAATATTTCTGCCGCCAAACAGCATTCCGATGTTCCGGGATGTACGGGTACCGGTGAAATTACAGGCTTATGAGACTTTACAACTGGTCTCTAAGGTTGGCTATCCTCTTGGCGTTATAGGTGTTTATAGTTGGCAGTAACCCCTCGCCATCAGGTGGGTCATCGGCTTGTTTGACATTTGACATTCACTGCTAACCGCTTAAACCACTGCTACGAATGATCTTGGGAATTAGCGTCACGTACTTATAGTTGACGGATTGGTAATGGTTTAGATCCATTGATTGAAGACCCTTCTCGCCAAGAACTGTCCGGTTACATAGAAACGGTCCGCAAGATAGTGTACAAGCAGTTGAATAGGAATAAAAAAAATCCTATAGATCTGTCTTTTGGCATTCATGCGAAGAGAGTTTTTTCTAAGGACGCATAAGCGAAAGCAGAGATGGAAGTCAAAAGCAAGAAATCAAAATAGATTTGAACTCTCTAATCTTCTCACTGAAAAGCCTTTATAATACACCTTGCGTTAATATATCTACGGCTCTGTTTACCCAAAGAAAAAAGAACGCAAACAAAAATGCGAAACCGCTAAAAGAAGTGAACTAACGAGTGTACCCGACAATAATAACAGCCGTTTACAAAGACCCCGAAAACCGGTGCAATCCGGCTATAACCAGTTCTGTTTTGAGTTTAAAATGAGCGCAGCCGCAAACAGACTCCTTTTACGTACATGCATACGTATTACGTACAATGGGCCAACTTCGCGGTAGCACACTTTAATAATAAAATGCTTTGAACAGCTCTCAATATGCCAGTCCCGCACTCTTTTCACTTCTGCCAATTTCTAATATGTGAGAAGTGTCCCGTGTGGTTCCCGGCAAAAAACCCTTCCCACACATGGATATCGCAAAAGGTACTGTGCACATACTCAGTTTTAAGGGGCCGCTCTTTACCACTAACATCGTACGCCTCACAGGTGGTGGACCGCCAAGTTTGCTGATGTTCCACATCTAATGCGACGGATATGGTGGCACTTGTTAAAATTTCATACGCGGCTCAATCCTTAGGGAGTTTCATACGAATATGAGTCGCTGCGAGTCGCTGTGAAAGCTAGATAAGACGGAATTGGTCTTTGTTGTAGAGATGCTTTGTTTTAATGAGAATGTATTTTCAAAGACGCGTTAGAATTTGATTTTAGGAGTAGGATTATGGTTATTGTCATGTTTCTCTTAACGTGTGTTTTAATCTTAGTTGCGTTCAGTACATAAGAATTCAACATATTAAATTGTGTTAGATGAGTAAACCGTTTTAACTGATTTAACAAAAGATATGATTACGATTAAACAAATGACTAACCATAAGACTGATATCAAAATACGGGTTTTAATATGTTTTCCCTTCAATTATCCTCATTTTTATTTTCAAAGCCACTTCCTTAAATTCAACACATTGGACCACAACGGCGTGTATTAAATATATGCATTTGTAAAGAGGTCACTATATACTTACGTAGCTTGACGAATACTGGTTTACGAGAACTTCCCAGAAAAAAAGGTAAAAGCTACAGAACAAACCTGAAATAACATAACATCACGCCTGTATTCCCCGAAGGGTTGCAGAGGTGTATAGTAACACCGTCATTTCGCCGTTATGTTTAAGTCCCAAGTAACAGGGGGCGAGCCTATTGCCATCAAACGAGCACTAATCCAAACTCCGAGCTGCTACTGAGGAATTCCACACGGAAACCTTTACTCAACCTGGGGATCGAGCCCGGGACCTCACGATCAGCAGACCAACGGTGCCCCGTTGGTCTGCTGATCGTGACAATTATTTCAGGTTTTACTGCCGTAAAACCTGAAATAATTGTCGTCCAAAAAATAACTTTCAATGTTAAACTCCTAGTTTTGTATTTCAGTCAACCACTTCGAGTCTGTGAGGTAAGAGCAATAATAAAAGTAGTCTAGACAGGATACAAAATGTAAACGACGAACGATATAGTACTTATGATTTTAGAACAGAAAGAGCTGTGAAGATTTCTATTTTTATGGATAGAGAAATGTTAGGTGGTATAAGCTCCGGGGTTGCGGTGCATGCTTTTGCGAATCCCGTGACCAAAGTCAAAGCAAAGTTTTTTATTTGAAATAGACCAGATTTCAGGCACTTTTAAAACGTCAAAACTAGGTGCACGATTCCAAAAGGTAGGTTCTATGGAGAAGAGCCGGCAAGAAACTCCATGAATACTCTTTTCAAAATAATAGTTCATGACAATTCCATTACAGTAGTGTGAGAAATGGAATGAGAATAATGCAGGTCAATGTAACAAATAAACTCATATAACAGTAACAAGTAGAAAAGTATGCGTTCTAGGATTGCCATAGCAGTTATGGGCTGACCAGTCCCGACAGACGGCACCCGTTCACGAGCATGACGTGCACATCCGACCCCGGCCGAACGGTCAGGAGGAGGAACACCGTTGGTTTTTAGCCGGTAAGATTCCGGCAGACTCCCTTGCCTTCCCCGGGCGAGGGACATCCATGAGGATTTTCCAACGATAAAGGTAGTAAAGCTGTTTGCAACAGTATAGGAATGTACCAACAGGATTTATTGTATGAGTAAAGAAGCTTGTCTGAAACAAGCATCTGGGGCCAGTACTACGAGCAAGAAACGTTCGACGCAACCGAACCGACGTCGAACAGTTAAAAAAATCTGTCAAATTGTTTGACAATCAATGGAAACGCCGGTAGAGGACGTCCTAGAAGGACATACATCGATGTTATTGAACAGTGAACAGTGTTATTATCTGTGCCTCGGAACTTTATGTGATGTTTTTTACTTAGTAGTTCCGAGACAGCGACACGCCCCGGCTTACGCTGAAAACCAGCGCCGTGGTTCCGTACCTTCGTGCACGGGCCACGGCATTATGCTGAGCGTCGGCCGTTTCGCGCGGTAGTGGCGCATAATATATTTCTGTGCCAGTTATTTTATTTTTATATACTTTTTTGTATTTGATTTCTTGGGCTTATGTAAAAAAAAAAAAACTATGTTATGTGCGTCACTCTCACGTGAATAAACGGTTTTTCTTTCTTTCTTCTTCTTATTGGTGATGTATTTCAAAGGACAGGTGTGTAGTACTCTCAACCGGAGTGCGTGTATAACAAAATGTATGAATGTCGTAGCATGTGGCGTTCTATAGTTTCAACCTATCCTCATGGGGAAAAGGTGTAAGTTTATGTATGTATGTATTGTCTGACAACAAAAACAAAACCAAACCTAATGACATTTTCGTAAACAATAACTGAATGACGGTTTAGGTTCGTTTGCGGTTTTGCAACAATTTTGTTACCTAGTAAAATTAGTCCTGTGGTAATATCACGCCTGTATTCCCCGATGGATTGGGCAGAGGAGTATAGTAACACCCTCATTTCGCCGTTATGTTTAAGTCCCATGTAATAGAGGGCGAGCCTATAGCTATCAACCGGGCACAATTCCAAACTCCGAGCTGTTACTGAGGAATTCCACATGGAAAATCCCAATAACGCTTTGCTTGACCTGGAGATCGAAACCAGGACCTCACGATCAACAGTCGTGCTTGCCATCACTAGACCAACGAGGCAGTCCTTTGGTATAGTTTCGTAAAAATCGCTTTTGCTAGAAAAAAAAGGTCAGTTCCATAGTACTGTGAGTCAGCCGAGTAGGTAGCGAAATACCAACAATTTGGAAACAGTGTAAACATAGATTCTAATTATCATAAACGCTGATTTCAGAATTAAAGATAAGTAGAAAATATCAGAATGAATCATCCCATTAAATCATATCGTCGATTGTCGTCATTTGAGGCCGCCAAACGATAGCTTGATAGCAGATATGACATCCATGTGGAGGTGAACAGGGGAACTTATGGCGCCATTGTTAGTACAAAAACAATTTCATTAGTTAAAAATTGTGACATTAGCAATAATGTTGCCATCTGCTTTCCCTTTACCTTCCTCTCCTCATTTCCATATCTCAGCAAACATCATCTTTTTTTTGCGTTGGAATATCTTCATGGATGTCCCTCCTCTTACCAGCTAAAAACCAACAGTGTCCCTCCTTGTGACCTAAGGCCGGGGTCACGAGATTCGCTATTGCATGCTCCGCGACCCCGGCAGGTTTCGGTCCACCAGGTTCTTCTGGTGGACCTCTCCTGTGGTGGGGCAATTGCTCCCCTGCCCCACTTACTTCCGAGAGGCGCGCGCGGAACGCGGCGCGCCATCCTCCCTGGGCCTGTTACTGGTCGGGCGACGGGCCCCTAAGCCGCCGCCCGCAGGTCACTCACTACGGTGACCGGAGATCGTAACGTGCCCTCCGATGTAGCAACCATCATCTGCCTACCCTTTTCCCAACTACTCCTAAGTTCCTAGGACGGTTACTAGTCTACTCAGATGCGGCTATTATCTACCTCCGAAACCAAATGTCAAGGCGATACCGGTTAGTTTTAGTAAGTAGGAAACTCATTACTCCATATCTGCAAAAAAGTTTTTAATATTGGAAAATAAAATCGCATCTGCGTCAATATTGTCTGTATAACACTTAATAATCGCGTATGTAAGCAGAATATGATTCAGCACCGTCTGTTAGCGTACCGTCTGCGAAACTATCGCCAAGGTTTCCTAGACGTGGGTTTTATGAGCGCCCATTCAAGTGCCCACTGCGACTTTTAAGTGCGACTCCAGTAATGATGTGTGGTCAGTGGTGCTCTCGTTATGTACATTGTTATTTATGACTACAATCGATGTTGTGAACGGCCTGTTATTATTATTTTAGATTATTTTTTTCCATTCAATTTAAGATAGGTGGCAGACAGATTTTAATCAAGATTAATTTTAGATTTTTAAGCAAGATTGAACAATTGTTATTATCAGGAGACTTTATCTTACAATCGATCTGCGTTGTCGTATTGGTAAAGGACTTGATACTAACCTTATAGCTACCCTCTACGTGAACCCTACGGATATCCAGAGATTATGGTTTAAGGTTTTTATTTCTCAAACAGAATTATATTTACTTACTTGAGAAAAATCGTATTTCTAATGAAATGAGTAGTTCTTACATATTAGGTGACGGTTACACAGTAAAAGCAGAAGCATGAGTGCATAAACACAATTTACAATTTTGTTTAACTAAAATATGTTACTTGAGAGCTATTTTGAATAAATACATGGATTTCTGATATTTTACGTTCTTAGGCAGTTTGTTGTAAAGCTGTGCTCCTTCATACAGAATAATACTCTTAGATACTATCTGCTAATCATCATCATCCTCCTACCCTTATCCCAATTTATTTGGGATCGTCTCAACATATCTTTTTCTTCCATACATCTCTATCAACTATCACCTTAGTTTTAAAGTTAAAAGGGAAAGTTAAGGGAAGTCCCTATTAGCCGTATCATCGATCCCGATCACCAAAAAAAATTAATCGCGTAAATAACCTAGTCGCTTTGCAGTCACATGATCCAACCTACGTAACGTGTTTCTAAAAGCAGTGGCAGCAAAATTGACTTCATTATCATAATCAGCTGATATCTTTATGGCTGTTACCACTATAATGATGTATAACATCAGACAGTTTAACACCGTCATTGAATGTTTGCTGACTCGTGATCTTCATAAGATTGCCTTTGTTGTTACTACAATCGTTTTTGCGACTAGGTCGTTCAGGACTAGGTTTATCTTTTTTATTTTATTGTAGTCATTGCACTGATTATGTGTTCATTCATTCAGATGAAAGGAAAAAGACAATGCATGTCTATTACTCGACATCCGGGTAATTTGATGTCAATCTACTCTCTTGCGCAGATATTGTAGGTACGTATGATATGTTTCAACTTCTAACTCTGCGACTATTTGCAGATACAAAATGGGGTTTATTTATTTATTTGGGACTAACAAACAGTTACACATTAGATCTTGTGAACTAACTTACAAAACAAATACATGATACAAATGTGCAACTCACACTGTTATCCACAATATACAACACAGAATATTTATGTTATACCAGCGGCCCGTCCAGGCTTCGCACGGGTGGACATTTTACCCGTTTTTGCAACATTTTTCATTTATACTCCGCTCCTATTGGTCGTAGCGTGATGTTATATAGCCTATAACCTTCCTCGATAAATGGACTATTCAACACAAAAATATTTTTTCAATTCTAACCAGCAGTTCCTGAGATTAGCGCGTTCAAACAAACAAACTCTTCAGCTTTATAATATTAGTATAGATTAGGGTTGTGGACTCAATCTTCGACAATCGTTTCTCTGTTAAAGAACGGTTCGTCTATGAATGTTTGGACATCAACCTTTTAACGACGAACTTCTTACCGAAGAACGTTTTGCTGACAAACAGTTTACCGACGTTATCTTTCGACAAGACAATGCGGCAATTCCGAAAGAATAGTAATAGGAGATCGCGGAGCGTTGTTAAAATTCACATAATTTTGTTTATTATTGAAACACAAAGGAAAGTAGATGCCCATCCTCTTGTAAAAGCCAATAGTTAAATTTTACGTCACCTACGAGAAAAGCAAGGCTGAACTTGATACACATCGATACCTCAGTTGTAAAGTGTAATAATTCAGAAACAGGTTCTTTAAAATAATTTGAAAACTAATAAGTACTTTGACCATTGTATTTTTTAAATACTATTTGAAAATGGAAATGCCATTCTTAATAATATTACATTTCAAATAAATTAAATAATGATTTAAAAAATACACGGGTAACTCACTAGTCATTTAATTTTCAAATTATTTTAAAAGAACCAGTTTCTGTATTATTACGCTTTGGAACTGAGGTATCGATATAGTATCTAAGGTAAATACATGCCTAGATTTCAACATAAGAGATAAAAAACATGAACATTATACTACAAATATTTTATAAAAACATATTATTGTTTTATCACGATTGAACAATGAAAACGGCTAGTATAAAATCAGTTTGTAATACTGAGTCAGCAAAATTTTTACAATTGTGACTAACTTGTACCTAGTGTAAATTCAATATTTCAGTAACAATAGCCCTCAACTGCCTCGTTGGTCTAGTGGTGGCAAGCGCAACTGCTGATCGTGAGGTCCTGGGTTCAATCCCCAGGTCGGTCAAAGTGTTATTGGGTTTTTTCGTCTAGAATTCCTCAGTACCAGCCCGAAGTTAGGAATTGTGCCCGGTTGATGGCAATAGGCTAGCACCCTATTACATGGAACTTAAACATAACCAGTGGCGTGCCTCTATACCCTATGGTAAGCCCGATATTTTTTTGGTACTTATTTTGATGTACAAGGTAAATTAAGACAATATATTTTATGCTTATCATTAGTAAACTATAGGTAATTCGATCTTAAGATCTCCAACTATATATCAGACGAATTATAAATATCAAAATAAGTACCAAAAAAATATCGGGCTTGCCCTATAGGCACGCCACTGAACATAACGGCGAAATGAGGGTGTTACTATACACCTCTGCCCAACCCTTCGGGGAATACAGGCGTGATGATGTTATGTTAGCCATTAATGATGTCCGTAATCCAGAATATTTTGTATCGCATATCCTTGTACAGTTTGAAATAAATATCACGTTCAGTGAAAATAAATGCTGAATGCTGAATTTGTGAAGTGAAAGGCTTTCGAAAAGTGATTGAACGATTTCAACCAAGGGATGGGCAGTATTGTCCTCTTGTCTAATAATACCACCACCCTCAAATTAAAGACCGGCCGATTAGTTTACTGTGTTCCGTCGAGTGTAAGTGAGAGCCAAAGGAGTATAGGGGAGTCCCTCTATATCTTTCTGTTATCGGTAGCTGGTAACTCTGGATAATGTTGACATAGGGGGGTAACCGTCAAGATGAATCAACGTACCCGAAGTTATTAAAACAGTGGTCATTCGACGGAGCAGAAGATTCCATGTCGAACCGCCGAAGACGTCTGACCTTTTATATCTGATTTGCTTGTCCTTGTTTTCTGATCTTGTGTAAATTATTATATTGTGATATATTGTGAACTAGCTTCTGTAAGTAACCACTAACCTAAATATAAGTACTCTCAGTGGTGGAGAGTCTATGTTGGTTTCATTTACTTTATTTACCATGTTCCCAATCCTGACATACCGATATTAGCTATAACTGTAATGATAGATTCACCCCTGCAAGATTCTGTTTCTATGTATTTTATACTTCTTACTTAGATTTGTGTACTCCATCTTAGACCCTGTCTTCGTTTACCACCATATGCGACTAAGGAATAACGCGAACAAGTTAAAGACAAACATCTGTGATAAACACGTTTTTTTTGCGACCTTATCAATATTCCCTCTGATCGGTAGCGTCGTGCGGCAGTCGGGTTGTTGAGCTCCCTAGAATAAGGTTTGAGCTACGCGATGACTGATGCATGCGTGCCGTTAGTTAGGACAACCTGACAGTCAACTCAAACCTACTATGGCACTTTCCTCAAAAGGCCAATCCAGACGTTGCCCTACATTATTACTCTCGCATAGTTTTTATACCACAATGTCTGAACTTTAAAAGAGACCTTGATCTCTGAGTTTGTTTCGGCTTTTTTTCTCAGAGCTAGTCAGATAGGGAATGCCGGCGCTATCTAGTCTTTAAAAAAACATTACATTGACTTGTAAAAGTGTCTGTAATCGATTTATTTAAAGAAATAAAAATCATCATCAGTGTATCACAGATCTGATAAATTTCCCCTTTGATTGTTCAATGTTCGTTGTAGGCAAAATTGTTGCGGTCATTAGATGGACATTGAGCGGCGGTGGACCTTTACGTTTTATATGATGATGATGGATGACCAGAATACTTATATGCAATCAGCTGGCCATTGGGCCATTAGGTACCACTGCGTTACCCTTCAGGATCACATTCATGAGGTCAATATAAACACTAGGAAGCGGCGAAAGGTGGGCGAATTCGCGGGCTGTTTTATTTTTAGTAAATATATTAGTTTTAATTTTGATCATAAAGTCCACATTATTGACCTTAACCTAAATACCTCATGAACAAGTCAAGTTCTGGATCACATAATCCTAAAATTATTTGAAATGATTTATTTTTTTAATTTTAATTTTTGAAGAATATTACCTACTTCCCTAATTGTGAACAGTGTGTTCGGAATGAGAATACCTATGAGATGACGATTATTTGGATCAACCAAAATGTATGATGTTGGTGTATGTAATTCAATCTAAGCTTGTCTTTTTACGGAAATAGTTTATACAAATTAGTTTATGTTAGTTTAGATTACAGTGTGGACTTTACAGGGCGATATTATGGCCAAGCGATAAAACCTTTAAATAAATAAAGAAAAAACACTGAACAATTTACATTTTCGGCAGAGGATGGGCTAATCTAACAATATTTATCTGTTTACCTACGTGACATTAGTACACAAACATTACACATCGTTTTTGTGAGTAACAGATAACATACTTTTCAGTTTTCAGTAAATAACTGAAAACCATAAAAATATGTTGAAATAAATCAGAAGGAATGGTCTAGTGATGGCAAACGCGACTGCTGATCGGTGAGGTCCTGGGTTCTATCCCCAGGTTGGGCAAAGTGTTATTGGGTTTTTCTGTGTAGTTCCTCAGTAGCAGCGCGGAGTTTGGATTTGTGCCCGGCTGATGGCAATACGCTCGCCCTCTATTATATGGGACTTAAACATAACGGCGAAATGAGGGTGTTACTATACACCTCTGCGCAACCCTTCGGGGAATACAGGCGTGATGTTATATCATAATATACTTTACATATAAAGTTTAAACTTTAAAAATAACTTTTCTGATAGAACTGTTTTATCATATTTAGCGTCACACACACATTTATCTATACTAATATTATAAAGCTGAAGAGTTTGTTTGTTTGTTTGAACGCGCTAATCTCAGGAACTACTGGTTGGAATTGAAAAAATATTTTTGTGTTGGATAGTCCATTTATCGAAGCAGGTTATAGGCTATATAACATCACGCTACGACCAATAAGAGCGGAGCATAGATGAAAAATGTTGCAAAAACGGGGAAAATGTCCAACCGTGCGAAGCCGGGACGGGCCGCTGGCTGCCTAATAAAACACAAACTGACACAGCACTGACAAAGATTAAAAATAGTTTCGTTTATAGGTTTTTATGTCGAGCTGTAATCTACTAAAAGTATATTGTATTAAAAAAAACAAATAAACAAACACGGCACACTAGAGTATGTTTGTAGTTACGAATTCTCTTTCACACGACAAGCTAAATTAAAAACATGAAAAAACAACATTGTTTTCCAAAGAGTAGACAACTCTAAAGTCAACATCAAATTAAATGAAAAAAACTCAAAGTTATTAATTGATGATTGCTCAAAGTTTCAAAATTGTTTTACGAATGATTTGCCAATTAATATTATTTTGTCATAACAAATAACGGAAAAGTATAGTGAGATCTTTAAAGAAGATTCTCCCTCCTAGCGGGCAATGCCGATATCCTAAGGTAAGACCGGTTGTCAGACTTTCGGACTTCTGACTACCCGTAACGACTGTCATAGGTATTCTTATGACACCTGGAATCTGGATCTTTGAAAAAGATTATTATGATAAATTCAAGCAAACAATTAACATAACATCACGCCTGTATTCCCCGAAGGGTTGGCCAGAGGTGTATAGTAACACCCTCATTTAATAGGGGGCGAGCCTATTGCCATCAACCCGGCACAAACCAAACTCCAGGCTGCTACAGATGAATTCCACACGGAAAAAACCAATAACACATTGCTCGACCTGGGGATCGAACCCAGGACCTCACGATCAGCAGTCGCGCTTGCCACTACTAGACCAACGAGACAGTAGGTACAATTAACTCCTGAGATAATTAATTTTATAATTCCAAAACATCGACTTTTGCTGATGATTGTACCTAAAAACACATCAAATCTATCTAATCTAATCTATCTATCTATCTAATTCCTTTAAACGAGCAATTCTTTTATATATATAATCTGAATCTCAGAAACGGCTCCAACGATTTTCATGAAATTTAGTATGCAGGGTGTTTCGGGGGCGATAAATCGATCTAGCTAGGTTTCATTTTTAGAAAACGTCGATTTATCAACAAAAAAAAACCGAGCATAGCTCGATCACCCAGGTACTAAAATTTATACGAAAAACATTTTACAACAATATTTTTCTGCCTACATTTATTACAGTTCTTAGAGGTTTATTGTCATTGCTTTAAAAGCTAAAAGATTGATAGCTTGGCTAACAACCAAATGTGTGTAATGTAATTCCGATCCCGGTTACAACTATGCATGTTAATGGATGTCAAATATTTATAGCTTGTTGTGGAAGGAGATTATTGAAAAGTCAAGTGTGAGTCAGACTCGAGCAACGAGGATGCCGTTCTATTCAGAAAAATGCGGTTTAGTTCGTAGGAGGTGGAGACACGCAACTCAGATAAAGCCGGTGCAAGCCGAACAAGTTCTCACATGACAATGTCGTCTACATACACAAAATTAAATAACCAGTTTTTGATCGACAGAAGTCGGTTAATGTTTTCACAAAAACTCTATAAAGTAAATTATTTATCAATTACAGCAGCCTAGTGGTGTGACCGTCGGACTGCCAAGTCATAGATCTCGAGTTCGAACCCAAGGCACGCACCTCTCTGACTTTTCTGATTCATGTGCGTATTGTATACTTATCACTTACTTAAAAACGGTGAAGGAAAACATCGTGAGGAAACCGGCATGCCTGAGAGATATTTCTCGACGGCATGTGAAGCCAAGTCAGAGGCCCATGGGCGGCATAAATTCTGACACCAGGTTAGTCACTAACCACACGAAAAGAAGAAGATTTATCAATTTCCCAAAACTACCCCTAAAAAGGGGTGTAACGGGTTGTTAACATTTGTATGAGAGAACCTTGACCCGTGACCCGATTAATATTATATAAAACTTCGTATAAGTAATTTTTAAAGCAATAAATTAAGCGTTTCAGGATTTTTCGAAAGGGGTAAAAAGGGTTGGTAAAGTTATTATGATTTTTTTTTATTGTATGGGTTTGATATTCGTAAAACCCTGCGTCGTGTAGAATTTGCTTACCATCACTCATGTTTGCATAACTATAAACGACTAACAGTGTCCTCACGGCTCCGCCCGTAGCCTATGTTACTCAGTGATAATGTAGTTTTCTAACGGCAAAAGAATTTTTGAAATCGGTCCAGTAGTTTTTAAGTTTATTCGTTACATACAAAAATACAAATCTTTCCTCTTTATAATATTAGTATAGATTAGTACTGTAAAATGGGGTGAATAGGGACGCAGGGGTGAATCGGGACGAAATTTTAAAAAGGATTTAACATTAAAATAATTTAGTTTGTTGCCAAAAAGAACTAATGTGTTTACTGTATTATAATTAACGATTAAGTGTCCTTGTTGGCAACAAACTATATTATTTCAACGTTAAAATCCATTTTAAAGTTTCGTCCGATTCACCCCTGCATCCCTATTCACCCCGTTACATGGTATTGTAAGCAAATGACAATTTAACAATGGTAGTATTCTTATAAAATAGTTTCTAAAATGATACTTTGTATTGATAATAATTACTGAACGAAACATTTTTACGAAGATATTATCTGTGGTCAAGCCCGCTAAAACTAGACAGATTTTGAAAGATTGCTTGTTACGAAGGTTTTTCGAAGTTAGTTTTTATAATTACCAAAACTGTAATAAGGTGATTAAAACCCCATTCCTTAATGAAAATTGCCTAAAGTCATTCCCGACCCAGTACCCTTGTAGAGAGTTTTCAGTATAGATATAGATATTATTGCTACCTACGTACCCACACATGGCCTTAGAATTTATGATCCTACGTTCTCTTTGTCATAAATCGACGTACCTATACCAGAACAGTGAATATAGTAAGCGAATGCATTAATGAGTATCACCCGTAGACCCGTGCAGTCGTTTGCATACCACCTCGTCATTCATTATTCATGCACCGCCTCCCACAGAACTGCATATTTTTCCTACCCACAAAGGAATGTTTCACTAAAGAGACTGAAGCTTAACCCTGGTGGAAATTAGAGCATTTGAGAGAAGTCCTTAAATTCCATTGTAGTTGGTAGGTTATATATACTTACAACAAAGATTACTATAATACATGGCCAAATACTCAAACGCTACTCAATTTAAGTTGCCGTTACGTCTTGTGCTGTCACAGTGACAGCATAAAGTGACAGTGACAGTCAGTGTCAGTGTCACTTTATGGTGAAATGACAGTGACATCACGAAATTAACGGCACCTCAAAATTGAGTAGCGTTTCAGTATTTGTCCAATAGATAACTCGTGCACGTTAACTGCTGAATTTAGGTTCCTTCGCTTTTACAGTGTAAAATCGTGTAATCTTGGGATAAATCAAATAATCACCACGATTGGTGAACAGATTCGTGATTACAAAAGCAAACTTTTAAGCCGGGTCCAGACGTGTGTAACGTGTAAATTATCGTGAAATGTAACGCGAATTCTGTTTGTGGACGGCACATGTAATGCTCGTAGTGCCATCCACACACAGAATTCGCGTTACATTTCACGATACCTACATTGCATTACACGTTACACACGTCTGGACTCGGCTTTATGGGTTGTTATGACAATAATAAGTACGAAGAACATGAAGTTCTAATTTTAAATATTTTTTTTTTTTTGGATTTTTTGACTCATCTTATACATCTTAAACAATATTCGATTTTTTAAATGGCACATTTGGCCTGTATCGATTAACTTGGAGACCATTCCAATTCGAATAATCCATTCGAAAGTTGTTATCATGGTCACCTGAACTTTAACTGCCGAGTATCATGTTTAAATGAGGGCCAACTACACGTAATTAGGTGTTTACCTACTCCTCTTAGGAACAGACGGACAAAGTGCAAACACTGGCTAATTACTTTACACTCTTGTTTAATTTTTAGGAAAACAAAATGGCGTAGGTAGCTGCCGTTCCCCGCTTTTGTTTCTGATTCGAATCGCTTGGGGCCATAACCACCGTACATAAATGAGCAGAAAACTGAGAAATGTTGGTTTATTTTCGATAATTTAGCATACCATTTATGTACATAAGAGTATTACGCTACTTTATTTTATTTTAATCCAAAAAACCGCCATACTCGCTAATAGGTAGACATAGCAATTTGGTCACTACCAATTTAGCAAAAAGGTCTATGTCAGAAGTAACCAATAAATAAATACTGGCTGCATGCAAAAGGTATGTTAAAATATTAGAAAAAATATGATTTGAAAATAGAACCAACTGATGTGCCATTCTGTGTTTATAATATCTCGAAAGTTTATGAAATAAAAAATATGATTTGAATATAGAACAAGACGATGTAACATTTTGTGTTTGGATTTTTCTCGAAAAGTTAATAGTGATTGTGAGTTTATGAATTGCAAATAAACAAACATTTAATGCAGGATAAAGAAATAGGACCACATTAATTTTCTCGGACTTAATATACAACGAATATGATATTGCTTGTGTTGCCAAAAGTGCGGACAAACAATGCAAAAAAAAGTATTACCTTTGAAGGAGCACAGCTATATAATAAATTGCCTTCTAATATAAAAAATGTAAGCTCATTTAGTGGTTTTAAGTTTCAACTTTCACAATATGTATATAATAATTGAACATATTTCATCTTCCAATTGAAACTTGATTAAGTGTTCGGCGACCATTAGAATAAGAATAAGTATATTATGTACTAAATGTTATTACTATTTTCATGTAAGTGGCATAATTTGTCTTTTCTATACTAATATTATAAAGTTGAAGAGTTTGTTTGTTTGTTTGAACGCGCTAATCTCAGGAACTACTAGTTGGAATTGAAAAATTATTTTTGTGTTGGATAGTCCATTTATCGAGGAAGGTTATAGGCTATATAACATCACGCTACAACCAATAGGAACGGAGCATGAATGAAAAAAGTTGCAAAAACCGGAAAAATGTCCACCCGTGCGAAGCCTGGTCGGGCCGCTAGTTGAAAATAAATTGTTTAAACCTTATATTAGACAACGAATGTTGCCTTACAACATTACGAGTGTCATTCCAGTTCGACCTTGGGCTATAATAACATAGCAACTCACTGTCTTAATCGATATGTATCGTTTACCTGGGAAACTTAGCACCTGTGTGGTCTATTTTTCTTTTATTAACTATCTTACTCAATAAACCCTCCTTGGTTTTAATTTATATGTCAGTCACAGTTTGTGTAGTAAGTACTTAAAATGGAGTGGTGAATAGGGATGCAGGGGTGAATCGGGACGAAATAATATCGCGCATTCAATAGAAATGACGCAATTACAAAAAAGTCGAAATTGACACTTTGATGTCACAAGTTCCCGTTTCGAAAGTTCTGATTAGAGAAAAACGACAGAATTGTTCATAACAGTAGTTTTCGATCGAGGGCGTGAATGTCGTTGGGGAATCGGTTCAGTTTTTGCAATATTACGGAGAAATATCGGCAGATTTGATCCTTCTCCTGAAAAATTGCGAAAATGTAATTACGTCATTGTTCTGTTGGATGAGCGATATAGTTTGTTGCCAAAAAGGACTCTAATGTGTTTACTGAATTATAATTAATGATTAAGTGTCCTTGTTGGCATCAAACTATATTATTTCAACCCTATCCCTTTTAAAGTTTCGTCCCGGTTTACTCCTGCATCCCTATTCACCTCATTACATGATAGGTAGTGGAGCTCCATATGAAAGAGCTCGTGCAGGGAAGATCCACCACCATACCCATTTCTACTGCCAAGCAAGGCTACAAGAACAAGCAAGGCTGTGTTCCGATTTGGAGGGTATGGGTGCCGGTGAAATTACAGGCACATAACATTTTCCAACTTTAAGGTTGGCAAGCATCAGCAATCCTCATGGTGTTATTGGTGTATACCTATAGGCGGTAAGCACTTTCCATATCTAGTGGACTGTCAGCTTGTTTGCTAACCAATTACATCTTCTTCTTTACATAGTATAAAACAATGTTGCTCCCGCTGTCTGTACGCTTAGATCTTTTAAACTACGCAACGGATTTTAATGCAGTTTTCAGCAATAGATAGAGTGATTCAAGAGGAAGGTTTATATGCCCCAATTAGTATCTACATTGCAACCGTGAGAAGTCGGGGCGGGTCGCTAGTTTTTAATAAAAAGGTCACAGAAAATCGTACAGCCAAGGTGTGTTTCGTGCATTGAATGATCTTCGCTAGCATTCCATAAAGGTCCACTTCTGAACATGAACCTCTTGGTAAACGGTCTCGTCAGGGAATGCCGTCATAATCACCGAGCTTGGCAAACGTTTGATGATGACTAAATGGTGATGAGACTGGTGATAGCCTAGCGGTTAACCGCTTGCGTTCCATGCAGGAGATTCCAGCCCGCACCTCTTGACTCGTCGAGTTCATGTGCGGATCAGAAGTTGATGAAGGAAAACATTCGTTACGTCACCTGCACACTTGAGAAGGCTCCATAAAGTTCTCGATGATGTATGTAGGCCGCCAACTCACACCAGTCCAGCTTGCAAGGCCTAAACCCTTCCCAATTTGAGAAGAGGCCCGTGCTCAACAGTTAGACAGTAATGGGCTGATTATGAATGGTGATGGCTGTATGGTGACGCATTTACGAGAAAGCGGCTAACCATCCTCTTAGTATAAAATAACCTTAGACGTCATTGACGAGTCACTCTTTGCCCACCACACGACACTTTTCTTGTTTCATTGTCTCTAGTTTTTGTCATTTATTATCATTTCATTTTTATTTTTATTCTTTTAACTGACAGTAATAACTAAGTTGCATATAATAATGCAACGTCATGGTTGTCATTTTGTCTAAAATTGAAAGGAAGGCGGTCGTTAAAAAGCAGCATTACTGCGACATTTTGATGCGAATGACCTTTTACTTCTGAATATCAGAAATGTCGACTAAGGGCCAAGCCACATCAGACGGAAGATACGTCGCCCATCTTCCGTCCCAAGGTTTACTCGAGGAATTTTAGTAACGGATCTTCAGTCAATTAATTTGTACGGTAAGTGTTAGATATTTATATGGAATTATATGTACCGGCGGAAGATCGGCGACGTGTATGCCATCAGATGTGGCTTGGCCCTTATTAAGACTACTTTACACAATGGCCCATCTAACTGTCGATTTATATTATTCTTTTCGCGAATAAGCACTATTAAGCACTTAAAAGGTAATCTGTTAATAACAAATAGGTAATGCCGGATTCACATTAGACTTACGTGTCGTGTCGTGACGCATCAGTAGGTGCATCTGACGCTATCGGATTCATATATTTTGTATGAAGACAGACACTATTCTGACGTGATGCGGAAGACGCGTCACATATCACCATATGCGCCAGATGCACCTACTATGTCCGCGCGAGAGCTAGTCGCCGCCTGCGGTATGCGAGCGGCAGGAGGGGGGTGCGCGCGGTAGACAAGACAAAGCAAACTGACAGAGCAAGCCTATTGTTTCGCTCCCCCCTCTCGCCGGTCATACATACCGCAGGCGGTGACTAGCCCTCGCACGCGGACTATAATACGTCACAACATGACATGTAAGTCTAATGTAAATCCGGCATAACGCATCAAAACATCCAGTTTACCCAACTTCATTTGGTTTGTCAGACGCCTTTTACGACACCCACGCGTGGGAAAGAGGTGGCTTATTATTTACCGAGAACAAAACGGAACATAACTTAATTAACCCATTACTGTCCCACTGGGCATGGGCCTCTTCTCAGAATAACAAGGGTTTAGGCCTTACTCTACCACACTGGCCTAGTGCGGGTTGGCAGACTACACACACTATCGAGAACTTTATGGAGCCGTCAGGTGTGCAGGTTTCCGCACGATGTTTTTCCTTCACCGGTTAACACAAGTGACAATTAAATTCTGATCCGCATATGAATTTGAAAAGTCAGAGGTACGGGCCGCGATCGAACTCGGATTCTCCTGCATTGAAGGCAAGTGTTCATTCGCTAGGCTATTACCAAAAATAATAAGGCTAGACATCCACCAGAGCTGTGCGAGGAAAATGTGCGGTGCGAAAATGTGTAGCGAGGATGTGAAACGATGTGACCCTTTCCACCAGGGCTGTGCGAGGAATGCGTAATGTGTAATGCATAATGTGTTAATGTATACAAATGAGCGGTGCGAGGATAGGTAGCGGACTCTTTTCGAATATAATATTTATTTATTTGTGTTTTTAGGTTTATTTTACGTACATAATTTAATGTCTCCTAATTTATTGTTACACTGTGAACTACCTCTCTCTTTTTTTCTTGCACTTCATGTCCATCCAAAGGTTGTCTGGAAGAAATCGCCTAGTGCGATAAGACCGCCCATTGTACATCTCTATTTTTTTAGTAATGTTTCTTGTTTGTTTTGTGTACAATAAAGAGTATTGTATTGTATTGTATTGTATGAGGGTGGTGTGGCGGGAATGGTACACATTCCTTGTAACACATTCCTCGCAACACAATCCTCGCAACACATTCCTCGCAACACATTCCTCGCAACACATCCCTCGCTCGCATTTCTCGCTTGTTTTGTATGAACAAAAACCTCGCACCGCTAAGCCCATATCCACCAGAGCTGCGCAGAGCGAGGCTAGGTAAATGAAGTGATTCTATTGGTGCTTACAAAACACATTCCTCGCTACGCAGCTTAGCACAGCTCTGGTGGATTCTCAGCCTAAGAAGTAGATAATATAATTATGAGCTTATTCTGTAAATGTCAACATTGCCCATGGTGCACCAGAGCTAATAACCTGTTCATGTCAATTTTGACACGAACAGGCGATTCGTCGAATTTCGACGGCACGTTTGGTGCAGCGGCTGAGCAATTGGCTTCTGCGCTACGGGTCGCGGGTTCGATCCTCGCACGGAACAAATATTTGGATGGCCTACAGATAGTTGTTCCAGGTCTAGCCTTTTGAGCATGTGTGATTTGTGTTTTTAAGCACACCCACGATACAGGAGAAACCACAGTGGGGCAAAGATTTAAAAAAAACCGGCCAAGTTCGAGTCAGACTCGCGCACGAAGGGTTCCATACCATTATTTATTAAACCGGCAAAAAAATCACATTTGTTGTGTGGGAGCCCCCTTAAATATTTATTTTATTCTGTTTTTTAGTATTTGTTGTTATAGCGGCAACAGAAATACATCATCTGTAAAAATTTCAACTAACTATCACGGTTCATGAGATACAGTCTGGTGACAGACGGACGGACGGACAGCGGTGTCTTAGTAATAGGGCCCCGTTTTATCCTTTGGGTACGGAACCCTAAAAAATTGACCTGGGTTTCTAAGTACTTTCGCTGAACCAATAGAAAATGCATATAAAATACTTCAGGAAACTGGATCAATGGCGACACTTTCTCGATTATAAGTGCTATTGTGTTTTGCAGACGTATCAAGTAGCAGCCGAGTGGCATTTCACGGTCCGTCGTTTACAAGAAATGATAACTACGACAACCTTAAAGGCTTCTTGGTAAGTTTTCATATAAAATGTACACTATTTTATTTGTATTTGAGACTAGCTGTGTCCTCACGGCTCCGCCCGTAGCCTGTGTTACTCATTGATAATGTAGCTTTCTAACGTCAAAAGAATTTTTGAAATCGGTCCAGTAGTTTTTAAGTTTATTCGTTACATACAAAAATACAAATCATTCCTCTTTATAATATTAGTATAGAAGTATAGATTGATAACATAACATCACGCATGTATTCCCCGAAAGGTTGGGCAGAGGCGTATAATAACAACCTCATTTGGCCGTAGCGAGCCTATTGCCATCAACCAGGCACAAAAACTCCGGGCTGCTACTGAGGAATCCCACACGGAAAAACCCGACAACACTTTGCCCGACCTGGGCATCGAACCCAGGACCTTAAGATCGACAGTCGCGCTTGCCACCACTAGACCAACGAGGCATTTGAGATTGATAGTTAAAACTAATTCGTTGCACAGGTAAAAATACTTTTTTTTGTCTGTCAATAATACGATACCGGTAAAATGGGGTTTATTTGAGGAAAATGGGATTTATTTGAGGAAAATGGGATTTATTTGAGGAAAATGGGGTTATGTGAGGAGCATGGGGTTAATTGGAACCGTAATGTTTCCGGTAAACTGATACCGTCTGATAAATAATAATAATCATTTATTTCAGATAAGATTCCATATCATGTGTTAGTAACAATTTGTTTACATTAGTACGTAAACAAATTGTTGTGTTAGTAGACAATTAAATTATTACATAAACTCAGTGTGGAGTTACATCCATCTCCGCATCATGGGTGTCTCCCAACGATCCGCGAACACATTCAGGATACTGTTGGTGCTACCGCGAACACGAGCTAATAAAGAGGCGCACCTTCTACGCATGATGACAGCAAAACCATCGATATTGGTCTCCGCGAACATCCTAGAAGCACTACATTGCCACGGTAGCCCCAGCAGCACCCTGTGTGCATTATTATATTGGACACTGTATAATAATTCACTGTATAAATAAAAGACATTCAATTGTGGTATTGCCTCATCTACTGTACCTATGTACTCTGTAGGGAATTAGAAAGGTTATATATACATACTAGCTTTTGCCCGCGACTTCGTCCGCGTAGAATTATATTATTATCCAGTTCCGGGAAATCACCATTTCCTATTTTAAGCAACAGATCTGAGAACTGTAACATCTCCCCTCAGATGGACTCTCATATTTTTGGTAAGGCTCTGTTTTGTCACTGAAGGCCACAACAACACACAAATGAGACCGCTTCACGCACACTTTAACTTCGTCTGCTCGCGTTCCTTTGGGCACTACGGGTAAAGTCTGCCGGAAATCGCCTGCTAACGATACAGTAAATCCTCCCATTTGACAATTATTATTCCTAACATCTTGTAAATAACTATTTAGGGCTTCGAAACTCCCTTTATGAGCCATAGTACTCTCATCCCAAACAATTAATTTCGTTTTGCGGAGTACTTCTGCCATATTACTTTGTTTGGGTATATTGCAGAGTGGGGTTTGGGGTTGTATCAAATCGAGAGGAAGTTTAAACGCGGAGTGTGCAGTTTTATCTCCTTCCAGCAGCATGGCAGCAATTCCGGACGATGCGACCGCTAAGGCGATATCACGATTGCTTCTCACTTTGGCCAACAGTTAATTTAATAGAAAAGTCTTGCCTGTTCCACCAGGAGCATCCAAAAAAAGATATCACCTACACCTGCATCGATACTGGAAAGTATTTTATAATAAATACGTCTTTGTTCATTGGTTACAGAGCCTTCACTACTTGACACCACTTCTGCTAAGGAATTGACATCGTTACTTGTTTCCTTCAGGTAGTCCCGGTTATTGTGTAAGCCTTCAGACCTTTGAGGCTGAGACAACCCGTACTGCTGTAGGCTTTGTCCTCCTAATGCTAATACAGCTTCTCATATTGTGACCAGACATTTATTGTAGATTTCATCTGCTAGATGTTCATCTATAATGCTAGGAAACTTTTCCACTTGTCGTTTGTAGTCTTCTGATAGGCTATCCCTGTATTTTACCCAAAGACTTAGTGCGTCTGTAATCTGACAGAATGCCATGCACGCACTTTAAACGCATTCATGCATTTTAAATGGCGACTCGCATAGGGCTGCTTCCTCTAGGGCAGAATCTCAATGTTTGTCGTCCTCTAGCAAGCCAAGTTTCATGCAATCTAATTGAAAAGTTGGTTGGAGGACACCGTTGACAGTCTTCAAGTCATCGAAGGACGATGGACCCCTAACCAGGGGGTAACCTCGTGCAAAAGTAAACGAAGATGGTAACACTCGGTGTTATTCGGGTGAACCGTGTACACTCTACCTAGAGCGTGTTCTTTCATTATTCCTGGCCAGCCATCTACGGGTTTTCCTCTTTTCCTTCTCACAAATTTATTTTTTTGCCTTACAAAATATGAAGGCACTTCCGCATATAGAAGGGTTTTAGCAAAATCATCTGTTTGACATAAATCAAAAAATGCTAACAGTGTCGTTTTTGGTGGGCTATTAATTATGTCGGCGAGGTTGTCGGAATTAAAATAGACTCGTTGGCCATTTTCAAGGTGGACAGCTAAATGTATGACTGCGGGAAACCTTTCATGTATGGAAAACCCTAAAATCCTTCAAACTGCCTCCGAACTACTCAAATAACGCCCACTCTCATATAATTTGAATCATCATCGTCATCAGCAGCCTATAATGTTCCCACTGCTGGGACACAGGCCGCCTCTCTGTGAGAGGGAATGGGCCGTAATCCACCACGCGGGCCCAGTGCGGGTTGGTAGATATCACACGTCTTCGAATGTTTGGTTCTAGGACATGCCGGTTTCCTCACGATGTTTTCCTTCACCGTTTTGAGAGCAGTGGTGATGAAATAATTACACAAAGTAATGCGCCTGGCGGGGTTCGAACCCACGACATACAACTCGTAAGTCGGGGCCGTTACCACTGGGCCACCACTGCTCTAATGCTTTTTTTAATGATTATTTGTCAATCTAATTTCATTTTGAACTGACTCTTGGGTAGTGAATGTTGGAAATGCTATGCAATTATTAGTGGACAAAGAAGAAATTAAATCTGACTCACATTCAGATTCAATAATTGTATAAGTAGGCGAATGAAAGTCTTGCACAACATTAGAAATTAGTGAAGATTGAGTAAACGTCGGAGATACAGCAATTTCAATGCGCCGTTTTTTGGCTATTGGACGCTCATCAGTGTTATTATCACTATCCGCATCAGCGTAGGCATCAAAGTGACTATTAGAAAGATCTTGGGGAAAACGTAACCTTTTGATAGGTTGGTCCTCTGTACCAAATTTGGCATACAGGTTGTCATTTCAATACACTTCAAATACAAATGGGTATATTTGACCGACTGCAACTAATTCGCAAAAACTGCCATATGTAGAGTTTTGTAACATATCTAAAGTATACTCTTCTTTTGTCCTATGATTGTTGCCATGACGGTCATGATACATAACAGCAAATTCATCCCAATTGTTCGTCACATGACACACAATTTCTTTATGAATATCTATTGAGCGTTCTTGTGTGCCGTACAACAAATAAGAAAGCGCACGGAAAAGGCTTGCGGCATCCCCCACTATTGGTACAATAGTAAGGTTTATTAATTTCCCATTGATGTTAACCAACTCTGCTCCCATTTTTAAAATCGACACAGACAAATTTATAAATGTAAATAAATTGCGAAAAACAATACACACAAAATTAAACTTCTAAAACAAACTAAAAGAAAACTATAACTATTATTATACACAACAAATCAAACACAGATATTTTTACTATTAAAACTAAAAACCTATATTATACACTAACAAATCAAACACAAAGAATCCTTTTTAATTATTATAACAACAAATTGAAAAGAAATTAAATTAACTACACTGAAAATATTCTAATGAAATAATGAAAATGAACTTCCAAACAAATTATACAGCAATCGCAAATATTTGCTAAGTAGGTAATTTATGAGATTTCCAAGGAATTTTTGAAGGAAAATCAAGGTATAAGGTAAGTTTTTCATTCAAATATCCAAGAACAAATAAAATTGAAATTTCAAATTCTAATCCGATTTAAATATTCTTTTATATTTGTATTTTACATTTTTTTTTAAATATGGAATGATTCGTATAATTTATAACCAATATGTTCTAATCCTTACCAACTATCGATATCAACTTCGAAGCAAATCACCGCCAAAATAACTTTCTACCCCTTTTTAATACCATTAGAGGATGAATTTCAATAAAATACGAAACACGTCTTCCATCAATTCTGTTAAAAAAGGTTTATGCAAAATTTGAAGTAGATTGGACCAAGGAATCACGTTGTCCCATACAAACTTTGCCCCCCTTTTTCACCCCCTTAGGAGTAGAATTTCGGAAAATCCTTTCTTATCGGATGCCTACGTCATACAAAGAACACGCCCTCCAAGTTTCAGGTCTCTACGATCAGCGGTTTAGGCTGTGCGTTGATCCGTCAGTCAGTCATTCAGGACAAAGCATTTTAGACTATTACCCGCGGTTTCACCCGCATCCTAGGGGAACCACTTGATGTACCCGGATAAAAATTATCCTATGTGTTAATCCAGGGCATAGTCTATCTGTGTGCCAAATCTCATTGAAATCCGTTCAGCCGTTTTTGCGTGAAAGAGTAACAAACATCCATACATCCATACATCCACACATCCATACATACAAACTTTCGCATTTATAATATTAGTAAGGATAATTCCAAAGATAATTTCTTCATTTTTACTGCTTATTTGAATCTGTTTGTGACCTGTTCGATATTTTAGAAAGAGAGGAAAAATCGACTACAATATGAAAAGAAATGGATGTAGAGGAAGAGAGTAATGTATGTTAGAATCGTAGAACGTGGCGTCCAATTGTCGCTGCCCACCCCAGCGGGAAGCAGGCGAGAGCTATGTACTTGTCACCTCTTTTTTTGTTTTTTTAATCTTGGAAAATCCTCATGGATGTCCCTCGCCCGGGGAAAGCCAAGGGGTCTGCCGGACTCTTACCGGCTCAAAACCAACGGTGTTCCTTCTCCTGACCGTTCGGCCGGGGTCGCGGGATTCGCAAAAGCATGCACCGCAACCATGTACCTGTCACCTTACTGAACACAATAACTCAGACCATAACAACGGGATAGTTGCAAGACAAAAACGAATGGAACGCACGTTAAAACACCCATTGTGCACTTCTACATATCTGAGACATAAACAAAAATATATTATTTACTTCTGCCAAAGTTATGAGTGACGTAAATTGGAGCCATTGAACTCAATAACTGTTGTGACTTGACACTATACACAATGTAAGAAAGTTCAGAAGGATTAGACCGCGATTTCGTGAATGCAGCGCGTGCAGAATGGTAATTTATAGAACGAATTGAGACTGCCTTGTTGGTCTAGTGGTCGCAAGCGCGACTGCTGAGCATGAGGTCCTGGGTTCGGTCCCTAGATCGGGCAGTGTTACTGGGGTTTTCCATTAGGAATTTCTTAGTAGCAGCCCGGAGTCTGGATTTGTGTCCGGTTTATGGCAATAGGCTCGCCCCCTATTACATGGGACTTAAACATAACTGGCGAAACGAGGGTGTACAAAAAACACCTCTGCCTAACCCTTCGCGGAATAAAAGGCGTGGTATTATGAATTGAAACTGCTCGCAAGTTTTCTATACAACGCCACACTGCACAGGCTGATGGGATTTTACAACTAATAAACATCCCTACTTATTTTCTTAGACTTTACACATCGCAGACCTCTGCCGGGCGAAGATACTCTTGATGAAGCAAGTACCTAATATACGCATAGACCCCAACAACACATAAGTAAATACGGTACCTACTCTGTAGAGTAAAGGAATTGGTAAATTGTATCAATCTCTAAAAACATCGTACTTGCACGGTACAAGGGGGTTTTCTTCCGACAGCTTCGGATTCAGAATCAATCGAGTTTGATTCGAATTAATGTCAATTAGTACTCTTGTGGGCAGGCCACATCGCTCGAAGGACCGCAGCGTAGGTAGGCCTCCCACTAGGTGGACCGACGACATTGTGAAAGTCGCGGGCAACCAATGGATGCAAATGGCGGATTGTCGTTCGATGTGGCGGTCTAAGGCCTTTGTTCAGCAGTGGACGTCTTCACGCTGATGATGAGTACTCTTGAAATCGACAGAAACGCTTTATCGTGCAGAGGCTCCAATTGAAACTAACGATTTTTCAATATCACTTGCGTTAACGATGAAGGAAAAACATCGTGAGGAAACCTGCACACAAAGTTATCGATGGTGTGTGTAGTCTGCCAACCCGCACCAGGCCAGCGTGGTGGACTAAGGCCTAAGCCCGTCTCATTCTGTGATGAGGCCCGTGCCCAGCAGTACGACGACCGTGTGATTTTGTCGATTTCAAGAGAACGAATTAACACTAATTCGAATCGAACTCGATTGACTCAAAACTCGAAGCTGTCGAAAGTAACGGGGTGTCCTGCGTAAGCGACGAACGCGACAAATGCGATCAAGACAACGGCATTCCCTACTAGCGGCCTATGTAGCGAGACGCGACGTAACGCGTATTTGTTCCACGTCGTGTCGCGTCACGTCGCACCGCGTCGCGTTTGTCGCTTACGCAGGACACCCCGTAAGCTCCCAAGTCTGGTGTAGTGCATAAAACGCACACGTTATCAGAATGTTAACTGGACTGGAACTTTTGTACTATATACTTATTCTGTGTGACAAATTAGTGAATTTTACAGTATTGAAGTATGTTCGCAATAAATAACAATAAAAGTAGCGTTAGAGCCAACAGAATTTTGGCAGTCATCAACGTGGAAACTTTAAATTTGCTAAGAAATATATTTTTATATTTTTTGGCTTGTTTTTCAGAAAACATCCAACGGTAGGAATGTTCTCGAAATGTAATAACTTGTTTGGTTCCGTTTTGTTTACAGTAAGTACAGAAAAGTGGCGCCGGAATCGTGGTGACACAATTTTGTCATTCTAATGTGAATAACAGAAATGTTTCTTCTTATACCTGGTTCCTATAAACAAAAACGAACCGTTTTGCTAACCAATGGTAGCATTATTATTGCCAAACTGGGGCATATAATTTTATCTGTTTTCGCTACTCCTACGAGTATATGGGATAGTCTACTATGTAAAGCTATGATATTTTTGCTTCATCTATACTAATATTATAAAGCTGAAGAGTTTGTATGTTTGTTTGAGCGCGCTAATCTCGGGAACGTTGGAATTGAAAAATTATTTTTGTGTTGGATAGTCCATTTATCGAGGAAGGTTATAGGCTATATAACATCACGCTACAACCAATAGGAGGGGAGCATAAATGAAAAATGTTGCAAAAACGGGGAAAATGTCCACCCGTGCGAAGTCGGGACAGGCCGCTTGTTATTGATAAAGATACCATTAGAGTCTCAATTTTAACCAATAACGCTCCGTAAAGTATACGAACCGGCCATTAGTCACGTTGTCGTTGAAACACCAGATTTTTATTATGGCATATGGACAACCTATATAATTGAGTCCAACCATAAGCAGGATAGCAACATATAATTTACTGCTTGAAAATAAATAAGTGCCTCGTTGATCGAGTGGTGGCAAGCGCAACTGATCATGAGGTCCCGGGTCCAATCCCCAGGTCGGGCAAAGTGTTATTGGATTTTTCCGTGTGGAATTCCTCAGTAGCAACCCGGACTTTGAATGTGCCCGGTTGATGGCAATAGACTCGCCCCCTGTCACATGGGACTTAAACATAACGGCAAATAATAATACTGTACACCTCTGCCCAACCCTTAGGATACAGTTGGCGTGATATGAGTTTTACATTACATGACATTAGGCAGATTTTTCTACGCTCTATCTGGCCATTTAAATGTCTGACGTAGGCAGTTTATTTAAAACAAATGTCATACGTGTATTACGTGAGCCAACATAATTGAAAATAAGTGTCAATGAATGCATTCAGTAATAACTGACGTCAAACTGTACAATAGAACATGCTTGTCTCATATTCGTTGAACGGTAACAGCGAATACGTATGGAGACTAAATGAAGATCGCCATATTGTAAAAGAATACTACAAACTAATCATCTTTTTCAGATGTTTGAATATCACTGTTTATCGTTACTTACTATACTCGTTCTGCCTAACCTTTTCCCAACTATGTTGGGATCAGCTTCCAGTTTAACCAAATGCGGCTGAATACCAGTATTTCATACGGAGCGACTGCCATCAGACCTCCGCAACTCAGTTACTTGGCAATGCCGCTTTCGGTTAGACCGGTTGTCAGTCTTTCGGGCTTCTGACTTCCCGTAACGACTGTCATAGGTAGTTGTATGACACCTGAAACCGAGTGTTTAACGTGCTTTCCGAGGCATGGAGGGGTTTCGACGTGTAACGAATGGTCACCTATCCACGGACTGACCGCGGCAAGCGCAGCATAGGCTACCATACTAAGACCCGTATTATCAAACAACAAAGATTTGAGAGATCTCCCAAGAGGATCTACCACAAAGTATAATTCCATACATTACTTATTTTTAATTCATCTCAAGTCAATGATTTTTATTTCTGTAAATAAATCTGTTACAGACACTTTTACAAGTCATTGTAATGTTTTTTTAAGACTAGATGGCGCCGGAATTTCCTGTCTAATTAACTAGCTCTGAGAAGAAAAGTCAAAACAAACTCAGAGACCAAGGTCTCTTTTAAAGTCCAGATATTGTGGTATAAAAACTATGCGAGTGTAACAATGTAGGGCAACGTCTGGTATACCTTTTGAGGAAAGTGCCGTAACAGGTTTGAATTGACCTGTCCTAATTGACGGCACGTATGCATCAGCCATCGTGTAGCTCAAACCTTATTTTAGGGAGCTCTACAACTCCATACACGACGCTACCAATAAGCTGGATATTTGCGTAGGTCACAAAAAAAATACTCAAACGACACAGGAATATCTCAAATGAGACCTGTTTATTAATACAAGCATTACAGCTGGTTCTCATTAGGTGGGACCGACACATTAATCGGCCCAATAAATGTGTCAAATGTATATTGGCATATGTAGGTATTTAAATAGCACCATTCACATTACTAGGATCCGATAAAATCATCGGCGACGACACATTTACCGGACGATGATTGGAGCCAACTCTCAACTGGCTCCGTATTGATCATGGTCAGCCATCCAGCGAAATAAGCCTAGGCGTATACGGAGGCACAGTTTAGGGTGGCTTTAAGAGACAACCCTCAACAAGCATGTGCACATAAAATTTAGCAGGTGTGTACTTACGGGAGGATAAAGAATAACACTTGTAACCGTACACTATATATATTTTAATAAGAATTACAAATAGATCAACAGGGCGTGGTTCGTAGCAATGCGAGGAGTCCAGGGTCTTCTTAAGCCGGTGTAGCACTTAACTTGGCAACTGCAGGGGCGCGAGAGGGCCGATCTGCAGCGTGCACGACCTTTTATAGGCCCGGGCCCCCGCCAGTCCGCCACCACCCGTCACAACAGGCCACGCAAGCAACGGTTCTGTCACAGTTGGACAACGCTTACACGGGCGGTGACATCGCCCGACAGCGACGGCGTCGCCCAACTGTGTGGTTTGGTAAACTGTGACTGCACTGTGTTGCTGCGCGGCCCACGCCTCCGTATACGCCTAGGCCAGGGTCGGCAACCTTTTGAGACGGAAGATCCAAAAGTTGCAATTTACGAAATTTCACAGTTTTTAAAGAGCCACAAAAAAAATCCGTTTCAATATATAGTATTTGCTTATACCGGGTGTCCTGTAATTAATGGATAACCTTGAAATGGCGTTTAGCAAAAATAATAACCTTTAAAAAAAATACAAAACGAAAATACATTTAGATATAGTTACTATATTTAGCTCTCAGTCATAGTCAGTATATTTCAGTCATACTATATTATAATTAAGATAAGATTGCACGGTTTTAAGGGTTTTGATAGTAAAATAATTATTTTTTGCGTATGGAACTGGAGAGCCGCAACTTTACCTCGAAAGAGCCGCATGCGGCTCGCGAGCCGCAGGTTGCCGACCCCTGGCCTGGGCTAAGAGTCCGTCTTGTCTGAACAGCTAGAGCCGACAACTGGCTAACAACAAAAGTGTTGGCACGACCTAATGTGAACGAGATCTTATCTTCATCTACTTCTCCCATCCCTACTTGAAAAGCCGATGAAGAAATCCACTTTTCTTGCTCCTACGCAAAAAACGGATAAGGAAGGATTAGAATGTCTGTATCTGAATGAAATTCCGAGATATCGACGACAAATCCTCAAGCACATTAAAACCATACACACATGTACAACACACGATGTAATCTGCTATAATAATATATATAAAAATGAATCCCTATTTCCCTTGGTCACGACATAACTTGAGAACGACTTTACCGATTGAGGTCATATTTAACCGACTTTCAAAAAAGGAGGAGGTTCTCAATTCGACTGTATGTTTTTTTTTGTATGTTTTTTCCGCGATATCTTTGCTAATTGTGAACCGATTTTAATGATTCTTTTTTTGTTTGAAAGAGTATTCTTTCGAAGTAGTCCCATTCAAATTTGGTGAAGATCTGATGAAGAACTTCGGAGATAGACAATTTGAAGTCGGTTTTATTTTTGTTAAAAAGTGATTATTACACAATATATTTGTTTTGTCAAGACGATGGTTCGTAGCTATGCTGGAATCCGATAAATGGCGCTGTAGTCAAATTATTTACGCGGGCATAGCCGCGGGAGAACAGCTTAGTCTGCTATAAAAAGTAAAATATTTCGAAAATGTGCCTATATGTATAGTGTGTATCCGACTTTGTGTAATTCCTACATACCTCGTGATCTACTGGTGACACAAGTTCAACATGAATGGGATTTTTACAAACTCAACAAAAAAAGCAACAAAAAACACAGTAGCGTAGCGTGGGTGTCGCCTGCCCGGGGCGGAAGAAAATTTTGCCGCCCTCTTCTTTAGGTATTTCAATTTAATGTATACTATAATATGTACATTACATACATTAATTATAGAGAACTTTTCGGCAAGAACAGTCATCATTATTTTGCATTGTACAGGTTAGATTTTAAATAAAAAAGTTTTTTTTTTATTTATTGTTAAACTTTGCCGCCCCCACTACGCTACGCCGCTGAAAAAACATGGTGTCCTTAACCCGAGTGATAGCGCCCCAAGTTAACTGACTGCGCGGAGCGATATCGCGCTAGTCGTGGCCGCCAGCTGTATCACCATGCAAGACAAAAAATAATTATTTTATTTTGTTATTCTTAGCATAACATCACGCCTGTATTCCCCGAAGGGTTGGGTAGAAGTGTATAGTAACACCCTTATTTCGCCTATACCCTTATATTATTTAAGTCCCATGTAATAAGAGGCGAGCCTACTGCCATCAACCGGACACAAATCCAAACTTGGGCTGTTACTAAGGAATTCCACACACAGAAAAACCCAATAACACTTTGCCCGACCTGGAGATCGAACCCAGGACCAGGATCACGATCAGCAGTCGCGCTTGCCACCACTAGACTATCGAAGCAGTTTTTTATTCTTAATCAAGCTAAATCCCGTGCTGGTTAATCTATACCTGTAATAAACCATACCGATACCTCAGTTCCAAAGTGTAACAATTCAGAAACAGGTTTTCATGAGACAGGGAAACAAATAAGAGTTGTTACTGTATGAAAATAAAATAATCTAGACTTGGGAAAAAATATTGGGTGTAACAATTGAACGACAATAACAGTTATCGACTTGTTACTCTTTGGAAATAGTGCGTAGTCGTTTTGGGAACAATTTCTCACACTTATCTCAATTTCACTAAATTCGAATTTATTACACTTTGGAACTGAGGTATCGATGTGGTTTTAAGGAATTACACGAATTCACTTACACCCTGTATTTTCAGTATGCGCGTTCAAATAATGTATTGTGAAATGTTGTCCTTTCAAATTGCCTCTGTATTATCAGCATAGCTTATCGACATTTATGTCGTATGTCACAATAACGTAAATTTCTAACATTATTACATATAAATACTTACGGCTGTAATCCCCGAACGGTTAAGCAGATTCGCACTAAGCGCTTCCAAACATCCTTCATAATGCGCACTGCAAAAGAGTGGAACTCACTACCTGCGTCTGTGTTCCCGAACGCATTCAACCTGAATTTCTTCAAAGAGTTAACAGGCTTCTTCTGGGTAAGCTCACTCCATCGTAGACTTTGTCTCTGTCTCCTCTGACCTAGACTAGAGTCAAGAGCAAACCCATTTCAAATAAAAAAAAAGCAGAGGTGTTCTCTTATTACAGGAGTCTGTACACCCACGTTCTGCCTATTTAAGTCCCATGTAATAGGTGTCGAGCCTATTACCATTTTACGGGCACAAACTATAGTACCAGGTCCGTCGCTTCGTACGACTCCCTCACCCGGCGGCGAAGGGGAATATACTCTTAATCCGTCCCCCCACAGACTTGACATGTATTAATAAATGTGTGTTTATCGTAAATATAAAATTAAAATCTAAATAGGACATCCTATGGTAAGCGAACAAAGAAATTAGATCATTCTACCCACATAATACTTACATAAAAATGACAGGTGGGCGGAAGAGTACGTGACCTCTATTCAACTTAAAGATCACAATCACGCATAAATACAAACATGTTATAAGTAATATTTTTTGGAATACTTACCTACTTATATAAAATGTTCTGCCTAGCCTTTTTCACAACTATGTTGGGGTCAGCTTCCAGTCTAATCAGATGTGGCTGAATACCAGTATTTTACATGGAGCCACTGCCATCAGACCGCCGCAACCCAGTTACTTGGCAATGCCGGTATCCTAAGATTAGACCGGTTGTCAGACTTTCGGGCTTCTGACTACCCGTAATGATTGTCATAAGTATTCGTATGACACCCGGAACCGACGGTTTAACGTGCTCTCCGAGGCACGGAGGGGTCTCGATTTATAACGAATGGTTATCCATCCACGGACTGACCGCGGCAAGAACAGCTTAACCTTGCAAATCATATGATCCGCCGCGGTTGTTAATTAGCCACGAGCCCCTCGGAATACCTATAGAAAATTCACTTTAAAAATAATAGTTTGCACTTTCATTTTAATATTTCAACTTTAAAAATAATAGTTTGCACTATCATTTTAATATTTCAACTTTAATAATAATTGTTTGCACTATCATTTTAATATTTCAACTTTAAAAATAATTGTTTGCACTATCATTTTAATATTTCAACTTTAAAAATAATTGTTTGCACTATCATTTTAATATTTCAACTTTAAAAATAATTGTTTGCACTATCATTTTAATGCTTCCAACTTCAAAGTCAAATGAAATAAAATGACAAACAGGTAGCTGAAAGGTAGTTGGGCTGTGTTATGCAATAATGTGTCAACCCACAAAAATATGTATTCTGTGTTAACGCCATCTAGTTCTTGTGGTAGGTCTACTCAAAGTTTGAAAAAATACATACAGACGAACATAGTAACCTCCTCCTTTTTGGAAGTCGGTTAAAAAGACAAACTGCATTAAGATTTTTTTGGTAGACGACGCTTTATTAAATTTACTACAGTTCTGGGCATTTATTCAAGCGTTGAGTAGACCTACCACAAGAATTAGATGACGTTAACACAAAATTCATATTTTTGTGGGTTGACACATTATTGCATAACACGGCCCAGTTTATGTTAGGTTAGTAGTGGTGCGGACCATTATTTTTTAAAGTTACAAGTATTAAAATAAAAGTGCATCTATTATTATTTTGTGGAAAGCATTATTTTTAAAGGGTGCCTTAAATATTTTTGTTGTAATTTTCATAAATTGTATAGTGCTTTTAAATGCATCCCATACTTTTCTACAAATATAGGTAACCTAGATGATAAGGTCAATTAGCAATTAAACACAAAAGACGAATCACCTTGGTACAGCATCCAGCGCTAATACCACAACAGTGAGACATTAGAGGCTAACATCAGGGGTCGCCAAATGGCGGACCGCGATCCGCATCCGTACCGCCGCCGACCCATTTTGTGCGGACCGCGAGAACACAGCAACTTGTACTACAGAGTACGTAATTTAATAAAAATGTATCCCCCGCATTATCTTTGTTAGTAAATATTTTTTTCTATAAAATTTTGTGCGGATCGCGATGGTCATTTCATTTCTTAAGACGGACTCCGAGCGAAACTAATTGGTGACCCCTGGACTACATTATGGTCATTTGTGGTTCATCAACCAACCTTACCGACCTAAGGTGATGAGGTCACCCTTATTGATCTATAGCTGAAAATATCTTACTTGTCTTTTCAATAATTTTGGTGGCCGGTCATTTATAGGCGTCAGCCTGAAAATGACCACTGTTTAAACTTGAGCCGCTATCAAATCCAAGAGCGCAAGAGGGTAAGAAACTATCCCACTAAATTATAAATGTGGAAGTTCGTAAAGATGTTTGTTATTCAATCACGTATAGTTTTTTATTGTATTTTTTTGGTCTAGGAAGTATTAATTAAAATTTTAATGTAATTTTGTAGAATTAGCATAGATATAAGTGATTTGGTGTAAACTGTTAGCTTATATTTGATGAATAAATGAATCTGAATCTGAATAGTGCACTTCAGGGTAATTACGAACATAGGAATATTCAGAAAATTACGAATTTCTACTAAACCAGGCAATCTTTTTTGTTCTGGCAACATTACATTGGATAAGACGTTCTGGCATTATTACGTTGCCAGAGCAAAAAAGATTGCCTGGTTTAGTAGAAATTCGGAATTTTCGGAATATTTCCATGTTCGTAATTACCCTGAAGCACCATTATAAACGGTTGAACGGATTTTGATGAAATTTGGCACATAGATAGAACATGTCCTGGTTTAACACATAGGATACTTTTTGTCAGGGTGCATGAAATAATGCCCTAGGATGCAAGTGAAATTGCGGGGAATAGATAGTACAAAAAATTGTGAATGTCAAAATAATCAGTTGAACGGGTTTATCTTACAGCACCCCTGCACCATCACGATTTGAGGATAGAAGATTGAAATTATTATAATTTTGTATTGTCATGAGAGTTGAATTTGTGAGCGAAGTTTCAGGAGAATCAGGTAAGCAGAAGTACTTGAAAAATCTGTCACAAGATTTGTATCAAACAAATATACGAAGTGTAGCTAATTAAAACTGTTTAAAATGAAAGCCGTCCTACTTATCCAGGCCTTAATAATATTTAACCACAGCTAAGTATAGGCCTCCTCTCTTGGACGCCAGTTCTACTGATCCTGGACCTATGTTCTCCACCATTATCTCGCAATCTTCCCGATATCGCATTAAACAACAATTTTTAGAAAGCCCTCGCACTAAATTATTCCCCAATAAGTAAAAAAACGTGTTTTCTAAAAATGAGTTTTTTTTAATCAAAATGAATAGCTTATAATCTAAAGGTGCGTACAAACATGGCGAGACATGCGCTGCGATTGGCTTGAGCGGTGAATGCTCACAATGAGTCACACCGTCCACATAGCCGGAGTCATGCGTGGTAACCCATTCGCGGCGCATGCCTCGCAATGTGTGTACGCACCTTAAGGTCTGTTTACCTTTTAAACAAATTTTTAATGGCCGCTCTATATACCTGTTATGAATAGATAAGATAGCGAGATATTACGCGAAAATTCTTAACCACAGTCAGTTAAACACCAAAAACCACGAGAAAGAATATATTTCGCCAAATATTTGTGCACATTTTAATATATCTACTCTAGACACATTCCCCCGGTATTACCGAGACAGTTTACTTACGGCGGGCCTGTGTTATCAGCGATCTGAGTTGATGAGATAACCCTGAAAATGCCTTACGATAAAATGCTACGCAATACTGATGTATCTCATTTAGATCTGATTATGAAATAAAGAGATCCCCCAATTTTGTAAAGTTGTGAACGAAATTGATATTTACGTGTCTAGGGATAATATAATTATCCTAATATACAAGGTTAGTCGGAAAGGGGGTACTAAACCGCGGGCCACTTAAAGTATCACTGATGACTATTTTAAAGCAAGTGTTAAAATTTCAAAATTCGATAAAAAAAATTGCATGCAAAAAGATTTTTATTTTTGTTTTATCAAAAAAAATCATACCTGCTGTAGTTATGAATTCAGAAAATTACATTTCTAATCCGTGACCCCAAATATGATCTAAATAGTAAACACTGATCATAGCTATGGATAGATAGATTTTAGCATATTTTTTACGAAATATTTGAAAAGCTATTTATCTTAAACTATCGAGTTTTGGGAAAAGTTGTAGAACAAAAGTTATCCTTTATTATAGGTACTTTAAGACCCTTTCGGCTTAGTACCCCCTTTCCGACTAACCTTGTATACAATATAAATCTTAACTACTATAATACAAAATAAGGTAAAACAATCAAAGGGCATCAAAAAATGGATAGTGAATATTTTTTCCGCAATAACGACAATGTCTTGTTAGCTAAGGACAACAGTGACAGCCTGGTGATGTGACGTCGGACTGCCAAGTCATAGGTCTCGAATTCGAACCCAAGGCACACACCTCTAACTTTTCGGATTCTTGTGCGTATTGTATAATTATCACTTGCTTAAAAACGGTGAAGGAAAACATCGTGAGGAAACCGGCATGCCTGAGAGATATTTCTCGACGGCATGTGAAGCCAAGTCAGAGGCCCATGGGCGGCATAAACTCTGACACCAGGTTAGTCACTAACCACACGAAAGAAAGGATTAGCCCAGAGCCGGCCACTACCAAATATAGGCCTTGGAACAGACTGTTAGTACCTACCTAATATCTTTCGTAATACTTTATTTTATTATGAAATAAGTTTAATCGAATAAATTAATCTTATCTTAGCTCACAATGCCAAACTATTGAGCAACAAAGTGCACTGTCTCTGCGTCCTTTGATTAAATATATTCTTGTAGGATAGTGTCTACTAAAACTGTTCAATATAGGGTACGGGTTAAGAGCCATTTCACAAAATTTGAACGCTCGAGTTTAGGTAAAAGATCGCAGCATCGTGTATGTGTGCGTAATTACCCAAATTAATGATAGATATAGGAGTCTGAAATTGACTCTGCGATGATTTTTCAGTAAACTAGTAGTGGGAGATTAATCACTACATAGTAAACAAATAAGTTTTTGTAAATCTGTTACGTGAAGTGTCAATACGAAAGACTAGTCTATTTTTAACATGTATTCAACAATGTCAGAGTGTTGTCTAAGATGGTTAATTAGGCGATTAAAGTCTTAGATATTTGCGCGAAAACGTGAAATGGCTCTTAAGACTAATATGGTGCCCCAACTAAGCACACTACGCCTATGGGCCCACAAAAATCAGTATTGTTTTTCCTTTACTAGAAACACCCTTATGGCAATATACCTATCCGGGATCGAATTGTGATTTTTTTATGCAAATGTATGGTAATACTATGTATTTGTACTATGTATTATTGTAGGGGTGTATAGTAACACCCTCATTTCGCCGTTATGTTTGAGTCCCATATAATAGGAGGCGAACCTATTGCCATCAACCGAGTACAAATCCAAACTCCAGGCTGCCACTAAGGAATTACACACGGAAAAACCCAATAACACTGCCCGACCTGAGGATCGAAACCCAGGACCTCACGATCAACAATCGCGCTTGCCACCACTAGACCAACGCGTCAGTTATATAATATATTAGGTCCCCACCTATGAAATCAGCGTTTTGTATGGAGAATTTTAAAGGAGTTGCATTTTTCATACTAACATTTTCTTAATTTATTTAACAACTATGAACACTGATGTTTTAAAACTTTTATGAACTAATGTTTAAAAACTAAGATAACGTATGCCACTTAGATTATGCGACAAAAATCAGTTTTGGCTAAGTTAAAACAAAAATAGTGTTCATTTCTGCTAACAAAAAGAGGAGGCATTTTTAAGTTATTTTTTATGTTTAGAAAACTATAAATAATAAGGTTTTTTTACTATTGGTAGTTGTCTATGATGGTCATTATTCGATATAATATCAAGCAATTGATTAATATTTTAAATCATAGAAGTGACGAGGTTCTCTATTTGTGAGAAAAAAACGCCAATTTCATAGGTAAGGACCTAATAGTATAAATTCAAATACATAACATCTTCTTCCATTCCTGTTCTTTTTTTTATCTTTAATTATTGTAATTGGTCTAAGACCGTTTTAATTAAAGTAAAATAAATAAATAAAATAAATAAATAACAGTACATAGGAGAGGGGCTCGTGGCTTATTACCAACCGCACCGATCATACGATTTGCGAGGTTAAGCTACGCTTGCCGCGGTCAGTCTGTGGATAGGTGACCGTTCGTTACACATCGAGACCCCTCCGTGCCTCGGAGAGCACGTTAAATAGTCGATCCCGGGTGTCATACGAATACCTATGACAGTCGTAACGGGAAGTCAGAAGCCCGAAAGTCTGACAACCGGTCTAACCTAAGGATATCGGCATTTCCCAGTAAATGGGTTGCGGAGGTCTGATGGCAGTCGCTCCGTGTAAAATACTGGTATTCAGCCCCATCTGGTTAGACTGGAAGCTGACCCCAACATAGTTGGGAAAAGGATAGGCAGAACAGAACAGTACATAGGTAAATGAAACCCTTAAACGACCTTAAAAACTTCCCCGCCTTCTCTGATGTAGACTACACTGACATTTCTCTGAAGTGATTGCTACTCTTTGCTTTATGTAGGTATAAAAAGACAATCATTATTTATGTCGATAAAAGCGAGAGGAAACGCTAAGTAGACTATGTAACTACGAAATAAACCCATTCCCGCAGTTCGTTTTGCGTCACACGCATATTGAGCAGCTGTTTTTCTTTTTATCGACGTCATTGACAATCTTTTTTCATCTACTACTGAGTTAGGATTTCTAGTGTGGCGCCACACTATGCCGATAATAAGCGACGCAATTTTGACGCGCTTTATACCCGCGACACACCAGGCTGATATTACGTCGCGTCTGGCCGATATAAAAATTAACACAACAACATCACGCCTATATTCCCCAAAGGATTGAGCAGAAGTATATAACACACCCTCATTTCGCCGTTATGTTTAAGTCCCTTGTAATAGGGGGCGAGCCTATTGCCATCACCCGGGCATAAGACCAAACTCCGGGCTGCTACTAAGGAATTCCATGCGGAAAAACCCAATAACACTGCCCGACCTGGGGATTGAACCCAGGACCTCACGATCAACAGTCGTGCTTGCCACCACTAGACCAACGGGGCGGTTATATATAAATAAAAAGTAAAAATAATATTATAAAAAATATTATAGGCGTAGTCACGCCAAGTTCGGGTGCGTCATTTGGGCATGATGTGGCGCTTCACGTATCGCTAACCATGGTTTCTTGGTCTGAACCGATCACATCAAACTCTTTCTCTTGATGTTTTTTAGGTGTTCGGGCCTTTCCGACTTTCGATAAGCCTATATTCCCCGAAGGGTTAGACAGAGGTGTATAGTAACACCCTCATTTCGCCGTTATGTTTAAGTCTTATTGTAATAGGGGGCGAGCATATTGCCATCAATCAGACAAAAATAAACTCCGGGCTGCTGCCAGACCTGGAGAACAACCCCAGGACCTCACGAGGCAGCTATAACCGTATATAGGTACTCTTTTTTTATATTGCCCCCCCCCCCTCTCTATTTCTCCTGTCTCCTAAGTGCGTTTACAGACACGAATCTCACATGCACATACCCGGAGCAGCTATCTGTAGGCCATAAATTTATTTGTCCCGTGCAGGAATCGAACCAATAGCGCAGAAGCTAATCGCTCAACCACTGGCCCAACCGTTTTATCGGTATAAAAGTAGACTTTAATAAACCAATTAATTGTCAATTCCCTATCAGTGGTAACATGGCATTTAATGCGTAATTAATGAGAATAAAACGATACTCTTAAAAAAATATTTATATAAAATATTGTATCTCAAGAAACATTAATTGGAGTCGCTTAATTACATACATAAGATAATAAGTTCTATAAAAATTGCAATTAAATATCAATAAAACACTTTTTGTGGTTACTGTACCGAGGTCACTCTACCATTCATTCGATTTTATGTAATTAGTTCACTCATTCGTTCCATTCGTTAATTTCGTCCAATTATTCACTTCCGATTTGGTATTCCGTTCATTCGTTTATTTTGCGACTGAATTCGTTTACTCGTTGATTCATTCAGCATAAAACAATAATTTACTATTCAAGATATTACCAAATTCATAAGAATGCGTCAGCATTTGTTGTAATGAGCAAAAAGGAGAAAATTATACAACGGTCAGCAAAAAAAGCATAATGATGAAGTATTCGCTCTACAAACAATAGAATAACTCTAAAATTCATAACATATTTTTTACCAGCCATACTTTATTGCCATAGTTTGTAATTGCCTTAACTGGATTTAAGTATATAAAAACATGGTAATTGTAATTAATAACTAATTGATATTTTTTTACTAGCCAGATTTATTAGTAGGTACCTATAGCCGGATTTAACTATGTGAAAATGTTATAATTGTAACAACAAAAAATAATAAATTCACAAAGGAGATCACCCAGTATCTAAGATGAAATTGGGTTAAAAAAATGTCAGCGGCCAGGAATGAAATCGATTATTTTTGCAAAAGATTTTGTAAATTGAAGCATCATTTAGTACTACAAGAACGCTGTCAAGCAGGCGGCCGGTCATAAAACAATAAGCCAAAACCTCTAACAACATGGTTTTATGAAATACATTCTGTGCCGACCCCACCTAGTGTGGGATAAGGGCAGGAAGAAGAAGAAGAAGACAAGAACGCTGTAATTCATTTGGGAACAAGATACGATTATTTTATATTAGTTTTATTCTTGCCTTAGTCGCCTTTGACCCTAGTCTCACCTGATAGTAAGCGCAGACAGGACCTAAGATAAAGCACACGAATCCAAGGAACAGAGATATACAAGGGTTCCTCTATATCCCTCTAGCTCTCACATATACACGGCGAAACACAGTAAACTGCTTGGCGTCGGACTTTAATGTGAGGGTGGTAGCTAGCCAGGCGGACCGTATAGATTCTACCACCAAGCGTACTTGGTTTTGTTAAATCTTACAACACGCGTCAATTCCCAGCGTGTGTTGAGGAAGCTTTATATTCTAACCATACACTACACGGGATTAAATGACTAACGACTATTAAAACATCTACAATTTTAATAAATGATCGGCTCAATTCTGCTGATGGAGTATGGTCGGTCTGTGCCACCCAGGTAGATGTAGATGATGCGTGTATTGTTTAAAACAATGAGAACTAATTAGTATTCTCAAAATAATGATCTATACAGACCTTAGTTTGTTTAATTCATATCTCTAAAACCAAATTGATTTCAACTTTGATGGTGTAATAAAAAATAAAAATGTAATAGTCTTTAGGAGAGGGTCGTAGCTAATTATCAACCGCGCGGATTATACGATTTGCGAGGTTAAGCTGCGCTTGCCGCAGTCAGTCTGTGGATGGGTTCGTTACACATACAGACCCCTTCGTGCCTCGGAGAGCACGGTAAACAGTCCGTCCCGGGTGTCATACGAATACCTATGACAGTCGTTACGGGAAGTCAGAAGCCCGAAATCTGAAAACCGGTCCAATCTTAGAATATCGGCATTGCCCAGTAGGTAACTGGGTTGCGGAGATCTAATGGCAGTCGCTCCGTGTAAAATACTGATATTCAGCCGCATCTGGTTAGACTGGAAGCTGACCCCAACATAGTTGCAAAAGGCTAAGTAGAACAATAGTCTATCCCAGAATGATCGCCTTTACCAACTCAATATTCTTTTTAATTCATTACAATAATAACAAAGAAATATTGTTCAGCCAAGGTACGTAAACAAAACGAGACGAATAAATAGCTATCGATTTATTCAAAACCAAAATATGCATCGTATTTTATATTCGAAACATCGAGAGATATGAATATCAAGTCTGAACAGTACATTTACATGCAATCGAGTCTATCATGACAGCGATACAGATTCGCAATATTTTTGTATTGTATTGCGAATAAATGAATAAAATACGGTTTTAACGTTCATTTATCTAGAATGAACTATATGGAGCAATTTTTATGATTCCCTTGAACCTTCAATGGTTCACGTAAAAACTTGAATTGTGAAACAAAAGATTTATAAAAGTACTTACCTAAATAAAAATCGCAGATTTTATGGCTATTTGATATACAGTGGAATCCGATTATTACGACTTCGCTTATAAAGACCAGCCGCTTATAGCGACCTAAGAACACCCTTTAGTTAGGTTTTCTTATCTGGTATTTACTGACTCTTATAGCGACGTCCGTTTAGTACGACCAAATATCGCCGTCCCTTTGATGTCGTTATAAGCGGACTCCACTGTATCTACTTCATGAGAAAAAATATCCGATTTATTAAACTGTTGTGAACATGTTTTTGAACATCTTATGGCTTATTAACGACCGCGCGGATCATACGTTATGCGAGGTTAAGCAACGCTTGCCGCGGTCAGTCAGTGGATGGATGACCATTCGTCACACATCGAGATCCCTCCGTGCTTCGGAAATCACGTTAAACCGTCGGTCCCGGGTGTTATACGAATACCTATGACAGTCGTTACGGGAGCCCGAAACTAACAATTGGTGGGCATTGCCCAGTAACTGGGTTGCGAAGGTCTGATGGCAGTCGCCCCGTGTAAAATACTGGTATTCAGCTGTGGTCGACTGGAAGCTGATCCCAACATAATTGGGAAAAAGCTAGGCAGAACGATTAAGATTATATAAGTTTCCGCCTCCGATCAATAATAGTATTATTGATCGAAGGTTTCCACGCATAAATAAATATAAAATATGTTTTAATCTAAACATTTAACCGTAACCGTATTTATTTATCGTTCTTTAAGACTTTTCTTCCTTTATTTATTTCCCATTTTAGCATGCTATCACATACTTTCTAAATCCAATAAATACAAGTAGGTATCCATGTACTGTGTTTTGCTCAGAGATCATAGGTCCCTGACCCTCGTCCATGAGAATTATGATGAATTTCTGACTACGGAGACCAACCGTCATTAAACTTCCACTATTTTATAGGGAAACATTGTCTCCAAAAGATCATGTATCAATAAGGTATATAATTAGTCGTCGGCACGTAACTTTGCAAGGTTTTGGCGTAGTGGGAGTCAGTTTGCGCATGTACACTTAATGCAACAATAAAATGGTCACTTTTATTGCTTGTCATTATTCTATGGTTATTGCCATAATTTATTTTTAAACATGTTTGTTTAGAAGAAGGAAACAAAGAAAGGAGAAGAATTCTCTTCTCTATTCTTGCCAAGTTACGACTATACTTGGTTTTAATCAAAGTAACAAATCTTTCATTCGTTGCCATCTGTCATTTCGTCCATGAAATTCGTTCACTCGTTCGTTCCTTTAATCTCGCACGCACAGACTTTCCTATTCGGCTATTTTTATAATTAGAACAATTGTCGCGTGCTCATTAATTGGATGTTCCTAGATATATCACTGTCACGATGAATTCGTGTATACTGGTATTGAGGCGACAGCCATTATTTTCGACTAGACATTCAGAACGAAAGAAAAACAATTTGTCCGAGTCTTTTCTAATAAGATTACCTATACAGAGTGTGAACGAAATCATGTAATTCCTTAAAACCTCGTGATACGTTTGGATTAAATAAATAAAAAAATACAAGAAATAAACATGTGTTCTTAACGTGAGGCATTTTGGCGCCCCGAATTAAATAACCGCGCGGCGAGCGATACCGCGCAATTCGCTCGGAGTGCTAAAATGCCTCACGTTAAGAACAAATGTTTACTTCTTGTAATTTTTTTTTTTTTATTTGATATGGGTATGCTCTTGACTCTAGTCTAGGTTAGAGGAGACAGAGACAAAGTCTACGATGGAGTGAGCTTACCCAGAAGAAGCCTGTTAACCATATTTAATCCATAACTATCCCGTGCATGCTCATCTATGTCAACAGTACATAACGAGGATTGAAGGAATTACAGTATTTCGTTTACACCCTGTAGATAAGAGTTTCGTATTGATGCTTTGATAAAATTAGTGTCACAAGTTTTATTAATTCAAACATCACACCCGATGTGTTGGCCAGAGGTGTATATCGCGCGGCAGTGAAAACCTAGTAAATAAAATTTTCTTCAAAAGCGTTTTATTTGTTCTTTAGATTGATAAACTCGTCATACACGTACTAGTTCAACAAACTTTCAATTCAAATACTTCTAAGCTATCGTACGATGACAAACTTGTATTGACATTTGATCGGCCATTTTTTTTTTGCAGGAGACTGTTATTTCTATCTCTTGTGTTTTAAATATACGTGGTTTTCACTGCCAACCGACGATATAGTAACACCGCGATTTAACGGTTACGGTTATAGTTAGTTGGTGCAATTGAGCCAAGTGTGTAATTGTTTTTTCAATTATAAATGTAGGTCTTCTTCTTAGCCTTTTCCCAATTATCTTGGGGTCAGCTTCCAGTCTAACCAGATGCGGCTGAATACCAGTATTTTACACGGAGCGACTGCCATCAGACCTCCGCAACCCAGTAACTGGGCAATGCCGATATCCTAAGGTTAAACCGTTTGTCAGACTTTCGGGCTTCTGACTACCCGTAACGACTGTCATAGGTATTCGTATGACACCCGGGACCGACGGCTTAACGTGCTCTCCGAGGCACGGAGGGGTCTTGATGTGTAACAAATGGTCACCCATCCACGGACTGACCGCGGCAAGCGCAGCTTAACCTCGCAAATCTTACGATCGGCGGGGTTGTTATTTAGCCACGAGCCCCTCGAATTATAAATGTAGGTACCTAACATTATTATCAGACGCCACTAAAGGCAAAGTATTCTATGTAAAATAATTGTGATAAATAATAGACCGCCCATTGTACATCTCTATTTTTATAGTAATGTTTCTTGTTTGTTTTGTGTACAATAAAGAGTATTGTATTGTGACTTCGTATACGTACCTATTTGTCTGTACTCAATATATTTAGTAAAAAAAACTTTTTTACAAAAAATTTAAACCGACTTCAAGAAGAATAAAATAATTACCATATAAAATTAACAGTTTCAGAAGTCGGTGCTGATCCACGCTGAACCAAATTGAAGGCACCGACTTCTGAAACTGTTAATTGTATATGGTAATTATTTTATTATTTTTGAAGTCGGTTTAAATTTTTTGTAAAAAAGTTTTTATTTTTTTCTTTTTAGTGGCCTTAATTAAAACTTGGTTGGACCTACTAAAGACGCTGCTCGTAACATAATCACATCATCACAATATGCGTACTGTTCGTCATTGAGGAGTTCCATTGTCTATCTCCGAAGTTCTTCATCAGATCTTCACCAAATTTAAATGGGACCAACTTCGAAGTATACCCCATCCATTAAAAAATGAATCATCAAAATCGTATCGTATCGTAATAATCATATCGTAAGAATCATCAAAATCGTATCGTAACATACACAAAAAAAAAAAAAAAATACATACAGACGAACATAGTAACCTCCTCCTTTTTGGAAGTCGGTTAATAAAAAAACTGCATCGTTGGTGGAAAGCGCGACTGCTGATCCCGAGGTTCTGGGTTCGATCCCCAGGGTAGGCAAACTGTTATTGGGTTTTTTCCGTGTGGAACTTTTCAGTAGCAGCCCGGGGTTTGAATTTATATTACTTTCAGTGGCGTGCATTGGTTTTCGGACTAGGTAGGCAGACACTAACGATGTCGCCTTTCAATTGTACCTACGCTTAAACCCATTTCAATACGGTTCTGACCAAAAGAAATCATCACGATACACGCTTATTTTATTTATAGTTAAACATGGAGTAGTTAATTACATCTTATGAGGTAGGCACTGCTTAATTACCTATATGCAATGTACGTCACTGGTTACTATACACCTCTGCCCAACCCTTCAGGGAATACAAACGTGAAGTTATGATGTTAAATTATAGGAACCGGCATTTAGCAACAAAGCAAACCTGACGAAAGGTCGAGAAAACGCTAGACCAAATGTATACGATATATTTATTACAATACGCATTATATAACCATGAGTTATAGCATATTACGTTATGGATTATATCTACCTATTACTTATACAAATTAATATGACTAATTGGCTTCAAGTGTGAATAGTTTGAATTATTTTGCGGTATATTTAACGACTTATATTTTAGGAGCTGGGTAAGGCCACGCGTGTTGTTTCTGGATATAAATCATAGCAATAATTAAATAATAACAATGCTCGCTGAATTTGTTACAAACTAGCGTTTACCTTCGTTGTTCTGGCGGTCGCAAGCGCAGATGTTGGTCATGACATCCTAAATTCAGTTCTCAAATCCAGTGGCGTAACTATAGGGTGGCAAGACTGGCAAAATGCCACGGGCCCCCCGGCCCGACGGGGACCCCGGTCCGAGAGGCCGCGAGCTCAGAAGTAACCTAACATATTTGACAAAATTAAGTAAAATTTATTCTGTTGGGTAACTACTTCAGTGATTTATTAAAATTTAATTACAACGTGACGATTTTTACAAATCATCCTAGCAGGGTCATGTACTCATAAGTATAGTCTAAGATAATTCTATACCTATGTGTACATTGTGCAATTATCTATATTATCTATACTAATTATATATATATATACTATCTATCTATAAATTATAAAGAGGAAAGATTTGTATTTTTGAATTTTTGTTTGTAATGAATAAACTTAAAAACTACTGGACCGATTTCAAAAAATCTTTTGCCGTTAGAAAGCTACATTATCACTGAGTAACATAGGCTACGAGCGGACCCGTGAAGACACAGCTAGTAGTAAATAAATACATAATTACAATAGGCCTGATACAGAAAGCGGTACTTCTGGACACGGCGCGTATTGTTAGGAGGTTCCTCTCTCTGAGGCCCTGACCACCGGTAGCTTAGACCCTGTTCCCGATTCCGGTGAGCTACGATTTTTTTTTTGATCTAGCTCACGGTGCTATATTAGTTAACGATGTGTCAGAACCAAAATTCCTAGCAAAACTAAATGAGGGGGTCGAGGAACTGCAAGTATACTCCACCGAGAAGAACACAATCTGCTTAGTTGTCGGCAATAAGATTGACAAGCATATCATTTTGGGACCTAGTGCATAATATCAGCAGGCACATTGGGTCACCCGCGCGGCGCAACGAGTATTAGGAGAGTTGATGTCAGGCAGGCGGCCGGTCATAAAACAAAAAGCCAAAACCTCTAACAACATGGATTTATGAAATACATGTTGTGCTGACCCCACCTAGTGTGGGATAAGGGCAGAGAGAAGAAGAAGAAGATTATTTTTTATAGAAACGTTTAAAAATGTAAATTTATATGTATATTCAATGAATAAAGGACAGGTAGGTATATATTAATCTTTCTGTTCCAACATACACTTGTTAGTTTTTCTTCTTCCCTCTACCGAAATACATTTAAAAAGAAGATGATTTAAAATAACTACAGTAAATAAAACGTCAAGCGTTACCACCTCATAAATTCACTAGAATTTACGAGGAGAATTTACGGGAAACATCAATCTATTCATCACTATATGCCAAAATATCCTATAAATACACTTTTATATACGTCATTCTGTTCTTCCTAGTATTACCTACGATCTATAACAAGGGGTAGGCGACAGCTGGTCTATATGGGCTTCCATATAGGCCGGTAGTGCCTCTACCGTTATTGCATCAACCACATTTTTTTTATTATTGACTTGTTCATTTTTGACCCTTGTCTGACCTGATGGTAAGCGTAGGCAGGGTCTAAGACGGAGCACACGAATCCAAGGAACAGAGATATAGAGGGATTCCCCTATACCCCTCTGGCTCTCACATACACACGACGGAAAACAGTAAACTGCTTGGGTAGCTAGCCAGGCGGGCCGTACCACCGGGGACGAGTCTACTGCCATTAACCGCGCACAAATTCGAACTCCGGGCTGCTACTGAGGAATTCCACACGGAAAAACCCACATTGCCCGACCTGGCGATCGAACCCAGGACTTCACGGTCAGCAGTCCCGGACTTTAATGTGAGGTTGGTAGCTAGGCAAGCGGGCCGTAACACCAAGTACCTTGGGAACAGGGCAGGAAGATGATGGTACATATATACATAAACTCACGCCTTTTCCCATGGGGGTAGGCAGAAACTATAGAACGCTACATGCTACGACCCTTACATACTCCTTTCGCTTCATCCACATTCATACATCTTGTCATACACACCCGCCAGTTGAGAGTACTACGCACTAGTCCTTTGTGAAGATGATGATCTACTAAAATTATGAAATTATTTTTGCCACAAAACGTAGCTCCAATCCAAAGAATCCAATTCCACTGAACTTGGACGAACAACAACAAAAGCTATCAAACTACAAAATAGTTAGGAACAGAATAGCACAAACTTAACAAGAGAAAAACACAAATAAAACAGACATACGCCGACGTCTCACCATAAGGGTTCCGTTTTAACCTTTCAGATACGGAACACCATTAAAAAAAGAATAAAATATAAGTCCATTCGTATCCAAGAAACTTACCTAAATAAGAACAAGCAATTGATTGTGCAAAGTGGAGACTTGTTCGTTACTACATCTACCTATATACTAATATTATAAAGAGAAAAGATTAGTATTTTTGTATGTAACGAATAAACTTAAAAACTACTGGACCGATTTCAAAAATTCTTTTGCCGTTAGAAAGCTACATTATCACTGAGTAACATAGGCTATATTTATTACTGGAATAAAACTTCTTACGCGGGCGTAGCCGTGAGGACACAGCTAGTTATATTATGTTCAACTATTAAACTTCGCTATTTATAATCAGAGGAAAAATGTAAGTAATCTACTCAGTGATGAGTGATGACATTATTGTTATGTCAGTCAGCAGTTTTAACTCAAGTGGCTCGTGATAATTAACTACCGCACGGATCATACGATTTGATTTACACATCGAGACCCCGCCGAGTCTGGGAGAGCACGTTAAACCGTCGGTCCCGGGTGTCATACGAATACATAATTATGACAATCGTTACGGGAAGTCAGAAACCCGAAAGACACAATCGGTCTAACCTAAGCACGGCACAGAAATTTGGTTGCGGAGGCCTGATGGCAATCGCTCAGTGTAAAATACTGGTATTCAGCCGCATCTTGTTAGACTGGAAGCTGACTCCAAGATAGATGGGAAAAAGGCTATGCCGAACAATCAGCAGTTTTAACAACTTTCCGTCCCATCTTAACTTTTATATTTTCTGTTTTTTCCATTGCGTCCTTCATCACAGTTATTGATTCGGTAAAACCACAACAAGTGATAACAAACAATGCCAAAGACTTTAGAGGTCGAATATATAAAATGAGTCGAAAAAATGAGTCTTTATAAACATTGGACACCAAAATAATATGCTCCTTGTGCCCAATATACAAAACAACGTCTTTACTACTAAAAAAACATTTCGTAGACATTTTTGGGACATCTGAGTCACGCAAACCAATTAATTGATTAGACTTGGATATTTATCTAGTTGTGTTCATTCTTTCGAAAGAAAATAGCACGAAATAATCCAGAAATTATGTTCAAACAATATGTCAGAAGAACAAAATCAGAATCTGGAGCGAGCAAATTAGATCATATTAGATTAGATGTGACTTTTCCGATATACGCTGACAGATACGTTACAGCATCCTGATGGAATCTAGGTCGCACGTTTGCCCCCTACAAATATTGTTTTGATATATTGTTTGCTCATATGGGAATAACATACAAACGTGCTATGTATGTAAAATAAAAGCAATTTATTTGTTGGTCTTCGTACGACGCAAGTGACAAGACCCACTGGTCACAAACATAGTCAACCCGCCCGACGTTGCAACGTGGTTACTACCGCGCAGTCTCTCATTTTGGGAGGACTATAAGTACCTATGCCTTACGTCTAATTGACAAGCAGTCAAAGAATAATGGCCAAATACCGCTGTCACTGTCATTTTAAGGCGGAGTGACAGTGACAGCACGAGACTTACAGGCAACTTAAAATCGAGTAGCGTTTGATTATTTGGCCATAAACATTTTAAAAACTGGTAAAGTGCGAGTCATATAGGTTTTCCATACCAACGAATAAAAGATGCATTTTGAAGATTTGTTTTTTTTCTTTAGAGAATGAACCCTCAAGCAAAATTTCAAAGTCATTATGTATTTATTAATATCCTACTAGCGACCCGCCCCGGCTTCGGCACGGGTGCAGTGTAGATACTAATGTGGGGCGTATAAACCTTTCTCTTGAATTCTCTATTCTCTCTAATTATTGCTGAAAACGGCATTAAAATCCGTTGCGTAGTTTAAAAGATCTAAGCGTACAGACAGCGGGAGCGATTTTGTTTTATACTATGTAAAGCTAATTATTTATTTAATTTTTATTAATTTTGGAGACGCTCGTGGTTAATTAACAACCGCGTGGATCATAGGATTTGTGAGGTTAAGCTGCGCTTACTGCGATCTGTCTGTGGATGGGTGACCGTTCGTTAAACATCGAGACCCCTCCGTGCCTTGGAGAGCCCGGTAAACAGTCGGTCCGGGAGTCTTACGAATACCCAATAACTTGGTTGCGGAGGTCTGACGGCAGTTGCTCCGTGTAAAATACTCATATTCAGCCGCATAAAGTTAGACTGGAAGCTGACCCCAACATAGTTGCGAAAAGGTTAGGCAGAACGAATTAGCGTCATTTAGGTTTTGTACTCCCCAAACATGGTTCAAGCAACATACATGCAAATTCTTTGCTCATTTATAACACTCAACTGAAAGAAATAATCCAACGTTGCAAGAAAATGGCTTGGAATGTTTGAAACAGTGCTAATGCATCTAGTATTGATTCTATTTCAGGTCTGAAGAGCTCGCAAGCTGCTACGAGCGCGAGTGTGAGTGCTGAAACGACTCGTTGAAAACTGAGGACGAGAATTTTAAAAACGCTAGCTTAAAAATGTTGTTTTGACCTACTTTGTATTTTATAAGTTTATGTATGAAACTGCATAGATAAAATGATAGAAATGCAGGATATGGAAGGAAAAACTGTCAATGAATGTTGGAGTGAGATGGCGGATTGTATAAGGAAACCTTGGGTTCGAACTCGACACCTATGACTTGGCAGTCTGACAGTCACACCACCGCTATCACTTTCAGTTTACAGATAAATTAATCCACAGCACTGAGGATTCAGAACTGATGACTATCTATTTCCAAACACAGTCATTTATTAAGTCAATGACCAAAGGCAATTTCAGCTCCAATACCCCTAAAATTTTGAAACAGTCTTGATAATTCGGGTTCTAAATTATAAGATACTAGCGACCCGCCCCGGCTTCGCATGGGTGCAATGTAGATACTAATGTGGGGCATATAAACCTTCCTCTTGAATCATTCTATTTATTGCTGAAAACTGCATTAAAATCCGTTGCGTATTTTAAAAGATCTAAGCGTACAGACAGCGGAAGCGACTTTGTTTTATACTATATAAAGAAGAAGCGACCAGTGACACCACCTTATAATGTCGCGCTTGCAAAAGACCCAACGGTGAAGAAACATCATGAGGAAACCTGCACACCTGAGAGGGCTCCAGAAAGTTCTCGATGGTGTGTAGTCCGCCAACCCGCACAAAGCAGTATGGTGAGTTAAGGCCTAAACGCTTCTCATTCTGAAAAGAGGCCCGTGCGTAACAGTGGGACAGTATGGGCTGAAAATCTAATGCACTTCTAAGACAGTACTCCTATCTTACACGAGTTACATATAAATGTATAAGTATAAAATATTACAAGTACATATCACAACCCATTGTTACATATTTCCATCGATGACTTTTACGACTTCACACGAGACGATAAACCGTACCTACTCTTATATTCTGAACAGATAAAATCGAAAAAATAATTATACATGGTGTAAACGAAATCATGTAATTCCTTCAAACTTCGTGATTTACTGTTGACATAGATTAACCCTGTACTGGATATTTTTGGAATCAATAAAAAAAATACAAGAAATAAACATGTGTTCTTAACGTGAGGCATTTTAGCGCCCCGAGTTAAATGACCGCACGGCGAGCGATAGCCGCACATTTCGCTCGGGACGCTAAAATGCCTCACGTTAAGAACACCTGACTACTTCTTGTATTTTTTTTATTGAATCCAAAAGTACGGTGCAGGGTTTATCTATGTCAGCAGTACATGAAGTTTGAAGCAATTACATGATTTCGTTTACACCCTGGCCCTTTTATGGTCTGTGGTTTTCACTGAACACCTTTTAGTGGCTAATTTTGTAGACTGATCACTTTGCTTTTCGCTTTGTCGTCGATTGCTAGTGTCCGACAAGAGTGACGATACTGAAGTACATCCGGCACCCTGAGCAGTCAGCCCCACTACCAATTTCGCTGACTGGCTAATGTTTTCACCACAGCATGAGCTATACTCATATAACTCTCGTGCCGACAAGGGAGAAGAAATGTGTAACACAAAACAAAGGGAACCTTTATGCAACACCTTACGGTTTATATCATAAATCAGATAACCGTCATGTCCAGTCTCCTAATATATATAGAGAGACAAAAACTCAGAAACCTTGATTTCGGAGTTTGTTTTGGCTTTTCTCCTCAGAGCTAGTCAGATAGGCAGTGTTCCGCAAAGTGTGTGCCGCGGCACACTGGTGTACCGTGGTCATTAATTGGTGTGCCGCGGCAAAAATCTATTTCTTATAAAATTATCAAGGCGGACGGAAATAATGTATTCTTTGCTATCTTTATATGATTAAAATATGATATTTTATTTATGGTGTACCTCTGAAATTCCCCGATTTCGTAGGTGTACCTTGAACACAAAAAGTTTGCGGAACACTGAGATAGGAAATGCCGGCGCCATCGGGTCTTAAAAAAAACATTACATTTACTTGTATTGTAAAATCATTTATTATTTTTATACGAAGGTGGCGCGAAGAAGTATCGTCATAGTGATACAAAGGCGGGCTTATCGTCATTTTTCCGAGTACCAGAAATCGTGTCATCTTTTCTGAACTAAAAAGTCAAGACCCGCAGTCCTATTAGTTCGATTGCTCATAAATCTACAAGCGTGCCAATAAAAGCGAAATAAAATGTTTATTTTGTTTCTATTTAGAGCAGGTCATCTTAGTCAAATAATGGCCGGTTCCTATGGCCAAAAACGAATCGTTTTTCTTAGGTACCGATGGTAGCAGTTTTTATTGCCAAAACTGAGCATATAAATAGACAACAACAATTATTAGAAAATCAAACAGATTATAGTACTGAGTTTGATACCTAAAACTAGTCTGTTACAAAAAAACTGTTGTGTAATGTGCAAATGCATCTATAATAAAATCCCAACACGTGTAAAGAACTACCGTTCAATAGGTTTATAGCAGCACTAAGCAATTGGTTATTAAATAATACATTCTACTCTATCAAAGAGTTTTTATTCTAAGTAGTATGACAGATGTGTTACATTGCAAGCATAACCTCGTTGCCTGATTTTGATTTTTATAATTTTGATTTTTTTGATTTTGATTTTGATTGTATCTTGTGTTTTTGCATTATTGAAAACTGTAGCATATTTATCTGATTAACTAATCTAATAGTTTTTAAGTAAAATTTGCATGCTATTTATAATGGCTAAATGGGCTTGAACTGTTTTGTATTTTAATATAACACCATTCTATGTACCCCATTTATTGCAAACTAGCTGTGTTCTCACGGCTCCGCCCGTAGCTTATGTTAGTCAGTGATAATGTAGCTTTCTAACAGCAAAAGAATTTTTCGAATCGGTCCAGTAGTTTTTAAGTTTATTCGTTACATACAAAAATATAAAAATACAAATCTTTCCTCTTTATAATATTAGTAGTATAGATTAGTATAGATAAATAATTTGATTTGACTCGTATTAATGTGATAGCTACTAATGTATGGAAGGGTCTCCTATGCAAAGGTCTTTGCAGCATTATTGTTAAAAATATCAGTCTTAATTTTAACTAATAACGCTCGGTGAATTATAGAAATCGGCCATTACATAATATCGTATGTACTAGTCGTGTCATACTGACATAATTTACACCTATTTAATTACTTAATGTTAAGTCTCATTAGGCCACTTAGATAGCAAGAACGATTGCGTTTTAAATGCGAGGAACTATGCAATTTGTGTAGATGATTTCACTGTTGTTTGCGGTTAATCTGAGTACATTATGAATAATAGTGTATCGTTTTATATCTTCATAATATGAATAATACCTTTATTCGGAAGCAAGTTACTACCAAGACCGAATAATTATTTAATTTTTTTGTTCGAACACGATAGAACTTTCAAATTTCGAATAAAAGAACAAATATTTGATTTTTATTCGAAATTATATTATTTTTAATTTGAAATATTCAATATTACGCTTTGCATTTAGAATTTGCGAAATACTTAAAGATATTCAAAAATACAACAAAATCTTATTAATATTAAAAAGTTGCGTTTTACAAATATGTATGTAAGTAGTATCTATGGTGTTCTTTTAAACTTTTAAATTAAGTGATCGATCAAAAAAGCTTATGGCCAAATACTCAAACGCTACTTAATTTTAAGTAGCCGTTAAGTCTCGTGCCGTCCCTGTCACTCTCAAGTGAAGTAACAGTGACAGCAACGAAATTAATGACAATTTAAAATTGAGTGTTTGGCTATTATACATTTATTGTATTTCAAATATAACCACCACGAGTACTTATCTACTCAATACCTTGAATGCTGAAACAAAATAAGGGAAAAACACATGCATATTGATGACTAAACACTAACCTATTTGGAGCCTGTCACGTTCGCCTGAAGCTGACTAACGAAACTTGGTCCCGTTGAATAACCTTACTGACTCAATTAAGGATATTGGTTGAAATTCGATTAAGGATATTGTGTAAATCGTGTAAATTATACTTTTACTTTGCTCTTCCTTTTTTCCTTGTATTTTTAAGGTGAAATTAGTATTTATTCAATTAATAATTACAGTAGTTACTACGATATAAGCTATGCGCCTCGGCAATCTTCGTGTTTCCGAACTTGTACGAATTATGCGACCCGGTCAATCTTTCTAATATTATGTAGCTTCATTGTCGTTCGGCTTTGTCCGCTTTGGATCAATTCCGGGTGGATCACATAATTAGTCGCATAATTCGTATAAATTCGATAAACACGGGGATTGCTAAGACACATCAATTATGTTTTTGTATTTATCTTTGTTTATGACTGACCCAGGAATCAAAATATCCCAGACATTGACATTAGCACCTATTTATATAATTTACCTTGTTTGTTTTCAGAAGCGAGAATAATAAAATTGGCCAGTTCCAACGGCTACTTCTTCGATTTCCTCTGATCACGCAGTTTCTTATAAACTAATCAACTATTAGAAGATAAGGAACAGCACTTACGCTGTAATTTACGTCTAACATCAACCACGACCCTCGTCACTAGTTCAATTGTTCATTTTCAGGATATTTCAGTCCTTTCCCAAGATTATTCGGCCCTTTCCCTTAGAGGATCGTCCTCAATATTGCATAACTTTTTTATTTTATTGTGAAGGTAAGAATGTAAAGTCAGAACCTTTCCGTAAAGTTTTGACAGACCAAAAAGTTTGGAAGGTCAACTCTTTACCCTTGCCGGTTTATCGTCATGTTTAAAAGGATAAAGGATAAAAAGTTTCTAATACTTTTTAAGTCGGATTCCACTTAAACCTTGGAAGGGGAAATAAAAACTTGTGTGTACCTAAGTTGCCCGTGGAAAAATCGCTTTTGAGATATGGTGATGCTGAAATTTCGAAACCGGTGTTCCCTAAAGCATATTAGAACTTCAGAATACTCTTTTTTTATTCTTGACTTGGTCGCATAGACGGATACTATGTAGAGCAATTGAATCCAAGAATCAGAGATATAGAGGCAATCCCCTCTGACTCTCACATGCACACAAACACAGTAAACTGCTTGGCTTGACTTTAATTTGAGGGCGGTAGCTAGCCAGGCGGATCGTATAGATCCTACCACAGAGCAAATCATAATATTGTCAGTGGAAAGGTAAAAAGTATATTTTAATTATCTATTTAACATGTACTCTAAAAAAAATAACCATGTTTATTTTCTTAAAAAAATACTTTGAATCTCTCTACTGTAAAGTAGGTATATTGGCGCTTTAGTCTTTTTACCTTTCCACTGACAATATAGGACTTGGACTTTCCCAAGAATTTCAACATCAAACGATACTTATAGCCATATATTATACTTGGTGATCCACACCGGTTAGGTATCAATTTGTCGTTTCATTTATTAGTGTCAGTAGTAATTTATTTTCTTATCCTTAGGAACTGCATACAATACCAACTCACCTTGTTTTCCTTTCTAGTTTTTCTAACATACTATACAAGGGAAAATTAATGAGACGACGAATACTAAATCGGTAACAAAAAAATACTTGAGTACCCCTGCATATGTTGTAGACCGGAGAGCTTTCTCGCACACCATCTTTATTCCTTTTCCATCAATCAAAGCTTGCCCATAATTCAATTAGTGTCAGCATGGCAATTACACTCGGGAGCAATGAATCTGGGTCACCAACATAAACAAAACAATGTTAAAATGTTAAACAATGTCTTCCGGGATATTAAGATTTATGTTAGTGAACCGAATTCATTGTTCCAGAGTGTAGTTATAGAAAAATCGCGTTCTTATTTGCCCCAATGTGTGAGAGGAAACGTTCAGGTTCACCTGAAGGAACTGACTATTGAGAATCTCAGTGGCTAGTGCCACTGAGCATTCTGATAGCATTTTTGGTACTCCAAAAATGCTATCAGAACTATTCTTCCTTCGTAGCACTACCGAACCCATACAGTAAGGCCTTGTAGGTACCACTGCTCACGACACTATTTTGTAAACGTTTGGCGGTTCTTGAGTATTTTTTTGTGACCCACGCTAATTCCAAAGGTTGTCTGGTAGATATCGCTATCAGCGATAAGACCGCCATTGTACCCTTTAATGTTTGTTATTGTATAAGAGCTGTGTTACAATTTTGGTGTACAATAAAGTATATTCTATTCTATTCTTCTATTCTAATGTCCAGCTGATTGATGGCGTCGTGCAGCAGTCGGGTTGTTGAGCTCCCTAAAATAAGGTTTGAGCTTCGCGATGACTGATGCAGATGTGCAGGACAGGTCAACTCAAACCTGCTATGGCACTTTCCTTAAAAGGCCATTCCAGACGTTGCCCTACATCTTTTTGCTCACATAGGTAGTTTTTATACTGCAATATCTGGACTTTAAAACAGACCTTGATCTCTGAGTTTGTTTCGGCTTTTCTTCTCAGAGCTAGTCAGATAGGAAATGCCGGCGCCATGTAGTCTTAAAAAAAATAATTACATTGACTTGTAAAAGTGTCTGTAACAGATTTATTTATTTATTTATTTATTTATTTATATACTCTTTATTGTACACCAGGTTAATATAACACAAAAAACTATTTAAATACAAAAATGCACAATGGGCGGTCTTATCGCGCAAGGCGATCTCTTCCAGACAACCTTTGGATGGACTGGGAGAATGGAAAGAGAAAATCGAGCAATCTAGGTGTACAAGTACACTACGTACCTACATAATATTACTTAAATTTAATAATATAAAATACATGGCAAAATAATTACATAAATATGAAAAGAAAACATAAATAATATAATAATAAACTAATAAATATAAGAAAATATAAATCATTTATCATTTATGACACGACATGACAAAATTTGGTGACGACTCCGAGCCAGGGACTGAATAAATCGAAAATTAAGATACCTTAAAAATACGGTATGACGTCATACCCCTAAATTCTGGTTATCTGAATATTACGATTCTTAAATATACAGTACCGAAAGAGTCTGAAAATGCTAAACGGTATATTCCGGTATCGGTACTTAAACCCTTAGTGTCTGGCCAGACTGGCAGCGCGGTGCGGGGAGCGGCGCGGGTGCAGGAACGCGCGCGATTTACCTGTCCGCAGTGGAGCGTGGCTTCGTTCTGAGCGTTGTAGTGTCCAGTGTTTGTCAAAATATCATATGGATGAAGAAAACTTATTTTTACTGGAAAATTCTTACTAAAAACGATGTTTCGACATCCACAGTGCGGATCGTGCTTGAATAGCACTTATTTATTTAACATTTAATTTTGAAGACGCCATCACAACAACGCGCGTGGTCAACTCGAACTAGTTTGAGATCCCCCGCTCCCGCGCGGGTTGTCGCTTGCCGCCCGCGCTCTCACTGCGGCCACTTGTATGAACGACCTATGGCGTGAGATACCCGCGCGCTCCCCGCGCCAAGTAGCCCGCGCGGCCACTATGGACACTCAAATGAAGTTCTTCTGTTTGAACTCGCCGCACCGCGCCCGCCCCGCGCCCGCCCCGCGCCCGCGTTTGCAGTATGGCCAAAGGCTTATAAATAAAGGTTTTCATTGATGAATCGCCGCGCCAGCCTGTCCTTCACTATGAAACCCCAGGTGGCATTAGTTTGATTCATTCATCATTCGATGTTTTTCGGTACAGAAATCGTAAAAAGTTTAAATAAAGGTATAGCCCAACCCATATAGGTAAGAAAACGGTATCCATATATTTTAAAGGTATCGTAACCTCGTACCGTAACCGCTCGTCTGTAGCAGTGATAGCCTAATGGTGTGACCGTCGGACTGCCAAGTCATAGGTCTCAAGTTCGAACCCAAGGCACGCACCTCTGACTTTTCGGATTCATGTGTGTATTGTACAATTATCACTTGCTTAAAAACGGTGAAGGAAAACATCGTGAGGAAACCGGCATGCCTGAGAGATATTTCTCGACGGCATTTGAAGCCAAGTCGGCATAAACTCTGACACTAGGTTAGTCATTAACCACACGAAAAGAAGAAGACCGTAACCGCTTTCAGTAACTACTGTACCGTTTAATTACTACACGACTAGTGTCGTTTTTCCACGGGTCACGCTCGGACCCGTCACAATATTTCGTTGTGTCGTATAAACGGTCTAACGCTATAGAAAATTTTGCTTTCCCGTGGCACTTCTATCCCAAAATCGAGATCGCACAAAACACATCGTGTACCTACCTAACCATGAAAAGAAAAAACACTTTCATTGTTTTGACGATACTTATTCAATCTCCATTCCAAGGTTTAACAGATGATTTAATATGAAATAATGTTTGATATTAAGTCCGACCTTCTAACACGTTCATGAATGTATTGCAACGCGGAAGACTGTCTCGGCATTGTTCCAGCCAGTGGACGGAGATATTTACGGAGAGACAGCTGTCCGTGTTCAAAATGTTTTGTTGAATTTATGGGGAAGAAAAAGAAATAATCACGCCGTCAACTTGATGATTGTTAATAATCTATACTAATATTATAAAGCTGAAAAGTTTGTTTGTTTGTTTGTTTGAACGCGCTAATCTGAGGAACTACTGGTTGAGATTGAAAAAATATTTTTGTATTGGATAGTTCATTTATCGAGGAAGGTTATAGGCTATATAACATCACGCTACGACCAATAGGAGCGTAGCATAAATGGAAAATGCTGCAAAAACGGGGAAAATGTCCACCCGTGCGAAGCCGGGACGGGCCAATAGTCCCATATAAAAACTTTTAAGTTGAACGGTTTTATCTTACAGTGCCGCTGCAGCATCAGGATTTGAGTATTTGAAGGTTGAAATTATTATAATGTTGTACTATTATGGGAATTGAATTTGTGTGCGAAGTTTCAGGAGAATCGGTTAAGCAGAAGTAGTTGAAAAATCTATCGCAAGATTTGAAATAAATATACGAAGTGAAGCTATAAAAACCGTTTAAAAATAAAACGTCTCTTGCTCTATGTGATATGATACTCAATATAGTTTAAAGGTAGGATTAGATTACGACACTATACACTACAGCCTCTATGTACAATCGCGGACATTTGCGGTGAACCACTTTTCTACCTTATTACTAAGGCAATAAGGTTGAAAAGTAATTCACCACAAATGTCCGCGGTGGTACATGTCGCAGCAATATTGTAAAAGCAAAAGTGTAAATTGAAAGTGTCAAACGAGATTATAATAAATTTAAAATCAGTAGGTATGTAATATTATGCGAAATATGATTGAATGACAATATAACATAACATCACGCCTATATTCCTGGAAGGGGGGGCGAGTCTGTTGCTATCAACCGGGAATAAATCCAAACTCCGGGCTGCTACTGAGGAATTCCACACTTTGCCCGCCCTGGGGATGGAACCCAGGACCTCACATTCAGCAGTCGCGCTTGTCACCACTAGACCAACGAGGCGGTTCAATATTTCGTTATAAATAATTTCACTAGTTATTATAAATACGTTTAGCAAGTTTTACAAGATTGCTGCGACATAGACATCGAGTGTCTGTACCCTACTGCGACATTAATTGTGAAATCACACAGTGTCACGCCGAGCGCTCTGTCACAAAACAGATAGGAATAGAAGTCAATTTACACACAAGTGCGCTCGAGCAACGCACACATAGACACTGCTCACGGACACGATATTTTGGACTGTTTGGGACTAGAGTGCGAGTGAGTGCGAGTGCCATGCGCTTGAGAGAGATAGATATAACTATAGATAGAGCGACCGCCGAGCGTAGGTATGAAAAGTGAACTACATACATGTGATTGACTTCTGTACCTATCTGTTTTGTGGCTCTGTGTCACAGTGTGCCAAGTGTAAACTGAAGTGAATGTCATAGTCGTATCCAATTTAAAAGCTAAAATGTCACAAATTAAAAATAAGAAAAAGAAATATGATGTTTTTATAACATGTTGGGCGTTGGCCTACGAAGATTTATTTGACATAAAATAAATAAGAGATAAAAAACTCAAATCTACTTTGAAGTCTACGAGTTGTTTTTCAATTCTCGCGCTAATCTAAACGATGACTTAATTGAAAGATAAATCAATTAATTTCTTTAGTAAAATTGATTTAAAGTTTGAGTACACATTGTACATCTAAAGAGGCAAATCAGTCTAGTATTCTGATTATAATACCTAACTAAAATAAAACTGGTTTCAGCGGAATATTGTGAAATAGAAATGCACGCCCAGATGATGATGAGTTAGGTATAAGTTATTAGCCGCACCAAAGGAGAGGTTCAACAGGAACTGGTGGACCAGGACATGCCGGGGTTGCGGAGCATGCAATAGCGAATCCCGTGACCCCGGCCATAGGTTAGAAGGAGGAACACCGTGGGTTATTAGCCGGTAAGAGACCGGCAGACCCCCTCGCCTTCCCCGGGCAAGGGACATCATGAGGATTTTCCCACGATAAAAAAATAGAAAAGGTATAAGTTCTTAAAAATAATGTTTTTGAATGATTTTAATTAGCTTCACTTCGTATATGTGTTTGTTCGTTTGTTTGTTTGTTTTTACATAATACACATAACCGATCAAAACCAGAACATATTACTACATTATAAGAAGTATGTAAACCTACAACAATAATTAAATTTAACCGAATCATTTACTGTTGTTGATTTTAATTAAAACTTTGTGCTACGGGTTTGCGGTATGCCAACTTTTTCCTTTTAGATAATACTGAATATCATCTACAGAACATGTCATTAGGCACCTCTAACACTTTGACAGCCAGAAAAAGTGATGAGGTAAAGAAAAATTCCCAAAATTTCTGGTACCGAAAAATATGATTTTGTTCACCCAGCAATAGGGCTTGTACACAAAACTGCGAATCGGCGCGATGCGAATTCGCAACGCAGAAAGCTGCGACGCAAATTGCTGCGATGAGATTTCGGGCGGCAAGGCGCCTTCCTTCCAAGGTTCGGATGACCAATCCCTCGATGATCGTCAACTGTATTGAACATATTTTATACTAGGTAGAATAAATTTGCGTAAAAAGATGTGCGCATTGCTGTTACTGATAAGAATATATAGGAAAAATCAATTACGCGAATCAATTCGTAAGTTCTTGCAATGCGTCGTGCGAGCTCGTATATTTCTACGATGCGACGTCGCATCGCAGTTGTGTGTACGGATCCATAATCCAGCAAAACGCGTGTAAATATTTCAGTATCATGTATTTTTTATGTTCCTGAATAAAAGCATTACCAATCTCCTAAAAGTTTTACTACCCAAATCAAATCCATTTATAGCTGAATATCCTCTTCCCCTCCATTAATCCTGGAACCATCCTACTATAGTATTTGCATCCAATAAATCACATTACCATAAGAGACTTGTCTAAAAATGGCGCCAGCATCGATAGCTAAGTCAAATTACTTGGCATGACTAGCATAACATAATAATAACGTGTCGAGACGGCGACTGACGACGAGATGAAAACACGGAGGCGGTCGAGATAATAGTCTTGACAGAAACAATAGAAGGGTAAAGATGTGAAGAGTGCAGTGATGAGAGTGGAGCTTGGGCATCAAATAAAGATAAATAGGTACACACGACGACAAATTAAGCTATACAGGTCCAATATAAGCTGACCTATCATCGTATGGAAATGAAGTACAATGAAAGGTCAGCATAAACTGGCCATTTATAACTTGATTGTTAGTCGTATGTAGTAGTAAGCTAAAGTAGGAGTGGGCCGGTGACGTCGCTCGAATGAACCCAGTCAAAGATCGTCACCCACTGGACGCCTGAAGGAGCACATCGTCGTCGAGGTCGACCGCAGCGTAAGTGGCGTGACAGTCTAGATGTGTTTGCGAAGCTGGTGTCGTCAGAAACGACAGAAAATAGAGGTTTAGAAGACAAAAGGGCACGCTTTGCTCAGCAGTGCGACATTCCATGGGCTAATAAAACAAAAGTTATTTTTGTGTGGAAGCTGATCCCAACATAGTTCGGAGAAGACTGGACAGGTGACGACAATGATATCTGATACCTATTCGTTGATTTAAAGGCCTAAGTCCCTCATGTAAGTATTAGGAACAAGATGCCACTTCTACTAGTTAGGGACTCTAAAAATCGGGTAATAAGCTCTTAACGTTATCTATACTCTATAAGTGCTAATATTATAAACAGGAAAGATTTGTATTTTTGTATGTAACGAATAAAATTAAAAATTACTGGACCGATTTCAAGAATTCTTTTGCCTTTAGAAAGCTACATTATCACATTTATCACCGAGTAACATAGGCTATATTTATTACTAGAATAAAATTTCTTACGCGGGCGGAGCCGTGAGGATACAGCTAGTGTTCAATAAACAGCTTGGGATTCAACTAAGAATCTCTGCATATAAAAAGAATCGCCTGATTATTTATTTTAAAAATAAAACAACGGTAATCAATTGTCTCTGAAAATACTTTAGAATAATTTTCATAAAATCACACACTTATTCAAAAAATCTTCATTAGGTACACACTACATTACATAAAACAATGCAATTACGTAATAATTGCTGTCTCACCTCGCGTTACCTTTCTTATCTATACAATATCGGTACATACAATGTACATGAAGATAACAACATCAAACTCTAAATATTTATACTTGACCTTTCCAAACACTTTTGTATCATACATTCAATGAAGACAAACGATGAAAACACCGGTACGTAATTATCGATGAATGTAGGTAGGAACGTCACTATTCCACTAGGGTTGACTACCAGCAGGCGTAGCATGACTACCATAGACAAGGGTTTTGTAGAATGAAGAATAGATAAAATGACATATTACAATTGTTTAATCGAGGTTATGCTGCGCATGCAGGAAATAACGTCCAAGGTTTAAGAACAAAATTCTTGTACTATTTTAGGAAAATATTTTAAGAAAAGTAACAACAACATCACGCCTGGCTTCCCCGAAGGATTGGGCAGAGATGTATAGTAATACCCTCATTTCGCCGTTATGTTTAAGTCCCATCTAATAAGGGGCGAGCATATTGCCATCGACCGGACACAATTTCAAACTCCGGGCTGCTACTGAAGAATTTCACACGGAAAAACACAATAACACTGCCAAACCTGGGGATCAACTCAGGACCTCTTGATCGGCAGTCACGCTTTTCACCACTAAACCAACGAGGCACTTTAAGAAAAGTATTACCTAGATTTTCTATTTTTGTTATTAAACATCCGCGTTAGGAAACTGTCAATCCTGAGAATTGAACGCTAGTAGAAATTAAAAAGCAAGAGATTCCTAGCAGGGAGGTTGACAACCCTGAAGAACGCCCACCTTGAAATAACATTAGAACAAAACAAGCACCAACTGGGATCAAAGATTGTAATATTGCACCAATTATGGCCGATTGTTAGCGACGCCTACGAGCGACGATTTGGCGAATCTAAAATCGATGAATGACTTGCAAATAGGACACTCAGTCGATTGATTTAACAAAAATCTGTTGTGTTTATAGTAATTAATGTCCTGCGGTAAGAACAATCTGCTGTTGCGAAATACATTGTTTGTTGATCTGATACAAGCTATTTTAGCGAACAAGTCTTAATTCCTTTTGAAACTGAACTTTTAAAAACAAGATAGTAGTAATTTTTATCCGAAATAAGACAGTTTTAGTTTGGGTCTAAAATCGCTATTGTCTAATTTACCGTCGACTTCTTCAGTAACTCGATCGCTCGTTCCAAAGTTATCTGTACAATCTAGAGTTGGTCTTTGTGGAATCTAATTGTAGAACAATTTGGTTCGATGTTTATTTACCGACAAGGTTCACCGTCAATTCCTGCAGTTTTGCGTCAAGCCTTTCCCTCCGACGACTTTTACGACTTGGCAACATGTTTCGGAAACAAAACAAATATAAAAGTAAACAGTATTTGAATCTTTCGCAACACTGCATGAGCTGCATTTCTGCTGATCTTTCGCTCGCAGATCGGAGAGTAAATATTTATAATGAAATTGTTTATCAGGTGATTTTTTTATCTTGAGCAATGCTGATTACTATGTTGCATCAACAATTAATCTATTCTGCTTGCTCTTCTAATCCCGTAAGGAATAAAAACCTGATTTAAATATCTTGTTGAATGAAGTAAGTAAACACAGAGCTAAGCGCATCATCTCTTTCAGTGAACACGTCACACTGAAGCTAAAATTATCGTCTATCAAATGCTTATTAATACAAGAGCACGGCCAAGCTGTCCTTGTGCCGGCCTAACACCAAGAGCAATGTCAGACAGGAATAGACACCGGACCGTCATTGAGGCACCGTTGAATTCCTGCCAAACACTCGACGAAGACAGCCGGGTAAAAATACACCAACAATGTCATGCAGCCGTAATGCCGGTTAGTGAAAAAAAAATACTAATTCTCTTATGTAAAACTTGGCAACACAGCACGCTTGTTCGGTTTGGTTTTTGTGTGTATTTGTATTTTTGTTTTTTTTTTTTGTTTACTGTCCATCGATTACGTAAGCCGGGGTATGAATATTGAAAATTGGTAGGTAACATTAGGTGACTTTGATTCAAAATACATAACATAACATTACGCCTGTATTCCCGGAAGGGTTTGGCAGAGGTGTATAGTAACACCCTCATTTCGCAGTTATGTTTTAAGTCCAATGTAATAGGGGGCAAGCCTATTGCCACCAACCGGGCACAAATCCAAACACCGGGCTGCTACTGAGGAATTTCACACGGAAAAACCCAATAACACTTTGCCCAACCTGGGGATTCAACCTAAGACCTCACGATCAGCAGTCGCGCTTGCCACCACTAGACCAACGAGGCAGTGATTCAATATGCATTATTAATGGTTGAAACTGGAAATGAACGTGGTTGAAGGTCGTCAAATTGAAACTGAAATCTGATAGTAATAATTTTTCCATTATCTCGAAATGTCTGAGAAATAGTGTAACTAACTACCTACCTACATATGTGTAATACATACTCACTCAACATAAATTGAATGTAGGTAAAAGGCAGATCTACAGTTACATCATTTCATGAAGTACTAATAGGTTATCAACCCATCAGTAAGTAGTACTGAGTACGTACTTACCTACTTACGCACAGCTGGAATCTTCAACATAATCGCAACCTGTGCTGATGTTGATAATACCAGTTATATTCCACCCATTAAGGAAAGAAACATGAAAGTGTACATTTAGTTATACGGCAGTCTATGAACAACCTACGTACTTCCATCCAATGTTTATTACGTCAACCACAATGTTTACAAAAGGCGACTAACAAATTATCCGGCCGTGCTAATTCTGGCTATATTTTGACCCATGTATCCCGGTTATTTATGCCGGGAACCCCTTGTTCTAGGGCGTAAAACGATTTATTAATACCATAATGACGTCATCACACTCTATATCGCGCCCACGCAAATTCTAATTATCAAAAGTTGGATAGATAATAGCAATTTCCGTTTCCACACTGTCATTTTTTTTACTAAAATTGTTTCAGTAGTTTTTCCTAATAGGGTAACGAGTTTCATTTCATTAAAGCACTATTGCTATCTCTTTCGTTCGCATGACAGAAATGGAAATGTGTGCAGAGTTAATTGAGTTTATCGCGTCACATTACACCGGTAGCTAATAAAAAGCGTGCCTCATCAAATTATTCCCTTCAACTCATACATTTTAAAAATGGAAACATTTACATACGTAATTAGAACGCCAGCAATTCGGACTGGACATGACCTTTTATTTCGTGAATCATAACACAAAATTAAGGGTTAAGTCTGGCCCGAAGTAATTTGAAAATAAAGTACTTACAAATATTTTTGAGTCAGTTTTATCTGAAACTGCTATTAATAATTAAGATACCTGTTATTTAAATCAAATCAAAATCTCCAATCATATTCTAATTTTGTAGTTTTTTTGTAAAAACACGTGAAAATTATTAGACTTCTTTTTAAAAATAAATCATCAAAAGATTGTTTAGCTTTTTATCAAATTGTTTTGGTTCAGACTTTACTAACATCACTTTGATTTAATTTAGATATCCATCTAGAAATCAATCTTGAAATAAGTGGTTCTATTATCAATAATTTCGTTAGACGTCATGGCATACTAGAAATTGAAAAGATATTACTGAAAGTAAATCTAAAGGTAAATATAACTGGTTAGTAATAATTATGAACTTGTTCGGATAATAGGTTCATGATGAGATATTTCACTTCAATTATTGGTCACTGACATACTGCTCTTAAGACCTTTGCTGTTATAGGAACAACCTTTAGAAACACACCCAATAATATGGATCGAATTGTAATCATTTTGGCATACACCAAGAGACACGACTTTAATTACAATCCGTCTCATTAAGATTGCCAAAAATGTATCAACATACATATGTACCGTTTTGGCATGAGTAAAACAAAACTACTTTTTCGAATGGCTGTGTTTTACCATATAAGGTATGCATAGCAGTGGGTGGCACTTTAACGAAAACAATTTTAATTACTGAATGCATAGTATTCAACACCAAAGAATGAATGTTACAGAAGGCAGAATGAATGGTACGGAAGGCAAAGAATGAATGGTACAGAAGGCAAAGAATTAATGGTACAGAAGGCAGGAAACTTATTGCTAATCGTAAGCCAATGTGAAGATATAAATGACGTTTTAATCTAAATAAATATCAACTTTAAAAATTAGTAAAAGTTGATTTCAGTATGACAAAAACTATGAAAGGTCATAAAACAATTTAAGTTGCAATAGAAATTGAATTGTGTGTAATGGAATTAAGGTTTCTAATCTTGAAGCATGTTAATTCTGAATTTTAAATGGATGGAAAATAATCAATTGCAGATAGCAATGGACTACCTAGTCTACGAATAATAACAGAAGACGAAGACGCTTGAACTTGAACGTCAAGTGCAAACTCCATAGTAACCCATATCTTAACTAGATAAGGAACCAATTTCATTGGCAGATCCGTTCTTGTACTCTGGGTTTCTTACTAGGTAATATTCCTTTGTAGAGGTGTAAACACGACGCGCTGTCTTCGCTGACTGCAGGCGTGGTAAATTGATGTTATAATATAACAAATTCGTCACTTTCCTACGCTAAGAACAATGTTATCATAACACAAGTGTTTAATTCATTCTCATCGAGCCGTAGCGGTCACTTATCACGTCTGATAAACGCGACAAACAAAACCCGCATGTTTTCTTTGATAACCTGTTGCCAAAATAATATATTTATTACCTTGCAACTGTTTGCAGGTTTGATTCAATATAAGAAATGGATCAACTCGAAGATAGATGTACCTTATTAGACGTCCAATAATAGATCGGCGTTCTTTTTCGCGCGTATGACGTCATTCACGCCATCCGCCACGCCCCGGTCGCTGCAATTGATGGACCTGGCAATCCTGTCAGAGTACACTTTCTCATAATAATCAGAGTGGGTAGAAGAAAATACAAGATTGGATCACGCGAGATGACATCATCCTTAATAGAAGGAAAGCGTCCGTCATATCTACTATGTTCAGGTGTCCAATTACATAACTTTCTTTTGCAGCAATTAATTAATGATATACCCCAATTTTTTCTTATCTTCTGCAACTTCTAATGTTTTTTTTTTTCGTGAATACACCTATCCTCTTTACTTTGCCCAAGGACGTCAGATTCCAGACTAATCAGATTCGGCTGATCGGTAGACATTTCTTTTAGCTGCCCAAACAAAACGACGGATACGACACGTAAAATGTTAGTAGAATCGTATTGAATCAAGCGGAGTCGTGACCTCGCCGTCTACCTTCCGAAAGCGAACCGTTCAGCGTTTTATCGTCGAAGATAAGATACTAGTCTTTAGACAAGGAGCCAAAAGATAATTTTTAGAGTTTCGAGCGCTTATCTGACATTCGTTCGTTCAACTTGAATCTTTAGAAATTTACATAGGTGTTGAAGCAAGGTAAGGACAACATGAAGGTCCATTTGCACGCGATATGATGAGTAATGTTTGTAGTTATAAAATCATTGGTGAACTTGAAATATTGCGTATTACATTTCTGAACGAAAGAAAACAATTATGTACATATATAATATTTTCTTGTCTTTCCAAGTATTTCGTCGCTTACCTAAATTCTAACATCGCGTAACTCGAAAAATAGTAATTTTGAGTTACGCGCGTCATTCGATAGGGAATCGAAAACGCATCGTTTGACCAATCACAATCAATAGTTAGATCCATTAGCAAAATCCACCGCGTAACGTTATATTTCTTCCATCCAGCTATGTAAACAGCTAAAACAGCGTGTAAGTCAGGCGAGTTTCATACTGGATCGTGTCGCGAAAGTGCTCCGTCGAAAAATCCAAAATTAAATAAAATATTGATTAAAAACAATTAAGTACATGATAAGTAGAAAAAAATCTACTTTTTGCTCTCCTGAAACGTTAACTATTTTGAGTTACGCGGTGTTAGAACTTAAGCGACGATTTGTCAGAACATCAGAATTATGAAGCGTTCACTGCTGTGTAGCACTAGCAACTTACAATAGATATGTCACTGTTGATTTTCCATTGTTTATCTACTATTCACTGCTAATCAAATTAGTTCAAATAAATACGGTTTGTACCGATACAAACCGGTTATTTAAATACTCCATACCTTTCCATCAGCTTATTTTGAGCGATTTCCGCCCATTGTGTTTATAATTTATATCACTTTCAGCATTTATTTACATTGTTAATACACAACGTGTAGGTACTATGTAGGTACAGCAGGTGCATGCAATTAGAAAATTAATATACAAATATAAGAGTGTTTCGTCACCATAAACATGTACTAATTGATTGGATATGTAGGAGAAAATGAATGTTGAAAAAGATAATTGTCATGTAGAGTAGAATAAAAAGAACAAAGAACAATGGCAAACCAAAAGTAATAATAAATACCTATGTAAGAATTTACCTACATACATATACATTATCTCTATAGATATCTAACAACACACAAAGTATCTACGTATAGGTATTGATATTTTCAGGAGGCAATTGCTTAGATATTTTCAATATTATTCTTGTTATCCCAGGCTGGGGAAAGGGCTGCCGGGGTTGTGTCCCCGCGACCCTGGCCAGTCGGTAAAGAGTCCAAAAGAACCCTCCGCTTTCGCCAGGGTAGAGAAAAACTATGAGGATTTAACCAAATTACAAATAAACGGCTGGAAAAAGGTGGAATGGTCTCCTCCCATGGCTCGTAAATGCCTTAGAAGTATGTGAAGTGTGAAGTGGATAAACAGCTGTTACCTTTACCCAACCCCTTTTTGTTACCTTTAGTATCCGACTGCAAAAACATTTTATCCAATAATGGCGCTTGAAAGTAAGCGCGCGAAAAAAACATCAAGTTGACGCTTCCAAAATCAAATATTATCTACAGAGTAGCATGAAGAGTTTGGCGCCATTACGCCATAATCTACCCGCAAACGAGTCTAAAGATTAATTGAACAAACTAATAAAGCGTCTTACGAAACGACCAATCATCGTAACTTTAATTTGTCGTCCTAATGTGCGTCGCCAATAATAACGATTTTATTGCACAAGACTGAACCTTAATCTTATCGCGGAATCAAATGTATCATTACATTAGTTAATACAAGTGTTTTATAAGTAGGAAGTCGTCTCAGGAAAGGTAATCGAGATAGACTGATTAGTCGCGAACACGACTGGAAGTCCTGAAATGGAAACATGAGTCCTTAGCCTTCAGATTCAGAAAGTTTCGATAAGTCAATTGTCGAACAATTCGGTTCGTTGTCTCGCTTTGTCTAAGACTGTTTTAACGAGAGTAAACGAGATAAAAAACCGAATTGAAACGGGACAGGTTGGGCTAAGACAAATTGATATTTTCAGCTCTGTTATTATCGACCTTAACGACCTTTGTGCTGTGGGGGCCTTGAACCCGGTATTTTAAGTATTTTTTCTCGAACTGTAAGTATACAGATGTACCTAGCTACCCCCCTAATCCTTCTAGGATAAGTGGTGGTTCTATGATAATAATAAACTAATGTAAAAGCCTTCTCCTGTTACTTGTGAAAGTTACAACTGAAATACCTCGGGAATACTTTGAAGCTTCTCTTAAGCAAAGGGTTTTATTCAACTTGATAAAAGCTTCAAAGGGAAAAGGTATGTGTTTGACACGACAATTTAGAGTGCAAAGTCACAAAGATGAGATGAATGGAAGATGCTATGGTACAATTCTAGTTTTAATGGAAGAGGCTATGGTACAATTCTAGTTTTAATGGAAGAGGCTATGGTACAATTCTAGTTTTAATGGAAGAGGCTATGATACAATTCTAGTTTTAATGGAGGAGGCTATTGTACAATTCTAGTTTTATTTTAGGAGTAAGCAGCCTAGCACTATTGTGGTCCTGTATTTTGCACAGGTTGAGACCACGTTAAGAGGTTATCGTATTACCAAAATTGCGCCTTAAAACCAATGGCGTAACTATACCATCAGAGGCCCGTGGCAAATTCATTGGATGGGGCCCCAGTAAAAATCATCACGCTGTAATTAAATTTTAATAAATCACTGAAGTAGTAACCCAACAGAATGACAAATTTATGATTTTTACTTTTTTTTTAATGTTAGGTTACGTCTGAGCTCGCGGACTTTCGGACCAGGGGCCCCGTCGGGCCGAGGCCCCGTGGCATTTTAACAGCCCTGCCACCCTGTAGTTACGCCACTGCTTAAAACCTACCAACCATATTTAGTCTGATTGAAATAGAGGACTACAAGTGAGCAGTAGGTAATCTGCCGGTTTACGATATACCAGAAAAAGAATCTATAAAAAAATATTTACCTAACACTGACATTAATAGTGGCCCATAAAAAGCTTCAAAGGCACGAATGATTGAAACGGAAACTGCGCAATTTCTGTCCCATTAGAGGAAAAGCAAATTTCAAAGGTGGTCTAACATTAAAAGAGTCTGAATTATAAAGAGAGCGCTGACACAAAACGTTCTCGGACGATCGGACCGTTTCCTATAAACCTTGAACGGGTCTGCCGACCTTACCGTCATGAAACGGTCGCTTTGTGAGCACTTCGCTTTACGACTATGAATATTATGGAAAATACATTACACCCGGCCAATTTTCTAATAGACGTCGTTTGACAACATTGCCAAGTTACGTCGAGCCCTTTTACAACTCGCCAAACAAAGTTTTTATCTTTCGAACTCGATTTTATCTTGACTGGAATTTAATACACTTTTTATAAGTGTCGCGCGTAACTCTAAAATCCAAGTATTTATTTCATGAATAATTCAAGTGTGTTGTACACTATAATGTGGGATAAATTCTTATTAAAAAATATTTCCAAAGATACTATAAACAATTTGGAGTGCTTAGCCATGTTGTTAATTAAACTAAAATTCGCTAAGAAGAATAAACAAACTTATAACGTGGGAAAACCCAGTGTAACACGTGACTGTGGTTGCTATCTAGCGACAAGAGCGAGATGAAAGATGAAACTAGAACGCCTCAAACCTTGGATAATATTGCCGTGTTTGAATGTGAAAATTAGCATGTGTGTAGTATTGATGACGTTACAAACGTTGTCGAGTGGAAAACCGACATCTGCCGAACAAAATACGAGAGGAATGGGACGGAACCTTAGCTTTTACGTTAAGTACATCGAATAAGGAGGGATACCTACGGACTCCGACTGTAAATAATTGCCAATTACGAAGTAGCCAATGGTCCGCTCCACTCTGCCTACCAGACATGAAAACACAAGCTGTGCACAAAATTAATTAAGTCAATTCAATTCGTAACAGCGTGAGAGTCCGTGTTGACTGATAATAACACACCTATTTAAATTCAAGGATATTTTCCGTCGACATGTCGCGCTACCAAACAGGTTTTAAATATAGAAAAGACGACAACATTTACCTAAATAACTAACGCGCTCATTTGTTATCGAAATTAAAGAGGATGTTGTAATTGTGAGCGACGCCTGTTCATAAGCAAAGATTATTCCGCAATGTCGGGCCTCGTACACACTGGTGGGTATACACGTAACGTGTGCTTTCTCAGGCCCCAAGGTTGCGACAGACTGTTGCGAGAACGAACCAGCCTTTATAGGCAACACACCTACTTATATTCGCAAGCGCAAAATGCTACATGAGTGCCGACGGGTCTATTATGTGTGTTCCACTTAGGCAACGATCAATATTTGACACATTAAAGCAACTTTATCAAGTAACTCGAACTCTTATCAGTATTCTGCAGTATTTAAGACGAGAAAAGGAATATCATGATATTACTTGCAAGTTTTATACTTTGACTGCTCAAGGGGCATGGTAATGTATAAAAAATATGGTGTATCTGTGTGTCTTTTAAAAATTAGCATTCCAAATTCAGTGGAGCATTCTTTTCTAATGTTGGCAACGTACACAAGTCCACGTCAGTAGGTACGTCATGTCACGCATCAAAGACAATACAATAGGTATGTTTATTTAACTTAAAACGGCAAAGATAATAACTTTAGGCCAAAGGACGGACCTTTTGCAAGTAGAAAATTAATCGTTTCTGGCGAGAGATCGTTTGGCACGTGTTACTAACCCCCATGTTTCCAATTAAACATCTATTGTGTGCATTGATAATGATCCTATTTCCCACATCGCGGATCGCGTGACAAATCAGAACATATCCTACTATACGAACGCAAGTTGTTACACAGACGATTTTATTATTTATCCGCTTATGTAAGTATAGTAAGTAGGTATGCGAGTATGTGGATTCTTTAGAACTATAAACTAGCTGGTTATAAAGAGGTACATATAGTCAGATAATTTATACCCGGAAAATGGGTAAAGTTTATAATGAACAGAAACACTATCTTCAACCGCACATAAGATGTGTATTTCTTGTGATTCATGGAGGGTTTGTACAATGTGAATATCACCATCCATGTATTAAGTGACATCCCAACATTATGTCTAGAGTCTAGATGTAAACAACGAAAAGATTCAACGGTGGAACCGCTATGATAAAAAATATTCTATAATATCGCGTGTCTCTTGCCAAATGGGTACCTAATCTAAAGGTTATCGAACGCAACGTAGGTAAGTACTTACATTGATATGGTCCGGACGATAACACATTTTTACAAACATTAAGAAATGCGTAGGCAGTACATATGCCTAAATTAGTTAATTTATTAAAACTCATTCGAGCGTTCTACTAAATAAACAGTTCAAATACATGTTTCACACAATGTTTTGACTCAATGTCAGCAAATACGCGTGATTCAAAATGTAATTTAGGTACCTACATGTTCATAATATGAATCAGTAGCCGTACCACCTACGTACACATTATGAGAGAATTTTCATAAAGATACCTTACACACGGCTTATACAAATAAACCATTTTAATAGTAATACTGTAAGTCATTCATGTTAAAATATTTATCTGCGTCACGTCACCGTAGCATTCGCAGCAGATTTCAAACAATCGTAAAATGTGAATTTTTAGAACAATTGTTTAGACTGAATGTTCATATTCTACTGGAATAAACACAAAACGTGGGCGAAAAATGGAAAATTCGTTTTAGTCGAACAAATTAGTTACTTTTAAAACTTGCCTTTTGAATGCCCTTTATTACAGATACCGACAGATTCTGTACAAAAAGTGGCATGTTTATAAGGATAACGAGCACGCATTTAAATACGATTTTTTTACTTTAATTCTGGATGATCTAAATATGCAGAAATAAAAACATTCTCACATCCCCACTGGATTCAAAATAATATTTTGGGACAATACAAACAGAAAAGAAACAATAAACTGATGTCAGTCTGTCAGAAATTCTAAGAGGCGTCAGTTAATTAATGAAGAATGGTTGTTAGCGTCGTAACATTGCAATTCTGCAATAATAATTGAGAATTATACTATGGAAACTGTGAGCGATAAAACAAATCTTTATCTGTCTGGCAATGATGAAGAGTGTACGGGCGGCGGAGCATTCCGCTTTATTAGGAAGCCACGTATTAAACCGGCTCGCTCGCCCCACGTGCCACAGCCGTGCTCGTCCAAACGTGCGAACAACGTCAAACAATACAACATACGTATATCTCGCTGAAAAATATTTTATCTTCGACGTACCAAGCCAACTCGTTTACGTCCAAAAGCACATGTGCCAAATGGACAGGTATAGACAACACTGGAATAGAACACCTTATGTATGATATTTATGAAATCAAACCATTGTTTACTGTTACATCGATATTTTAATTTCATCGTAATTTTATGGAAGATCAATACATGGTGACAAATAATTACTGAAATTAACTGACTTTTTACACTTGAACTTTCAATGCTATAGGCACTCGATATAATAGATCTAGATGTGAACATTTGAATATTTAATACGCACAGATATAAAAAGACGACGGTTCGCAAATACACATACGGTCACACTAATGTTTATAATATCCAAAATGGCTTAAAATGTTCACATTAGAACGTTCATATTGTGTCGATGAGCAAGTTGTGAAGCTAATTGGAATGAAAGACCGCAGATATCAAAGCTGATACCGAATCTCCTAATTACTGGGGATACGATCACTCTACAGTTATATACAATGACTGTAACGAAGGGTACACATCAGATACTCTTATTAGTCGATACAATATTTAAAAATTAAATGTTGCCTTGACACTACGAAACTGCACGAGAGTTAGATTACGCGATTTTTTTGAAACAACGTTTGATTCATTAAACAATGTCTAATTGGTGAATGTCGTTTTTGTACAAAGTAGCAAATAATTAATTAGTCCACAGGCAAACTGCTCAGACAATAGAAAACAGATAAAACATCTTGCAATATAAAAAATGACTGTCGCTCAGAACAATGTCTCGACGAAAGCAATCTGAGAATCTTTAATTAATAGTTTGCCTTCGACTCAATGATGCCAGGTGGAAATGTAACATGATTTTCACTTACACTTTGTATACTCTCACTTTCGAAACTCAAAAATTAATTAATCTATAAATTCTACTAGCTAACTCTTAATAAATATCTAAGTGTTTGGACACCAAGCATTTCAACATTGCCACTTCCGAATCGGCGTTTAATTTAAGAAAATAACAAGTATGAAGTGACTAGCTACTTAAGTATTGTTCTACTATTCACTGATACTTCGAAACTTATTTTATGACTTACAAAAAAGGTGCAAAGTTTAATACTGACTTAATATGCAATAAGAGTACCGATTCAGCACAGCAATATATTGTTGTAAAGAAGTAGGCAATGATTGTAAAGAGAATTAAAACATTAACAATAATATATCTAAATAGCATATACATAGCAGGACCAATTCCAAAAAATAACTATGGCACCATATAAAATAATAGGTATTTATTTAAAAACTAAATTCATATCAAGAATAAACGAAAAACATGATTTAATTAAAGGCTAAAAAGTTTGCCAAGACATTTCACCACAAGACATTGTTTATAGCACTGTGCTTGGTAAAAAAAAGTTTAAATATCTAAGCGATTTGAATACAAATTCATAATTGAAGTTTGACATTGATTGATCATAGAAAAGATTGAGAATGCATCATTTACAATATACATTGACTCAAAATGATTAATTTAGTGTACAATTTGATATGATTTTACAAGTAGTTATTATCATAACTTGACCAGTTCCAATCGTAAGAACGAGGACAGTACTAACTCAAAGACGACAATCATATGCATCAGACATAGCTCAAGTCACATCAGTAACATTTTATAAATATGAATGTGCACAGAGCGGTTAAGTAACCTTCCCATGATTGCAACCTAATAACTATTACCACAGACGCTCACAATGTACACAATGTAAAATGCACTACGAATTACTAGATATTTATTTGTACAGCCTGGATTCAAAGTCCTACATCTAATAGCTAACAAACTTTATAGTAAACATTGCCAATTAATCATTGCTGTATCACACACTCCAGAGAATGGGACCGAAATTAATAGCTGAACCTGATTATAATGATATAGTTTCTCATTATACACACGCTTATTGATAACATCAGTCTCAATGACAAGATATCAACGCGACTCAACGCCACGCTTCAATGATCTAACACTAGGTACCTTTAAACATATTCCTATTCTTAATGAAAACAATATCTCATATATAAAAATTCTCTCATGTCTTATTTTGTGCTGAATACCGAGTTGTAATGTATAAAACTATAAACATTTAACAGGACAGAAATATTGCTGCAAATTGGAATATGTTTAAATGAACAATATTTATTGCTTTTAATATAAACTGATGCTAGCAATAAGGCCAGGTTACATAGCACAGTTTGTTGAGAGGCTGACTTTAGAATAAATGTATTCATGCACAATCTGTATGGTTTGACTCCACAGTTAACGACTACACTTAAACCTACAAAATAAGGAACTAATACATATTACACTTAAATTCAAATGAAACCTCACATCAGATCACAAACACAGGTCAAATTGCACATGTGAACACAACTACAATGAATACATATACAATAAATTAATCTCTTCAATAGTTTGATGTAGTTATAGTTCCTTAGTTAAAAATATCAACTGATACAACAATATTAACACTATAAATAAAACCAATAATGAAATGTCAATTAATTAAAAACTATACATAATTAATTAATTATAACATTCCATCAAGATAAGTAATACATAGTTTTAGGAAATTCAATTCAGTAATGTTCTAAAGTATTAGTGATGGTTGACGTAATTGCTCTAAGTTGATGGTTAAGTGATGTAATTAGATAAAAATCGAAATTGAGAAGTTCGATTGTGAATCTTAAAAGCAACAAGAAAAATTTGATCATAATTACATATTACAAAATTGTATTTTTGATTTCGTAAAAACAATAAAAAATATATTATAATAATAAAGCTCACCACATCCCAATGCTATCAACAGCGAACTACCAATGAACGATCGGGTAGCAAGACATTGAGTGCTGCGAGTAACGCTGTGGGTAGTGTGTCAGTGGTAACACTTGGGATATCACCAGAACAAGGATCACTTCTGCTCCTCTACCTGCTCTATGTTATGTCAACTTGAAAGGGCACTAAGCAAATGAACGCCACCGAAATATCGGAAATCAGTTCTACTATCATCTTGCCTACACTCCAAATTTGATCCACATGGGGTGCCAGCTAGGGGCCGCCTCAGCGTCTATAATAACCCAAAGCTGCGGCAAAGAGACGCACTTGTCACCGTTCCACGACCACAATGTCACGGAAGATTCACTAAAAACACCTACTCACGGGAGTGTCCGCTTGCAGGCACCAACTACGCGCTCAGAACTCGGCAAACTCCTTCGCACACTTCTCAGTCGATGAGATACGTAATGCCTCCTCCTCGTAGTCGTCGAAGTTGCTGGTGTCGCCCGGGCCCTTGCAGCGAGGGATGAACGGAGCCTCGATCTTCTTTTGGAAGACGGCAATCCAGTCGGTACTCGCGAACCATTTATGACCCTTAATGTCGTTCACACCAGCTTTGAGGTTACCGTAACGCTTAGTCAGATCGACTTGAAGTAGATTACGGAGAAGATCTTTGAGATCCGAGCCGAAGTGAGAGGGGAAGCGGACCTTACCAGAAACGATTTTTTCGTAAATTTGGATGGGCTGATCGGCAAAGAACGGCGGGTAACCAGCCGCCATTTCGTATACTAGGACGCCGAGCGCCCACCAGTCGACGGCTTTGTTATAACCTTTGGAGAGGATGATTTCCGGCGCCAGGTACTCGGGCGTGCCGCACAGCGTCCACGTACGGCCCTTGACGCGCTTCGCGAAACCAAAATCTGTCACTTTAAGGTAGCCCTGCGAATCGATGAGGAGGTTCTCGGGCTTTAAATCTCGATAGATTAGGTCCAGGTAATGAAGGTATTCAAACGCAAGCACGATCTGCGCCGCGTAGAAGCGCGAGTGCGGCTCCGAGAAGCGCCCCACCTTGCGCAGGTGCGAGAACATCTCACCACCTGGCACATACTCCAACACCATGTACAAGTTCGAGTTATCCTTGAAATGGAACCTGAGGCTCACCAGGAAAGGGAAGTTGATAGCCTGAAGGATTCGCTTTTCGTTTAACGTATGTTCAACCTGCTTCAATTTGACCACTTTTTGTTTATCTAATATTTTCATAGCATAATATTCTTTCGTCGGTTTATGTTGAACTATCATGACTCGACCGAACGAGCCAGTACCTAATGTTTTTATTCGCTCGAAATCGTTCAGTCCGGCGGTGTTGGTAGGATTCTTCTTCCATTTCTCCTCGAAATCCTCTTTGGCCTGATCGAGGAACTCCTTGACGCTTTCGGCGGCGTCCACCTTCTTATTGGCGGTGGCAGCATTGTTGCCCATGGCGCACCCCAGATACTGGTCTTATACCCTCGATTCGCCGTTATTAGAGGCCGCCTTGCTGCACTAATCGATGCCTGCTGTGCGACCGCGTAAGAAACGGGGCAGGTCAACACAAACCAATTTGAAACACGTACATTCTCAATTTTGAAATCACGATCACACGTCACGAAATACACTCGATGCAGGTACACATTGACACGATTCCTATAAGTACTAAAAATCACAAAAAATACTTTGTCACATTCACAAGAATAAAATGGCTTCCACAACCGAACTCGATCGACAGAGCGAGATCGAGCGAACGATTCGCTCACGGGTGGCGGTCAATTAAAAAAAAAGTTGCCAGCTTTCAACATAAAATCTTCTATAACATAACAAAAACTACTATTTTTTAAACCTACCATAATTCTGATTATTTGGTAAGAGACAAACACTTGGTTTTAATACAAAACTATTGATATAAAAGTTAGTTATAATGATCGAGATGATTAATAAATTAATAATATGATATTGTATCGGATTAATGATTGAAATCGATTATTACTTTAGCGCCATACCAGGCCGAAATTACGCAATCAAACTTTGGCAGCCATGTTTTTTATATCGGCAACGTCAACGCCAACGTTAACGAGATGTAAAGTCAACCTAGTGTTTCGCGGGTAATTCAAAAAGCACTACAGGCGTAAAAACGGTGAATTTTGTTGCGTATTTTTGGCATGGAGTGAGGCTACACTTAAGGTCGGCCTTTATACATGTGATTCTGTTTAAAAACATAGCTTTTTTTATACGACATTCTGTAATAACATATTTATCTTTACATAGTATAAAACACAGTCGTTCCCGCTGTCTGTCCCTATGTATGCTTAGATCTTTAAAACTACGCAACGGATTTTGATGCGGTTTTTTTTTAATAGATAAAGTGATTCAAGAGGAAGATTTATATGCCCCACATTAGTATCTACATGGCACCCGTGCGAAGCCGGGGCGGGTCGCTAGTTTAATTTATTTGAGAGTTTGAAATATTTTAAATAAAAATATTATGTAAAATATGTAAATACGAGGGGTTCGTGGCTAATTAACAACCGCACGGATCATACGATTTGGATGATTGTTCGATAAACATCGAGACCCCTCCGTGCCTCGGAGAGCACGTTAAACCGTCGCGCGTCGGTCCCAGGTGTCAGACAAATACCTATGGCAGTCGTTACGGGTAGTCAAAATCCCGATAGTCTAACAACTGGTCTAACTTTAGGATATCGTCATCGCCCAGTCACTGGGTTGCGGAGGTCTGATGGCAGTCCCTCCTTGTAAAATAGTGAATTTTGGAGCATCTAGTTAGACTGGTAGCTGACCCTAACACAATTGGGAAAAAGCTACGCAGAACGATGTAAAATATGTAACCACATTTTAAATTCTATTCACATTACGACGGGCTATGTAGATACAATGAGTTAAATATAGAATAAAACTTATTTATACAACGTGTTACATAATTCTCCATCAAAAATATAAATAATCAAGTAGTCTTTTATGGTTGTTGTCGTTTACCTCTCGGAGGAAATTAGGTAAGAATGTAAATAACTTTCTGGGTAGTCTACTCTTTAGTTTTGTTTTCAGGGTTGCGTTTCATAATAATTATTGTATGTTTTATCCATTCTTTTTTTTTTGGGTCATATTACGGTTTTCAAATATTGCCAATAGACTCTTTACAGGGGACCTTTTAACCCCCTTTCGGCATAAGAGGTATTTTTGTAATACGTTATATACGGGTAACTCGGGTAAGTTAGTAAATAATACGAGAGTACATTGACGAAGGACGGACCCGTGCTTCTTTTCCACGTCCGCCCGTGCTGTATTTTTTTGTTTGCCTAGTTTGCTAATGTTTGTTATACTTTGTACATAAAATGACGATATATTTTTAAGGGATGATTTTACCATCGTCAAATAACTTTATCCGAATAATAGACAAAACAGCTTTAAAAAACTGTCGTAATGTCTAACTCTTAGATTCAAATTTTAAGAAGTTGGTAAAATTGGTCCTAAGTAAATTATAAGCTTATTATTCTCAATTTTATTTAATAAAATATTCTATTCAACCTACTAAATTTTTACATTGACGCCTTTTACCGCACTTTTCATACACATTCAAATGACTTAAAATAAAGTTGTGTTGGAAAACAGATTCTCCGGATAATTTAAATTCTACCAATTGGCTTAAAAATATTTTAATGTGGCAGCATAGAACATGTTTTCCTAATCGTATCCAAAGATGGCAGCACACTCTTCACCGTTCTACTATATGTACCATCTATACATGTTGGTAGCTCTGAGTTTGTATAGCATTTCAAGATCGTGCTGCCAAAGTCTGCCACAGCGGCATGTTGCATAACTAATTTGAATCGATATTTTTTCTCTTTGGATATTTTTGTGATTAACACTGTCCGTGTTGTCTTTTACTATTAAGTAGGTAATTTTTTTGAGTTGTGATGAGTAATAGTGCGATATTGAGGTGCAGGGTAGATAGGTCTACATAGTCCAAAAAATAAGAATAACATGCCAATGATGGATGGAAGGTTAAACTAGGAATACAATAGGTAGACGATAAGATGTGAACTCAAGGTGGATCCGTCTGTCGGCCCGCGAAATCCATTATTTATTTCGTGTTTTTAATATTTTAAAGTAAAATGAGAGTTTATGTTATTCGCGATAGCTACACATTGATTTATTTCGCTTAAAAATAATTTAAAACAATTTTAGTTTTTTTTATATTTTTAAATGTAGATAATTGTTTTTTTATGTAAGGTAGGTATGTATTATTTAAAAATATAATTTATGACGGATTTAAGTGAATAAACGAAAACACATTTAAAAGTCTACCCATAGTGTAGGTGTATTCACTGGATAGGTATAACAGTTTTGCTTTTGTTTTGTAACGATCCAATAAAATGTGTCGTTTTAAAAGGTAAACAAATTAGGTACATAAATATAATGAATAACAGAATAGTCTCAAAGATGTTCATATTGTCGCGATCCGGCTGACGGATCCGCCTTAATGTGGTAATTACAAGATTCGGTAGGTACCTACGATATTTTCTTTGAAATCCGCATATTACGAGGCTCAGCACAGCACAGCTCAGTTGCAAAATTAATTTTATTATTATTACAGACACGAGAGCAGACAACCTTGACGAAGCGTCGACGTAGCAACTGGGAAATACATAAAATAATATAATTAGTACCACATAACGCATTTAATTATAGTTTTTTAAACTTACAAAAGCGTGAGTTTAATTTCATATAGTTAGTGTAACTATTCTTTTTATCACGTTGGTAATTTCCTTGTTAAGGTGTTGTTCAAGAAAATCATGACTGACTTTCGGTAAAATCTATTATAATAATTCACCAAACGTCGACATGTTAGTGATAAAGAAATAAAACAGTTACATTCTAAAATGCCTTATTTATGAAAGACTTTATTTCCGTTTCTTAAGACTTTAAAACTGTCACTGAGTTTTTTTAAAATGAAATGCTTATTAACAATTATAAAGATAGGTAATAAAATAAAAGATCTAAAACAAGTCTAGAGTATTTAGGATATAGTCAATAAAGTCTCCTAATTCGACTATTACGACTCCCACGGGTGAGTTGGATACAGTAGAGATAGTGGCCTATTAATTTTCGGAAGCCACATGGTAGGTAGGTAGGTAGGTGGGTGCCTCATGTCATGCATACTGCTGTTGCTAAGCTTTAAATAAGTCTAATTCTTTTTGTAAGTACGTACTTATCAAATAACAAAAGAGGAAGTCGTACATACACAATGCCACTTCAAAAAACAGTCGGTGCGGGCGGCACGGGCGGCGTGGCGATGGCGCCTAGACAGGTTCTCGTTATCGCTACATTGATGGGTTTTTTTAATGTCTTTTGTATGAACAGCTAGCCAGCCAATGTTGGGCACGCGGCACGCCATTGATCTGTCATACCGTAACCCACCCGTCAAACAAAATGAGCCATAATTATCTGTTATATTATTAGTGTTACTGTGCGTCTGCATAAGGATAATACAACAAATCTATTTTTAAAGATAAAGTATAGTAGGTAAAAACCCGATTACCGGGTATGAAAAAAGTCCGGGTAAGTACCCAAAAACCTTAGTAGATACATATTTTAAAAGATGTTTCTGGGAACAAGTTAAAAATTAAATCTGCTCTTATGCGAACGCCTCGAGCGAGCCTCCGATCCGCTCCGACGCGACGCGGAGACGGCGACGCGGCGTCCTTTAGTTCAATGGATGTACAGCGTGCTCAGTATATTTCGACAGGCGGCGAAACTGAGAACTAAACAGTATTTTACAGATGACTCAGTCTATGAGAACAGACTTTTTTCAGTTTTGAATCAATTTCCGTAATATTCCTCATCTCCAATTCGTTATTCTTTTCCTGATAGCTCAAATTATTTATTCAGCTTTAATTTTATAGTCACTGTGTCAGTGTCACAGCTATTATTTCAATCAGCACACAACTAAAGATAGACAAGGTAGCGGCCTTTTCAAAGCGTGAGAGATTTTATCTCCAAGTAAATAGCAATTGTATCTCTCAAGTAATAAGGTTGATATTATCGTAATGTTTACTGCTGTATTAGCTAGAATCAATGACATGGTAAGCGTGATAAAGTATGTTCGTCGAGAAACAACGTAAGTAGGTAGGTACCTAATGTGAGTGATGCATATATTAGCCAACGTAAGTGTAAAATCAGGAGCACGAAAGAGTTATGTGACAAATTCTCGGTATTTTTCAAGCAAAATGCTTATGCGAGTTTTCTTTCAATATGTGGCACGAAATCTGTTCTCTACTTAAGTAGGTATTTAATCTATGGTTCTAGACCCTGAATTCCTGATTATATTGTACCTATACGATGTCGATGTACATCTGCATTATATCTTAACTAGCGACCCGTCCCGGCTTCGCACGGGTGGACATTTTTCCCGTTTTTGCAACATTTTTCATTTATGCTCCGCTCCTATTGGTCGTAACGCGATGTTATATAGCCTATAACTTTCCTCGATAAATGGATTATCCAACACAAAAAGAATTGTTCAATTCCCATCAGTAGTTCCAGAGATTAACGCATTCAAACAAAAAAACAAATTCTTCAGCTTTATAATACAGGGTGTATGGTGGCAATTTTTACATTTGAAAAAATTATTACTTTTGAACGCGGGGCAGCTAGAAGAGCGCGGGGTGGGGCGTTAGCAGCGCCAAAGTCGTGAGTTTTTTAGTCGCAATGGTGCGTTGGTCGGGAGAGTAGCGCGCTTTCGCTATCGAGGCGTTCTAAACGACTAGTTTTTCGCGCTTATTGCGGCGCAGGGTAAATTCTGTAACTGGTTCAATATTCCACGAATAAGAGATGCGCCGACAAAAACTTTAATCCGATATTGGGTAGCAAAATTTAGAGCTTCAGGCTCAGCTGCGCGTCACCAAGGCCCAGTTCCGATTATATCAACTGAAACGTGTGAGTGATTCAATTATGCAAAATCCACGGATGTCACTAAGAGCGCGTTTGTCGGCTTTAGACATCGCCGGATCAACATTGCACCAAAATAATTAAGAAATAACTTAAGTTCCATTCTTATAAAATTCAAATAATCCAGAAATCGAACGAAAATTACTATCAAACAAAAGTAATTTATGCCGAAAGGATGTTAGCGAATTTTTATACGGAGACGCGACTCAGAAACATTTTCTTCAGTTGATACAGTCGGAACTGGGCCTTGGTGACGCGCAGCTGAGCCTGAAGCTCTAAATTTTGCTACCCAATATCGGATTAAACTTTTTGTCGGCGCATCTCTTATTCGTGGAATATTTATTTATTTATTTAAACTTCATGTACAATTGGTGGTACATAAGGCGGACTTAATGCCAATGGCCAATATTGAACCAGTTACAGAATTTACGCTGCGCCGCAAGCGAAAAACTAGTCGTTAAGAACGCCTCGATAGCGAAAGCGCGCTGCCCTCCCGACCAACGCACCATTGCGACTAAAAAACTCACGACCTTGGCGCTGCTAACGCCCCACCCCGCGCCCTTCTAGCTGCCCGCGTTCAAAAGTAATAATTTTTTCAAATGTAAAAATTGCCACCAGACTCCCTGTATTAGTATAGATTAAGTACTAAGTATGGTGAAGCCGGTAAAGGAGAGCAATGGACGTTAAAATATTCCATAGATACATAATCCTGGTCGACTAGTACCTACTCCGGAGTTCTGGCCGCTTCGGCTAGTTCACCACTTACCTAGTTAATAATAAATTTAAGTACGGTCTACTTACCTAATTTTGCTTCCGGATATCTAGCCAGAAACAGAATTGTTTGAGTCGAAAAAAGACAACAACATCGTCAATGGTGTCGATTCTATAGCACATTTTGACAGTACTAAACTAGACTAAACGCAGCTGTCACTTTCTTTTTCTATTGAAACAGAAAGAGACAAACATCCTTATTTTAGTTTAGTGCTGTCAAAGTGCGCAACGGAATTGACACCACTAACTGCCCTATTTTTATAACAGCTGGATTTCCGGCACTTATCTTGGTTTTAAAACAAACCTAGGGGGGACCAGGGATAGGGACCTGTTGACTACTATTATAATTATTGAACAGTTCTAACATACTGTGTGAGTGCAACATTTTGATAACGAGTTCTATTTGTTATAAAGTTAAGGAAACTTATAATAAATAAAATAATACAGTAAGTATAGGTAGCGTACCTTATCGTTTTGTTTTATTTATATACCAGTGGAGACATAATATTATGTTTTACTTTACCTAATTATATCATAGGTATTTTAAAATATTTAAAACGTTGAGTAAACAGACTTCTTTTAAAATGTATATCAACGTGTTGTTTATTGTGAATAAGTAAAATACCCAAGTATAGTGTAGGAGGTTAGGTGCAAGATAAAAACATTTATCATTCATGTTTCGATCTTGATAGTAAAATATCTATTCCTATTTAGCAATAAACAACCTACCTACATAGTACATACATTACAGTGCAATATTAAATCTATACCTAATAGGTACTTTTTTATTGGTTTCAGACCTAAAGTAAGTACCTAATAGTCAAAAGGTAATAGTTAGACAGGAAGCCGGACTAAACTAGAGGGTTTTAAAAAAATAGACAAACCCAGTTGTTATTCAACAAAGCTAGGAGGATGTAATGATATGTAGGTAATTATATGTAAAGACTGGCTATAGTATTACATGAAGCTGGCTGGAGGCCATTTCTACTATGTAACAAAATTGTCCAAAATCGCAATCTGAGCGCAGCTCAACTATACGGGCTGTTTAACCGATATACCTATATTTATAAGAAAAAAAGTCGCGAACGTCTGTGGTTCGATTGCGATTTTTAACATAAATTTTGTTAGCAGTGTTGGCTAATGGCTTCCTATTAGGTACGTCGGCTAGGTACAATTAACACTTACGCATACGCACTATTAGTATTTGCGTTACCATGTCACACATGATACAGGTGTCAAGGCACACCATATATTGGTTTAAATTATTCTTATCCTGTAAAAAATACCAGCTATGATGTCACATTGATGTATTATTTATAGTTTTCCCGTAACATACACAACACAGATTAAAGAGAAAGACGACAACTTGCAGCTTGCGGTACTTAGGTGTGTCCAGTTCGAAAGTCGCTTGTCGTCGCTTAGGTAACAATCATTGGATACAAATTTTCGGCACGCATCGAATGATGTTAGAAAAAAATTAAAATTATCCAATCACAGCGAGTTATTCAAACAGTTCTGGCACCGCGCAAGTCGTTTGTTGTGTCATTTTAAAGATAATAAAGGCTCATTTACACGGTGCAAGTTTCTTGAAGCAAGTCTCATGCTATCTTTGTCTTTCTCTTCGACAAAAACAGAGATAGCATGAGACTTGCTTCAAGAAACTTGCACCGTGTAAGCCAGCATTAATCACTTTTTTGTCTCTCCTGAAAACTTGTCAAATTTAACTTGAGCGGTATTGTTACCTAAGCGACGTTGTGCAAGTCAACTTGTGCAATAAAACTTGCTAGTGGATTTGGCGCTAAACATAATATACACACTCGACGACAAGATCACACGACGATAAATAAAGCTATGGGAACATTACCGGTATAAGATGACCTCCCATTGTACGAAAATTTCGTGGAACGAGAGGTCAGCATAAACTGGATATCGACGCTCGGCAGTGAAAACCTCGTAAATAAAATTTTCTTCAAAAACGTTTTTATTTGTTCTTTAGATTGATAAACTCGTCATGCACGTACTAGTTCAACAAACTTTCAATTCAAATACTTCTAAGCTATCTATGACGTACGATGACAAACTTGTATTAACATTTGATTGGCCATTTTTAGCAGGAGACAGTTATTTCTATCTCTTTTAAAAGTTTGAGACCGACGATATGTAGCTTTTTTTATCGTCGTATGTACGTAGTGGTTTTGTCACCGCCATCTAGCGTCACTGCGTAGCATAGCTAGCTGCCCGCTAGTGAAAACTACTGTGAAAATATAATTATGCGTCACCTACGTAGGTACATGTTCCTATCACAGGAGTGATTGACGGTGATTGCCTCACCTCCGCGTGAGTTATGGTTATGACTTCACGAGTTTCCAACGCACAACATTACATGATACCATCCCTACCTAACTACTAAGTAGGTACCTACCTATTAATTACGCTACTTCTACACATTCCTTCGCTTTCGCACTCAGACCGATATACCTATATCTACCTATAATACACCTACCTAGGTAAGTGCCTACTTATAATACTTTTATATTGGTCTGATCTTTTACACTCCCAACTTCGTTCATCACTTCCTTTTAAAAGACTTGGGTATCTGCTAGAAATTAGTTGTTCTACTAGGAAGCGAATGGATGTCGACTTAGTCTAGCAGACATGCGTTGGCTTGACCAGACTAGGTACCCACGGAACCTGCCTGTAAGCCAATATTCCAAGATAGGTATGTCATGTGATACAGAGCGAATGGCTGTATGTCCAGCTGCTGTGGTTTTGTTCAGTGGTCAATTGATAAACCAAGCAAAAAGAAAGCAGAAGAAACGACGCTGGTGGATGTCGTCATTCAACAAGAGCCGATCAAGGTTGCTAATTTTAGCTAACTAAACCCGATTATTTATAAAGTGCATATTACACTACCTATTCGATTTTTAGGAAATCTAATTAGGAACACTCTAACTAGGAAGTTAGAAGCTAGAGATCACACTACACTAAATTGAATTCTAAATCGGAGCGACGACTAGGGTTGCCACCTTTTTTTTGATCAAATATAGTATTTTTCCCAAAAATGATGCAGAAATATAGTACTTTTGAGAAATTCAGGGAAAAAAAATGTATACATTTCTTTTTTATCATTATGTACTTTTCCATATATACTTTTTATTGCTCTTATCTTTGCTGTACTTTACGATATACTGTATTTTTATACTAAAATACCGTAAGTACCTATATATCAAACCGCTGTAAATTTACAAATCCGATCTGGCAACACTGCTCTAAATCGTAGCGATGCGATTACACTTACCTAAATCGTAAACAATTTAGGAACCTTCGATCGGGACCTTCCTATACCTATCAGAATCTAACTGTCTAACTCTCTAACTCCATCCACACCTTCCGATTTCCTAATTAGATTTCCTAAAAATCGAATAGTTAGTTTTCGGAGGCTTCATTTCATTATCTTGAAACAAAAAAGTATTTTTTTAAGGACGTTCCTTATTTATTTTTCTATAAGCACTAATCTCCAGCAATCGAAACATGTATTTTTTTCATTTATTAGGTACCTAGGTAGGTACTTATAGATAGGTATAATTAATACAACTGATCTACTGAACTGATATACTGAGTGATTTTGTACGGGAACTTAGGATACCTACCTAAAATCTATCCACAATGTATAAATGTAGGTACCTACCTATTGCATACATACATAAATCCTAACTACCTACCTACTTTTGTTTCATAAGATCCGATGTATCCCAAATAGAATCCACCCAATTTTGAACTTTATTCAACGGTGATTAGGTTCAGAAGATTAATAAAACACTTCTAGATCGATAATCCCATCTGCTAGCCAAAGCGTCACATCCGACCAATTAGAGCAAACGAATGTATTTTTTATGTAAACCACATAAAGATAAAAATAGCATACTGCAGGTTACGTCGTATGCTTATCTGTGAAAAGCTGTTGCCTTTGGCGCTAAAAAGTTAAAATATTCTTAAGTTTTTAAATTATAATTTATTCAAAAATGTCATGTGAGTGGCCGTGGCCAGTAACGAAAAAACACCGGTGTCAGACTGTAGCGCCTGTAATATCTCTGTTTATTGTCAATGGGTTCAATGACGTCAGTCTTGCATGAGACAGAACTGTAGGTATGTTTCTTCAAATCTGTAGGGACCTAAGGATCACCTAGTGAGTGGCCTGCGGGTGGCGGGTTAGGGGACCCATCGCACGACCAGTAACGGGCCCAGGGAGGACGGCACCGTGCGCCGTGTTCCGCGCGCGCCTCTCGGAAGGAAGTGGGGCAGGGGAGAAATTGCCCCACCACAGGAGAGATCCACCAGAAGAAGCTGGTGGACCGAGACCTGCCGGGGTCGCGGTGCATGCAATAGCGAATTACGCGACCCCGGCCTTAGGTCATAAGGAGGGACACCGTGGTGGTTTTAGCCGGTAAAAGTCCGGCACACCCCCCCGTCTTCCCCAAAGGGGGTTAGTACATGAGGATCACCCACGCTAAAAAAAAAAGGGACCTAATAATAAAATAAAATAAAAAAGGAACCTAGTAATTTATGTAACTTAGGTACCTAACCTAAACAATGCTGAGGCGAGTACCTACCTACCTACTCCTACTCGAGCAGTCGTTTCGCTTTTTTCTTCTTTTTTTATGTAATATTGGCACACACAGACCAATAAAAAATGTCGAAGGCCCACCTGATGGTACGCGCTTACCGCCAATAAACATCTACCTACATCGCCAAGGGGATTGCTGATGCGTTGCCAACCTTAGAGACAAAGTTGAATAGTCACAAGCCTGTAATTTCGCCAAGTCGATTTAGATTTTATTCAAAAACGTTACCTACGCAGAGTATCTAAGCAGGTATTATTATGAAGGCACGTGGAAACCTACATCGGATCACGGTCTGTTCTGCTTGACGAATTCATATTCTGACGAAATCACCAACTAGTGCCAAGATTTCTTTTAAAAGCCATCGACCTATCACGGTACAACGTTATATTTTACGGTCCGTTTACTCCATAAACGTGCTTATTACAATGTAATAAAGAATAAAATAGCGCAGCGGGACGTTTTATAACATGCTATTTAGTTTGGCTTTACGAGTCATTCGGACAAGAATCGGACTTACGCTTTTCTGGCACAAGCGAACTGTATGTGGTTGGCGGGAAATAAACGCGGTCTCATTGCAACGTGGTGAATTGAACACGTAATTAGTAGAATCTTTAATTAAAATACGAATGAAGTCGAAATAAAACCTACCTATCCGTGGTAGATATCGTAAGTGCCTTAGTATCTAACTACCTACTTTAGAATAGGTAGGTTGAACAAGACAATCGGGCATTGAACTCTCGTAAACCACACGCGCAAATTGAATTTCACGGACACTAAATTTACGGTGACACCCACCTCTGCACAAATAGGTATTTATCTAATTTAAGTAACATTGGAATTGTTTATGACACAGATTAGTACAATGTAGGTATTAAAGTACGTTCTATTCTATTACTACAGGTAAGTAGGTACCCCTATTTATGTAATCGGTATGTGTAGTAAAGTTGTAGGCCCTTCACTACCTGAATGATTAATTAAATAGCAACTCGGACGTAAAGGCAAATACTAGTTAATACTTTGATAGGTACAAAGTACCTAGTACCTACCACAGTTTTACAACTGTGGTAGTATCTTACGCGACTACTATTTTACTACACACGTGAATGAAAAATGCCAATGCCTTTCATAGACTGAGGTACAGTCGGCGTCATAAATTACTCTGGTCCCCCCAATCATATTCAATCGACCTGTTTACGCATTGTATACGAAATAAATAGGTATGTAAGTATCAACGTAAAGTGCGTGTGTAACGACTGAAACGATGAAACTAAGCTAACGTTTTTACGATATTAAAAAGTTACTTTTAGTTAGTACAATTTGTATGGAAAATACCCACGTCCATGAAACATTCAGAGCTTTCCTAGAAAGATGTAAATAGCTATCGATATCCTAGGTACCTACCTACTAAATACTATGATATAAAAGCGCAAGCTGAGTAATCTAGTAATATAATCTTTGCAACTGTTCGCATTCTACACGTAAAATCAGCGATATTGTTATATTAATTTTCCAGAAGAACACCCATTTATTATTTTGTCTTGTTGGAACATTTTTAACGATTGTATTTTTCAAACAGGCTAGAAAGAGAAAGGTATAGTATTGCTTGCTGTGTGGTTTCGAGTGTGATTCAAGGTTGTCTGAAGATGAATGTTATATCTATAACTATCTCCCTCTATCAAGGGTATATCGCGTATTGGTTGTGTCACCGTCTTGAAGTAGGTGCAACTCGCTTCACAACGAGTGCGCGTCCCGCGCGAACCGTCGCGCATTATTTTTTCCTTCTTCCTCCTTCATTTGGTCGTCAGTGTTTGTGCGGTGAACATTGTTGTACGTTGTGCGTAACACGTGCTTATAATTATTTCTTTATAATTTAAAAGTATATTCTACAACTAAAAAAACATTATGGCAGACGCAGCCATCGAAAAAAAGTAAGTCTTTTTTGTTGAATTCATTCAGTTTTAGTAAGTTTTGCGGTCTATTATTTTTGGCGGCTTCGAAAACGTGATCAAAATGGCTTCCTATATTTATATGTGAAATTCGTGTTTTCTGTGAATTTACAGTGTTTCCACAGTGTTTTAACTTTCATAACACTTCGATTTGTTTGTCCGGTAGGTGAAGAATATTGTTTTGATAATGTATTGATAGTTTGGTGATGCTTATTTTGTAAACGCCACCAGAGATAAGACACGCGGGAAAATATTATTTTACTGATAAACAAATACGGAGGATTTCAGAACCTAGGAATGGATGTTTCTATGCGTTTTATGTATAGAAAAATGCGAAGCGTCGATTAGATTTAATTATTTTTCCTGTTAAGGTGTAATATAATAAAGTGGACAAGTTAAAAGCACGCCGGGTGGCGGGCGCGGGGCCGCTTGTTTTATCCAAGATGGCGCTGTGTGCGCGGCGTGCCGGCGCGTAGCGTCGCCGGGCGCGCGCTCCTTTGAATTTGCCGAGACCTCGAGTTTTGCAACTCAGGTTGCTGTTCGGTTACGTTATCGCGGGCGACGCGTGTTGTCATTAGTTATTTTTAACGCTTTACGACTTGCCGTGAAGTAGCCCACTGGAGCGAGTAACGTATTCATTCAGCAAAGGTGATCACGGTTACGTTCAGTTTCCTCTGTTGCAACTTTCCCACATGCAGCCTTGCGCAACAGCCACTTGTTTTTGTTCCGGCAGACTTTTCCTTTTATGCCGCCCCACTTAACCGCTGAGCATTGGCCGCGTGTGGAACTGTTGCATTGTTATGTTCCGTTACTGACTCGCGTACTTCACATTAGCCACGGTGCGTAGGTATTTAGATTGAAGATTTTACGACATTCAGCACCGTTAATACAACACGCTACTAATTATTAGTTTATGTATACTGTTCAATGTTCTAACTAAGCTTATCGCGTTGTTTTAACATCGATACTTGTTCTTATTAGATGTACGACGGTGGAAATTGTATTACTTATGAATAATTTTACACTGGTAACGAAAAAATTGTTAAGTTGTGTAACATTTAAAACCTTCGTGTTTTCAGGGACGCCGCCCCCGAAGAGGTCACCTCAACTGAGGTGAAGGAGTCCCCAGTGAAGAAGTCTCCCGCCAAAAAGGTTGCGGAAGTACCCGCGAGCAACGGCAAAGAGGAGAACGGCAGCGAAGCGGCGCCCGAGGATGAAGCGCCCGCAGAGAACGGTGACGCCGAGGAGAGCAATGACGCCACCGAGAATGGTGATGCCACAGGTAAACACACAAATTTCATGAAAATAATAATACATTCTAGTTTATAACATATCGTACCTACCTATTTAAGTTTTTGAAAATTGTGTTTAACAGTAAAACTTTTGGTTTACAGAAAAGAAAGAAGCCGGCGTGAAGAGGAAATCCGTCTCCGCGGATAACGGTGAGGCGGAGAAGACCACGCCAGAGAAGAAGGCGAAAGTAGCGGAAGAGGCGCCCCCTGCAGAAGCAGAAGAGGCGGCTGCCTAAAATTTCTCACCACACTACCTCGCTTGGTTTACTGCAATGCAACCCTGTTCATTAGGGCTCAACTCAACCCAGATATATATCCCATACATTTATAATACCAAACTTAAACTATTCGGACTTCCTAACATGCCAAATTTTACAGACAATAGATGACATACAATATAATCTACAAGAACACACATATAGATAATGTGTGTAGTTGCTTACAAACTTTTAGGTACCACACTTAGGGAGTCTTGGTAGTTCCTATTCCCAGTTTATATGCCACATGTACAATCAAGAGTTGAGCTCTCTTGTGACCGCACTTAAGTTTAGGTTTATAATACATTGTGTATTAAATCTTACCTGTGAAGTACCTGTAAATTGTAAATTTAATGTTACTGTCAGTTGCGACTGAAGTGTGCATCGCAGTGAACTGAACATTATTGCACGAGTCGGTTTAGGTGTTGTATGCTGTTTTTGAGTATTGGTGTCTTATCTCAACGGACTAGTAGCGGTGGATTATTGAATTGATGAAAGTAACATGTATCGTTTTACATATTTCCCCAGTAATGTAGGTACTGCCAAAGTAATTCACCAAGTGTGAAATCAATTCACAATCCGTTCTGTGAACGACGCGTTTTATAAAACAGCTTCCTAAAAACAAGGATGTTAGATAAAGAATAAGATTAATTAATTAAAAGTTTAGATAATTAATTCAGTTGTAAATTTAAGTTAGCAGATAAATAACGCACATTTTATATTTCATAGGCATTATTACTTAACCATTTGAACATTCCTTTGACATTTTGGTTACGGTTTGCAGTGTGGACGAGTAACTTCCTCGCGAGTTGGATGGAGTTTAGGTACGTTGACCCTACATCCAACAGATTTATGTGACAGTATCGTTTAACATTGTGAATTCCAACCGGCGCGCTAGGGAGGCCCGTTATTTAAAATAATTGTTCACATTGTAACACTAATTTTAAGAATTTGGAATTTAATTAAAGTTCAAAGTTGACAAATAAGGTGATAGTTCATATTGACATAACTAACTTTTGCGTGCTATTTTTTTTTGTTTGTAATTCTATGGACAACTTTATTTTTCATACTTATATCCTGTTTTTCTAATTTATTTTCTTAATATTGTGATAGTAACAGACCTCGAATGTAAGATAATCCTTGTGGAAACGAATCTTCATTTTTATTGTCGAGTAAGTTAACACTTTGTGTTCTTGCTATGATATAATAATTATATTAAAGTTGTGACTAACTCTTTCAGATTGTAACTTACAATTTAAAGAATAATATTTGATTCAAAGTACATTTAGTATTAGATTTAAAGTAGTGTACAGTTTACACTTTACTTCTCTCAACCGTGGAGTTAGTGTTTGTAAAACATTTCTGGCAATAAAATAGTCCAATCAAAATAATTATTGTTTTTGTTTTCGCTATACCTAACGTTCGCTTTATCAACATCATAATAACTAAAACCAGATAAAAACTTGAAATACTGGCCTTCTATTGCATAGTATCTATTTATTATACATAATTCTACTTTTTTACCATTTTCTTTTTCTAAATCTAGTTTTGGTAATGGCTGACGCATCAATCATTTCGAAGGATGTACAACCTGTATTAGGTGCATTTATACGGTAGATCTTCAATGCTCTTGCATAACGTTTTGTTGGGAGAGCGCAAACTGCGCTGATTTCGAGTTCTTAAGGTCGATTTACAGACTCATAAGTATTGCAGAACATAGCTGGTGATCACGAACATTAATTCTCTGGTTAAACATAAATTTACCTAATATTATACAATTTTTATTGAGTAATCTGTTTTTTGACCAGATCACAAAATTTGGTGAACACTAGCTACTAAGTACTGAACTCGACAGTATACCCGGAATGAGTTTTCCTACTTAACTCGCCTAATCTGCAAGTTAACATGCTACTTATGAGTAAATCGGGCTTCAATGCCCTTCACGACTTCGTTACCTACGGAATATAGGCATGGACAGATCAGTCTGACGACAATGTTTAGATAGAACGTGTTTGGGTAAGTTGGTTGGATTTTACGTCTATAATAATATTATGTTAGCTTAATTTTATGGCATAGGTAAGTATCTACTTAATAAAAATAGAAGAGAGAAGAGAAATTCTTCCTTAGTGTTTTCTCAGAGCTGATCAGTTTCCCCATATTATTTCATAGTGAAGGCGATAAATAAAACGTAGCTATATAGTATTCTTGAATACCTAGTATCTGCAATTTGTATTGTTCCATAAAAATTCGTAGGTACCTAATTTCGTATGCTATGAGTTTTAAGGAGCCAAGTACTTACGTGTTGATTAGTATTTGTAACACTAGAAGGTAGCTACCAAGGATAATTTTATAAAGGGCATGTCGTATAAGCGTCTGCTATGACGTCATCGGATCGGGCACTTTATAGTGCTATTAGGTACACGATGAGACAGCCTAATGACTAAGTCTATATCATAGCAACCTATATTTGTAGTAAGTATATTAAATTAACTAGTTACGTTGCCTGTTTATGTTCTTGTACAAACATTTATAAGTGATGACCAATACATCGATAGGACAAGCCGATACAAGGTCAGACATTGCCGTGGAAACTATATGGTATACAGAAAAGCGGGTAAACCACCCTCAGTCGGTGGTCAGATAGCTTGACGGTCAGTCAGTGGGTTATTGGGCGGGAACTTACGATGTACGACTCTAAATAATAATAGTGGAAGCAAACATGTTATCGCTTACTGTTTTTCTTCTGTCTTCATTCGTTCGTATCGCTTTTGGGCAAACTACTCAAAATATAAACGTTTGTAAGTCTTATTGAATTTATTTAGTCATAGGTCTCGAATTCGAGCCCAAGGCACGCACCTCTGACTTTTCGGATTCATGTGCGTATTTTACAATTATCACTTGCCTAAAAAACGGCGAAGGAAAAGATCGTGAGGAAACCGGCATCCCTGAGAGATATTTCTTGAAGGCATGTGAAGCCAAGTTAGAGGCCCATGGGCGGCATAAACTCTGACACCAGGTTAGTCATTAACCAAAAGAAAAGAAGATGATTGAATTTATAAAAAATAATCTAGTGGTTAACTTGTTTCCGTTGTGCAGATTTCGAGCGCCCAACTGTACGATTTTTTAAAATATGTGTTGTATCAGAGTATGACTCATTGTAATACAAACAAATTGGTGCAGAAATTATGTTTCAGCGAGTAGCAAATGCGCTAAGCTCGCATATAAATAAATGTTTTTTTTTAAATAGACGTCTTAGTCATGGTGAAATTCATGGGTTTACAGTACTGATCAACGAGGAGAGTAATGCCTTGGCCGAGAAGGCTTTTGAAGTGGCGAAAGAGTATGTAAGGAGAAACCCGAGTTTAGGTCTCGCTGTGGATCCCGTTATTGTCGTGGGAAACAGAACAGACGCAAAGGCTTTTTTAGAGAATGGTAAGAATACTTCAAAATTCATTTTCAAGACATATTCAAAATTATTTCTAGGTCTTACCAGAGACAGCATACCTATTAAGGTATTTTATTTATACCTAGCTCTGTAGATATTTGTTGGTTTGCGATAGTTGCTGTCTAGTAACATTCACGGAGTGCCGATTGCCGTGATAAACACATGCAAATATCCTTGCATTACAAATATGTTTATCTGGACACAACATAAACATTGAATGAAATAGCCAATAAACAATCTAAGATTTAAAAAATAATGATTGATTCAAACATTTTTAGTTTGCAGAAAGTACAATGACATGGTCTCGGCGAAAAAGACTCCCCACGTTGTTCTCGACTTCACAATGACCGGCGTGGGTTCCGAAACCATAAAATCGTTTACAGCAGCTTTGGGCTTACCAACGATATCCGGCTCTTTCGGCCAAGTCGGCGACCTCAGGCAATGGAGGACTCTGAATGCTAATCAAACGAGGTTCCTTCTGCAAGTCATGCCTCCAGCTGATATTCTACCAGAAGCTATAAGAGCTGTCGTCACTAAACAAGACATTACAAACGCTGCTATTATTTTCGACGAATTCTTTGGTGAGTTTTACGCAAAAATATATTCAATAAATATTCAGAAGTTTATCGTATCAATCAATAATGACATGTTTTCGACGCCAAGCGTGAAATTTGAGCTAATATAGCGTTTATATCAGTGCTTTCAAGGCCCCAGTTTGAAATTGTTTAGATAGCGCCCGCATAACTTTATCCGTTAATTAAATTTATTGTTAGTTACTAAGTAACTTTAACTGTTCTTGATAACAAAATCTGTTTGTTTACAGTTATGGACCACAAATACAAATCTCTGCTACAAAACATACCGACACGACACGTCATCACGCCTGTTAAGAGTTTCGAGGCAAACGAAATTAAAACACAACTGGAAAGCCTCCGAAACTTAGATATAGTGAATTTCTTTATCGTTGGGAGCTTACGAACTATAAAGAATGTTCTAGATGCTGCAGATAAGAACCAATATTTCGGAAGAAAAACAGCTTGGTTCGCTTTATCGTTGGAAAAGGGCGATATTAGTTGCGGTTGTAAAAATGCTACTATCGTGCACATGCGACCGACGCCAGACGCGAACAGCAGAGACCGATTGGGAAAGATTAAAACCACATACAGCATGAACGGCGAGCCAGAAATCACATCCGCCTTCTACTTCGACCTATCTTTGAGAACGTTTTTAGCTATCAAGTAATGACCTTTACTATTGCTGTTCTAGTGTACCAGTTTCTAATTTAGTACCTACCTACACCACGTGCGATGTGATTTGTCTAAATATATCCTGGCTTATTCCATGAGAGTTCACGTTTATGAATTTCCAGATCACTACTGGACTCTGGCAAGTGGCCAAACGACATGAAATATATTACATGCGACGACTATGACGGCAAGAATACACCAAACAGGACCTTGGATCTTAAAACGGCGTTCCAAGAGGTGCGTTGACACATTTAGGCAGAAACGAATTATAAAGCGCTGTATTCACTAGCAAGTTAGATTGCACAAGTGTTTGATAACCTGTTTACACTGAAAGTTAGTTTTATTATGTAAAGTCACTTAAGAAAGTTATAACTTACTTCAATAACTCGCAAAACCGTACCTATCCACACAACTTGAGTGCAAGTCGTAACTTTGCCTATGCTTCGTCTATCGTCGTCTGAGTTGAAAACTTGCATTGCAACTTAAATCTATGTTCAACCGGTTAATTATAGACGCAAGTGGTTTCAGAAGTTTCAAAAACCTGTGTAGGTATACGGGCAGCTTTGGACAAGTCAGACAAATCGTTAAATTTCCAGAAATCGACTTAGTGCGGATGTGACTACAGTGTAAGTCGGTTGCAGAGGTAAACGTGTGCAATTTTACTTGTTAGTGGATTCAACGCTTAAGATCTAATCACCAAAACAGTTCGTTTAATACCGGCTACGAGTTACCGATTATTTTACAGATAAAAGAGACGCCTACATACGCTCCGTTTTTTATTCCCCAAGATGACCCCATGAACGGAAGAAGCTACATGGAATTTAGCACTGATCTGCTCGCGATCACGGTCAAAGACGGCGCCTCTATAAGTAGCCACTCACTGGGTTCCTGGAAAGCTGGCCTCTCCTCGAACCTAACCTTGACTGACCCTAATAACATGAGTAATTACTCAGCGCAGCTAGTATACAGAATCGTCACAGTCGAGGTAGGTAAATGAACTCCGCCATTGTTTAAAATTCTGTTGGCAACTTGATAAAAATTTGTCAGTTTACTTAACAGCAAACTGTTCAAACAACAATGTCATTCTCGACTTGCGTTCGTCTGGAATTTTGATAAGAAACGCACAATTTTAATAGCCATGCGTAAAATTTCTCTTTTTTTCTAGCAAAAGCCGTTTATTATAAGAGACGACAAAGCAGCAAAAGGCTTTAAAGGCTATTGTATCGACCTCATCGAGGAGATTCGGCAAATCGTTAAATTCGATTATGAAATAACTTTAGCGCCGGACGGTAACTTCGGCACAATGGACGAGAATGGAAACTGGAACGGAATTATCAAAGAACTTGTTGATAAGAAAGCAGATATAGGGCTGGCTTCCCTGTCCGTTATGGCTGAAAGAGAAAATGTCGTGGACTTCACCGTTCCGTACTACGATCTGGTGGGGATTACAATAATGATGAAACTGCCAAGAACTCCGACATCCCTGTTCAAATTCCTAACTGTTTTGGAGAATGACGTTTGGCTATCGATACTGGCTGCGTATTTCTTTACCAGGTAATCGAATGACATCATTATTTTAGCCTTAGCGTTGCAGAAACCTGTTTCCATGAAGCACATCTGTGCTACACAATATTTTTAACAATTTCCGAATTCTTTACAGGTGACCTTATTTTTTATCCCTGTCCGTTTTTGCAAAAAAGAGAGAGATGGTGTAAAGTTCGAAACCTGTATTTTATTTAATATAGCGGTTATAAAGCGTTGTACCTAGTTGTGGCGTACGTAATCTGTAAATGGACGTTCATTCGTGACATTTTGACATTTAGTACGATACATAACGCGATCGATGGGCCAGTGCCCACCTGCTTTCATTATTTCTTATCTGATTTTGTGGAACGAGGTCAAACGATGGACCAAACACCTCATGTACGCCGATGTTAGGTACTATTTATTTATGAATATGGGTAATGCACGTGCCAAGGGAATCCTCAGTAAATTAGACCTTTGCTCTAGTAACATTGAGAATTAAAGTAGAATTCTAGAACGTTCTCATGAAGTGAAACATAACATTGTCTATACTGTGTACAATTTGCATACGAATTGAGCAACTAGACGTTTAGTTTAATTTTTTACGTGAACTTTTTTAGGCGGGATCGTCATATTATCTAACTAATTAAAATAAAACGCTACTGATCAATGATTCGTATATTATACCGTCTTTATTTATACGTTGAATACGTTGCCAAGATCTTTTTAATTTGTAACATTGTTGCACCTACTTGATAATATCATTTATGTATGTTTTTAATTGTTGCGTTTCTAAGTACTGATAATTTTACTTGGTAATAACTAATACCTAATGGCTATATTAAGATGAACAAACATAACTGTTACTACTTTCAAATGAACTTTTACAATGATTCAGATACAACGTACCTAGTTAACTATCTATAACATTTATAATGTAAAATTATATTAAAATAAAGAATCTATTCAAACTTATTTTTTGTAGCGACCTTACAGAAAAAAAATACTCAAAACAATTCCAAAAATAAATTAAATTTCCGAAGCGCAACGTACTTTGTTGCTGTGGTCGATATGCGCTCAAAAATTATTCACAGTTTCATTGAAAAGACCACAGTAAAATGAGTACGCATAGCAACAAGTAATTCCCAAAATCCGGCTTTTCAATTCTCAACCTTATTGCTTAGGTTATAGAATTGAAAATTAGTATTCAATTCACTAAATTAGTAGCTATAGTATGTATCTACGTATCGCTGAAACATTTTGTACGTAATTATACATAATGAGGCACTCTACTGTGATATTCAGAATATTAATGAAGACTCGAAGTAAACAAAAAACCCACTAAATGGTGACTGACAAACATTTAAACAAAAATGCACTAAAAAGAAAAAGAAAATGGAAACAAAAACCCAAACTCTGTTTCAAATATGTATATTTGTTTTATTTTGAAATGTACCATAATATAATTTAAATAACTGAAGGGCTAGTGACGTCATATTTGGTGAATCATCTTTCGTTTCATATTCGTAATCATAACTCAGTCGCTCGTGGCTAATTTATCAACTGCGCGGATAATAAGATTTGCGAGGTTAAGCTGCGCTTGCCGCGGTCAATCTGTGAATGGGTGACCGTTACCTACACATCGAGGCCCCTCCGTGCCTCGGAGAGCACCTTAAACAGTCAGTCCCGGGTGTCATACGAACACCAATGACAGTCGTTACGGTAAGTCAGAAGCCCGAAAGTCTAACAAGTGGTGTAATCTTAGGATATCGGCATTGCGCAGTAGTTGGGTTGCGGAGGTCTGATGGCAGTCGCTCCGTGTAAAATACTGGTATTCAGCCGCATCTGGTTAGACTGGAAGCTGACTCCAACATAGTTGGGGAAAAGGCTAGGCAGAACTGCAAGTGGGCTACACATACATCGGCAGTTGTCACGCAGTAGCACTCACTGCAATTCAGGCGATATTACTACATTAGTCCCCTGGTATAGCAGTGATAGCCTAGTGGTGTGACCGTCGACTGCCAAGTCATAGGTCTCCAGTTCAAACCAAGGCACGCACCTCTGACTTTTCGGAATCATGTGCGTATTGTATAATTATCACTTGTTTAAAAACGGCGAAGGAAAACACCGTGAGGAAACCGGCATGCCTGAGAAATATTTTTCGACGGCATGTGAAGCCAAGTCAGAGGTCCATGGGCGGCATAAACTCTGAGACCAGGTTAATCACTAATCACACGAAAAGAAGAAATCCCCTGGTTTACAAAATAAAAATAATGTTTGTCAATTGTAAACAAGGTTTAAAACAAAGTAAGAAACTGACGTAGCTATGTATTACGTACAAGCATTATAAGTACCGCAGAGTACCGCTACCATACCATGACGAACGATTAAGTAATCTGCGCTAGTTCAATAAGGAAAAGTTGACCTAAATCTTTTCTATTTTTGTCCTCGCATTCATGATTTCATACGGATATAACGGGACTTTAATCCTCACAAACATATCCCTGATCCGACTTTATTTGAATCTGACACAAATATGTAGGTATCTACTATTTTGCTGGCTGGTTATAATTATGTAAAGTAGAAGTCATGTTTTATTTAGGACTAGCTGTGTCCTCACGGCTCCGCCCGCGTAAGAAGTTTTATTCCAGTAATAAATATAGCCTATGTTACTCATTGATAATGTAGCTTTCTAACGGCAAAAGAATTTTTGAAATCGGTCCAGTAGTTTTTAAGTTTATTCGTTACATACAAAAATACAAATCTTTCCTCTTTATAATATTAAGTATAGAAATATAGATGAACACAACTTTTTTCTATCCGGGTGTTTTAAATTCTGTCTTATTGTGGTAGCTGATTTATTCCTAGTACCTACGCGCGACGTATCTTGGCCGGGCTGAAGTTAGCTTTTTGGCTGCGCAATGGATCTTTAAGGAATGAAATTGTCTACTGCGCAGCTACTCGGCTAACTTCAGGTAGGCCAAGATTCTTCGCGCGTAGTGTACGGGTCTATTGAGTTGTAAACTTCCAAAACTAATGCTTAAAATGTGTTTGCCCTACATTTGTTGCAATGTTCGTTTTGTTTTGCAAAATTGGAATGAATTTTGATCAATCTTTTCAATTATTTATTATTTTATTACTAGCTGTTGCCCGCGGGTCTACTCCCATCCTAGGGGTACTACTTCATGTAATTGGATACAAAGTATCTCATGTCTTAATCCAGGAAATGTTCTATCTGTGTGCCAAATATTATTCACATCCGTTCAGCTGTTTATGCGTGATTGAGTAATAAACATCTTCTCAAACTTTCACATTTATAATGTTAGTCTGATTTTCATAGGTTTGTCTTTCTCTAACAGAATAACTATTCTGACGATCACAACGTTTTTACTAACAATATTTAAAATATTAAAGTTAAATTTCCTTCCAGTTTTCTAATGTGGGTCTTTGACAAATGGAGCCCGTACAGCTATCAGAACAACAGAGAGAAGTACAAAGAAGACGAGGAGAAGAGGGAGTTTACTTTAAAGGAGTGTCTATGGTTCTGTATGACGTCACTGACTCCTCAGGGAGGAGGTGAGGCTCCGAAGAATCTGTCTGGGCGGTTGTTGGCCGCTACTTGGTGGCTGTTTGGGTAAGATATTTTACGTGGAACATAGCAGAGAAGGCACTGTTTTTATACGGGAAGAATTGCATGCGCATCTTGCAGATCTCTTTTAAGTCTAAATAATTTCGAAATTAACTACCACAGAGCTCTTTAGTTTACTCTTAATTAAGTAGTAGGTACTTAAACTTAAAAAAAATCGGGTGTTTGGCCAACCCTAGTATATAATACCTACTAGCGGCCCGTCCCGACTTCGCACAGGTAAACATTTTTCCCGTTTTTACAACATTTTTCATTTATGCTCCGCTCTTATTGGTCGTAGCGTGATGTAATATAGCCTATAACCTTCCTCGATAAATGGACTATCCAACACAAAAATAATTTTTCAATTCCAACCAGTAGTTCCTGAGATTAGCGCGTTCAAACAAACAAACTCTTCAGCTTTATAATATTAGTATAGATGAGAATCTGTGTCCATGTCTACCATGTCATCAGCTACATACATACTTTCCGCATCCAGCTTCATCATAATCGCATCGTACACTGCAAACTTGGCGGCCTTCCTGACGGTTTCCCGCCTGGACACGCCGATAGAATCCCTGGATGACTTGTCCAAACAATACAAGATACAGTATGCTCCACTTAACGGATCGGCGGCCATGACTTATTTCCAGAGGATGGCAAATATTGAGGAGAAGTTCTATGAGTGAGTATGGAAAGTGCTTTTTGACTTATCTTTTAGGCAAATTTTAATAAAAGGGACGTCGCTAAGAATCTGTTTACACAGTACCTACCAATTTAGTTTAGTATGTAAAACACACGACTTGTTTTCATTGTTCCTAAAGGTTTTTAGAATTATTACGAACTCCTAGATTTTTTTGTGGATTACGTCAGCAGTATTTTTAAAGACAAACCAACCGCCAACCAACTGCCTCGTTGGTCTAGTGGTGGCAAGCGCGACTGCTGATCGTGAGGTCCTGGGTTCGATTCCCAGGTCGGGCAAAGTGTTATTGGGTTTTTCCGTATGAAATTCCTCAGTAGCAGCCCGTAGTTTGAATTTGTTCCCGGTTGATGGCAAAAGGCTCGCCCTCTATTACATGGGACTTAAACATTACGGCGAAATGTGGGTGTTACGATACACCTCTGCCCAACCCTTCGGGGAATACAGGCGTGATGTTATTTTATTTTTAAAGAGGCTTATTATGCTTATCCTACAATCACAACTATAAATCTTAATTGTATTGTAAGTACTGTTCTATTTTATCATTACGGAACAGAGGAATAAAAAGTGAATGTAATGCTATTCTCATTAGGAATGCTGTCTCACGCCTTTGCTACGAAGAATTTTCTTTTTTTATGTTGGCAATTTTGCGTGTTATTTGAATGAAATTTTTTGATAACGTGCGTGGGAACCATTTCTTTTGTTGAGTATTATTGTATGAATATTACATCATATTATGAAATAAGAAATGGTATGCGTAGCGATAATACAGTGATAATTACAATATCTCAATAATACTGACATCGCGTTAAATCTTTCATCATCTTTTAATTAAAAATATATCTTTACATAGTATAAAACAAAGTCGCTCCCGCTGTCTGTACGCTTAGATCTTTTAAACAACGCAACGGATTTTAATGCAATTTTCAGCAATAGATAGAGTGATTCAAGAGGAAGGTTTATATGTCCCTCATTAGCATTGCACCCGTGCGAAGCTGGGGCGGGTCGCTAGTATAATATAAAACAAGCTGCCAACACGCCCTTTAAATATTGTCATAATAACGAGCAACTTACATACCTGACTTGGTATTATTATTATAATGCTACATTATATTATCCATTATTATAAAATGGAGCATAATAGATTTTGATCTAGCGATTAAATAACCATATCAGCATATTATTTTTTTGCATTTGTTGTATCAGATACGTAATCGAAATGTAGGAAATAGGTCAAAACATAATAACAATACTGAATTTGTTTATTCTAGTGTTTTCTAGGTCATTCAAAGTAAAACATGCGTAGATGACGCTTTTAAATTCGGTGTATCTTTGTATGCATACCCTCTTTTTTGAAAATAGTGTCACGCAGATATATAAAGCAGCTAGTCAATTATTATCATATGACAACAGCCTAAATGTAACCTAGTGCCCAAATTCTGTTTCAGGTTAACTAGCGTGACTAAAAAATGAGGGCAGTAGGCCTACAATGATTCACTATGCACTAAAATACTATTTTAAAAGTCTGCAAGCTTGTACAACAGAATACAAATTCGTGGCCGATTGAAATTCGTTTCCAAGAAGCGCGTAAACAAAATTGAATATCGAATCCGACCGAGATTTATTTAAAAATATTTCAAGAGTTACGAATTGTTCAAATTCTGATTTAAAATAATGTTGTCTATGGAGTCTTAAGAGGTTTATTTCTTTCTTACATTCTTGGAAACGAAAATTAGACAACAATAAGAGAGGATTACCTATTAAGTTTAATGTCCCTATAGTGGATAAAAAACTTTACTGTATAGTCCAATTATTAGCAATGTTCCCGTTTCTGGTCGTTTTCTGAAAGACTGATCAATGCAAAAATTTGCTAATCTGCTGTCAAATCTCATATCAAGTACTGTGATTGGTTGTTAGTATTTTAGTCGACCAATCACCAATCGACAGAAACCCATAAATAGGTAACAAGCCCATTTTCAGTTTTATGCATAGGCTGTTGACTTTTTGAGTGTCAGATGTCTGATGGCAAAATACTCAAATGCTACTCTAGTTTAAGTTAACTTCGTGCTGTCACTTCACCTTAGAGTTACAGTGACAACACGAGGTTTAACGGCAACTTAACATCGAGTACCTATCGTTTGAGTATTGGGCCATGAGTGTTAGGTTCATTTGACATAAGGTTGCTAGTTTGCTACACATGGTTATTACGGTAATTCTTCTTGATTTTACTGTAGTCTTCATAGACATTCAGAACGGACGCTCATGTTAGGAGTGCCTCTATCTAAATCCACAATCTTCAATTTATCCAGCTGCCTGTAGTTACGCACGGGTAGCTAACTAAACGTTATCATTTCTTATCGGTCAAACGGCGCCATACACTTTCATTTTATGTGAACTCTGTGATAAGGGACATCTTTTTCATCATTGTTATTTGGGTCTCAATCTGTGATCAAACATGATACGTGTCATTCAACTCAATTGTTGTAATTAGCGTAATTAAAATGGACAGGAAGATGAAAATTTTGTCGAGCGATGCGTTTGCTGTATTGGGGCATTTTTAAGGTTAAAAAATAACATAACATCACGCCTTGTATTCCGTGAAGGGTTCGGCAGAGGTGTTTTTAGTAACGCCCTAGTTTCGCCAATTATGTTTAAGTTCCATGTAATAGAGGGCGAGCCTATTGCCATTAACCGGGCACAAATCCAGACTCCGGGCTGCTACTGAGAAATTCGTAATGGAAGAACCTAATATCACTTTACCCGACCTGGGGATCGAACCCAGGACCCCATGCTCAGCAGTCGCGCTTGCGACCACTAGACCAACAAGGCAGTCTAAAAAATAGTATTTTATATCAAAATTAAGATGGTCCTTGTACGATTATCTACCAAATTACTATGTTTAAGATCATGCACCTAATCATCTAAGTATGTTAGGTACTACATTATACGCTGTTTGTTTTTCAGTACATAATCGGTCAAAAATATGGTTTATTTTTGTTTCTATTATAAAAAAATTGCTAATCAGATAAAGAACAACACGATAAGCAGATAAATGTTATGATCGATTGTGATTTTCTTTAAAAAATACATCGTGTCTGTGATTTATGTAAAATTATCCCGTCATTGATTTCACAGTGAAAACAGTGAACTGAATCTAATTACTGGCAATTAAGGCCTGTGTACCTAAATTAGGAATAGGCCAACATGTCACTTTCCAGCCTTGTCAAGCTAAACATAAGTGTGAAAGAGACAGACGACAGTAAACTTAGGTACAGTTGCCGGCACGTAACTTGGCAAGGTTTTGGCGCCGTGGGGTAAGTTTGCGCATGTACACTTAGTGCAACAAAAAATGGTCACTTATTTTTAAACATGTCTGTTTAGAGGAAAGAAAGAAAGGAGAGGAAATCTTCTCTACTCTTGCCAAGTTACGTGCAACTACGGGGTGTAAACGAAATCATGTAATTCCTTCAAACCTCGTGATGTACTGCTAACATAGATTAAAACTGCATGGAACCTGTATACTAAGGGGCCATTCAAGTATTACGTAAGCAGAATTTTAGTAATTTTTAACCCTCCCCTCCCCCTTGTCAGCAAAAGTAAGCAAAGCTTTTACCCCCCTCTCCCTATGCTTACGTAAACATTGTATATATATATTGTATATTGTAATATTTTTTTAAACTGATCAGGTTTCTTTGTTGTTATTCATGAGCAGCAGTTTTTAAGTCTAGAAAAATAAGTAAATAAACAAAAATTGCTGACGTAATCATCATCTAGACACCCCCGTCCCCCATGTCATCAAAAATAAGCTAAGCAAAGACCCCCTCACCCCCTTTCGTGCTTACGTAATACTTGAATGGCCCCTAATCAAAAACTATAAGCAGCATAATAAATCTGTGTACCTTCTGATTAATCTTCGAATACAGTTTCACCATGTGTTACGGAGGTCAACCGGCAGTCGCTGCGCGTAACACCAAAAAAACTAGTCAGGTCACGGCTAAAGGAACTGGTCATGCGCTCATTGGCACACTGACATTGGCAATACTCGAATATCTGGAAAATGTTAGGATGTAGGAGAGTAAGAAGGAGTAGTTTGTAAATGGCTTGTAACTTCAACAAGGTCCAAATCTTACAGGAAGCTCTTAACGTTGTTGCGTGTGTGTGTTTTGAAAATATTGTTTTTGACCCGTAAGCTTTTTTTTAATGGTACATAGGTACAGTAGGAGAATGAAAAGCTTCGTCAATTTTCAAATTCATTTCTTTCCCACAACGCGGGCACATGTTAGTTTTTCAAACCGTTAAACGGAACAGACCAATGCATGGAAAATTATGTTTCATTATTTGTTAATAAAGATCAAAATTGCTTTTTGCCTCCATATGACGTAGTAGTGCCATGTAATGTCTTTGACTTGATTTAAGGAGTTTCGGTGTAAATAAATTGATATAACTTGTATCTGGTACCATATCACCACGATATCCTATCAAAAAGTACCTGTATTTTCATTTCTATAATATGGCAATACGTAGTCGGTAAAATAGTTCGTTTCTTGCACTGCGCAAGTAAGAATAGCCCTTAAGATGCATAACCATTTTATAATAATAATAATATATTTTTTTTGTGTTTTTATAGAAATATTTAAAAATGTAATTTATAAGTATTTTAAAATGAATAAAGGCAATAATAATAATTTCAATTTATTTCAAAAAAGTGTGATACAGTCTTGTTACAAAAATATATTTTGACAAATTATTGATAATAGTAAAACTAGAGGGATAACAATTATAAAGCCGTTCTGGCGTCCTAGCTAGATTACATAATAACCTGTGTTAAGTTCCGCCAGCCCTTAATTCCCACAAAAGAAATATATAAAATAATGAAGACTGCTGAAGACAGATTTTACTCCCCTACTGTACATAAATATACTTGAGAATGTCGTGTGTAAACAACGCGTATGACAATTATGTCTTGTCTTGTGATTGTCATTTGACGGTGGCGAAACTAAATATAAATATGTTGCTAGCCACAATGATGTAACGCCCTCAGTGATTACGATAGACCAAGTGATATGGGCTAGCTTATCACTCACGTATACCTATTGTACTGGTAACCTATTTCTTACGACTCGCGAGAAAGATAAGCGACGACTGAGTCGTTTTCTATTATTATATTGAAACAAACATATCTATGCTGAAAGAAAAGACTATTGGCCCTCCCTTTGTATGTTTAGATTAAACAACACCTCATACATTTTTGTATGTGGTGGTTTTTTGGGAGGGGCTCGTGGCTTATACGATTTGCGAGGTTAAGCAACGCTTGTCGCGGTCAGTCCGTAGTGACCATTCGTTATACATCGAGACCCCTCCGTGCCTCTGAGAGCACGATAAACCGTAGATCCCAGGTGGCATACGAATACCTATGACAATCGTTATGAGTAGTCAGAAGTCCGAAAGTCATTGCCCAGTAACTGGGTTGCGGAGGTCTGATGGCAGTCGCTCCGTGTAAAATACTGGAATTCAGCCGCATTTGGTTAGACTGGAAGCTGACCCTAACACATTTTTGTCTGTACTTAATTAAGTTCGGCATTCTTCAGTTTACTATCTATGTGCTCGGTGCTTATTCTCACCGGCCCGTGACAATAACAGTAAAAAAAAAAAAAATTGAGATGCTTGAAAGTGAAAAGCTAACCTAAAAACATTATGGGCCCTGTCATCGCTTGGTGCTAGATTTACCAATTTTGAATAGCTCATTTTGGCGAAACTGGAGTTGAAGCTGAGGCTAGAAGCTAGAACACAGAATATAAAATATTAGGTACTACGATAAGAGCTAGAAGTCTGTCGCGTTAAAGAGTGACTTTCTTTGGCCTTTGTAATGGCACAAAATTTTTGCCTACAGTCAAGGTAATTTTAACACTCCAAGTTCTGCCTATCTAAAAGAGAAAACAAGCGTGCAACATTAAATTAATAATAAACAAATGGGGAAATCGTTTCGAGTTGCCTGTAAATGCCTACAACAATCTTATTGCATTATGTTAAATCTAGCTTTTGCCTGCAGCTTCACTTGTGTGATTTTTATTCTCCCCTTAGGGAAGGAATTTCGAAAAATCCTTCCTTAGTGAATGCCTACGTTATAAAAGATACCTCATCATCATCATCTCCCTGCCCTTATCCCATACTAGGTGTGATCGGCACAACATGTATTCCTCTTACATTCTCCTCTATCAGCCGTCATCTCAGTACTCACTCCTTTCTTACCCATATCATCCTTCACACAATCCATCCATCTTTTCTTTGGCCTACCTGTATTTGTATATCCATCCACATTCATATTTAGTACTCTTCTAGTAACATGACTTTCTTCTATAACTTGTCCATACCGCGCTAACCTGTTACTCCTCAACTATTCAGTGAATAAAAAGATAATAAAAGATACCTGATAGATGTCAAAATTTCAAGTTTCTACTTCCAGCGTTTTAGGCTGTGCGTTGATAGATCAACCAGTCAGTCAGTTTCTCCGTTTATATATACAAATGTTGTGTACCAATTCGATGGCCCCATCGAATAAAAATATGAATAAGGAAAACGTCAATGTTCAGGAACAAAAATAACGTTTAAAGCTACAGAAAGACTGAGTATGATACAACGAATATTTATTTCCTTATATCTTAAAACCTAAATAATGGATGAGTGTAGAAACAATACGACACTGAAGGCTAAAAGCGGTCGGATAAAAAGCAAATAAATATTCTTCTAAGAGCTCTTGTACGTTTATTCGATGGGGCCATCGATATTCGACTGTAGAGTGTAGGGGACTAGCTGTGTCTGACCAAGTCTCTGCATTACGAAAAAATTTGGGATTAGGTAACTCAAATAGTTTACTACATTCAGCAAAATAATGTAAAGAGCGCTTTACTAGCGATTGCCTAAAATTACTTAACCGAAAGATAAACCGACAGATCTACTAAACGACCGCAAATGACGTTGTTTGAAATAGTCACGAAGTTATTACCGGCCAGTTTTTTTCTTGCAAATATATACTTGAAATAGTCTTTGTGTTCTTTTTTCAAAGGCGTCTAACATTTGAAGATAATGATTCTTGCCTTCCGCGTTGCTATGCTGTGATATGACGTAGTCGTAAAGTCAGACAAAGGTACCATTTTGGTGATCATTGGAAGATTACTTATTTCTTTTATTGTCAACTTGTATACAAATGAGCCAATGGATATCAAAATGAGTTTTATGTGCAAATATGTACTAGCTATAGCATTTTAGTTCATCGAGCTATAATGAGTCAACAAAGGCAGTTAATGCAATTTATGTATTATGCGTCAATGTTGCATGTGACTTTAAACAGTGCACATACCGCGTAGTAACGAGGCAATATTAAGTCGGGGATTTTAATTGAAAAATCATAATTTCAGGATATGGAAAGAGATGAGTCTAAACGACAGTCTAAGCGAAGTGGAGCGCGCGAAACTAGCCGTGTGGGACTACCCCGTCAGCGACAAATATAGCAAGATGTGGCAGGCAATGGAAGAGGCCGTTCTGCCAAACACCATAGACGAGGCGATACAGCGAGTGAGGGATTCCAAGAGCTCCAGCGAAGGGTTCGCCTGGTTGGGAGATGCTACAGATGTGAAATACCACGTGATGACGAGCTGTGATCTTCAGTCGGTTGGAGACGAGTTCTCGAAGAAGCCGTATGCCATCGCAGTGCAACAAGGATCTCCGTTGAAGGACCAGTTCAATAATGCGTGAGTTTATTTTTTGGTGCTAATAGTTTAGTATTTTTGTCGTATTTTTGTCGACAACTTCATGTATTCGTTGTCGGCAATAAGATTGACAAGCATATCATTTTGGGACCCAGTGCATAATAACAGCATTCAGCAAGCACATTGAGTCACCCGCGCGACGGCAACGAGTATTCCCAAGGAGGGTTGATGTCAGGCAGGCGGCCGGTCATAAAACAATAAGCCAAAACCTCTAACAACATGGATTTACGAAAAACATGTTGTGCCGACCCCACCTAGTGTGGGATAAGGGCAGGAAGAAGAAGAAGAAGAAGAGTTTAGTATTTTAGTCGTAGTAGGTAGAAAGTGATGTCACAGACAGCTATTTCAGTAACTCTTTGTAATGAATAGTGTTTTGTGTTCTGTACAATACCGTCTAGCACTGTTTGTCGTTTATTTAACGCTGTTGCATCAATAGTTTTGTTATGAGTGTAGATAATAATATCCAGTTTCAGTTACCAAAAAGTAGACGTAAATTTGCCTCGAATTTAGTTACCTACGTTTAGTTTTATTGAAACGCAAGTAAGTTTACTCATATTACCATACAATGTGCAATGTTTGCACACGTTTTATCGTACTCGTTTCTACTGAATACTTATTCAATGAACCACATTGACTAAATAAACAGTCTTCAGTATCTTTATAGTACATATTCTGAATATAGTTTACATAGCCTAAACACATAAGTTGTAATTATTCTCGGACAATGAACTCGTTTTACTACTTCCTGCCAAAAAATCGTATAATGTTTTCATAGACAATATTTATGTGAATTTTGAACCATTACGCAGTTTCCTTACGATCGTTGGCTTAAAATGCGTGACTGAAATATGTACTGTTAATAAAAATTCCATCTCAAAATATTTGTAGTTGAGAAATGAACACAGCGTTAATTTGAAGTTTTTACGCGACGAACTGAAATCAAGCGAACCCAGTACACAAGTATTTGCGTACTGCATAAAATTTACTAAAGTCATAAGTAGAAACAACGTTCTAATATTGGATTATACGACTTGCGAGGTTAAGCTGCGCTTGCCGCGGTTAGTCCGTGAATGGGTGACCGTTCGTTACAGATCGAGTCCCCTCCGTGCCCCGAAAAGCATGTTAAACTGTCAGTGCCGGGTGTTGTCATACGAATACCTATGACAGTCGTTACGGGAAGCCCGAAAGTCTGACAACCGGACTAACCTTAGGATAACGGCATTGCCCAGTAACTGGGTTGCGGAGGTCTGATAGCAGTCGCTCCGTGTAAAATACTGGTATTCAGCCGCATCTGGTTAGACTGGAAGCTGACCCCTACAAGAAAAGGCTCGGCAGAACAAGCAGTGCCGGGTTATTAAGAAACACAAGAGACACGCGTGGAGTCTTCCATTAAAGCCTGCTTTTGGATATGGAACTTTCAAGAAAGGACTAGCAATTTTGTCTTACATAAGTTCGTCCGTCATGTTTAGTACATACATACATAAACGACACTACGACGACTTTGACGACACGTTTGGTGCAGTGGCTGAGAGATCGGCTTCTGCGCAACGGGTCGTGGGTTCGATTCCCGCACGGAACAAATATTTGTATGGCCTACAGATAGTTGTTCCGGGTCTGGATGTTTGTGCGTGTGAAGATTTGTGTTTGTAAACGCACCCACGATACAGGAGAAATCCTAGTGTGGGGCAACGTTATAAAAAAAAAAAAAATCATCCATATTCATACATCTTGTCATACACGCACACCGGTTGAGAGTACTACGCACTTGACCTTTGTGAAGAACATCACCAATAACATCGATGTATGTCCGTCTAGATCCTAGGACGTCCTCTACCGGCGTTTCCATTGACATCCGCCTTATAAATTCCTTTTGTTAATCGCCGTTCACTCATTCTCTCAACATGACCAAACCACCTAAGCATACTCCTTTCAATTTTTGTCACTACATCATCTTTTAAACCGCAACTTTGTCTAATCTCATCATTTCTCGATCTATCATTCAAAGTTACAACGAACATACTTAGTACATGTTTAGTAATTTTCATCTATCAGGCATAATTCCCAGCCCATTGTTAGAAGTTTGCAAGTTTAGAGGAACAATCCTTACCTAGATTGTCCATAGTTAGGGTGCCATCCTCCCAGAATTTCGTCTCCCGGCAAAACACTACAAGTATTGAAAAAAAAAACAATGTGTTTTAGATAGCAGTAAAGCAGTGATAGCCTAGTGGTTGAACGCTTGCCTTCCATGCAGGAGGGTCTGAGTTCAATCCCGGTCCGTACCTCTGACTTTTCGAATTCATGTGCGGATCAGAATTTGATTATCACTTGCGTTAACGGTGAAGGAAAAACATCGTGAGGAAACCTGCACGTCTGAGAGGGCTCCATAAAGTTCTCGATGGTGTGTGTAGTCTGCCAACCCGCACCAGGCCAGCGTGGCAGCCCAGCAGTGGGACAGTAATGGGCTAGTTATGTTTATATTATGTTTTTAAATAAAAAAAAATTTAAATTGTTCTCTTTTAAACTTCGGGGTTTCTAATCCACTGTATTGGCTACCCTTATCCATAGTGTAGAACAGAAACATGCACGTAAAGCATGGATCAAGATACCGTCGTCATACTTCAACAACGATTCTATACCTTCGCGAATGGAGAATGGACATCGTGTTAGAAGTTATTAAAGGTATTCCTACTACACAGAAATATTTCAACACTAAACGGTAAAGATATTAAATACCTAGCTTGAACATTAGCGGCTAGCTTGACCGTAAGATAGCACGAACGGGTAATGTCTTATGCAAATGGCCGTAATCGTAGGTAAAGGTGACCGCGGTGACATTTTGCCGGCAAATATAATTTGCGTATAATAGTGCTTGTCGAGGGCGTGTTCCGTATGTTAGGATTTTTTATCAGTCGCATACATTGTTTAAATGTTTATGGTACTGTAAGGGATGATTTCCACCACCCGGCTCGCATCGCATCGGAAAGGATAAGAACGGATGCGCTGACAGCCGATCGCGACCGGCAGGATGTCGACGCATACGATCGGCTCCGTACCGTCGCTTGCGAATGTATCCGTTTCTGCGCCTAGTCAAATAGTTTCATTCCTACCGTGTTAACAGCAGAAAGGAACCAATCGGATACGTCGACAGGCGACCGGAGCTGATCGCGCGTCGCAGCATACTTTCGGCTACGATCGCGTGTCGCGGAAGACGCCCGCGGTCTAGCCGCTGTGTGCGGCTTGGTAATATAGACTTTAAATACTGTGTACACGATTCAATATCGTTTAAAGATTGATCAGATGCGATGCGAGCCGTTTGGTGGAAATTACCCTTAAGGAGGTGGCCGCTAATCTCTTATGCGAGGGTTAACATTTTATGGGTTCGAATTTCTCGCTAACGTTTTATTTCTTCATAATATAACAGTTGCTTTTCTGGTCTTTTAGTGATAAAGATTTAGGAATAGATCCCAAGTGTTTTAGTTAGTAGCGGTTTACTTGTTCCATATTCACCTGCCTGTGAAGTAGGTACTTACTTCTTTACATAGTATAAAACAAAGTCGCTCCCGCTGTCTCTCTGTCCCTATGTATGCTTAGATCTTTAAAACTACGCAACGGATTTTGATGCAGTTTTTTTTAATAGATAGAGTGATTCAAGAGGAAGGTTTATATGCCACATTAGTATCAACATTGCACCCGTGCGAAGCCGGGGCGGGTCGCTATTATGTTACAATGGACACAACTACAGAGAATATCGCAAAAAAAACATTGTAAAATGGAACCATAACAAACTTTAAAATTGTATTTGATCTGGTATACATTTTGATGAAACAACTGCGTCTTTTTCGAAGTTCAAACAATCGCTTAAATGCGCTTACATTTCTGTTTCCAGCTAAAGCATACCGTATAATATAAGACCTTTAGACATAATTGTGTCTACAATCTAGTTCGATCGCTAGTACTGCACAAAGAAAAGTAAGCAACATTAATAATGAATTCTCTAAAAGCTCGTTGAGTACCAATCGATATCGTACGATGTATAATATCCACCTGTAGGTAGGTAGGTATTATATTAATGTCACGGAAAACGAGAAAACAGTAGAAAACTTTGAATGTATTTAAGGCTAATCCTCTGAGATAGGGTACCCTTGGCCTTATTAAGATATTTATAACTAATAAAGATTGTATTTATTCGGGTTTTAATTCACATAGTATACTTTTTGATTTTGCGTCAGTGTGCTGGGTCATCACAAAACTACGAAGTAAGGCTTATTGATTCGCACGAACGCTTTTTTAGCGTGCGTTAGGCCCGATACGCACGAACGCTATTGTAACGTGAGTTAAAGAGAGAACAATGGATAAGCCGCGTTAAAAAATCGTTGTCATGGGAACACATATACTGCTTGCTATTTGTTGTATTAGAACGTTTTTTTAAACGCGCGTTGAAAAAGTGTTCGTGCGAATCAGAGCTAACGCGTCTAAAAGACAAATCTACTCGAGATTAGCCGTGTCCTCACGGCTCCGCCCGCGTAAGAAGTTTTATTCCAGTAATAAATATAGCCTATGTGACTCAGTGATAATGTAACTTTCTAACGTCAAAAGAATTTTTGAAATCGGTCCCGTAGTTTTTAAGTTTATTCGTTACATACAAAAACACAAATCTTTCCTCTTTATAATATTAGTATAGAAGCAGGGGCGTATCTACCGCCGTATCTGCCGTATCAATTATACGGGGCCCCCGGGCCACGGGGCCCCCAACTTGCGTAAGCAAAAATTAATAAAAACTGTCAGACCTGTCACTATTGTCCATAGAGGCAGAAACTTTAGAAAAACTAGTCATCATCTGCTATAAATGATTTAATAAATCAGTTTGCCGAAAAAAAGGCAAGGAGAGTGTATATTTAATTTGAATTGTTTGTAAAAAGTTTGGAAAAAGTGACAGATAGATAATTATGATGAATAAATATTTCTTTTAATTTTATGCAATTTTTTTTTCTTTTGTGAGAAATCTTTACCCTTCCTAAGGGCCCCCAAACAAATTTTTATACGGGGCCCCGCCAAGGCACGCTATGCCACTGTATAGAAGTATAGACTAAAAATTGGAAAATGATTCGTCTTAAAGAAAGAAAGAAAGAAAGAAAAATGCGTTTATTGGCATTACAGCAAAAATACACCTTAATACTAAACAAAAAAAAAATACAGATAATGATTGTAATGCCAAAAGGGCCTCAGCTCAGCATAATGTCAGATGGTAACACTAGGTGTACCACCTGACGCTGATTTTCAGCTGCAACCCACGAGTGCCGTACGAATAATAAATACTTAAGAAAATGTGTGTCCGTTTTTAATGTTATGAGAATAAATAAACTGATAACATGAAAAAGCTCATACTTAATAAAATAAAATGTTGTGACATGCATGTGTGTGTGTGTTGTGTTGTGATTACTAAAACTCAAATACCCAGTACCCAGTATCGGTGTATTACCTTGGTAAAATTTATAAAGCTGGTAAAATTGATATAATTGGTAAAATTAATAAAAGTGGTAAAATTGCTAAGATCGATAAAGTTGGTAAAATTTATAAAACTGGTAAAATAGGTAAAATTAATAAAAGTGGTAACATTGATAAAATTTGTAAAACTGGTAAAGTTGATAAAATTAATGAAAGTGGTAAAATTGATATATATGTATATATATTTATAAAGCAGATATGTCAGCTCGAACATTTTCAAAATCTTTTTGATGGCTTAGTAAAAAATCTTTTAATTTCAATTTGAAAGTCGACCAACTTTTACTATATTTTATGGGAGGAGGGATATTGTTCCAGCATTTAGTAGCTGCGTAGCGAAAACTGCCTCTAAAAGCCGTCGACTTGTGCCGTGGGATGGAAAGCTGTTGTGAACATTTTCTTTTCTCACCGATTCTGTGTCTACTTGTCCACAATAGTTTGTCATATAAGTAAGAAGGGGAGCGAGACTTAATAACACCAAAGAGCAGGCTCGCCAAGTGGAGTTTACGTCTAGCTTTCATTTTTAAAATGTTGCGCTCGTTGAAGAAAGGTGTAACATGTCCCCTGAAAGGAACGTTAAAACAGAAGCGTGCACAGGCATTTTGAAGTCTTTGGATCATTCTTTCAGTTTTCGACAGTAGCCGTTGGCTATACACTGTGTCCGCATAATTTAACTTTGATAAAACCAAAGACTCCACAAGTAAGACTCGCAATTCTTCACTAAGATAGGGACGGGCTTTGTATAAAATCTTAAGTCTATAGTAGCAATTACGTATAGACTCAGATACGTGTTTGTGAAAACGAAGTTCCGTGTCCATGATAAGACCCAGATTACGTGCTTCATAGACCCGTTCAATAGGCTCTCCCATAACACTCACAGAGCCGGGACAGGGTTTAATTTTACCTAACTGATTTTGGGTACCAAAAAGCATATATTTGGTCTTTGTAGGGTTCAAGGCAAGCGTATTGTCCTTGGACCACTGAACTATGTTTTCAATGTCTGTATTAAGATCGTTTAATGCTTGTTCATAGTCTTCCGGCTTAAAAGATATATATACTTGTGTATCATCGGCATAAATATGGTATTTACAATTATTTATATTTCTAATCATATCGGCACAATATAAAATAAACAAAACTGGCCCAAGAATCGAGCCCTGCGGAACCCCTCTTCCTACTGAGCGATGTCTAGAGACAACTGTTGAGCCGTCCGCTCGACGTATTTCAACAAATTGCGTACGATCTCCAAGATAGCTACCAAACCATTTTATAGTGTCCTCGTCAAATCCATAAAAAGCCATCTTTGACAATAGTAGAGGAACGTTAATACAGTCAAAGGCACGTGAAAAATCAAGCAACACCAAAAGAGTGCACATCCCATTATCTTGAGCTGCTAAGATATTGTCTGTCACGTCCAACAAAGCCGTGGCTGTACTACGGCCCTTCCTGAACCCTGATTGAACATCTGGGAGGATCCTATTTGTCTCTAAAAATTCAACCAATTGCACACATACTACTTTCTCTAAAACTTTAGAAAGTACCGGCAGTATGCTAATGGGTCTAAGATCCTTCATGTCCAATGCAGTAACAGTCTTCGGCAATGGGTGCACTTTGGCAATTTTCCATAACTGAGGGAAAGATGAGGATGTGATAGATGTATTTACTAAATCAGTCACGGCGTCCAAAGTCACAGGTAGAGTCAATAATATCATATTTATGGTAAAGCCATCGCAACCTTCAGCATTCGATTTAATAGTAGTCAGTATGTTCGCAATCTCCTTGCGTGTTGTAGGTCTCAAAGCAAATGTGGAACCACCATTTCGCGTGGATTTAAAATAGGAAAGCAATGAATTACTAACCGTATCCGCACCCGGAACATTCAGAAAATGGTCACAAATCTTGTCGGGGTCGTTAAAGTGCAAAGGTAATTCTGTATGTTTTGATGGGAGCAGAGTAGACTTTAGGTTTTTCCAAAGCGATCTGGAGTCATTTATTTGACTGTTGATCTTGTGTTTATAGTACGCTGACTTTTCGTTAAATAGAGACTTAGAAACGAGTGATTTCAATTCTTTGTAATAAATCTTTTTAGAATCAGATTTTGTATTTTTTAAGTACTCTGCATGTGCTTTATTTCTCAAATGCATCATAAATTTAAGATTATCAGTAATCCAAGGGTAACAATACTCCTTTATAACACCGGTTTTTAGGGGCGCATGGATATCAAATAGTGTAAGTAGCTTTGAGTTAAAATCACTGACCATTGTATTTACAGTTTGCAGATCGGTTAACGCTTTCCAGTTGAGTAACTCGAGATCCTGCTCATAAAATTCCCTAGTAATATTCCTTAGTGGTCGATAAGTAATGGTTCGCGATGGGATTTTCAGGCGTTTAAAACTAAATTCGCTGGAGATCAACGCGTGCGCACCTAGATCCGGTATTACATCAACTGATACAGAGCGCACTTTAACATTTGTACAAATGATGTCTATCAGAGAGTTGCCATGCACTGTAAAGTGCGTGGGTGACTGCACCAATTGTTTAAGATCAAGGCAGTTCAAAAATGAGTTTAACTTCTCCATCTTTAAGTCTGTGTCGTTAAGCATGTTTATGTTAAAATCCCCCATCAATATCGTGTACTCACATTGCGATAACGAGTGCAATGAACCAGAAACAGCGTCTAGGAAAAGATCAACATCTTGCCAGGGCGGACGGTAGGCGGTACCTATTGCTAGCTTAACCCCGCGAACACTAATCGTGATCCACATCTGCTCGACCGTGGTATGCAATGGGCTAGCAGAGCACGAGTGGCTTCGAACATTTAGACCGTGCTTGATATAAAAACCAACACCGCCACCACGACCCTTTTTGACAGACAATGGACGCGCTATATGCCGTAGCCTACATCCAGGTACAGAGGGCGCACGTCCTTCTTCGCCTGTTCGTAGCCACGTCTCATTAATGGCCTTAAATAGGTACACGATCCTTTTACCAATGTATTCGTTTAAAAACCAACTCTCATTCACTTACAGCATACTTCAGCTCCTAAACAAACGAAAACTAGAAAAGCTCAAAGAAATCTGGTGGAACAACAACCCTGAATCAAAAAAATGTGAGAAACAGGATGACCAGTCAGACGGGATCTCTATTCAGAACATAGGGGGCGTGTTCATTGTAATATTCATGGGCATTGGACTGGCTTGCATCACGCTTGGCGTCGAGTACTGGTGGTACAAGTGGAGGAAGAGGCCCACTGTTGGGGATGTTACTCAGGTAAGAAATACAGAGCTCATTAGATAGATCTGATATCTGAATTAAAACGAAGCTATGTAATGTAAAAGGCACAACAAATTAATAAATAAATATTTATTAACGAGCCTTTCATTATAATATATATACTATATTATAATATATAGGTAGTTTGATGTATAATAGATAGTGATCTATCGTAAATGCATCGCTAATGTAAACGAATAGCTAATGTAAGCGAATTTTAAATCGAAAATACAAGTGTCCTGTAATTCATTGATATGAATAAAGTTTTCAATGTAATTAAATAGAATGTGCGAACGAGTATTTCCGATTCAAAATTCACTTACAATAACGTTACGTTTACGTTAGTAACTCGACAGCATTCGTCTTAGGCTTATTGAATACGTGGCAAGATTGCAAGTCGAATCGTTGCGGCATTCCATTTAGCACACCAATTTGAATAGCACCAATTTGAATCACACCAATAGCACAGAGTAAGACTGCGTTCAGACGACATGCGCCCGCTAAGCGCACGCCACGCGTGTCAACACCCACGTCTAACTTGCTTTGATTTTTATTGTATATAATTTGAGTCTTATGACACATCAGTAGATCTCAAATTGCACTTACTGAAGTCCAACCGCACACGCCAAGCGCCCGCTTCGAACCCGCTTCGCGCCCGCCTCGCACCCGCCTCATGCCATGCTTCGATAAATGCAATTTGAGATCTATTGATGTGTCATAAGACTCAAATTATATACAAAAATTTCAAAGCGAGTTAAACGCGGGGGTTGACGCGCGTGGCGTGCGCTTAGCGAGCGCGTGTCGTCTGAACGCAGGCTTAGGATAGATCTTTATACTGTGCCAATAGTATTCTTCTATTACTATTGATGTGATTAGAATTGGTGCTATACAAATTGGTACGCTAAATGCAATACCTTTGGGTCCGAATCTAGTCGAGCAATCCCGAAAAATGCAAACCGTAAACAATCATAAATATGAATGTGTCTCATGGAACAACGTTGAAATAAATAGACGCGCTATGTCGTATAGACAATATTTGCCAAAGCATTGACGCAATAAGGTTCAAACTACCCTAAACAGATGTCAAGTTCTATGGCACTGTGGTTCCGGAACCACAACTCGTTACCATGTTGTTCTTCTAAACAGCTCATCTAGTACGTAGGTATCTACCTACATATTGTATCAATGGTCTCAAGTGAATTATTATAAGTAATATAAAAATAAAAGCTTGCTTACCCTTCAGTAAACAATCACTATTGTACTTCCATTTCACAAGGTTACCGTCATGTCATGATGATTAAATGTAAATTCACATATTACGTAAATGATTCAATAAAGACACAATACAATTCACTTTTTAATGAGACACCAAGCTTCACCATTTTATTGTTCTCAATTTAAATTATCATTAATCTGTGATTTTAAAATACCAAATTCTAATTTGACACTAAACTGACATTTTAATTTTTTTAAGGTGGAACCAGCAAAATCAACCAGGAATAATGTTGATAAACAAGGTGAAGGTTTTAGTTTTAGAGGTAGAAATTTAGGTCTCAGCTTTAAACCTAAGTTTTAAATAATAACTTTATGCTGTAAACTCCTTTCTTTTGAAAGATAAGAATCTTAAAGGTGTATTTTGGTATTTTCCATGTGTTCATTGATCTCATTTTTATTAAGAATACCTAGAGTATGTAATTGTATATTTCTGCCCCAACTTATGTAAGTGTGTCTGCAATAAAAAATGGCACTTATGTAATTGTGTTTTCATTGTTTATAGTCCATTTAAACTAAAGTATACTGTCATCTTAAGATTGTAGAGTAAATAATCCGTCGATAGTCGAAGCAATGACAATGTGGACCATCATGTGCCTTTGTAATACTGTAAACTTCTAAAAATTATCTAGGTACCTAAAAATAAAATGTTTCACTTGATACTTCGATAGATGGCGTTACCCATTTCATGAGCCTACAGAATTTAGAAAACAAAAGCGTAGGTATTTTTAGTTTGTGAAAATAACAAATTGAGCAACGTGGATATTGGACAAATTCTAACTTATTTAATGTATTTGATACCTGATACTTCGCTGCATAGGTTTTGGAGCAAAGTTTAGTTAACCAACGAAATTGGCGCCACCGCGAAAAATATTTTCTTCTAAATTAAGCAGTTATACTGTAATATTCGACGCCCCATCATGTAAATAGCCTTGTAATATCACATCAAGGTTTCGACAGCTCAATTGTCTAAAGTTACCTAAGAAATCTTATAATATTCTACAAACAAAACAACGAACTAATATTTCAAAGAAGTTTATTACAATAACTTAATGTTAAGTTACAAAAGTACGATCAACATAACTCTAATACAATGTACAATAGACGTGGGAGTGTGAACCAATTGTTTATTTAAATTAAATGGTGTGATGACGCACTTGCAGTGATTAAATATAATTAGAGTATTATCAGTGGCTTAGGTATTTTCATGATCATTGTTAACTACAAGGGAAAATGAAAATGTATAAACCCGCGCCAATTAAGAATGGATATAGAAATGGCGGCTTGTAGTTATAGAATATATGGTTAACAAAACAATGGTGTCGATTCTGTAGCACATTTTGACAGTACTAAACTAGACTAAACGCAACTGTCTGTCACTTTCTTTTTCTATTGAAACAGAAAGAGACAAACACCCTTTGTTTAGTTTAGTCCTGTCAAAGTGGGCAACAGAATCGACACCAATGAAAAACATTAATCAAACCGGTTGGTAAATATAATTTTTACGAAGTAATAGTACCTACCTAAATAAAATTTTCTTCTTGCATAATATATTACACTAGGAGGCAGTACCAATCAATTCAATCTGTCTGTTGCGATCCACTGCTGGATATAAACTATAAAATAGTTTGATAATAAATAGTAAGTACTAACGTACAGAAACCGCACTCCCGAACTAATGCATAAAATACCTACCTAGAAATATGCCCGGCGCATGCGAAATTGAGCTTTAATGTTGGCTGAGAGAGCTCCAATTCCGCTGTGCGTTCACGCTCTTATTACATTTCGGTTCGGTTTCCTTTAGTCTTTCACTCCGGAGGTGAAGCGGCGCCTGATTTTCATACCTAAACCGTGGAGTGACACAGGCCTGCAATTGGTTCACACTATCGTCCCTTTCCTAATCTGCTAGTTGAGTATTATGACGGTAATATTCTAACATAATTTTGATAAACTCAACTACAGTATCATTGTCATCTATAAAGGCAAGAAATCGTCATAGTTTACTTTCCTCAAACCACGATCTGCCATACTTTGATTAATATCATCATTTGCTTCGATCATTCTCTCTTAATCACATATTTTTGTGACTCTGTTAATATTAGTATCTAACAAGCCATCTCGCGTTTTCTCTTAATATATATTTACATTAGAAAAATAGCCATTTAAATATAAATATTAAATTATAGAATTTGGTAATGTCTACAGCTCGATAGTCTTGCCGTGTTTGTTCAGGTTTTTCATGTTCTTGTTGGATAATTCTAGTTCTAATCTCAGACCGTCCACTTCCGCCTCTAAAGTACGAGATCTCTTAAACATTTGGACATAGTTCAGCTGTAACTGTTTCTGGTATCTGAGTACTTTGTCCTTTTCTTCGGACCATTTTCTCCTTTCGCTGTTAAACTGGGTTTCTTTAGCTTCCAACTCGCATTTGAGTCTGTCGACGATAGCTCCGGCTGGGCAAGGTTCTCCGCAAGCGTCTGGCAGCTCCCCATTCAGTCTTTGAACTTCAGCATCTTCTAAGGCACTGTCACTAGAGTTCCAGTGGTATTCGTTGGTTTTGCAGACGTCGTAGATGCCTCTCATGGTCCTCCCGCACTCGATGCCTTCGTAACCGCTTAGGGAGATGTCTGATAGTTCTTGTCGTAACTCTTTCAGTTCAGTTTTTAGTCTTTCGATTTCAGTTTTGCTCGTCTCCTTGGTCTTGGTTAAGTCTGAGACGCTTTCCATGAGGTCGTTGGTGAGCCTGTCGACATCTGTTTGAAGTCGGTTGATAGATTTTTCTTTTTCTTCCGTTTCTGCTCGGAGCCTCATTATTTCTTTTTCTTTCTTGTCGAGGACCTCCCTCAGTTGGCGGCAGTCTGCTTTTAGCGTAAGGTACTCGTGCCCTTTTGCTGTTTGTTCATTCTGGAATTATAAAAATAAAGTGTTACTAAAGATTAAATAAAGTCATCAGTTTCAAGAAGTGCCCTAGAGAAAAAAAATACTATGCCTCTAGCCAGAAATTATTTATCTAGAGGAAGCTATGTCCTAAAGGCCCTTGAGATTCTTGTTTGTGAAAAACACAAGTCGTGGAAAAAGCGTAACTCTACAAAGTTGAGGACATCGACTAGGTTATCCTCAAACCTCTGACGTAACAGCACCAGGTCCCACCTCATTCAAGCCAGTTCCTCGTTACACTAAACCTGGTAGCCTAACATTAGAAAGACGTTTAGTATTAACCTGAGCATCTTTAAGCTGCGTCTTCAACAGTGCAATCTCGCCCGCTCTCTGGCACAGACTCCACTCGGTGTCCTCAAGCCTCTGACGTAGTAAAGCCCGGTCTCGCCTCACTCGCGCCAGTTCCGCGTCGCGCTCGTCCCGGGAGCGCCCGAAGCTCTGCATCATGAGGCCTCGGGCCGCGCGGACGCGAACCTCGTGGCTGCGGACACGTTCTGTTGTACTGTAATGTTAGAAAGAAGTTTCAGTTAGATATTATATATAAACGTTCTGTAGTCCAATGGGGATGCTCTCAAAAAGTTAAAGTAAAGGTTTTTAATAACATTCCTGAACGACCCACATAATTTTGAATTGGAAGCTTCACTTCCGTCTATATTTTGGGAAACCCCTGTTTAATTTTGGACTTGGAAGCGAAAGAGACGGGTAAAATGCTTTGTAGATCTCCTGAACTGCTGACATCGTAAATTTTTGATGTGGTAAGCCGTTGACTTCTTCGACGGTCGATCTATGGTGTTGATATTTTGAATGTTGATTTCGTGATTGTTTATCTGACGTAGGTATCCCCATGAATGACATTTCGACCTACGAACCATGTCGACGTTGAATACTTAAAATACGAATTAAAATAATATGCGTTTGCAAGTATTCCTAAATAAAATGAAGGCATTTTGCCTATAAAGCTTAGTTTTACCACCAAACATAAACCCGAAGATAGTGGGTATTAGAAAGTATAAATATTTCTTTCTCAGATCTAAACGCTCATATAAACGTGTAGTTTTATGGCGGGCGGTAAAATGCGGAAACCACCTAACCTAACCTACTAAAATAAGTAGTCGACAGCTGAATATTTGTGGCCACAAGAGTTCTGTTATATGAAGTATAAGACTAAGGCCGAGGCCACACGAGCGTAATTTACGCTGCGCAAAGTGTCACGCGTAATGTCAGTTACGTTTGGTTTCATACATACAATAGGTATTGCGATTCGCGTGCCATAATATACGACGACGTAACATCAGTCCCTTAAATTACGCGGCTCACTTTACGCGGTGTAAATTACGCTCGTCAGGCCTAAGCGGTGATCGGCTATTATTGTCTATTGTTTTATCATAACATAATATCACGCCTGTATTCCCCGAAGGGTCGTGCAGAGGTGTATGTAACACCCACATTTCGCCGTTATGTTTAAGTCCCATGTAATAGGGGGCGAGCCGATTGCCATTTACCGGGTACAAATCCAAACTCCGGGCTGCTATTGAGGAATTTCATACGGAAAAACCCAACAACTCTTTGCCCGACCTGGGGATCGAACCCAGGAACTCACAATCAACATTGTGCTGATTGTTTTATCAGTAAGTACCGGCAATTTGTGCACATACACTCATGACAATAAAATTATAATGTCTGTATTCAACTCGTGACTGCGTTTGACTGTCTGCGACTGCTGAGCATGGGGTCCTGGGTTCGTTCTCTAGGTCGGGAAACGTGTTATTGGGTTTTTCCATTAGGATTTCTCAGTAGCAGCCCGGTGTCTGGATTTGTGGCTCGCCCCCTGGCTCGACCCCTATTACATAGGACATAAACATAACTGGCGAAACGAAGGTGTACTAAAAACGTCTCTGCTGAACCCTTCGGGGAATACAAGGCGTGATGTTATGTTATTTATGTAAGTTTTGGTATATAAGAAAACTGTACTGTTTGTTCATGATGTATAGCTTTAAATGATCGGAATACAATAGGAAATTGTCGGATGCAAGCAGTTATAAATTTCATGAGAGAGGTCTTTTAACGAAGCAATTGTTTGGTTGATGTGACGACAATCATACGGTTGTTGGCGGTGGATATGGCTGGTTGAGTCTATAGGTATGTATGCCTAACTGTTCTTCGTCTCAGTAGTCAAGTAGTGTGTAGCTTACCTATAGTCATGCTGATCTCTCTCCAACTCAGCGACTCCGGAGTCAGCGGGTGAGGGCGCCGGCACCGGCTCCTTGTCCGCGCCGCTCAAAACAGAACTCGACTTGGTGCTGGAAAAGAAAAAGATATACATTATAGTAAATCGGTGATAATACTTATTGAGTAAAAGGTTTAGAAACGTTGAGTTATCTTTGCCCAATATAAAAATACGGGCTAACAGTGCAAACCGTAACGGCTAGTTCACACAGAAACTGTTTACAGGGTCCGCTTTAGGGGATCCGTTTTTATTTTGGTGATGGCCTGCAGTTGTATGAGCGAGTTCACATACACGACAGTATTCCGAATCCAGTAAAAAATACTGGATCCGTTATTTTTATTGTATATTTCATAAATCCATGTTGTTAGAGGTTTTGGCTTATTGTTTTATGACCGGCCGCTTGCCTGATATCAACCCTCCTTGGGAATACTCGTTGCGCCATCACGCGGGTGACCCAATGTGCTTGCAGATATTATGTACTGGGTTTATATTTATCTAAATATCTTTAACTTTAAATTTTTCTTACACCTTCGGCTGGTCGTGAGTTCTAAATAAAATTATTGTTTTATTGACGTGATTCCACTCCAAGCATAATTATTATGACACGAGGTAGTGCTGTGTGTGTGTTTGCTACGAAGGATTACACGTAAACAATAAATAGTTGAAGTCTGGATTATAATTAATTCATGTTGTGCTGTGCTTATATTGACTGCATATAAATTATATTATTTAAATCTTTACTACGTATATTAAATAATATTAACATAGTTACATACAAATAAGTATAAATATATTCCCAATATAAAGCTATAAACTAAAAGAGGGCATCAAAATATTCCTCCGCATCGCTGTCAACTGGTAACGTGCCCAGAAGACTGGCAGCATTGCCACCTTGTATGGCAATGCTGCTTCAATCCTGTGGCCATAATAAAAGCCAGCATAGGCGTAGCCAGGATTTTGTCCACGGTGGGGCAAATTCAGTCAGACAGTAACTATTTGTCTTCAATAAACCTGGAAGTGCAGAATGGGATTATGGGACAATTTTGCCCCATAAACCTTAATTTTGAGGTCCGAATAAGTATAGAAGGAGTCGGGTATTGGTCTGCCTATTTTGGGTAATTGTTCTGTGGACATGGGTGGCGAGTTGACTGAATCTAGACCATTTAAGTACCTATTCTTTCCAGTGCCAGAGTGAATACACCCTGAATACGCCTATGAATGTCAGCTTTCGGGTCATGCATATAGATAGCTTAATAGACTGAGATTTAAATAGTTTAAAATTAATATGTGTGTCTAAGTCAAAGAAAGAAGCTCACGGTGCTATCTTAGTTTACGATGTGTCAGAACCAAAGTCCCTAGCAAAACTGAATGAGTGGGTCGTGGAACTGCAAGTATACTCCACCAAGAAGAACACAGCCTGCTTAGTTGTCGGCAATAAGACTGACAAGCATATCATTTTGGGACCCAGTGCATAATATCAGCAAGCACATTGGATCACTCGCGCGACGGCGCAACGAGTATTCCCAAGGAGGGTTGACGCCAGGCAGGCGGCCGGTCATAAAACAATAAGCCAAAACCTCTAACAACATGGATTTATGAAATACATGTTGTGCCGACCCCACCTAGTGTGGGATAAGGGCAGGAAGAAGAAGAAGATGTGTGTCTAAGTCAGTACAGGTGCTTGACTTACATTCCGTTTTATTATTCCTATAAAAGCTAGACACATGCATCTAATGTTTAATACCTATTCTATTCATTCATTTTACTGACGACAGCAATTACAAATTCAAATAACCAACCTACTTGCATTCTATCACAAGTTTTATCGAGTTTGCATTATAATTCAACACGCGGTCAGTATTTATTATTTTATGAGTGTTATTATCCTGGACTGGTGTTTCACAAATGGCTTAATAACTCCTCTATTACCGCAGTTAGACGTCGAAGATTTAACTGTGTATCTCTAGATCTTAGAATCTACGCAGATTGTGGCTGCAATTGGCATGGAACGGTAAAGTTATTACTTTGTTTACAACCTGCTGTTCGTTGTTACCTGGATACCTAGTTTAGTAACCTGTTCAATTAGGACCGGATTGATATTATTGTGTTGTCTGTTTACCTTTAAGTGCATTCGACGCCTATGTTTAATTTTCTTTCAAAGTATACCGCTATTTAAGAATCTTTTGTTAAGTTATTGCTATTGTATATCAATAAAGTTGAAGTAACGAAGATCGATCATTGTTGTTTTGATGGCTTTTTGAGTTATACAACAGCATCTTCGATTGATTAGATAGATGAATGCGGTACGATAGAACTGTAGGCCTTGCACGAATTCTGCCGAGTTACTAACGTGAATTTTGAATCTGGAATACTAGTTTCGCACATACTATTTAATTAAATTGAAAACTTTATTCATATCTATGTATGATATAAATTCCCAAGGAGGGTTGATGTCAGGCAGGCGGCCGGTCATAAACCAATAAGACAAAACCTCTAACAACATGGATTTATGAAATACATGTTGTGCCGACCCCACCTAGTGTGGGATAAGGGCAGGGAGATGATGATGATGTATGATACAAATTGTGCATGTCGCAAAAAATGTTACCAAAATGTTATAGGACAGTTGTATTTTCGATTCTAATTTAGCTTACATTTAGCGATAGGTTTACGATACTATACGTCAAACGTTTGTGCTAGGCCTACTGATACAGAGCTGTAATGTATATATCCGAACTAAGCCTGAAACTTTAGCCCGATTGGACTCTATATTCCATGAAAATGTGCCCGAAGGACGCTTAGGTTTCAGTGTTACTGTCATTTCAGGCAAAAAGCCTAGCCTCTCTACCCTATTATTTACCTCTGAATTGTCCGATCGAAGGTCAATCCTTTCAAATTTAATTTTAGAACATATAATTTTAATGTGACATTTAGCCCATCCACGGACTGACCACGGCAAGTGCAGCTTAACCTCGCAAATCGTAAGATCAGCGGTTGGTATAGCCACGAGCACCTTTTTTAAAATCCATTTTGATTTGAAAGTACTATACAACGTGTTACATAATTCCCCATGGAAAATGTAAATAATCAATTAGTCTTTTATGGTTGTTGTCATTTAGGTACCTCTCAGATGAAATTAAGTAATAATGTAAACAACTTTCTGGGTAGTCTACTCTTTAGTTTTATGTTTTCAGGGTTGCTTTTCAAAAATGATTATTTTATGTTTTATCCAAATCCTTTTTTTTGGGTCATACTACGGTTTTCAAATATTGCCAATAGACTCTTTACAAGGGATCTTTTAACCCCCTTTCGGCTTTAGGGGTTTTTTTGTAACAAGTTGTATACATATTACAAAATATAATCCATTCACCATACTTCATCAGTAGCAGTACAGACTACAGAACAAGTGCACTAACGATGTTCATAATATGAAAGGCCGGTCGCGGTCGGTGCGCGTGCGCGTCTTGCATCACCAGCCGAGCGTTACTATGACGGTGCTTATGAATCTATTGTGGCGTTGTTAATTATGGTAAGGTGTGCCAATGTCAGGTGAGTATGATGTGGTTGGCAAAGATGAGGGGTACATGGAGTTGGAGTAACATTGGTATCGAGAAAGGGCAATCAAAGGCGATGGTAGATCGCCTGACTTCACTTCTAAAGCAGCCGGAAAAGTATGGAGAGCGCGGAACAGCTTTTGCTTGGTGGTGGGATATGGTCCGGTAGGCTAGCTACCACCCTCATATTAAAGTCCGGCGCCAAGCAGTTTGCTGTGTTCCGTTATGTATATGTGAGAGCCAGAGTGGTGTAGAATCTCTCCATATCTCTGTTACTTGGATTTGTGTGCTCCATCTTAGATTTTGTTTGTGCTTACCATCAGGTGTGACTAGAGTCGAACGCAAACAAAAGATTTAAAAAAATAGAATACGACAGCTTTGGTATATGGAGTCCTTCATTCAGCAGTGGGTGGTTACAAGCCGAAGCAAAAGGAAGAAGAGTAAAACAAATTCTACATACATAAACTCACGCCTTTTTCCCATGGGGGCAGGCAGAAACTATAGAACGTCACATGCTACGACCCATAAATACCCCTTTCGCTTCATCCACATTCATACATCATGTCATACACGCACGCCGGTTGAGAGTACTACGCACCTGACCTTTGTGAAGAACATCACCAATAACATCGATGTATGTTTTTCTAGGACGTGCTCTAACAAATTCTTTGTAGGTTTTAACCAAGGACAGGAAGCCAATTACTAACAAAATTGTTATAAATCGCAATCGATCCGCAACTGAACCATAGATTTCTGTGACCACGGCCGTTTCACTTTTTTTCTTATAGAGATAACGGTCAGACAGCCGTGGTTCAATTGCGGTACGATTGCGATTTTAAACAAATTTTTCAGTAGAATTGGCCTGAAAACCAGAGGATAAGCTCGCTCTTATAATAAAATATTGGATCAAACGAATCAAGCAAAGTGTACAAGTAACCGCGAAATTGGTAGGATGGTTAGAGTAGAGGCAAATACACTAATCTTATATAACTATTGTCCAGACTGACTGATTCATCAACGCAGAGCCTAAACCACTGAAGCTGGAAACATAAAATTTGGACAGTAGGTTCCTTTTGTGACGTAGATGCCTACGTCACTACCACTAAGATAGAATTTTTGAAAATTCTACCCCTAAGAGTAAAACAGGGGATAGAAGTTTGTATGAAAATTCACGAGGACGAAGTCGCGGGCTAAGTGCTATAATATTATAAATGTAAAGATGGATGGATAGATGTTTGTTACTCAATCACGCATAAACGGCTGAGCGGATTTTGATAAAATTCGGTACACAGATAGACCATGGCCTGGATTAACACAGAATATTTTTTATTCGGGTAATATGAAGAAGTTCCCCTAGCATGCGAGTGAAGCCGCGAGGAACAGATAGTAATGTGATATATCACGCTTATTGTCAAGCGTAAGGCTCATTAGTCAATATTACATAATATGTAATGAAAAAATACGTATTCTATTAATAAATATTTGAAGATAAATGTTTGCTCATGTTAATTGATAAAATATTGATTTACCATTATTATTGACTTATCAAAACTCTTATTAGCATAGTTAAATAAATTCACGTAATTTTTTAATGTTTGGCCAAGCCTACAGAACGCCACGCACGTGTGACGATGCTTTTCAACGTTCGTGTACCTAGCTATGTTTTATTTCATAATAGATGACCCGGTGAACTTCGTACCACCAAATTTATTTTTTTAATTCCTCCTCAGTTTTTTTTCTAAACCACCTCAGAACAGAGGCGAAACAAAACAAAAAAAAATATACAAATCGGTCGAGCCATTTTCGAGTTTTTGCGAGACTAACGCACAGAAATGGACTTTAATATTAGGGAGGTATGTTTATTTCATACTAGCAGTTGCCCATGGTGTCACTCGCATCCCAAGACATCTACTTCATGTTTCCGGATTTTATATGTTAAGCCAAGTCATGGTGTATCTACCTACAACTATGTCATGTCTATTACACCGGAAACTGTAGTATAAAGAATCACCAATGCGTCGAATATTATTGCTGTAACAATAAATAATGAAAAGAAAAACCAACGTATCGAAACAATTATATTGTTTCGAATGGTTTTAATTATTTTTGTGGAAATGATGGATGTTTAATTAAAGCAATAATCATTAAAATTAAAGTTACAGCGTTGCATGACTCAAAAGTGACCGCAAGTCATGTTGCTTCATCAATGTAGTGAGCATTAAGTGCACGCAGACCTGTTGCCATACCTTCAGAGTTTAGCAGCATGCAGTTATGGGTTCAGGCAATGAGAAACGCGTTATTGTATACAAACGTGTTTATTGGTGATATTAGCACATATTAACAAATATAGACAGAACGTATGCGAATCGACATATAGCAACATATTGAGAGCGTGCGGCGGAGGCAGGAAGCGCGTGCGCTCATCGCGGGCAAACAGAATCGGAGTTACGACAACCACCGCCGTGGGATTCCGTGCTATAAGCATATGTTTTCATTGGATAAGTGGATGTTTATCCTTCTGATGTTCTGCCTATCCTTTTCCCAACTATGTTGGTGTCAGCTTCCAGTCTAACCAGATGCGGTTCAATATCAGTATTTTACACGGAACGACTGCCACAAGACCTCCGCAATCCAGTTCCAGGGCAATGCCGATATCCTAAGGTTAGACCAGTTGACAGACTTTCGGGATTTTGACTTCCCGTAACGACTGTTTAGCGTGCTCTCCAAGGCACAGAGGGGTCTCGATGTGTAACGAATGGTCACCCACCCATAGACTGAACGCGGCAAGCGCAGCTTAACCTCGCAAATCGTATGATCCGCTCGGTTGGTAATTGGCATTGCCCAGTAACTGGGTTGCGGGAGGTCTGATGGCAGTCGCTCTGTATAGAATACTGGTATTCAGCCGCATCTGGTTAGAGTGTAAGCTGACCCCAAGATAGTTGGGAAAAGGCTAGAGGAAGGATTTACTTCAAGAGGATAAAGAGCAGCATCCTTCGGTCTACGATCACCAATGTGTCTGTCATTGGAAGACCCATGTTTAACAGTGGAAGTGTACGGATTGATATCATTAGAAGAAGCCTTCAAGCAGTAAGGAAAACGAACAGACAGCTAGTTCACACAGAAACTGTTTACAGGACCCGTTTTAGCGGATCCGTTTTTATTTTGGTGTTGGCGCCTGTAGTTGTATGAGCGAGTTCTCATACACGACGATGCGGCGCAGCTGCCATTTGTTTAACTGATCCGTCGATACAGATGTGAACAACACATCCAGTACCGACGGATCCGTTATAAACGGATCCGCTGTGTGTACGGGCACAGATATAACAAGAATTAGCATCCCTTCCTCATATTCATAGACTTCAGTTTCCTTCCTACGTGGAAACCGTTTTGCGAAACATCACTATCACGCACACAGAGCCAGTCAATTATGTTGGTACATGTAAATGAGAATGATGCGCGCGCGACGGTGCGTGGTTCCTGGCTTCATCTCCGCAGGCCTATTGTTGGGAGCTCATGAAGGCTATGGATCTGGGTACTTGTTTTAGAAACGTTGGTGATGATTGTTTTACGTTTTATATTTTTTTTTGCGAAATTTTAACAGTCCAGTAACTGCGACAAGTGACCGATAGGTCACGACTAGGAATATCGAAAGAGATATTTTTTTTCCTTTTTGCACATTTCAAACGTTCGAATAAATACTAATATCCCTAATATTCATTATTAAAGCTGTGTTTTCCAGACAAATAATTTATTTTAACATAACATTGTATCACGCTTGTGTTTCACGAAGGATTGGGCAGAGGTGTATATAGTAACACCATCATTTCACCGTTATATTTAAGTCCCATATTATGTAATAGGAGGCAAGCCGGGGACAAATCTAAACTCCGAGCCGCTACTGAGGAATTCCACACGGAAAAACCCAATAACTTTGCCCGACCTGGGGATCGAACTCAGGATCTCACGATCAGTAGTCGCGCTTGCCATCACTAGACCAACGAGGCAGTCAATGATTTATTTTAAGGACATTGATATAAAAAATAGGCTTAGAAATCCCATTGAGGTCAGTGACGAATCGGCGTCAATTATGGACCTTCATCTAAATCGGTCCAGCAGTTACAGAGGTTGTGCTAACACATAGTAACATACAAGGTCGTCTTTATTAACAAAACGTTTAAACCACTGAACCGATCTTCATGTTGTTTTTATTGAATCAATTGTGAATGGGAGTCAAATTAATAGTTGATCTTGAAGGCGAGTTCAAGCACTGACGAGCACCTCTGACGTCAATCGTTAGTTGAATGAATGATATTACATCATATTTTTATAGATGTTATCTTTAATCATTGAGAGCAGCATAGGCCTTAATAGCCAGTAACGTACGCGATATTGAGCGCCAAATCCACCAGCAAGTATTGCGCAAGTTGACTTCTGCAACCAACTTTCAAGCTGTGGACATACTTGCAGCAAGTCGGCTTCTGTAAGTTTTACGAACTAAGCGAGCATTGGAATGCAATAACAAACTTTCTAGTATATTTTGCGCTAAATACCTGTCTTTTTCTACTAGCTATGAATATTTAGAGGAATGAATAAGCTCGTTATATGAAAAAACTTTTGTTCAACTTTTGTAAAGTTCAGGCATCTACAAACGGTCAGTCATCCATGGACTGATCGCGACAAGCGCAGTTTAACCTCGCAAATCCATACCATTACCATTAAACCTGCAATTTTTTATAATTTCTACAAATTATTTCTAATAGGTGTTACTGGTAATAAGGTCAAAGAATGGCAGAAAGAGCGCCACAGTCGCTTCTGACTCTAAGACAACTAGATTTGCACTTATGAAAAATGTTGAACAATATTGAACCATTTTAACGCGAAATCTACACTTATAACTTCATACAGGTTTCATGATTGAAGGTCCTAACAATCATTACTAACAAAGTGCTGATTCATCTTTATCGTTACAATAATAACATGTTTCTGTGATAACAATTAACATTTCATAACGACTAAACCATTAAATCTCCAACTCCATAATTAAGAAAATCTAAGGTCGTTTATTTCTAGACTACCGCGGAAACATGCCATTAGGAAAACTTAGTTTAAGAATAAAGACTATTACGCACGCAAGTACATGCTTGTCATGTGTGAACAATTGTTTTATGTAAGTTGGCTAAGCATCCACACTTAGATCAATCAAAAGAGCAGTCAGTCATAGGCCAAAGTTGCCGCAGGTTGACAGACACTTGCCGCCCTGAAGAACGTGACTGAAGTGGACTGGACCAGATGATAAACCAAATGCGGCTGAATACCAGTATTTTACACGAGCGACTGCCATCAGACCTCCCCAATCCAGTTACAAGGCAATGCCGATATCCTAAAGTTAGACCGGTTGTTAGACTTTTGGGCTTTTAACTTCACCGTAACGACTATCATAGGTATTCGTTTGACACCCGGGACCGACCGTTTAACGTGCTTTCCGAGACACGCAGGAGTCTGTATGTGCAACGAATGGTCACCCATCCACAAACTGCCCGCGGCAAGCGCAGCTTAACCTCGCAAATTGTATGATCCGCGCGGTTGGTAATTAACCCTATTTGGAATGCTTGTGTAAAATTGTCCATCCGACTCCTCGTACCTACAATTTCAAAACAATTTAACAAGCATTCTTTGACAAAATGCTTGACAAATCGTCACGAACTTTCCGTATCGTCTGTGCCTGTCTTTAGAAGCACAACATAATTATATCAACGCAATTATCCACTGTAACAGATTAACTAACAGTTGCGAGGGTAGTTACGCCAGCTTACTTATCACGGATCTTGCAAGACGATGATACTGATATGCAGTTACCAAACGCAACGTAACTGTAGCTTCAGTTACCAAAGCTACTGGGGTCGGAGTTTCATAGTGCGGTAAATACAGAAATTAGTGTCTTAAGAAGAGTATAATCCTTTAAAAAAACTTTTAAGTTAAACGGTTTTATCTTGCAGTACCCCTGCGGATTTGAGGATTGTGAGTTGAAATTATTATAATGTTGTATTGTCACGGGAATTGAATTTGTGTGCGAAGTTTCAGGAAAATTGGTTAAGCAGAACTCACAGCAGAAGTAGTTGAAAAATCTGTCGCAAGATTTAAAACAAACAAATAAATAAACAATCAAACAAATAAATAAACAAACAAACAAATATACGAAGTGAAGGTAATTAAAACCGTTTAATAAAACAGACGTCATAATTCCATCACGCCGATATAAAAGAAAAAAATAAATTTTAGACTCTCACAGACAATTATGGAAGTTTACAATATACCTATACAAAGAAAAAAGCACAAAAATCTCAACCTGCACGAAATGGGAGTACCTTCGTGTTTTAACTACCTATCATATAGGGAACGTCAACTCAGAGGCAAGGTTATCGTTGCACTAATGGAAGAGCGATATAGAAGCAACTGTCGAGATAGTTGCTTCCACCATGTGTTGCGATAATATTAATTTTTGGAACATTAGGTCTTAGCATAATAATTGTATTTAACTGTTATTTAAAAGTAGTGCTTGCCTAGTGGTGTGACCGACTGCCAAGTCATAGGTCTCGACTTCGAAATCAAGGCACACACTTCTGACTTTTCAGATTCATGTGCGTGTTCTATAATTATCACTTGCTTAAAAACGGTGAAGGAAAATATCGTGAGAAAACCGGCATGCCTGAGATATATTTCTTGATGTGAAATCAAGTCAGACGCCCATAGGCGGCATAAACTCTGACACTAGGATAGTCATTAACCACGCAAAAAGAAGAAGACTGTTGTTTAGACTAAACAAGGCTTAAACATCTTTTTGGTGTATATAGTTTGAGGTTAGACACTATTCCAACAAGTGTCTAAACTTTTGTAGTACAAGTCCAATTGTATTGTATTGCTTTTTGGCACCTACGAAGTTGATAATTCGCCAATAGACGACGACTTGATTTATGTCAACTCAACTCTACTTACGAAATGTTAGTACCTACATTTAGAACATTTAGCAGGTATCCTAATTTCCTAACCTTCGTACCTAATTAAAAACATGCAACAATGCAACAAAAACAGCAAAGTAAATTATGACAAAAAATAGATAATGACATGTTACTCTTTTGTTATCTAGGACTCGATGACTGTAAAGGAAATTCAATCACCACCGATGCTGATACCAGAATCTGGCGGAAATAACTGAGTGATTGCGAATTGTTGATAAAAGCAGTAATTGTAATCAAATAAATGAGTAATGAGATTCCTCTGTCGATCTATGTTTCTTGTTTTAAAAGTCATAATACAAAACATTAAGCATTGCTTATGTCTTTCTCGCGTTCCTGAGTTAAGGGTAGCAAGCAGTACAAAAGCTTAGACACTTGTTAGAACTGTGACTAACGTCAAACTCCATACATAAACAAGGTGTTTATTAAGCCTTGTGTAGCCTTAACAAATGTTAAACACGATTTTTTGGTATGACTTAGGGTCGTACTACAAAAGTTTAGACATTTGTTAAAACAGTTTGTCAAATCCATACATAAAAAGGTTTTTATAAGCACGCGATAATTGGTCAGACAGTTTAGGTCTGGATTTCTGTCATATACAAGAACAGATAACAGTTTGGACCTTTTTGATTGTGAAGATATCTATAAAAAAATTGTTTGCTTAACAATCGTCAATGAGCACTGAAATAAAAACCATTCCTCTCTATCCAACTGTTTTTTTTAAATCTTATTGTAGTTATTAACGAGTGCATTAGTAAATTCTTGTTCTATGGTATGAAGAGTCAAACGTTAGTAATCCCTTGTAACACGAGTCTATTGCCATTTGGTAGTGGTAGGCACGAGCAACACGAGAATAGCTTAGTGGTGAAAAGATTAGTTAGTCAGCAAGGTTGGTAGCGTGGCAGACTGCCCCGAGTAGGTACGCCGGACGATATTAGGTACTTAAGTATCGTCGTGAAGACTCTTTTAGTGTACTCCAACCAACATTTCCAGTACGATGTTATTATTTGTAAACTAAACAATAAAAATACGCACTCGTAACAATGCTAAAACAACAAATAAAACTTTCGCCTTTATTAATTGAACTAGTGTATAGTGCATTGAACAATAGATACTAAAGTACAATTCACCCATTCATATAGTAGTTACCTAGTGCAGCTGTGAGTACCCCACCTCTCTCTATAAACTGCGTGAAGGGAAGCGGCCAATACAAATGTTTAGTTCAATTTTATTAAACAATGTATTATACAGGGTGTGAAAAATATTACTGTTAATATTTAGAAGGGTGATAAAGTACACGAAATCGAATAGAAGTAGTGATTTTGTCGTTATGAAAGGTCATCAATTTTCTGCCATCCTCATCTTAGTGGTTGTAGAAAACTAAACAAATATATTAGAACAATGGACATTATCTATACTAATGATATCATGCTGACTGACTGACTGATTCATCAACGCAGAGCGTAAACCACTGAAGCTGGAAACATGAAATTTGGACAGTAGGTTCCTTTTGTGATTTAGGATTAACTAAGGATTTCAAAAAAATCCTCTCCTAATGGAGTGAAACAAAATCACGCAAGCAAACCTGCGGGCGGGCAGGGCAAGTTATCAATATGGCCTGACTCTGCCTAGCTTTTTTTTGTAATGAGTAACTGATTGTGACATACTATTCAAACACCTTAGAAATATTGACATTACCTAGAAAAAAGAAGACGCAGTACAAATTGTAAGCTTGTTTTTATTTTAATGATTTTACCAGTCAAAGATTGGAAATACATACAGCATTACATTTTTTAACAGATTTTCTGAATTGTCAACTGTTTGACAGGAGATACTAGGTACTCCAAGTTTGAAGCACTATTGGTTTCAAAAGCTACCTGTGGCTATTTCCAAGCGAATAATCGAGTTCAAATTTTACATACTATTATCTAACTTTAATCATGCGTTATTCGCATAACATACATACAGAGGTCACAGGGCAACTATCAATGCTGCAGTTACCTATATAACTACAAAAAACACAAATCCCTTTCCTCCTCAAAACTCACCTAAACATGGTCACACACTACTCTCACTTTCAATTCACATCACATTTTATCCACTAGAACAGGTATAAACGTATAAAATCACCATTTGATAAATAAACACTATGTGCGTAAGCGCAACCGGCTAGCTACTACTCTGTTCGACGCACGAATGTCTGCGCGCGCGTGCCGTCCGCGCCAGTAACTTGCCGCTTCGCTATAATTGCTGAGTAAACGCTGCATTACGATGAAATAACGTTTTTGCTTTATTAATGAACGAATGTATAACGAGATGGTTGAAAAGAAAGGTGAATATGAATGCACTTAAGTAGTAAAATCTTGGTATGTCAGTTTTTGCGCGGAGATTTTATCTGTCAGAAAAAAAGTTTCGCGAATAATTTGCAACTTTCTTCGTAATTTTTGAACTTTTTGCTCAATTATTTGGATTTCGTCAAATATGTCTGTATACGATTTCTAATAGGTAACCACAAATTTAACTACTTACATAAACAGCGATCTGAGTACTTGAGCAAGTGTGTTTTTACTTTTACACCCATACAGCCAACTTTTTTTATTAAACACGCTGTATAAATTCGTTTTTACTCTATAAAATAAAAACTTTCTTAAAACGCGGACGCGTAACGTGTATTTATTTACTGTTTATTAAATTATACGTTGTTCTTTCTGGTGAATGAACACGGCCACGGAATGATTCAGTAACATTTTAAGGCTCCTTACTCATTCACTAGGCATGTTCGTGTCGCAGTAACATAACTAAAGCTGTCACTTGAATAATGTCCGGTTCCTATAAACAAAAACGAATCGTTTTTCTTATCAATGGTAGCATTTTTTATTGCCAAACTGGGCATATAAATAGACAAGAGTCTCAATTTTAACCACGAACGCTTCGTAAATTATAGGAATCGGCCATCCAAGTTCACTTTTCTCAGGAATACGAATGTTACATAATATAAAACTTTAAATCAATCTAGCTTTAAACTATTTTCGGATAAACTAAATAAAATTGAGTTTAATTTATTTTTTTCAAATTAATATTCCAAAGTTGTATTAATGTTTTTTTTTCTAATTTTGTAAATATGAGATAAAGTTTTTCCGTGAGAACTTTTATAATACTTTCGCCCCTTGTTTAGCAAAACTACGAGACATTTAGTGAATTCCTATTATATCTGTGTTACTGCAACATGCACATCACGCCATAGTAATGATAATTATACAGCTTAATAAACAGATGTAGGTATCGCATCGTGTGTCATTGACGTGTCAATTATTGTCGTGGGCTCGTTGTGTACCGCGTAGAAAGCTTGTGATCTATTTTTGTACGGGGGGAGTTAATAGGAGGGTGCATGGTGTGAATTCATCGCCTTATTCTGCATTTATTAGTTTGTAGATATTTTGCCTGTGGCGACATCTATCGCGCCAGAGGAGAACTACGCAGTACGACGATTGTCTAGCCAACTACAACGACAATAATGACAACTCTCAAAAATGACGTCACAAATCCTGCATCGCGGTATTAAGATTTGACACGCAAATAGTATATACAACATGTAACGTAAGTAACGCACACCCTCAAACACCCCAATTAGGATATTATGTTATAATCATAATACATACACTGAAATTTTAGTTTAACATGTATATGCATTGTTATTTACTAAATTAACGTTCTTGAAATAAGGCTTATTTTTCTTTATTTTGTACTAAATGACGGTATTTGTATTAATACAAATAAAAATGCACTTTTAAAAGTCTTTTTGCCTTTATTTACGGTCCATTTCAGTTTGTTTGGACCGTACAGGGGTAATGTGACTAATTTCTGTAGTTTTAATTATTTTTGGGATAAAAATTACCTATATTAAAAATGATAGAAATCGATTCAGTGAACGATTCTGAACAAACTACTTTCAGGATGTGCGTTAATTATGTTACATATTGTATACAACTTCCCAACATCAACCGTTGGGCAGTAGCCCGCCAGGCTTAAGTAAGACCCGCCTAGTTGGGGAATCCTCCCGTTTCGTTGGAGGAACACCATAACCTCGTTCCTCCACATGCCTATTAATTTATTATGGTATTTAAAATCCGAATTAAGTGGCACATGGCTCATAACAACCGCGTCGATCATACGATTTGCGAGGTTAAGCTGTGCTTGCCGCAGTCAGTTCGTGGATGGGAACCGTTCATCGAGACCCCTCCGTGCCCCGGACAGCACATTTAACTGTCGGTCCCGAGTGTCATTAAAATACCTATGACAGTCGTTACGGGTAGTCAAAAGCCCGAATGTCTGACAACCGGTCTAACCTTAGAGTATTGGCATTGCGCAGTAACTGGGTTACGGAGGTCTGATGGCAGTCGCTCCGTGTGAAATACTGGTATTCAGCTGTCTCTGGTTAGACTGGAAGTTGACCCCAACATAGTTGGGAGAAAAGGCTAGGCAGAACAGACATAACATTTTAATTTTAATCTATAGTTTTAATTTTCATTTGTGTAATATTGTTATTTATAATGTATGTACCTACCTATGGATCTTTGATATCTGTTTTTTTTTTCTAACATCGTCTTTTGTTAAGCATTATCATTTGACATTTATCTAAACTCCAGATTCAGCTACCTTGCTACAACATCCACATCACGCCGTTGTAATTTTAACAATGTCAATTATATAAATTAATGAACAGATGTCTCGTGTGTCATTGACTGTCGTGGACTCGTGTTGTATGGCGGCGAAAGCTATAATAATCTATTCTAGTATGACGGGAGTTCATAATAATTATGTAGGAGGGTGCATGTTGAAGTCATCGCCTCATTCCGCCTTTATTATTAGTTCTTGTGTTTGTTTCACTTGTTAAAACCTTAAAGTTATTCCCTTACGTAAACACGTGCTAAGTTATGTTTAAAGAAATATTGGTTAGGTTAGGTTAGAACACAAAAATATTTATTATTATTATTTATTTTTAACTGCTTCGTTGGTCTAGTGTTATGAGGTTTTTCTGTGTGGAATTCCTCAGTAGCAGCCCGGAGTTTGGATTTCTGCCCGGTTGATGGCAATACGGTCGCCCTCTATTACATGGGACAAACATAACGGCGAAATGAGGTAGTTACTATACACTTCTGCCCAGCCCTTCGGGGAATACAGGCGTGATGTTATGTTATTTAAGATTTTGCCGCAAGACAGAATTTTTTTTACTTACACAATAGCGGAGTGATGCCTCTGGTGGAGCGGAGCGGACGGCGTGGCGGGGGGCAGAGCGGATAAGGACGCGGGCTGTGGGGACCCACACCACCGGCCCTCTCGCACGTCTGATGAACCTGCCAATAAGACAGAGGTGATAAGTTAATGGCCTGTATGGTTCGCAAAGAAGAGGCCGTAAGAAGAGGATAGAAGCAGAATCCTGTTCGGTACTTACACCAAAAACTATATCTTTAAAAATAAGAAAAACGTTGCCCCACAATTGGAATTTTCCTGTATCATGGGTGCGTTTACGTTTACATCTTCACATGCACAAACACCCATACCAGGAACAACTATCGGTAGGCCATACAAATATTTGTTCCGTGCGGGAATCGAACCCACGACCTGCACAGAAAGCCAATCACCTAACCACTGCACCAAATGTGTTGTCAAACAAAATAAATGATGACTAGCAATCTGTTTGCTAACCCTGGTGAATGTAGAAATATTTCTTTTAGCGAGGCCCATGTTCGGCAATGGACCTTCTGATGACGATTTGATATACTCACTGCCATACAGCGTCAGGTGCGAGGGTGGTCTGCTGGCCAGCACCGGTGTGGAGCCATACCGCTCCCCGCCCGCAGACAGACGCCCGCCCAGCGGCTTAAACGCTATCGGACGGATCACTGATTTGCCCTGAAACAAATAAAGGTTCACGTTAGAAAATGTTGAAAATATAATTAGAGGCCCATACCGCACAGTAGAGTGTCATACGAAGTCTAAGGATGCATTAAACGAGATTCCACGATTATGATACTGAAGAATGTCCGGTGAACCCTTTTTTTTGTATTTTTTTATCGTTGTAAAATCCTCGTGGATGTCCCTCGCCCGGGGAAGGCGAGGGGGTCTGCCGGACTCTTACCGGCTAAAAACCAGCGCTGTTCCTCCCTCCTGACCGTTCGGCCGGGGTTGCGGGATTCGCAAAAGCATGCACCGCAACCCCGGCAGGTCCCGGTCCGCCAACCCTCGGCGGACCTCTCCTCTGTGGGGCCTTGCACCACATCCTACTGAGAAGCGCGCACGGAACACAGCGCACCGCCTTCTCGGACCTGTTACTGGTCGGGCGGCGGGTCATGTCCGGTGGACCCTGAGCAGTCAACCTCGCTACCAACCTGGCTAATCTTTAGACCACGGCATGAGCTATTCTCGTATATCTCGACACGAGAGAAGAAGAACAATGCAAAGGACTGTGGAGGAATGAGGTAAGGTGTTCCTCTAACGAAAAGGGAGGATCCTCCTACCAGGCGGGTCTTACGCCTGGCGGGCTACTGCCCAACGGTTGATGTTGGGAAGTTGTATATGTACAGTAGGGGAATGATAAGGTTCGTCAGTTTTCAAATTCATTCTATTCCCACTTCGCGGACACAGGTTACCTTTTCAAACTGTTGAACGGAAAAGACCAATGCATAGAAAATTATGTTTAATTATTGGGTAGCTAAGATCAAAACTGCCTTTTGTACCTCCATTATGACGTATTAGTGCCATGTAATGTCTTTGATTTGGTTTAAGGAGTTTTGTTGTAAAAACCATGACATCAATCAAATCGATGATTAAATAGATTGGCATTACTTGTCTGTCAACATGTCACCATAATATCTTGTCAAAAAATACTAGTATTTTATTTTCTATAATGTTGACAATACGTAGTCGGTAAAATAGTTCATTTCTTGCACAGTGCAAGCAAAAATAGACCTTAAGATGTATAACATTTTAATTCCGCGACTGTACTATCTGCGTGTCAAATCTTGATATCGCGATGCAAGATTTTGTGGCGTCATATTTGATAGTTGTCATTATCGTCGCTATAGTCTGCGAGACAATCGTCGTGCTGCGTAGTTCGCATGTTGCGTTGAAGATGCCGCCACATGGCGTGGTAGATGTCGTTATAGGACTATCTGCGTTCACCATACTGTGCAAGTGTAGTCTGTATACTGTAGTGACTACACTACATAAAAAAAGTTGACTACAAATGCCCTAGAAGGACATACACCGATGCTGTTGGTGATGTTCTTCACAAAGGACAGGTACGTAGTACTCTCAACCGGTGTGCGTGTATGACAAGATGTATGAACGTGGATGAAGCGAAAGGAGTATGTAAGGATCGCATGTGGCGTTCTATAGTTTCTGCCTCCAAGGAAAAAGGCGAGTTTCTGTATGTATGTGTTACAAATGTGTCAGGTTAAATTTGTAGGTAAAAAATAAAATGGGGTCATTAGAAGTGAGACACTATAGCCGTAAAAGCAGCATTTTAGGAAAAGGAACATAACGGCCAGGTACGTAGCGAAATCCCATAAAAATAAATTACAAAGAAAACAACATTCAAATTAACATAACTGACTTGGTTTAATTTAGCGTAACAAATGTGAGAGTACCGTACCATCAAATAACCATGCATGTCTTCTTTGGAATTCGAAAGGAGATCCAGCAGAGAAACAAAATACATTGGCGGCAGCGGCTTAACAATTAATATTTTATTATTATTACTAGCAACCCGGCCCGGCTTCGCACGGGTGCAATGTAGATACTTCTTCTTCTTTTCTTTTTCGTGTGGTTAGTAAGTAACCTGGTGTCAGAGTTTATGCCGCCCATGGGCCTCTGACTTGGTTTCACATGTCGTCGAGAAATATCTCTCATACCTGTTTCCTCATAATGTTTTCCTTCACCGTTTTTAAGCAAGTGATTTATACAATACGCACATGAATCCGAAAAGTCAGAGGTGCGTGCCTTGGGATCGAACTAATACTAATAATAATATTGTAGATGCTAATGTGGGGCCTATAAACCTTCCTCTCGAATCTCTCTATCTATTGCTGAAAACTGCATAAAAATCCGTTGCGTAGTTTAAAAGATCTAAGCGTACAGACAGCGGGAGCGACTTTGTTTTATACTATGTAATAAAGATGATTATTCAGCCATGATCATCCCACTGCAGGGCAAAGGCCTCCCTACCCTCCTTTCAGTCGTCTCGGTTTAAGTGTCTTTGCGGTCAATCCTTCCAATAAGTGTGTAGTTCGTCCCGCCATCTTGGCTTAACAATAGTTTACTAATTTAGTTAGTAGTTAACTCATTCACAGAGAGCTCTATTACTAGTGAAAAAAATCCTATAAAACATAACATACAATAACATCACGGCATGTATACCCCGAAGGGTTCAGCAGAGGTGTTTTTAGTACACGCTCGTTTCGCCTGTAGTAGGCTCGAATCCCGCGACCTTGGCCGTACGGTCAGGAGAAGGAACACCGTTGGTTTTTAGCCGGTAAGAGTACGGCAGACCCCCTCGCCTTCCCCGGGCGAGGGACATCCATGAGGATTTTCCAACGAGAAAAAAAAAAAAAGAAAGGGTGGGCGAGCCTATTACCATTGACCGGGTACAAATCCAGACTCCAGGCTGCTACTGAGAAAATCCTAATAGAAAAACTCAATAACACTTTGCCCGACCTGGGGATCGAACCCAAGACCGTTCAGCAATCGTACCTGCGATCACTAGACCAACAAGGCAGTCAATTTCCTATAAGATCAATCTTATAATACCGACCATTATACCAAGGACTCAAATAAATTGTTTTTTAAACGCATTCGTTAGTTAATAATTCCGTGCGCAGTTATCTGAGCACGGATTTGACATTTCGTACGCAACAACGCATCTAAATGTCATGTAATAAAGGTCAACCCTGGTTTATTTGGTGCATCAACGTGTGTTACCGTTAACATGATATATGAGGAAAATATATTGATATCGTGACGACATTATTCATTATTAAAGTCGTGTAGCATCTCTGGATAATGGAATTTTGTATTGTGTAGTACATTTCTATATCGTCAGTGGAAAGGTAAAAAGACTAAAGCGCCAATATAGGTACCCACTTTTCGTATTAAATAGATAGTTAAATTATCTATTTAATATGTATACTCTAAGAAAAATAACTAAGTTTATTTTCTTAAAAAAATACTTTGAATCTCTCTACTGTAAAGTAGGTATATTGGCGCTTTAGTCATTTTACCTTTTCACTGACGATATGTATTACATAACATAACGCCTGTATTTCCTGTGGGTTTGGGCAGAGGTGTATAGTAACACCCCCATTTCGCTGTTATGTTTTAAGTACCATGTAATAGGTAGGCCTATTGCCATTAACCAGGCACAAATCCAAACTCCGGGCTGCTACTGAGGAATTTCACACGGAAACACCCAATAACACTTTGCCCGACCTAGGGATCGAACCCAGGAACTCATGATCAGCAGTCGCGTTTGTCATCACTAGACTAACGAGGCAGTTGTTAATTAGATACAAATTCTTTTTTTTCTGTAATAGAAGTAATAAAAGCTTCACAAGTACCTAGGTATTGTTTAACAACCTCCATCCTATTACTTAATATGAATATAAACAAAAAAAAAATTCTTAATCGAATTATGTATGCACAATATTTTCTCATTACATAAATTAACTTCCATTGTTTTTAAGAGCAATAGATCGATTAGATCTAATTATAATAGGTATTTTTTAATGAGAGCACTGATGAAAGAGATTGTAACAATGATTGTTAGCAAAAGCTGTATTTAAACCAATAGGTATATAGTTATTGAAACCATTTTTGTTTTGTTTCAAAATAGGTTCGACTCGTGCTTCGGAGAGCACATTAAACAGTCAATAATGATGGCAATAGGCTCGCCTCTTATAATATGACTTAAACATAACGGCGCAATGAGGGTGTTACTATACACCTCTGCCCAACCCTTCGGGGAATACAGGCGTGACGTTATGTTATGTAAAGACTGATTTTTTGCATCTAATAACATTTTCACCGTTTTTCAGCTATAGGTTCAGGTACTCTGCAAGTGATGATACTCAAGTACCTCCGACGCACCCTGGGCAGTCAGTCTCGCTACCAACCTTGCTGACTGGCAATTTTGTACCACTGCATGAGCTACTCTACTATCCCTCGTACCGATACGAGATGTTTTTTTAGCTGTAGATGTCACGCCGCAGTGATAGCCTAGTGGTGTGACTGTCAGACTGCCTAGTCATAGATCTCGATTCCGAACCTAAGGCACGCACCTCTGACTTTTCGGATACATGTGCGTATTGTATAATTAAAACGGTGAAGGAAAACATCGTGAGGAAACCGGCATACCTGAGAGATATTTCTCGACGGCATGTGAAATCAAGTCAGAGGCCCAACGGCGGCATAAACTCTGACACCAGGTTAGTCACTAACCACACGAAAAGAAGCTGTAGGTAAGTACCTATTACTTATTCCTATTGCAGAGAAAAGAAACCGTAAATGCCAGAATTAAGAACACCCAGTAGAAGAACGAATACCGAGAACTGAAAACAAAAATTTGCATTGCTTAAACACAATTTTTTCTGATGAAGTAATTCATAATTAAAATATACATGAAACTTGTATGACGTGCCAACGGATCAATCAGACAGAATGACGCGAAATGAACAGTAAAAAACACATGCCTCACGACCGTTGATGGCGAACAGAGTACGGGCAGGGACGCAGGAATGTCTGCCGAGACAAAAACTTGTACACTTGGCATCGCTGCATACGACTGTTTGTTTAACGTTTCCTTTGAAGTGGTGATGGTATATGAACTTGTGGCGCAGAGCAGAAAATGCAGAAGGGTCATGTTTTAATTGTTGTACATATTACCTACATAAACTGTAGGCAGAAGCTATAGAACGCCACATGCTACGATCCTTACATAGGTACTCCTTACGCTTCATCTACATTCATACATACATCTTGTTATACAAGCACGCCGGTTGAGAGTACTACGCACCTGTCCTTTGTGAAGAATATCACCAATAACTTCGAAGTATGTCCTTCTAGGGCGTCCTCTAACGGCGTTTCCATTGACATCCGCCTTAGAAATTTATTTTGTTAATCGCTGTTCACTCATTCTCTCAATATGACCAAACCACCTAAGGGAATGTACCCATACTACGTGACCCGTTCGGGGGGGGGGGGGGGGGGGGTCTCCAAAATACCACGCTTATGTTTTCGTCCCGTGGTCAATATACTCTAAGGAAATCTCACGCTTTTTCGAGCTATATTCAAATATGGCGCGCAGCGTTTAGCGCTTTTTAAACTCACAGGTGGCAACATTGACGCACATTGAGCCAAATAATTTTCTTTTTGTATTTTTTTTATTTAAAACCATATTTATGAATTACTAGGTACGTGAAAACTAGAGGGGGAGGGGGGGTATTGGCATATACTACGGGTGGTCACCGAGGGGGGGAGGGGGGTAAAAAGTTGTAAAAAATGGGTCACGTAGTATGGGTACGTTCCCTAAGCATACTCCTTTAAATATTTGTCACTACATCATCTTTTAATTATTATTGTTGTTTGTTTGAATAACTTTTAATGTAGCCAACAAAAATCATCACCGAACATTTTATTCTTATCATTGAAAATTTGAGGTACACTTGAAGAAAACATTAATAGACACTACAGATTCAATTAAATTGTCAATAAAACTGTGTATTTTACTTAGTTTGCCATGTTTTATGTAATAATAGGAACCTTTGTTTTAAACACAATGTTATATAAAAACTGCAATAAAATATTAAATAACAATAGTGCACTAAAAAGTTAGCGAAGATTAATCACTTATTAATATTTTTATGTGAAGGTGAAAAGAATAATTAGTTTTAATCTGACCTTTGCCCAATAATACATAGTCTTATTGAATTGTTTATTATCTGTGTTTAATCGTGATACTAAAAATTCGCAAACTTAACAATCATATAGGAAGTTGAAGCAGTGATAGCCTAGTGGTGTGACCGCCGGACTGCCATAAGTCATAGGTCTCGAGTTCGAACGCAAGGCACGCATTTCTGATTTTTCGGATTCATGTCCGTGTTGTATAATTATCACTTGCTTAAAAACGGTGAAGGATAACATCGTGAGCGAACGCCTGAGAGATATTTTTCGACGGCATGTGAAGCCAAGGCAGAGGCCCATGGGCGGCATAATCTCTGACACCAGGTTAGTCACTAACCACACGAAAAGAAGAAGATAAACATAGAGCTTCATAAAATTATGTAAGTAAATTGACGCGTTTTGACAACGTTCAACGAAATCTTTTTTAGCTTTACTTCGTATATATTTGTTTGTTTGATTCAAATCTTGCGACAGATTTTTCAAGTACTTCTGCTTAACTGATTCTTCTGAAACTTCGCACACAAATTCAATTCCCATGACAATACAACTTTATAATTTCAACCTTCAATACTGAAATCTTGATGCTGCAGTGGTACTGACCGTTTAACTTAAAAGTGTTTTGTAAGGGATTATTTTATCCACAGAAGTCAGACACCTATTTTAAATTTTATTAGCAGTAGACTGTGTTATAACTTTACCTTACTTTATATTAGAAATAAATAGGTGAATATCGGGAAATGTTTCAAGTGGCGGATAATGAAGTGATATAAGCATAGAACGGTTTTAAACCTGTTGCTAGCAGTGTGAAAATGTGAAACTGGATTGCGCGCGCATTTGCAATGCAAAATACTTTCGCAGGAAATTTTCGCGTTATAATAATTGTTCCATGTTGTTGTGGTTACTGTATTTACGAGTGGTCATGAGTACGTACATAAAATTACGCTTATGATGCCTGCCGGGTTTTAATTTACCGTTTTAGAATTTTATGCTGATAGAATTGATTATTTTATGACAGATGTCATCTGCCTTGTTATTGATAGTCCAGTAACCCGTTGTTTTATACTCGAGAACAGAATCAGTTGATACTAATTACATTATCATCATCATATATAATATAACGTAATTAGCCCATTACTGCCCCACTGCAATTACTGTTCCACTGATATTACTGTCCCACTGCAATTACTGTCCCACTGCCATTACTGTCCCACTGCTATTACCGTCCCACTGCTATTACTGTCCTATTGCCATTACTACCCATTACTGTCTTCTCAGAATGAGAAGGATTTAGGACCTACGCCACCACACTGGCCTGCATCCTCTCACGACAAGAAATGATTAAATGGGATATTGCCATAATTAACATATAACATGTTTTTTTTATTCCAAGAAGAAAACTTGAAACATTGATACCATGAGTAAATATGTAGACCTGAAAATAGCTTTAGCACATTTGAAGAACAACACAAGAGGACAGCGCCTGTCGGTCAAACATAAACTCAAAGACACACTCATAAGTATGTGCAACACAAACAACACGACTATTTGTTCAGGAAGATACGTTTGTAGGTTAAGTGACAAGGCCCAGTCGAGGAACCCTTCTAAACTTCAAGTAACAGTCACATAAAGTAAAATTACGACGTTATTATACGTACATGATGGGCTTTCAGTCGTAAATATCCGACAAACAAACTAAACATGACAATTGATACGGCTGTCCCGCTTTGATGGGTTAATCGTGACACGATAACCGTTGAAGAGTAAAAGTGCAGCGTGACCTTATCTTGGCTGTAGGTACATGGTGGCCCTGCGTATGAGCAATCATGTCTAATTCAGTTTGTTTGAATTCGGGTCTCTATTTCGTCTCCTGCCTATGAATACGGGACATTCAGTGCATAACTACCAATTAATGTCCCACTGCTGGGCACGGGCCTCTTCTCAGAACGAGAAGGTTTTAGGCCTTAGTCCACTACGCTGGCGTGGTGTGGGTTGGCAAACTACACACACCATCAAGAACTTTATGGAGCCCTCTCAGGTGTGCAGGTTTCCTCACGATGTTTTTCCTTCACCGTTAACGCAAGTGATAATCTAATTTTGATCCGCACATGAATTCGAAAAGTCAGAGGTACGGGCTGGGGTCGAACTCAGGCCCTCCTGCATGGAAGGCAAGCGTTCAACCGCTAGGCTATCTCTGCTTTCTGTGCAGTCAACATAAATGATGATGATTGCTCCAAGTATCAAAACTGTTTTATAAAAATGAAAACATATTATTGTGATTAATTCAGACAAACGATTAACTCTTGTGATAATAATTAATTTTGGAATTTGAAAATCATCGAGTTTTGTTGTTGACTGTACATGTAACGACAAAACAAAGACTATAAAAAATATCGACGACGGTATGATATACCCTGTGAAACGTTTGGTCTACAAAGAACAGGTATATGTCGTCAAAACACGACAGTTTGTCCAGAAGCGTCTGGGTTTCTGGGTTAACCGTGACAAGGCCTCGCGAGGCAGACGACTAGCCGACGGGTTTGAGTCGACACATATTGCTGGAGATAGCGGCCTTTAGAGGTAGTATAAATTGAACCCAAGTTACAAGAGACGATGTTGGAATTTGAATGATAAATTTTCCCAATGCATACAATTGATACAATTCTGTTAAACTGATGCTTTCATTTTAGACATCTGTCTACCTGGTGCTAAATGACCGGATTTTGTACTCGTACAACTTTTATTAAAAAAATAACAGATAACTCGGTTCAATTTACACAAAAATGACTCTACTCTACTAACTCTACCTCCATTTTTGACAGCTTGCAGTGCCATTTGCTTGCAGTTCAAATACTGTTTTTCAAAATTATGCTTGAATTTTATTTGTTTATGTCGGGAATACTTATTATTTATATAAATAAAAGTCTACATTTAAACACATAATGTGCTTTAAATTGACAAGACGGACGTAGCAGAAAAATACAAAAAAATCGTTCGAATATAACAAATTTTTGTAATATCCTATTAGGTTATTTCAATTTTTTACTAATTCTACCTATTTTTCGCAAGGATTTAAGGTTTGATCCCTCAGTTCAGATGTACATGAATTATTTGCTATAATGTATGATGAGTAAGCGATGAATCAACAACATACATTCATATATACGTACATAAACTGGCGCCTTTTTCCCATGAGGGTACGCAGAAACTAGAAAGCCTAGATCCTTTAATACTCCTAGCGTTTCGTCCACATTCATACATCTTGACATACTAGCACGCCGGTTGAGAGTAAGTACCTCGCATCAGCAACATATCTATAATTTCTTGTTTACTTTCTAAATCCGTAATCAGCTTTTCACTTGCACCACACCCTAACTGTTCGTCCCGTTGCCACGCGGAACAGCCTACAAGTGATTTGTCCCATCTGTAAGACCGGATAGTATTTATCGATACATCTTACTCGATTACAAACCTCGATATCGATAATAGTGTCGTTAATTTTACGATTCTCTGCGTCTTATATGTTCGTATTAGTTTTATTACTGCGAGTGAATGGCTTGATTGACACAGTTATATAAATACATTGTAATTTCTAGTCTAAGATTCCAGTCTAGATCCGTCTCAGCCCAGAAGTGGTCCACTTATGAACTATCACAGTTAAGATGAGCTGTTTAAGTACTGTAGAATCGATTTACGGCAAGTGATCGAGAATTTCTTTTGACATGTTAATTATATACTTACCTTTACCTATTTGCATAATGATTAGATTATTTGATAATTAAGATATCTATTAAAGCGCTTAGTTTTACGATCATTTTGACATTTAATGTTCTTAATCCATAATGCAAAATGTTAATTTACGGTCAAGCTTTACGGTATTTTTTTGTGAAGGGAACCACACATTAATTAGAGAGTAGGTACTTGAAATTCAACTCTGCGGAGCGGAAATTATATTTTTTTTTATTAATCAGTTATTCTCGACGCATTAGTGCACTTTGTGTGACTATGGAAGCTTGTGATCTTGTATTAGTGTATTACCTTGTAAACCAAACAAAATAACATAACGCCTGTATTCCCCCAAGGGCTGGGCAGAGGAGTATAGTAACACCCTCATTTCGCCGTTATATTTAAGTCCCATGTAGTAGGGCGAGCATATTGCCATCAACCTAATACAAATCCAAACTCCAGAGCTACTACTGAGGAATTCCACACGGAAAAACCCAATAACAATGCCTGACCTGGGGATCGAACTCAGGACCTCAAGATCAGCAGTCGCGCTTGCCACCACTAGAACAACGAGGCAGTAACATAATCAATGGATTTACGTTAATGGAGTTACGTCAAGTTCCAATAGTATTGCCAACATGGAAAAATAAAGACACAGCAATCTATTTCTCATTTAAACAGTATTAAATAAAACTAATTTACTCACTCATACACTTCCTTACAGATCCGACGCTACTTGCATTTATTGAGCAGAGAATTACATAAAGTTCCCAGTAATAGCCGGAGGTTTCACAACCTAACCAGTTGATCTAGTATCCGTCGGAAGATTGCGTAGTGCTGCATTGGATACAACGGATAATTTCCTACGTCGTTAGCTCGACAGACCATTTCCAATTACTAGAAAATGTCGACAAAAAAATAAGAACTGTTAAATGGTTGATCTGAACCGCTAGTTGATTTTATGGGAATCCGTTCGTAAGCTTATGTAAATGGATGAATGTATAAGCCGGCTATTTTTTTTTATAAAAGGTAAACAAACCTTTGATCGTTAAACATTTTGCTTTAAGAATAGATTCAAATACATGATAGGCTCACCCCCTATTAAGTACATGGGATTTAAACATAACGGCGAAATGAGGGTGATACACCTCTGCCAAACCCTTCGAGGAATACAGGTGTGATGTTATGTTATGTAAAATGACATATTTCTTATGGGGGACCAAACAAAGAAAATCTATAATCTTTGTAATGTAAAAGAAAGTCAACGAAATCATGTAAATCCATCAAACCTCGTGATGTACTGCTGAAATAGATTAACACTGCAAGGGATAATTTAGGATTCAATTAAAAAAAATACAAATAGTAAACATGTGTTCTTAACGTGAGGCATTTTAGCGTCCCAAACAAATTGCGCGGTATCGCTTGCCGTGCGGTCATTTAACTCGGGGCGCTAAAATGCCTCACGTTAGGAACACATGTTTACTTCTTGTTATTTTTTTTTATTGAACCCAAAAGTATTCGTTCCGGTTTAATGGTCAGTAGTACATCACGAGGTTTGAAGGAATTACATGATTTCGTTTACTTTTACGTTTTTATGTATAAACAGAAAATTATTGATTTATCGCTCCAATGAATAACTATCAAAATATTAGGAACTTCAATCCGTAACATCAAATATTATAATCATACAATCTAACTGTAATCCTTACTAATATTATAAATGCGAAAGTTTGTATGTATGGATGTGTGGATGTATGGATGTATGGATGTTTGTTACTCTTTCACGCAAAAACGGCTGAACGGATTTGAATGAGATTTGGCACACAGATAGACTATGCCCTGGATTAACACATAGGATAATTTTTATCCGGGTACATCAAGTGGTTCCCCTAGGATGCGGGTGAAACCGCGGGTAATAGTCTAAAATGCTTTGTCCTGAATGACTGACTGACGGATCAACGCACAGCCTAAACCGCTGATTGTAGAGACCTGAAACTTGGAGGGCGTGTTCTTTGTATGACGTAGGCATCCGATAAGAAAGCATTTTCCGAAATTCTACTCCTAAGGGGGTGAAAAAGGGGGGCAAAGTTTGTATGGGACAACGTGATTCCTTGGTCCAATCTACTTCAAATTTTGCATAAACCTTTTTTAACAGAATTGATGGAAGACGTGTTTCGTATTTTATTGAAATTCATCCTCTAATGGTATTAAAAAGGGGTAGAAAGTTATTTTGGCGGTGATTTGCTTCGAAGTTGATATCGATAGTTGGTAAGGATTAGAACATATTGGTTATAAATTATACGAATCATTCCATATTTAAAAAAAATATGTAAAATACAAATATAAAAGAATATTTAAATCGGATTAGAATTTGAAATTTCAATTTTATTTGTTCTTGGATATTTGAATGAAAAACTTACCTAATACCTTGATTTTCCTTCAAAAATTCCTTGGAAATCTCATAAATTACTTACTTAGCAAATATTTGCGATTGCTGTATAATTTGTTTGGAAGTTCATTTTCATTATTTCATTAGAATATTTTCAGTGTAGTTAATTTAATTTCTTTTCAATTTGTTGTTATAATAATTAAAAAGGATTCTTTGTGTTTGATTTGTTAGTGTATAATATAGGTTTTTAGTTTTAATAGTAAAAATATCTGTGTTTGATTTGTTGTGTTTAATAATAGTTATAGTTTTCTTTTAGTTTGTTTTAGAAGTTTAATTTTGTGTGTATTGTTTTTCGCAATTTATTTACATTTATAAATTTGTCTGTGTCCATTTTAAAAATGGGTGCAGAGTTGGTTAACTTCAATGGGAAATTAATAAACCTTACTATTGTACCAGTAGTGGGGGATGGCGCAAGCCTTTTCCGTACGCTTTCTTATTTGTTGTACGGCACACAAGAACGCTCAATGGATATTCATAAAGAAATTGTGTGTCATGTGACGAACAATTGGGATGAATTTGCTGTTATGTATCATGACCGTCATGGTAACAATCATAGGACAAAAGAAGAGTATACTTTAGATATGTTACAAAACTCTACATATGGCAGTTTTTGCGAGTTAGTTGCAGTCGGTCAAATATACCCATTTGTATTTGAAGTGTATTGAAATGACAACCTGTATGCCAAATTTGGTACAGAGGACCAACCTATCAAAAGGTTACGTTTTCCCCAAGATCTTTCTAATAGTCACTTTGATGCCTACGCTGATGCGGATAGTGATAATAACACTGATGAGCGTCCAATAGCCAAAAAACGGCGCATTGAAATTGCTGTATCTCCGACGTTTACTCAATCTTCACTAATTTCTAATGTTGTGCAAGACTTTCATTCGCCTACTTATACAATTATTGAATCTGAATGTGAGTCAGATTTAATTTCTTCTTTGTCCACTAATAATTGCATAGCATTTCCAACATTCACTATCCAAGAGTCAGTTCAAAATGAAATTAGATTGACAAATAATCATTAAAAAAAGCATTAGAGCAGTGGTGGCCCAGTGGTAACGGCCCCGACTTACGAGTTGTATGTCGTGGGTTCGAACCCCGCCAGGCGCATTACTTTGTGTAATTTATTTCATCACCACTGCTCTCAAAACGGTGAAGGAAAACATCGTGAGGAAACCGGCATGTCCTAGAACCAAACATTCGAAGACATGTGACATCTACCAAACCGCACTGGGCCCGCGTGGTGGATTACGGCCCATTCCCTCTCACAGAGAGGAGGCCTGTGTCCCAGCAGTGGGAACATTATAGGCTGCTGATGACGATGATGATTCAAATTATATAAGAGTGGGCGTTATTTGAGTAGTTCGGAGGCAGTTTGAAGGATTTTAGGGTTTCCCATACATGAAAGGTTTCCCGCAGTCATACATTTAGCTGTCCACCTTGAAAGTGGCCAACGAGTCTATTTTAATTCCGACAACCTCGCCGACATAATTAATAGCCCACCAAAAACGACACTGTTAGCATTTTTTGATTTATGTCAAACAGATGATTTTGCTAAAACCCTTCTATATGCGGAAGTGCCTTCATATTTTGTAAGGCAAAAAAATAAATTTGTGAGAAGGAAAAGAGGAAAACCCGTAGATGGCTGGCCAGGAATAATGAAAGAACACGCTCTAGGTAGAGTGTACACGGTTCACCCGAATAACACCGAGTGTTACCATCTTCGTTTAGTTTTGCACGAGGTTACCCCCTGGTTAGGGGTCCATCGTCCTTCGATGACTTGAAGACTGTCAACGGTGTCCTCCAACCAACTTTTCAATTAGATTGCATGAAACTTAGCTTGCTAGAGGACGACAAACATTGAGATTCTGCCCTAGAGGAAGCAGCCCTATGCGAGTCGCCATTTAAAATGCGTGAATGCGTTTAAAGTGCGTGCGTGGCATTCTGTCAGATTACAGACGCACTAAGTCTTTGGGTAAAATACAGGGATAGCCTATCAGAAGACTACAAACGACAAGTGGAAAAGTTTTCTAGCATTATAGATGAACATCTAGCAGATGAAATCTACAATAAATGTCTGGTCACAATATGAGAAGCTGTATTAGCATTAGGAGGACAAAGCCTACAGCAGTACGGGTTGTCTCAGCCTCAAAGGTCTGAAGGCTTACACAATAACCAGGACTACCTGAAGGAACAAGTAACGATGTCAATTCCTTAGCAGAAGTGGTGTCAAGTAGTGAAGGCTCTGTAACCAATGAACAAAGACGTATTTATTATAAAATACTTTCCAGTATCGATGCAGGTGTAGGTGATATCTTTTTTTGGATGCTCCTGGTGGAACAGGCAAGACTTTTCTATTAAATTAACTGTTGGCCAAAGTGAGAAGCAATCGTGATATCGCCTTAGCGGTCGCATCGTCCGGAATTGCTGCCACGCTGCTGGAAGGAGAAAAAACTGCACACTCCGCGTTTAAACTTCCTCTCGATTTGATACAACCCCAAACCCCACTCTGCAATATACCCAAACAAAGTAATATGGCAGAAGTACTCCGCAAAACGAAATTAATTGTTTGGGATGAGAGTACTATGGCTCATAAAGGGAGTTTCGAAGCCCTAAATAGTTATTTACAAGATGTTAGGAATAATAATTGTCAAATGGGAGGAGTTACTGTATCGTTAGCAGGCGATTTCCGGCAGACTTTACCCGTAGTGCCCAAAGGAACGCGAGCAGACGAAGTTAAAGTGTGCGTGAAGCGGTCTCATTTGTGTGTTGTTGTGGCCTTCAGTGACAAAACAGAGCCTTACCAAAAATATGAGAGTCCATCTGAGGGGAGATGTTACAGTTCTCAGATCTGTTGCTTAAAATAGGAAATGGTGATTTCCCGGAACTGGATAATAATATAATTCTACGCGGACGAAGTCGCGGGCAAAAGCTAGTTACTAATAAAGTAATAAATAGCTACGTTTATACGGCGAGTAACAAGTAATGGCGTGTAGTCGCCGGGTGCCTCCCTATAAATCATGGACGCCACCCAGCGAGTGGATATCGGACGCCGAGTCCAAGTCCGAGGTGGACTTCGGAACAAGTCCGGCTAGTGTAACAAGCAGTAGCTACGGATTTGTCACCGCTAGATATATATTTAACGTTGATAGCTATTATTGATTTGATTTCGAATTAAGATAAATGTTTGGCTATTTAAAAACAGTTTTTTGACAATTTACAGAAATATGATATTTTCTGACCTAATCTGATGATCTTTTAATAATGACAAGGATGTGTTTGGGTACAAATTTAGAAGTATTTTTATTTAAATTAATGTTTTATTATACTGCAGAACATTTAATAGGTAAATAAATAATAATAAACATTTATTAAATGTATGTGTTAAATCGTAAATCCAAACAGTTTGAATTTAGAAGCGTCACTGATATTCTTTTGCACCAATTGTCAATTGTAAAACTTAATTACTCTATCTGGGGGCACGGCAGTGCCCTCGCCAAGACGAGCCAAGCGAAGCGCAAGGGCACTACCTACCTTTTCTCGAAGCGCTTTGTCGTTTTTTTGAATCCTCATAACTTGGGTTTGGATTATACCAGATAAACAAAATTCTCGGGTTATGATGTCAATAGTGGACTTATTAAACATAGTAAAGTTTCAATTGCATAGCTCTTATACTTTAGATTTTATTGATATCTTAAAAACCACAATTTCGTCACTGACTCACTCACTGATGATCATCAAAATTCTTAGGCTACTTCCTCAAGTCATAGAAAGCTGAAATTTTGTTTATAAGCTAGCATTAGTACACAAACAACAAAAAAAATCTAAAACTTAGAACTTTTACCCCTCAACACCTTAAACTAGGGGATGGAAGTTTGTATGAGACATCCGCAAATTTTGATGCTAGAGGTCTGAAAATTAATATAGGGACTACTTGTAATAAAAAATAAAAAAGTAAAAATATAATAAAACATGACAGTGCGAGCCTCATGGTCTCGTATTGGCAACATTTTACATGAAAATATTTTTGGTGGGATTGATTATACCCGACAATTATTTATTTCACTCGAATCCAGTATTTTTTAATCATAAACATTAATAAAAAAAAAACACTGTATTATGTTGGTAATCAACGATATATTGTAATGTCCTCATATCTACCTAGGACTTCTATATGGGTGCCGCTAACAATGTTTAATAACTTGGAAGACGTTAACTAATCGATGTTATAATTAATCGTGTTGCCGCTATTTTCTAATACAAATAACGGTAAAACAGGTGATTATGGGTAACAAATAACTCTGATGAAAGGCTAAATGTTGCTGAGGAACGTGAGACTATCTCATCCTTCAATACGCAGAGTTATATTGTGAATCAACAATCCAGTTGTATTCAATTTAATGTTTTATATAAGTTAGATAAGATATAATTTAGGTATAGATAAGATATTATTAAATACAGATGACAGCAGTGATAGCCTAGTAGTGTGACCATCGGACTGCCAAGTCACAGGTCTGGAGTTCGAACTCAAGCCACGCACCTCTGACTTTTCGTATTCATGTGCGTATTGTATAATTATCACTTGCTTAAAAACGGTGAAGGAAGACATCGTGAGGAAACTGGCATGCCTGAGAGATATTTCTCGACGTCATGTGAAGCCAAGCCAGAGGTTCGTGGGTCTGAAACCAGGTTAGTCACTAACCACACGAAAAGAAGAAGACTAGATTTGTCTGTCTATGATTTCAACTGTTCGACTAATTAGTGTAGCATCTTCAATATAACCAATAACCTTATTGAAAGCTTAATCGTACTCCTCATAGACATTTAAACGACTTTAAATATTTCTCCATTGAAGTCACGCAAAGACATTTTATTAATTGAAATACCTAGACGTCCAACGATCATAAATTTGATTAAAAATAGCTTCGTGACACAAGAATGGCCTCAATTTGAAATATGGATTAAAATAATAAAATTATGTCAATGATTTCACGCCATAAAATGGCTTCTGAATATTAAATCTCTTTTATCTACTGCCCAATATGTAGTCTGAATGAATTTCTATAACAGGCGTATGAAATTATTATGTAGGTATTCGTTCGTTATAAAATTTACATAAACATTCATTCAAATTACATCATTCTATGTATCAAAAGAATACCTGTGCCACTAAATCTCGCCCACGACTAATCAGCCGATGCAAAAATCAAAATTTGCATGACACTAAACAATAATGTATAGCAATTTGTTATAACAAATATAGCAAGACCGGTACTACGGTGATGTGTGCGGACAAACTCGAAGTGATTTTGAACAAAGATCTACAGTCAGTTAATATTGTCTTGGTCCATATAATTAATTTGATTAAATGAATGGTATAAATACTACGTTCGCTTTAATAGAGCTTAGCAAAAGACTTTCAACATGGAAGATACCACGAAAACAAAGAAAAATTCTCACCATTACCGAAATTTTTAACAGATCACTAACTCTAAACCACAGCCTTTAAAATTTCCTTAAACACTCAAAACTTAAATCAAGTTAATTATTGGTTTAAAGAAAATAATAATGACAGAGACATGAGGCGAGTTACCGAGGTATTCGCAAAACATTTGCGAAACCTCAGGCGTTCTCCCACGTTCGGGCACGCGAGTTAGAAACACGTGTAGACCTCAAACCGGCCATTCCTTTCTAACATCATAATAAGCGTAAGAGACAACGGGCTGAAACAGCCCCCAGCTAAATCCCAGGCTGTCTGTCGTACCAGAAACACCAAGTTTTGGAATTCCTTCTTTTTAGTTAATCGTTCAGTAGCCCTCGAGGGCTTCTGCCAATACGTAAATGCTCCATTTTCGGTATTAAATAGGGACCCACGCTTTAATGATAATTATGCATTAAATGTTCCTTTGAACGCTTTATGCAATTGTCATAATATAGCAGAGCTGGAAATTTGCACGCGATTTAAAATTATCTGGGAATCTTTGTGAATAATTTTAGAACTTATATTTAAATCGAATCGTTTTCGGGTAGCCTGAAATTCAATTTAAAAATCCATATCACAATATTTTTTATTGGTAATGCAATCTGAATGACAAACAATCATAACCGATTTTATTTCTCAATAAATTCAAACCAAGTCTCGGTTACTGGAACATTTGAGCACAATACAATTTCTTCACTCCTTTAATACACCTATAAAAGTTTGACGGCGGCATAAACCGTATCGTAAAGGACAAGATCGGATCGTCGGCGTTTGATTGTGGCATTACGAACATGATCATAAATTAGGCGATTGCGATCTTAACAGGACACGTTACAACGACATACGGACCGCCGAAGATGCATAAAGAGATGTAAGAAGTACAGTCGTTGCAAATATTGGAATAGTGCCAATTGGATGTAAAATGTATGCAACTCTTAGTATTATTTAGAGAATAATAGTGAATAGCAATGAGTAATGCATTACCGATTTGCTAGGTTCATTCCCCTCAAACCTTATTAGTAGTTTGACCATAATAGTACAGTATAATTTGCTGATAGATTGATTTATTCCAAAATTCACTTCGTCATTATTAAAATCCTTTACAAAACAACGTATGAATAAAAAGCTTTTTATATATGACCATGTTAATGAATACCGAAATTCGATATCCCAATCAAACGTAGTATTACTTTATGACAATAAAAATACCGTTGCCGTTGATTTGGCAGGAGGTGTCAGATTAAATTTCAATTGTAATATGAAGGCTGTAATACAATAGTAGGCTCCTTTTATTAAGAGTATAACATGTCTATAAACGAGTGAATGAAAATCAGTTGTATGGATTTATAACTAGTTTCTATTAGTTTTATTTATATATCTAGTTGGACTGGACCTAGTTTTATTTATTCTATAGCGATCATTTAGTCGTTATCGACCTCGCCTTTTTTTCCAGTGGGTTGGGGTCAGCTGCCTGTCTAACCAGCTGCAGCTGAAATCACTTTTAGCTATGATCATCAACTTTATACAAATCAAACTTTAAATAGACACTAATACGTGAATAACGCTATTTTTTACTTTCGTTCTAAGAGTCTTTGTTATGGGTTCTACACAAAGAGAGCTACACACGTGCCAAGCAGATGTTTGAGCGCAATCCATCTGCCATTTATGCACCCTCGGGAATGTCTATGCAATTTATTGAAGTGTTTCGAAATGTAGGGGCAGTTATGGGATGTTTTGGAATTCATAATAGAGTTATTGTTGGATAAAAAACTATGGATGAAATAAAATTATTATTAGGAGCGAATGCAGTTTCCGGTTGAAAATGAAAGAATAGTGGAGCAGATTTAATATTATTTTTACTATGTGCTTGCTTTTGTGATCGGCGTACTGAAAATACAAAAACATTAAAAAGAAAGAGAGGATTTTATCAAAGTAACAATTTGGAACGACAAAAATCTATTGTAACACAAAGAAATATCTATGTTCAAAATCTAAATATATTTGTCAACATCATTAAGATAAAATAACATTCAAGATAGTCAACAAACAACTAATGACCGACGATAGGATGCAAAAAAAGCAGAAAGTAGCCGACAGTAGCCAAGAGATAACTCAAAAAGGACTTTAATTTGATACTTAAACTGAATTCAAAAGCATGTCCTTGCAAAGTAACCACAAAGCGTTTGCCCATTTTATTGCACATTCATCCATATAAAGAATGCAGTGATGTTGTAAAATAAGGCAATGCAGGGTGCGGCGGCTATAAAGAATTGTCACAGTAAACAAACAAACTTTACGACTGCTAATAGGTGTTATTCATCAACAATGACATCAAATTTACATAATTAGCAATATGTTTGCAATAAATTGGAGGTATTATTGATGGATTTCTCATCGTAAAATACATAGAATTTAATTGTTTTTGTTCGAGAATATCGTTATGTATTTGCTGCAGTCTCTTCAGGCGATAGTTTGAGTACTACAAAAATAGCAATGTTATTCTCAATTAATACAATACAGAATTTAATTATGAAATTTATGTAATTAATAGCTCTGTCTTTATGAAATTCATTCTTACATAAATCTTTTGGTATCTCTACATCCATCAAAATGGCAAAATTCAGTTGCGGATGCTTTTCACCATCGCTGCAACTGATGCGATCTTTAGGTACATGTCAGTCTACTTCGCTTTCTTCCTCCGTACTTTCGGATCGCATATCTGTACCGTCAATCTCAGCACTGTACACCAAATGTCTTTTAATTTCAATATTCTCAACAAAAGAAATTTCACTTTTATGACTCCGAAATCTTTTATCTTCAAACCTTTGTAACACTCCTTTCTCTCAATTACTTGATTGATGTTATGACGCGATCAATCAATAGGCGAATTATTTCAAGACGCTATTCATGAACCTTACCCTTCGTTTGATAGACAGATGGACGGTGAAACAACATCCGGTTGTAAAACTTTCATACCCAAGATTTGCACAAAAAAATACAAGTAGATAATTTCGAAGCTGTTGAACTTGCGAAAAATAAAACTAAAGTACACGATTTTGAACCTTATTTCTTTCAAGATAAAATAATCTTCGAGCAGGTGTTTTTGTATCGTGAATCGAGTGTTTAAAACACTTTTGCTGTATTGAAAATCGATATTAATATAGAGAGCAAAAGTACCAATTAATATTCGAGATTTGATAGCCATCATAATTAACCTGTAGACTTTGATGGAAGTCTGTCGTTTTAAGATACAGTTTTTCGTTCGCATAATTAATATAATATCGGTATCTAAATTACTGGTTTGCAAAATAAACTGTTGTTTAACTTAATAGTAGGTTATTCACTTTGAATATTAAAGGATCTGCAAAAAATCTATTAAATTAGTCTGGGCCGTCTGCTGAGAAAATAATCCAAACTTTGAGATTGGTTTTATCGATTAAATCAAAGACATCGCCAACAGCGATCGGCGCGTAATACGAGCCATGTAGAGGTGTGTATAATTTTACAAGCAGCACAATAACAATCAATAGATGGGCAGAACAGGTCGCACACTTGCGTATCAACTTTTTTTGTAGGCTGGAGAAAGCGACTCGCCGAAACGAGCCAGCAAGACGCCAACGTATCGGAAAGATTATCGATTAAGATTTATGTCGAATATCGATATCGGAAAAGTCACGATCGGAAATAGGACGACATGAAAGCCGTATTCGAAAGATGACTTCTGTTGCAATTGTTATCGTGCAATAAGATTTGATGGACACGAAACAGGTCATTTACCGTTTGTTTTCATATCAAATTAAGCCGTATTATTTTTCTAATGAAATTACTTAGACACGTGAAGTTTTAATTAACGAGGTATTTGGAAATCATCACACACATTTTCCTAAGCCACAATGTATAAAACGCGCAGACAAAGCATTATGGAGCATTACGTATACTACACATTAGTGAAACACTTGGGACCTTGGCACGAATGTGGTTCAGTTCGTGACGGGAGCACGAAGTAATCCGATTAAAGTAACTCACGATGTACGTACATTATGTTATGACTACCGCAAATCCGTACGAGCCAAAATATAATGCCGTTAAAGTAAGCGGCCTAAATACGAGGATTTTGAAATGAGCGCTTATGAAGCAAATGGTCGTAGTGTGCGAAATGTACTGGTGAATGGACAGAACAAATCCAACTGAACAAAATATGAGTATGATAAAAAATCCATTACTGTCCCACTGCTGGGCTCGGGCCTCTTCTCAGAATGAGGATTTAGGCCTTATTCCACCACGCTGGCCTGGTGCGGGTTGGCAGACTACACACACCATCGAGAACTTTATGGAGCCCTCTCAGGTGTGCAGGTTTCCTCACGATGTTTTTCCTTCACCGTTAACGCAAGTGATTATCAAATTCTGATCCGCATATGAATTCGAAACGTCAGAGGTACGGGCCGGGATCGAACTCAGACGCTCCTGTATGGAAGGCAAGCGTTCAACCGCTAGGCTATGACTGCTTCACTAGTATCACTAGTATGTTTCACTAGTATTAGCTAAAACGATTTTGATTCATTAGAAACTACACAAATCATTGATAAAGAAACTGTGGTCATTAGCAAACACGGTACACGTATTGATATAATGGAATTAGTTTATATAAGCAAAGCTAAATCGTACATTGGCGAAGAAATGTCTACATAAGGAGATACTGTCCTTCATGTTATGCCAATTAAGACTTTATTAGCTACGTGGACATTTAAATACACACTACTGTACAAGAGCTCATTACCAATGTCACTATCACTAATTACTACATTGTGACCAGTAGGTGAGGGTCAATACTTGACAACATAACGAGATGTAATTATCACACTATTTACTATTAACATTTGCACATTTGTGCTATGTTTGACCTTTAACCCACTACAATTTGGCGTACACTTTTACTAATAAGGCATTGGTAATTATACAATTTGAGTTAATGATTCTAATATGATGTAAAACTCCTACACTAAAAATAAAATAATTAGATATTTTGTCTTGTCTGATTGTGAACTTAATTCTTGTATTGTTTTGGATGAATGGATGGCCTTATACATGTTAGCGTCTATGGAAAAAAAGGTCTACAGATTTTACTTCTGAGCCAGGATGTTTGTACACATCTTCCAGTGTTGTGTGTTACAGTCTAAACTTTTGCCACTTGTACTTTGTGCATCAATAATGCGCAAATTAAGTTCTAAGCTACAAATCCATACTGGATACCTTTTGATAGTTACACTCTCATACATGACAAACAAAATGCACAAGTGGTTACTGGAACAGAGTGTGTGAGTTCTCAACTGATATTAATCACGCCGATTTATCAAAGGTAGATAAAAAAAAATCGCGGAAAAGATTATAATCATACTAAATCGTTCGGTGCTGAAAATGTCGATTAATTTTAAGTGCTTTTGCAGTACCTATCACGTATAAATTATAAAATCATTCCAGCAATAGTGAAAATAACTTGTACACAACTTCTCCTAACTTAATCGTTATCGAATAAAACACGTTATTCAAAAAAAACAATTCCTTCTTTTATTATTTCTTTATCAGTCTTAGAAATCTCTAAATTATAGCAACTATTAAAATAGGCATTAAGACAACAAAGACACATATAGTCCTTGAAACCAAGATAGCCATACTGCTAGTTAAAATGCATACTGGTAAAGATTGTCGTTAAATCGATAACCTCTAAGATTTCCAACAGGTGAGATAGGAGGGTAGTGACGTCGGACGCCTTCCGGACCTCAGGCCATAAGGCCTCAGATAACTATCTATTTGATAGCGTACAGTATCTTTTATTTTCTTTAATGCTTTTAATAGCATCAGAGGATTCTCATTCAGTATTCTTATCGTGGAATATGCTTTTTCTTTTCTTAGCTTTTTTGATGGCAATGACGTGATAGGACACCGTGAAATTATGAATATTTTAGTATAAGGTACTAATTATAGCGTGACAAAATGTGAAAGGCTTATTCGGAGAGCACTTCCAGTAGTATAAAATAAAAACAATGATTCAGGATTGAATAAAAAATATTTTTCAACTAGATAGGTACTAAAAAAGATCATGTTTTTAATAAAACTGTAAAGTGGAATAACTAAACTGAAGGATACCTCCAATCTTGCAAAACAGTGCCAATCACTATAATAGTATAACTGTGCGTTAAAATTGATTTACAAACTACACAGTACTGAAAATGGCGTATGATTACCGCTTTGCGATAAACTAGCGTTCAAGTGTTAATCATTTTGTGCAATAAGCACTTACAGGTAGTAAGTATAATGGTTAGGAACCAGAAGATCTAACAACAATGTAAAATACTAAAAAAAATACTACAGATAAAACGTTGAACTGAACTATGGAAATGATGGCTTGAAGATGAATATGAAGATTGCTGTCGGAACTATGGTGTTACAACCATAGCATCCTGTGCTTTAGAACACATAGTAACAATTTCCAGGAGACACATTCACGGAATTTGATCTATCGACACTGGTACTGATACAATTTAGACAATTTCTATCTGAACAAACACACTATTCAAACCAAACCAAAAATATCAACATTTTATATTGTCAATTGACATTTCAGTTTCTATTCACACAAAGAATCCAAACAATAAATAAGGTTCTATAAGACAAACATTTACTTTACCAACAATTTCGCTTCTAGCTAATGATAGCAAAGTAACGCGCAACGTTTTGCACAACAGAACATCATCGATCATTTATTGTTTAGAAATAGTAGGCGTTTATCAGATAGTTATCGCATCTTTAGCTGCGTCAAGGCATCTTGTAATAGACTCCCACGAGATATGGGAAAGTGAAGTGTAGAAGAATTTAAGTAGTAAGCGAATGAGGTATTTGCAATAAGATCATATAGTTTTTAGCAAGAGAAGTGGTTTGCAGGATGAATATTGGATTTAATTAAACGGATTATTAACATCGATACGTTATTACAAATAAAAAGTCCTATTCTAAGCCCACATGAATCAATGGTTAGAATAACATTTCTATTATTAGGTTGCGTGTGATACAAACTCTATTGTTTCATAAGAAAGTAGGTAGGGTGCTATTTATAAATTCAATTTATTTTCGTGAACGTTTTTATTCCCTTTCGTATAATTATATTACTGTCCTCGAAATGCCTGTTGTCTTATACAATTATTACTGCCACCCAATACACCAATTGTTGTAATGATGCAACACCCATGACATCTTTGTAAAAGACATTTTTATTTACATGAAACCTTATATTCAAGGCTTCATACCTTTTACAGATATCTGTGCCAAAATGTTACAAGTTATTGTTCTTCAATTTCGTTAATCACTTATATCTTAAGCCTTGAGCGCATCTCCCATTTAACGGAGTAAGAAAATAATTGCTATTAATTTAAAACAAATGTTACAAAATGTAACTATAGTTGTTAGTGGGTGATGCCACACACACTTTGTTTCAATAACAACAGAATAATGAGTCACATTCAATAGGACAATGATCAACTAAGTGTGGAACTTCATCATCTGTGAAGAGTGAAATTCAATAATCATAAATAATGGATCATTAATTGATTAAAATTAATACAACCGAAATCAATCAAAGCAATAATTGATTACGTACAATGTAACTAATTAATTACTGACGTTGAAAGATTTAGACTTAACTAAGCAAGATGAAGCATGAAATTAATTATTTATAACAGTAGAATTTAAGAGCACAATATTCAATAGCTAAATAAAAAATGTACAATATTCGGAAAGGCATTAAATGGACAAAAAGTGGAGCATCGCGTGGATGTTCAAAATTTCAATTAAGAACCCAAACTCGTTAAACACAAACAAAAAATGGCTCCAAAATGGTTATCGGATATTTCAAATTCGTACTGGCACCAATAAATTCCAAGTCAACAGACGCATTTAATTTGCAATACCATACAAGAAGGATTGAATTGTCAACACGACTCGCAATAAGCTCGGGTTCAACCCCACCAATCAAGCCTTACTGAATAATAATCACGAAACGGCAGACAGAATTTTAATGATACAGCCTACGCGAGTGAAAGTAAGAGTGACATACGAATGAATATAATAAACATTTTTGTTAATGGAGTAACTTAGAATGCCGATGTAGAAAACGAACCCTAAGACATGATCGTATACATTTTAAGTCGTGACCAAATTGTATTTCAAATGTTAATCCCACGCAACAAATGCACCTACTTTCTAGCTATTGATAAAACATTTTGTAATATCAAATATGTAATTGAGAACAAAGTCGATCATGCGCAAAGCGACATTTCTAATATTCAATGTAAAGAATGTGACAAGAAAGTTGACAAACAATGTTTCAATCGTGATTCTTTGTAATCGTAATAGTAATATAAATAGTTACTTTATTGAACGTTATTATGGTTACAAACAGTTCATTATAATTGAGCAAATTAGAATTAATTATATTGAATTCAAATATGGTGCTCTTACTGCCAAATCAGTATTATAAGAATAGCCCAGTTCATTTCTAATTAATCATGAAAAGACTCCATGATAATATAAACAACGCAGCGCCAGTCAAACAAATAGACTTGTCAGCAGATAGTTTCTTAATCTAGTAGGCGTAGGCGATGCAATCTTAGCACGGTCATCAACGGCCTACCTATCGGACAAGCGTGAATAATCCACTACGTTACACATGTTACCCGACATTCGTTCCTACAGGGCTGCCAGACAACCAGTATTCCTCTCAACACAACATTTAAACTGAAGAGATATAAATCTATTTATAAATGTAATACCATTATGAAGTAATCCTACAACTTTATACTCGTTTAATGGTATAAAAGGATAAGTAACGTCGCTCAAGACAACCCTACAAGAGTTTTGAAATGCTTACATATCGCAAACGTCTAGATTACTGTTGCTAATGTATAATGTCTTACACAAAGTAAATCACAGACATTTTGTCACGCTGAATGTTGATAAATATTGTAACATAGACGTTATGAAGTTGTCATCGTATTTTTCAATGTATATTAAGGTCAGTTAATTTAATTTTAATTGACCTAATATTATCAACGATGCGAGGTTCATTAATGAATGCAAATAACTGAATGAACGACACATCTCAGAATTCTTCCATAGAACTTTAGATGAAACAAGCACTGATATCAATCGACACGATCATGTTAAGGATATGTGAATGGAATTTGTAAATATGTCATTAAACAGAATGTAAAAACCAATCACCAATTGTAGCAGTGTTTTACAAAATTGTGTTAGGAGTAGAGAGTAATCTGAATAAGAAGTTTGATAACAAAACTTAATAGCTATTCTTCGACGATGCATTGACCGATATGGAAAAATGAAACTAGAATAATGATTAAAGATATTATTTTGATGAGATAGGTAATGTTATAAACAAGTAAGTATAACCACATGGTAAAGCTTACGGTGTATCTTTAAGATAATGGAAAAGAGAAACATGGCTAGTGATTTATGTATCAACTGTGCACGTTCTCAAGTAAATTGGGTTGGTTGAAGAAAATTGCACTATTATACTGTAGACGAGAACCTATGACGGTATGACTATTAAATCACTATTGAAATCTCATGCTTTGATATGTGATTTTTTGCTACGTAAGCTAGTTACATTTAGGTATAAATTGGAAAGGTACCAGGAACATTATTAAACAAAATTGTGATGACATTAATTTCTCTACGTACGTTAATTGTAGCGCTTTGTTGGAAGGTTCATATTTAGAAATAGCTCTAAATATTCAGAGACTTGAAACAAGAAAACAAAAAATGAATAGAAACAAAGACATTTACGAATTGAATTCCAAAACCAAGCACCACATTAGATCCGCTAAACAAAACGCTAGGCTAGTAAAAAAAGGACGTGGTAACGGTTAATTAGCATAGATACTAGTACGCAGAGTGCAACAGGTTTGCGATGAAGCGAGAGCCGATATGCAAATGTTCTCGGCCGGTGGTCCTAGATGCACCGCGCTAGATATTACACTGCCTTATTCTGATATATACTCTTTATTCTTTATTGAACACTTACAAGAGAAATAGATTTCAATTGTAAAAGTGAAGAGAAGTGCAGAACAATATTTCCATATAGCGTGAAGATATCTAAAAAAAACAGATGTCTGAACTGCAAAAACGAATTTAATAAAAAAAAATGTCCTGATTAAATTGCCACTAAGTACCAATATACCTTTGAGTGATATAGAGATGAAACTAACAGGACATAGTTAAGTAAACAAAATTAGTAAAACTAACGATTGATCAAAAAAAATCCCAGATACTTTAAAAAAGCCTTTGGTTGTTTGTGTATGTGTTACTAAAGACCCTGAGTTAATTTTAGTGATTCTAATAATACACAGTTATTTTTATTGTTGTCTGGTATCCGGTCTACGTAAAGATTAAAATATTTAGCACTGCCTGTGTTCACAATTGAATTTATTTTCCCTGACATTAACAATGTCCTTTAAACAATACCAGTATTTAAACGGATACAGTTAATCGTGTACAGTTAGCTACGTAACTGTTATGAGAACTTCCTCTAGAGAAAGAAATGAAAAAGCAAAAGGTGTAGGAACTACAACCGCGAACAATAATTATATTAATGCACCGATGCAGCGAATAAGTCATATAGAGCTTCTGAGAAACGTCACAAGAATAACTCGACTATCTTTTTTCATGAATAGTCAAGCGTGCTGCAAAAGGCTTTACAAAGCAGAGTCCACACAATGGGGTTGATTAATAAAACATTGTGTACGGTGCCTATCTCGTATTCACTATCGTGTACGATTGGGTCGCGGCGCGTGCGCTTTCAGCCCGCCAAGCCGTGGAGCCGACCCGTTTGTGGGTCACACGGACAGCTTTCAGATATTTGCATATTATACACTTGTATGTTGATATCTCATCAAAGGTATCCGTAAAAAGACAGCGCATCTACGCTTAAAAGGAGGGAAACTATAAACACTACGATGAACCAAATTGAACCTTAAAAGATAAATATGTAGGTAGACGCTACACATGCTATAAAAGAGTTACGCTAGTTCGAATAGAGCATCGATTTCGTAAACACCGTGACCAAAGATCAAATCGAATGTTATGGGAGAGTTGACAAAGTGCGGTACGTAAAATATTTGCAACAAGAAGAAACGAGAGATTGACTCACACTATGCAATTCCATAAAATCGAAATTAGTTACGGTGAACGGCCGATCATACGAACGGAGCGCGTTCGTGACCGTGGACGACTCAATCGTACAGAAGACGAAACATTCGGAAAATTTGTTCACAAATTGTGAAGAAATTATAAGAAATCTCATGCCGAACAAATTTTTGACGTCGAAATTCCAAATATTTCCAGGTAACCTGCTGAACTTTTTATTCGTCTATTTTTGGATGTGGTGACAGATTTCTATTGATTGCACGGAGCATAAAATAGATTACCGTTAAACGCTTTAATTTTGCAATGGATATTTCAGATGACTGCCTTATTGGTGTAGTGTTTGCAATTCCGACTTCTGAACATGGGGTCCTGGTTTCGATCCCCAGGTCGGGCAAAGTAACAGCCCGGATTACAGCCCGGATACAGCCCCTATTACATGAGACTTATACATAACTGGCAAAATGAGGGTGTTACTATACACCTCTTCATAGCCATTTGGGGAATACGGGCGTGATGTTATACATGACATATTTTAGATTAAATATTTGGTTACAATGGTGAGTTTGAAATACAAATTTATCAACGCTACATTATGGCATCGTAAACTACTTCAATATAGCACGGTCGAAACGAGGTTAACAATATACGGATATATCAGTTTTATCACAAGCCTTATGCGGGGTTGCAGGACAGCAATTATCAAAGATTTAAGCTCCGATCAACTGAATCGTGACCGCCGGATCTCAAATCCGTTACCGGTTGCTAACCTTGGACTATTTCCACACACCTTTTGTATCTAACTCCAATAAAGGTCAATTGGAAAGTCTCTGTTGTTAGCTATTGTTACATACGCTGATAAAATATCGACTGATCTAGATTTATTAATGATGTAACCCTTAGATCACAATGCAACCTAATGGGTACTCGAGGTTATCAATTAAGTGACTAATGCCCGGTTCCTATAAACAAAAACGAATCGTTTTGCTTACCAATGGTAGCATTTTTTATTGCCAAACTGGACATATAAATAGATTCGTAAGCTATATTTACCTGTTATAGTTACTTCCATATGGAAGGATCTACTATGCAAAGCTATGAGGCATTTGCTTTGTTATTGGTAAAGATACAATAGTCTCAATTTTAATCAATAACGCTCAGCAAATTATATGAATCAGCCATAAGGCAATTCTATCTTTTTAACCGACTTCCAAAAAAGGAGGAGGTTCTCAATTCGACTGTATGCTTTTTTTGTATGTTTGTTCCGCGATATCTTTGCTAATTGTGAACCGATTATAATGATTGTTTTTTTGTTTGAAAGAGTATTCTTTCGAAGTGGTCACATTTAAATTTTGTGAAGATCTGATGAAGAACATCGGAGATAGACAATTTGAAGTCGGTTTTATTTTTGTTAAAAAGTTATATTATTCAATGAGAACTCGACGCTGTGACAGATTCTATGCAAAGTTATCACCATGAACAAACACGTGTGATGTAACAAATCAATGACGAACAAGTTCAAGAGCAAAGTCAAAGCCACAGAATTGATTATGCACGCCGTATCCAATGACCGATCGTTACAGTTTTATACATAAATCCTCAACATCCGTAATACGCTATTGTTTAGTTTATATTGATATTGAGAGATATAAGATAATTTGTGAATAAATTAAGGTGTAACCGATCTCGTTTGAATGGATACACGGCGACGGACCGTGGCAGAACAAGTCGCTGGCTATCTCAATCGCCTCGCCTCGACCGGCTCCGTTTATGCTAATCGCTTGGAATTTCTAAGATCAGAACCGCGCTACAACTATTATCGATATCACCCAACTGTGATTTGTGGGCGTCGACCGTCCGGAAGAACGATGAGCCCAAAATTTTGTTTTTAATAAGCGGTGAGGTCAGTCGGTCTCGGCTGCCTATAAAATTTCTCGCCTATTGAGTGCGGTGATCGATATTAGTTTGTAGGCGAAGTACGTGCGAAGGTGCTCATTGATATTCCATAAAAAATAAAATAAAACTACCAGTTATATGATATTTATCTAAAGTTGTCTTAATCATGCCTCAAGAGTGCAATTTAAGAACTCTATGAATTCAAATGAATTCAAGAGAAAATTAAAGTCATTGTTATTGAAGAAATGTTATTACAGCATAGAAGAGTTTCTCAAAGATATTAATAGTTCAAACTAATATGTGATTATATTTTAATGACTTTAAGTAGTATATCCAACATTCTATCATGACATTACATATTAATGAATTTTATTGACATACATTTCTTTGAATTGAATTTATATTAATTTTGAACTAATATCAAGTTAAATTATTATAATTAATATTAATACTAATAATGTTGGGACCAATGTGGAATGTAGTGTTTGTTTTTTTCTTGGCTTTACCATGATTATTTAATTTTTGTGTTACATTATAATTCTCGTGTATTCATTTACTTAAAACCACTATTCGACACAAATTTAAATTTGTTGATGAATAAATAAATAAATAAATCTCAATAAATCTGATTTAAGTATCTTTATTTGTATTATTTAGCGCTCACGGCGACAATAAACTTTTAGAACTGTTGTAGGGTCTTTGATAATTTAACCTAGTGGCCATTCACGTTCGGTTCCCATCAGAAGTTCCTCTCAATTAGGCAAACGATTCCATTGTTTGTAGGTTGGTTTTTTAAAAGCAGATATTTCTTCACGGTGAACAGTTCATTAATTTGTTTGTAATCGGTAACATCAGTCAACCGTCAAGAGGGAAGCTCTCCCACGGTTCATCTTCACGCAGACGACGCAGATCTTTCCCAGAAAGGTAAACTTACATAATAAATAATTAAAAAGTCAGGGACGAAGTAAGTCTTTGCAACAATGTTTTCAATTGGAGATTGCGTCAGCTCGATTGGATACTTAGACTTCTGATTTCGGTACAGACATCACGCCTGTATTCCCCAAAAGGGTTGGGCAGAGGTGTATAGTAACACCCTCATTTCGCCGTTATGTTTAAGTCCCATGTAATAGGGGGTGAGCTTATTGCCACCAACCGGACACAAATCCAAACTCCAGGCTGCTACTGAGGAATTCCATACAAAAAAACCCAATAACACTGTGCCCGACCTGGGGATCGAACCTAGGACCACACGATGAGCAGTCTTGCTTGCCACCACGACGCCAACGAGACAGTTGAGGTTATGTATTGACGCCGAATCAGATCTATAACTCAGTTTTATTACAATACTATTATTATCTAGCTTTCAATGACTCACAGAGTGATCTGCTCGAATTATTTCTCGCTACACTTTTTGCTGTCGTCTCAGTTTTTTCCAAAGATAATTACGGCAATCATCGGGCACTTGTTTTGTAAGGCAACACTATAATTGCTTCAAGAAAAATAATGCGGAAGTCAATACCGAAAATGCAAAAAGTTAGTCATACATTTCCAATTTATGATTATTATGAATCTATACTAATAAATAATATAAAGCTGCAGAGTTTGTTTGTTTGTTTGAACGCGCTAATCTCAGGAACTACTGGTTGGAATTGAAAAAATATTTTTGTGTTGGATAGTCCATTTATCGAGGAAGGTTATAGGCCATATAACATCACGCTACGACCAATAGGAGCGGAGCATAAACGAAAAATGTTGCAAAACGGGAAAAATGTCCACCCGTGCGAAGCCGGGACGGGCCGCTAGTAAAGAATAATATTATGAAGATAGATTATGCGATTCAGCGGCCTCTTGACCTCGTAGAGGCGAATGGCGTGACGAAAGGACACACAAAGGGGCAAAAAGTGTGCAAGACAATGTTATGAATTGAAGAATAGGTACCTGAGACTCACATATGAATGGGGAGACAGTTTTGCTTTTGTTTTGTGACATTATTACGGTACAGAGTCACGGCCAGCGGAAATAAGTGCGCACATGCTCAAGAGGTGAATCACTAATGAATGAATATCCACGAAAAAAAAGGAATGTGCAGATTTATCAGATACGTCTATATGAAACATTGCGTTGTTCGCCGAAATTACTTGATCGCGGTTTATTCCGGTATTTTTAAATCTAATTTATGTAGAACATAACTTTTTGAAGCCTTAAAAACGTCTTTAATTTAATTATATCATATTTTTAAGATAAATTCGTATCTGTTTTCCAATAGGTGCGGTGGATGGGTCGATCACCATATAATAGACTAAATAAATTTAATCAAACTTAATTACAAAATATACGTTGCATATTATTCTTTATGTCCTTGTTATATTTTATATCTTTTTAAAGATCATTTAGCCAAGGCGTTGACTGAAGTTCACGAGGGTCAAGTTTAATAAATATTCCCGTTAAAATGATGTAATAAAACTACGAAAATAAATGTTGGTATAGCAGGAGGGGACGCTAACATGAGTATCTGTATACAGGTTGTAATCGAAATCATGTAATTCTTTCAAACCTCGTGATGTACTGCTGACATAGATTAACCCTGTTTGAGTGACTTATGGATACACCAAAAAAAAAAAACACAATAAATAAACATGTGCTCTTAATCTAAGGCATTTTAGCGCCCCGAGCGAATTGCGCGGCTATCACTCGCCGCGCGGTACTTTAATTAGCTAAAACGCGCGGGGTGCTAAAATGCCTCAAGTTAAGAACACGTGTCAAATTCTTGTATTATTTTTTATTGAATCCAGTAGTGTCCCATGCAGGATTAATCTATGTGAATAATACATCACAAGGTTTGAAGGAATTACATGATATCGTTTACACCCTGTATATAAAACGAGAAACTGACTGATCTACCAACGCACAGCCTAAACCGCTGGGGTAAGAAATTTGAATTTTTTTTACCTTTTATAAAGAAGGCGTCCACTGAGGAAGAATTTTTCAAATTTCCTCTACGAAGGGGGAGAAAAAAATCACGCAAGCAAAGCTGCGAGCAAAAGCTAGTTAGTAATATGGTCCTTACACTGCAAGGAATTAAAATAAAATGGGTAGGTACATCACTATGTATGAGTCACTATTCTGAGCTCCCGCCCCTATGTTGCTCAAGTAATTAACTCTGGGACAAGGGGAAAGTTTAATTTCCATTAATAAATAGAACACACATTGGATGAGTCACGGAACAAAATTTTCGTTTGAAACTAAATCCCACTGACCCGGCGTCGTACGCTATAATCAATGTTACAAAACCGGCTGCGTTGAACTCCCAAAAAGAGGTTTCTAACACAAGCATTATAAAACATTAAATGTTGAAAGGCATTCTCATATATTTAAAACGTCATATCTAAACAAATGGTTTCCCCTTTACAGCTAGTTCCCACAGAAACTGTTTACAGGATTCGTTTTAGCGGATCCGTTTTTATTCTGGTGATGGCGCCTGTAGTTGTATGAGCGAGTTCACATACACGACAGTATTCCAAATCCAGTAAAAAATACTGTATCTGTTATTTTTATTCTATCCTGCCTGCTAGATGCGACGCAGCTGCTATTTGTTTAACTGATCCGTCGGTACAGATGTGAACAACACATCCAGTACCGACGGATCCGTTGAAACGGATCCGCTGTGTGAACGGGCTCTTACTTGTATCTGTTGTTAATGTTAATAAAACTTTCATTCTATCAGGGTTAACATCTATACTAATATTATAAAGCTGAAGAGTTTGTTTGTTTGTTAGAACGCGCTAATCTCAGGAACTAGTGGTTGGAATTGAAAAAAATATTTTTGAGTTGGATAGTCTATTTATCGAGGAAGGTTACAGGCTATATAAAATCACGTTACGACTAATAGGAGCGGAGCATAAATTAAAAATGCTGAAAAAACGGGAAAATGTCCACCCGTGCGAAGCCGGAACGGGCCGCTAGTTATGATTTATAATTTTTGAACAAAAATAGATAGCTAGTTAGTGTAAACCATCTCCTATTAACGTAATACCCGAAGACCTATTAAATAACGACCTTGACTTGAAAAATTAATAACGCTGAAACTAATTATGTGTAATTGTATACTTGTATGAAAAAAATGGGAATTGCAATATACAGCCACGTAACTAGTTGATGAAAAAGTTAGAATACAACATATGTATTGTACGAAATAATTACTATGATGGATTACATAGAAGCACGCATTATCAAATTTAAAAAAAAAACTTGCCTATATTTTATTGAGTTTTGCTTTTGTGACGCAATCCTGATGAATGTACTTTTTTAATTTAATTTTCATTAAAAAAACTGGCTTATTAATTTCATTTAATTTTTTATTTCATTTTCCGTTTCATTTTTAATTTCATTTTATTTAGAAAACCAATAGCGATACATATAAAATGTTACTGAATTATGTGTATTACAGTATTGTATGGCTAATAATAGGTTTCTCTGTTTAACTATGATAAGTATAAGACATTCGAACAAACTACAAAGAGAAATTTAAAGTTCAAAAGATACAATATTATTATCTAGAGTATAGTTTAATTTTTTTAAATTTAAATACCTACTGACAAAAAAGTATCGATTTTAACATAACATAACATCACGCCCTGTATTCCCCGAAGGGTTTGGCAGAGGCGTTTTTTTTAGTACACCCTCGTTTCGCCGTTATGTTCAAGTCCCATCTAACAGGGGGCGAGCCTATTGCCATCAATCGGGCACAAATCCAAACTCCGGGCTGTTACTGAGGAATTACACACGAAAAAACTCAGGACCCCACGATCAGCAGTCGCGCTTGCCACCACTAGACGAACGAGGCAGTTTAGTAGATTTAAATTTTCGTTAAAAAATATGACTGCTGACAAAAAAGTATTAATTATACAACCCTAAATTAAGATACCAATAAAATACCTTCACAAAAATTCTTATTTGAAAATTAATCACGATCGATCCAAATCTGCTATAAATAAAAGCCAGCAAGGAGTTCGTGAATGGGTGGCAGACATGGCTAGTACGCCATGAGTCACCGATGACGTCATCACAACTTCCACCATAGACCGGGTCCTGACTCGACATGTTAATATGGACACACGGAGAATGCTAAACGACGGTTAAGATTTACGGATTAAAATGTAAATAAAATAGTGGAAACGGACGCTTAATCGTAATTAGGAGTTTAAATGGTTATATGAGAGCTTTGTAGCGAAGAATGGAATTCAATGGATACATTTTAAACTAATAATTTATTATACTTAGTTATTTTAAATAATAAGAGACTTGTGGTTGTAACAACCACGCCCATCATACGATTTGCGAGGTTACGCTGCGCTTGCCGCGGTTACTCGGTGGATGGGTGACCGTTCATTACACATCGAGACCCCTCCGTGCCTCGGAGAGCACGTTCAACAGTCGGTTCCGGGTGTCGTACGAATTACTATGACAGTCGTTACGGGTAGTAAGAAGCCCGAAAGTCTGACAATCGGTCTAACGTTAGAATATCGGCATTACCCAGTAACTGGGATGCGTAGGTCTGATGGCAGTCACTCCGTATAAAATACTGGTATTCAGCCGCATCTGGTATGACTGGAAGCTGACCCCAACATAGTTGGGAAAAAGCTAGGCAGAACAGTTATTTATCTATCTATATAAAAAAAAATGAATCACCAAATGTGTTGCTAAGCGCAAAACTTGAGAACGGCTCGACCAATTCGCCGATTTTTTATTTATATATTCCTGAAGGCACTAGGAAGGTTCTTATGGAAAGAAAAAACGTAAAAATTGCGTGGAAAATAGTAAAAACAACACTTTTCTTTTCCCACTACAGCCAATAACTTTTGACAGATCGAAGTCTGTCCGGGTAGCTAGTTTCAAATAGATTTTTCTCATTTGACAGTTTCGTAACAATTCACATGAATAGGTGCATTTAACATCATTAGTGCAATCAATAAAGTAATAATGATCCCAGTTAAACTTTAAGCAAGTAATTGCAACATTCTTGTTTGCCAGATGTAGGTACGCTTGGTATGGCGCTCTACATAATCGAACCTCTATCCTGTAAAGCTAGATCCACATCTAACTAAAGATCAATCGAGTATCACTCAGTTAGCGCCCTCGATACAGTAACGGATCATCGGTCAATCATGGCAAGTTTATTATATCTACATGAGATTTTCTGTATCAGATATCAATGTTACGCTAGCTATAAAACGCTAGGTATCCTCGATCAGATGTGGACTTAGCCTGACTATTAAAAACTTATGTAATGCCCATGATAAAATCTTAATAGTTTTGTTCTAAAATAATATATATTTTTATTATATAAATAACTTAAAATTCATGTATAAAAAGGCAACAGAAGCTAATATAAAAAATAAACGCGTTTACGATTGCATATCTAATGTGTATCATGCACATTTTATTATATATTTCCTTAATCCAAATTAAGAAATATTAAGTATTGCACGCACATTAACCCGTATAATATTATTATTAATATGCAAATGTATGTAAATCTTGAGACTATTTCCAGAACAAAAACACGGTAATGGACTTTATTTATATAAAAAAAAGTAATTATTCCACTCAATTGAGGTTAAAATGTAAGTTAAGTGTTTCTTAAAAGGTAGAAAACGTTTAAAGTGCAGTCTATCGTAATAAAATACTGCGTCATAAAACAGATTTTGGTTAAAAAAATATTGAATTGAAATCATCATTACTTTTAATTTTTAGGGTTCCGTACCCAAAGGGTGCCAAATGGGACCCTATTACTAAGCCTACGTTGTCCGTCCGTCTGTCTGTCACAGAGCTGATGTATCTTCTTAACCGTAATAGGTAGCCAGTTGAAATTTAAGTGCAGTCTATCGTAAAAAATATTACGTCATAAAATAGATTTTGTTTAAAAAAATATATTCAATTGAAATCATCATTACTTTAAATTTTTAGGGTTCCGGACCCAAAGCCCTGTCCGTCTGTCACAGGGCTGTATCTTTTTAACCGTAATAGGTAGCCAGTTGAAATTTTCACAGAATATGTGTTATGGCCGCTATTATGGCAAATATTAAAAATAAATATCATACAAGAAACCTCGGAAAAAATGCATTTTTTCAACGTTTTTTGTTCCTGCTTCATCTTAAAACGAGTAATACATAGAAGCGTGAAATTTACTATGATTGTAGTACATACTCTATAGTTAAATAAAAGATAATAAAAAACAGTTATTTCCCAGAAATGTGTACTTGTACGGAACTCTAAGTGCGCGAGTCCGGCTCGCACTTGGTCTGTTTTATTATTACACTTTTGACACTTATCACCTAATTCTATCATAAAAACCAAAATGGTTTCTAAAACATGAAGTCTAAATATAAAAATGTTGAGACACAACTCAAAGCACGTTATCAGGTAGTCTTAAAACGATATCAATAAACATATCAAACAAAAGTGTCTAATCTAATCCTTATATCTACATTAAATGGCACTTCATACATACATAATTTCGTCGCGGGGTCAAGATTCAAATCGCTATTCCTATCATTTACATTTACATCATCAATAACATAACATCACGCCTGTATTCCCCGAAGGGTTGAGCAGAGGTGTATAGTAAAACCCTCATTTCGCCGCTATGTTTAAGTCCCGTGTAATGCGAGCCTATTCCCATCAATCGGGCACAAATCATCAATTCTACAAGGAAAAACCTAATAACACTGCCCGACCTGGGGATCGAACTCAGGACCTTACGATCAGCAGTCGCACTTGCCACCACTTGACCAACGAGGCAGTTATTAGGGATTAAGAGAAATTTAAAGACAGTGAACCTTTTTTGTTGTTGAAGCATCTTCTGATACGAAAATAATGGTCATAACAATGATGATAGTAGCGAAAGCGACAAAGTGCCCCTGAACTATGTAACGACGGGTATCGCACACATTATCACTGTTTGAAAGCCGCGATTCGGTGAAAGTTAACTAAACAGTTATTCACCTCTTCAATAAGTTCGTTGGTTATCTCTTACTGGTTATAAAAGCTAACTACGAAACTTGTTTTTTAAAAATAATTAATGTTTGTTTTGTTGTATTAATACTAGCGGCCCGTCCCGGCTTCGCACGGGTGGACATTTTTCCCGTTTTTGCAACATTTTTCATTTATGCTCCGCTCCTATTGGTCGTAGCGTGATGTTATATAGCCTATAATGTTCCTCGATAAATGGACTATCCAACACAAAAATATTTTTTCAATTCCAACCAGTAGTTCCTGAAATTAGCGCGTTCAAATAAACAAACAAACTCTTCAGCTTTAGAATATTAGTATAGATTCGTCAGTATTTATTAGTGTACCATCTTTACATAGTATAAAACAAAGTCGCACCCGCTGTCTGTACGCTTAGATCTTTTAAGCTGCGCAACGAATTTTAATGCAGTTTTCAGCAATAGATAGAGATGGTTTTTATGCCCCACATTAGTATCTACATTGCACCCGTGCGAAGCCGGGGCGGGTCGCTAGTATTAATATAAATTACAAATGCTGACTAGCAGTGACAGCGAGCGGTTGAGCGTTTGCCTACCATGTAGGTCTGAGTTCGATCCCGTCCCTCGTGACTTTTTGAATTCATGAGTGGATTAGAATTTGATTATCAATAATTGCGTTAACGGTGAAGGAAATCATCACGAGGAAAGAGATCTGCAAAAAATTTTTTGTCGAAGTTGTGTAGTCCACCAACCCGCACTAAGCCAGCGTGCTGAACTAAGGCCTAAACCCTTTTCATCCTGAGAAGAGGCCCGTGCTTAGCTGTGGGACAGTAATGGGCTGGTTTTGTATGTATGAGGATTATCATTTATTTCCCAAAATATCTTCAGTGCCGAAGTCACATTAAGACCATAGATATCCGTTCGTTTGAATTTCGAAGCTTGCAAACCTATGTCAATGACGTAAAAAGGAGCTCTCTCCCGATAACCAAAACAAATATTTTATTAAAAAAAACGGTCGATAGATTGTACTGATAAGATAACACAAACAAACCATAAAAATTCAAATCATATCGTTAGTATAATATATATAAAAATAATACTTCAAAAAAGTATGTTAAAAAAAACAGAATACGAGTATAGTGGATATCGATAAATAAATTAATAATGTAGGTATACATATGCATCTGCCGGGGTTGCGGTGCATGCTTAGGCGAATTCGGCGACCCCGGCCGACGCGACATGGTCAGAAGGAGGAACACCGTGGGTTTTTAGCCGGTAAGAGTCCGGCAGACCCCCTCGCCTACCCCGGGCGCGAGACATGAGGATTTTCCAACGAAAAAAAGGTATACAACCATTTACTACATAACATATTTGCGGTTGCAAGTTTGCCTTCCATGCAGGAGGGTTTGAGTTCCAGCCGGCACGTACATCAGACTTTTCGAATTCATGTGCGGATCAGAATTTGATTATCACTTGTGTTAACGGTGAAGGAAAAACATCGTGAGGAAACCTGCACACCTGAGAGGGCTCCATAAAAGTTTTCGATGGTGTGTGTAGTGGGCCAGCGTGGTGAACTAAGGCCTAAACCCTTATCATTCTGAGAAGAAGCCCCTGCCCAGCAGTGGGACAGTAATGGGCTAATTATGCTAATTATTATGCTTAATGATTATATACCTATTATATTTTTAACTGAGGCATACTCTCCGAAATTTATAGATTTTACTGGAGCAATGGGGAAGGCAACGCAAAACTAAAGCAGATGGCAGCACCTCCATATTTAGTTATTTCCACCAATCAGAACCATCAGGTCAATAATGTCAAACACATTGCAACCAATAATATTGCAGTGGAACAATCGAAAGTGGCGCCATTAGTTCCACAGTTGCCTACCCCATTCAAAACTGATTAGTAACAGTTAAATCCAATGTCATTCGAAATACGAACTCAAGATCGATCAAGCTAACATTCCATAAACAAAAGAGGTGACAAAAGCTCTTTGGCATAATTATTGACCAAAACCCAAAAAAGCAACAACACACTAATTGGCAGCTGGCAGAGATAAGTTAACAGGGCCAGAAAAAAAAGTCAACGAAACTCCACCATACCATAGACGGAAATCTCACAGAGAACATTCAACCGATTGTAAACAAACAGTATAATGTAAACAGTTAACAGGCTAGGCGATAGCATGTTGCGTTACTTACTTTTCGTTGCCCATACAAACAGATCAGTGTCGATAATGAACTCTGTAAACATTCTAAATAAAGTTCAAAAATGGTAATGCTTGAAGACGGAAAAACATTGATATAATGTACTTACGTACTAGATGCGCTGTTTAGAAGAACAACATGGTATCAACGAGTTGCGGTTCCGGAACCACAGTGCCGTAAAACTCGCCAGCTGTCTAGCGATAGTTTGAACCTTATTGCGTCAATGCATTTGGCACATGTTGCCTATACGAGATAGCGCGTCTATTTATTTCAACGTGGTAGCCAAAAACGGTATTGTAACAAACATAGTAGGCCTGTTTTATTTTAAATTGGTTAAACAAACTGTCAGTTAATGGTGCTTTCCGCTTCCCAATTAGATGCTCTATGCTTTTTTGGAAGGCATAAGATAGATATGCTTGTATGTACTAGGAACTGTTTACATGTAGGACGTTTTAACGGCTGTGCATTCTGTAATATAACCTTCATGACGTGATAAAAGTCGTGTAACAATATCACTTGATAAAGTGTAATAATTCCCTTCCATAAGAGCCCTCGAAGAATATGACTAAATAAATTAACGATTTTTTTCAAATAAGCTCATAATAATTTGACTATGCTGAACAATCAATAAAAAATCTGACGTCACAATGTTCTCGGTAGATAACAGCTGTAAACCAATCATGCTCTTCGTCAAATCAAAATTCTAACGATGTCGATAAAATATTTACGCAAATACGTATCCGACATACATTTGTGTACATATGCTAAATAATCTTGAACTTGTCCCCTGCCGTGGGTGCAGTGTCTAAACTAATATTTACACTGTCCATACCCACTCTGTGACATCGCATAGGATACGACGTTTGTTATACATAAACATATTTGAATAGTGTCCACATGTGTTCAAAAATATTGATTTGATCATCTTAAATGATTACTAATTACGGTGAACTAGTAAAATGAATATTTAATTAGGCCTTTGTAATAACGACTTTTACAAATTCAAATAATCATTGGCCATGACCATGACAGTTGAACTTGCGCACGCACAAAACGTTAAACATTCAGAAAAAAAATAAGTCTCCACTTTTTCAAATTCCGGTGTTAAATGCCTTGCAATTTTGGCTCATAACGTTTAATTATCTAAAAATAAAAAAATAAAGTTAACAACGGTAGAGACGAGTTTGTAAATACAATAATTACTTAACAAAAACAACTAAATGCCAAGTGGGAAATGTCGTGCACTCACCTCATGGTACACGGACGTCATCATCTCGAAACACTTTGTTTTGTTTTGCAAAATATAGCTTCACAATCAAACACTCATTTCACTATTAAATAATTCGTACAATATGGCTGCCACTTTTTATAAGTGATAAAAAAAATATCTATCTGTCAAATTTCCCGCCAAGCGCGCGTTAAAAAAATAAAAAGCAAAGGCACACGGTTACGCAGCCTACGTTGCTGGCGCGTGTGACGCGTTCCGTGTTTAGGATCGGCACTGAGCGACGGGCGATAGCGTCGGCTGAATGGATGACGATGCCGCTCAGCTGCTATGCTCAATGAACCATTCGAGTTCGGAGGTCACCGATCAACGCGACCCCATCGTTTCTGCTCAAAGTTTCTCTATTACCCTATAAACCCAAAATACTGTATGCGATGAAGTTATTCAGTATTATTTTACCATTTCAACTTTAACGTCTACATTGTATTCAGTTATTTACATAATAAATACTGACCTACATTTATTTTATTTCGTAGCTTTTTATTGGAATTGTGGCAATAATAGTGACACTTTTAATTGCATATCAAATAAATTGAAAGTTAATAAAAGTTTTATAAAATTCGTGCATCGTTGGCGAGTTTTGTAGCAAAAAGTCGGAGCTATCGACCCGTTACTATCGCGTTTAGCGTGGCCAGTCGAAATGTTTTTGCCGATGACAGAGTCAGACATCGGAGTTCGTCGACAGTGATCATTCAGATTATTTTGTCATGGAACCGGTATTATCGCCTGAGTCTGGAGCTAATGCGGTGTAAAACACGAAGACTTAGGTTATCAATAATCCATTACGTTAGTTCTTCATACTCAATTTGTTAACATGCTGGAAAAGTACGTGATGAAACATAAACCGAGCCAAGAATGGCCTTTCGTCCAGTTCTGTACAACATTAATGGATTTTCTAGGTGATTTTGTGTGGTTCCTTTCGGTACTGCACACACAATTGATTCCCAAAATTATAGACTATGTGTAAATTTCGATTGCCAATAGATCAAAGAACGGGTTTTTGATGGGAAATAAATTGGATTTTGACCGTATTGTTTGACAGTATATGTTTATAAGATGTTCCAATTTTGAAATATATACTTATGTAGCTTTACATAATAAAATTATTTCGTATGTAAAGCATAATGTTAGTGATTTCAAAACTTCAACAAACCATCCAAAACTTATACGCGTCTTACTTGCTGGCGGTGTAAAAATGACATTGACTTCACTTAAATGTACACCCATCATAAATGAATTGAATTGGGTTATAGTTCATCGTTCAACAGATACCAGTTCCAGTAACTTCCTACTTAAACAGTTTAATGTAGCTGAGAGCTTCTAACCGGAATAAGATATAAAGATACGTTATTCCATACAAGAAAAGTGTATTAAGATGTGTTATCATTTCGCCAAAAACAATGTAGCTCACATTCATAGGCGTTCTGTTAACTGTTGCCATTATAACAGTTGCAATAACGTTGTTAACGAGACTTTACGTGACGTGTGGGTTACCACCATTGTTTGAGATAAAAAAAACAATGTCGGCATGGTGGTTTGTTTATGTTCTTTAAAGTGTAACATTACAGCTGTTGAGGAAGAAGCAGGTGAAAGATATAATAAAAATGTCGGTCGTATGTAGGTCTCGTTGACAGAATTTAAGCGGAATTGTAAAATAACAGGTAAACTTAAAACGAATGGAGGTTGAGCTAATTTTGGCGAACATTGCTGTTTGGTTTAGATAAAAAATGTTCTCGGACGACAAACATTTTGTCGTAGGGTTGCGGTGCATGCTTACCTATGTGAATCCCGCGACTCCGGTCGACGGTCAGGAGGAGGAACACAGTGGGTTTTTAGCTGGTAAGAGTCCGGCAGACCCCCTCGCCTTCCCCGAGCGAGTGACATCCATGAGGATTTTCCCACGATAATAAAAAACGTTACCCTGTGCTGTGCTTCAGCACCATCGTCCTTCAAACTCTCATCATAACTCGCCGACTTCGCTGACAACTACGGGAACAGATATTCAAAACGAACATACATATTATAGTTAAAAATGTATATTAAACGACCGGGAATTAACGCGAATTTACCTCTATTTGCTCAACGAACATCGTAAATTGGACCTAATTAGTATTTAGTAATTAATATCATCATGCAACGCGAAAATTTAAAAGTTACGTTATATAACATAACATCACGCCTGTATCCTCCGAAGGGTTGGCCAGAGGTGTATAGTAACACCATCATTTTGCCGTTATGTTAAAGGTTCAAGTAATACGGGGCGAGCCGATTGCCATCAACTGGGCACAGATTCAAACTCCGGGCTGCTACTGAGGAATTCCACACGGAAAAACTGAGTAACACTTTGCCCGACCTGGGGATCGAACCCAGGACCTTACGATCAGCGGTTGCGCTAAAAGTTAATAGAACATTATTATATTATTGGCTGAATATAGTGGCGTCCCAAAAATCAAATGCCACCGCTTTATAAAAGGAATGATCATGCAAGTGTATTCAAGTAGCGACAATGGTCGTGCTCTTTGAAATTACCTTAAAAGGAATAAAACCCTAAACAACAAATTAAACAAATAACGAAGAACAAAGTTCAATCGATTCTTATATCGCCATCGGACGTGGGAACCGAGTACAAAGGCGACCGCTAGTTTATTGCCAATGTCCTCGGATATCCATATAAATTGTAAAGGGAAATTCAACGGCCATCTGGATTCGATAGCGATCTTGATGGATAGATTATAATGGCGCTTGCACTTAGAGTTGCGGTTGAATCGAATGAACAATCGATTGTGAACTATTTGTTTGAGGGTTACTAATTTAATGTGTGCATTTGTTTTGTTACGGTTATAGAGGAAAGAGGGAAATGTGGGGTTGAATATAGCGATATTTTAATTCAAATGTTCTTAATAAAAACTATAATTCTAATGCCTATTAGAACTGGTATCTTTCCACGACGAAGGAACTCAATAAGTAATAAATCTGGGACACGTCAGATTCTTAGATTTTATTTTTCTGACAAATCCAGCAGCACTGAAAAAAGTCTGTCTTGAATTAGTCGGCATCTTTTGAACAAGAAAAAATGTCACGGAAGAATTACAACATTGTACTCTCAACCATTCTAACGTCGAAAAACAACAAAAGCTTCGCCGAGGCTGCGCGTGCGACTATCTTCGATCGTCGAGCAATATGGCGCCACGGCGCCGATTCTAAATCACTGTTTTAGACAAAAAAACAACTCATTATCTAAAGCAATTCATTATTAAAAATCGATCGGCTTCGGAAACTTGTTAGGAGACCGGGATGCTGTATTTAATTGGCCGTCGTTTTGAGGACCAAAATATATTTATCAATATTACAAGATTTCGGTATGCCATAAAGAATTTTGGATATTTTTATAGTTCGCAAAGATGAATTTGTCGAAAATGAAGTTACCTAATTTGTTTGAAAGTTGTAAACTTTAATTAATATGACTGTGGGAACATTAGCAAAAACGTTTGAATTTCTTTCATTAACAGAATGCCTAACAACTGCACATAACGTTTGCGTTTTTATGGCTCCTGCAGTTTCAGTTAAACATAATACCTATATATTTTAACTAGGATAACGGTTACTACAGAGAATTAAACAACTCAGCCTACCAGCCAACTGTAGACCACAGCCTACCCAGATACAGCATACAAATAATAATAAGTGTCCAATAATATCCATTAGCACTTCTAAGGGTACTTAAGGTAGTGGGAATCTCTAGAAAGTTGTCACGAAAACCGGCTTAAACCAGAGTCGAATTTGCGAGAGAAACCCCGCAGGCCCGCACGTGTGCAAGTGTCCTTAATTATAGGTATGTGCGTCAAATATATTATGTACTCGTATTACCATCACGCATGTAATCTCGGAGATAGGCAGAGGTTTTATATAACTTGAACATGAATCGAGGAAAAGTTAAGCAAAAGCAAAATGGGTGATATTGTGAAGGAGGATGAACTCGGACAAAAGATATAATTACGACCAGATAGAAGAAGATTTGCCGTGAAATAGGGCTAATTGAAAGTTTTACAACTTAAGATAACAAGATTCGCAGACACGCTTGTCGTCAATAGACCAACAAGAATAAAGAAAATCATACACACACATCAGTCAAGTTATTTACTTTTAATCATAGAGATAAAAGAGATGGCAATGACAACTCTACACAATAGATTGACTTAACTGCAGACAATAGTTATTGTTGGACGAATTTCAACGACTATTGATGTTACTCCAACTGTGTTGAAGAACTCTTGCAAACAAATGAAACTACTGACGTCATAGATCCACCATGTCATTAGCCGTTATGTAAAGAATCAGAGGTATAAACATTATCGACTTCAAATCTACAATTTGGTAAGGTAAAAGTTGATAGTTCAACAGTTAAAGATTCGTAAATGACCTTTATAAACATTATATAATTCCTTTAAAAATAAGCACTCAGACAAGAGAAACCATTGTACAGAGATAATAATGAGAACGTTCTCTAGCCGTAATTTCAAATACCACGATCTGTTGGCTTATCGCCGTAAACCCATCAGGTAATAAGGGACTGTAATGTTCTACTATTTTGTAAGTATTTTGATGCTATTTTATAAGACACAACAAAGAAAATAGTTTTTAGCTGTTTTTAAAAGAATGTTTGCAAATTTTATAAATATTACTGCAAAAGCTTTTTGAACCATACGTTTTAAGACATTCCAGTTAATCCAAAGATTAAGAATAGAAGAGTAAACTGCTAACAAATTTTGGAAAATATTTCATGGTTAATTACTTTTTGGTTTTACACTAAACTTTCTGAATGAGATGGGATATAAAGCGCTGACCAACGTCGATCACGATTTGAAAAGTCTTTATCATCGGAAGGTACGAATTCTCACACATTTTTCTCAAATTATTTAGTAGAATAGACACAATGATCCGGATGCCAAATAGAGCTTCACCTGTTTGGTTTTTCCCAGACAATATAGGTATTCTACAGCACCCACGCAATCTTGAATAGGAACACAAATGGAACATAACTATGTAGGCTGATGTCGTTTGTCATACAATCAGACGTGCCTATTGTTATGTGATCATTGTTATTAGATCATTCCACTTTAATGTCTATAAAGTCATTGATATTTTTATTAACTCTATTTAAACCTACATGTTTAGCTATGTACAGCTTTTATCTATCAGCAGTGAGATGAATTACCAGAAAATCTGACAACAGTAAAGTTGTGTATAAATATTTTCCATTTCTTTCCTTGTTAGCAATGCGATTAACCTTAAGGTAGCAGTACTATTATTTAATATTTATTAAATCATTTTATATTATCACCTCTTTCCTCACTTCACTTACTGTTTCCGTCACTAAAAGATCACTGGCTGGTACGACTTGCCTTTTCTTCACTATGTCCTTTAACGCAGATAACTTATTTGTGACTGTCGAGTCACAAACATTCACTAAAGTTGCCAATTGATTCATAAGTAGTATCTCCCCTTTCTTCCTTTTATGAAACATTGTAATTATAATTTGTTTTTATCAAATCTGATTACTAGCGCCAGCCAGTGCACAGTGTAAAAAAGTTTCTGTATAGGTTGGGATAATGAAAAGCACTGGGACCTGTCACATGAAACCTTATTAAGTTAATGGCAAACTTTGGATGTGCCATCCTAGATCGGTACCTTAAAATTAAAGAGAATTATCTTATGCCACTAACTTCTTAAGTATACTGTAGAAACCAGATCCGCATCCAAATTAATCTCAATAAACAGCCTCGCTCGAATGTGCTCGAAGTCTAATAAATAACGTCAGTCAGTGGGCCACTCGCGCCATATGTCGTCTAAGTATGTCGCCAACAATCGCCCAATTCTGCTCCAAAGTGTCACACAACAGCTGATCACAACACGTCGTGTGGCTGTGTTAAAAATTCGTGACTCCACCTCACGATGTGAACGGAACCTGTCAACTGACATGTATTGTTCGTTCACCCTTACATTGTCGCTATTGATCTGCGAATGTCGATCTTATCGTTTGTAGAATCGGATGGAAATTAAGACCATATTTGTGTGTATCTGCGTAAGTTTGCTTCGTGTCGTGGTTTCAGCTTATATGGTAAGCTGTGACAGTACATATGTAGGTACTAATTTGCAGTTTGTTGGCGGTATAAGCTTTGTTCTCGGTTTTAAGTCCAAAATGGCAAGTAGTTGTACGTTGTAATTGCTAGGAGACCATAACACTATGAAGTGCGGTTTATCCTTCTATAGCTTGAAGCCTTTAAATGTACCTTCCAACATTAAGTTTGAAGGATTTAATATCTTTGAAACATTATCTTTTCATTTTCAATAACGATTGATTTTCTTTGAAAATTACCCTCAATTGTATCAGGGATATTATGAAACATACTCAAGATAGACCACTCTATCATAAGTTCTTACAACTTCCAAGCTGAAGTTAATGAATTTGATGTAGGTACTCAAAGATCTTCAAAAATTACTAATTGGGACCACACTTATAGAAGTGTGGTCCCAACTAGTAATTTTTGAAGATCTTTAATATAGATTAATCCTTCCATCTATTACCCGTTACATGATATCTAAATAAACTTAAACCAAATCCAAGTGATTGCACGTAGCCACATTTATTTCTAAGATAATGGGCTTATAAACAAATGGATCGAGATATCGCTTTGCTAGCCTCGCAACACACCCTCCTTTTACAAGATGTAATCTTACAAACAAATTGCATTTGTGCATGCCATCATCAATTATTTTTATCATTTCATTCAGGATTAATTGTGGTCATTGGATATTCTTATCGATGTATTTTTCTTCTACAATCATGATAGCCTTGGACGCTAAAGGAACCTAAAAAGTAAAAATCATAGATGCTAAGCTTCTATAGGCATTATCAGGCAGAATGAAATATTTCCTTTGCCCTATCAATTATTGAGCATTGCCATTCACAATGTGGTTGCATGTAAATTGTAATGCAAAAAGTATCCAGAACTCGCTATTTCGCAACATCTGCCAATTCGTTTCACACTTTTTATCATACAAAATTCTTTTTTTTTACATAAAAATTGCAAACCCGTGAAATATAATTTGCCGAATCTAATGTCGCTATTGTATGAAAAAGACAAGTTATCACATTAGTTCCTTTTTTTAAAAACTGCTATAAACTTTTTTAGGTTTTTTTTTTCGGAATTGAAAATTGCCGAGAATCATGATATAATTTTTTCGAGTCATGAAATATGTTGGAATTCCTTGCCTATTCATCACTCATAGGTGTCTTAATAAATACATGCTTTGACAAAGTGTAGTACATAATTATGTTTCCAAGCAAATATTGCTCAAAATATATTTTTTATAGAAAATCAAGATTACTTTTTATGGTTAATTAAACAAATAATCATTGAAACGAATATGGAATATAAGATTCTATAAAAGTCCAGACACATAAAACTTATTTTAATTAGACAAATACGTTCTTAATTTATTGTTTTGTAACATTTGTTTAAAATTTCGATCTCATAACCAGTGGGTGGTCTAATATGAATATATTTCAAGCTATTTAAATTTTAATCAGACTATTATTTTCTACGATCATGATATTAATCCATAAAAATTAGAGACAACGGCTCAAAATCTCATAATTGACAGAAACAATTGTTTTAAACATATTCTTTTAATTTGAAAATTCGATTGATTTATTTTATTGCTTCAATTATCCAGATAATTTAACCATATCGTCTGTGGAAACGTAAAAAGACTAAAGCGCCAATATACCTACTTTACAGTAGAGAGATTCAAAGTATTTAACAAAAAAATAAACTTAGTTATTTTTCTTAGAGTATACATATTAAATAGATAAGTATTTTTTTAAGAAAATTATCATAGGTAAGTATTTTTTTAAGAAAGTTATCTATTTAATACTCTAAGAAATAGAACTATGTTTATTTTCTTAATAAAATACTTTGAATCTCTCCACTGTAAAGTAGGTATATTGGCGCTTTAGTCTTTTTACCTTTCCACTGACGATATAATATGCTTTTCTAAGCCTTGAATATAAATAATTATACAATGAATTCTAATAAAACTATAAGACCTAAATTGACGTAACTTTTAGCATATGATTTATTTCTTCAGAACGATCAAGTACATAGCAATTTCACGCCGCACCCGGCGCAGGCGCCAAGTAATGGTTCACGTTAATAAGCTCATTCAATTGTGTATCGTTTATTGTGATTATAGCGTGTCTAAACAAAGCATTTTGTTTATGCTTTGTTGGTTTTACCTATATAATTTTAGGCCAATACTTTGCACCGCATACCAAGTTTGTTTAAGGATTCCACACCGTCATACCCTTCCTTCTGTCTGTTCAGTGTTTTATTTCATTACTAGCGATCCGCCCCGGCTTCGCACAGGTGCAATATGGGGCATATAAACCTTCCTCTTGAATCACTCTATCTATTGCTGAAAACTGCATTAAAATTCGTTGCGTAGTTTAAAAGATCTAAGCGTACAGAAAGCGGGAGTGTTTTATATACTATGTAAAGATGAGTCTCAGTACAAACCCACTATATTCTATTCAGCCTGGCGTGAGACAAAGTGTAAACAACAGTTGACTACTCTTAATAAAAAGATATTCCGTAAAATATATCAATACATTGATTTCTAACAAAAAGAAATTGTGTTTTCTTCTTACTTGAAAAACTTCTTATTGAAGTAAATTTCGAATTTTTCGTGGCCTGGTTTCGTATTTCACCACAAAAGGACACAGATGAATATAGTATAGGTATTTCACTAATAATCTGTATATCTATGATATCTCGCAGGAGTCCAGTGTGTCACAAAAAACAGTTTGTCAGGCTTACAGGGCAAAATGTCCGGCTAAACATGAATCTGTGTTCGGCTTTTCTATTTTTTTGCCAGGCAGCCCTACATGCGACCCCATCGAAATTAACGATCAATGATAATAATGTTCGTGAGAATCTTATCAATGTCAGTAGCATGAAACTATTCTCGGAAATGTAGGTTTAAAAACATAACACATAAAAAACTGGGTTAGTCTCGTTAATTTTATATCTTTAAACGTGCCAGCAATTTGCACGCGCTACGATTTAACTAACCGCTAAACGATCTGATTTCACCAATCAATTGATTTTATTATTCCAAATTACTATTGAAATTAAAGAATAACCCAATTGGGCGCTTCTTTTAACGTGTGGTTTAAGTGTTTTTATAATTAAATTACGGAATTATGTTATGTAACACTTATTTTGCATTACGCCTCACAAATATTATGTGGGTCTTTCTTACTTGAGGTTCCAACCGACTTCAGAAAACTATTTTAATATCTGTTCGGCAGAGGTGTTTTTTAGTACACCCACGTTTCGCCAGTTATGTTTAAGTCCCATGTAATAGGGGGCGAGCCTATTGCCATTAACCGGGCACAAATCCAGACTCCGGGCTGCTACCGAGAAATTCCTAATGGAAAACCCCAATAACACTTTGCGCGACCTGGGGATCGAACCCAGGACCTCATGCTCAGCAGTCGCGCTTGCGACTACTTAACCAACAAGGCAATGTTTCATCATATCAGCCTGTATTACTGTTTACTGCTGAACATGACCGCAGTGACCGCTACAATGAACGTTCTAATGGGAAATAGCCATAATCGGCATATTAAAGATTTATTTATAGCACGACACAACTAAGAAATCACATCAACAAACTTTGTAAAACCTATCACTTTCGAACTAAGTGCAGCTTCAACACCACCAAAGTTTATTAGTACTGCAGTAAAAAACGAAAATAAGCGACTGGCCATTGGTTATTCAATCACGTTTGCCGATGCGACTTCTAAGTTGCATCGTACTATACCACGAGTATAATACAGAAAACATCTTGAGCAATTCACACACATCATATCACAACCTAAAAATGCCAACTCCACAACAATACTCAATTTAGACAAAACTTACAAACAACATCATTAAAAAAGACTGACAGACATCAAAACATGACAATAAACCGTACCGAATATTATTAAGAGAACTCCGTGAAGAAATGTTCTATCAAGTAGGTACTTACCCACGTCAGAATCATGGTAGATTGCGCCCTTACAGGCCACTCCCATGACCTCGTGCTGTTGTGCTGATTGGACCAAAACACCTTATTTATGGGAAACCATTATGGACGGCTTCGATCGTGGCAGTGGTGTTTTACGACAAACAATTTCTGGGGTAATAACAAATCAATATGGTCTTGTGTTAAAGGTATACTCTATTATTTGCTGCCTTCTTGCAAAATTGTTAAGTCATAAGTAGACCTATCCAAAGAGTAGTTTGCTTCCCATTGTACTGCTCTCGTAATGAAGTATGTAGTTTTCTTTTGGTTGTTACGTCTTCTAAGTTTTGTTTTACATAGAAGCAGATCGTGCTTAATGGCACAGATATTATAATACAAATAGATCTTCAGTACGTCATGAAGGTCAAACCTTGGGTTATAGTCCGGCGCCAAGCAGTTTACAGTGTTCCGTCGTGTGTATGTGAGAGCCAGAGGGGTATAGAGGAATCCCTCTATATCTCTGTTCCTTGAATTCGTGTGCTCCATCTTAGATCCTGTCTGCGCTTACCATCAGGTGAGACTAGGGTCAAACGCGACCAAGTCAAGAATAATAATAAAAAAAACATGAGATATCATTTTTAAACACTGTATACACTTTTACAAGTCCATTTATTGTTTGTTTAAGACTAGGTGGCGGCGGCATTACCTTCCTGACTAGCTCTGAGAAGATAAGCCGAAACAAACTCGGAGATCAAGGTCTCTTTTAAAGTCCAGACATTGTGGTATAAAAACTATGAGAATGTAACAATGTAGGGCAACGTCTGGAATGACTTTTTGAGGAAAGAGCCATAGCAGGTTTGAGTTGACCTGTTCCAACTGACAGCATGCATGCATAAACCATCGATGAAAAGAAAGAAAACTCAAAATCCTAAAATTTGACGATTTTTATATTCTTCATTACGGGAGCAGAATAGTATTACGGGGTTGGAGTTCCAGTCTTACAGACTAAACACTTGACCTATCAAATACCAGTTGCTCTAAATACTTCAATGTTTATCGTGAGCTGTTGCTATTTATCTTAGTCCTGATCGTATTTTTCCAAATGTTCTCATAACATCAGCGCAAAGACATCCATTGTCCTTAATCAAATCAATTTTACGATTAATCAAAACTGTAAAAATATAATTAATTAACAGTTCGTTAATGTAACTCGCGTTAATATTAAGTGAGGAACAGTCGTTTTTGATTTGAAAAGCGCGTTTTTAATATTTTTGTTAAAAAATGTTTATACATAGTTCGACAGAGTTTTTGTTTTTTGAACTTTACGTGATATGAAAAATGCGTTTTTGCAACCATAATTATCTTCCTAATGGATTTTTAGTGTTTCAATATTTGTAGAGGATGAAGCGTCATCCATTAATGTCTCGTTTACGTCATTAATTATAGGGAAAAGTTGTTTTTTACTCAGTTCTAGTTATCTTAGCTTAGCTCTGCCATAATTATGGTTGAGTCATAACAACTTAATTACTAAGGACTTAAATGTGTAGTAACTACCATTTAATTAGAAAATAACAGCTCAGGATCGAAGATTGATGGCTTGAAGCGAGGAGTTATGGAGCGTAGTTATTTGAAGAATCAGGTTACTAAGTAAGTGACCATCAACCAAAATGGGAGAGAGAAACAAATTATTTATTGAAACTATGGTCAAATTCTCAAACGCTACTCAATTTTAAGTTGTCGTCAAAAATCGTGCTATCACAGTCACTGCACCTTAAAGTGACAGCGAAAGCACGAGACATAACAACAACTTAATATTAGTAGCGTTTGAGTATTTGGGCATTAGTCTTAGAATTTCCTAGTTTTCAATCACTTAAAGCACTAAAATGTTATTTTCTTATAACTTCTCTTGTTTTGGGGTAATTTATGAAATCTTCACAGAAATTATTGTACAAAACCTCGACCATACTTTACGCGTTATTTTGTTAGTTTTCTTTTTCATTAGCCATTATATTCGCCATAACTATCATATATGCTGGAGTATTTCCTACGTCGATAATTCACTCTGGATATTATGTAGCATTTTGCTATGCATTTTTTGTTGGCTATATTTTGTTTATTTTCATTTACCATAAATTTGCAATGACTATTTTATATGCTGGAGCGTTTCCCACGTCTAAAATTAATTCTGTATGCATTTTGTTATGCTAAATCAGTTTAGCAAGTTAACCACAGTGCTATAACTACAGTTCAACTGTGGCACAGCTGCTCAGAACTGCACTCTCTTGTTTCTCTAACTTTATTAAAATTACTGTGTCCCATTAGTACGGCGCCTCCAGTAATTAGTTTGCTAAAATTTTATTCATAACGTGCTTATAACGTAGTGTTAATATTACATCAAGCAGTTAGATTACAATAGGTTTTTCGAAATTACCAACAGCTCATTAATATTACAGATTTGAACCATAAATAACACATTGTTTTTGCCACAAAGTAAATTGAAGTATGTTATGAGATTCTCGAAATTATAGTCTGAAATTGAAATAATGCCAAAAACAACAGGTTAGGCGCTAATACAGTCGTAATGTTTACTAAAAAAATTGTTGCCAAATCGCAAATGAACAACAACTGTCAAAATGTTTATTTTGTTTTTGTTTGTCAAATATTTTGACAGTTATTGTAAAAGAAAACCTGTCTGAATGTTGAACGGTTTCGTTGCGGTTCATTTGCAATTTGGCAACATTTTTTTTAATAAAGATGGCCATTATTTTGTACCGAACATCTGAGAAATGAATTACGATTTCTTCAAGATACAAAGAGTAAAACCTTGAATCAAACCATTTTATACAATTAATTACTTCTATTTTTACACATTAATTATTTTAGACAGGAAATATAATTACGGCATTTGTTAAAAACCATTTTTACTAACATTTTGCGATACGGAAATGCTGTTTCATAGACAAATAATTGGACAAATTGTACTTACAAGCAATTAGTTTAAATCAAATAAGAACAATAACATCTTGATGGATTGGACAAATTGATTTTCTCACGATAACAATGTATCTATGGGAAGTACGGATAGCATCACAATTAATATGTAACGGATAGTAAGAGCGGCTAAATATAGGCTGGGACGAAAATCACTTACTCGATCTATTGTTTCAAGTAGCAGTTTTTGCCTTTGTATAATACAGAACCGCGTGGCTACTAATAGGCCTTTTTTTAAACTGCCTCGTTGGTCTAGTGGTGGCAAGCGCGACAACTAATCGTGAGGTCCTGGGTTCGATCTCCGGGTCGGACAAAGTGCTATTGTGTTTTTCCGTGTGGAATTCCTCAATAGCAGCCCGGAGTTTGGATTTGTACCTGGTTGATGGCAATTGACTAGCCTCTCTATTACATGGGACTTAAACATAACGGCGAAATGAGAGTGGTTACTATACACCTCTGTCCAACCCTTCAGAGAATACAAAGGGTGATGTTATGTTATAATATTTGTCTATGTTCTGCATCTTCTGGGATCAAAAGTGTCTTCATTCTTGAGAATGCATTATATAAGGCTCTGAAGTAGATATTTGTCGGCCATAAATAGTTTCAATGTATGAATCCAAATAGTTACTAAGTAGAACGATGAAGATCTGATAATACAGTAGAACGCCGATTATCCGAACGCCGATTAACCGAATCGCCAATTATCCGAATCGGTCCTAAGCGTACCTAATATAAAAAATTAAAACCAAGTACATATCGTCACCGGAAAGCCAATACTACTTAAGCGCCGTTTTTGGCCAAAATAAGTTATATATATCGTTAGAATGGGTTTAAAAAATCCAACCCAACGATATATATAACTCATTTTGGCCAAAAATGGCGCTTAACTAGTATTGGCTTTCCGGTGACGATATGTAATTTTTCGTCGAGGCAACTTACTCTGATCGAGATGTTCAAGTTGAGTACTGTGTTTTTTAAACTTAATAAAGTTTATTCTATGTGTGGCAGTTCGTTTTCTTTATTACCAGTCTATGTCCGATTATCCGAATCGACCCCGGTCCCAATTAATTCGGATAATCGACGTTCTACTGTATAACCCAGGACCCCATGCTCAGCAGTCGCGCTTGCGACCACAAAACCAACAAGGCAGTCAAACATAGACAATAAACATGGACATAGACAAATCTGACCTAGATTCAACCTAATGCACGCATCGCGGAAACGCTGGCGTCCTCTTAAGGATATAAACGATCCTATCACTGGAGTAAATGTAACAGTTTAACGTTCCAGAGCCGTTACTTCAAGTGCCTTTAAAGAAGAGTCTATATCTATGTCTAAGACTAAATGTATGGTAGTGCATCTCGATAAATTAGCTCCAATTTACACTGTGGTGACGATTCCGCTCCACTTTTCGGTGGGAACATTGAATCGTTACGAACAAAGAGCGTATAATCATTTGGTTCCGAAGATTTTTTGTATAAAAGGAGGTTGTATTGTAGAGAAAGAACAAATCGATTTAATAAACTTCTATATCGACGCTCGGCAGTGAAAACCTCGTAAATAAAATTTTCTTCAAAAGCGTTTTATTTATTCTTTAGATTGATAAACTCGTCATACACGTACTAGTTCAACAAAATTTCAATTCAAATACTTCTAAGCTATCTATGACGTACGATGACAAACGTGTATTAACATTTGATCGGCCATTTTTTTTGCAGGAGACAGTTATTTCTCTTTTAAAAAAATGTATTTTAGACATAGGTACTTGGTTTTCACTGCCAACCGACGATATAGTCTCAATTTTTCTAGACACAACATTACCATAATCAGCCCCTTAATGTCCTCGCAGGGCACGGGCCTCTTCTCAGAATGAAAAGGGTTTAGGCCTTAGTCCACCACGTTGGCCTGGTGTGGGTTGGCAGACACACACACCATCGAGAACTTTATGGAGTCTTCTCAGGTGTGCAGGTTTCCTCACGATGTTTTCCTTCACCGTTAACGCGAGTGTTTATCAAATTATGCACATTAATTCGAAAAGTCAGAGGTGCGGGTTGGGAACGAACTCAGACCCTCCTGCATAGAAGGCAAATGTTCAACCGTTAGACTATCACTGCTTATCACATACTTGATAAAAATATAAACAACTAGCTGTGTCCTCACGGCTCCGCCCGTAGCCTATGTTACTCAGTGATAATGTAGCTTTCTAACGGCAAAAGAATTTTTGAAATCGGTCCAGTAGTTTTTAAGTTAATTCGTTACATACAAAAATACAAATCTTTCCTCTTTATAATATTAGTGTAGTAGATATAGATAAATCATTATAAGCACATACAATAATCTCATTTACATTCATATTGTATACCTTATAACGATTGTCGTACAGAAATGAGTCTCTCTCAAGATATAATCGTGCGTGTATGACAAGATGTATGAATGTGGATGAAGCGAAAGGAGTATGTAAGGGTCGTAGCATGTGGCGATCAGTAGGCCTTGTACGAATGCTGTCGAGTTATTAATAAACGTAACGCTAATATAAGTGCATTTTGAACAGCAGTGATAGCCTAGTGGAACAGCAGTGATAGCCTAGTGGTGTGACCGTCGGACCGCCAAGTCATAGGTCTCGAGTTCGAACCCAAGGCACGCACCTCTGACTTTTCGGATTCATGTGCGTATTGTATAATTATCACGCTTAAAAACGGCGAAGGAAAACATTGTGAGGAAACCGGCATGCCTGAGAGATATTTTTCGACGGCATGTGAAGCCAAGTCAGAGGCCCATGGGCGGCTTAAACTCTGACACCAGGTTAATCACTAACCACACGAAAAGAAAGAAAGAGTCAATTTTGAATCGGAAATACTCGTTTTGCAACTAGCAACTAGGTACTGTTTATTTCAATTGAAATCTTTATTCATATTTCTGTATCACACAAATCGTGCATGTCGCCAAAAAATTAACCAAAATGTTATAGGACAGTTATATTTTCGATTTAAAATTGGCATACATTTTTTTTATTCTAGCCTTTGTCGCGTTTGAGCCTAGTCTCACCTGATGGTAAACGCAGACAGGGTCTATGATGGAGCACATGAATCCAAGGAAGAAGAATAGAGAAGATATAGAGGGATTTCCCTATACCCCTCTGGTTCTCACATACACACGACGGAACACAGTAAACTGCTTGGCGGACTAATGAGAGCGGTAGGTAGCCAGGCGAACCGTATAGATCCTAGCACCAAGCGTGCTGGGTTTTTGTTGAATCTTACAACACGCGTCTATTCCCAGCGTGCGGTGAGGAAGTTTTATACTCTAACCCGTCCCCACACGGGGTAAAAACATTAGCGATACGATTACGATACTATACGAGAAATGTTCGTATTGTAGTTTCTGCCAATACCTATAAAAGAAGGCGTGTAGGTAATTATAGAATACTAGCTGTGTCCTCACGGCTCCGCCCGCGTAATAAGTTTTATTCCAGTAATAAATATAGCCTATGTTACTCAGTGATAATGTAGCATTCTAACGGCAAAAGATTTTTTGTAATCGGTCCAGTAGTTTTTAAGTTTATTCGTTACACACAAAAATACAAATTTTTCCTCTCTATAATATTAGTATGGATTATAAATTGCATAATGCATTCAACTGTGTATTGGAAACCAACACCACATTTGTTCATGTAGGTACACATCAACATTTTAACAATCCATTTACTATGTAATAACTACCCTTGTCATGTCTTGTGCACAAGCAATCCTTACTTAACGATACCATCTCTGTTAATTGATAATAATTGCATCTACACACATAATATTAATTGCCTTATACTTTGTATACACAGTTTTTGTGCAACATTGTGTACACATCACCATACATGTAATCTTCATTACATACAGTATACTCTCTACGATGTAATCTCCATTAAATCGTTTACATACTTTTTACCCCTTTTGTAAACAATAACAGTAAGTATGTTAAGTGCTAAGTGTAACAAAACATTGCATAATATCAAAGTATCGTTGGATTCTCGTAATATTTTCTCATATCGTTAGATTCTTGTCACACCCCGAGTTGTGTAGCCAGGCGGAAGGCGGAAGACGTCTCCGTTCAAGATCGCTTCCTCGACTGACAGATGAATGAAAACTAGATAAGACAGACAAGGGAATAAATTTGCTTGAATTTTTTGCGCTGTTTTATATTTGTATTTTGCGTAATACTCGCAACCGACGTGCGTGTATGACAAGATGTACGAATGTGGATGAAGCGAACAAAGTATTTAAGGATCCTAGCATGGGGCGTTCTATAGTTTCTGCCTACCCACGTGGGGAAAAGGCGTGAATTTATGTATGTGTAAATGTACAGTGGAGTCCGCTTATAACGACATCAAAGGGACGGCGATATTTGGTCGTACTAAATGGATGTCGCTATAAGAGTCAGTAAATACCAGATAAGAAAACCTAACTAAAGGGTGTTCTTAAGTCGCTATAAGCGGCTGGTCTTTATAAGCGAAGTTGAAATAAATAGATTCCTCTGTATGTATTTATGTAGACGTGTCTCAATAGACTTCATTAGAAATCATATTTCTAGACACAATGCAATAAAAACAATTTTTTACTGCATTTTGTCTAGAAATACGATTTAAAACTATAAAAATTGTTGACGCTCGTCATTAGTTTCATCATCTTCCTGTCCTGTTCCCAAGTTTATTTGTAGTCTAAGCAAAATGTCCTTCTCTTCCAATCTTCCCTACCAACCGTAACCTCATCATTTATTTATTTTTCCTTCATATCCCTCACACAATACATCCATCTTTTCTTTGGTCTCCGACGTAATTATTTAATTTTGAAAAAAGTCAGCTTTTGTAGTAATACAGAATTAAATACATGAATGAAACGAATTGTAAAATCCTTGAACGTAATAAGTTTACAGCAGATAAAAATAGGAATTGAATGTCTCCAAATAGGTGAGAATGCCAGAGTACCTTTACCTAAGATCTGGAAGCTAATTTTACTAACAAAATTAATTAAAATCGCAATCGAACCGCAACTCAACCCCGGCCGTTTGAACGTTATCTTTATAAGAGAAAAATCAATAGGCGTGCGTCAGATACGGTTCAATTACGATTATAAACAATTTTGTTAGTGGTGGCGGCAAGCGCGACTGCTGATCGTGAGGTCCTGGGTGCGATCCCCAGGTCGGGCAGTGTTATTGAGTTTTTCCGTGTGGAATTCCACAGTAGCAACCTGGAGTTTGGATGTGTGCCTGGTTGATGATAATAGGCTCGCCCCTTATTACATGGGACTTAAACATAACGGCAAAATGAGGGTGTTACAATACTCCTCTGCCCCAGCCTTCGGGGAACACAGGCGTGATATTATGTTATGTTTGTTAGTAAAATTGGCCTCCTGCAAGAGAAGAACTACAACTGTGGAGCGATAGGTCAAATGCAAAACAAATCAAAATCACGATGCCACATCCAGTCACTCTACCTCCGTAACCGCGTCTAGACAATGCACATTGTTATTTTTTGCATCAGTGCAAGTTATACACGAGGCTCGTAGTTTACACATATCACGCTGAAAGGTCGTGGGACTGTTTCTAAGATAAAATAAACATATCTGAGGTAAACAGCCAACACAATAAGATATAATAAGATAGAGATGTTGGTTTATGTAAGTGAGTGCGGTAATTTTTGTTTGTTTGTGTATAAGTGGGTCTTTAACGGAAGCTGACGAGTTAATTAGATGCAAATTATATTATATAATTATTTTAAAGTTACGAGATGTTTTAGATACCGAGTGGGGTGATGAATATGTTAGAAGCTGCCCTGGGTTTATACCCACGGCAGCTTCAGCTTATGCTGAGGGGAGGGGATAAGCTGAGGAGGACATGGTGCATTTTTTTTTTATTGTTGTACAATCCTCGTGGATGTCCCTCGCCCGGGCGAGGCGTGGGGGTCTGCCGGACTCTTACCGGCTAAAAACCAACGGTGTTCCTCCTACTGACCGTTCGGCCGGGGTCGCGGGATTCGCAAAAGCATGCACTGCAACTCCGGCAGGACATGGTGCCTGCTATTATTGAATGCTGTTGGTGTCTTTCTTTCGGTAACATTTTTTCACCAGGATAACCACCTGTACCCAACATTAAAAAAACAGTTTCGAAGCGTGGTATAATTATTGTAGTGTTTCTTCAGGACCGTTCTTTGGAGTGAGGAAGACCATATTCAGACTCCAAGGGCTGATCGACGAGAGAAGTGGCCTCAGCTGAGAACCCTACGACAATCTACTTGTTTATGCTTACGTCCTCATGAAGTAATTCAACAACAAGTCTAATTTATGCGTCATAAATCGTACCACCTTTGTCTGACTGCCATCAATATTTATGATTGACTAGCGACCCGTCCCGACTTCGCACGAGTCGACATTTTCCCCGTTTTTCCAACATTTTTCATTTATGCTCCGCTCCTATTTGCCGTAGCGTGATGTTATATAGCCTATAACCTTCCTCGATAAATTAACTATCCAACACAAAAATAATTTTTCAATTCCAACCAGTAGTTCCTAAGATTAGCGCGATCAACCAAACAAACTCTTCAGCTTTATAATATTAGTATAGATGTAATCATAGTTTATTTGTTGAAATGTTGTCATACAAGACAACAATGAGTTGTCATCCGCTCTTGCTTGATCGATTTACGTTTGAAGGTCATCATTATCATCAGAACAGCGTCAAATCCACCAGACCGGTACAATGAACACTGGAATACTTAATCAGCCCAATACTGTCCCACTGCTGGGCACGGGCCTCCTCTCAAAGTAAGACAGATTCAAGCCCTAGTCCACCATACTGGCCTGATGCTGGTTGCTGGACAACACACTCCATTGAGAACTTTTTTTTGGAGCTTCCTTTACTATTAACACAAGTGATAATTAAATTCTGATCCGCACATGAATTAGAAAAATCAGAGGTGCGGGTCGGTATCGAACTTAGACCCTTCTGCATGGAAGGTAAGTGTTTAACCGCTAAGCTATCGCGGCTCACGCTGAACGGTTGTTTATATTGCCATAGTAACCAAAACTGGCAAAAAGATTGGTGATTAACGTATCAAAATAAACTCCGAACGAAACTTTGGCAAAAATCATGTTTTAAAAAATCCACGAGATAAGAGATTGATAAGCAATTAGTTGGTTGAGAACCACATAATCTTTACATAGTATTATAAAACAAAGTCGCTCCCGCTGTCTGTACGCTTAGATCTTTTAAACTACGCAACGGATTTTAATGCAGTTTTCAGCAATAGATAGAGTGATTCAAGAGGAAGGTTTATATGCCCCACATTTTTTTTTTTTTTTATAAAAAACGTTGCCCCACACTAGGATTTCTCCTGTATCGTGGGTGCGTTTACAGACACAAATCTTCACATGCACAAACACCCAGACTCATCACATTAGTAACTATATTGCACCCGTGCGAAGCCGGGGCGGGTCGCTAGTTTCGTATAGAATTAAAAGACCGCCTTGTTGGTCTAGTGGTCGCAAGGGCAACTGCTGAGCATGGGGTTCTGGGTTCGATCGCCAGGTCGGGCAAAGTGTTATTGGGTTTTTCTAAATTTCTCAGTAGCAGCCCGGAGTCTGGATTTGTGCCCGATTAATAGCAATAGGCTCGCCCCATATTGCATAGGACTTGAACGTAACTGGCGAAACGAGGGTGTACTAAAAACACCTAGTAGCTCTGTCGGACCCGTCGGGCAATATAAGGCGTGATGTTATGTTAATTAAAAGTGCTGAGTGTTGAGACACGCACAGCACTTTATCTTGACAATGGATGACGTACAAAGTCTCGTAAACAAAAGCCATAGTTATAAACAACAATAAAGAAACCCGTATAACGTAAATCTCAGACGACGGGTCCAATTAAACCAATTAAATTGAATTATTCAATTAAGGGAAGCGTCTAACGACTCATTGAAGTAAAAATGTTGGACAAAAGAAAGCTAATGAAGGTGACAACCTTGATACACACTTAGGGATGTCACTTTGATAGTTCTAACCTTGAAACGTTTGTGAATACATAATGCAAATCATTATGTTGATTGACAATTCTATAAATGGGTAGAGCTGTGCGTAGCACAACAAAAGATAATAAAAACCGAAGTACCTACATACATTTAGAAAAGTAAAATCATATAATATTGCCGATTCCTATAATTTACGGAGCATTATATATTGGTTAAAATTAAGACTCTTGTATCTTTACCAATAATGAAGCAAAGACCTCATAGCTTTGCATAGTACACCCTCTCATATGGAAGTAGCTATTACAGGGAAAAAGAAAAATGAATGATAAAAAAAATGCTACCATCGGTAAGCAAAACGATTCGTTTTTGTTTATAGGAACCGGGTATTTATAAAGTTACTTTTGATCTGGTAGAAACGGTAATAACCTTATTGAGGTATCACCTTACAGTTCTCCTAGAAGGCTTCACACGTGGGCCCATAACATTGACCGCCAACCAAGGTTCGCAACGGATCAAATATCATTATTAATACAGGTATTATAAAGAGGAAAGATTTGTATTTTTGTATGTAACGAATAAACTTAAAAACTACTGGACCGATTTCAAAAAATATTTTGCCGTTAGAAAGCTACATTATCACAGAGTAACATAGGTTATATTTATTACTGGAATAAAACTTCTTACGCGGGCGGAGCCGTGAGGACACAGTTAGTCATACATAAAATCAATACATTGCTTGCCTATTACTCAGTATAATTTTTAATATAATTAGTAACATTCATTCAACTGCCTCGTTGGTCTAATGGCGACAAGCGCGAATGCTGATAGTGAGGTCCTGGGTTCGATCCCCAGGTCGGGCAAAGTGTTATTGAGTTTTTACGTGTGGAATTCCTCAGTAGCAACCCGGAGTTTGGATTTGTGCCCGGTTGATGGCATTAGGCTCGCCCTTTAACTACATGGGACTTAAACATAACGGCGAAAGGCGGGTGTTACTATACACCTCTGCTCTACCCGGGGAATACAGGCGTGAAGATATGTTATGTTAGTAACATTCTCATGAAAAAATATACGATATTTTTTTCCAAGACGACACCTTTTAGCTTTTCGAGCTTTCTAGCCCTAAAACTTCTTTAAAAAATCTTAAGATTTAGGTTTTTTACACAGGTGCGCTAGAGATTAATGATAAAGCTATTAATTATGTAAGTATGTCCTGTGCTGCCTATCCTATTCCTAACTATGTTGGGGTCAGCTTCCTGTCTAACCAGATGCGGCTGAATACCAGTATTTTACACGGAGCGACTGCCATCAGACCTCTGCAACCTAGTTACTGGGCAATGCCGATATCCTAAGGTTAGACCGGTTGTCAGACTTTCGGGCTTCTGACTTCCCGTAACGACTGCCATAGGTATTCGTTTAACACCCGGGACTGACTGTTTAACGTGCTCTTCGAAGCACGGAGGGGTCTCGATGTGTAACGAACGGTCACCCATCCACGGACTGACCGCGGCAAGCGCAGCTTAACCTCGCAAATCGTATGAACCGCGCGGTTGGCCACGAGCCCCTCAATTGTCTATGTCCTATTATATTAAAGTTAAATATAATGCAGAGAGCAAAAAGATAAAAAGGTAACACAAGATGAAGCTGACAGCCCTAGATCCACATTTCTTTGAATGCATTGTAAACATCTTGGGGAACGTGAAAGCTTACCAAGTCAACACACAAAAAACTATAGTTGTATCTGCCCGAGAGAATGTGTCGTTTCTCTTGTACGTATTTACTAAAGCGGTGTGTACACTAGGCGACTAATGTTGGGCTACACAAGCGTGTAACATCGCGATTTGTTGCCAGTCATGAAATGGTCAGTAACGTCTTCTGGGAAAACAAAGGGATGGGTAGTAAGTAGACTAACACCCATATTCTAAGACATTCCTCCAAAACTTACTCGACTCGACTCCAACTCGACTCAGTCTTTCTCACTACCATCGGTAGTTATAGTTGACATAAACGTCCTCGTCTCGAGATTTTTCCTCAGTCGAGGTAAGGAATCATCTGTCAACCTCAAGGTGCCCCGGAACCTACCTTAAGGAAGGAAGTGTCAAAGTTCGTATGTAACAAAAATGAATTTTGAAGATTTTATCGAATCGCGGCGGTATTTGCGCGATGCAGATAATTCAAATTATGACATAATGACTCCCGTAAGAATACAATTTTGAAGGTGTTTTCGGGGCCGTTCTGAGTCGATTATGAGTCGAGTAAGTTTTAGAGGAACGTGTTAGAATATGGGTGTAAAGCTGGGGCTAGATAATGTTTTGCAACTCCAATCCCATTTGTTGAGCAGCGTAGTGACTGCGGACAAGCTGGAGATATTTGGAACAGGCCTCTGTCCAACAATACAGGAACGTGATAAGCCATTGGTTGTGTATAGTCGCCGGCACGTAACTTGGAAAGAGTAGAGAAGAGAATTCCTCTCCTTTCTTTCTTTCTTTCTTCTAAACAGACATGTTTAAAAATAAATTATGGCAATAACCATAGAATAATGACGAGCAATAAAAGTGACCATTTTTTTGTTGCACTAAGTGTACATGCGCGAACATACTTCCACTACGCCAAAACCTTGCTGAGTTACGTGCTACATACTATAATGATTATGGACAAAAACATAGCGTCACTTGCGATTTTGGGCGACATTAGATACAAATGTGGCGGACAACATTTTGTCGTATATTTGTCACCTAGTGAGTACTAATATTAATTATTCCTTCCAGGAAAGAAACTATCGCCATTAATTTGTATGCTGATTTGAGCCGGAAAGATAAAGATAAAGTTAGTCTTATCTATGTAAGACTTAGTGTAATGGAAACGGATTGCTGTGGCCTTGTAACTTGTTAATGCAACTGATTGCAAACTTTCCAGATTGATATTAATTGCTATTGATTGAAACTGAAGCGGAGGAAAGTTAATTGATTAATGTTTGATGAAATAGAAAACTAACTGCACTTACTTGGGTTACTGTTCGAAAGGTGTTATTATAGTCTAGATGATTTTTTTAATGACGAATCTCTGTAGATGATGTAGTGACAAAAATTGAAAGGAGTATGCTTAGGTGGTTTGGTCATGTTGAGAGAATAAGTGAACGGCGATTAACAAAAAGAATTTATAAGGCGGATGTCAATGGAAACGCCGGTAGAGGACGTCCTAGAAGGACATACAAAGATATTATTGGTGATGTTCTTCACAAAGGTCAGGTACGTAGTACTCTCAACTGGCGTGCGTGTATGAAAAGATGTATGAATGTGGATGAGGCGAAAGGGGTATGTAAGGGTCGTCGCATGTGGTGTTCTATAGTTTCTGCCTACCCCCATGGGAAAAAGGCGTGAGTTTATGTATGTATGTATGAATCTCTGTAATCCTAATTATAATGCTGACATACATTTTTATACTTTCCATTAATACTAATCTTTTGAATTGAATTGACATTAAATTCTGACATGAAACGAAATTGACTATGAACTGTAATGAGATTTAATTTGCAAGTATGCGTTAATACAAGTAGGTACTGAAATACTTATAATATTGTATTGTAATACATTTATAAATTCTACTCATCCCTATTTTGAAATATACAGGCTGTAAACGAAATCATGTAATTCCTTCAAACCTCGTGATGTACTGCTCACATAGATTAATCCTGCACGTGAAACGTTTGGATTCAATAAACAGAAAATTACAAAAAGTAAACATGTGTTCATAATGTGAGGCATTTTAATGCCCCGAGCGAATTGCGTGGCTATCGCTCGCCGCGCGTTCATTTAACGTGGAGCGCTAAAATGACTCACGTTTAAGAACACATGTTTACTTTGTGTAATTATTTTTTTACTGAATCCACAAGTATCCCGTTCAGGGTTAATCTATGTCAGCAGTACATCACGAGGTTTGAAGGAATTACATGATTTCGTTTACACCCTGTATGTTAAAATTTGTATGTCATTAATGGCAAAACATAGTGCACTACGTAATTATCTAAGATCTTCACATGTAAATACCTATGTTTAACAAATAAATGATTCTATTCTACTTAGCTAGCTTAGTTTGGACACCTAAATAGTGTCATGTCTGCCATTCTCGTGTTGGAACAAATCTTTATACATAACATAGCGTGCCTCGAAGAGCACGTTAAACAGTCGATCCCGGGTGTCATACGAATACCTATGACAGTCGTTACGGGTAGTCAGATGCCCGAAAGTCTGACAACCGGTCTAACCTTAGGATATCGGCATTTCCCAGTTACTGGGTTGCGGAGGTCTGATGTCGGTAGCTCCGTGTAAAATACTGGTATTCAGCCGCATCTGGTTAGACTGGAAGCTGACCCTAACATAGTTGGGAAAAGGTTTAGCAGAACGAACATAACATAACATCACGCCTATATTCCCCGAAGGGTTGGGCACAGGTGTATAGTAACACCCTCATTTCGCCGTTATGTTTAAGTCCCATGTAATAGGGGGCGAGCCTATTGCCATCAACCGGGCACAAATGCAAACTCCGAGCTGCTACTGAGGAATTCCACATGGAAAAACCCAATAACACTTTGCTCGACTTGGGGATCGATACCAAGACCTCACAATCAGTAGTCGCGCTTGCCACCACTAGACCAATGAGGCAGTCAAAAGTAAATCTTTATAACTTCTTCTAATACATTTCTCGATAGTAACAAGTATCTTCTTCCTCTTAGCCTTTTCCCAATTATCTTGGGGCAGCTTCCAGTCTAACCAGATGCGGCTGAATACCAGTATTGTACACGGAGCGACTGCCATCAGACCTCCGCAACCCAGTAACTGGGCAATGCCGATATCCTAAGGTTAAACCGTTTGTCAGACTTTCGGGCTTCTGACTACCCGTAACGACTGTCATAGGTATTCGTATGACACCCGGGACCGACGGCTTAACGTGCTCTCCGATAGTAACAAGTATCTATTTTTATCAAATATAATATCTTAGTAAACTAATATGTTAAACACTTCAAACCTTCTCGTATTTCTACATCAAAGCATTTCAAGTACCCAGATAACATATTTCAAGTAATTGCAGTACATATCTTAATTAAATTCTAACTTAAAGGCAAAAAACACGTAGAAACAAATCAATTAAGATGCCAAATGTTGAGCATTCCTAGTTTGTAGCTAAGATTATCATTTTCAAACATTAAGCTGGCCTATAAGGCAGGGCCGCCCACTGCAAAGACATTTTAGCAATGCGTCAATCATTAAAAATAATTTGATTGTCGTTACCTCCCAATTTGTAGTTTAACGTGTCAATGAATTCGATAAATCAATTGGGCATGCTAATTTTGAAATTTAACAAAAAGATTGAGTGGTTATGTAACAAAAAGTTCGTAATACGGGTGAAGCCAGACGAGCGTAATTTTTGAGTTGTGAGACGCGTAATTTCGGTCGCGTAACTTCAACACAACACGACAACTCATTTTGCGTCGCCGTGTGAAGGAAACAGAAGTTTTGTATGAAACCGAATGTAGCAGAAATTACGCAAGCGAAATTACGCGACTCACAACTTTAAAAATTGCGATCGTCTGGCTTCACCCTACATATAAACTTAGCCAGTTCCTTTAAGAAGTATACAACTGTCATTATTGAATTAGGAATCTCTCTGTAATGTCATTGATAATAAAACTTTTTTTTCTTTTTTTTTATAAGATTAAATATTTAGGTATTGTTTTAAGGATGAGTTATCATTGGATAACCAAACCATGTAAATACGATTATAATGATGTTTTAAAGCTTGCTTTTATTATGCCTGAAAATGAAACAGACACCAGTATGGGAGAGACGATAAAGTCTAGTAACAATGAGAAAGATGACAAGAGTACAAGTCCTGGGTTAGATCCCCAGGTCGGGCAGTGTTATTGAGTTTTTTCGTATGTAATTCCTCAGTAGCAGCCCGGGGTTTGGATTTGTGCCCGGTTGATGGCAATAGGCTCGCCCCTTATTATATGGGACTTAAACATAAGGGCGCAATTGCATTTACTATGTACCTCTGCGTGATGGTATGTTTTAGTAGTACGAGTATATTGCAATCAATAAAAAGCTCAGTCAAAGTCTAAAAAAGTAAAACAATCAATAGCTCTCGCAGTCGCCTGTTCAATAACGAATGCTATAGACACATTATTGTTCGTAAACCGAACAAACCCATAAAGCTCAAAGCTCGTCCATACTTTCCTTGCACTTGACCGTCCCAACAATTATACCATAAACTTTCGCTGGTCGCGTGGTATGCAACTGACCTTCATCGGCCCAGTGTCCCACAGCCCGCGGGTACGACTTTCACGACAGATCCGACGATCAATCGCCAGACAAATCGATATATCGATACTAGACTATCGATACCATACAAGGTGCTATTGTTTCACGAATTCGCTCGATCACTGTGGTGTATCATTCGATTTTACAATCGGAACTGTAACGAATTCGTATTAGTATTGATTTGTTCAAACAAATCGATTCTGTTGTTTTAACGACTTCCGTGTGAGAATCGGTGTTTAACCTTTTTTTTTATTTAGTTACGGTGGGCATTTCTTGTTAGTTTCCGTAAAAAGTTTCGTTGGAAATGTTGAAATGTCATGATGATTGAGCACGATATGTTGTGATGATAGGTAGGTTTCTGTCAGTCTGAACCATGCTGAATTACGCAACCGAACCTCGGTTGCTTTCAGTGGCGTAGCTTGCTCTAGACGTACTGTATCAATATTTGTATACCCGACTGCGGCGAAGTTACGAGGATAAAGATCATTCATCTGAACAGGGGAAATCCCGTAATGAATGATGGCTGCTGAAGTTAGGGTAACCAACTTTTTTTACAAGAAATAAAGTATATTTATGTCTAAGAAGGAAAATAAACAGGATTTTAGAAAACAGAACAGTATTTTATTTTTTTAATGTTTTAAAGACATTTTTTTACTGCTTCTCACACAACTTATCAATTTAGTGTAATTTTTAACAGGTTCAAAAAGACTCTTAGTGTTAGGCATTTTGATGCTGAAAACAGTATTTTGTATACTTTATTTTTGTTCAACAGTAAAAAAGTATAATGTATTGAAAAACAGTATAAAACTCTTTTTAACAGTATAGTTGGGAACCCTAGCTTCAGCTCTTCAGTGCGTCGTGGGAAATCGGAGACACCCAGTGTTGCCAAAATTTGATTGTCCTCTTAATATTTGGTCCATGATTTTAGGGTGTCTGAGGTGTGCAAAGTCTAACGTTTTGAGTTTAAGAGTTTTTGCTTACACACGTCGGGACCCCTGTAGCTCGGGGACCCCGCATCATTGAGTCGTCTGATAAGACGATCGCTACGCCCCTGGTTGCTATCTCTATTATATCGACAGGACGCGACGTCATTTCAACCTGGTGTGTTGCTCGTAATTTAAAAAGCATTGCAGGCGTATTTACGTCGCGTATTTTGGGCATAGTGTGGCGCTACTCTTATGTCAATAAGTAAGCAAAACATGCTAGAAAAGAAAGCAAGAAGTACTGTGGCTAGTAATATCATAATACTAGTAGTTGTTCTGCCTAGCCTTTTCCCAACTATGTTGGTGTCAGCTTCCAGTCTAACCAGATGTGGCTGAATATCAGTATATTATACGGAACGACTGCCATCAGACCTCCGCAACCCAGTTACTGGGCATTGCCGGTATCCTAAGGTTAGCCCGTTTGTTAGATTTATGGGCTTCTGACTACCCGTAACGATTGTCATAGATATTCGTATGACACCCGGTACCGACGATTTAATGTCATAGTATTAGTAGTACCTATCATGTATTAAGGCTGGCATGGTGTTCACCAAAATAATTCTCTGGATAAACAGCCGCTTACTCGAAAAATTGAATCAGAATTCTAGGTAAACGGTTGTGAGACCAGAGATTTAATGTTGATGAACACCAGCCTTAATCTATTCTCCAAAACAAAGAGTCTTATGCTGAGAATAGACATGTAAGGCCGGGGCCGCACTAGTGCGGCGACAGCGACGCGACGGCAATTTCGTGAAAAAAAACTCATATAAACATAATGTCCGTGGCCGCACTGCAGAAGCGACAAGCGAAATTTATTTGTTCACGAAATCGCCGTCGCGTCGCTGTCGCCGTATCATTGCGGCCACGGCCTAACATGCCATACCACGCGACACAAGAGTACCGTGCTCATTGACCACCATTCGTCTTGTAAAACCATTTTTTTTCTACCAAACACGTGTGGTATTTGGTGTTACAAGTGTGCAAGCAACTTTACTGATCAAAGCACATGTCAGGTGTTTATCCAAATGCTGAGATAACTCGACCACTTTCATTGGGCACAATAGCCTCGCCCACCGCTTTCACTGCTCGATTGATGGCCACATCGACACCCTGACCATCTTGTAGACAACACATTACATTTGCATTGTTGGTGCATAAGCGTGGGATCGGAGTTTCGAACTTGACCGACTGAGAATTGGGCACCTCATTTCTTTTAGTAAGCCCTTTTAAGATTATTTGCTTTATAAAAGCTCTAAAGTATAGCCTAGTGGTGTGACCATTGGACTGCCAAGTCATAGGTCTCGAGTTCGAACCCAAGCCACGCACCTCTGACTTTTCGGATTCATGTGCATATTGTATAATTATCACTTGCTTAAAAACGGTGAAGGTAAACATCGTAAGGAAACCGTCATGCCTGAGAGATATTTCTCGACTGCATGTGAAGCCAAATCAGAGGCCCAGGGCGGCATAAATTCTGACACCAGGTTAGTCAGTAACCACACAAAAAGAAGATTACCTGTAGGTATCCTACCGATGTGATCGAATTTGTTGAGGACCGAATAAATATTTGGTAATCACTTTACAGGACGACGAAGGTTTACCGAACCGTAGTCTGATGCCATCATAATGGAAAAAGGGTGCACTAAACGAACCTCCACGAGTGACGATACATAATTACGTCCGGCACACCCTGGGCAGTCAGCCTCGCTACCAACCTTGCTGACTGGCTTATCTTATCACCACGGCATAAGCTAATCTCAAATAGCTCGTGCCGACAAGAGGGATGAATAATGCAAATCTCTGGATTCGATAAGGGTCAATGTCCTTATCGTCGCTGGGCAGTGAAAACCTCGTATTTGCAATGAACGTAATTTTACAGGAGGAGATAATAACAGCCTCCTAAAAAAAAGTATAAAGTGTAGATGTAAGATTCTTCTGTTTTATTATCTATTCATCAATCTATTTCATCTTAGAGCTGTGCACGTTCGTTCTATATATGCATTACAAGGTTTTTTACCCAACACTTGAAAAACAAAAAATAAAAAAGAATTTATGTATTACGAGGTTTTCACTGCCCAGCGACGTTATGTAGTTGATACTCGTACGTAAAATTATCTTATAAGTTCACAAATGTTCTCTTAAGTCCAGCCAATGTTCTTGTAATGTAGGTTAAGTTATTTCTGAAGATATTTGTTACTCAATTTTAAGGATCAAATTTAATATGGTGCTTGTAGGCGATGCTTAAGTACCTGTCACTGGTTTTGGAATAAAGCCTATTGAAGTGTGTTTAAAGCCATTGATTGGTAAATTTTATCGATTTGGTGGCGATTGACCAATCTAACAACTTTATGTAGTTCAGTCTAACAACGTTCTTCTAAGAATAGAATGTGTTGGCTTTTACGTTCAAGGCCCTATGATAAATAGATCAAAAAGGTTACTTCGTTTGTTTAAGTTCATGTACTTTATAAAATATTCTCAACAACAAGCATCATCCTATTTTTCAGTGGCACTTTCACATTTCAACAATAGTCAGTAACTTAAAAAAACATCTTCTACAAAAAGAGTATAATTACAAAAAGTATATTAAACAAAAAGTCTGCAACAATATTATGTCATAGACAAAACATCATTCATTTATCGTGTCAACACTTCATATTTCGAACGTCCATTCGAAAAAGAAGTTTTTGTTTTTTAAACAATTTTTCAAATGACAAAGGGAAGCGAAAGTATTGCTCCACAATAGAGCTTTTTAAAGCAAAGGTCAAAAGTCTAAATGTCTCTTCATGAACGATTTTTCATTTTGCTAGGTATTTCGCATTCAATTTGTGAAGCCAACCGTGGTCCGTTATTAATATCGTTTCGCAACCAAAAGGTTATATAATTGATCTTGTTAGAGATATTTTGGCCGTTTAAATTTCTCCTTTTTCCAGCAGCAAGTATGGATGTTCTTTTTTTAAGTTTTGACAGCTGGTTCTGTTGTCATCGTTATTTTATTGACAGTCGATCAATTTTATGAAATCTCACTTTTTGCGTCGGGCACACTTTTTTAAACGTTGACATTGACAATGGTAGGTTCCTCGGCAGTGTTTGATTGTAGACTCGGATTTGTTATTGATGAAATATTATTCTTTTCAGCGTTGTAAACATGGTTTGTTTTTTTTATTTATGGAGTTTTAATTAACTGTGACTTTTTCTACAGAATTACACGAAACAATCTCGTATAAGTTAATACATACAATATACTAGCGGCCCGTCCCGGTTTCGCACGGGTGAACATTTTTCCCGTTTTTCCAACATTTTTCATTTATGCTCCGCTCCTATTGGTCGTAGCGTGATGTTATATAGCCTATAACCTTCCTCGATAAATGGAATATCCAACACAAAAAGAATTTATCAATTCCAACCAGTAGTTCCCGAGATTAGCGCGTTCAAACAAACAAACAAACTCTTCAGCTTAATAATATTAGTATAGATTCAGAAGTGAACGATTTCTTAACTGAGTCTCTGTTCTCAATATTAAAGTCCAAAAGTTAGGTCATACCTACGAAATATTATTTATAGTCTTAAACTAAACTTAGAGAGCTTGTAACTAAAAACCGCAGGCTTCAAACAAAGCTAGACTGCAGTCCGAGTTGTAATGCACAGCTATAGTTAGAAAGGTCAGCGTGTTGATAACACTATTATGTGGAAAATGGACGGCTGCAGTGCCTCAACCTTCACCCACGTACGGTTTACCGCACTCAGGGTCGTCAAAATGTCCCCCAATTTCTGTGAAAATAAAATAAAAAAATAACAATATTTTGGCGTGGCTCAAGAATAGTTAAACCCATTTCAAGCGGCACAGACTCGCGCTGTGGATGATCATCAAGAAATAACGCGTAAAGTATTAATGAGTTGTATTTAGTGATTTATAGTTACTTCTAACATCATTTCCTTACAATGCGACAAGGACAAAAATGGGTCCTTCAAAGACTTTAAAAGCGTGTGTGAATCGATGAAAAAATGACGCCTCCCTTGTTTCTAGATTTTATTTGTAGTATTTTTTATTCCTAAACTGGGCATATAAACAGAATCTTAAGCAAATTTTATTAGTGATAGCTACAAATGTATGGGAGGGTCTACTGCTACCAAGCTATGCGGTCTTTACTTCATTATTGATAAAGATACAAGAGTCTAAATATTTAACCAATAATGTTCGGTAAAGAATTGAAATCGTCCATTTATCAATTTACCACAGTATACGAAAAAACATAACAAATAAAAAAAAATTACAAATTGTTTTAATATTACTTACTAAAGTTAATAATGATTAACTATAATTAATTATTATTATTTATTTCGACTCCTATTTAAGGCCATTTAGAAGACACACGTTTTCTTTGCAACACATCAGCACCTTTTTATTATTAATTCCATCACAATTAAACTACTCACTTGGTAATAAAGGTCGAAAAGGTTCTATCATACAATTTGTACGCTAGCAAGCTTATCCGGGACAGTGGACAACGTGGCAGCCCTATTAGGAAGTGTGCCAACAGGTTCGTGCGGCCAGTCGACCTACTTCGAAAGAGGCTATCTTATACCGAACCCACATACATATACACACAGCTTTAATAGCCGGCTATATACTACTGTTTTGCATTTCGTTTCTGGGACAACAAGTTGCACTGAAACCGATAAATGCAGTTTTGTGGGCCGAAAAGATAAGAGTTTGGTGTTTCGTTAAGAAGTTTTTGATTGTAGATATGAAAGAAATGGCCGTTTTGCAACTGGATTTTGGATCACCTGCGATTCTACGAAATAAAAATAAAGTATTTTTCAGTGGTTGTTTTTAGTTAGCTGCCTCGTTGGTCTAAGCACGACTGCTGTTCATGAGGTCCTGGGTTCGATCCCCAGGTCGGGCAAAGTGTTATTGGGTTTTTCAGTGTGGAATTCCTCAGTAGCGTCAGTTTGGATTTGTGCCCAGTTGATGGCTCGCCCCTATTACATGGGACTTAAACATAACGGCAAAATGATGGTGTAACTATACACCTCTGCCCAACCCTTCGGGGAATACAGGCGTGATGTTATGTTGTTTTTAGTTGCCTACATCCATTTCACAAAAAATAAATGATTTCAGAGTTTTTATTAACCGTCTTACTAAGAATCGCTGTGTTAAGTAATAACGCTGTTTAACGTCAGTACCTATAAGCATTTTTTTTTATGTACCTACCTATATGTTTGTCATAACACTCATAACTTTACACAATAATTATTGGGATTAAGTAAGTCTTTTACGATAACATAACGTCACGCCTTGTATACCCCGAAGGGTTTGGCAGAGGTGTTTTTAGTACACCCTCGTTTCGCCAGCTATGTTTAAGTCCCATGTAATAGCGGGCGAGCCTATTGCCATTAACCGGGCACAAATCCAGACTCCGGGCTGCTACTGAGGAATTCCACACGGAAAAACCCAATAAGACTGCTTGACCTGGGGATCGAACCCAGGACCCTATGCTCTGCAGTCGCGCTTGCGACCACTAGACCAACAAGAATCAATTTTACGATAAGTATAGAGTTATTTCTTAATATCGGTATACGTATTATTGCGATTAGCTCAAAGATTATATAAGTTAACAAACATAAAAAAATATAACTAACAGTTAAAATGTACATTAAGTGCTCACTAAAAACAAATCAGAAGTTGCATTCCTTACATTGTAACTTCGATTATAAAGGCTCATCATTTACACGGTGCAAGTTTCTTGAAGCAAGTCTCGTGCTAACTTTGTCTTTCTCTCCGACAAAAACAGAGATAGCATGAGACTTGCTTCAAGAAACTTGCACCGTATAAATGAGCCTTTATAGGTATTGAAACAAAATAATAAACAAAAGTAACACAGCAGTTTGTAAAGTCACTCTCGTAATAAACCTTGCCAATTAAAGTTGCAAAAGTCACAGTGATGGTTACAAAGTAATAAAAAGGAAAAACGTATGGAACCCGTCCTCACAATGAGTCGCAAACGTTGGAAATCAACGCTTTAATGACGTCACATGGACACGGGATTGACAAGTGGTGGCAGACGATAGGCGTATGCGCATCTCACAGGGTTGAACGGTCAACTATTTAATATTTTTTATAGTAAGTAGGTATGTCATTTTTGCACAATTTATTTTAAAGCTAAAATTATTTCCTGCAATGCCTGATATTATACATATTTGTTGTGAGACATGTCCAGCAGTGGACTACTATAGGCCGAGTTGATAAAATGATTGATGTCTCCCTGCTGAGACTTCATATTATAACGCAATATATTCTTTAAACGAAAAACGATGCATTACCTATCAAAAACCTACTCTGGAGTTGTCATCTAAACAAATAAATAAAATTGAAGTGTCTGTTTCTAATGTCAAAATAACAGCTTTTTACTAAACGCATATGAAAGTATATAAGGTACTTATAACAGAAAAACTGTCTGTCTGTATGTTTGTTTTGGCTAATCTCCGAAACGGCTGGACCGATTTTGACAGGACTTTCACTGGTAAATAGCTGATTTAATAAGGAGTGACTTAGGCTACTTTTATTTTAGAAAAAGAATTAGCGATCATTGCAAAAAAAAAATAAACTCACCCGACTTCTACGCAGACAAAGTCGCGGGCAAAGCTCGTTGGACACAAAAATAAATGGACAACCCTAACCTAGTACAGAAAAGCAACAAATGAACGACATTGATGGATGGACGCTCAGGTGGATAGGTACTAATTGGAGATTTGCATATCCCCCTCCCCACACCACCCCTCAGCTGTACTGGCTCCGCTTAATTAATACCTGCATCGAATCAGATTCTATTGAGGAGTTTACGGTTAGATCTTATGTGTGGTCCGATGTTGAGATCGATAGAGGCTTCGATAGTAACGGGGCCCTTTAGGATAGTTTAAAATATAGTCTGAAGGCTAATTTAGGTATTTTTGAGGAAGCCTGCCTTTTCTTTAACAGTACAGTTTTCTTTTCCTAGCTCTGTCAAATTGTTTGACAAAAAACAATACTTACCAAACATTTTGACATGTTTTTTAAATCAAAACCTTTCTATTAGGGATAATAGGTGCGATTTTCTTGATTCTTACATTCACAGTTTTTCAATGATACGCTTAACATCCTCTGAATAAGATGTAAAAGCCTTATTACCGGTAACTACTGTAACAAGACCTGGTATTTTAAAATAGTTGGTTCCAGAAAAAGTAAAATACATTATGATATTTCAGCTCCAGTACCATTCCACTGTCACTTGAAAGTAAGTAGTTCTTAACATAACATCACGCCCTGTATCCCCAAAGGGTTCGGTAGAGGTGTTTTACTACACCCTCGTTTCGCCAGTTATGTTTAAGTCCCATGTAATAGGGGGCGAGTCTATTGCCATTAATCGGGCACAAATCCAGACTCCGTGCTGCTACTGAGAAATTATAATGGAAGAACCCAATAACACTTTGCCCGATCTGGGAATCGAATCCAGGACCCCATGCTCAGTAGTCGCGCTTGCGTCCGCTACACCAACAAGTCAGTAAAGTAGTTCTTACAGGACCAATAAACAGTATTGACCGTTAGATACAGCTCAAAAGTTCTGTCTAAAAGTTAACAATGTTAAGCTTACGTAACAATACTAGGTCTCTTCTTTCTAAATAGTGCAGGCCAATTCTACTCACAATTTAATATAAGAAATCTGTCAAAATGTTTGGTTGCCATTTGTCAATAATTTTGACAGTAAAATTGACCGCCCGATTTTAGAATGCATACGCAAAAAAATGTTGTACAGAAGGACCATTTTTAAAATTGTTTCATCAAATGACTAAGAGAGTGATGAATATGAATCTTGATAGATGGAGGGGAAGAGGAAGACCAAAGAACAGATAGATGGATTGTGTGAGGGAGGATATGAACGAAGAGAAGGACATATTGCGATGACCAGAAATACACTTGGGAATAGGACAGGGAGATGATGAGGCGAAGTATCTATTTTGGATTCGTAGTTCTGGTTTGTCCAATTGCAAACATATAAGATAGGTATGTATTTTACATCCTCGATCACTTTTCCACTTTGCTCAGTCTTTAACATAGCTAGTGATCAAGTTTCCACGAGCCTACAAGGCCTACGCCTTCTGTATATTATTTTGTGGCGGACCGGACACAAAGTGGCGACCATCACTGCCCACGCGCATGTCTTGTCGTGAATTATTACCTCCCCGCTCCCCGCGCTCCACATTCAGACAAAGTGGAACGAAAGCTTTCCAGAACCGCAGATACAGTTTAACTGTTGAAATATTGATACATCTTGATTTACTACTTACTACCAACACTCAAAATATTGAGAGCAGATAGAGGTGTCAAGCATTTCGCGTGCAACAGAGTACTGTCATGTTTCATGAATCGCTGCGGTCAGAAGCTCTGATTTGTAGTTTTTTCCTAGAAATAGTAAAAATGGACTGCCTCGTTGGTTTAGTAGTTGTAAGCGCAACTGCTGAGCATGGGGTCCTTGGTTCGATTCCCAGGTCGGGCAGTGTTATAGGGTTTATCCATTAGGAATTTCTCAGTAGCAGTCCGGAGTCTGGATTTGTGTCTGGTTGATGGCAATAGACTCGCCCCCTATTACATGGGACTTAAACATAACTGGCGAAACGAGGGTGTACTAAAAACACCTCTGCTGAACCCTTTGGGGAATACAAGGCGTGATGTTATGTTATGTTATATGAAAATGAACTCAAAACTTTGAAAGCAGAACACGTCAAGCTAGACCGCTTTCGACGCGCACCTCTATCTCTAAATTGCACAGATATTACATCATAAAAAGGGCTAATATTAATACATCCGCCGTTTGCGCAAAAAGTACAACATGCCTTGGTACTCGCATATTTCTTGTTGCCTCAACATCCTGGCTAGCGCGCCGTTTTCTATAAAATAAAAGGCAAATAAGTATAATCTTGCTTCTCGAGAGGTCAGCCGTGCACTGCCCTGCATTGTCTTCCCATATTGCCGGGCATGGCGGGCATAATGCCCTTTCATAGCCTTTAACATTGGGGACGAACAAAGCCGAAGGGAGGCACACTAAAATTGACAATACGAGAGTAACAACATATACTAAGCTATTGTATGCAACCTTGTAAGGAGGAAAATGGCAGCTCAGTACTAAATAAGTTTAAGGTTATTTTTGTTTTAAACTGCCTTTGTTTTTAAATATACTTAGGCATCAATGTTAGATATTGGAAAAAGATGTACAAAATTGTCAAGAAAATAGGAACATAGACATGTTTTAGTTAGATACCTTACTACTTACGTTCTTTAGGGATGGCTGGCAGGATAAATGCATTGAGTTATCCTGCATGCTGACACAAAACAGATAGGTACAGAAGTCAATCACATGTATGTATTTCGCTTTTCATACCTACGCTCGGCGGTCGCTCTATCTATATATCTATCTCTCTCAAGCGCATGGCAATCGCGCTCGCACTCACTCGCACTCTAGTCCCAAACAGTCCGAGATATCGTGTCCGTGAGCAGTGTCTATGTGTGCGTTGCTCGAGCGCACTTGTGTGTAGATTGACTTCTGTACCTATCTATTTTGTGACGCTGATCACGATCAAACATTTGTATTATTCAATGGAGACGAAATCAGGGGCGTAGCTACCGCCGTATTAGACGTATCAATGATATGGGGCCCTCAGGCCATAGGCCCCGACGTGTGTAAACAAGAAATCGTAAAATATTATCCATAATCTCACTCAAGCTCTTAGGCCGTACGCCAAACTAAACTCTTAAACGCTAAGCACACGCCATACAACCGCAGACCATAGTTTTTGGTTTGGTTTTCTCCATTTGGGTTTCGCCGCAGTCGGATAGAAGTAGGGTTGCCACCCGTACTATAATATATAGTATCGTACTAAATTTCAGTCAATTGTACTATACAGGGTATAAACGAAATGATGTAATTCCTTCAAACCTCGTGATGTACTGCTGACATAGATTAAACCTTACCTGGACAGGTAAGGATTCAACAAAAAATAATTACAAGAAGTAAACATGTGTTCTTAACATGAGGCATTTTATTGTCCCGAGCGAATTGCGCGCCTATCGCTCGCCGCGCGGCAATATAACTCGGGGAGCTAAAATGCCTCACGTTAAGAGCACATGTTTACTTCTTGTAATTTTTTTGTTTATTGAATCCAAATGTATCCCGTCCACGGTTAATCTATGTCAGCAGTACATCACGAGGTTTGAAGGAATTACATGATTTTGATTACATCCTGTATATTATAGAAAAATAATATAGTAGGTACGAAAAATACTATATTTTTATCCCTAATTCAACAGTCGCACTTTTTTATGTTAACTGTGAAAACGGAAAGAAGAAAGAAATAGAGCATCTAATAATTTAATTAGAAATGAATTGATAATTTACTTTAATATGAATCCAAATTGCTCAGATTTCTATAATTATTTTAAAGGTCATTGATGGCCATAGCGAAGAGCAATAACAAATATACATGGAAAAATACATAAGGTTAAAAAATAAATGTGTACTTTTTTTTCAGAATTTCCCAAAAATACTATATTATTGCATCTTTTTTTGGGAAAAATACTATATTTGTTCAAAAAAAAGGTGGGAACCCTAGGCACAAGGGTGGGGACCCCGACAAATTTCGACACAGCCCGTCTAGAGCAAACTACGCCACCGGTCGAAATAAAAACATTTTGTTTATATTTTTAAGAACTGATAATGTTGTTGTTAAGAACTGATAATGATAATGTGGCTTTCCACAAATAAGGAAGTTAATGGGTACAAAAATAAACATTGAGGTGTTTTGAATCTCGGTCACGCCCGGTGCATCGCGAAATGGCCGCGACTCGCGAGTAACGGTAGTGCCCGCCAATTAGTGCGCAGGCGCATGGCCTTCTTATGTGCAACGACAATTGTTAAGTAACATGATTATGAGAAGCACAATAGTATTATGCGTAACAATAGAATGGAGAATTCAAAAACTTTGTTCATTTATGTTTGTGACATCAAAGTATTTCATTGTATTATAAATTAATAGAACTTATGACATAGTGACATTGGTAATAACTTTTAACATTTAATTAGCGTATCAGATAAGGTCGTTCTACCTAGCCTTTTCCCAATTGTGTTGGGGTCAGCTTCCAATCCAACCAGATGCGACTGAATACCAGTATTTAACACGAAGCGACTGCCATCAGACCTCCGCAATCCAGTTACTGGGTAATGCATCCTAAGGTTAAATCGGTTGTCAGACTTTCGGGCTTCTGACTCCCCGTAACGACTGTCATAGATATTCCTATGACACTTGGGACTCCGAGGCACGGAGGGGTCTCGATGTGTAACGAATGGTCACCCATTCACGGGCTGACCGCGGCAAGCATTGCTTAAACTTCTCAAATCTTATAATCCGCGGAGTCGTTAATAAACCACGAGCCCCTCAGGTAAGATATAGACCAAGGAAAAACTTAAGTAGGTAAGTCCTTTTTTTTCACCTCTGAAATTTCAATAACTTTAATGTTGAAACTGAAATAATTATGACGAAACAATTCAAAACCAAATCCATATCAAAAGAATATTGTGAACTGATTTATTTATCGTACGCCCGGTTCCTATAAACAAATACGAATCGTTTTGCTTACCAATGGTAGTATTTTTTTATTGTCAAACTGGGCAAATAAATAGACTTGTAAGCTAATTTTATCTATGATAACTACTTCCATATAGAAGGGTCTACTATGCTATGTCAAAGCTATGGTGTCTTTGCGTCATTATTGGTAAAGATACAAGAGTCTCAATTTTACCCAATAACACTCCGTAAATTATATCGGCCATAATCATCATTTATATGACTCCCAAATTACATTGGCACAGTAATCAATGAATATTATGAATGAAACGATTTTGTTTAATTACTTTATGCAATCAACTTCACTTTTATGCATTTATGCGATATACGGAAGCAATGAATATTTATTTTACTGTAACATCGAGATATAAAAACAACTGCCTCATGGTTTTAATGGTGGCAAGCACGGCTGCTGATCGCGAGGTCCCCAGATTGGACAAAGTTATATTGGATTTTTTCGTGTGGAATTGCTCAGTAGCAGCCCGGAGTTTGGATTTATGCCCTGTTGATGGCAATAGGCTCGCGTTTTATTACATGGGACTTAAACATAACGGCGAAATGAGGGTGTTACTACACACCTCTGCCCAACCCTTCGGGGAATATAGGCGTGATGTTATGTTATCGAGATATATATAACGCCATAGAATAATGACAAGTAATAAAAGTGACAGCTTTTTTGTTGCACTAAGTGTACATACGCAAACTTAATCCCAAACTTAATCCCACTACGCCAAAACCTTGCTAAGTTAGTGCGATTATACCAGTTACACAGAGCGCCGCAAATCTTTACATAGTATAAAACAAAGTCGCTCCCACTGTCTGTAAGCTTAGATCTTTTAAACTACGCAACGGATTTTAATGCAGTTTCAGCAATAGATAGAGTGATTCAAGAGGAAGGTTTATATGCCCCACATTAGTATCTACATTACACCCGTGCGAAGCCGGGGCGAGTCGCTAGTTAGAAAATAAAATTAAAATGGCGGTAAGTACATGCTATGTCAGTTTTCATAGAAAAATGTTCGAAACCCTTTATCTGGTGTACCTACTCGACTGCTTTCAAGTATTTTATATCAAAGTCCAGTATTCAGTATCAAAGCCGAGTATTTTATATCAAAGCCCAGTATACTGTATATCAAAGCCGAGATACCCGCCACTCACTCTTTGTTTATGTTTGCATGCCCTGCGGTCACTGTCAAGGGTAGGGTAGCTAGAATACTGGGTACTATAGAACGTTCCGTTCGTAATTTGTATGTGGTAACTTTGAATATAGGCTGTAAGGTGTAAATAATATCACGCCTGTATTCCCCGAAGGGTTGAGCAGAGGTATACAACGTGTTACATAATTCCTCATCAAAAATGTAAATAATCAAGTAGTCTTTTACGGTTGTTGTCATTTACCTCTCAGAGGAAATTAGGTAAGAATGTAAATAACTTTCTGGGTAGTCTACTCTTAAGTTTTATGTTTTCAGGGTTGCGTTTCAGTGATGGTTTTTTTATGTTTTATCCAAATTCTTTTTTTTTGGATCGTACTACTGTTTTCATATATTGCCAATAGACTCTTTACAAGGGACATTTTAACCCCCTTTCGGCTTATTTTTCTAACACGTTGTATAGTAACACCCTCATTTCGCCGTTATGTTTAAGTCCCACGTAATAGGAGGCGAGCCTACTGCCATCAACCGGATGAAAAACCAAACTCCGTACTGCTACTGAGCAATTCCACACGGACAAACCCAATAACACTTTGCCCGACCTGGGCATCGAACTCAGGACATCACAACCACTAGACCAAGGCAGCTCAGAAAAAGAAGCAATTCCCTAGTACCGTTTGAACAACAATTCCCGCAAATCACTTCAACATGGCCAACCTACTCTTACCGTTCCTAATAAGAGCTTTAAGTTCATTGAAGGTAACCTAAGCAATTTATGTCTACAGGAGATTGCTTTGTACAATCTGTTACATAGGGGCCCGAGGCGGTCACCATCATAAATAGTACTTGTAACAACCGTGGTTTATATCCGATCCTTACACTTGGTCTATTATGAGCGCGGTTTTGTTAATAGGTTGTACTTTTTTACTTGTACTTTTTTTTACCAGAGTGCCAAGAAAGGGACAGACTATATTATGAGCTGAAAGCCTAAGTGAAATACCCGCATTAAGTTTAGTAGCGTGTGGGACCCAATTGCAAATTATAAACCGAAAGAAAATTAATTTATACTACTAAATTTAATGCAAGTATTTCACTTAGGATTTCAGCTCATAATATAGTCTGTTAAATCGAAAAATCGAAGTAGAGTTTACTTCGAGAATAAAAAACCAAATTAAAATAAACTATATAAGGTTATTTTAATTTTGTTTTCTATTCTCAATCTTGTTTCGATCTTTTTAGTGCATTACTTTTAAATTGTTTTTTTTTGCAGTCGTGTTTTTGATTTATTAAATTTATTTATTTTATTTTCTGTGTTATATACAGTAACTGCCTCGTTGGTCTAGTGGTGGCGAGCGCAATTGTTGACCGTGAGGTCCTGGGTTCGGTCCCAGGTCGGGCAGTGTTATTGGGTATTTCAGTGTTATTGGGTATTTCAGTTTTGTACCCGGTTGATGGCAATAGGGTCGCCCCTTATTACATGGGACTTAAACATAACGGCGAACTGAGGGTGTTACTATAAACCTCTGCCTATCCCTTCGGGGAATACAGGCGTGATGTTATGTTGTGTTATGTACAGTCACAGACATAGATTGTTAAGCCACCTTCACTATTCTTAATTTTGTTGGGTTATAAAAATGGGGCATAATCGTTTATACTCGTATTAATGGAAGAATGATAATTCTGTCATTTTGACATGACGTCATTTGTTATAACGTGTCAATCAATACAGTTGTAAAACACGGCCAAATTATGAATGGTAGCAAGTGGCTCCACAATCAATGCCAGTGACCGTACGTCAGCAAGTAAGGCGAGGATAGTTAATGTACCTATTATTGTGAAGTGGTTTAAGATCTTCTCTCGTTGTCAGTTCGAGATAGCAGTGATAACCTAGTGGAGTGACCGTCGGACTGCCAAATCATAGGTCTCGAGTTAGGACCCAAGGCACGCACCTCTGACTTGTCGGATTCATGTGCGTATAGTTATCATTTGCTTAAAAAAGGTGAAGGTAACATCGTGAGGAAACCGGCATGCCTGAGAAATATTTCTCGACGGCATGTGTAGCCAAGTCAGAGGCCCATGGGCGGCATAAACTCTGACACCAGGTTAGTCACTAACCACACGAAAATAAGAAGAAGCACACGAGAACAGCTCATGCAGTGGTGGTCAGCGAGGTTGGTAGCGGGGCTGACTGCCCAGGTGCACCGAAGGTACTTACCAAGCAAAAAGTTACCTACACTTAACACTCATATTTCATCTCCCAACTGGTTCAATTTCCACATAATTACCAACGCGACACGATAAATTGTCGCCGGCCATCCATCATGCGCTTACGCACGCTGAAAGCGACAAGGCCGAGCAGCTACGTTTTGATTTACGCATCACTTTCATCCCGATACCGTTAAAGCTTTTAAACCGGCTGATATCGAGGAAAGTCGGTAAAGCAAGACGGATGGTCGGCTCTTGCTTAATTTTATGCTAATGGCCGCAAAGCGCGTGTGAAACGGAACGACCGGCGGCGCAGGCGCATTGTCGCTAGGGATTTGTGTAGCGTTAGCGCTTTCGTAACAATCGGTGTTATGATAAATGGTGAGGAAATGCGTGTGTTATGGTTTATTTAATATAAACGTTAACTGGGTACTTAGACGATATTATTTTATGTTGTTGTTCTGTCTAGCCTTTTCCCAACTGTGTTGGGGTCAGTTTCCAGTCTAACCAGACGCGGCTGAATACCAGTGTTTTACAACGAGCGACTGCCATCAGACCTCCGCAACCTAGTTACTGGGCAATGCCGATATCCTAAGGTGTCCGGTTGTCAAACTTTCGGGCTTCTGACTACCCGTAACGACTGATTTTATTTAGGTAATGTATTCAGTATAATAGTGCGTAATGTGCTAAATTAGTAAGGCTAGTGTTCACCAGCATTAACTTTCTGGTTAATCAACCATTTAGTTAAAATTCCTGTAAAATTCTAGTAATAGTAATATTCTAGTAGTATTAAGGATTTTTTCTGTCTTTTCCTTAAGCTAGTGACATGAAACAGTTATAAAAAAATGAAGCTGTCGCGGCCGCCTGGTAGTTGTAGAACAATGAAATTAATTTTGTAAAAAAACTGGCCGAATCAAACCGAAGAGAGCCGACGAGTTACGAAGGTCTGCAATCGCGAGCGTCGCCACGCAACAGCCGCTCTTACGGGGTGTCCTGCGTAAGCGACAAACGCGACACGACGTGGAACAAATACGCATTACGTCGCGTCTCGCTACATAGGCCGCTAGTAGGGAATGCCGTTGTCTTGATCGCGTTTGTCGCGTTCGTCGCTTATGCAGGACACCTCGTTAGAGCCGTACTGACGCATTAGATGATTCACATAAAAAAATACAAATATCCCTAGTGAAATTTTAAAATGATTGTCTCGTAAATGTACGTGTATTGGCCACACTTCGGTCATAACAATAAGACATATCCTTATAGATCTTTCGATCGGAATACTGTGTAGTCACCATTGGCTAATTTAAATAAATCCAACCGCAAACCACATATAAGTATTCAAAGACGACTTTATCTTTTCAGATGCTGATCACGACGTGGTCATTGATGATATAAAAGCTTAGTACTCACGTTGCCGAGGAAGCCGCTGCAAGGCTGTATCTGGGGCGGCAGCGGCGGCAAGTCCGGCGAGCGTCGTGCCCGCGGACTCGCTCGTGTGTTCCGCGCCTGCTCCGATTGACCCATCGCTTAGTTGATGTACATCACTGGAACAAAAGGATATTATTAAAAAGTGTAATTGTAAGCTGGCTAAGGAGGAGTCGACATGAATCGCTCTCTGCTCCCTAGAATAGGTATCCATGACGGTGGTCGTTTCTAGTCTAGAAGGAGAGTGTCTTTATTTTGCCAGTAGTGCTAAGTTTTATGAATATACGATATTTTAAAAAAGATAATTATAGAGGAAATGCCGTCGGCATTTAGTTCATACAAACGTATTCTTCAGTTTCCTCCTTGGATAATGTCACTAGAGCAAATATTTTTTACTAATGATATATATCTACCACCACTATGTCCCTATGTTTTGTTTTTGTCAATAAATTAATTATTAAAAGAACTAGAAACGTTTAAATTTTACATAAATCGACCGGTTTTACAACCGTTTTCAAACATCTGACAAACAAATTTGACGAATATAAAAAATAAAAAAAAAACACACAGACATAACCAAAGTCTTTCTTAAATTATTACAGAAAAACATATTAAAATCGGTCCAGATTTGAAGAAGGAAACAGAGAAATACGAAAGTATGATTTCGCTAATATTGCACAGGCGAAATCAGTCCGAGATGCAGGTGTCTCTTTCGCGCTCAATTGGGAAGGTTTGCGGGAGGGTTGGGACGGAAATATATCGCAAAAACCCATTCAAATTATTAATATTTTGCAGCCTGCGTTTCCTCTTAATGTTGGTGAACTTAGTAGTGGAATTCTACAGGCTGCTATGCAGTGCAGTTGATGTAATGTAAGTTTAAGGCTTATATTCATAACATAACATCACGCCTGTATTCCCCGGAGGGTTGGGCAGAGGTGTATAGTAACACTCTAATTTCGTCATGTTTAAGTCCCATGTAATAGAGGGCGAGCCTATTGCCATCAACCAGGCACAAATCTAAACTCAGAGCTGCTACTGAAGAATTCAACGCGGAAAAACCCAATATCACTTTGCCCGACCTGGGGATCGAACCCAGGACCTCACGATCAGCAATCGCGTTTGCCACCACTAGACCAACGAGTACTAGAAAAATGTTCTAAAATTTGAAGTAAAAATTTGTTTAACCAGAGATTTAATATTTGGAATATCAGTATTAGAAAATATTGAACAATAAAAATTCTTTCCAAAATATTTTATGTCGCCAATAAAATTCATATTCCAATGTAGGTCAAAAGATCATTCAGATCTTTCATCTTCCTATTAGACTGACATTTGCCATTCAGGTTCAATGTAATTAACCTTTGTAGTCGTAAATCATGAAATTTACCTCACTTTTGATCAAATAAGTCGATTTCTAATAAAATACCAGTCCTCACAAAGATTGTATGATTATATTTAGTTGTATTTGAACATTTAAGGAAAACCCGATCTTATGTCAACGTTATTAATACTAATGTTCTTCACAAAAGACATGGTGCGTAGTACTCTCAACCGGCATGCGTGTATGACAATATGTATGAATGTGGATAAAGGAAAGGATCGTAGCATAAGCGTTCTATAGTTTCTGCCTACCCACATGGGAAAAAGGTGGGGGTTTATGGGAAAAAGGGGGGGGTAGGGGTATGTATGGTGTCTTTATTACATAGTATAAAACAAAGTCGCTCCCGCTGTCTGTCTGTCCCTATGTATGCTTAGATCTTTAAAACTACGCAACGGATTTAGATGCGATTTTTTTAAATTGATAGAGTGATTCCAGTCCAGAGGATGGTTTATATGCCCCACATTAGTATCTATATTGCACCCGTGCGGAGCCAGGGCGGGGCTAGTTAATTATATTATTCGCAACGAGTATTCCCAAGGAGGGTTGATGTCAGGAAGGCGGCCGGTCATAAAACAATAAGCCAAAACCTCTAACAACATGGATTTACGAATTACATGTTGTGCCGACCCCACCTAGTGTGGGATAAGGGCAGGGAAATGATGATGTATGGTATTATATTAATACAGTTTCAAAATACCTTAAAATTATCAATTTACGCAATTATTAACAGTAAGGAAACGTTCTAGAACCGATCATTGTACAAATCTTAGGGGGATGCCGTTGTTCTGCAGTTTGCAAAATTGCCAGCAAAATTGATAGCTTCTACTATCATCATCCTACCAACCCGTAAACTTCACATTGAAGCTTCAAAACCGTTACAAAGAATTTGGACCATTTTGGCTTTAACTCGCGCTATCACCCTGCCATATAGTAACAAGTACCATAATTAATTATAGACTAGCGGACAAAATTAGGTTTTACTCTATTATTAACATCACGCCTGTGTTCCCCGAAGGGTTGGGCAGAGGTGTAAAGTAACCCCCTCATTTCGCTGTTCTGTTTAAGTCCCATGTAATAGGGGGCGAGCCTATTGCCATCCACCGGGCACGAAACCAAACTCCGGCCTGTTACTGAGGAATACCACTCGGAAAAACCCAATAACACTTTACCAACCTGGGGATCGAACTAAGGACCTAACGACCAGCAGTTGCGTTTGCCACCACTAGACCAACGACGCAGATTTACTCTATTGTGTTCATGAGTATTTTTGATATTGGTTTTTTCCGTGTGGAATTCTTCAGTAGCAGCCCGAAGTTTGGATTAGTGTCCGGTTGATGGCAATAGGCTCGCCCCCTATCACATGGGACTTAAACATAACGCCGAAATGAGGGTGTTACGTATAGTAACACCCTCTGCCCAACCCATAGGGGAATACAGGCGTGATGTTATGTTATGAGTATTTTTTCTCAACTTCAAGTAAATATCCGTATAAGATTTACATCATAGATATTATATTTAACGTAGTTTAATAATCTAGGCGTATCTGCGGGGCTCACACGGTTAGGTTAGGTTAGGTTCAGCGTCCCGCTGACGCAGGTGCTCTCGGGACATGGCTGTTTCGGGAAGTACCTGTGTCGTATAGGCCGGGAGCAGACGCCCGGTTGTCACCACTGCGACTGCCCCGAGGGCACGGCGCTGCACACTTTGCAGGCGTGTCCAGCACGAGGGTCGCATCGGGATCGCCGCGAACTAGTCGCGGCGATCGGCGGTGACCTCTCGCTTCCGGCCGTGGTTCTGGCCATGGTCGGGAGCGAGACATGCGTGGGAAGCCATCGCCTCTTTTTGCGAGGAGGTGATGGCGACCAAGGAGGTAGCGGAGAGGGAGAGGGAGGCCGCTTCTTTTCTCCCTTCTCGAGCTAGACGCACCGGGCGCCGGAGGGCACGTGGCGATCTCCGGCCACCCTAGTGAGTGGCCTGCGGGCGGCGGGTTGGGAGCCCGTCGCCCGACCAGTAACGGGCCCAGGGAGGATGGCGCGCCCTGTTCCGCGCGCGCCTCTCGGAAGGATGTGGGGCAGGGGAGCAACTGCCCCACCACAGGAGAGGTCCACCAGAAGAGCTGGTGGGTCGAGACCTGCCGGGGTCGCGGTGCATGCAATAGCGAATCCCTTGACCCCGGCCTTAGGTCAGAAGGAGGGACACCGTGGTGGTTTTAGCCGGTAAGAGTCCGGCACACCCCCCGTCTTCCCCAGACGGGGGATAGTCCATGAGGATTTCCCAACGTAAAAAAAATAAAGGTTGGGACCTAGGGTGCCCAGACCCGGGGTCGTCTGGCGCCCATGTGCTTGTTTGGTCCCCGGGGTGGTCACGGCGTGCCATGTGTTCTGGTGCGCCGGTGATGTGGGGTGCTCTCCGCGCCTCTCAGGAGGTCGAGGGGTGGGGCCCCACTCAGGAAAGGACCACCAGCAGTTGGTGGACCAAGACCTGCCGGGGTTGCGGTGCATGCTTAGGTGAATCCCGCGACCCCGGCCGACGGTCAAAAGGAGGAACACCGTGGGTTTTTAGCCGGTAAGAGTCCGGCAGACCCCCTCGCTTATCCCGGGCGAGGGACATCCTTGAGGATTTACTCACGATAAAAAAAAATACCAAAAAAAACAACGGCACAAAATAGAGAGGTTTGGAAGGCAAAGGGGGAAGCCTTTGCTCAGCAGTGGGAAATTCCAAAGACTACAAACAAAAAGAAGTTGAAAAATATACCTACTTAATATACCTAGAGGTGGGCTCTCATCACAATTAATTTAAAAGCGTTAAAATTTAAGTGATTGTTATCTAATCAAATCTCAGAAATCTTTTTATAGCTAAGCTCAGCAATTTTAATGTTAATTTCATCTATTTTAAAGTGCTTTTAAATGTATCCGTAATATTTAATCCCGAAATGTCAACTATTTATATTTAGAAGATAACTGGAGGTTTATTAAATTTTATTGTGATAAGATAAGATAATCAAATGATTATCTAGATAAGTTACGAATAAAAGATTGTTCTTCAAATTATACTTTTCTGAGTTAGTAGCAATTAATGAAAATATTTATCTTCTAGCCTCCAAGGCTCGTTTTCATTAATATTAATTCCCTGGTAAAACAACCTAGCCTTGTCCCAACTATGTTGGCGTCAGCTTCTAGTCTAACCAGATGTGGCTGAATACCAGTATTTTACACGGAGCGACTGCCATCGGACTTCTGCAACCCAGTTACTGGGCAATGCGGATATCCTAAGGTTAGAGCGATTGACGGGCTTTCAGGCTTCTGACTACCCGTAACGACTGTCATAGGTATTCGTATGACACCCGGGACCGACTGTTTAACGTGCTCTCCGAAGAAGCACGGAGCGGTCTCGATGTGTATCGAACGGTCATCCATCCACGGACTGACAGCGGCAAGCTCAGCTTAACCGCGTGGTAGGTAATTAGCCACGAACCCCTCAAAATAATAAAAAACGTTAAAACAACCTTTTACCTAATCTTTCGAATAAACAGTTGTTCAACCAGATTATTTATTTATGTTGGTGAACGCCATCCTAAAATAAATCGAGCCGCTGTTTCGTAGAGTTATGTTCACAATATGAAAATGCATAAAAGATTCTACTAACAATCTAATTAAATTGAAAATATTGTATCTATAGGTTACCTATCTTAATCCCGAATTTTAATATTCCGAATATCATAATCCCGAAAACGTTTGGACATTTTTTCATAATCCCGTTTTTTAAAATTCCGAAGTTTCGTTTGCCATATAATCGCAACTCCGAATTTCATTTGCCCATTTATTCATTTGTACGACGTTTTAGAATCCAGACGAATGAGTTCCAGACACACGAAATCTAAATGCACAAAATCCAGATGACCGTAATCCATATGCACGAAAGCCAGATTTTTAAAACACAAATTTTTGAAATACAATTAATTAATATCCAGACAAACAATATCCAGATTTTTAAAATTATTTCCATAAACTATTGGAAGAATTACAAGGTACTTAACCTTAACCTATCTGTAATGGGCAAGTAAAACAATAGCGAGACGGTTCTGGCACTCGCCGGCCGCTGCCGCGGCACGCTCGCTTCGCTCGCTCGGCTCGTGCAGGGGGTCGCAGTTCTAACCTATTCTAACCTACTGAGTCGAATTTGACACTTAAACCTATCTGTAATGGGCAAATAATATGATTGTATGGGAACCAAATAAAAAGATTATGAAAATTTGGTAATAGTTTATTTGGAAAATGGTACGATGGGAAACAAAATAAAGTAGGTAGGTATTCTGAGAATCTGCTATAACTATATCGACGGTTAAAAGGAAATAGGGGATAAGCGACAAAAGATGAAATGTTCAGGAGAGCCGTTCAAAGTTTTAAATTTTAGAAAAACTGACGTATTTTTGTCATTTATTAAGATATTGTGAAAAGTGAAACAGTTATAAAATCACCGTAGAGCCATGGGGTAAGCGCATTCGAAAGAGCAGAAAATTTCAAGTCCAATGGCATATATTACTCATTTTTGACCAAAATGTCGCTTATTTCCTTTTAACCGTCGATATCTGGATTTTGAGAATATGGGAAACAAAAAAATACTTTTTGGAAATTTGGTTTTAGTGCACCTGGAAATTGATTAATCTTGGAAATGAAAAAAGGAATTTTAAAAAGTTGTCATTCATTACATCTGTCTTTTAAAAGTTCTACCAACCGTTTTCGGGGTTTTAAGATTCGGGTAACAGAAATTCGAGATATCAATAGGTTAACGTACCTATCTATACTACTAATATTATAAAGCTAAGAGTTTATTTGTTTGTTTGAATGCGCTAATCTCAGTAACTACTGGTTGGAACTGAAAATATATTTTTGTGTTGGATAGTCCATTTATCGAGGAAGGTTATAGGCTATATAACATCACGCTACGACTAATAGGGGCGAAGTATAAATGAAAAATGTTGCAAAAACGGGAAAGGTCCACCCATGCGAAGCCGGGACGGGCCGCTAGTTTGTAATAAGATTTTTTTTACTGACTGCCTTGCGAGCGCGACTGCTGAGCATGGGATCCTGGGTTCGATCCCCAGGACCCGGTTTTTTTCATTAGGAATTTCTCAGTAGCAGCCCGGAGTCTGGATTTGTGCCCGGTTAATGGTAATAGGCTCGCCCCCTATTACATGGTACTTATGGTGAAACGAGGGTGTACTAAAAACACCTCTGCCGACCCCTTCGGGTAATACAAGGCTAGATATTATGTTATCTACTAAAACACTATCAAAAGTGTATACTTGGTATAGTTACCTACTTGTAACTCTCGCCAGCAAACGATGCTTGTCCGTTCATGTCGTGACTTACACACAACACTCGCATTAATCATTTTACCAATTCGATTCTAAAAAACTCAATTAAAACACGATAGTGTGTCAAATTGTTTCTAATCTAGTGTAGAACGGGGAGGTCACCTACCATTTTGCCTAAAACAATGGACTATGCACTTTACGATATAAAAAATTAGGTACAAATTCCTTTGGGGTTTGAATACTATTTTCGAATCAGCAAAATTACAACGTTCTTGATAATCTAACGTTATTTTTGTAGTGAAAACAAGAAAAACATGATTTTGTCAATACGATTGCGGATGTCTGCCTGCGTATTGTGGTGTGTGGTGATTGGAAACCAACGGTTGCTGTTCGAGGTCGTTTGTTCACCTCTGATCATGCTACTATAATTTATAAACTCGATTGATTCTCGTTCATAAGTTGCGAGTATCGATAATATGAAAAGAAGCCCATCTTGGATTTGTACCCGGTTAGTGGCAATAGGCTCGCCCCCTATTACAAGGGTCTTAAACACAACTTTTTTTTTCTCATTGGGAAATCCTCATGGATGGGGAGGCGAGGGGGTCTGCCGGACACATACCGGCTAAAAACCAACGGTGTTCCTTCTCCTGACCGTACGGCCGGGGTCGCGGGATTCGCAAAAGCATACACCGCATCCCCGGCAGGTCCCGGTCCGCCAACCCGGGGTCTTAAACATAACTGGCGAAACGAGGGTGTACTAAAAAAACACCTCTGCCGAACTCTTCGGGGAGTATAAGGCGTGATGATTTTTGGTTTGGTTTGGATGAATTTTGGTTATGTGTAAGCCCATCTTTTGAATTCTTATAATAGAAATAACTCGATTCTACCAAACACCGCATTTTCATAAAAATCGAATTAAAATCTTGCGTTTCTAAGAGATGGCTTTTATACAAACTATAAAAAAATTACACCTATAGATTTTAAGACCCCCTAAAATTCAAAACCCATAAATAAATCCCATACTTACAATAGTTTCTGTAGGCCTAATAGGTGTAAATGTAATGTAAGTAAATTTTGAGTCGGAAATACTCGTTTCGCACATACTATTTAATTAAATTGAAAACTTTATTCATACCTATGTATGATACAAATTGTGCATGTCGCAAAAAAATAATCAAAATGTTATAGGACAGTTCTATTTTCGATTAAATAAAAATATGTAGTTTAAAAAACTAAAAAACGCTTTTATCACTCACTAAAAATTATAGCTGAAGAGTTCTACTATCCACCTCCTGGCTCCATCATCAGATCAGCTCCAAGATACCAAATTATAGCATTGTCATCCGAACTACATATACATACAAAGTTTCATTTCGATACGCCAATTAGAAGTAGGTTAAAATTTACTTCCAAGATCTTTTTACATAGTTATAAGTGAAGCTAATCTATAGCGTGTAAAAATCCCTTACATTAGCGATACGTTTACAATAGTAGGTATACGTGAAACGTTCGTGCCACCAGTATCGTGTGTTTAAAATTAATAAGAATGATGTGGACATTAACTTAATTAAGTGATCAATGTTAACCATAGTGACACTTCTCTTAATTGAGACAAATTGAATTATAATAAGTCATGTATTTTTATTCACAAATTATCATAAACAATTAATAAATTAGTTTTGTTTATAACATGGTAGTTTTTGGCAATGTGCTTATTTGGAATTAAAATCCCGATCCAGTTTTGTGCAGCGCTTATTTCGCACCGAGGGCTAAGTACCAATTTGAGGGGCTCGTGGCTAAGCTGCGCTTGCCGCGTTCACTCCGTGGATGGGTGACCGTTCGCTTTACATCGAGACCCCTCTTTGCCTCGGAGAGCACGTTAAACAGTCGGTCCCGGGTGTCATACGAATACCTATGACAGTCGTTACGGGACGTCAGAAGTCCGAAAGTCTGACAATCGGAGTAACCTTAAGATATCGGTTTGCCCAGTAACTGGGTCGCAGAGGTCTGATGGCAGCCGCTCCGTGTAAAATACTGGTAATCAGTCGCATCTGGTTAGACTGGAAGCTGACCCAAATATAGTTGGGAAAAGGCTAGGCAGAACATTATTTCGTACCGAAGACTGCTTTTTTACCAATATCATGGTACAAATTTGGCCTGGCAGTTTAGGCTGACTACACACGGGCTACTAAGTTGCTCGAGACGCAGTTGATCGCTATTTGTTTGTAGCTGCAGTTAATACTGTTTAGTGTGTGGCCTGCCTGCAGTCAGCGAGACATAAGTGAACGTCAAATAACTAGAACCAAGATGGCGTCGACTGCCAAACTTGAGGGGTTTATTAGTAGCCACTGAAGAGTTCCACTATCCACCTCCTAGCTCCATCATCAGACCCTGAACACCAAGTGCAATCTATTAGACTCATCAAAACAAATCATATGACCCGAACCTCACATAGATCACGCAGTCGACTCCATCTTGGTTCTAGTTATTTAACGCGCACTGTGCTATGGCATAATTGAAGAGATATATGACAAAGAAAGAGGTTGTTTTCTCAAATTCAAAGAATAGAGTAGAATTATATTATGTAGTTGTCTGGGTATGTACTTATATCTAGCAGTTATGCGTTATTCCTCTTACTATTTCATCCGATTACTTGAGTTAACGAACCCAAACCGACGTTTTCTTTTATTCATGAGCTGATTAATGTGTACAGACAAAGAGTTATTACATTTGTTTTTATGGACTATGGGGGTATAAGTATAATATTGCTCTTCAGGCTCTTCATTGCTCTTCTACTCGTTCTGCCTAGCCTTTTTCCAACTATGTTGGGGTCAGGTTCCAGTCTAACATGATGCGGCTGAATGCACAACCCAGTTACAAGGCAATGCCGATATCCTAAGGTTAGACCAGTTGTAAGACTTTTCGGACTTCTGACTTCCCGTAACGACTGTCTGTATGAGAACTTTTGACTACTCTTAATAGAAATCATCATCTTCCTGCCCTGGTCCCAAGTTACTTGGGGTCGGCGCAATATGTTTTTCTCTTCCACTCTTCCCTGTCAGCCGTCTCATTAATATTTATTCCCTTATCTTTCACATCCTCCCTCACACAATCCATCCATCTTTTCTTTGGTCTCCCCCTCCATCAATCAACATTCATATTCATCACTCTCTTAGTCACATGTGTTTCATCCCTCCTCATCACATGCCCATACCAAGACAAACGTTTTCCTTTCAACTTTTCTGTCACTGGTGCCACTTTCAAACTCCCCCTAATATACTTATTAGATTATACTCCTCTTAATAGAAATATTTTCTGTAAAATCAATGAAAAGACCTAAACTTACTTGAATAAGAAGTGTTTCAAATAGATTAACATTACTTACACAATTTCTTTTAGTTACAAATTAATGTTATGAAAATTAAATATTTTATAGAAAATATCTCAATATACTCAATACTCAATATTTATTTGCGTATTCCACAATCTCTATTAAGGGTAGTCAAATGTTGTTTTCATTTTATTTTTTTCGTTCTGTGAATAGGGTGTAGGGTTGCCAGGTGTCCGGCTTTAACCGGACATGGCCGGCTTTTTACAGTCGTGTCCGGCCAAATATATACAAGTTCGGCCTGTCCGGCTTTTGTCAGGCTTTTGGTCAACCCCGCCCCGCCTAAAGATGCTTTGAATTTTTTTTCTTTTAAAAACCTGTTTCGCTTCAGGGCAAAATGTCCGGCTAGATATGAATCTGTGTCTGGCTTTTCTATTTTTAGGCCTGGCAACCCTATGTAGGGGACTATTGGTAGGTAGGTATATTCTCGTCTATAAGTACTTAATGTTTAATACGGATCGCAACTACCTTATAACTTCCGTACAACCTATTAATCGAATGCCCTAAGGCCTAAAGGAGCTACTAAGATTTACTACGGAAGATGCCAGCAGATGCTAGCATTACATAACATCACGCCTGTATTCCCCGAAGGGTTGGACAGAGGTGTATAGTAACACACTCATTTCACCGTTATGTTTAAGTCCCATGTTACAGGGGGCGAGTCTATTGCCATCAATTGGGCACAAATCCAAACTCCGGACTGCTACTGAGGAATTCCATACGGAAAAAATCCAATAACACTGCTCGACCTGGGGATCGAACCCAGTATCTCACGATCAGCAGTCGCGCTTGCCACCACTAGACCGACGAGGCAGTTGAGAAAATTAATAAAATATTAGGTCCCCACCTATGAAATAAGCGTTTTGTATGGAGAATTTTAAAGAAGTTGCATTTTTCATACTAACATTTTCTTAATTTATTCAACAACTATGAACACTAATGTTTTAAAACTTTTATGCAATAGGTAATGTTTAAAAAATACCAATAGAATTGAGAACCTCCTCCTTTTTGAAGTCGGTTAAAAACTAAGATAACGTATGCCACTTAGATTATGCGACAAAAATAAGTTTTGGCTAAGTTAAAACAAAAATAGTAGTCATTTCTGCTAACAAAAAGAGGAGTCATTTTTAAGGTATTTTTTATATTTAGAAAACTATAAGTAATAAGGTTTTTTTTACTATTGGTCTATGATGATATTTGTCTATGATGGTCATTATTCGATAGATATAATATCAAGCAATTGATCAATATTTTAAAACATAGAAGTGACGAGGTTTTCTATTTGTGAGAAAAAAACGCCAATTTCATAGGTGGGGACCTAATAATTATGACTATAAAATAAAATAACACATAATCTTCGCTTCCTATTACTTAAGTAAAGGCCAAATACTCAGGTATCCAATTTTAAATTGCCGTTAGCTTCGTGCCGTCACTGTCAATGTCACTTCGCCTTAAAGTGACAGCAAGGGGCTTAACGGGAACTTAAAATTAAATAGCGTTTTGAGTATCAGCCATAACACTTTCATAATACGAAAAATGAGGAAGTATAGTCAGTAGCAAAAATCAATAAACATTTTCGAATTTCAAAATTAATTATCTCTGGAGATTATAATTTTGATGGGCTTGCCGCGCTACTGCAGTGCTTCAGGTATGTTCACAGAGGCGGGAATAGATGGCTTTCATGCCATCATGCGCAGAGTACGCAGAATCCTGCAAACTATTGTAGACAGGTGGGACAGCCCCATATTGGGAGATTGGATACGCCTACATGCTAATGTGGGGTAATTCTAAATCAGTTTCCTTTTATTTTCTGGTAGATGTAAGTACTAAGATTAGTGTCTAAGTTACTTGTATAACAGCCAAATGGACTTTCAGTCTGAAATAAAAGATTTTTATTTTATTTATTTATAATTGTTTATCTTTTGTCATAATGCTATTATTTAAAGAATTGTCTACTCTATAGTTGTTAGTTAGAAAAATAATAATGGTCGTGTTTTCGTTCATAAAACAGTATTGAAATTGAGCAATCATCACTTTTGATGTTGGCTGTACATCAATACAACTTTGTATACACGTAACTACCTTGGTCTAGTGGTGTCAACCTGTCAAGCGCTACTGCTGATCGTGAGGTCCTGGATTCGATCTCTAGGTGGGGCAAAGTTTTTTGGGTTCTTCCGTGTGGAATTCCTCAGTAGCAGCCCGGAATTTGGATTTTTACCTGGTTGATGGCAATAGGCTCGCCCCCTATTACATGGGATTTAAACATAACGGCAAAATGAGGGTGTTACAATACACCTCTGCACAACCCTTCGGGGAATACTGGCGTGATGTTATGTTATGTTTTTTTTATACACAATTCTACTTATTCCGCTGCAACCTTTTCTTGAATACACATAAATACTATTATACTTAGAGCTGATTTTACTAACGTCAGATAGTATTTATTCGAGGAATAAAATTGACATTTTGACAGCGTTTGTATAGAAATTCGGTCAAAACGTCTCACTTATCTAAGAGTTTGTTTGTTTGAACGCGCTAATCTCAGGAATTACTGGTTGGAATTGAAAAAATCTTTTTATGTTGGATAGTCCATTTATCGAGGAAGGTTATAGGCTATATAACAACACGCTACGACCAATAGGAGCGGAGCATAAATGAAAAATGTTGCAAAAATGGGAAAAATGTGTACGAAGCCGAGACGGGCCGCTAGTTCCTCAGATTAAAGTTATCCGTCGTTTATAAAACATTTTCTACAAAAAAATTAAACCGACTTCAAAAAAGAATAAAATAATTACCATATAAAATTAACAGTTTCAGAAGTCGGTGCTGATCCACGCTGAACCAAATTGAAGGCACCGATTTCTGATGTTAATTTTATATGGTAATTATTTTATTCTTTTTTTGAAGTCGGTTTAATTTTTTTGTAAAAAATGTTTTTATTTTTTTCATTTTAGTGGCCTTCATTAAAACTTGGTTGGACCTACTAAAGACGCTGTAATCTCTAATCTATAATCTAAATTTTAATATTTAATAAAATCTATAATCACATCATCACAGTATGCGTACTGTTCGTCATTGAGCAGTTCCATTGTCTATCTCCGAAGTTCTTCATGAGATATTCACCAAATTTAAATGGGACCAACTTCGGAGTATACCCTATCCATTAAAAAAAGAATCATCAAAATCAGTTCACGATTGGCGAAAATATCGATGAACATACACAAAAATAAAAACCATACAGACGAACATAGTAACCTCCTTCTTTTTGGAAGTCGGTTAAAAATCGGCCGATAGTCGTCAATCGATCTATTTACCGGCTAAACGAGAAAGATTAAGATCTTTACTCCAAGATACACTATAGGTATCTAGTCCGTATCGACGACTGGTGAGGCAGTTCAAGTCAAACTGCTCTGTTGTACCTAGTTTCTGTATTTTAGTATCTAATTATTAGTTCGTTAACATGCTAAGTACCTTGCTCGTCTGTTATTGCAACATATCAGTATGAAGGCTTGATGGTACTGAATAATTATGCGAGGTCACCTATTTACTTGTTACCGACAAACCTAGGTTGTGTCGGGACCTTGCTTTCCATATTCATTGCAGGGTTTTGTTTGAATTTTTGCAACTTATCGATTTTGGATAAATTAATTCGGTGATCATCTTAATTCCGATTAAATATTTTGTTCAACAAAGTTTTTTTTAGACCAGAATTTGGGGCCCTTAAACAAGAATACATAGGTGCTCGTGGCTAATTACCAACCACGCGGATCATACGAATTGCGAGGTTAAGCTGCGCTAGCGCTAGCCACGGTCAGTCCATGGGTGACCATTCGCTACACATCGAGACCCCTCCATGTCTCGGAGAGAACGTTAAACAGTCGGTCCCGGGTGTCATACGAATACCTATGGCAGTCCTTACGGGAAGTCAGGCACCCGAAAGTCTGACAACCGGTCTAACCTTAGGATATCGGCATTACCCTGTAACTAGGTTGCAGAGGTCTGATGGCAGTCGCTCCGTGTACCTTGGAAACCAGGACCTCACGATCAGCAGTCACGCTTGCCACCATTACACTAACGAGGCAGTAGGTAATTATTTTTCTTAAAATTATAGGTATTGTCGTGTTGTCGTCATCAACAAAATATGGACGATTCCGAAAGGTTTAAACAATTCAATTTCCATATCATCATATCTAAGATAATGTCTACAAATAAATAATTTATTAAAATACTTATTTATACTATGTTAATGAAAGACGCGGCCTTGTATCGTTAGTGTAATGGGTACCTACCCGTTGATTAGGTTTCCTTTAATTCCATACCGGTCTAACGGCTATCCATCAATCAATATCTTACCATCCATTATGTGGAAAACAGTCCACAAAATTGAATTTCAAAGGGGCAGCCTTTGATTCCAAAACAGGCCGTTATAGTTTATTGAGATGAATATTTTTTAAAAAATTCTCATGAGTGCGGCCTACTTGGATGAGCTTCGTTAAAGTTCTAACGAATCAAAATCAAAAATCATTTTTTTTTATTTCACATAAACCAATACAGGTGCTTATGAAAAGTCGAATTTAGATGCACGGTTCCAACTAGTCGTTTCCTATGGAGAAGAGCCGGCAAGAAACTCCATGGTTACTAAATATGAAACATATTGCCTCGGTTACAACTCACTTGAGGTAAGGAGAGCATATATGATCAGCTTTCAATAGCCTGTAAAACTCTTCGCGGGTCCATTGATGCACCAGATCTGCATAATGAGCTAGCTCGATTCTTTGCGCCGGACAGTTACCACCGCAACAGGAAGCACAAGCGTTTTGCTGTGCCTTCATGTCGCACTGTAGCGCGAGCTAAATCCCCAATACCTCGTACCTACTCTCACCGCACTCAACGAACTCTTGGATTGTAATCCGAACTATGATCTGTTTGCGGATGATTGGAAGAAGATTTTATTAGTATGCCTGAAGTATTGCGAGAAAGATTCATGAAAGATGTCTAATTCACTATGTATTTTATATTTTGTTACTCTATCTTTAATTATTGTAATTGGTCCAAGGCCATTGTAATTAAAGTAAAAAATAAATAAATAAATAAAAATATAAACGAAATATGAAACTCCACTAATTTCGTAAATATTTTTCAAAAACTAAGTAGGTACTTAAAATAAATGAGATTTACAAAGAAACATGACTGTTAAAAGTAAAATCTCACTTGAATTATCTGAAAATAAATGTTGTGCCTAGACACGCCGACATCGAATTCCAATCCTTTATTTATAAAAGGCCCGTTGCGCTAGCGCACCGGCTTAAATTATAGAGGGTGAATCGTCTGCAGTTAAACGAACCACGACTCATGAAGTTGTTGGAGCTTTTTGTACTTTTTACTGGCAGGCATTAGATCGCAACGTCTCGTCGGCCAGTATTAATGCGCCGATAAAGACCGAACGGCTTCGGCTGCGCTCGGTCAATTGCGCGGGCGTCGATCCATAGACAGAGTCTCATTCGCTATTGTAAATTTATTGATTTATACCACTACGCAAAGATTGCCTCCGATACCTATTTTTAGTAAATGACAAAATTATCAACGTTCTGCATAGATATCCTCGCCTACGCAGCCGGAAATGGTTTTGTCAAAATTAATTTATACGATCAGTTTTTCGGCCATGTGGCCTTTGTGGGATAACTTGTTCCATTTCTAATTGCATATTTAAAATGTTGAATGTCAAATATTTCTTTTCTGGCCGTTAATTCGCCCGTGCCATCTGTTGGTCCATAAAAACTTGTTTAAATATATTTCAATTGTCGTTTTACGAGTGACTTCTGCAAGTCACGGCGGCGCGGCGTCTGGCCAATAAAAAGTCGTAATGTAGCAGGAACTTCAGTACTTACTGGAGCCCAGATGTTCTTAGAGCGTCATTACCTACCTCGGTGGTCGCGCCGTCGTATAGGTGATAAATAAATGGTTATCTGACCGGATCGACGCATGCGCGCCGCCCGCCGCGTGGGAACCACGGCTTGGTTTCAAAACAACACGGCGCACTTATGTTACACGCCGTATAATTGTTACAAGTGATACTAACTTTCTAAAAAGTTGTATAGAGTTACTTGTTTTATGATAAAACTTATAAGTTTTCTCCTGTCGATACTTGTATTTTAACCGAGTTTGTTTCCCGCTGTGGCTATAGAAGCAGTTAGAGATCGAATGAAGGTATGCAAGACACCAGTCTCACTTGATGGAAAGTCGATACTGACCAAGTCAAGTGCACAAGAAAAAAAGCTACTGTGAACAGTCATTGCAGAGAATGGCAAAGGAATTACTTATGACTAAATAATTTCTGCACGAGTAGATTGGAACGCAAGAGGTTATCAAATCTTTAGCTCAAAGCTTCGAGACATGACATTGACATTTGACGCAGCATATTTCATGAACGCTGATCTATTCTAACAAAATTCTCAAGTTCGTTTCTCAGAAAACTCGCGCACGAAATGTTTTTAAAGTTTTTATCAATTTCGCAAGAGAACGCCGTGAAATGCTTCGGATTCTGTACCGCACGAGTTTTGACGGCGCCCGCGCCGCTGAGACGAATAAAGCTTTTTGCCGGTTGACCGACCACCAACCGCTACACGTTTCTTTCCACAGCCAAGCCCTTATTTATTCGACTTTAAGGTCGAAAATCCGAAGGATTAGTGGACAATGGACATCTGTTTTGATAGAGATCAAGTTAAACTGGTACCGTAAGCCAGCGGTTTGACAAAGGGAGTCAATTTGAACGTATCTGAGGATCGCTCGTGACTCATCTGTCTATGGTGATTATCTCGAAACAATATGGCGCCGAACTCGTGAGCGTTGCTGTTCTGTCGTGGAAAGAAAATTGGGAATACCTAGATGAGGTTCTTGATCTGTATTGATATGCTTAATTTGGTAAGTTACTGTTTAAGTTTTATGATAGAAGCGAGATAGGAAGAGTAAGTTTGATTCAAGTATATGTTATAAAATTGTCTATGTTGTCCTCCATCTACGAAATGAAATACTTAGGTAATGCAAAATCCTGTGTTTCGGGCACTAGATTTTTTACAACAGATAAATATTGAATATTATATCTTAACTAGCGGCCCGTCCCGGCTTCCCACGGGTGGAATTTTTTCCCGTTTTTGCAACATTTTTCATTTATGCTCCGCTCCTATTGGTCGTAGCGTGATGTTATATAGCCTATAACCTTCCTCGATAAATGGACTATCCAACACAAAAATATTTTTTCAATTCCAACCAGTAGTTCCTGAGATTAGCGCGTTCAAACAAACTCTTCAGCTTTATAATATTAGTACTTTTTGACTTTTGCTGGTTACAGTAAGCGTGGACTTAAGTTAATTTTCTACGGATCGCTAGCGCATGGGAACATTTGCGACCCATTCAATCAAGATATCTGATACGAGAAATATTATACCAGTGTCAGAAGATGATTTCTACTGAAACTGTATCTGATAAGTTAGGTACCTATTAAGATAGTTACTTGCTCATCCGAGAATATGATCGGTGAGTAGAAATTACCTACTTAGGTATGTAAAGTGATATGCAAGTAGGTACCTACTAAACTCATTAATGTACCAAGAGAAATTGGTCTACAATTTAGAACATTTCATGAAATAGGTTTGAAGGATAAGCGGATTTGACTAAGTCAAGGTTGAAAAAAATTTATTGGAAGACGACCTAAATACTACGCATAGGTGTCATACGAATACCTATGGCAGTCGTTACGGATAGTCAGACGCCCGAAAGTATGACAACCGGTGTAATCTCAGGATAGCGCCATTGTCCAGTTACTGGGTTGCAGAGGTCTGATGGCAGTCGCCCCTTGTAAAATACTGGTATTCAGCCGCGTCTGGTTACACTGGAAGCTGACTCCAACATACTTGGGAAAAGGGTAGGACAGGGATGGCGAACCAATGGCACGCGACACAATATTTTGGGCACGTCAATGATCACAAAATTCATTATGCACTACGAAAAAATGTGTGAAGTGGGTATTATATGACCCAATAATCACAAAGTCAAAATTATTTGATGGCACGTCTATGACCTCATTAAACATTTCTTTAGAAAAATGGCACGTTGATACTTAAAGGTTCGCCATCCCTGGGCTAGGAGGAAGACTTAGATACTACACAGCAGTGATAATTATGTTGGGTGCTGTTGTATGCAAGTGGAAGAAAAAGACCGATCGTTGTGGAATTCATAAGAGATGGCAGTGCGTGGACAAGACAAAGCTAAATATTTCACCCAGCAGTAGCTGAGGTGATGTTATGATGATCCAAAATTAGTTACGCTAACATTTAAACCCATTGTAAAACACGTTTTCTTCATGTGTATGCCACTTGCAATAGATATTTCTTACTTGATCCAATCAACACAGAAAAAAATATTAAATAATAAGTGTGTTCTGCCTAGCCTTTTCCCAACTTTGTTGGGGTCAGCTTCCCGTCTAACCAGATGCGGCTGAATACCAGTATTTTACACGGAGAGACTGCCATCAGACCTACACAACCCAGTAATAGGGTAATGCCGATATTGCCAGTAACAGGGTAATGGTTAGACTGGTTGTCAGACTTTCGGGCTTCTGACTTTCCGTAACGACTGTCATAGGTATTCGTATGACACCCGGGACCGAGTGTTTATCGTGCTCTCCGAGGCACGGAAGGGTCTCGATGTGTAATGAACGGTCACCCATCCACAGGCCGACGGCGGCAAGCACAGCTTAACCTCGCAAATCGTATGATCCGCGCGGTTGGTAATTAGCCCCTCAATTAAATAATAAGTGTATGTTAAATACAAAATTCATTTATATTCACCGGCGGAATCGGAAACCGTCAAAACCGATTTAGCAAGCTGTTTATAAATTATCTTTTATTACAATATGAGTGCGCATTACCCCTAATTGCGTTTGCGCATGTAACATTACCTATGACTTTATCATCGACTTACCGAGATGTATAATTTTAATGGTTTTTTTAACTACAATTTATTTATTTATTTATTTATATACTCTTTATTGTACACCAGGTTAATATAACACAAAAAACTATTTAAATACAAAAATGCACAATGGGCGGTCTTATCGCGCAAGGCGATCTCTTCCAGACAACCTTTGCAATTTGACAATTTGTGCATAGGCAACGATAGGAATTAACCATGGTACCTAGGTACGCTACATTGTCTTGAGAGAAAATATTTATATTCAGCCTTTTATCAACCGTATCAATCAACAACGAACTCTTTACCAAACTGCAGTTAGGTACCTACGGGAGTAGAAAAAGATTTACCAAGGGTTCGGTCACATTGGTAATGCAATAGCTGTTTGACAGCTTACGCAATTAACGAAGCGTTGAAGTTCAAGATATCAATATTTATTAGTCTTTACATCTGGCTGTTAAATAAGCTGTAGTCTTTACAAAGACCCAATTACTTAAACCTCTTAAGTAGTATTACCTACACCGTGAAACATGATCATAAATCTTTGGCTCCTCGTGACGTAACCAGCTAATCCCAGTAGTGAAAGGATACCTTGGAGGTCGAAAGGAACGCATAATGCCCAAAACACGATCGTCTTACACAAGTAGGTCTTTTGTTCTGCTAGAGATGTTTAGATAAGAATCTAAACAAAGGAGTTTCGTTGTAAAGTTGATAGCAGATTGTTACATTGACAGGAAAATGGATCGCTGTTACGAAATTTCTCTGGTTGTATGCAAAATTGTTTTGACGATGCGGTTTCCGCTTCTTGCTGGTATAAATTGCAGTAGTAATCGTAATATTATATTCTATTGATACTTACTTTAGCATTAAATACATTCATGAATAGGCAGGTAATATGATAGTTTATTTATTAGAGTGGAATGGAGAAAGTAATCACTCGTCAGCTAAAAGCTAATGCGTAACTAAAATTAAAAGTATTGGGATCCATGATCACAAAATAACTATGTTTCTTTCAAGTAAAATTTGATCTCTTGTCGCTTACCTATATTCAGGCAGGCAATAGACATTAATTCCATAACTTATAATTTATAAACCATAGACATCGTTGTCAATGAATTATTTCTACAGCAGGTATAATTTTAATAGACCATCACATCGATCAGTCTATCGAGAATCGAAAAAAAAGTATCGATACCATATCTCGGATCTTAAGTAACATGTGGGGATATATCGCTGTTTATGGCATAGCGTGGACAATGGGCCGGTGGCCCGGTAATTACTGGCATTGGGCGTGGGCAGGCGAGAGCGCTTTCAGGACTTTTGTGGCTATCTCGCGATCTCACCCTACTAATAAGACTGGCTGATTTGTGCCTTTCCTCAAGCATCTAAACGTATGCTTTGTTTGTTAACGAAGCGTGAACCAGCGTGGAAGATTTGGTAGGATAGAAGTTAGGTAAGTGAGAAGTTCGTTCTCAGAACGTAGGTACGTTACCTTCGAATTTAAGTTCTGCCTAGCCTTTTCCAAATTATGTTGGGGTCGGTTTCCTCTCTAACCAGATGCGGCGCGCATGCCATAAGACCCCTGCAACTTACTTACAGGGCAATTACCGATATCGTAAGGTTCGCTCGGTTGTCAGACTTTCGGGCTTCTGACTCCCCGTAACAACTATTTGACTACTAATAACTTAAGTAAACAACTCATAAATTTCGCACCACACACCACCCGCATGTATCCTTTTTTGGTGTTTCGACATTCGATGAAACACTTAGATATATTCACAGCCATGAACCACACTGCATTTAATCCCCTACATAGGCAGGTAACGAAATGTCACGGTACAAAACTAAGAACAAATCGGCACCAAACAGCCAACTGACTCCAATTACTTATACGAACACGAGAAACAATGTAAGATACATAAATCACGCAGCAATATGTCGCTATAACGCCTAGCTTTGCGAACAATAGTGGCTGGGTGAGCCTTGTTAGTGGCTTAGATCTAGGTCTAGCCTACCTGACACATGTGGCTGTATGTGAGTTACCTTCGTCAATGTAGATTTTGGAAAGTATAATTTAAAAAAAAACAAACGTCATCTTTAGTTTAGTAAGTCTGTTTTTTAAATTTTCAATAGCAATAAGTATTTAAGTAGGTACCTAATTATAAAACAAAGCCACTTGCCGCGTCTGTTTGTATGTCTGTGCGCGATTTTCTCTGATATTACTGAACGGATTTTGTTCCGGAATTCACGATTAAATAGATTGATTCTAAGGGAAGGTTTGTGTAGATATAATTTATAAACGTATTGCGTATGTTAGCTGAGCTATCACGATGTTTATCAAGTCGAAAAAAACCTATATTTGATGAAAACTGATGAAAAAAACTTTAATCAAGTAACTTAATGGTAGGAACATACTTGTACGAAGCTGGAGCGGGTCGCTAGTTGTTCTTGGTCGGTGTTGCGGGTGTAATTTGAAGGAAAAGAAACGAGCATAAGAAAATAAAATAACAGAAATACAGGATATTACTTAAGTGCTTCGTATAAATCGGAATGGGCAATTGCAATTGCTCCTATAATTAAGTCATACAATTCCTTTTACCGCGAAATTATAACCACCGTCCAGTATTCTCCATAGATGTTATTTGAATTACTACTGGATAGTTCTTATATAAAAAGCCACCTGATTATTGCTTTTTAGAATTAGGTAGGCAGGTGGAGTACCCAATTCTAAAAAGCAATAATGAGATGGCTTTTTAAATAATATTACGCAATAATTTATAACTCAAATCTCATCTGGATTAAGAACTATAATGTATTCTAGGTATGTAACCTAGGTATTTCATTTCAAGTAAAACACAAATTAATTACCTACCTCCTTCTTTTAATTAGATTGATGCAACCTTCAATTTGTTCTCATACTAAAATGTTTTAGTCTTAAAAAGTATAATACAGTTGAACACTAGTTAACTTTACCTACCTAGACGCGTATAATTATTCAAATAAATAGTGCTAATTTACAAGGCTTTGAATGCCTGATTCTTTAATTATTCGTTTTAAACGAGGCTAACAGTTACTTACCTAATATTCTTAATGGTATCCACCCACCACCACCACCACCACTTTATAGTATTAGAATTTACGAGGTAGCAGGCGAGGATCTAGCCTTCAGATGGAAGGACGCCTAGGTAGTAGTAGCCTACAAACCATATGCGTAGGTCAAGCCAGGGTTGGTTGAGTTCTGGGGGTTCTCGTCTGAACCCCCTTTGTTTGTACCTATCAATGTCATTATAATATGACAGGTAAAAACAACACGGCCTACAGCCTACTCCGAAAAACGACTGTCGAAGTCAAAGTCAGTTTTTTATTTCAAATAGACCAGATTTCAGGCACTTTTAAAACGTCAAAACTAGGTGCACGGTTGGTTCCAAAAGGTAGGTTCTATGGAGAAGAGCCGGCAAGAAACTCCATGAATAGGTACTCTTTTCAAAATAGTAGTTCATTACAATTCCATTACAGTAGTGTGAGAAATAGAATGAGAATAATGCAGGTTAAGGTCACATAAGAGTAACACATAGAAAAATATGCCTTCTAGGATTGCCATAGCAGTTAAGGGCTGACCAGTCCCGACAGACGGCACCCGTTCACGAGCATGACGTGCACATCCGCATCGGTCAGCTCAACCATATTATAGGGAACCCACCGATCGGATAAACAACGCCACCATCAGCAAGACATTTAAGTGAGCATGACAGACTCATAGTACAGAAGTTTCGGAACGAAACTAAACAACAACGAACATCGAACTTAGACGATGAAAGTAATGTCAAACAACGAACTACTTACTAGATGTCAATTAACATTTGAGAATATACTGAACGCAAGACAAAATATCAAATCACAAAAATCTAAAGATTGATCGTCACGACGTATTGACCGCCAACCGCTTTGCAGCCGACGCTGCGACGCTACATTCAATTCGGCATAGATGATAACATCACTCTTATATCTCCCAAAGGATAATACAACACACTCACATCCAGCCAATGACGATGTAGAAGCCTCATGTTTACTGCAAATAAATTGCTATTTACCGCAAATTGCTATTTCCGTTTAGGCTAATAGGAACCTAATAAGTATTCTTTAATAGCTAAACCCAATAGCACTGCCCATTCTGGGAATCAAACACACAAGCGAGGACCTCCCGATTGGCAGCCGTGCCTGAAACCACTGGACACTACTGGATGATAGTACACAAAACTTAGGCAAGTAGGTACTGGTACCGGTTTAAAACAGATCTAAGTACCACTCATGTGCCTATAGAGTATCTTTAAAATTCATAAGTTCTAATATAAAAAATATTGCCAAAGCTTAATGGACTTTTATCAGCTTCTGTCATCGTAAGTCCGTATTTGCTAATTTTATAGCTGGCAAAGCCAATGTGCTTTGTAGCTGCAATTTTCAGTTCAGGATTCCATATATGGATGTCGAGGATCTTTGCAGTAGTAGGTAAGCTTGTATACTCTGCCGTCAGATAGTAGTGTTTTATGACCAGAATTTCTTGTTTCGATCCTGCAATAAATAGGTAGCCATCATAGATAATGATATTGTTCCTAACGGTTTTAATACAGATTAGTTGCTTTTATTCATTAATGTATACCTGTTTAAATCCAATATTCACATTCAGAATTAAACAAGACCTACTTAAATAAGACTTTCAACAGATCTTGAAGACTGCTTTTAGATTTCCTCTTATCTAGACCTTTTAACCGCCCACTAGCCTAACAATTGAGATTTATCTACGTGTTTCCTAGAAACTTCATTAGAATAAGCTAAAAGTAAATATAGAAATGTTGTAGTAGGTACCTAGTTACTTAAATCTAAACAAGACTACTTCAAACATTACTAAGAAGGACTTCCTAATAACGACTTTTTTAAGAGAACGAAAAAGCTACACAACCATACAAGTTTACCAGAAAAATAAATAAAAGATCTTACCTTTCTCCGAAAATACAAAAAATAACAGACGTTTATTACAACAGTTCAAACACTAACAGCGTCCAAAACACAATATCACACGTGAAATCAGTTCGTATCACTGAAACGTCCGTATACTTCGAGTTATTATTTTAGTTCGATAAGACCGGACGGTTCACTGTTATTTTGAACCGGCGTCTCGCTCGCAACGAAGCACCGCGTGCATTTCAATGGATGAAAGTGTAAACCGTGGTTTTTGTATAGCGCCCTCTCGTTTGCGCTAGCGCGCGCGAAAAAGACAGAGACTAGCTATACTCAAGTTTGGCTTTTTGAGTGGAGCGACAACTTCGCCCACTATTTTATTGTTATTCTAATTCTTACATCTCTCGAGACTTCTTACGGAGCTGCAGCGGTAACTTGTTTATAGAACACCCAAAAACTTGGGGTTTGAATTTCTTTCATTCTAGTGTCAACATACATAAAACTTATACCTACATAATATAGTGGTGTAAAATAAAAAAACTTAGATGTGGATCGATCGTTTATTTTTATTTTCTTCCCACAGGTGGCAAGAACCAGAGTAGCGAGCACAACCTAACATAATTATGAAAATGGTAACTATTTTCAGGGATAACCACTTCTAAATGAATTAACAATTTTCAAATAGATATAATTTGGTACAATCTAATTCAAAAGCTCATACATGTATGCTATCGTCATTTATTTTAGCTATACTTAATTGCAAAAGAAAGGTGTGCCAATTTTCGCAATAAGTTATAGTTAGTAAATATCGAAAATTCTTAAACCTTATCCGTGAGAAAAACAGTAAAGTGTTATTAAGTTATCGAAGGTTTGTGTAAAATTTTATGGGTATTCGTCATTTGCGGTGCTTTTTGAGTTTGGCGCCAAAAATATAAGATGTGAAATCCCTTGTGTACTGCTCCTACCCCGGCCTATAAGATATTTTTTTTTTAATCTCTAATGATTTTACGAAACTTCAAAAAGAAAATAAAATTATATAAATTGATATGAAATGTAAACAAATATGCATGTAACCAAGGCCACTTATTAGGTATCGGTTACAAGCCGACTTGTTCCTGATGAGAGAGCATTACAAGATTTGGAATTTTTAATCTACATGCAAAATGTAAAGTATTTCTTTTTTATTTTATTTTGTTCAATGTGCTGATCTGCTACGTGTTCCAAAATACATTTACACAGAAAAACGTGTTCGCTCTCAATAAGAAAAAGTACTGTGTGTAAAACAAACATTGGTTATTTGCCGACGGTAAAAAAGTTGAAATAGGTACCAATAGTTACATATTATTATAACGACGAAGAGTTCTTTTGCCACTTACAAATGACCATGTGGCGCACAATAACAGTTGTGATTTTCGGGGACAGTTAAACCACCTTTAGAGTCACTTGCATCAGCTTTTCATTGGCACAGCAATAAACCAACGTGAAAAACTTACACGTAAGCTAATGCAAGTGAGTTTAAAGGCTCGGTGATTCAACAGGACGTTAATAAACCTATCAGACCAGGGTGCAACGGACAGGTTGTTATATAACGATAGTGGTGGCGATAGTTTTATTCACGTCCTATTCAATATTTCAGGAGCTTGCAATGGCTTGGCGTATGTCAAATTGTTATTAGTCCCCGTTACCGAATACCCATAGCAAACTCCTCTTGTTTTTCAACAATTGTTCAAACATTCTTTCAACATTTGTTAAAAAACATTATTATCCACAGGTGTTCTGGATAGTTAGACAATCAAGTGCATAGGCACATTACATTAGATTAATAACTAATCAAACATAATATTTTATGCAAACTTGTATCTAATACATTTTTTTTTTGGTTTTCTAATATTTTTTATCGAGGTATCCTTTAGCGAATATCGTTAATGGAATAAGTACAATATAATATGAACTTATGACAGAAAAAATGAAATACATTATGTGACACGAAAAAATGAATGTGAATTAATTAGTTGAATGAGTTTAAAAATACCCAACCGCTCAAATAACGTAGCTTTAAACAGTACGTAAACATTTCAGTATCTGAAACATTGTAGTCGTAAACCGATGTACTTGTTTACCCGCATTAACACCACATCAAATATTTCAGATAAAGAAATTTACAAAGGAATTAGCGAACATAATATAATGATACATCATTTAAAAGAACTGAAAATTACTATACATTAATTCCACAATATACTAAATATATACAAGGATAGCCTTCCAGATGTAAATTTTGCAATGACATTTTTTTTAACATTTTCCGTTTTCAGTTATTACAAACAGAAGTAAAACACACTACATAAAAATAAATATATAAAACACGACACATAAAATAGAAAAGTATGCACGAATATTAAAGTTTTATATGAAATTGTAGGCTTTCAAATGAAATAAATATAAGTTGTGTGGGGGGCCGTGCACAGAGCGAGCATGTGAGGAGGTCGACGCTGCGACCGTCCGACTGCACTGTACACACGGCGCGACGTCTAGCACGCGGCACCGAACACCCCGTGTAAAATAAAAGTATACGAAAATATAACAAATACACTTCTTATGTTTTACATGAACTATAATAACAGTTACGCCTATATGAACTGTTACAATCCATACTTGGAGCTGTAAATTATGTTACAATTGATGGCCATCGCTGCTCACCGTTCCGTTGTGCCGCCATCATGTAACGCAAGGCATGCCGATACATCTTCTATAAAGTAAACCAACCGTTTTCCGAACGAAAACGTGCGTTCGCAAACGGTAAACAGCGACGGCCGGGCATATATCAAATAGCACGACACATAGTTCATCATATCCGACGACACTCTAGGGGGCATTCAGTGCCCCCCACTAACATAGTCCAGCTTCATACAAAACTGCTAACACCTCGAATTACCACTATCCGGCAAACGCAGCGGGCCACCACGGTATCAAGAATGAACACGAACCCGCGATGCGTTCGCCACCTACATTATATAATGCGGCAAATCAATAAAATCGCCGCGTGTAAAACTTAGACAACATGGACAAACCATAACTTTACTGTCCGCTTCCGACATCGTTCGAACCGCGGACACAAAGCCGCATCTCGACGTTTTCGGCTTCGAAGCAGTTTCAACTGTGGGTACATCTTTCGCGAACAATCGGCCGAAAGTCGTACCCACTGCTGGACAACGGGAGATGCGTCTAATCATCTCCTTACATACATGTTCGCGTTCAAAAATGTTGCAAAAGAAAACAGAACAATTTATTTTACGATATAAAATTTTGAATGAATTTAGATCGCCTGGAAACGTAAACGAAAATACTAACAAAAATAAAATACCTGTTCTACTTATACTTTATATTAACAAATTATTAAACAAGTCGGGACGATATTATTGTAAGAATTATATTAGAATCGTCCTATCATGCTTGCCATGGAATGCTATCGTCTCGTTTTGCGTTAATATGTAATTTTTGAACTAAAATAAATAAAATATATACTTTCCCAACAAAACAGTTAAAAAATAAATATATAATATGCAGAAATGCTGCTTATTACTTCAAGGCCATTATTTAACAATAACGCACAATACCGAACACTTTCGCTCATTAATTAATTTTCGTCGAGTATCGACTATGAAGCGAGAGCATTCCATCAAACATTCCTACATCAATATGAAATCTCTACAAAGAAAACATTGAACTAAAATTAACGTTACATTATAACTCCTCCCTCCCGTCAATATCTACAATCATAAGATATGTTAGCACTTCTAGCCTTCCACTTTTGTACCTCGACAACCCTAGACACTCGGAGAAAGTAACGTTAAAGGCTTCGCTAATTAATCCTATTATTATTGCTAACTTTTTCATTCTAATGCCACTTGAAAGAGCAATCGAGCCACAAAGGACATTATCTCGATAACGGTCACGTGGACCATGTCGTTTCGAATTTGAAAAGCTGCGATGTCTCATTTTCGACATACAAACAATAATACGCTCGAAGAAAAAAAGGGGCAATATATACAGAGTGCAGCACGATAGATCAGGAAAGGACACGATCAACACTGAGGCCGCCCGACGCAGTGACCGCGCCGAGTGGTACGAGCTCCGGTCGGTAGCCGCTCTCGTGAGGTAGAATGCGGACCGAGCTAACGATGGCTAACGAAACATATTCGTCGGCGTTCGTCGACTCGATCTGCACTAAGCACGAGGCGGGTGACGCGCGGCCTACTGCGGCGAGGCGGAGCCGCCTAGCGCGTCAGCGGGCGGTCCAGCGCTAGCGTGCAGCACGGCAGGAAGCGCGCGTGCGGGTGCGTGCACTGTGCCGCGCAGCGCAGCGCCGCGCTGTGCCGCCGCTTGCGGTCGCCGCGGCCCTCGTCCGGCGCCTCGCCGCCCGCGTACTGCGCGTGCGCCGCGCTGATGTCCGACAGCAGCTCCTCCCACTCGCGCGACAGCTCGTCGGGCGGCGGCGCGGCGGCGGGCGGCGCGGGCGGCGCGGCGGGCGCGCAGACGCGGCAGGCTCGCTCGCTCCAGATGGAGCGCGCGGCGGTGGGGCGCATCTTCTTGGCGGCGCGGCCGCACTCCTCGCACGGCGCCCAGGCGGCCGCGGCGGCGGCGGCGGCGCTCTCCGGCGGCTCGTCGGTCTGCGCGCTGGCATCGCACTGGCGCAGCGGGAAGTACAGCCGCAGACCCGGTTCGTCGAGGTCGGGGCAGCGCTGAGCCGCGGTGAGGTTGAGGCGTCCGTAGTCGATGCTGCGCACGGCGCGATACTCGAGGTAGCGCTCGGGCCCCGAGCCGAGGTATAAGCCGCCCGAGTCACTGCGGCGGAACTCGACAGTGTCGGGGTCGCCGCAAATGTCGAAAGTGTCGCCGTCGGCGTAGCGCGGCGGTTCGGCATCGTTCTCGCGACGGATGGGGCGGAAGTGCGTGCGCGCGGAGGTGAGCAGGTCCTCCCTTGGGCGGGACGGCGGGCGCGGCGGCGGCTCGGGCGCGGCGTTGTCGGGGCGAGCGCGCGAGCGACCGCGACGCGGCGGTACTTCGGCGAAGCCACTGCGATCGCGGCTGTGATTGATCGCGGTGAAGGAGCGCATCGTGTTTGCGACTGTGGTCAGTGCATCGTAGATCTCGTCGCCTTCATACAACGCGAACGACTCGAGCTCATTCGGCTCCGGTTCGACCACGTCGGCCAGGTTGAGCGGCCGGAAGCGATCGTGCAGCGCGTCTGCTATGCGCGAGGGAGAGTCGCCGCGGTCGAGCGGGGGCGGGAAGTCTGCCGCTTCGGTGGACCATATGCTCTCGGTAAGGGATATAAGGCTGCACTTCTCGGCGGACGGATCAGCGAACAAACGGTCGGAGGGGGACGAAAGCAGATCTTGGAAGTCTATCGGAAGGTCCTGATATTCGTCGTCAGGGGTGTTCTGATCTTTCGACCATAGAGCTTCGATGCTGCGATCGAACTTCGCTTCAAACTTAGCGTATAGTTCCTCCTCCATGGGCGTGCGAACACGCGGGTTGAGATCCTCGGTAATGACCCACTCAGCATCGAGGTCGAGGCTATCGTCCCAGTCAGGCACCATGTTTTCGTTCATTCCGATTTTACCTTCCGTTATATCTTTGATCTCGTCTGTGACGGTGTTCTCGCACGTGCCGTAACCCTCGTCTAATGCTATGGCTCTGATAAACTCCTTGACCGGGTCTTGGGTCTCCATATCCCAGACACCCTCGTGTGTTACCCACTCAGGCAATCTCTCTTTACTGTCAAAGGATCTACTGTAACTGTTGCAACGTTTCTTATTGTTCTTCTTCTGACCGTGGTATGAGTTACGTCGCTCTTTGCCTGAAGTTAGTTTCTTAGTTTTCGTATTCCAATCTTTAGACACTGATAATTCGCTTTGCATTTTGATCTTAGAATCTGTTGCTGATTTACGACACCACGACGGCGGTGGGAGATAATACGGTAAGGGCGACGCTCGACCTTTCTTCAAAGCCGGAAACGCAGCGTAATATCGACGAACAGCTTCAGTTTCTTCTAGGGAGCACGTGGGCATGCCTACCTGTGACGCACCTTCTTGATCTTTGATGTCCTGGAGTCGTGTGCACAGCTGATCAACAATGTTGTCAAGATTAGGTTCCTGAAAAGAATTAATACAACATGTTCACAATATGTCATAATGTACTACTTTTTACTATGTAATTACATTACATACTACCATATAAATGTGATTTCTAATATACAAAAGCATTGTAGCCACAATACATGTGTTCATGCATTGATAATGGTCTCTCCATTTTTATTAATTGTATGTTTTTGTACTGTACAGACATATGTATACAGGGTGTAAACGAAATCATGAATTTCTTCAAGCCTCGTGATGTACTGTTGACATAGATTAACCATGAAAAGGATACTTTTGGATTTGGATTAAAAAAAATTACAAAAAGTAAACATGTATTCTTATCGTGAGGTATTTTGGCGCCCCCGGCTAACTGATCGCGCAGCGCGAGATTGCCGCGCAATTCGCTCAGGGCGCTAAAAAGCCTCACGATAAGAACACAGGTCTACTTCTTAAATTTTTTTTATTGATTCCTAGTCTGTCCCATTCAGGGTTAATCTATGTCAGCAGTACATCACGAGGTTTGAAGGAATTACATGGTTTTGTTTCCACCCTGTATTTAATTGATATTTTACTCTAAAAATAATATGTGTAAGGCCCGGACTCCACCAAAGCGGAGATGTGCGGAGAAGAGAGGAGATGTGTCATAAACAACCAATAAGATTTTGTTATTTACACATCTCTAAATAACGAAATCCTATTGGTTATTTACGACACATCTCCTCTCCTCTCCGCATATCTCCGCTTTGGTGGAGTCCAGGCCTAATAGATTCATGCCTGAACAGTGTCAATGCATAAATGTTTGTATTGCAGCTACAGCATCACAAGTTTTGGGAACAACTTAGACAATGAAGTTAATTTCAACTTTCTTATTATAAAACTGTCAATTACACAACTGGAAACTTGTATTCTAAGTATAAATGATTAAAAAAAATTTAAAAAAACACAAACGGTAATGTGAATGGTTGCATGATAAAAAGTCTACGATACTTTTAAAAAAGTTGATGTTACAGTAAGAAATATACATACAATGATAATGCAAATAATTATAACAAGTAGCTTTTAACAATGGAACAAAGGAAGAATGCAGTAATGCTCCTAATGTGCAAACCAAGGGGACATCAAAATACAGTGGTGCGGTGCTTTCATAGGCAACAATCATTGGTGAGGAAACTTCCTGTATAATCTGGCAACATGTTGTTTAGAACAAAAATACAATCTAATCACTCCCACAAGGATAATAATAAAAATACATTTTGGTTACACAAATAACACAAAATTCAAAAACAAAAATAGTATCATGTTGCCTATAAAAATAACATAATAACATTGGAATAGATGCAAAACCGACCTTTGTGTAAGGATTCTTATAATTGTTAATTGTCTTCATTTTTACATTCCCACTGTTATGGTCACTTTCCAGTGTTACTGAGCACTGCATTTCCTCTTGACAGTTGAAAAAACAATAATTAGTTCATACTGATTATTATTTAATCACTATTTCATTACTTCAATTACTGTAACGGTGTTTATAGCCTACTTATTGATTTATTTACTAAACAGATCATGCCAAGATACTTAACGATGTTGCACTTAATTGATTAGATTTCTTCTATACATACTTTTGTACTAATTTATTTCTGTGATAATCACGTGGCCATTATGTGAATTTATTGCCATATTGGTATCTTGCTAAATACAAGTTCCTTCCTTTGACTGAACAAAATATGATAGCGATTATACAAAAAATATTTACATTGAATTGCAATGAAGATGGTGTGATTAGAAGAGTGTCAAGATTGACTTACCTGTACCAAGTGTGTGGGTATCAGATGATGGAGTCTGGAGTTTGATGAAGTTCTCTCGATGTGGCAGGCCAGCAGGCAAACGCCTGGCTCTCTCTCTTATGCTTACGCATCCTGTCCGTGATAGTGTCTGCCGTTATCAAACACCATCATCTTGTATAATAATCGTGAGTCCATTTTACAATCGCCGTGGGCCGTGTGATATAAATCGATCCTTTAATTCCTCCGTTACTAATACATCCTTAATTTCTTTGGCCTATTCTTTGCTAGTGGGTCGTTTTTTTCCTAATGCAGCGCTTGCTTCAATTTTTTTGCAATCGCATTGTCACTAGCTAATAACAAATGACGCACTACGTGCACCCCTTATTTCTGTAAAATAAAACGTTTGATTTTTACTATCATTCAATGTTTTGATACAAAGGTCATTGAGATTTAGCAAGCACAAAGAATTTAGAGTGCCGCCGTGAGTGCCATGCCCGCCGCCCCGTGCTAAATGGGTCGATGGCGCCAAAACGTCACCCGAGTGAGGGTGAGGTGAGCTCGGACGAAGCCTCTTACCATTCGCAACGTCACCCGCACAACACTTTTTGTTACACATCAACAAAGAGTAGTATCACGCGCAGCACAGCAAGTCTTTTATCGTCGTTTTGCTCTGACTCATACTCATACTACTCATCTCAACTAAGAATACTACGATCCGATGCAATTCATGCAATTTCACAAGGTAGGCGAGTGTTACATGATGCACTTTCACTGAGGACGCGCCATGTACCTACTTCCGCATTGACACATGAAAACAATCAGAAATAATAGAAATTACTCACCTGTAACAGTTTATACGGGGTTAAACTATCATGTTATATCAATACACACACACCCCACATGAAAAAAAACATGGCAGCCGCAATGAGTGAGTGAGAGTCACAAAATTATTTTATTTGCGCAACTCCGTCAAAGGATTGAAATGACGTCTTGTTATTGACCAATCGCATGGCTTCGCTTTTCAAAATCATCAAAGATGGCGGCCTGGCAGCCCGTGATTACACTTCGTACACATTGTGATTCGTCAAATTATGTGTATTGGCTAATCTAGCATACCGCCGTTACATATCAACCAATGAGCGTTCAGCATTTGAAACCGGATATTTGACTTTCACGCCACCTAAAGGCGCCAAATTGAAAAATGTATATAAATACTTCATATTATTTTGTTTTTTATAAAGATGGCAATAATATATTCCTCCACATAGATGGTCGACTGGTAACGTACCCAGCCAGGCTAACATGCGCAGCGCGACATAATTTTGTCGTAATATTATCTCGTGCCGAGTGGAGCTAATGTACGGCTTATCTCATCTCCCGTCGAGACATTCTTCTCATTAGAATAAGAACAGTTTCAAGCTTTAGTCCACCATGCTGGCCTGGTTCGGATTGGCGGACTACACACAACATCGAGTAATTTTTTGGAGCCCTCAGCTGTGAAGGTTTCCACACGATGTTTTTATTCACTGTTAACGCAAGTGATAATTCAATTTTGATCCGCACACGAATTCGAAGTCAAGAGATGCGGGTTGGGGTCTAATTCAAACCCTCCTCCTTGGAAGGACACCCTTGGTTTACTACTTTACTCTTTGATGGAAGGCAAATGTTCAAGGGCTAGGCTGCTATTGCTTTTTTTAACATTACCTATAATCAAGAGTACCTACTTTTGTCCGAGTTTTGACGATAACATATTTACATTATATCATATTGAGATATAATATAAGGTCGTAACTCAACCTATCTCCCAAGGCTAACAGCGCAGAAAATAAAACAAAATCATTTTCATCGATCTCTTTATTCTCTTACTCTTTAAACTTTATTCACAGCACATCGAATAGCAATAACTCAATGTACTTCATAGCACTGACTCGTTGGAAAAAAATGTTACCAATACTGACGGCAAGGTAATAAAAAGGATATAACAATATTATGTAAGGAAAGATTATCTTAGGAAGAAATAGGTATCAACTGGTGCTAACTGACGTAAATAGCTGAGAATTGATTTTATACTGTAAAAGATGACACTCAGTTATTATGTGCTGTATTTTATTTGTTTGGAGTGCATTCAGATTCAACATTTTGTTATTTATTAAAGTAAATGTTTTGCTGTAAATTAAAACAAATAAACATCTGAATGTCAACTGTTGTAAACCGCACTCGACATTTAAAGGTAATAAAATATACACAATATACACATCCAATGTTAAATAATAATCAGGTATCTAAGAAAATGTTTAGCAGTATTAGCAATATTATAAAATAACCGTTCATCCCAATTCACAATTGTAAATGGAGTAATACGTGCATCACTCCACAATTTGTGCGCAACATTTTTGATATAACCACTAAAATAAAACTTAAACTGAAAATAGCGATCACAGAAATGCATCAATGTAATACAATAATAAAATAAAAAAACCAAAAAAGAACCAGGAATAAATAAAAACAGTACAAAAAATATGAACAACTTTGTACGGCATGGAAAGTTTAGGTATATTCAATAATTAAAATATGTAAAACGTTATTTACATATTCATGTGTGATTGATTACATGTTACAAAATGCTTATTGTCATTAGGGTAACACATTCATTACATAGACGTAGTAATATTAATTCTTCTACATAAATATGTACGTCGTTACTTTAGTACAACAGCTATGCTATATGCGGGGACATAGGACTCTTCCAGACAGTGCAACTCAACTCCGCAATCGAAATATAACTGCACATGTCACTATGAATATGGTAGACCCTGTGACACGCAATAATTACTGTACGTTGCACGTGTCGGAAATAATCTTATTTAAATACAAACGCCGAACGGCACTTTTGTTGATTTATCGTCACTTAAACAAGCACGAAGACGTAAACATGAGTAAGAACAGTCTAGTAGTTATTTACACCTTGACTAAGTAAAACTAGTTACTCAGTGGCTTTCGGGCCGTTTACTTTCTTCGGGTTTGGTGACGATGCCTTCACTCTTTACAATTTTTTCTTGTTCGACCATCTTTTCAGCGGCCTTTTTTAGCTCTCGCCTCTTCTGAGCTTCTCGGATTATGTCGAATAAACTCTGTAACAATAATAGTTAGTTCATGTAAGTCAAAGTATTTTTTAATTTTAGGTATAATAAAAAATGATATCGATGTAAATACGCATAGTTTAAAAAAATACACTGCGTGGTTCGACCTTGTGTGACACAAAAACATAATTATCAAACAAGTGGCCTTTCCTTGTAATAATACTTTCGGAACAGCTGACTTAGTGAGATAAAGTTTGATGACTTCCAAACTGCGTATCGGCAAATGCAATGTAGGACGATATGACGAAATGAAGATTGTGATAAAAACAATCCTTTCTTACCAAAACCCGTGAAATTCTACTGCAGAGAATGGGCGGCCCAATGACCGCTACAATGAACTGTCTTATTGGCAGAATCACACCGCTTGCCAGACGGTTTGGGAATCGCAACATATTGTTATAAGCAAACAGAAGACTGCAGTTATACATACTGCAGTTATACATCCTCCAGATATAACCTCTTAGAGTTAACCCACAATCATCAGCGCAGAATCGTGTTTTTTCATACTCTATCCTTTTCTGTCGCTATTAAATGACATTCCTGAGCGACAGAAGAAGATAGAGCATTGAAAAACGCGATTCCGTGCTGATAGATGTGGGTCAACCCTTAGTCGTCTTTTAGGGCCACCACGGCTTACTATTTGCGGAGAACGACCTTGGGTCTTCAGCCGGGCTAACAAGCGCCGCGCGACATAATTTTGGCGTCGCATTATTTCGTACTGAGACGAGTTAAGCTGTACATTATCTCGTCTCGGCATGAGATAATGCGACGACAAAACTATGTCGCGTTAGACTAGTATGTTATTCGTGCAGATTATAATTTTGACGGTACCTTCCCCTCGGTGACTTTAGGTTTGTCCTGTTCTTTAGCCGCGAGTGCCGCCTTGTCGAGCGCCTTCTGTATCTTGCTCTCGACCTCGAGGATCTCTTCCTTATCCAGCAGCTCGATCAGCTCGGACATCTGCTTCTCTGACAGGTTCACGTTTTCGTTGCCTATGATTTCTAGCATCTGGAATGTGAAACAAAATTGAGTTAGTTTGATGCTTAGTTTATTAAAAACTTGACCTCATTACGAATTGAATTGAGACTTCACCTGTACCGATATTGGGCATTTAAGAGATTACTATACAAGGTTAGTCAAAAAGGGGGTACCCTTAGAGTACCTTAAAGTACCCATAATGAGGGATAACTTTTGTTCTACAATTTTACCCAAAACTCGATAGTTTAAGAGAAATAGCTTTTCAAAGATTTCGTAAAAAATATGCTAAAATCTATCTGTCCATAGCTATGATCAGCTGTGTTTACAATTTAAGTCATATTTGGAGTCACGGATTAGAAACTTAATTTTCTGAATTCATAACTAAAGCAGGTGTTTTTTTTTAAATTAAAATCTTTAGGCATGTAATTTTTTTTTATCGAAATTTTAACATCAACATGAAATTTCAACATGAAATTTTAACACTTTCTTTAAAATAGTCATCAGTGATACTTTAAGTGGCCCGCGGTTTAGTACCCCCTTTCCGACTAACCTTGTATAGGTAATTTTTAACCCTTGGAGAGCACGTTAAACTGTCGGTGCCGGGGGGCATACGAATACCTATGACAGTCGTTACGGGGAGTCAGAAGCCCGAAAGTTTGACAACCGCTCTAAACTTGGGATATCGGCATTACCCAGTAACTGGTTTGCGGAGGTCAGATGGCATGGCAGTCGCTCCGTTAAAATACTGGTATTCAACCCCAAATATAGTTGGGAAAAGGCTAGGAGGCAGACTGAGCAAGTTTCAAGCATAGTTTTTTTTTATATATACTACTAGCTGTGTCCTCACGGCTCCGCCCGTAGCCTATGTTACTCAGTGATAATGTAGCTTTCTAACGGCAAAAGAATTTTTGAAATCGGTCCAGTAGATTTTAAGTTTATTCGTTACATACAAAAATCCAAAAATACAAATCTTTCCTCTTTATAATATTAGTAATCTATAAGACGACAGCGCATACGTTTCAAGGACGGTAGTATTTTTTTATATGCGGTGGCTGTTAATTAGTGGTCTTATACATATAAGTCACACCGCATAAGTACAGACAAGTATAATGACTCCAGTATTGAGACATTGTGAATGTGTCATAATGTAAATATCGAAACAAAAACATGAGCTGCTATAGGTCAATGACCGTAGCAGATGTCCTGACCTTACGACATTTTCTATGAGTCAATAACATTACTTGTTTACATATAAAACACACACAAACACATCGGTTTTGCATCATCCACTCTAATCCTAGGAACGGAACAAAGAAGTATTTCCCCATTTTGATTATCCTTCCTTACTAATATATAAACAAGAAAGTTTGTATGTATGGATGTTTGTTACTCTTTCACGCAAAAACGGCGGAACGGATTTGGACGAGATTTGGCACACAGATAGACTATGCCCTGGATTAACACTTAGGATACTTTTTATCCGGGAACATCAAGTAGTTCCCCTAGGATGCGGGTGAAACCACGGGTAATACTCTAGTCTGATTATAAACTTAATAAAACCCGCCAATATTGACAATATAAATAAAACCCGGAAGCTACTAGGTTCTTTTTAATTTAACATAAATTAACATTCATAAATAAATAAAGTTATAATTTTCCTATTATTCATATTAATAATAATTTCGTAACTACAGACAGCGTTACATGACTCTATTGCTGCCTTTTTTAAGGTTCCTTAGGTAAACTAGGAATCCTTACAGTTTCGCCTGGTCCTTCTATCCGACTGTATGTATAGCCATTTTAATCGCAGACTATTAGTACTATGAAGCTGATATTTGGCATGGTTATACATATATATAAGTTAACATCTACAAAATTATCAAATAAAATAGTTATAATGTTTTTTAAGGTACTTCCTCTGCATGTAAATTGGAGGTGTTTTTTTTTATTTGCATACCCCATCGTTTAGGTCAGTCTTTCTCAAAGTGGGCGATAACGCTTCCTTGTGTGCGCTGGAGGCCTAGAGGGGGGCGGTAAGGGGCCCAGAAATTTCTTTAAATTTAATTAAATTAATTAAAGTAATGAATGTCATTGTGGTGTTTAAGATGTGGAAAAGTAAAAAACAATTGGGGGGCGCTGTAAAATAATTAATTTTCAAAGTGGGCGGTAGATGTAATAAGTTTGAGAACCTCTGGTTTAGGGTATCGTAGAATAGGTCTTGGAAAAATATTGGGGGATAGAAAATGACTAAGAAAATCACTCGCACAAAAAACTGGTACATTTTAAAATGTAATTTTATCTTTTAACCTGAATTTTTTACCGTACATTACGATTGACTAAGGTCCGTATTACAGAACGAAACTCGAGTATTAATCTCTGTTTAAAACTAGTTTTGAGTAGACTTTTAATATTAGAACATTCCATAAGCATAGATTTATTGATCATAGTTCAGCTGAGTTTGGCTTTATTCTAGATCGTTACTCAGTTCGTAGATTCGACCTCAAGCAGTGATTTGATCTGTAATCAACCAATCGATTGGCTCGATTTGAGTCTCGTTTTATCTGAATATAGATTGATTGCCGTTCTGGAATAAGACCGTTCCTCAAGTACTGATTCTATACTTAAACAGTGATTAACTGATTAAAGATCAAACTGGACTTGAGGAATGTTCTGTAATACGGACCTAAGACATCTTAAAGCCGTATTGACTACTGTGACTACGGAACTACACTGCGAGTTGTCCGACACGCCGTTAGCCGGCTTTCTGTAATGACGTAGGCGTTGAAAAATCACTGAGCCTTTATAAATGTGGATTTTTTATCTTCTTAACAAAAATGTATTGTTATTTTATACTTTGACCGTGAAGATTATTATTGATAACACGGAAGTCTGTCACTTTATACAGAAGAGGTCACAATGTGTGTTATCGCGTTTATAATCACTCGCTGGGAATTAGATACGCCCAGTCACGTGTTCGCCAGCGTGGTGAAAACTTGACATTGAACCCTAACAAGAGCACTAATAGGTCGTTTTCTGAACCTATAACAACAGCGAAGTGTTATAGGTTGAAGTCAATGACATTTGCTTCTATTGATTTTGTGCGAATATCATTTTAACTTTGCGTTCCTGGCATTTTCTTGTATTAGGAATATCTCCGGCAATGATACTGAATGTAGATATAAAAGTTGTTTATATTGACACGTTTGGTGCAGTGGTTGAGCGATTGGCTTCTGCGCTGCGGGTCGTGGGTTCGATTCCCGCACGGAACAAATATTTGTATGGCCTATAGATAGTTGTTCCGGGTCTGGGTGTTTGTGCATGTGAAGATTTGTGTCTGTAAACCCACGATACGGGAAAATCCTAGTGTGGGGAAACGTTCTTACAAGAAAAATAAAATGGCAGTAATTCTCAACGCATCTGTTTTATTTCAAGTTTTTTTTCCTCCTATCCTTTACCCAACTATGTTGGGGTCAGCTTTGTCTAACCAGATGCGGTTGAATACCAGTATTTTACACGGAGCGACTGCCATCAGAGTCCCGCAACCCAGTTACTGGACAATGCCGATGTCCGAAGGTTAGAGCAGTTGTCATTTTATTTCAAGGAGTGTTACATACAAGGGCTTACTCCGAGTATGTTAAAACTGTATTTTATTCTGAGGTTTGATAAAAATATCCAATTTGCTTTATGAATTCAAGAGCCTTTTAAGGTGAGTACACTTATGGCTGATTCCTATAATTTACTGAGCGTTATTGGTTAAAGACTCTTGTATCTTTACCAATAATGAAGCAAAGACTTCATAGCTTTGCATAGTAGACTCTCTCATATGAAAGTGGCTATAACAGGTAAAAATTTCTAACGAGCAGTGGCGTGCATTGGTTTTCGGACTAGGTAGGCAGGAACTAGCGATATCGCCTTTCAATTGTACGCTTAACACTATTTCAATACGATTCTGACCAAAAGAAATCATAGCCATACACGCTTATTTTATCTATAGTAATAGTTAAAGTTGGAGTAGTTAATTAAATGTTATGAGGTAGGCACTGCTTAATTGCATAGGCAATTATATATTATTAATTATAGAATTATGCAATGCACGCCACTGTTAACGAGTTTATTTATATACCCAGTTTTACAATATAAAACGCTACCATTGGTTAGAAAAACGATTCGTTTTTGTTTATAGGAACCGGGTATTAGAGCAGTTGTTCCTACGAATAATCGACGCTGTGTTCGACAAAAAGCTTATGGCGCTTGAACATTTACTTGTAACATTCATGTTTGGGATTCTTAGGCTGAGCATCCACCAGAGCTGTGCTAAGCTGCGTAGTGAGGAATGTGTTTTGTAAGCACCAATAGAATCACTTCATTTACCTAGCTTCGCTCTGCGCGGCTCTGGTGGATATGGGTCTAGCAGTGCGAGGTTTTTATTCATACAAAACAAGCGAGAATGTCTTGCGAGAAATGTGTTGCTAGGAGTATGTTGCGAGGAATGTGTTGCGAGGAATGTGTTACGAGGAATGTGTACCGCTCCCGCCACACCACCCTATTCGAAAAGAGTCCGCTATCTATCCTCGCACGGTTCAGTTGTACACATTAACACGTTACGCATTATACATTACCCATGCCTCGCACAGCTCTGGTGGAAAGGGTCACACCGTTTCACATCCTCGCTACACATTTTAGCAGCGCACATTTTCCTCGCACAGCTCTGGTGGATGTCCAGCCTTATTCTTCTCACTCCCCGTGGCACGTTTTGACTTTGTCCGATGAAATGTTACACAAATTGGAACGTTGTTTGTAAAATGACAATTTTACAAAATATTGACTGTCGTGCACAATGTTCGGTTTGTCAGAGTGACACCCAAGTCTGCTAATTTACGAACGCTTCGATAGAGTGTCGAGTGTGTTGATAGAATTTCGACATTAGGTATTCTGCTGGTTATTTTAGACACATGGATTTCCACTGACTTGCCATTGAACTTACTTCAACAGCAAACTAAGTTTTAGCAGAATATCTAATCTGTCACAATCATAATGGAATCTCAATATCTCGGTGGAATGACAATTGTATGTGATTTTAATTAAACTAGCGACCCGCCCCGGCTTCACACGGTTGCAATGTAGATACTAATGTGGGGCATACAAACCTTCCTCTTGAATCACTCTATCTATTGCTGAAAACTGCATTACAATCCGTTCCGTAGTTTAAAAGATCTAAGCGTACATACAGCGGAAGCGACTTTGTTTTATACTATGTAAAGATTAGCAGGTTAAACCCCCACCCAGTTCGCTGTTCCATTACAAATAAATGCTGTAATGTGTGCTTGCTTGAGTAGTCTCTTTTATTGCGTCATTGGGCCTGTAAGAAGTATGAATATAATAATACTGACCTTCAAAACATCATCAATCTTCAGCTGTCCATCAAAGTCGTCATCCAACCTTCCCAGCACATCCTGAATCAGCTTCAGTTTCGCCTCATCAGGCACTTTCTGGAGACTCTTAATGGAATGCATCAGTTCATCGATTTGGATCAATTGTTCTTTTGACTTCTGTGGTTCAGTCTTGGTCTGTTCTAGTGTGGTCTTCAGGGCCTTCTCCTGGGTTTCCAGCATTGCTAATGCAGCATCCAGTTTACCTATCATGTTGTTGACCGCCTTGTACAATCTGTATGCAAGTATAAAGAATGTTAATGTTTTTTTCCTTATTTATTATAAGCTAAGGTTAAATTTAGAATGTATGTAGTGTAATGTGTTGTAATATCGCATTGTGTTGTGACGAGCGGAAGTTGGATTTCCCTATCAATAGCGAAGCATGTAGTGAACCATAGTATGTACCATCGCGGACATTTGCGGTGAATCACTTTTCAACCTTATTACCCTTAGTAATATACCCTTAGCAATAAGGTTGAAAAGTGATTCACCGCAAATGTCCGCGGGTGTACAGTAGGGGAATGAAAATGCTCGTTAGTTTAATAATGGCCGACCCTAAGTCCCTAATTAAACACGGCAACTGCAGGCGTCTTAGATAATATACCTCTAGATGTAGCCATGACTACAGGTAGGAAGTGTGGAAGTGAGAGGCATATATACAAAATAAGTAAGAAAACTGAGACAAAGCATCGTATCTTCTGTCTCATATGACGTGCCATTTATTCGCTTGATGGAAAACTTTTTAATGTTAGCCAATTAGCTAACTCACTGTCACAAAACGTCGGTTTCTCCGTATTCTTGTATTTATCAGAAACAGACTCCCTTAGTTAAGTGTTTAGTGTGTATTATATGCTCTACGAAAGAAGGATGTTACATTTTTAGTTTTATATTGCAGTCTCATGAGGTATATAATCTAAGGCAGGCATGATCATGACCACCACAGACAAGGGTTTTGACTTTGTGAATGTCATGTTGTCTATTGTTCCGTCGACAAAATCCTTGTCTACGGTAATCATGTTACGCCTGCTGTTATTCAAATAAATAAACGCTAATTAATCAATCAGAATACATTATGAAGATAATGACTGCCTTGTTGGTCTAGTGGTCGCAAGCGCGACTGCTGAGCATGGGGTCTTGGGTTCGATCCCCAGGTCGGGCAAAGTGATATTGGGTTTTCCATTAGGAATTTCTCAGTAGAAGCCCGGAGCCTGGATTTATGCCCGGTTAATGGCAATAGGCTCGCCCCCTATTACATGGGACTTAAACACTTCTGTCGAACCGTTCGGGGAATAGAAGGCGTGATTTCATGTTATCACAAACTTGATTATAATAATACTGATTATTCATAATAGTTATCTTCTTGTTCAGTAATTTACTTCATACATTGTTTTATTATATTTAACCACATAAAGTAATATAATTAATGGATGAGGAAAAGTTACGTGTTAGCAATTTTTAATTGAATTCCAAATAATGGGTTATAACGGCGTCATATTTCCGTTTATGAGAACAACTGGATTCTATAAATTACTAGCTGTACTCCCGCGGCTGTGCCCGCGTAAATAATTTGACTACAGCGCCACCTATCGGATCCCAACATAGCTACGAACAATCGTCTCGACAAAACGAAAATATTGTGTAAATATGACCTCAATCGGTAAAGTCGTTCTCAAGTTATGGCGTGCCCAAAGGAAATAGGGATTCATTTTTATACATATAGATATTTATTATCAGTTGTTGCCCGCGGATTCACTAGCATCCTACGGGAAATACTTCATGTACCCGGATAAAAAGTATCCTATGTTTTAATCCAGGACGTGGTCTACGTGTGCCAAATTTCGTCAAAATCGAATCAGCCGTTTATGCGTTATAGAGTAACTAACATCTTCACTAACTTTCATATTTATAATATTAGTTTCAGTATAGTGCGTACAATCCACGAAGAAGCGCCCCACTCCTTTTTGTGGTCAGTAGCAACGTGGTGCGTATGCACACATCTCTTATTATTTTCTTATAGGTATTAGTGTGCGTATGCACTCATCTAACTATTATGTGGCGATAGAACTAAAGTAACACAATAGCAATTTATAATGCATACTTTTACACGAACGATTTAGACAAAGTTAGTATTATCAATTTCTATAACTAATTCATAGTACAGTATACCTACTGTACTACCGTACAGTAGAATGAAAAGGTTTGTCAGTTTTCAAATTCATTTCTTTCCCACATCGCGGGCACATATTACCTTTTCAAACTATTGAATGGAACAAACCAATGCATGGAAAATTATGTTTAATTATTTGGTAGCAAAGATCAAAACTGCCTTTTGCCTCCATAATTATGACGTAGCAGTGTCTTTGATTTAAGGAGTTTTGTTGTAAATACCATGACATTAATCAAATCGATAATTAAATAAATTGACATTACTTGTATCTGTCACCATGTAACCATACTATTCTGTCAAAAAATACTTGTATTTTCCCTTCTATCATGTTGGCAATACGTAGTCGGTAAAATAGTTCGTTTCTTGCACTGCGCAAGCAAAAATAAACCTTAGGTGCATAACCTTTCATTCCCCTACTGAACATAATATGATTTATAGAAATATTATACACCATATCAATAAACTTATTAGAGCATTCTCGCATTATTCTTGTGTTGGTTAATAGTAATGACGGTGGTCAAAGATACAAGAGACAGTGGCTATCAAGGATAGCGAAACCAGGGCAATTGGAAAAAGACTGGCAACTGCAGACCTTAGTCGCGAAAGATAAAATATGAAAACCTGATCAATATTGATGCCGATTCTGTGGTGCACAAACTAAACTTAATTTAGGACATTGTCAACTTTTTCACTCTGATAAAATAAAAAAGAGACGGGCGTAAATAAGAGCTGTCATATTTAATTGGACTAAAATTTCCATACAAATTTATACGACATGTGTCGACTAAAAACACGGTGAAGTTCAAGGCGTGAACTAATTTGACATTTCTAACTTAGTTCTTATTTATCACCGTCCCTTTCCTGAGCTGTCTGTTGTAAAAGATAGCAATTCTCTAATCTTAGTTTAGTTGGTGAACAAGACAATCGGCGCCGGGTACTGTGTAGTACTCCAACCCGCACCAGGTAAGCATGGCGGATTAAGGCCTAAACCCTTCGCATTCTGAGAAGAGGCTTGAGTGCCCAACAGTGAAAGATTTGTGAACTGATTATGATATGATATGAATGAATAATTATCTTTTATTTTTCTTTCTAAAGTTTCAGAAGTAACATCATACCTGCGAGCGCCCTTCGAAAGTTTGAGGTCCGCTTGCTTAGTCTTCACAATCTCGTGCATTTCTTGGACATCCTCGTTGTAGTCTAAGATCTGAACCTTCAATTCCTGGATGCTCTCCTTCTCGAGGAGCAAGGATTTCTTTTGTTCAGCTGTGGATGGAAAAATGGAGTGATATAAGTACATATTTTATTTATAATAGTGGGTCTATGGCAGGGATGGGGAACCGTTATAGATAGATAGATAGATATACTTTATTGTACACTAAAAGAAATAAAACAGAAGGAGTACACATTATTAAGAACAGTACAAATGGCGGTCTTATCGCTTAAAGCAATTTCTTCCAGACAACCTTTGGATGGAAAGAATTGTCAAGAAAAATATATACCGTTACAAAGAACCGTTAAGTATATTTTTCTAAAGAAATGTTAAATGAGGTCACAGACGTGCCATCAAATAATTTCGACTTTGTGATTATTGGGTCATATAATACCTACTTCACACTTTTTTTCGTTGTGCATAGTAAATTTTGTGATCAGTGCTCAACGTTCAAAATATTGTGTCACGTGCCATTGGTTCGCCATCCCTAGTCTATGGGTTGCGGAGGTTTTTTATCATTTGCTGCAGTTATCAGCAGAATCAGGATAGACTGAAAGTCAATACCATCTTCTTGGGAAGGGCTAAAGGACACGCTAGGGATAAGCATAGATAAATAGCTTATTTACGTAAGCCAAGCTCTAAGCTTTCCCTCATAGTTGAAGTAAGAGTCAATAGTTTTATTTTTTTCAATCGGTTGGCAAACATTCTTACGGTCTACCTGATGGATTTTCATGGGTCTCGAGTTCGAATCCAAGGCACGCACCTCTGAATTTTCGGATTCATGTGCGTATTGTATAATTATCACTTGCTTAAAAATGGTGAAGGAAAATATCGTGAGGAAACGGCATGCCTGAGAGATATTTCTCGACGGCATGTGAAGCCAAGTCAGAGGCCCATGGGCGGCATAAATTCTGACACCAGGTGAGTCACTAACCACACGAAAAGGAGAAGACCTGATGGATAGTGGTTACCGAACGACACTGAGAAGATTGCAGATGCATTGCTAACCTTAGAGGCAAAGTTGTAAAGTCTCATGTGCCTGTAATTTCACTGACACCCATACCCTTCAAACTGAAACACAACAATGCTGTTTAGCGGTTGAAATAGGTACAGTAGGTAGGTACCTATAATAATGTTGATTTGTACAGTAGGGGAACGAAAATCTTCGTCAGTTTTAAAATTCATTCCTTTCCCGCATCGCGAGCACATGTTACTTTTTCAAACTGTTGAACGGAACAGACCAATGCATGGAAAATTATGTTTAATTATTTGGTAGCAAAGATCAAAATTGCCTTTTATCTCCATATGACGTAGTAGAGCCATGTAATGTCTTTGATTTGGTTTAAGGAGTTTTGTTGTAAAATCCATGACATCAATCAAATCGATGATTAAATAAATTGACATTACTTAATTGTCTGTCACCATAACATCTTGTCAAAAAATACTTGTATTTTCATTTCTATAATGTTGGCAATACGTAGTCGGTAAAATAGTTTGTTTCTTGCACTGTGCAAGCAAAAATAGAGCTTAAGGTGTATAACATTTTCTTTCCCCTACTGTACATTAGTAAAACCCACAGAATTCTAAATAAACAACCGCCTCGTTGGTCTAGTAGTAGCAAGCGCGACTGCTGATCGTGAGGTCCTGGGTTCGATGCCCGGGTCGAGCGAAGTGTTATTGGGATTTCCCGTGTAGAATTCCTCAGTAGCAGCCTGGAATTTGGATTTGTGTCCGATTGATGGCAACAGGCTCACCCCCTATTACAAAGGGACTTAAACATAACGGCGAAATCAGGGTACGTATATACCTACACCTCTGTCCAACCTTTCGGGGAAAACGGGCGTGATGTTATGTATGTTGGTAAAACCCACAGAATTCTAAATTAGTCAATTTATGTACCTAGTAGTAAAATCATACCGTGAAAAGCTGGCACTGAAAACAGCATTTCGCTGTAATGCCGAGATCGGACGATAGTGACAACGTAAAGCTAAAAACCCGCCAAATCAAAGGTGAATGGACGACCCTTTGAACAAAACGGACCCGGGCATTATGCCAAGATAATAATACTTAATAGGGAAAACGCTTGATGGCAGACGAAAATAAACTGTTATGTTATAGTAAACCATAATGATAAACAAAGTGTGCGGAACATGTTTAAATCAGTATACATACATCCATATTCTAAGACGTTCCTCAAAAACTTACTCGACTCAGGACGGCCTCGAAAACACCTTCAAAACTGTATTCTTAAGTCGCAATTTCGAGTGAATTTTGAGGTTCCTCAATTGAGGGGTCCTCAAATCAGTCGAGGTAGAGTGGAGTCATTATGTCATAATTTGAATTATCTGCATCGCGCAAATAACGCCGCGATATCGTAAGCATATTCGATAAAGTCTTCAAAATTCATTTTTGTTACATACGAACTGTGACACTTCCTTCCAGGTAGTTTCCGAGGTACCTTGAGTTTGTTAGATGATTCCTTACCTCGACTGAAGAAAAATCTCGAGTCGAGGACGTTTATGTAAACTATAACTACCAACGGTAGTGAGAAAGACTGAGTCGAGGCGGAGTCGAGTCGAGTAAGTTTTGGAGGAACGTCTTAGAATATGGGTGTTAATAATTATTTTAATGCACAAAAGTACTAAATGATACGTCATTAAAATCCTAGGCTTCCAATATATGCCTTAGGCCTTAGTCCACTTTCGCAGATAGCCAACATTTTAAACTTCACTAACTCCAAAAATAACAGTTGAATGAAATCGACAGGAACTGACGCTTTGGTTGTTGGCAAAGAGCAGTCTGTTACCTTCCTAATAATAATTATTATGTTTCGAACTTATACACCTACATCCCTATTTATATTACATTACATCCGAGAAGTCTTTATTTACAAACAATATGATTCATTGGTCTGCATATGCATTGAGTTTTCATTGAAATATTTGAATTATTCTGCCAGCGATTTTATGCATGCTGCCAAGCAATATTGTATAAATATGTATAAAGGACTTATATGACTAAATGACAAGAATCTATAGGTATTCATAAAAATATAAGAGTTTCCACGAGTGACGATATTGAAGTAAGTAGGTCCTGATGGGGTATTATGACGTGTTAGGGATGATTTCCACCAAACAGCTCGCATCGGATCGGAAAGGATACGAACGGATGCGGCGACAGCCGATCGCGTCCGGCAGAATGTCGACGCATACGATCAGCTCCGTACCGTCACTTGCGAACGTATCCGTTTCTGCGCCCAGTCAAATAGTTTAATTCCTACCGTATTGACAGCCGAAAGGATCCGATCGGATACGACGATAGGCAAACGGAGCCGTACGCGCATCGCAGCATACTTTCAGCTATGATCGTGTGTCGCGAAAGACGCCCGCGGTCAAGCTGCTGTGCCCGGCTTGGTAATATAGACTTTAAATACTGTGTCCACGATTTAATATCGTTTAAAGATTGTAAAATTCTTTCCGATCCGATGCGATGCGAGCCGTTTGGTGGAAATCATCCTTTAAAATCATAATTGTTCCGTTATGAGAATGTGAAGGCGCTTTACAAGCCGCATAGCCGCGTCACTTTCTCTCACCGGAACAGTGATGGTTTTAATACGTCATAATATGCCTCTGTACGTCCGGCGCACTCTGGGCAGTCAGCCTCGCTAAGTCGCTATTAGTTTTGCTGACTAGCTAATCTTTTCACCACGGCATGAGCTATTCTGGTATAGTCATACCGACACGAGAGAAGAAGAAGAATAAGACGATTATAATAGATAGGTAGGGTTTTTTCTTCCAATCGAGAACCGGTAATATCATTTTCAGTGCGAGGTGATAGCCTAGTGGTGTGACCATCGGACGGTCAAGTCATAGGTCTCGAGATCGAACCCAAGGCACTGACTTTTCAGATTCATGTGCGCATTATAATATAATTATCACTTGCTTAAAAACGGTGAAGGAAAACATCGTGAGGAAACCGGCATGCCTGAGAGATATTTCTCGACGGCATGTGAAGCCAAGTCAGAAGCCCGTGGGCGGCATAAACTCTGACACCAGGTTAGTCACTAACCACACAAATAAGAAAGTGCGAGGTCAACTGATTAATTTCTAATTTGTCCATACCAAAATAAAAGGTCACATACAGCGGTGAAGTCAGGCGCGGTCGCAGCCTAAGACTTTGGGGGTGGGGGGGGGGGTCATATTAACGGTAAAATATATTGCGCACATTAAATAAAAATATTACTAAATAAAAACGTCCCACACTAGAATTTGCTCTGTATCGTGGGTGCGTTTACAGACACAAATCTTCACATACACAAACGCCCATACCCGGAACATCTATCCGTAGGCCATACAAAATTTGTTCCGTGCGGGAATCGAACCCACGACCTGTAGCGCAGAAGCCAATTGCTCAGCCACAGCACCAAACGTGTCGTCAAAATTAGAATTTATCGCAATTTTTTTTTGTAAGTTGTATATTTTTAGGAGTTTTGTCAATTTGACGTGTACGATTTTGGGGGGTCATGACCCCTACGACCCCCCACCCCCCTCGTACCGCCACTGCGTGAAGTAACAAGGTTTTGTCAGTTTCCCAACTAAATAAGCGTGATTCTTAGACCGGTATTTGCGCTATTTCTACTTATAATCTGTACCACAATGTAAGAACATCGTCTGTTTATTATTACTCTGATATCGTCACTGTGTGTGAGCCCGGATTCTAGTATGAAATGGAAATTGATATACATACATACATACATAAACTCACGCCTTTTTCCCATGGGGGTAGGCAGAAACTATAGAACGCCACATGCTACGACTCTTACATACCCCTTTCGCTTCATCCACATTCATACATCTTGTCATACACGCACGCCGGTTGAGAGTACTACGTATCTGACCTTTGTGAAGAACATCACCAATAACATCGATGCATGTCCTTCTAGGACGTCCTCTACCGAATTGATATCTCATTATGATATTATCTATAACTACATAGACGCATTGCAGTTTGGTTTTATTGAAAAGTAATTGATGTATAACAGGTGAGATTTAATTTTATCGAGCTGGTGCTGCCAAGGTTATATGAATGAGATAATTTTTATACAGGGTATAAACAAAATCATGTAATTCCTTGTGTTCTTAAAGTGAGGCATTTTAGCGCCCCGAGTGAATTGCGCGGCTATCGCTAGCGCCGTGTTCATTTAACTCGGAGGGCTAAAATGCCTCACGTTAAGAACACATGTTTACTTTTTGTATTTTTTTTTTATTGAATCCAAATTTAACCCGTGCAGGATTAATCCATGTCAGCAGTCATCACGAGGTTTGAAGGAATTACATGATTTCGTTTACATTCTGTATAATAATTTTCTTTAGGGCTCCGGTCGACTATAGCCGACCGGAACAACCCGAGCAACATAGTGAGTGAGGGCCAAGTTACATCTGACGGAAGACACGTCGCCGATTTTCCGTCGCGTAATTTACTAGAGGAATTTTAGTAACGCATCTTCGGTCAAATGTTAACGGTATGAGATGTTTGTATGGAATTATCTGTACCGAAAGATTGGCGACGTATCTTCCGTCAGATGTGGCTTGGCCCTAAAACCATTTACATCCGTACCTAACATGAATAAGATAACAGCAGCAATTATGCTGGTTATTTACTACCTTAAAAACAATGTAAAGATGCCAACAGATTTGCTCGATTTTTTACGATCTTTATTGTCGCTCGATATGCTGTGTTTTGACGATCAATAAGATCTGTCAGCTGGCTACAGATTTGCTCGATTTTATTCATCGTTACTGTCGCTTATTACCGATCGATAAAAATGATTCAAAGTTAAGGTAGGTATTTACGCCTAATTAGGTACTTAAATCGAACCGAAAAGTAGGTAGGCATTAGGGTTGACCCTGTGTATGTGGGTCAAACCTTACTTGTTCATATACCGATTAAAAAAAGCAATCCACAGTAACGATCGATAAAAAATACGATGTCGATCGTATGTTGCTTTATACATTTATTCGATTTTATTTGATTGCACGTGTCGATCGATAAAAATCGAGTAAATCTGTAGACACCTTAAGATACGCGTTATTTATCAGTTATCAATATATCTTCAATAATTTACTCGTATTATTGCATTAATACATAATAATATAGTTTTTCTTACAATCAAATGTAAATCCTTTTTTTTATATATTCGTACGGTGCAACTTCCATATATCTATTAATATTGCGAAGAACCAGTTAATATGTTATTATCGGATAACAGTTATACAGTCTAAACTACTGGCACAGATCACTGAAGTAAGATAAGGAAATTGCAGTGAAAGAAAATAGATAAACATAACGACAAAGCCCCTTGTAAATTCAATATGAAACATAAATAAATTTCCATTCTCTAAGTCCGGTACTACCATGTATTGAACACATGTCATAAATAGGTACATAAATCTATTTATACAAATGACAAAAACGTTTAGAATACGTAATTAAGAAGGCGACAACATGAACTTGAATTTCCATACCTACATAGAAAAAAAATGGATCATTGCCAATGGACTTACCTAATTTCTCTAAAGCGTCCTCAATAACTTCAATGTCTTTTCCAGATAGTCCTTCTTCAGATTTCGGTTTCACGGTGTCCACAACTATTACAGGAGCTACGTCCATCATAGGGAGAGCAGCCTCAACGTCGATTACTGGTGCCTTGTCTACAAGTATCTCTTTCTCCCTCTTCTTGGCATCAAGGATCTGTTTCTCGGTTTCAGCTTCCTGCATCTCTTTCATTTCTTCCTTAATCTTCTGTTCTTCTAATTTGATAGCTTCAGCCTTAGCCTGAAAATTAAAAACTTTAATAAGACTACTTATGTAAGAGTTTGATATGAGGACTTATTATTATATATATATATATATTATTATTATATATATATTATATGACTTATTTGATATGAGGAATTATTGAATTAAATTATAATATCTCTTTGTTATAACTGCCTCAGTCTAGTGGTGGCAAGCGCAACTGCTGATCGCTAGGCCCTGGGTTCGTTCCCCAGGCCGGGCAGTGTTATTGGGATTTTCCATATGGAATTCCTCAGTAGCAGCCCAGCGTTTGGATTTGTGCAAGGTTAATGGCAATAGGCTCGCCCTCTATTACATGGGACTTACAACATAACAGCGAAATGAGGGTGTTACTATACACCTCTGCACAATCCTTCGGGGAATACAGCGTGATGTTATGTTATCTCTTTATTTATATTTAAGCTAGCAGGGACAAAGGTACAAAATTTATCATTAGTGACTTTGATTTATATTTAAATGACTAACTAAACTAATTAACAGATATTTTATCTAACTTCATAAATAAATGAGTGGTAGCGTTACCTTGAAGTCCAGTTTGCCTTCCTTCTCTCCTATAGCAGCCTTTGTCTGAGTAGCAACTTGTTCTGGCAAAGCAGATATGGTTGCCTTCAGTTTGTATGTTGTCGGTACATGTTCTGGGACCATTAGAGCTCTTGATAGCAGCAGTAAAGATGGTGGCACCTTCTCATTCAGTGACAAGTCAAGCCAATTCCTCAACTCCTTTCTCAAACGTTCTTCTGACACACCATAAGCCCTCATGCCTCTAGCCCTACAAGCTTGTTGTAACTCGCTGAAATTTAAACTGTTCACACCCTCCTTAGCAATCATCTTATCGTCAGCTGCCAGTGACCGTAGCTTCATCTTAAGATTAAACCGTAACATGGCACTAGTACCAATACTCGTTGCATTCAACACTTTACACAAAGCAACTAAATGTGGTCTCGGTAAGGAATCCAAAGTTATCTCATCTTCAAATAACTTTGAAAACTTCATGATCTCTTCACTAGTAGCGACATCTCCCGATGTTCTGATTCTACAAAAGAAATTGGAGAATTCTTTGGCAAGCTGTGAATGCCTATTACTGGCTTGCGGGGCCATCTGATCTAGTGTCTCTTGGAAGAATTTTGCAATTTCCAACTTGAGTTTAAAATGTGTCTTCAACTTATCTTCTTTCTGACTGCTACTCTCAAATGTAGATGGCAACGCATTTGGGAAGAGTTTAACGTAAAATGGCAGCATCAATTCCAAAAATGGTACCACTATAAATACAATAAACGGAAGCATTCTGAAAAGGTCACCAATGGTTGTGACAAACAGCCGATGCTCCCGCCGAGTCAAAGTTCCGCCTCTTAGAATTTTAAAGAATAGGGTTGTTGAAATCCTTATTTCGATAAAGAGTAGTCTGAAGCCATGATAGTAATGTCGCAGTCCATCAAAAAAGCGTTCTTTTAAGGTCATCTTTTTCGTTTCTTCTTTTTTTGGAAGCCTTTCTTGTTCTTCAAAGCCTTTCTTTATACTTTCAACAGTAGCTTCTACCTTTGAGGATGGTTTCAAAGGTTCTTTTTCATAACGATATTTGCTGGTAGAGAATGGTCTGATAGACTGCGGATGGCAGTAAGTATTGAGCAGTTTTTGTGTAAAATCATGATGTTGACTGATAGGCTGGGTTGTATAATATGACAATGACCTTGAAAGTGTTATGTATTGAAAGTTTTGATGTTGTCTGGTTTCCCATAGTACAGCTAGAATAATAAGAATACAAATGTTAACCACTCACATGCGATTGTTTATCAAAACATGGTATTTTTCAATCATATTGCAGGATATTCGAATGTTTGTTCAATAGTCAAATCAAGTTGGCTCAGGTAAACTAATAACGAAAGTAATTGACTCATCTTTTGATATTTATCTATATTATTATTTTGTTTAAATAAGTAAATAAAATAGAAATGCACCAACCATGTGATGGTCATGATGAAACAAAATAATTTGTGTTGTAGATAATCACCGATAATAGACACTTAGTTATGACCCGTTTATTATTATTATAAGTCTTTAAGGCACGGTAGGTACATTTACGTAAAAACGACAGTTTGCACGATGAAGTAATTTATGTCGGTATACAATAATCAATCAAATTTCACTTTAGGTTAAAATGTCTACTAAGACATTTAATGCAAAATATAATGTACTTACTCGATCTTTTGATGCAACGACATTGGTTAATAATTAGTCTGTTCATATTGTTCGCTTTTCTCACGGCTTAAATTACTGGAAAATATTGAAAATATAACAAAAACAAAATCAACCCCTATTACACCATGACAATCGAGAAGAATAACCAACCAAAGAGTATAGGCATAGGCTAGGTTAGTTACCGAGACCAAGATCAACGATTATTATCTATGAGTGAGTATATAGTAAATTAAAGGGGTAGGGGTGGGTAGGGGGGAAAATACAGTCTAATAAAGCACAGATAAAAAATATAGACCAAAAAGCCAAAGTTAACATGTCATTTATTTAATATTATTAAATTATTAAATAAATGACATGTTAAAGTTATTATGACTTAGATGTTTTATAATAAATTATAATCATTCCGTTTATAACACAAACAACATAATCAGCTCCATTACTATCCCGCTGCAGGGCACGGGCCCTTTCTCAGAATGAGAATAAGTTTTGCTTTTAGTGCACCACGCTCGCTTGATGTGGGATGACGGACTACAACACACTATTGAGAACGTTATGAAGCCCTCTCAGGTGTGCCGTTTCCTCATGGCGTTTTCATTCACCGTTAACGCAACTTATGATCCGCACATGAATTCGAAAAGTGTCAGAGGTGTGATCCGGGGTCGAACTCTCAACTCCGACCCTCCTGCGTGAAAAGCAAGCGTTCAACCGAGGCTATCACTTTATAATTACATTAGTTTAGCAAATATTTTTTAATTTCCGTTTTTATAAACAAAATTATTATTTAGGCTTTTAAAATTAGGTAGTATTAAAGCAGGCTCGGGATATACAAGGCTAGTTTTTCAAAGCTAGGATAGCAAACTAGCTATCCCGTATTCTATCCTGGCTTGGCACATGCTACAGCAGTTTACATGATGCCAGGAAATTTTAAGCCAGTATCATTGCACACATTGTATCGTCACTGCCACTAGCCGACCGGATACTAACTTTTCAGACGAAACTAGTACTTATGCCAGGATAGTAAAATTAATAGCCGGGGACGCTAGTAGCTCAAAAAATAGAAACCCATCATATTAAACTATCTTAACTGGCGACGCTAGCTTATTATCCTTCTCGTTAGTTTATACTAACCTAACATAGAAATGAAGCTAAAGTACGAGCATTAATTCACTGGAATAAACTGATAGATGCTAATGTCAAACAAGAATGCAATACTCTACTGTCAAACATCAATGTTATGGTAGGTCCTGTCAATTTACTCCAGTGATTCAATAGTCCTACTATAGTTTTGTATACACGAAGCCAGAGTTACTTGCTTGCTAGATTACTAGCACTAGCTTGCTATCCTAGCTTAAAAAACTAGCCTCGTGTACCCCGCGCCGTGCCTCGCCGTCCGCTCACCGCTGTGGCAGTATCCGACCTTTCCACACCGCACGGGATAATTTGCGGCCGCGACATAAAACACACGACACACGCCACCCGACCTGCCGTTTGCTTCGTATGTTTATAAAGAAGCACTTATTTTAACAACCACAAGGCAGTTGTTGTCTTCATGGAGCGTTAATGTGTTGTGGAGTCTGTTGTTGCAAGTTCATACTGGTTCCGTACAGTGGCTACGTCATCAAGTCGTGATTGCAAAAACTCGTAAAAACATAGCGGCAACGACGATAATAGCCGAACAGTCGTTCGAAAAACTTACGCCCCGCTACACGATTGGTAAGATCATGTGGCAATGCTAATAATCTATGCATTGGCACAATCATGTGAAATGGAGGTTAAATGCCACTTGCATGCTCGATAGTAGGACAGTCTCTGACGCAGATCTGACATCCGTCTACCGGACCAACAGATCAGAATTATTGTGCATAGTCTTACAATTTTTTTATCCTTCCATGGCTTCTAATTGAAAGGCGGTCGCGTGATCAGCCAAGGCGATGGTGCGAATGCTCAATCTAATATATAATTTTGCAAGCTCTTTCAAGTAAAGTTAATGCGCTAAATCCACTAGCAAGCTCTATTGCGCAAGTTGACTTCTGCAACCGTCTTTTACTGAAAATTTACCCGCAGCAAGTCGACTTCTGGATGTTATACCGCACCACAGTTTCAAAACGTCCATGTAAAGAAGGTGGGATATTACCTGACCACCTCTTCTCAACCAGTAGCCTAACCCGAACTCTCCAGCAATGTGCTTAGTGGGTTCAAGGTTAAACAAAGCTACAGCGGGTTCAGACTATCGCCCTGGAATATACCTCGCTCAATCCTGATTAGTTCTCCTCTCACTTGAATTTGTCGGCATCCTGGAAAATGAAGGACTGTCCTCCGACCACGATACGCGGTTAGTTCCCCCCTCCGTAGCCCCAAGGTATGCGTGCATGCAGTTTTCGTTCATGCTCTGCGTCCAACGCATGCGCTGCACACTTCTACCGGAAGCGGGGACCCTGTTAGAGGCCGGTGGGCCTCGAGGTCCCAAGCTGGCCAGCGGTTGGCCTATACCTCGTCATCGAGGTGGTGGTGATGGTGGTGGTGGTGATGTCGGTGACGAGTAGTATTTGACGCTCGAGCAAGATGCGACTGCAGCGGCCGGTGTCACATCACTCCATGATTAAGGAGTTGCCGGTCCGCGAGGCAGAGCTAAGCGACGAAGCCGAAGGTCTTGGGTGTGTGTTTTGTAGGTCTTGGGCTTTCGCCCGGCTTCTTGTCAACATTACCTAATTATGTCATTTGTATTTTTGGGTTCATGTTAAAAGTTCATTTGAACTATTTTTATTATCTTTTATTTATAAGCCGTTTTGTTTATTTAGTTGCGTATCTATGAAACTATAAAAAAAGACAATTATAAATAGTAAATGTTATTCTAAAAATGACTCATAGTGGATATTATTATATAAAATTGGTGTAGTTTTGTGCCATTGCTGAGTATTATGTGGAATAATTGCAATAATCGCTTACACAGGGAGTGCCATTAGAGAATTTTATAGTGGGATAGGCCACCTCATTGTTCCCCCCTGTGTAAAATAACCGGGTCTGGATAAAGTCGCCAGAAACTACAAGAACCAATGAAATTATTTCATTACTTCAAAAAGAATAGAAAAGAAATATTTAAGTTAGGCTTTAAAGACTAGTATCCACGGCACGTAAACTATTAAAAAAAATGATATTGATTGATTTGATTGATGTTCATGTTCAACGAGTATAACCTAAATGACATAACCTATTGAATAATATTTGTAGTTTATTACAATATAGGTACATAATTACAGCAAGAATAAATGAATATTGTACGCTACTACTTAAAAACGAGTTTTGTTAATTTAACAAAACCTCCTATCCGGCTTCTTTCCAGCAGTAAGTACGTCCAACTTGAGTTAATTTGATGTAATATTATTAAATTATAATAATTACAAGCTTCACAGTGTTTATTTTCTAACGTTTCTCTTATTACGTTTAATGATAATAGGATTTTATCTAAGTTATGTTAAGCAGTGCCTTTTAGTCAATAATAATAATAAAAAAAACAAATATTTATAATTCTTGTTTTCTTATTACATTAGCTAGAGTAGCATTATTTACGTTGTTATTCTTTCAGCTATAATTTGATATGTGCATAGAATAGTCACAACTCTAATCAGTAGGTCTGTGCTGTGCACTTTTTACTTGGCTTACTTTTGTAATTACCTTTATAATTATTCTCTTCCCTTCCTTCTATGTTGTCCCTGTCTTCCTTGTATGTGTGTACAAGAAGGTTTTATTTTATTACAGAAAGGTCCTATAACCTTTGCCTAATGCTGTCTCTTTTCCTAACTGAAGTTCCATAATGGTAGATGGCAGGCATCACTAATCCTCTATTCTCTATAATTTTTCAGAAACCAAGTTATCTTCAGCAATGTCTTTATCAGCTATCAAGACTGCAGCAAAAAGGATAGTTTGGGTGGACCTTGAGATGACCGGGCTGGACATTGAAAAGGACCACATTTTGGAGATAGCCTGTGTGGTGACGGATGCTGATTTAAACATTGTGGCTAAAGGCCCAAACATAGTTATCAATCAGCCGGATAGTATCCTGAACGAAATGAATGACTGGTGTGTTGCTCAGCATGGTGAGGTATTGATTTCTTCTATTTGATATTTACTAAGTTTAAATATGATATGTAATTGTAACATTTTCTATATATAATCAGCCTATTAACCTTTTCACCGCCACGGACTTCAATAGAAGTTCTAGATTTTCGTGCTTCCAGTGCCACAACTTCATTAGAAGCTCTTCATTTTAAATATGTTATAAAAATAAGTTTACTGTATTTAACAGGTCATCAGGTCATCACTACTGTTGACTATATATTTCGTTATACATTTATAGCTTGGCCCTGGCGAGGCATTGCATTCTGTATATATGTTGGCGGTGAAAAGGTTAAGGTCCCATTGCTGGGCTTCTCATGTGTTCTTTTTTCATCACAATATAATCCTTCACCATTAATGCAATTGATAATCAAATTAGTAACACCCTCATTTTGCCATTATCTTTAAGTCCCATGTAATAAGGGGTGAGGGTGTTCCTTTACACATCTGCCCAACCCTCAGAAATATGGGCGTGATGTTATTTCATGTTATGTAATCAAATTATGATCCACACATAAAATTGTAAAGTCAGAGGTGTGGACTGCGGTCGAACTCAGGCCATCCTACGTTTGCATTTAACCGCTAGACTATTACTGTTTATTAAAGCCTTGGGTTTACTTGGGGACCAAATGTTCCCCAACAAGTCACGCAACATTGAGTCTATGTGATATTGCACCGTTGCACACTGCCTCGCAACAATGCGCGCAATATTTTGCGGCATTTTTACGTGACGTGGGACATGTTGCAAGCCACTTCGAGAGCGGACGCAGGTGTGTGCGAGCAAATTGTTCCGCGACATCCCCGGGACATACACGTAGATTGCCCGCGTTAAGTCCTGCGGCATGTTGCTCCATTTGTCGCTTACGGAGTGTCCTGCGTAAGCGACAAACGCGACGCGGTGCGACGCGATGCGACACGACGTGGAACAAATACGCGTTACGTCGTGTCTCGCTACATAGGCCGCTAGTAGGGAATGCCGTTGTCTTGATCGCGTTTGTCGCGTTCGTCGCTTACGCAGGACACCCCGTTAGTGAATCTAAGGCTTTATTTTGCTCCGTGATGATTTTAAATTGTAGCAGTCCGGTCTGTAATAAACAATGTACGTTTATCGGCTGTTTCACGAGGGCTTCAAGTGAATTCACTGACTGTGTGCTGTTTAGCATTTCCAATGGTATGATGTCGTGTAATTAACAATATTTTATTATCGTTTCAGAGCGGACTGACGGAGGCTAGTCGCAAATCGAATGTTACGCTAAAAGATGCTGAAAAACAAGTTCTGGAATTTGTCAAATCCCACGCACCTGAGAAGAAATGCCCGTTAGGTGGCAACAGTGTTTACATGGACCGTTTATTTATAAGAAAATATATGCCAATACTAAACAATTATTTACACTATAGAGTAATAGATGTGAGTACAATAAAGGAATTGGCGAAACGGTGGTACCAAAAAGAGTTCTCGGTCATGCCTCAGAAAAAGTTCAGGCACCGATCAGTTGATGATATTCTCGAAAGCATAGAGGAATTGAAGTATTTCAAAGAGAATATATTTAAGTCGTCAATTAAACTGCAAACAGATGTGTGAAGTATTAAATGACTGTATACAGGGTGGATACGTTAAGTGTCAGCGGACGATTATTTTGTTATTTTTACAGATATTGGAAACTGATATCAATACTAGGTTACTGACAGAATAAAATGACAAATATCTTTACTAAATGAAATAGCCATAATGTTTGAAATTTGGCGTATACACGCCTAGAGATTAGTCCATTATTATACGGAATATTATAAAACTTCAAACAGATATTGAAACTTTGCTACTTCTTCTTCTTCCTGCCCTTATCCCACACTAGGTGAGGTCGGCACAACATATATTTCATAAATCTATGTAGGTTTTGGCTTATTGTCTTATGACCGGCCGCCTGCCTGACGTCAACCCTCCTTGGGAATACTCGTTGCGCCGTTGCGCGGGTGACCCAATGTGCTTGCTCATATTATGCACTGGGTGAAATACTGTACTATTACTGGAACTTGGCTACCTATTGAATAAAATGACACAATTTAAAAAAATAATATAGCAGTATAATAAAATAAAAGTGTCATTTTGCTCCTTAGTTATTAACATAGCAGTATTGACGAAATAATCACATGTTGGCACTCAACGTTTCCTCCCTGTATATTAAGTTACGGGTATTTTAATAATGTTATGTTAGATTCTAAATAAAACTCAATTGTTTAGAACACGACTCCTCAATTTATTTTAAGAAGCTAGCTAAAATAAAATCATGAGTATAAAAAAAATGTCTATTCACTGACACCTTAATTATTGTGTTTACACACTTTACACCTTTTTGAGGTCCAGTCAAGCTGTCCCATGGCGAAGATATCGTCTAGAGCAGGCGTTGGCAACCTGCGGCTCTTTCGATGTAAAGTTGCGGCTCCACTTCCATACGCAAAAAATAGTTATTTTACTACCCAACCCTTAAAATCGTGCATTCGATCCATAATTGAGTACCTATTATACTATAGTATGACTGAAATATACTGACTATGACTGAGAGATAGATATAGTAACTAAATCTAAATGTATATTAGTTATGTTTTTTTTTAAAGGTACCTAAATATTTTTTCTAAACGCCATTTCAAGGTTAACCACTAATTACAGGACAACCTGTATAAGCAAATATTGAAACGATTTTATTTTGTGGCTCTTTAAAAACTGAAATTTAGTTAATTGCAACTTTTGGCTCTTCCGTCTCAAAAGGTTGCCGACCACTGGTCTAGAGCTCTAGGGACATCCATCTTCGTCTAGCAAACATTCTCCATTCGTATGGTTTTCCACCATCTAGTTTAAAAATAGTGAAGTACCTATACAACATCAAGGTTGCTCGAATGTCGACATCACATGAACTTTATATAGTCTGCCACTGTCTGACAAGGACAGCCGACAGATGGCGGGACTTGAATTTCTGAAGCGGTCACAACGCGCGTGTTACAGGAGCCATATTTTTAGTGCAAATGTATCAACTACAATAATACAACTATACCTATTGCATCCATTTTTTCTGTGTGGGAATCAAACATGCGACCAGTAGCGCAAAAACCAATCGCACAACCACTACGCCAGCTGAACTCTCGAGCTGCTATAAATTTGTTTGTTTTGCTCTCATGATTGTAACTCGTAAGGTGAGTTGTTTAAATATTCTCAATTTTCCCGAAAATTGTAGCGGGAAATTGACTTAAAAGTGAATTAGGTCCCGTCGCTAATGTTTTAGTCGGCGGCCCAGCTGAGAGCGGGTGCGGGCAGCGGGGAGGACAAACGCTCGGGACTTATGAGAAATTGCAAAGAAGATGCGCGGATGCGTTCTAATCGAGGGCGGGTGCCGAGTGGCAAGGATAGCGAGCAGCTGGCCAGTTTAATTTACATGGTCATCAAGCGAACTCTGTGAAGCAATGAACAGCCCGCCTCTGTTCGATTGGGATACCTCTGTTAGGACGTGCCCACTCCCTGCCGCGGAGCCCGCCCTCAGCTGGGCCGCAGAACATTCCACTTAAGTTTTAATACATACATACATAAACTCACGCCTTTTTGCCATGGAGGTAGGCAGAAACTATACCTAGGTAGATCGCCATATGCTACGACCCTTAAATACTCCTTTCGCTTCATCCACATTCATACATCTTGTCATACACGCACGCCGCGCCGGTTGAGAGTAGGTACTACGCACCTGACCTTTGTGAAGAACATCATCAATAACACTGATGTATGTCCTTCTAGGACGTCCTCTACCGGCGCGGCGTTTCCATTGACATCCGCCTTATAAATTCCTTTTGTTAATCGCCGTTCACTCATTCTCTCAACATGACCAAACCACCTAAGCCCTACTCCTTTCAATTTTTGTCACTACATCATCTTTTAAACCGCAACTTTGTGTAAAGGCTTAAGTAATGAGGAAATGGGGTGTGCTGACACAACCCTACGCCACGTGTACTTTTGTTTTTTCTTTGAGCTTAGGACAGACAAATTAGGTAAGCAGGCTACAAGGGCCAGCTGTATCCAGTTTTCCTAAACATCAACTGCACCTGATCGGTTTTTTTTTCTTGTTTTTATATGTGACACTGGCAAACAAGCCTACCTGATGGAAAGTAGTTACCGCAGCCAATGTACACCTACAACACCGAGAGGGTTGCTGATGCGTTGCCAACTTTACAGATAAAGTTGTAAAGTGTCTGTCATTACAGGGGCACTCGTAGGCACTCGCCGCCCGACCAGTAACAGGCCCGAGAAGGCGGCGCGCCGTGTTCCGTGCGCACTTCTCAGGAGGACGTGGGGCAAGGCCCCACAGAGGAGAGGTCCGCCACGGGTTGGCGGACCGGGACCTGCCGGGGTTGCGGTGCATGCTTTTGCGAATCCCGCGACCCTGGCCGTACGGTCAGGAGAAGGAACACCGTTAGTTTTTAGCCGGTAAGAGTCCGGCAGACCCCCTCGCCTTCCCCGGGCGAGGGACATCCATGAGGATTTTCCAACGAGAAAAAAAAAAAAAAAAGGGGCACTCGTAGGTACCCACCCTTCAAACAGGAACATAGCAATGCTGCTTAGCGGAAGAAATAGGTATAGTGATAGTAGGTACTTCCCGGGGCGAACTCTTTCATATTATCTATTGTTGACGTGGTGCACCCTGCCACTTACCTGAAGCCAACCAGTATATTTGGATCTTCAGCAAATATCAATTAATGATATTGAAACATTTGATTTTAAGTTCTATTTGGTACCTATCTGCACTGGTCACGCTTAATGCTTAGAGAGGAGCTCGTGGCTAATTACCAACCGCGCGGATTATACGAATTACGAGGTTAAGCTGCGCTAGCCGAGGTCAGTTCTGTGGATGGATGACCGATCGTTACACATCGAGACCCCTCCGTGCCTCGGAGAGTACGTTAAATAGTCGGTCCCTGGCGTCATACGAATACCTATGATGGTCATTACGGGAAGTCAGAAGCCCGAAAGTATGACAACTGGTTAAACTTACGATAACGGCATGGCCCAGTAACTGGGTTGCAGAGGTCTGATGGCAGTCGCTCCGTGTAAAATACTGGTATTCAGCCGCATCTGGTTAGATTAGAAGCTGTCCCCAACATAGTTGGGAAAAGGCTAGGCAGAACAAGGTACTCTTAAAACTCAAAGGGGAAAAGGCATAAACTATGTAGCGTCTACCAATATCACAAAAAAACTACAAAAGGATCATTCATAAGAAAGCATGAAGACAATCGTGAGAAAAATATACGGGTAGGTATAGTACCTACTGAGCAGAACCTGCATAGTGTGAGTCGGACTCGCGCACTACGGGTTCCATACCACCTTTAGGTTTAGATTTTTAATTATTTTTAATATTTGCCACGATAACGGCTATGGTAATACATAATATTCTGTGAACATTTTAACTCGAGTCCGCGCGCAAGTGCTAGTCACCGCCTGAAGTATGGGAGCGGTAGGAGGGGGTGTGCGTGGTACACAAGACAAAGCCAACTGACAGAGCGAGCTTATTGTTTTGCTATTCATATACCTAAGGCGGTATCCCGCCGTCCATGATCCACCGTGCTCACCCGCCGCAGCCGCGGAGCCGGTCATCTTTCTGACTCCGCAGTCACACCGTTAATTCAGCCCTCATCAAGCTGTCTCCCTCCCAGTCCTACCGCCAGCAACGCCCTAAGCCGAGGTCCGAGTCTCATTAGGGGTCGCCCTTAGTGCTGTTGTTGCTAGCTAGTCATGATGTTAGTAGTAGTAATAGTAGCTTAGGTTAAGTATTTTACTCTCGTCCCCATTGGTTGGAGACCCTTCAGGTCTCGCCAATAACTGCCCGGTTAGGTAGAATCGGTCCGCAAGACCATCTACAAGCAGTCGAATAGAAAAAATAAACCTAAGGCGATGTCAGCACTTGCACGCGGACTATACCTAGGTACCAATTACGGTTAAAGAGATACAGCCCTGTGACCGACACACGGACGGACGAACGGCGCGAAGGCTTAGTAATAGGGTCCTGTCTTCCTTCTTTCTTTTCGTGGGTGTCGTCGTCATATTAGCCACGAGCCCCTCCCACTTCTGAAACACTATACCTCTGAAAAAGAAAGAAAAGTGTATTCTATCCTAAAAGACGGTCTTCTTCTTCTTTTCGTGGGGATAGTGACTAACCTGGTGTCAGAGTTTATGCCGCCCATGGGCCTCTGAGTTGGCTTCACATGCCGTCGACAGATATCTCTCAAGCATGCCGGTTTCCTCATGATGTTTTCCTTCAACGTTTTTAAGCAAGTGATAATTATACAATATGTACATGAATCCGAAAAGTCAGAGGTGCGTGCCTTGGGTTCGAACTCAAGACCTATGACTTGGCAGACCACTAGGCTATCACAGCTGTTAGGGTCCCGTTCGAACCCTAAAAACAGAGCAGCCTCTCCCTTCCATTGTCGGTTGCAAATAGTAGGTACCTATATAATAAATGTCTATGGTTGCAAGTTGCAAAGTACCTACAGCGCGCTTCACCGATAATAATTGTTACGTTTGGCGTTTATCTTTGCGTTATAGAATTGATCTTCTGTACCAACTGGTTTGTGGTGCTATTCATAAATTAGAGCACAGCTTTAGCAAGCTTCTTAGTCACGGAAATATAGCCAACGATGAAAATTTCTTTATTACGGAATGTAAAGCCAACCACTGTGAAACCTCTTGATGGAGGCGCATTTAAAAGGACCTACTTATTATTATTAATCATTTAATTTTCCATGGAAGAGGACGGAAAGTTAAGTAGATTAAGTATTTAATATGCAGTAATTTATGGAAGAAAAGTTCCTTGATATAAATTATCTGTTCCGGATTCGGGATTGTTAGATTTTTTTACTGACTTGCGAAAGAGTCCCGTACCAAAACAATTTTTGTTATTTCTTATAACAAAAAATGTTTTGGTACGCAAGCACTTCCTTCAAAAACTTGCGGAATCTATCGAATAAGTAAATAAGTATAACGATACGTTTGTAGGATAGGTACCTATGTAATGTATAGTATCTATCTGGGTATCGAAGCCGTAGGGAGAAGACGCCTATCCTCATCAAAATTCAGGGTATTATGTAAATAAATTGACAGTACCTACTTAGGTACGTACCTACAGTAACATAGGAATACTAACACATCAAATGTTCTCATATTTGGAAAGTACACAGCAGCGATAATAGAACATTATGATATAAGTGTGCTATGTTGGTAATTACGGTCGAGGCGGTATTTGCGATAAGTGAGCCGAGAGTGTAATGATCAATGCACACGCGTTTCATACGACGTTTTTCAACACACTTGCCTGGAAAATAACAGACTTCAAGTCTTTAATAAGTACAAAAGAATTTGTAAAAAATGGCGCGTGGATTTCTTTGTAAACATTTATATAATTAATCGGTGGTGCCCGTGGCCGAGTTAGCTATGCGCGCGCAGGTGAAAGACCACAGGGCAAACAGCCTAACATTAAAAAAAACACTGATTATTATTTTTGTGTTTATAACACAAATTAATTGTAAGCGAGGGATAAGGAAAACAGCATGATGCAATAAATGGTAGAAAATAGGCGAGCGAAAGAAAATATGCGTGCAAAAAAAAAGCAGAAAAAATATGACAGTACCAAATGTGACAACAATGCCGCGGGGTGGCGCGACGGTCGCCCATCGTCACACATTAAACAATATAATTTTATGCGTCGTCTACATTAATGAATGTTAATTTGCTGACAAAAATAAATAATTTAATGAAATGAAATGTTTATTTATGATATTTTAATTAACATAGTTTATTTATTCTATTTTTATAATAAAAAAAGTTTACTATTTTTTAGGCGTAGGTAAAATCGAATTGATAAAATAAAAAAAGAAAATGTAAAGTGAAATTAGTGATAAAAATTTATCTGTGGTACATTTTACCGGACTTGTCAGTAATAAGCTACATTACGAACCTAAAAGCGGCCCAATAAGAGCCACTTTATGAGCAAGTGTGTTGAAAAGTTAATTATTCAACGAAGGCTTCATTAATAAACAATATCATACGAGCCAGTTATCGATGTGTAGCTGTTACCAAAATATACATGCACGCGTCATGAGTGTGAAATATAAATGAGACACGGGTTATAAATAAGTACCTAGATACCTACCCTACCTACCCTAGTACAATCGACGAGGCCTAAGCTGAGCTTTGCATTTGTGTGAGTACACATAGATAGTGTAGGTAGGTGTGCATATCATAGCTGGCCTTTATTTTAACAATTTTTGCTTATAGAATAGAATAGAATATACTTTATTGTACACCAAAATTGTAACACAGCTCTTATAAAATAACAAACATTAAAGGGTACAATGGCGGTGTTATCGCTGATAGCGATATCTACCAGACAACTTTTGGATGAACAGGAAGTCAATGAATAAGATAGGGGGCGTAGTCCGTGGTGTACTGCTGCATAATATATACTACACACAATACATAAACACACAATACATAAATATAAATATTGTAATATATATACATATATGATATATAATTATGTGATAGGGAAAACAAGGTAGATTGATCATGAAGTACTGATATTATGAGGAATTAGAAACGTGCTTATTTAATACCTATGATTTAATTTTTAAATAGAATACCTCTCCCATTTATGTTATGTACCTACCTAAAATATAATAAAATTAATTTTTAAAAGTTTTTTGTCTGACTCTACATTTGGTGATCAGTCACACAAATGCAAAGCTCAGCTTAGGCCTCGCGGACGGTACTATTGCGCTTGTTTATCTAGGACTTGTATTTCGTTGTATTTATTAGGCATACAATTTATCTTACTGACTGCCTCGTTGGTCTAGTGGTGGCAAGCGCGACTGCTGATCGTGAGGTCTTCGCAGGGGCGTAGCTACCGCCGCACCAGCCGTATAAATCGATGGCAGGAAAGTAAAAGAAGACATCAACAAAATCGCAATTTTATAGGAGAGCACATTTAGTAAAAAACAGAGGCCATTTTGCTGCGATGTTTCTTAAAAATCGAGTAGAGATGTCTTCATTTACCTACATGCCAGATTTTCTTCATTATTTTGAATTTATTTTAATACAGACTTGTAGATAGGGTTGATATAAGCCCATTTTTGTAAAAACGCATTTTGGTAATAATTTAGATGTCCGTATCTACTTTGCTGCCATCGCAATGATACGTGGCGCCCTGACGAGAGAGGCACCGATGTGTGTAAAAAAAAACATTCAAAAAATGTTATCCATACTCTCACTCAAGCTGGCCGTACGCCAAACTGTAACTCTTACACGCTAAACTCGGCACACCCCAGCCACTCCATACAACCATGAACCATGGTTTGGATTTCTCCATTTGGGCTTCACCGTCAAATTTTGATACAGGGCCCGTCTTGGGCAAGCTACACCACTGGGTCCTGGGTTCGATCCTCAAGTCGGGCATTGTGTTATTGGGTTTTTCCGTGTGGAATTCCTCAGTTACAGCCCGCGGAGTTTGGATTTGTGCCCGGTTAATGGCAATAAGCTCGCTCCCTGTTACATGGGAGTTAAACATAACGACAAAATGAGGGTGTTACTATACACCTTTGTCTAACCCTTCGGGGAATACAGGCGTGATGTTTATGATATTATGTTGTTATAATTACCTATGTTATGTAAAATTTATTCTATGCCTAATGGCAAGTTGTACCTACTATGCAAGTTATTGCACTTACGTGCTCGCTTAGTTCGTAAAACTTGCAGAAATCGAGTTGCTGCGACGTCCACAGTTTGGAAGTTGGTTGCTGAAGTCCACGCAGTAATTTTGCATATAACAACCATAACCATAAGTATATTATTATTCCCGTAGCAGCGTAGCACTCTGCAGTCTCTATCTACGCGGGCCATGCAAGCTGGCGACTGCGAGCTACAAAGATCATTAGTAGATTTTCCAAGTAAGTCATGTACCTAGGTACTTAGGTTTTGATATAGCAGTGATTGCCTAGTGGTGTGACCGTCGGACTGCCAAGTCATAGGTCTCGAGTTCGAATCGTAGTCACGCACCTCTGACTTTTCGGATTCATGTGCGTATTGTATAATTATCACTTGCTTAAAAACGGTGAAGGAAAACTTCGTGAGGAAACTGGCATGCCTGAGAGATATTTCTCGTCGGAGTGTGAAGCCAAGTCAGAGGCCCATGGGCGGCATTAACTCTGACACCAGGTTAGTCACTAACCATACGAAAAGAAGAAGATGCCACTGCATAAAAAGGGAGTACATGCGTTACTTAAAACATACCTATCAAGTTATTTTGAATTTCTACTTCTTAGTTTGGTATTCAAAACTACCTAACAAGATACAAGTTCCTAAAACATATCAATTTAAGTACCTACTTATTTTGAAATTTATTATAGTGTGGAAGCATAGGCGTATTCAAGATGGGGCAAGTGCCCCATCTGCCCCACCCTGGCACAGGAAAGAATAGGTAAATGGTCTAGATTCAGTCAACTCGCCACCCATGTCCACAGAACAATTACCTACCCAAAATAGGCAGATCAATGCCCGATTCAGTCCATACTTATTTGGACCTCAAAAATAAGGTTTTGGGGTAAAATTGCCCCATGATCTCATTCTGCACTTCTAGATTTATTGAAAAGACAAATATTTACTGTCAGACTGAGTTTGCCCCACCCTGGACAAAATAAAAGCTACAAAGATTACTAGTAGATTTTCCAAAAAAACCTTTTCTAAATAAGTCTAAATAACTCATGCCATTGCATGAAAAGGAAGTTCAGGCGTTAATAAAAACATACCTATCAAGCTATTTTGAAGTTCTCCTTTAGTTCGTTTTGACTGCCTTGTTGGTTTAGTAGTCCCAAGCGCTACTGCTGAGCATGGGGTCCTGGGTTCGATCCCCAGGTCGGGCAAAGTGTTATTGGGTTTTTCCATTAGGAATTTCTCAGTAGCAGCATGGCAATAGGCTCGCCCTCTATTACATGGGACTTAAACATAACTGGCGAAACGAGGGTGTACTAAAAACACCTTTGCGCGAAACCTTTGGGGAATACAAGGCGTGATGTTATGTTCGTTTGGAATTCAAAACTACATAGCCATCATGTCAACGCCGGCTGTCGCTGAAAACCAGCGCTGTGGCTCTGTCTCGCACGTGAGACACAGCATTATGCTGAGCGATGGCCGTTTTGCGCGGATGGGACGCATATTTTTCCTCAAGTTCCTTTTCAGTTTTGTTTATTTTAATTTTATTTTGTGCGTCATGTTGGCGCGAATAAATAACTTTTCTTTCTTTCTTTTTTTTCTTTACATACCTACCAAGATAGTCGTTCCTAAAACATATCAATCCAAGTATTTATTTTATAGTGTAACTAGTGTGGAACTGAAAATTATACTGTATTTTCTTCAATATCGTTATCAACATGGAAATTTAACGTATTCCGCACTAGCCGCAGTTGATTCAATTATCACGTTAATGGTTATTTCATTTGCATAATGTTCTGTCTGGAATTCTAGAATGCAAATGCAGCTTAACCACGTTCAAATGACTTAAGAATGACAGTTTAAGCTTATTGCTTTGTGTTAATTAGTTTTGCTTAGCTATTCCCCGCAATATAGGAAAGTTACCTTTAACGTAGGAATTTACATCACGCCTGTATTCTCCGAAGGGTTGAACAGAGGTATACACCTATAAACGGTGTAAATAGACCCTTAACGAAGCCAAAAGGCACTTATTCTCCACGTCACTGCGATTTTTTTTTTGTTCTGAACTATGCCTGTGAACCTTCTAGTTACGGAGATATTGGACGTCAAAGTTCCATCTTTTTCACAGCTTTTTGTTAAATACTAATTTTGAAGGTTGCAAATGTACTTGAAATTCCATTACCTGTTTACTATTCATTGCATCCATCAGCACAATGTTTTGTGTGCGTTTCATTGAGCTTTACCGTAAAACGATATTTTCACCCAAAAAAAAAGAAGTTTCCCAGCGACAATTTTTGTGTAGGGTTACTTAGTTTGATGTACTGAATGCATGGTTGACGGCTTCGTGAAGGGTCTTTTTACACCTTGTATAACGAGGGTATAGTAACACCCTCATTTCGCCGTTGTAATAGGGGGCGAGTCTATTGCCATTAAGGCACAAATCCAAAGTCCGGGCTGCTACTGAGGAATTCTATACGGAAAAATACAATAACACTTTGCCCAACCGGGGATCGAACCCAGGACCTCTCGATCAGCAGTCGCACTTGCCACCACTAGATCAACGAGGCAGTTAGTAGGAATGTCTCTGCAGTTTAAAACATTTTTGCAAATTCTGACAAAAGTTTTACAGTTTTGTTCTGTTCGGCTGAGTCTTTGTCCTAAATCCAGATGCGGCTGAATATCAGTATTAGGTACATGGAGCGATCTCCGTAAACCATTTGCTGGGTAATGCCGATACCCCAAGGTTAGACTGGTTGCAGTGGCGTAACTATACAATCAGAGGCCCGTGCCAAATTCATTGGATAGGGCCCCAGTAAAAATCGTCACGTTGTAATTTAATTTTAATAAATCACTGAACTGATTGGGTAACTAACCCAATAGAATTACAAAGGAGAATGGGTCTTTTGGTCTACCCCTCCTCTAGCAATGAGTGATATATCAATAGAAAGGTTATTTTAAGTAGAACATTTTTTTGTATTACAGCTACTGTCAATTATTAGTATTTATGGTGTTAACGCTCATTAAATGTAACCACTTAAAAACTATGTTAATACAGAAATATTGCTATTTATTATCTTTTTTACACGTTTTGCCATAGGAGCTTTGTCATAACAATTATTTAAGATACCTACCTAACACATAACATGCCGCCTGAATTTCCCAAAGGGGTAGGCAGAGGTGTATAATTCACCCATTATTCGCCGGTTATGTTTAAATCCCATAACAATTATTTGCAAATAATATGATAAGAACGTAGCGATACTTAGTATACCTAAGTAACAAAAAACGAAGAAATTGTGATAGTACCTAAGCTATTAAACGATTTAACTCCAATAATACTAAAGATTTACTTTAGTTGTATAACTATCAAATGTTTTACTTAAAAATACCTTTCTAATGACACATCACTCATTGCTAGAGGAGGAGTACAGAAGAAATTGTGATATTATGGGTATAAACGATTTTTCACTTTAAATGTGTTATAACTCCGAAAATACTAACAATTGACTTTAGTTGTGTCAGTATCAAATGTTTTACTTAAAAATACCTTTCTAATGACACATCACTCATTGCTAGAGGAGGAGTAGACCAACTCCTAAACATTTCGCCCATTCTCCTTTATAATTTTTACTTCATTTTGTTAATAATGTTAGGTTACTTCTGAGCTCGCGGCCTCTTAGGCCGGGGGCCCCGTCGGGCCGGGGGCCCGTGTTATTATGCGCCAGCCCCGCCACCCTATAGTTACGCCACTGACGGGTTGTCAAACTTCTGACTACCCGTAACGAAGTGTCATAGGTATTCAATGACTTCCGGGACCGACGTTTTAACGTGCTGTCCGAGGCACGGATGGGTCTGGATTTACCTAACGAAGTCACCCACCCATGGAATGACCGCAAAAAGCGCAACGATCGTTGGTTGGTTTTTAGTTAGCCACCATACCCTCAAGTTTTGCCATACCTATCTATTGCAACATACATACGATTTCGGTTTATTTGAGTCAATAGTTTTATAGTCAACATAAACGACACGTTCATCAGCATCAATGGCACCTATGCAGAAATGAAAGCCGATGACGGTAGTTAAGCTACTACCTAGTGCCGTGTTTCTCTCACACTATTTAATAGAAGTAACTATTGCTCTTGCGGTTTGTATCCTACTCGTATAAAGAGCGCATAATTCTGCCAGATGCGCGAACAGTTCGTTTATCACTCGATTAGACGCGCACCTCATGCTCGCTCCGCTCTTTACAACTAAACGTAGGTGGATGATTCAAGTTTCCACTAATTGTGCCTCCAACCTCATTAGGAGTTCATAAGTGTATTATGTACTCTATATAAGTACGTGTGGTTGGCTCATGTAGGCCTAAAGGTCAAAGGGAATATCGGGTTTAATGGTTTTTGAAAGGGACTGGGTAAACTGATACTGTTTGTCATTATGTGCCTACTAATATGACCTTTATACCTTCAAAGCACTATTAAATGCTATACTGTGGGTGCGGCTCCGTCCACAGGATAATCAGCCCATTACTGTTTCACAGAGGCACGGCGCACGGACATCTTCAAAATCAAAAAAAATATTTCTCATAAACTAATACAGGTGCTTATGAAAAGTCGAATTTAGATGCATGGTTCCAATTAGTCGTTTCCTATGCAGAAGAGCCGGCAAGACACTCCATGGTTACTCTTTTAAAAATAATAATATCTTTAACAATTTCAGTGGATACAGTACAATGATTTAGAGAACAATGAAGTCCTGACCACAGACCGATGAGTAATGTAGTACTAAAATACTTGAGTACAAAAATTAACAAACAAAAATAAAATACAAAAACAATATGAATAATAGTAATTTACAAATTTATAGATGCAGGTCCACAAAGTTCTTCCTGACCTGGTGCGGGTTGGCTGACTACACACACTATCGAGAACATTTTATGGAGCTGTCTTAACTACCTCGTTGGTCTAGTGGTGGCAAGCTCGATCCCCAGGTCGAGCAAAGTGTTATTGGGTTTTTCCATGTGGAATTCCTCAGTAGCAGCCCGGTGTTTGGATTTGTGCCCGGTTGATTGGAATAAGCTCGCCCCCTATTACATGGGACTTAAAACATAACGGCGAAATGAAGGTGTTACTATACATCTCTGCCCAACCTGAATACAGGCGTGATGTTATGTTATGTTCTTGGCGGTGTGCTAGTTTTCTCACGATAATTTTCTTATCGTTAAACCAAGTGATGATCAATATAATAATGCGCAAATGTAGGTACTCGAAAAGTCAGGTGCCGGCCGGTATCGACCTCAGACCCACCTGCATGAAAGGCAAGTGTTCAACCGCTATATAACATTACCTGTATTCCCCGAAGGGTTGGGCAGAGGTGTATAGTAACATTCTCATTTCGCTGTTATGTTTTAAATCCCATGTTATAGGGGGCGAGCCTATTGCCATCAACCGAGCACAAATCCAAACTCCGGGCTGCTACTGAGGGATTCCACACGAAAAAACCCAATAACACTTTGGGATCGAACCTAGGACCTCACGATCAGCAGTTGACCGTTATAGTTTTTAATTTTAACCATTGCATTTACCTCACTGCAAAAAATCGTCAAAATCGGTTTAGTAGTTCAGTCGTGAAAACAGTAAATAGACACATAGATTCGCTTTCGCGTTTTTATTATTAGTGCGGATCACGTATATAGCGCGCTACCAGTAGTGTGGATGAAACTTAACATTACGCTATAGAATTTTGTATCATGGGTACAAGTACTTACAGGGGTACCTACAACACGCAAAAGTTAACTTGAGAACCAAGCGGAATGCGCGTTCCCCTCCCGACCCCCGCGCTGCTTACTGCTCCCGCCACAGTCAGTACCGCGCGCTTACGTCATCCGAGCGAAGTCTCAAGTTAACTCTTGCGGGTAAGTATACTTAGGTCACAAGTACTGAAAGTTTCTGGGTTCTGATAAAGTAAAACAATAGTAATGTTTATTTTGTATTCACTATTTTTCAAAGTATTCTCTCCCTGACAATTTATACACTATTTCATTCTCCGTCGTATTGTTTTATTATTTTATCACATCAGAAGTAGATTAGAGAGAGTTTGAAAGTGGCACCAGTGACAGAAAAGTTGAAAGGAAATCGTTTGTCTTGGTATGGGCATGTGATGAGGAGGGATGAAACACATGTGACAAAGAGAGTGATAAATATGAATGTTAATGGATGAAGGGGGAGAGGGAGACCAAAGAAAAGATGGATGGATTAATTGTGTGAGGGAGGATATGAGATAAGGGAGTAAATAATAATGAGACGGCTGACAGGGAAGAATGGAAGAGGAAAACATAATTGCGCCGACCACAAGTAGCTTCGGACCAGGGTAGGAAGATGATGATGATCACTCTTTTTTAAACTTCCGTTAACTTATGTGGTATCCATCTTGAACAAGACTTTCGAACGTTCAGGAGTACGTGCTAAATATTGTGCACTTGGCTCATGCCAATGTTTAATGTTCTACGAATTTGCTGATATGTATTTCTTTTTATCCAATTGTCTTAGTTGTCGTGCACCATTAATGTTAGTTTCTGGTACCGCTGTCGCCGGCCGGCCTTCACGTGTATCGTCGTGGTGATGAATACGTTCACATTTGAATTAAATATACCAGAAATACATAGAGCTACAAGATGGGGCTTACTCACCACTCACCAAACGCTAATTTAAGTCTTTGGTAACTTTCTCGTTGATTTAAACCACAGCGAAAATCGCAAAAAAATCATACATCGAACATTTTCTCGACTTAAATCCATAGACACGTAATTTTCAAATTGGTGCCATAACCAAAAAGCAAACGACCGACGTAAAAAATAAAATGTATTCTACAATCAAAGAATTCCATTTTCAAAAATAGGAATTAACTATTTTTTTAATATCTTGAACGCAAGTAGCCCGTTCCAGAAACTTCCCACCTATGATTTTTTTTTACTTTTGATGTCATTGACCGTCTAGCAGATTTCTTACTCACACAAATATCTATTTTTTATACCTATGCCTTCTTAGATTATTATTTGTGATAACGAGGCGACGAGGTGGCTCCTGAGAGTCCTGAGAGCTATCAACTAAAGTGGATTTTTATCGATTTTGCATTTTGAGTTATGGTTATAGTAAAATTATTAATCGATAAGTACCCTCCTACAGTGCAACCAGTTCAAGTTTGTATAAAAGGTAAACAAACCTTTGATCGTAAAGAATTTATTTTGCTTTAACAATCGTTTAAAAATCGCAGAATAAGTGTTAATTCGGTTTTCTAAAAGTGTGTAGTGTATGTTTATTGGAATCCTAAAACATGAATAATGTTTCGCGATCAAGTTTGTTTCCGCTTTACACTTACATTTTATAGTCAGACTGTAGGTACACACGACGGCAAATCAATCTATACATTTCCAGTAGGTACTTATAAGTTGATCTCTCATCTATACTAATATTATAAAGCTGAAGAGTGTGTTTGTTTGAACGTGCTAATCTCAGGAACTACTGGTTGGAATTGAAAAAATCTTTTTGTGTTGGATAGTACATTTATCGAGGAAGGTTATAGGCTATATAACACCACACTACGACCAATAGGAGCGGAGCATAAATGAAAAATGTTGCAAAAACGGGAAAAATGTCCACCCGTGCGATGCCGGGACGGGCCACTAGTTCAGCATATTTAAGCATACGCTGGAAATATATAGCTGTATATGTGTGTCGTATGTATACTTACATATTATTTTATTGTTACACATTTAACCAAGGGTTCTGCCTAGCCTCTTCTCAATTGTGTTGGGGTCAGCTTCTAGTCTAACCAGATGCGGCTGAACACCAGTATTTTACACGGAGCGACTGCCATCAGACCTCCACAACCTAGTTACAGGGCAATGCTTATATCCTAAGGTGAGACCGGTGGTCAGACTTTCGGGCTCTAATTTCCTGTAACGACTGTCATAGGTATTCGTATAACATCCTGAACGGACGGTTTAACGTGCTCTCCAAGGCACAGAGGGGTCTCGATGTGTAACGAACGGTCACCCATCCACAGACTGATCGCGGCAAGCACATCTTAACCTCGCAAATCGTATGATCCGCGTGGTTGGTAATTAGCCACGAATACCTCCACAACACCTCCTCCTATTTTAAGACTCCACGCTCCCATAGAAACTTACAAAGCCAGTAAATACGCCATAAAACACGATCAATCTATAAAAAAATAAAGCCATTAATACCTACTCCGAACCCATAATCGTAACTTAAAGAAAATCGAACGACGTAACTCTGAATGGGCGAAGTACAACGACCATAAATTAACCTTGGAGTCCTCTGGACAAAATACCCAAGCCCAAGGGATAACAAAATTGTCTTAGCGCACGCAACAAATTTAATTATGGTGAAATATGAAGCGGTTGGTTTGGACCTCTGGTGATGACAATTTGGACCTCTTTAGATGGTCGTTTGCACCTGTAGGGTAAAAGACACACAATAGATTCATGTAGGGGTGAATCTATCATTACAGTTATAGCTAATATCGGTCTGTCAGGATTGCGAGTATAGTAAATGAAGTAAATGAAACCAACAGACTCTCCACCACTGAGAGTACTTATATTTAGGTTATTAATTAGTTACAGAAGCTAGTTCACAATATAATAATTAATACAAGATCAGAAAATAAGGACAAGAAAATCAGATATAAAAGGTCAGACTTCTTCGGCTGTTCGACATAGAATCCTCTGCTCCGTTGAATGACCACTGTTTTTATAACGTCGGGTACGTTGATTCATCTTGACGACTTCCTTTATCAACATTGTCCAGTGTTACCAGCTACCGACAACAGTAGGTCGCTGCTGTTACCATTGCTTTCGTATTACCTAATATACCTACCCGTGTGGTGTAAACTATCTATACTAATGCGGTATAGCATGGTGCGGGAGACATTAGACGAACTTTACAATCATGACTTAATATTTCAGTTGCATCCTAAATATCACTGTCGTAAAATACGAATTCAATAGTAACTGTAGTAAATTAAATAAATTCACCCTGCCACAATGTTAGTCTACATATAAAATCAAATACTGACAGCTGTCACCCGCACCATGCTGCATCGTAAACCATTTTACCACGTGTAGTTGTGTAGTTACCATATAACGGGGTGAATAGGGATGCAGGGGGTGAATCGTGACGAAACTTTAAAATGGATTTTAACGTTGAAATAATATCGTCAGTGGAAAGGTAAAAAGACTAAAGCGCCAATATAGATAGATAATTAAACTATCTATTTAATATGAATACTCTAAGAAAAATAACTATGTATGTTATTTTCTTACAAAAATACTTAGAGTCTCTCTACTGTAAAGTAGGTATATTGGCGCTTTAGTCTTTTACCTTTCCACTGACGATATAGTTTGTTGCCAACAAGGACACTTAATCGTTAATTATAATACAGTAAACACATTAGAATCCTTTTTGGTAATAAAACATATTATTTCAATGTTAAAATACCTTTAAAAGTTTCGTCTCGATTCACCCCTGCATCCCTATTCACCCCATTTTACGATACTGACAGCTATCACCCGCACCATGCTGCATAGTATACCATTTTACCACGTGTAGTTGTGTAGTACGTATTTCTGACATAATTTTTGTGAATTGACCGGTCCACGTGTACATACTATAAAGATCGCTCGCTAAGTGAAATGACTGTTAATTACTGAGATAAGTTTAGCAATTTGTCAAACAAATCACTATATTTTTTCAGTAAGTAATCGGATGCAATATTCTATATCATCCATGATTTCGTAGTATCCCTAGGAATTTTACGAAATCCCTGGTATCATTTTCCTGAACCATTTGGTAATACAACCTCTAATTGGCATTTGTAATAATCTATCTAATGACGGTTTGCCTTAATAGAGATAGAAATTCATAAGAATAGATATACGACAGACGACGACGTTGGGGTAGACGAGTTCTAGAGTGGAGACCGCGAATCGGCAAACGTAGTGTAGGACGTCCTGCGACTAGGTGGAGCGACGATATACGTAGGGTAGCTGGCAGCGATTGGAGAAGGAGAGCCGAAGATCGGGTTCAGTGGCGTGCTTTGGGAGAGGCCTATGTCCAGCAGTGGACTGATGTAGGTTGATGATGATGATGATGATGATGATGAGATATACATAAAGAATATATTGGAATACATATAAAATTTACATAAGCTTCATTGAAGTAATGTTAATCTATTTCTGGTAAGGCAAACCTGGCGGTTATTGAAAAACGACCGTAATACACACGATTCGATTCTAGTTAATCAACTGCTAAATCGCATGCGATTTGAACCGTCTGAACAGACTTTCAATCAAATTGAAGGAACAAAAAGAAGAAGCACAAAAAAGCGCCATCCGTTCATGGTTGATATACCAAAAGCCCGAACAAAGCGTTTTGATTCCACTTTCATTGTGAAAACCGCCAAACAGTGGAATGCGCTGCCCGAGTGGGTGTTCCCCGACAGTTACAATCTGGGTGTCTTCAAGTCACGAGTGAATCGGTTTCTTCTGGGCAAGCGTGCTCCATCGTAGACCGCATCATCGCTTAACATCAGGCGGGATGGCGGCCAAACGTAGGCCTAGTAACAAATAAAAAAACAAAACGTTTCAACTTTTGTTGATCAACAAAAATGTTGATCAATTAAAATCGAACCGTGTGAACCCGCTATAAGTCGCATGTTACAACCGATGGGGAGAGAGGCGGTTCTATTATTTATCACGTATCTTCTATTACAGGGGTACTTCTGAAACACTCTTCTGTTCTGCCTAACCTTTTTCCTAGCTATGATGGGGTCAGCTTCCAGTCTAACCAGATGCGGCTGAATATTACACTGTATATTATTGCGGTATTTTACACTGAGCGACTGCCATCAGATATCCGCAACCCAGTAACTGAGCAATGCCGGTATCCCAAGGTTAGACAGGTTGCCCGACTTTCGGGCTTTGGAATTCCCGTAACGACTGTCATAGGTATTCTTATGACACCTGGGACTAACCGTTTAACGTGCTCTCCGAGGCACGGAGTGGTCTCGATGTGTAACGAATGGTCACCTATCCACGGATTGACCGCGGCAACCTTTAAAAGAGACCTTGATGTCTGAGTTTGTTTCGGCTATTCTTCTCAGAGCTAGTCAGATAGGAAATGCCAGCGCCATCTAGTCTTAAAAAAAAACATTACATTGACTTGTAAAAGTGTCTGTTAACAGATTTATTTACAGAAATAAAAATCATTTATCATTTAACCGCAGTTTAACCTTGCAAATAATTTATAATCAGAGCGGTTTTTTTAAGCTTTGCCCTACTCCAAGATTTCTCCAGTATCGTGGGTGCGTTTACAAACACAAATCTTCACATGCACAAACACCCAGACCCGGAACAACTATCTGTAGGCCATACAAATATTTGTTCCGTGCGGGAATCGAACGAACCCTCGACCCGTAGCGCAGAGAAGCCGATCGCTCAGCCACTGCACCAAACGTGTCGTCATATTAGCCACGAGCCCCTCCCACTTCTGAAACACTATACCTCTGACAAAGAAATAAAAGCGTATTCTATCCTAAAAGACGGTCTTCTTCTTCTTTTCGTGTGGTTAGTGACTAACCTGGTGTCAGAGTTTAAGCCGCCCATGGGCCTCTGACTTGGCTTCACATACCGTCGAGAAATATCTCTCAGGCATGCCGGTTTCCTCATTATGTTTTCCTTCACCGTTTTTAAGCAAGTGATAATTATACAATACGCACATGAATCCGAAAAGTCACGAGGTGCGTGCCTTGGGTTCAATCTCGAGACTTTATGACTTGGCAGTCCGACGGTCACACCACTAGGCTATTACCTACTGAAAGACTGTAGAACCCCACAATAAACTATTTGCATCAAACCACACGGTTATATTACGGTGTTTTCAAAGTCGAGGTCAACACGCAAAACAACTACAAACATTAAATAGAAAGTTTCTACTAGCTATAAATAATATTCAAGTCACGGCGAATGGTTTGCTTTGACTTGAACTTTATGATGGATCGTCAAAACTTCGGAGCACTCACAAGTTGTACGGTAAAATCCGTAGGGTAGTCGGAACTTCCTCGATGTCGGCTTACCCTTAATTTTATTGACACTTGAAGTCGTAAGCGGAACAGACTGAGCCACCTGTCGCGTTAAACAATGACTTAAGTCATGGTAATGTGAACACAAACCAACATTTAACAGGTATGTTAAAAGTTGTAAATTTTACGTTGTTTTACTAGAGTGCGCGCAAGTTAACTCTGCGCGCGGCCAAAATCGGAACTAATCATGTTCCGCCATAGTGTTGCCGTTTTATTAACTTTGTCACTAGATCTGCCTGATTTTAGATATAAATGAAAATATAATAATAAAGATTATAGTAGACCTTATCAGACGATAATAATCAGAATGCATTATTTTTCACTCACGGCACATTTATAAGCTTAGTTCTTTTATTTTGCAAATTACGTAAAAATACTAATTAATTTAATTGATAGGTAGTAAATTTAAACGTACATAACTTAGCTCAATTAAAATATAATAAACCGCAAGAGGGCTGCCCAATTTTAATGCTCACGAATATATTACTTTTCCTTAAAAAGTAGGACTTTGTATTTTTGCGATAATGGCAACATTTAGCACGCCCTCCGTCGCGCGCAGACTTATCTTGCGCGCACTATACTTACGTATACGGCTGTCATTGGGCTCCATCAAAACTTTAGAACAGATACAGATTGTAAAATGCAATTTCTATAAATCTATTTTATTAGTATAACTTTCGTGGATAACGGCATTGCCCAGTTAGGTACTGAGTTCGCTCCGTGTAAAATACTGGGAGGTACTGCAAAAAGTAAAAATAACAGATTGAAAAAAATATGTAGGTATATAAGTCTGTACTCTTTATTTATCCTCTCTGAAATCAGATGTAGGTAGGTACTTTATTACTTCTAAAATAGTTGGCAACCCTATTCGTAGCTTCCGTAAGCCATACGGAAGTCTTCCCAAATGTTGACGAGGTGAGCCCTGCCACCTATTCCCAGAAGTCAACCAGTATATTTAGATCTTCAGCAAACACCAATTAATGATATTGATACATTTATTTTTAAGTCTATTAAAAATCTACCTGGACTGGTCATGCTCAATGCTTAGAGAGGGCCTCGTGGCTAATTACCAATCGCGCGGATCCTACGATTTCCGAGGCTAAGCTGCGTTTGCCGCGGTCAGTCTGTGGATTGGTGACTATTCGGTACACATCGAGAGCCCTCCGTGCCTCGCAGAGCACTGTCTCGGGTGTCATATGAATACCTATGACAGTCGTTTCGGGAAGTCAGAAGCCCGAAAGTCTGACAACCGGTCTGACCGTAGGATATCGGCATTACCATGTAACTGGGTTGCGGAAGTTTGATGGCAGTCGCTCCGTGTAAAATACTGGTATTCAGCCGCATCTGGTTAGACTGGAGGCTGACCCCAACTAAGTTGGGAAAAGGCGAAGCAGAACAACTGGCCATGTTCAACTTCACAGAAAACAAAATAAAAATAGAATCAGATATTTTTCAGAATACTTCAGACTTAGCTGGCAGTTCACACGTTAGTGCAAGTCACACCGACGTAACACGACAATGCACTTGCGATAGTTGCAATCTTTTACCTAAGCTACTAAGTTAAAAGGTTATATTGCTATAGCGACGTATACTTTATACTACTTACTTTACTTTCTTTCTTTCACGTCTGTATTCCTCGAAGGGTATAGTTTGTTTTTTTTTTTTTTAATGTTGCCCCACGCTAGGATTTCTCCTATATCGTGGGTGCGTTTACAGACACAAATCTTCACACGCACAAACATCCAGACCCGGAACAACTATCTGTAGGCCATACAAATATTTGTTCCGTGCGGGAATCGAACCCACAACCCGTAGCGCAGATTCCGATCGCTTAGCCACTGCACTAAACGTGTCGACGTGGTTGGGCAGAGGTGTATAGTAACACCCTCAATTCGTTATGTTTAAGTTCCATGTAATAGGGGGCGTGTCTATAGCCATCAAGCGGGCACAAATCCATACTCCGGGCTACTATTGAGAAATTCCTAATGGAAAATCTCAATAACACTGCCCGACCTGATCGAACTCAGGACCCCCTGCTCAGCAGTCGCGCTTGTGACCACTAGCCCAACAAAGCAGGCGTCGCTTATTAAATCTAATAAATACGCGTTTACTGTTAACCAGGTTTTTTTTCTTTTCGTGTGCTTAATGACTAACCTGGTGTCAGAGTTTATGCCGCCCATGGGCGTCTGACTTGGCTTCACATGCCGTCGAGAAATATCTCTCAGGCATGCTGGTTTCCGCACGATATTTTCCTTCACCGTTTTTAAGCAAGTGATAATTATACAATACGCACATGAATCCGAAAAGTCAGAGGTGCGTGCCTTGGGTACGAACTCGAGACCTATGACTTGGCAGTCCGACGGTCACACAACTAGGCTATCACTGATATCACTTGGGTACGTAATACCGATAACTGTCTCGTTTGGTCTAGTGGTGGCAAGCGTGACTGCTGATCGTGAGGTCCTGGGTTCGATCCCCAGGTCGGGCAAAGTGTTATTGGGTTTTTCCGTGTGGAATTCGTCAGTAGCAGCCCGGAGTTTGGATTTGTGTCCGGTTAGTGGCAATAGGCTCGCCCCCTATTACATGGGACCTAAACATATTTAATGGCAAAATGAGGCTGTTACTATATATACATCTCTGCCCAACCCTTCGGAGAATACAGGCGTTATGGTATGTTAATATCGATAACATCATATCGACTGCACTAGTTCTTTACGCCATCATTCCTAAAGATTTCTCGTAGCTCGCGCGCACACTATACTTCAATAGAAATTCAAGGAAAAATCTTCCAGTTCAATAATAAAATGTATAAACGTCCGCTTCTAATAATTTCAATATTATGGCACAGGTCTTTCTGAACTAATATAGCAGCTTTTCAACCCTGTATCAAAGAGCCAAGATTCAATATCGATAAATATAAAACTATTCGCCTTGGACTAGCCGAGCTCTACCGTTTCGCAATAAAATGAAGTCGTAAAAACTAAAGCCGGCAGTGTAAAACTTTTACATTTTGAATAAAACATTGTTATGTTGATAAATACTTGAAGAGTAATATTTTACGATATCGTTCTGCTATCCTTTTCCCAACTATGATGGAGTCAGCTTCCAGTCTAACCAGATGTAGTTACCAGTACTTGTTTTACACGGAGCGAGTGCAACTCCCGCGAACCAGTTAATGTGCAATGCCGATATCCTAAGGTTAGACCGGTTGTCAGACTTTCGGGCTTCTGACTTTCCGTAACGACTGTTGTAGTTATTCATAATTATGATACCAAGGACAGACTGTTTAACGTGCTCTCCGAGGCACGAAGGAGTCTCGATGTGTAACGAACGGTCACCCATCCACAAACTGACCGCGGCAAGGGAAGCTTAACCTAGCAAATTACGAGTCTCATATAAATTAATCACAATATCCTAGTCCCAGTAAATTGTTGAAGGCGCCGGAAAAACCTAATATCCATTTCGAAGAAAAACTACTATGGAATATGGACCATTAGGTAGTATATTTTCGTGCGAGACTCCCATTTCTTTGATTATGAACGTTAGCAACCTAAACTATATCTAACATGAAGGCCGTGGCCTAATCTAAAGTATTCGGGTCGACAGATATTGTGGCCATTTTGCGCTTATTTATAACACCTTATATTGGCTTTTATTTCGTTTGCTTATAAAAATTACATAGATACATACAACACGCCTGTTTCCCATTGGGATAGGCAGAGACTATAGATTTCCACCTGCTACGATCCAGACACACACCCATATTCTAAGACGTTCCGCCACAACTTACTCGACTCGACTCCACCTTTTACACTACCATCGGTAGTTATAGTTGACATAAACGTCCTCGACTCGAGATTTTTCCTCAGTCGAGGTAAGGAATCATCTGTCAAACTCAAGGTACCTCGGAACCTACCTTAAGGAAGGATGTGTCAAAGTTCGTATGTAACAAAATTGAATTTTGAAGACTTTATCGAATACCTATGCTTACGATAATCCTTACAACTAGGTACCTATTTATCGCGGCGTTATTTGCGCGATGCAGATAATTCAAATTATGACGTAATGACTCCGTCGAGGAACCTCAAAGTTCACTCGAAATTACGACTAAGAATACAATTTTGAAGGTGTTTTCGAGGCCATTCTGAGTCGAGTAAGTTTTGGAGGATAGTCTTTTCGCTTCATCTACATTCATTAACCTTCTCATGCATGCTCTTCGGTTTAGGGTGCTACCAACCTGGCCTTTTTTGAGAACGTCCGCGATTAGTTCGTGGAAAAACTTCGTTTAAAAAAACCGACTTCAAAAACTAAAAAGTATAATATAACTTAATATAAAATTAACAGTTTCAGAAGTCGGTGCTAATCCACGCTGAACCAGACTGAAGACACCGACTTCTGAAACTGTTAATTTTATATTAAGTTATTTTATACTTTTTAGTTTTTGAAGTCGGTTTTTTTAAACGTAGTTTTTTTTTTACTTTTTAGTGTCTGTAATAATTTGTTCTGTAAACTACAGTAGGATTTTTCTAGATTACATCAGGTAGAATAATTACATCATCCAGGTAAACTAAAATGTTGATAAAAAAATAAAAATGTTCATATAATGAAAACTACCGGACTAAACTATGTTAAATTTTTATGGGACCAAATGGCAACTATTCCGCATCAAACTAAAGAAGAATCACGTAAATCGGATCATAAATCTCAGCGTAATCGGTGTACATACATAAAAAAAAACTTATCGAATATAGAACCTCCTCCTTTTTGAAGTCGGTTAAAAATTATTAGTAACAATTAGTAGATGATATCTTATCTTGAGAGGAAAACCATCAAAACGTCTTCAATCTGCTGCAGTGCACTTCGAGAAATGTGTAATGCCTCTTGGATTTCCAGTGGAACTAGGGTTGCCAGGCCCAAAAATAGATAAGCCGGACACAGATTTCATATTTAGCCGGACATATTGCCCTGAAAGCCCGACATACTGATTTTCAAAAGAAAAAAAAATAATACGCGCGTCATGCGGTCATGCGTGTCCGCATGAGCCGCTTTCGCGCTTATACAAGGTTAGTCGTAAAGAGGGTACTAAGTCGCGGGTCACTTAAAGTATCACTGATGATTGTTCAAAAGAAAGGGGTAAAATTTCAAAATTTGATGAAAATAAATACCATGTAAAGTGATTTTTATTTTAGTTTTTTTCCAAAATTCTTCATCCCTGCTTTAGTTACGAAATCAGAAAATGGAGCTTCTAATCCATGACCCCAAATATGACCTAAAATGTAAACACAGCTTATCATAGCTGAGGATAGATAGAATTTAGCGTATTTTTTTATGATATCTTTAAACAGCTATTTCTTTTAAAGTAATGCCTTTTGGGGAAAGTTGTAGAACAAAAGTTATCCTTTATTATGGGTACTTTAACAGATTTTCGGCTTAGTACCCCCTTTCCGACTAACCTTGTATATTTGGCCGGACACGACTGTAAAAAGCCGGACATGTTCGGCTAAAGCCGGACACCTGGCAACCCTAAGTGGACCACACCAATGCCACCTTTTAATATTTTGAACGACACGCTATAGACTCATAAGTCTAGCTCATAAGCTATGAGTATTTCCCCCCACGCCACGTTACAAATTCATCGTAGATACTTTTTGGAAGGCTATTGACGTCGTTGGCGACCCTACCACATTTTCGTTTGACGTCTATCCGTCGATTTCGTTCAAAAAGTTAAAAGCGCCACAGCATAGAAGATTCTAGATTCAAAGCTTCTTATTTCAAATAGACACAATATAATACATGCAGTAAGGAAACGCAAGAATTTTGTTGCACGTTTTCTAACACCCATATTTTAAGACGTTCCTCCAAAACGGACGCAGGACGGCCTAGAAACCACCTTCAAAATTGTATTCTTATCTTAGTCGCAATTTCGAGTGAACTTTGAGGTTCCTCGACAGTCATTACGTCATAATTTGAATTATCTGCATCGCGCAAATAACGCCGCGATTAATAGTTGTAAGGATTATCGTTAGCATATTCGATAGTCTTCAAATTATTTTTTATACGAACTTTGACACTTCCTTCCTTAAGGTAGGTTCCGAGGTACTTCGGGTTTGACAGATGATTCCTTACCTCGACTGAGGAAAAATCTCGGGTCGAGGACGTTTTTCAACTATAACTACCGATGGTAGTGAGAAAGAGTCGAGTTGGAGCCGAGTCGAGTAAGTTTTGGAGGAACGTCTTAGAATATGGGTGTAAAAGTAGGTCATATGGAGAAGAGCCGGAAGACTAGGTACTCCATCTAGATAAGTAGAATAGTCCAGCTCCATCCAGCTGTCACTCCTATATCAAACGGCCATTTTCTAAGCGTTCAATATCACAGAGAAGACTTAAATGTTATACCCGTCTCAAAACAATAAGCTCTATTGAATATTCAAAAGGCTTAAACAATACTGAATATTTTTACTAAGCCTGACCTCTGAAGGTCTTATGTAGGTCAGAAATTGCTTACTGAGGTAAACCCGATACGGTTGTAGGGTGTTAGATAAAACGGGACGGGACCACTATGTAATAATTTTAGGTAAACATTCTCTTAACGTTAACGATCAAAGGGATGTCCAATGAACCTTGCAAGCTAGTCGGTTTTATATAGAAACGTCGGGGATTGGAAGTATTGCTTAGAATATAGGTAATAAATAGTGACTTAGGTTGATATATATTATATTATACTATAGAACGGCTCGTGGCCTTGCCGCGGTCAGACCTTGGATGGATGATCGTTCGTAACACATCGAGACACTTCCGTGCCTCGGAAAGCACGTTAAACAGTCGGTCCCGGGTGTCATACGAATACTTATGTCAGTCGTTACGGGAAGTCAGAAGCCCGAAAGTCTGATAACCGGTCTAACCTTATGATATCGGCATTGCCCAACTGGGTTGCGGAGGTCTGATGGCAGTCGCTCCGTATACAATACTGATATTCAGCCGCATCTGGTTAGACTAGAAGCTGATCTCAATATAGTTGGGACAAGGTTAGGCAGAACGAACGGCAAATACTGGTATTCAGCCGCATCTAGGTAGACTGGAAGCTGACCCCAACATGGGAAAAGAGAAGGCTAGGCAGAACGAACGGCCATATACATAGATGATAATGTGTGTCTGGATCGAGGAGTAGCACTTATCTACAGATACCTAGATTACATTTCTACGTACTTACTGTAAAATAAATGATTTATTAATTAACTAGTGACCCGCCCCGGCTTCGCACGGGTGCAATGTAGATACTAATATGGGGCATATAAACCTTCCTCTTGAATCACTCTATCTATTAAAAAAACCGCATCTAAATCCGTTACCTAGTTTTAAAGATCTAAGCGTAAATAGGGACAGACAGACAGCGGGAGCGATTTTGTTTTATACTATGTAAAGATAGTTATTGGTTTAACCTCATAGAGCTCTTATTACCTACGTTCATATTATTATGACAACACACTAACAGGCAGGTTTATTATTGTATTGTCTACAAAATCATAACTTTTTATGACTTGATTAAATATTTACAGAAAAAGATTAATGCAATTACTATCTACGTAGGTCACAGTCACAGCTATCGATTTTATATCATGCCTTGTATTCCCCGAAGGGTTAGGCAGAGGCGTTTTTGGTACACCCTCGTTTCGCCAGTTATGTTTCAGTCCTATGTACCTAATAGGTGGCGAGCTTATTGCCATTAACCGGGCACAAATCCAGACTCCGGGCTGCTACTGAGCAATTCCTAATGGAAAAATCTTTGCCAAACCTGGAGATCGAACCCAGGACCTCAAGCTCAGCAGCCGCGCTTGTGACCACTAGACCAACAAGGCAGTCGATGATTCTTATATTACAATAATAATAATACACGTGGACGTTCTAAGGTAAGAGTTGCTGTAAGCCGGCAATATTTGGCCAAGCCTCAGCCAACGTGAGTGTATGCAAATTGATACAAGGCGAGTGCAACAGTAGTCTACATGTTGGTCAAGTTCGAACGAGACCAAGGCAACAAGGTCGACAAACATTTGGACACGACTTGCCGAGTGTAGGCAAGCGCCTTTGATTTGTGCAGAAAAACCGATACTGTTTCTAATGCATGGTTTATACCAGTGATATCCAAAGTGGTCTACATTGACCCCTAGGGGTCGACGACGACCTAAAAGGGGTCCATGTGGGTGAAAAAAATAATTGGGGGTCATGGATCATTATAAATTCACATTTGCAAAAAATTTAAATGGTTTGACTTAGGGTTGCCTGGTGTCCGGCTTTTTACAGTCGTGTCCGGCCCGCCAAAAGATGCCGAACGAAAGCGCGCTAGCGATTTAAAGGACACGCATGACTTGCGATCTCGCAGGATTCCAGTGTGTCCAAAAACCAATGTGTCAGGCTTTCAGGGCAAAATGTCCGGCTAAATATGAAACTGTGTCCGGCTTTTCTATTTTTGGGCCTTGCAACCCTATTGACTATACTTACATACATTCCTAATATCTAATTGCGAAAACCTAATTAACCACAGATGTCTCTATGTATCTGTGTGATTAACCTATGGGATGTGAAAACCAAAGCAAATTCGTTCTTCGAAGAAAATAATCTAGCCTACTAAATATTTAATTAAATCTTACCCAGTCCTTTTGGTACTTTATGTACTCAACATTCAACTGTTTATCTCTTATGTTAACTTTCAACGTCATAAATTTATACGGGTCTGACACAAAATGTGCACTTCGCAAAACGTGCACTTGAAGCAAAATGTGCATTTCGCAATAGGTGCACTTCTCATAACGGGCACTTCTAATAACAGGCACTTCTGATAACAGGCACTTATGATAACAGGCACTTCTGATAACAGGCACTTCTGATAACAGGCACTTCTCATAACGGGCACTTTCAAAATAAATATTTTTATTTGGAGACCATTTTGCAAAGTGTACATTCTAGGTACGTCAGACCTATTTATACCAACCGGATATCGTTTTCTATATTAACAGCATCACTAGATCAGTCTGTTTTTCATCTCTTCCTCTAGCTTCGCTGCGTAACATCCTCAGTTTTACAATTGTCTTGTAGTATTTGCACAAGCGGAAAACATTGGAACCCTAGCTTAAAAAGATTACTATTAAGATTACCTTTTAGTTTGTAGTTCGGAATCGCGTTTTTTCATGCTCTATCCTTTTCTGTCAGACAGCGTGATTATGGACTTACCAGCACTGGATGCTTGCACGAACGTGTGGAGGCTACCATCAGCGCTGACGTGCGTTCGTGACGTCCATCATGCCCATTTATTTAGCCATTGACATCAAAGAGGCGTAATGTGTATCTTTTAAACAAACACGCACAACCGCCCTTTTCTCCCGAAATACTTTTCTAGGAAAGATTTATTCGGTACATTGAACTTCGACACTATTCATTTCACGGAATTACAGTATTGCGTATAGTACGACTCAACTAAGAAGTCGTATCGGCAAACTTGATCGAACAACCAATGGCAGTCGCTCATTTTCGCGCCACTCACACTTAGTGAGTCAGCTTGAAGATCAGTTTTTACTGCAGTACTAATAAACATTCGTGGTCTTGAAGTCGCCCTCAGTTCAGAAGTGATCGGTTGTACGAAGTTTGCCGATGCGACTTCTTAGTTATGACAACTTGTGGCGTACTACAGGTTGTAAACGAAATCATATTTTATAATTCCTTCAAACCTCCAGATATACTGCTGACATAGATTAACCATGCACGGTATACTTTTAGATTCAATAAAAAAAATTTACTAGAAGTAAACATGTGTTCTTAACGCGAGTCATTTTAGCGCCCCAAGCGAATTGCGCGGCTATCGCTCGCCGCGCGGTCAACTAACTCGGCGCGCTAAAATGTCTCTGACCTTAAGAACACATCTTTACTTCTTGTATTTTTTTTCATTGATCCCGAAAGTGTTCCTTCCAAGGTTAATCTATGTCAGCAGTACATCACGACGTTTGAAGAAATTACATGATTTCGTTTACACCCTGTATACTACCTTTTATATTTACAGGTGTTATTGGACAACAGGCGAATAAATCAGTCTTGTACCGTAAAGAGGGATGATAAGGGCTACCGACCTTCGTACCCTTGCTCACCTAATTGTCGTGATAATCGACTTAGTAGCCAGCAGCTTTTCTGTGTGCTAGGAGGGACCGAGCTCGACACCGGCTGGCGACGATCGACAATCGATCTCTGACGTTCCGAATTCATGTCTTCTTCTTCCTGCCCTTATCCTACACTAGGTGGGGTCGGCACAACATGTATTTATGAAATCCATGTTGTTAGAGGTTTTGGATTATTGTTTTATGACCGGCCGCCTGCCTGACGTCAACCCTCCTTGGGAATACTTGTTGCGCTGTCGCGCGTTGCGTTCCGAATTCAAGTGCAGATCAGAATTTGGAAAAACATCGCGAGGAAAACTACACACCTGAGAGGGCTTCATAAAGTTCTAGATGGTGCCTGTAGTCCGCTAACCCGCACCAGGGTCGGTTGGTGGACTAAGGCTTTCAACTCTTCCTATTCTGAGAAGAGGCCCGTACCCAGCAGTGAGACTGTAATGCGCTGATTATGCTATTATGAAATACACTACACTTGGAATACGTTTAAAAGCCTAAATTATATTTATACTAGCGACCCGCCCCGGCTTCGCACGGTTGCAATGTAAATACTAATGTCGGGCATAAAAAGCTTCCTCTTGAATCACTCTATCTATTAAAAAAACCACATCAAAATCCGTTGCGTAGTTTTAAAGATCTAAGCATACATAGGGACAGACAGACACCGACAGACTGTGTTCATGGCAATAGGCTCGCCTCCAATCGCTATTACCTACATGGGACTTAAACATAACGGCGAAATTAAGGTGTTACTATAACCCAACCCTTCGGGGATTACAGGCGTAATGGTATGTTATATTATTTACATCACATGAAAAATTTAAGGATTAAAGCTCGCCCTAAACAAAGTTTTTTATTTCATTCGGGTGAGCAACAGGCGTGTAATTGCTCAATAAATAAGTTTACGAAACAAGTGCCTTCCAAAGAGAAGCATCGTGTGATGATTTCGTAAAGTATTTTTTTAATGCTGTTAAGTTTCAAGAATATTGTATGTTCAAAACATTGTGCGTGCACACACACATACAAACACGCACACAGCCACACACACACACATACGCACCTATCTGTTTTATTTACATAATGTATAATTGTGTCCACTAGTATATGAGAGGACACTGATTTCTGTAACACAGGTCTTTTGTACCTAGCTCAGGAGTCAGGGACTTCATTGTTATTTGTGTTACTTTTATGTGAATAAAGAATTTTTATTATTATTATTCCGTTTATTCAGTTATACACATATTAATTACATTTTTAAATATTTCTATAAAAAATATTAAAAAAAACATTTAAAAATATAAAAAAATAGTAGTCCACCGGCATCGGGAACAGGGTCCAAACTGCCGGCAGTCAGGGTTCCAGAGAAAGGAACCTCCTCATTATGCGTGCCGTGTCAAGGAGTACTGCTCTCTGTATCAAGCCCTTGATCCAGCCACCCAACGAGAGCCTCATGAGGTGTTTATTGAGGCTCTTGGCTATTAGACCATTCGCCGTAACGACTATCGGGACAATGACTGCTGAGTCCACATCCCACATGCCGACAACCTCGTGTGCTAGATCAAGATATTTTATTTCTTTATCTTTCTCAGCTTTCACGAGGTTCTCGTCATGAGGGACCGTGATATCAACAATCATTGTCCGCGCTCTGATCGATCTACTACCACTATATCAGGCTTATTGGCTACAATAGTCCTGCCAGTACAATGTGGCATGACCATTCTCGAGAACTGGGTCGAGCACATACCTGTAGTACGGTACTTCCGATTCCACAAGGTTGTATTTCAAGGCAAGTTGCTGGTGAATAATCCTGGCCACCAGGATTATTATTATTTTGTTTTTATATTTTTACTTTTCTCCCTTTTATGAAGGGTGACTTAAAGTCTGTCGTGCGGGCCTTAGCCAAGCTCGACAGGCTTACATTGTGAGACCGGTGAATGTGAGTGATGACGATGATGAGGTGGCGAGCAATTTTCTTGTTATTCTACATGTGTTTAATATGGCAGCAGTTTTGGGGATGACTCCTGTGGTAGAAATGACTATTGGTATAATTTTTACTGTTCCTACGCGCCATTGGGTTCTCAGTTCAATTGATAAATCGGTATACTTTGCCATTTTCTCGGTGTGTGTTGTGACCAGGTTATGTGTGTTACAAACTGCTATATCTATGATGTATGCGATTTTATTTAATTTGTCTAGTATTGTTATGTCCGGTCTATTGAAGTGGATAGTTTTGTCAGTTACAATTGTTCTGTCCCAGTAAATTTTAATGTCACTATTTTCTAACACTGTACTTGGCTGGTATTTGTAGTAAGGTAACTTTTCGTTGATAAATTTGTGTCTGTAAGCTAAATTTTGGTGAACTATTATTATTATTGTTTAACAACAGTGAAACAACAGGAGTAATATTTTGGTGCGAGTCTTTTTCATAGGTACTTACTTATCTACTAATAAAAAACCACATAGTATTTTTACAAAAATATAGATCGGATCGCGTCATCCATTGTTGACTTTTCCCCTCTCCTTTTTTCTATTCGACTGCTTGTAGATGGTCTTGCGGACCGTTTCTACGTAACCGGGTAGTTATTGGCGAGACTTGAAGGGTCTCCATCCAATGGGGACGAGAGTAAAATACTTAACCTAAGCTAACTACTAGTACTACTACTACTAACATCTTGACTACCTAGCAACAACAGCACTAAGGGCTCGGACCTAATGGGGCTCGGACCTCGACTTAGGGCGTTGCTTGCGAGAGGACTGGGAGGGACACAGTTTGATGAGGGCTGAATTAACGGTGTGAGTTGACATTTCCCCAAAAGGAAATTTTGTTTTATAGTCCACACGCGAGGGCTAGTCTGTAGGAGGAGGGTGCGCGCGGTTGACAAGACAAAACGACTGACAGAGCGAGCCTATTGTTTTGTACCCCCGTCTCGCCGCTCACCTACCGCAGACGGTGACTATAGTCCGCGCGGAACTAGTTGGCCGCGCCTTAGGTATGTGAGCGGCAGGAGGGGGGTGTGCACGGTAGACAAGACAAAGCAAACTGACAGAGCGCGTCTATTGTTTTGTTTCACACCCCCTCCTGCCGCTCACATACCTAAGGCGTGGACTATAGCCCTCGCGCTGGGACTATAGTCAAGTAGGTAGTCAATCACGCTGGGCGAGCAGATCAGTAACTAACTGATGATATAAGCCAGATCGTCATCGTTAGGTTTGCGTCTTTATTTGCGACTCCACAAACGAAGAGGGGAATGACCTCATGCTTCTGAGTAAGAGTCCCTTGGAATATGCTTTTTAATTAAACATGAGCGTTAGATAGTTACTCGTTCAATTGAATTTTATGAACCTCATCATAATAAATTGTCTGTATGTTGCACTTTCTTTTACCTTGTTATTTAGCAAGCTTAGGGCTGCCATCGTTTAAACTATCGACACCGGATAAATATTGTAAAAACCCCGGACATTTGGTCGAATTCGGGATTTTTCCCCGGACACCCTTGAAAATATATTTTTTATCTATGAATTAGCCAAATATAAACTGTCGTACCCAAATCATAATAAATGTGTGTGGTGCGTAGAATTAATTTCTGGAATAGAAAATGAAACAGTCAACGCGGCAGGCGTCCGGGTTCCAACGGAACACTTCTTGAGAACCCCCTCTGGACGCCCCCGGATGTTCTGTTTATGTTTTTACGTCCGGATGTTCAAACTAGGACAAATCCGGAGAAACCCGGACGTATGGCAGCTCTAAGCAAGCTTTAAATAATGTTAGGCTGCCTTTCTACCAAAGATGTGCTAGGTTGCATAAGCTACGGATTTGTGTCAAACGCACCAATAGGATCGCTTGATTTTCATAGCTGAAGAGGAAATGCGGGCTGCAAAATATTAATAGTTTAAGTAGGTTTTTGCGATCTATTTTCGTCCCACCCCTTCCGCAAACCTTCCCAATTGAGCGCGAAAGAGACACCTGCATCTCGGACTGATTTCTCCTGTGCAATATTAGCGAAATCGTACTTTCGTATTTCCCTGTTTCATTCTTCAAATCTGGACTGATTTTAATATTTTTTTCTGTAGTAATTTAAGAAAGACTTTGGTTGTCTGTATGTTTTTCTTTTATTTTTTATATTCGTCAATTTGTTTGCCAGATGTTTGAAAACGGTGGTAAAACCGGTCGATTTTTGTAAAGTTTCAACGTTTCTAGTTCTTTTAATAATTATTTATTGACAAAAACAAAACATAGGGTCATAATGGTAGTAGATATATGTATATCATATGGTAAAAAATATTTGCTCTAGTAACATTATCAAAGGAGAAAACTGAGGAATACGTTTGTATGGACTAAATGCCGACCGGATTTCCTCTTAAGCTCTGCTGGAATGGTGTTCAACGAAGCTAAGTTTTTTGCATACTAGTTGAAGTGATCCGAGCTAGGGATGCGCGAGTGGTGTAGCTATGGGAAGTACGGACCAGAGCTGAGTAGACGACGTACTACGTAGTTAGCGCAAAGCGCCTCTTCACAGCACATCTTATCCACTTCGCTGCACCCCTTAGCTTTGGTGGAAATAGATACATATACACTCATATTCTATGACGTTCCTCCAAAGCTTACTCTACCCATACTCGACTTAGGACGGCCTCGAAAACACCTTCAAAATGGTATTCTTAGTCGCAATTTCGAGTGAACTTTGAGGTTCCTCGACTGAGGGGTCCTCAAATGAGTCGAGGTAGAGTGTAGTCATTACGTCATAATTTTGTTTATCTGCATCGCGCAAATAACGCCGCGATAAATAGTTGTAAGGATTATATTCGATAAAGTCTTCAAAATTCATTTTTGTTACATACGAACTTTAACACTTCCTTCCTTAAGGTAGGTTCCGAGGTACCTTGAGTTTGACAGATGATTCCTTACCTCGACTGAGGAAAAATCTCGAGTCGAGGACGTTTATGTCAACTATAACTACCGATGGTAGTGAAAAAGACTGAGTCGAGGTGGAGTAGAGTCGAGTAAGTTTTGGAGGAACGTCTTAGAATGTGGGTGATAGTTTCGTAGCTTAGTTTTAACCACGCTCACCGCTTAGCTATCTCGCACATCTCTAGTGGAAAGGCAGCTTTACGTCGTTTATAGCTCGGCAACTAATGCTAAAATGTTGAATATTTAATACATTATTTTCTAAAACTAGAGTTGATAAAAACCAGGTTGATGTAGAGCAAACATATCAAAAGATGCAAATACGATGTCAGACTAAAAAATCAAAGAAAACCATGTGCTTAGGTGAAATCTAGCATAGCAGATTAATCAAATTAAGAATGATGACGGTAGGTAAATAATAACTACAAAACATAACATCACGCCTTGTATTCCCCGAAGGGTTAGGCAGAAGTGTATAGTAACACCCTCATTTCGCCTATTATGTTTTAAGTCGCATGTAATAGGGGGCGAGCCTATTGCCATTAACCGGGCACAAATCCAAACTCCGGGCTGCTACTGAGGAATCCCTAATGGAAAAACCCAATAACACTTTACTCAACCTGGGGATCGAATCGAAGACCTCACGATCAACAGTAGCACTTGCTGCAACTACACCAACGACGCAGTTAAGTCTGCAGTTTAAAACATTTTTGCAAATTCTGACAAAAGTTAGAACAGTTTTGTTCTGTCCATCATCATCATCATCAGCCTATAATGTTCCCACTGCTGGGACACAGGCCTCCGCTCTGTGAGAGGGAATGGGCCGTAATCCACCACGTGGGCCCAGTGCGGGTTGGTAGATGTATCATGTCTTCGAATTTTTGGTTCTAGGACATGCCGCTTTCCTCATGATGTTTTCCTTCACCGTTTTGAGAGCAGTGGTGATGAAATAAATTACACAAAGTAATGCGCCTGGCTGGGTTCGAACCCACGACATACAACTCGTAAGTCGGGGCCGTTACCACTGGGCCACCACTGCTCTCTAGTTCTGTTCGGCTGAGCCTTTTTGCCAACGATGTTGGGGTTAGCTTCCAGTGTAACCAGATGCGGCTGGATATCAGTATTACAAGGAGCGATCTTCGTAAACCAGTTATTGGGTAATGCTAATACCCCAAGGTTAGACTGGTTGTCAGTGATTAGGGAACGTACCCATACTACGTGACCCATTTTTTACTATTTTTACCTCCCTCCCCCCTTTGGTGACCACCCGTAGTATATGCCAATACCCCCCCCTCCCCCTCTAGTTTTCACGTGGTAATATATAAATATGGTTTTAAACCATTTTTTGCAAACAGAAAGTTAAAAAAAAATATATATTTGACTCATATGTGCGAGTGTTGCCACCTGTGAGTTCAGAAAGCCGCTAAACTCTGCGCGCCATATTTGAGTACAGCTTGAAATAAACTGGAGATTTCCCTAGAGGACATTGACCACGTGACGAAAACCTAAGCCCCCCCCGCCGCCCCTGTGACCAAGCGTGGTATTTTGGAGACCCCCCTCCCCCCCTGAACGGGTCACGTAGTATGGGTACGTTCCCTTAGTTGTATGAAAATAATAACTAATTTATGGTTTTGATAAATTATTATGCCCGACTGATCTGTGGCAATAATATTTACTCTGTAGATACGTGGCAACTATTTTTGGATCAAAGATAAATCGTGTTCAGCTACAGTAACGGAAAGGCGTGTTATGGATAAAAATACAAGATTATTTTTTAACTAAATTTATTCTCAAAACTATTCTTTTAGAAATCCTACTATAGTATTCGAGTCCAGGTCCAACACTGTTTTTCCTCCAGACAAACAACTAGGAGATACCAAATAATAATAACAATAACAATCACAACGGATCCTCAAAGTATCCATTGGATAAAAGTTAAAATATTTTAAATAAATAATATTTATTTTTATATTGGTTCTAACATTAACTAATTGTTCTAAACACAATAAATATAGTCTCTAACATAATTTGGTACATTACTCTACTTATTTTGATTTCGGTTACATTATTTATGATTTTTAATAAAAATATAAGTTTACTTACAATAATATTATTAATGAATTTTACTAGTACAACTTGTAGTCGAAAATTTTAATACTTTTTTTTACGCAATACAGTAAAATATTGATATAGGCAAATAAATAGCAAGTACCTAAATCATATTTCATGAAGATTTAAAAATATTTTTCCTAATAATACAAAACATATTTTTTACGGAGGATTTTTTTTTATAAAACGGTAAAATGATCCTGGGAGCGAGAAAAGATCTCCGTTGAACTCATATTAGCTGATTATAATAATGACAACTACTTAACTATTATTTTAAGCGCATAATCAACGACTTACATTCTTTACGTTGACATTTTTTAAGTATTACAAGTATTTGACTCTCCCAATCACCTAGGGTTACCAGATGTAATACTGAAAGGTTCTGATAAAAGGCCAGAATTCAATAAAAAAATGTTTCTTTTGTCGACCGCCGCGACGGGGACTCCCGACTTCGAGAAAATATATAATTATTCAGTATTTCATTAAATAATCAAAAATCCTGACATTTTCAAAGTCCAGCCAGAATCCTGATCAGTGTCTAAAAATCCTGACATATCCTGACTTTTGATATCAGTTGTAACCCTATCACTCATCAGAATTTAAAACACGGGAAACGCATACATACATTTTTATCTATGTCCACCCTTTATTTCACATTGAGGTAATTGGCTACGGAATATGGCTACCTACATATTTAAGCGGGAAGATAATTATGGAAGTTCAGCTTAACATATCTAGGTAATCTAATGATATGGCTGCGATCGCTTAAATTCGACATAGCAACGTTATAGTTGTCAAAATATAGCTTGATGACACCTGTCAGTTGTCAAAGTGACATGCAATGTCAGGCATAACGTGTAATTTAAGGGCCAAGTCACATCTGACGGAAGAAACCCCGCCGATCTTCCGTCGCGTAATTTACTCGAGGAATTTTAGTAACGCATATTCGGTCAAATGTGTACGGTGTGAGATGTTTATATGGAATTATTTGTACCAGCAGAAGACCGGCGACGTAAATTTCGCTAGATATGGCTTGGCCCTAATTCCTCGAGTACTAAAATTCCTCGAGTAAATTACGCGACGGAAGATCGGCGACGTATCTTCCGTCAGATGTGGCTTGGCCCTATGTGAATTATATTTATAATGTGTTGCACCTTGCATCACATAAGTGACAGAATTTCCCTGTGAAAAATGGAAATTATTATCGAGACGCTTATTGAAAGTTACGTTGCCGGTTCGATGACAGATGTTATAGTGGCTAAAATTTAATAGGCCCGTTTTGACAGCTGTCAGATTAGAACATGTTATGTCAATTTCGACATAAAATGTACTGATCTGACAGCTGTCAAAACGGGCCGATTATATTTTAGACACACTATAAAGGTATCAAGCTATATTTTATAAACTATATTATAGAACTGGAACTGCATGAGAATGTTGAAGAAAATTGAAACGATAATAGGGTAGTTAAACAAATTCGTATGCTAACGATCTAAGTTCGCCGATGCGCGCGACAATATTTTTCCCCAAGTTTAACTGTGAACTGCTCTGATACTCCAAGTCATAATCGCGTCTTTAACTTGTTACATAAAAGTTTTTATATTCTCTCGAGATGTACTTAAACATTTTTCAACTATGTATAAACATACTATTTTTTTCAAGGTACATTTCACACGCGCTCATTTTTCATTTACTTACTACACTTTTGAAATTCAATTTTCTTAAAATTACATGACAAGGAAGGGAAAACGTATTCATCACAACACATCACTCGATACTACGGTACCTTGTAGTAAATAATACATTTAAATGATGTCGTAACTCATACTGTGAAATAGGGTGAATAGGGAAGCAGGGGTGAATCGGGACGAAACTTTAAAAGGGATTTTAACATTGAAATAATGTAGTTTGTTGTCAAAAAGATGTGTTTACTGTATTATAATTACCGATTAAGTGTCCTTGTTGGCAACAAACTATATTATTTCAACATTAAAATAAATTTTAAAGTTTCGTCCCGATTCACCCCTGCATCCCTATTCACCCCGTTACACGGTAGCTAATACATATTATGAAATTCGTGATAGGTACATAAATAACGGTTATATCATAATTTGGCTTTTTTTTATCAAAAACGATGGCCCACACTGTATTCTCAAAATACATTATTAAACATTGATTTATAAATCGATTATAAAATAATTTGAAAAACTTGATAGAAATAGGTACACAGTACACGAAATTAGCCCTAAAGGAGGTAATTAACTACTATTTTATATTTTTACATTTAACACTACCTATTTGTTACATGATTACAATTTAGGTTTCATTATCTACATAATAATTAAACATTTATTTACTTGAACTTTTGCATATTACTCAATTACCGAAATCATATTACCGAAAATCTATCATCGTTACTCGCGGATCATTTAAAGTGATCAACGATCATGAACGTCATTTTAATAATGACAAGAAAAGTTTTATTTTAAGCTTTATCCGGTTACGCAAATATTGCGAACAACTTACGAGAACTTCAAAGTTACATTACTTCTATCTCCGGATATAAGAGAGATGCATTGCGAGCATAATGCTCTTAAACATTCTTCTAATGATCGAAATATTACTAAGCCTCACTCCAATCAACAGCAGACGATTATCACATTCAGAGTGAACGCACAATTTATTCGCGCGTGAATACAAATTCGTTGTAGTGGTTCCAACGATTTTCTTCTGAATCCACGCCTGGTTTGAGCTCGGCCGCTCCGCCGGCGGTGCCACTGCCACAGCTCGCAGCCAGTTTGAAACCATTCTCTTGCAGCATGTCAAAAGCTTGTTCAATGAATGAGTGCTTTAAGAAGAAACGAGACGTGTACCTGTCGGCAAGTCCGTGGTCTGGATCTCGAGACTCATTCAAGGTTTCTCCAAACACGTCGCGGCAAAGATTCACCTTCCCACAGACGAGGATGCGTGATAACTTGCGGAACTTAACATCGGCGAGTCCGTCGCGGCCGAATGCAAAGCTGCCTCGGTAGCCGACGGTGATGCACCCCTTCTCTCGGTTAGGCGGACGCGGATCGGCATCCCGGACAGCGATTTCCAGTCCCGCGAGTCTGTAGTGTTTTGCTTCACGAGTCAGTCTTTTGTGTTCTCTGAAGCACTCCGGAAGAACGAGCCCGCCGTCTCGGAGATAATCCAAAACATAACGGAAGAGAACTCCGTCGCGATCGAAGAAAATACGTCCGCGGGCGTCGCGCGGATGTTCGGGGTCTTGCAGCGCGGCGGCGGGCAGCGAGTCAGGTTCGCGGAGTAGCGTATCGCGCGTCGTGGCGTAGTGCACGCCGCCCACGTTGAGCTCGAGAACATCGGGCGGCGCGTCCGCCATGGCTGAGGGTTGAGGGCGCAGTGTCGGAGCGACTGCGCGTCCCTCCTCCTCCCTGACCCACTTACCGCGCGTCTCGGCGCCGCCGCGCGCGCCCATCAATAACGCACGCCCGGGTTACTGACTCGAACGTAATTATTTCCTACCCTTTCGAGGGAAAACTCCTCCGTAAAAGCCTTCAAGGTCGACGTCTATTGTTAGCTAACAGATGGTATATAATTCTTTGATTCGTCGGAATGTAATATTTGCTTTGCTACTTTCATGAACTTAATAAGTTAGATTGTTGTTATTCCGCTTGGTAAAACCAGGCGTTTCGACTAGGGGTTTCTACAGATATTCTTTATCCCAGTGAAGATTTAGTAAAATGTTGTTAAAATGTTAATACATTAGTTATACCTATCTACATACCTACATGAAAATTGTTCATAAAAATCCAACAGAGCATAAACCTTGGAAGTCTTTCAGGCGTTAATGGGATGAGTCCCATGGCACATATTTTAGGATAAACTTTTTCATTCAACCAGCGACCCTAGCACATTATTTTTAATACGTTTTCCCACGTTTCTCGCATGATAAAAAATTACAAGCTTAAATACCTCTCTGAGCGACATATTTCAATGTTACCTGTGGCTTGGTACAAAAATAACTCAATCAAACAATAATACTTGAAACTATGAAACAAAACCACCTGTAGGTTCCCTCGAGATCTAAGTTATTTTCGTGAGTCGGAACTGAGTGACAAATCGCGTATTCATCAGAATAAGATAGAGCCTTGATGTCTTGTTTACTTTGCAAATACATCACTTTCTATGTGTTCCACGTTCACCAAATATGATTTATTTTGGCGACAAAATTTTGACGTTTGACCTTCGTCCCTCCGCAGAATATGAGATTAGATTTTCTCAGAGTGTCATCAGCATCTGATAAAATGAAATTTACCGCGAGCTGAGAGTTTTTACTGATTACTAGAGTAATGAGTGAGCGGAGGCTTTTTATTACGGTCTCGGGAGATAAGCTTTTGTTTTCTGCACATTTGCGAGATGGAGGTTGACGCGAGAACTAAATGTAATTAAAAATTCCTCTCGAGTTTTTGTTCTCTTTGCCATGTTGTACACGGCATAATTAATAAACTTTAATAAATTTAATGGGCGGATGTTGAGGTTTAAATGAAAAAATATTTTTATAAGTTGCTGTTATGTCCCGAGTTTATTTTAACTTTCAAGCAAATAAATTATATAATACTATTACCAAATTAGAGTCATGGGTGTAACACTCCCAAATATCACAATGTATGGAGTTATATGGAGATACACCTACGTGGTTTTAAAAAGCAATTTTATTTCGAAGAAACAACTAAGTTAGTTAGTCATCTCGACGGATGTCAAAGTCATGAAAAGTATACTCCTCGATGTCCTTCGGATTTCTAAACTCGCATTTCTCTATTTGGCTGCTAGGACTCCCTGTGGTCTTCAGCCAATGCATCCTGCAATGACAGTGGAAATTTCTAGAATTACGAGAAAGCTAATTAAAGTCTCGAGGACTTTTCTAATTTGCATGCTGGTCCACCAGTGTAATGAATCGTGGTTCGTATTCATTAGAGATGCTAGGTTTCCCGCTGTCGACGATATTAATCGTAGCAAAATAAAAGTACATTTAGTGTAAATTACGAATCTATTTGACTCGAGTTGCGATATTCACTGTCGTTAAACGAGATTCGCCGCAGGGAGTTGTGAAAATTCTTTATTGAATTTTTTTCTTCACAATCTATACATGGTGTTAGGCGGAGGGTTAGCCAAACTAGGGGGGGTGCCATTTTGGAAATACATATTTAGTTTGAAGATCCTAAAGATTCACAATTTTTTTATATCTTTTTTTTTAGTTTTTTCTAGAATTTTCAGAACATGTCGCCTCTTCGCATGAAAAGTGTACAATCTCAAAAAATAAATCAAAATCGAGTTACGTATACAGAACTACACTTAACACGATTTCGAAAAAAATTCGAGATTGTACACTTTTGCTTATACATATATTGTACACTATAGCTTGGTCTAGCAAAGGCAAAGGTAGATGCAAATAAGAACTAAATAATTAGTTCTGCACTCTCAAAGTAAGAAAAAAACTCGGTAAGCCCAACATTAACAAACTAAAAAAAAGAGGCGTCTAGGAGTTCAAATGTAATTCCTAAATGGGTCTACCTACGAACCCTCCTAGTTTGGCTAAATCTCCGCCTAACACATGTATTTCGGATAGCGAAATTAAATGTTGTGTTACATTTTGCGTTCCATTGCTGTAGTTGATAGAATATGCTAAGCCGCGGAAAGCTTTTAAAATATTCCATTCATATTTACTAACGTCAGAATAAACTATGGATTTTTATTTATTGTTTTCGTATATTATTTCATCCCACCATTATTTCTATTTTGAATGTATGGGTTGGCTGCATATCAAGTTAATAATATCTTAAAATTTCTTACCAAATGACAGATATTGCAATAACAATGTCGATCTTTACTTTAAAGAAATACTCGAGGACCATCAAAGATTCGCAAACTTAAAATAAAGATTTGTAACCACTTTACCTTCCTCGTAATCGCTTTCAAGGCTCGCCACACATTTGACGGAAGATGCGCTACGCATCGTCGGTCGCGTAACGCCAGAACGGACAAGTAGATAATAAAACATTCAACCTTACACACTCAACCGATGATGCTTTAGTGCGTCAAGGTACTAACGACGATACGCCCGACGCATCTTCCGACGGGTGTGTGGCGACCCTAAAAGATGATTTACACCAAACGGCTCGCATCGCATCGGATCGGAACGGATTTTACAATCTTTATACGATATTAAATCGTGTACAGAGTATTTAAAGTCTCTATTGCCAAGCCGCGCACAGCAGCTTGACCGCGGACGACTTCCACAACACGCGAACGTAGCCAAAAGTATACTATGACGCGAGATCGGCTCCGTTCGCATGTCGCCGTATCCGATCGGATCCTTTCAAAAATTAGAACACGTCAACACGGTAGGAATTAAATTATTTGACTTGGCGCAGAAACGGATGCGTTCGCAAGCGACTGTACGGTGCCGATCGTATGCGTCGACATTCTGACGGACGCGTTCGGCTGTCGCCGCATCTGTTCGTATCCTTTCCGATCCGATGCGATGCGAGCCGTTTGATGGAAATCATCCCTAATAGTCTGTTGGATGAAGTTTGGAAATCTATCCAGCATGTATAAATAACTAAGTAGGTACTTACTTAATAATATATTTTGAGGCTTGCTAAAAACTGCAACTTTTTTGTTATATGCTACGGTGCTTATTGGGTTCAGCTAAGATTCGTGTGACCGCAGTGCTTATGGCCATTTGACCAGCATAATCGTCAATTATTACGCCATTAAGAATCTTCTTTTAACCTCTATAAAACGTAGCCCAGGGACCTCCCTAATGTCACATTTTTGATGAATCATATTTCGGTCTTAACTATCTTCAAACTACATTTGGCAGTTGCAGTTGGGTAGTTGACAATTTTTTTTTATTAAATGCCTTAAAGCTTTTACAAATAAAATAGGCAACAATGAAGAAACCAATGAAATATAATACAAAATTTCTTTAGTTTAAGCGATTTAAAATTTTTAATGAGACCGCACTATTGATCGATGACGTCATTGTTCAAAAACTTCATAGTAGCGACAAGGACAGAAAATGCGCCATTCAATAACTTGAAAAACGTGTATCTCTTCAATTTTTAGATTTATTTTATCAACGATCGTTTTCTTTCTATATATTTTTAGAACAATATTATATTCTTCCTAATTTTGTAAAGTACCTAATCAACTACCGAATTGCGGTCGGGATGCAGCCCGTCAGTCTGGGCTCTTACAAGTCCATTTCTGATATGAACGAAATATGATTCACTAAACGTGATGTTATTTGCCCCGCAGGATTTTATGACACCTATGAAAGTTATAATAAAACGACTGTTATTTAAATGGTTAGCTAAATATGAAGGTTTTGGTTCAGCGAAAATGTATAAACTTACAGCTTGATCAGCGATGCATGATTAGTTGAGAAAACTGTATTAGATTTTCTACAATAAGCTTTTCTGAGTTTTTAAAAAGAAATAACTACACTTCTAAACTTTTTATGGTTGTCCCTCGCCTGGTGAAGGCGAGGGGGTCTGCCGGACTCTTACCGGCTAAAGACCCACGGCGTTCCTCCTCCTGACCATCGACCGGGGTCGCGGGATTCGCATAAGCATGCACCGCAACCCCAGCACCACACTTCTAACCTGACTTAGTCGAGCTGCTCTAGACTATTTAATAGCAGTTTTTTTTGCTAACCAAACATGTGTGTCGCGCGTCATTTAATTACTTTTATAATAAAACTCACATGGTTTCCACTTTCTCAGTCGGACCCTGCATGTGGCCCACCACGGTTCCTTGCGCCGTATTCTTGCACCAGCCTCGAAGACCTAGCTTCTCTGCTTGCTCTTTAGTATACTGTAGACAAAAATAAATAATAACTTAATATACAAAAAAAAAAAGTTATTTTAAAATCAGTACCAGTAATCAGTTGCTGTTTGTTATTGTTATTATTATCTGAAGAAACTGGGTTATTATTACGTATCAATTAAAAGGCATTTAAAGAGCCATCACGAGTGACGATACCTGTGGACCATACTAAGGCGATTCGGACGCTGCATCGCATTACGCAGCGTAGCGCGGGAGTGCGTGTTCGGTTGACGATCGTCGAAGGATTGGTCATTCGAACCTTGGAAGGAAGACGCCTTACCGCACGAAATCGCATCGCAGCAATTTGCGTCGAAGTTTTCTGCGTTGCGAATTCGCATCGCGCCGATTCGCAGTTTTGTGTACAAGTCCTAAATACGGCCCTAGGCAGCAGCGTGCTCCTTCGCACCAATCACTTGCCTCGTACATAATTATATCTGGCTATCTCGGTCAGCTTCCAGTCTAACCAAATGCGGCTGAATAGCAGTATTTTACATGGAGCGACTGCCATCAGACCACCGCAACCCAGATACTGGGCAATGCCGATACTCTTAAGGTTAGACGGGTTGTCAACTTTCGGGCTTGTGACTTCCCCTAACGACTGTCATAGGTATTCTTATGACACCAGAGACTGGCTGCTTAACGTTCTCTCCGAGGCACGGAGTGGTCTCGATGTGTAGCGAACGGTCACCCATTCGAGGACTGATTGTGGCAAGCGCAGTTTAACCTAGCAAATCGTATGATACGCGCGGTTGGTAATTAGCCACGAGCCTCGTATCTTTACATAGTATAAAACAAAGTCGCTCCCGCTGTCTGTACGCTTAGATATTTTAAACTACGCAACGGATTGTAATGCAGTGTTCAGCAATAGATAGAGTGATTCAAGAATATGCCCCACATTAGTATCTACATTGCACCCGTGCGAAGCCGGGGCCGGTTGCTAGTATCAAATAAAATTGTAATGTAACCAGTAACGGTCTTATTCGTAAAGTTCGTCATAAGCTCGATTAAACTACAGGTCCTGTCTTCCAATCTTAACCCTTTATAAGGCAGTGGCAATATGTTTGCCACCAACTTTTTTGGCAGATGTCGCGTAAGGCTCCTTGTTATATTTTTATTTTGAAACCTGGCTGTATGCAATTTTATTTACATTCTTTTAAATAAAATATAAAAATTTCACTTTAAAAAATGTAGGTTTTAATTTATTCGGTATTTTAAAAATGATCAAATTGTTTGTTATTTACTTTTTCTAAAATCTTTTGCCTTATAAAGGGTTAGTTATTTTTATGCAACAATGCAATTATTCGCCATGATTAACGACATTTAATTAATATACCAAACTTTTTACCTATTCCTATGGAAACAAGCGTAATCTTTAAGTGCCTAATTTTAATGTATTTTCACGTAACTAGATATTAATAACGTGATGTTTTTATGTATTTTTAATTAAATATTATTACATCCGGCAAAACAGGCATTTATCAGACTGGTTTCCTCTTGAACTATATATAAACTAGATATAAATCGACTCTTAAATTAGGCAATCAGCGTTCATGTTTCCAATCCTCCTAAACAAACTAGGATTTTTGCAATGATCCTGAAAATAGCTCGGATCATTAAAAAAATCTGTCTTATATTCTAAGACGTTCCTCCAAAACTTGCTCGACTCGACTCCACCTCGACTTGACATAAACGTCCTCGACTCGAGATTTTTCCTCAGTCGACTTAAGGAATCATCTGTCAAACTCAAGGTACCTACCTCGGAACCTATCTTAAGGAAGGAAGTGTCAAAGTTCGTATGTAACAAAAATGAATTTTGAAGACTTTATCGAATATGCTTACGATAATCCTTACAAGTATTTATCGCGGCGTTATTTGCGCGATGCAGATAATTCAAATGATGACGTAATGACTCCGCCGAGGAACCTCAAAGTTCACTCGAAATTGCGATTAAGAATACAATTTTGAAGGCGGTTTCGAGACCGTTCTGAGTCGAGTATGAGTCGAGTAATTTTTGGAGGAACGTCTTAGAATATGAGTGTTAGTATCCTAAAGAAAGATGACATTAAGTTTACTATACCATTCGAAAATAAACACCCTGAACGATCCCGAAGACTTCAAAGTCCATCTGTCGCAAAGTCATAGTGAGTCACACTTCTTCTACAACCCGTTATTTTCGTGAATGTTACTGTAGTTATTAATTACCGTACTAAGTTATTAAAGGCAAAAATTATGACAGTTACTTTTACGATAATGTCATCATGACAATAGAGAAGATTCAAATTATTTTTAAACAGCATCAAAGTTGGTTATGGTTTGAAGCAAAAAGATTGAATTATGAAGATCAGTAGCGTAGTAGCGTGTATTTCTTCCAGCTGGGGCCAAATCTAAATTTGCCGGCGCTCAACCTTATTTTCGCAGCTAAGCAAAAAATCTGTGAAAACTCTGTTAACGTATCCTGTTGCTGTGTTTATTGCAAAAGGATTCAAATTAAAACTTGACTTGAAAGGACAATGCAATTATCATCATCCTCCTGCCCTTATACCAACTTATTTGGGGTCGGGTGTCTTCTTCTTACATCCATCTCTATTAGCCGTCATTTCAGTAGTCACCCCCTTTCTAGCCATATCATCTTTCCACTATCCATCCATCGCTTCTTTGGTCTTCCTTTACTCTTAGAACCATCCACATTCATACTCAATACTTTTCTCACGACGTGTTCCTCGTTCCTCTGCATCACATGCCCATATCATGACAACCGGATTCCACACAACTTCTCAGTCACCGGCGCCACTTTCAGGCTTCCTCTTACATACTCATTTCTAATTCTATCCATTCGCGTAATACCACACATCCCTCTTAGCATTCTCATCTCAGTTGCATGCAATTGCCTTTCATTTATCCTTTTTGTGGCCCAACATTCCGATCCATACAAGAATGGACAATGCAATTAATTGGCCCAAAATTTTAAAGATGTCGCCCAAAGTTGAAACTAATAGTAATTGACAGATTTTATTGCCAATAGTAACTTTTACTATGGCAATCAAAAAATCTATCCCGGTAAAAAAAAGATATGATCATTAAAAGAATCAGTCAATCAATCAAATCAGTCTTATACAATTCAAATTATTTTTAATCGATTGCAGGTTAATGTTATTTTCAGCTAATGTGTAAAAAGGATTTTCTAATCAATATATTTTTATTTCACTAAACGAAAAAAATCTCTTAATTTTTTTTAATGCCTCATAAAATAAGCAGGCATTAATAATATGATTACTTTGAATCATTGTTGCATAATCAAAAACTAGTTCCAACTGATTTTATAATCAATATTTAGTTTTTCTCTTACGGTTCTGGTTCAATATTCTTTTACCGGGATAGATGTTTTTGGTGTCATAGTAAAAGTTACTATTGATGATAAGATCTATCAATTACCATTGTTTTTAACTTAGGGCAACATGTTTCAAACATTTGGGCCGAGCTTCTAGGGAAGAGTTGAATTGTCCTTTGCGTAAATAAGTACCTATGTAATCCCAATGACAATAAAGTTATCTGATCTGACTATGGCCTGATGCTGCAGCTGCCACCCCCTACATCTGAGCCGCCCGGGGCTATGAACCCCTTTACCCCCGCCCCCACGCTACGCCACTGTGAAGATTAAGTGCTTGGCCAGAGGTGCGGGAACGCGCGCGATTTGCCTGTCCGCAGTGGAGCGCGGCGTCGTTCTGAGCGTTGTCGTGTCCAGTGTTTGTCAAAATATCATATGGATGAAGAAGACTTATTTTTACTGGAAAATTCTTACTAAAAAACGATGTTTCGACATCCACAGTGCTTGAATAGCACTTATTAATTCTTCAACATTTAATTTTGAAGACGCCATCACAATAACGCGCGTGGTCAGCTCGAACTAGTTTGAGATCCCCCGCTCCCGCGCGGGTTGTCGCTTGCCGCCCGCGCTCTCACTGCGGCCACTTGTATGAACGACCTATGGCTTGAGCTACCCGCGCGCTCCCGGCGCCAAGTAGCCCGCGCCGCTTCCCGCGCCCGCGTGCCCACTATGGACACTCAAATGAAGTTCTTCTGTTTGAACTCGCCGCACCGCGCCCGCCCCGCGCCCGCGTTTGCAGTCTGGCCAAAGGCTAACAATTATAAGTTACTAGCTGTTGTCCGTGGTTTTACTAGTTTCCTAGGGGAACTACTTCATGTACCCATATAAAAAGTATCCTATTTGTTAAGCCAGGACATGGTCTATCTGTGTACTAAGTTCTATCCAAATCCATTCAGCCATTTATGTGTGATTGAGTAATAAACTTTCACATAACACCAATCACGCCTTGTACTCCCCGAAGGATTCGGCAGAGGTGTTTTAGTACACCTTTGTTTCTCCAGTTATGTTTAAGTCCCATATAATAGGGAGTGAACCTATTGCTAATAGTCGGGCACAAATCCAGACTCCGGGCTGCTACTGAGAAATTCCAAATGGCAAACCCAGTAACACTTTGCCCAACCTCTCTTGGAGGACTTAACTATGATATAACATTCTTTAAAATAAAATCATATAATTTTATTGTGTTATTATAAGTTTTGTTATATTAAGGCTGAGTACAACTAACTATAACTGTAACCATACCAAAATTTTCGTTAAATCAGTACAAATTTGACATAAATATGGCAAGTTAACAGTTATAATTAGTTGGTGCAACTGAGCATAATTATTACAATTTTTGTTACTTCCTCGCAAAGGATGAACCTTGATTTTAATAAACCACACAAATAATACTATATTACTATGTGTAATATTAGGTCCCCACCTATGAAATTGGCGTTTTTTACTCACAAATAGAGAACCTCGTCACTTCTATGATTTAAAATATTCATCAATTGCTTGATATTATATCGAATAATAACCATAGTAGACAACTACCAATAGTAAATAAACCTTATTACTTATAGTTTTCTAAACATAAAAAATACCTTAAAAATGACTCCCCTTTTTGTTAGCGGAAATGACCACTATTTTTGTTTTAACTTAGCCAAAACTTATTTTTGTCACATAATCTAAGTGGCATACGTTATCTTAGTTTTTAAACATTAGTGCATAAAAGATTTAAAACATTAGTTGTTCATAGTTGTTAAATAAATTAACAAAATGTTAGTATGAGAAACGCCACTTCTTTAAAATTCTCCATATAAAACGCTGATTTCATAGGTGGGGACCTAATATTTAAATAAAAGCGTATGTCTTTTCTTATTTACTAAACGGTCAGTTGTACCCGAACTTACTAATTAAGAAGGTAAAAAAAAAAACAAAATACCAATGCTTAAAATACTCTCTCTAGTTGAATTTTTTAAGATTCTGTATAGTATTATATATTGCAATTTGCATTGCATTGAAGAGGCGGGAGGATATGTTACAAATTGCGGCAGTTTAACTGTGACTTATTTTTAGACAAATAAACATGTTGAGTTGAACTATACAGACTTCGAGGTTCAAAAATAATACCAGACTAGTAGAGAGCTATGAAAGTTTATTGTAGTTTTTTAAACGAGTGTATGTACTGATTTTACAAACCTTTCGGAAGAATACTCCTTGGACCTTGCCAAATACTTCGAAGTCCGTAGCTTTAGCTAAACTCATCGCAGTTACCGTAACGTAATTGCTTCTCAAAACAGCTGTCACGGCTGTTAAAACTAATATACGTAACATTTACTCTCGGTGGTATTTTTAAGTTGTTTAAATTATTTGTCTACAAAATTAAAGTTAATAATATTTTTCAAATTTTGCGTTCGCAAAACAGAACAGAAAATTGGTTTTCCATTTAAAATGGGGGGGGGGGGGATGACATTTACGTTCCTTTTAACGTATATATCTTATTTAGTTACAAATACGCTTTAGTAGTTGCAAATACAATTGGTAACTTGATTAAAATAAGCTTCGTTTATCATTTAAAATCATCATTTTGATCAGCATAAAACCAGACTTCTCGGAATATTGACAATATTATACTGTTTCAACTCCGTATAATGGAACGTGAATTGGGAGCGCAAGCAGTCACTTGGTAGGGTTGTGTTCTGATTATGTCAAAAATGTTAGTGATGTCACTACCACTAAATACACTTAATTTTTCTGAGTGTATTCCGTCTTTGCAAAATATAGCGTATTTAGTAAATGTACGCTTGCTACCTACAATTCAAAATAAATAAATAAGGCCTTTACAGCAAAGTTTTCTTGATATTAGCATCCCAAGAAAGAAAAATTGTTAAGGTCGACTACAACAAAAGAAAGTCAAAAAGTGTTGTGTCAAAACTGTCAAATCGATCGCTCAAATCGTCAGACTCAGTGGTGAGCATATTTTGTTTATTTTTTTTTGCGAAATATAAGTTTTTGTAATAATCTCAGTCATTCGTGTCTTTTGCAGAAGCCTACGAAAGTGTTAATAACTTGTTACGAATAAACTATGGCACTCTTCAGCTGTGGCAGGTAAAGTAGACAAATAAAATTATGTAACAACGAAGGGTTATGATGTTCGTTGACCATTGCTGTATGCATGTACCGATGCTATATAAATGTTACAGATTGGGGAGCAGGTCGGTGCTAGCAAGTCTAAATAAAATCCCTACTGTGCTAGGCTCCGTGAATTACGCTCAAGCTGCAGCGGGAACTCCTAAAATCGTGTATAAGAAATATGAAGATCCTAAACTAGAACACCATGACGATAGAAACGCTCGCCTCAAGCGGCCGATGTCGCCTCATCTTACCATCTACGCTCCGCAGCTGACCAGCATGCTGTCTATAACCCATAGAACCACAGGTAATTAATATTATGTTTTATAGCAAGTTGAATTGTGCAGGTTTAGTTCTGGAACAGACTTTTACTGTGAACACACAGCAAATGAACTTCTGAATGTTTTATCGACATGCCTGACTAGCTGCAAGCTACCAGTGTAAGGTCTTAATATAACTGCTTTCAGTGTAAACAGGAAAGCAAGCATTTACTTCAATAACTTCTGAAAATTACTTGCTATTGGACTCTGCGCTTAATCCGTGATTGGTGGTTACATTTCTATACCCTATTAACAGAAAGAAAAAATAAAATGTAAACAACATTTGATTACTCTTAATAGATATTTTCTGTAAAATATTTCATAACATTAAGTAATTTCTAACAAAAATAAACTGTGATGTTAATCTATTTGAAACACTTATTTCATTTAGTTTAAATTTTTTCATTGATTTTACCGAAAATATTTCTATTAAGAGTAGTCAAATGTTGATTACATCATTTTTTTCTTTCCGTGAATAGGGTGTTATAGTACATTATGTGTTTAGTAGGCATTCTTATCTTGTATGTTGATACACCTACTTGAAACCTTTATTGGCACTAGACAGATTTAAAACATTATCAATTTATTGTAACTTGCAGTATTTTAAAGTAAAAACTGGTATGACAGGAAACAGGTTCAGTAGGTTTTGGTTGTTGTTTTTTTTTTTAGTTAAGACGCCTTTCCAGTTTCTCAGCCGTCTCACTCTAACTTAAGGACTTTTATAAAGATTTAAAGTGATTTTAGGTGATATTGAAAAATGTATTCTATAGATATCCTTCAACATAACATCATAAATATTTGAAACATATTTTTGTCTTGATTTGTTGCCTAGAAAGAGGAGGAGAAAGAAGATTTGTTTTTTTTTTCTATATAAATCATGTCATCATCTTCCTGCCCTAGTCCCAAGTTACTTGGAGTCGGCCCAATATGTTTTTCTCTTCCATTCTTCCCTGTCAGCAGTCTCATTATTATTTACTCCCTTATCTTTCATATCCTCCCTCACACAATCCATCCATCTTTTCTTTGGTCTCCCTCTCCCCCTCCATCAATCAACATTCATATTCATCACTCTCTTAGTTACACGTGTTTCATCCCTCCTCATCATATGCCCATACCAAGACAAACAATTTCCTTTCAACTTTTCTGTCACTGGTGCCACTTTCAAACTCCCCCTAATATACTTATTTTTTACTCTATCCATTCGCATCACTCCATATAATTGTATATAAATCATGTATGGAAATAAAACTATTGTTTAAATATTTGTGATGACACTCTGAAGGTGGATACACTGAACTTCTATAGATACATTTTTTGGATACTCTGAACTTCTTTAAATTTTTCATTATCACCTAAAATCTCTTTAATTTAAATCTTTAAAAAAGGCTTAAGTTAGAGTGAGACTGCTGTGAAACTGCAAAGGCCTCTTAATAATACTTTCAAATAGAAACAAGTTTAATTATTTTGTGAAAAGTCATCAGTTTATATTTCTACATGCAATCATTGTTCTAGGAATGATCCTATCTGGGTACTTTGGTGTGCTGGGCATTGGAGCTTTGGTGTTGCCACATGACATCTCCCACTACATTTCCATCATCGAGAACCTTAATTTGTCACCAGCAACAATATTTTTGGCCAAGTTTCTTCTTGCTGCTCCAGTGGGTTACCACTTTGCTAACGGAGTCAGGCATCTCTTCTGGGATATGGCTAAAGGTCTGACAATCAAGGAAGTTTACTCTTCCGGCTATACTATGCTAGGTCTTTCCGTAGTTCTCACACTTATATTAGCTGCGTTATAAACATTTCTCATAGGACTGAAATAAAAGATGAAATATTGTTGGGTATTATTTATTTATTGTCAATGTAAGAGATTTAATAAAATTTAAAAGCAATCAGACTTGTTTTTTTGAGACCTCCTTTTATATTTTTGTTAGTACCTATTATTCTAAAACTGTTTTACTACTATTAGATAAACTGGTTTTAAATATTGCCAAATTAACTAAATAATAGTATTTTGTTTTCCTACGATAGTTTTGTTCATTAATTAGTTAACTTAAAAGAATTGAATCCCTCAATAAATGGGTAATAAACAGCTTGTAGTAAGCTATTAGGCGACACCACACGAAGAAATAACATCATGAATCTGCTTGAATTTCTCGAAGTCCAATTTCTCGGTAGTCGCCAATCCTTTCGCGGCATTCTGAAACAATGGCACGTACAAGTTTTAATATGAGTCTTTATTGAACGTTTATCTTACAGATTGTCATTTGTTTTGAAAACTCACGTTGAAAATGACGTTATTGTTCTTGAGGAATTCTCCATAGATGTTGAATAGATCGGTTCTGGTGTCGAGTAACTGGGCCAGACTGAGCGGTGTGTGGGCGATGGACACGTCAGATAGGAAGTCCTTAGCTGCCAGCCAGGTGCGAGAGGGAGCCATAGCGATGTTGCACGTGGCGTAGTTTGTGAGGGTGTCGCGTCCACCTGACTCGCGGTTCAGGCAGAGTAGCTCGTACTGCGATACGTCGACGCCTGAGAGATCCGCACCTGATGATAGAATACATGTATGATAACTTTTTTGAAGTAGATAAGTAGGTACCTATGATGTTACGGTTAATGTAAGATGGTTGGATAAAGTTAACTTTATATAGATAAATGTAGTTCTATCTATCCCCAAGGCCCTTGGATAAAGTTGGAGATTATTACAAACTTCAGACATTATCCAGTTAATATTGGATAATGTTATGCGTCTATCAAAGAACAAAAAAAGATTTATAAGTACCTATGTATTAGAAACTGCCTCCACTTCACATTACTAATAAAAATAGGTCGAAACATATAATAAAACGAATCAGAGCACCCCGACTACACCTGGTCAACTTTGTTCTATTAGGGGTAGGACAGTCTGACCAGATGGAGTGCTTTTTTTAATCGTGGAGCTAGAAGCCCGTTACGACTGTCCTAAGTGGAGCGAGCGCTCGGGGCAAGTAGCGAGTGGGTGGAGGTGGCGGGCGGATCGACCCGCCACCTTCCCGAGTGGGGCGATGGGCGAGAGTACGAACACATTCAAGATAACTGCATTCTTGCAAAATTAGACAAAAGTTTGTATGAAAACCGACAGTAAACCGACATTTTAACCAATTTCGTCTGGAATCCAAACTCAATTGGTCAAAGGTCTGGATGGATAAAGGTAACACAACAAAAATTAGATAAATTCAAATCAACATTATCCAATCGCGTCTGGATAAAGCTAATATTATCAAATATCTGCCTAGCCTTTTCCTAACTATGTTGCGGTCAGCTTCCAGTCTAACCAGATGCGGTTGAATATCAGTTTTTTACACGGAGTGAGTGCTATCAGAACTCCGCAATTCATTTACTGGGCAATGCGGATACTTTATGCTTAGACCGGTCGTCAGACTTTCTGGCTTCTGACTACCCGTAAACGTCTTTCATAGGTATTTGTATGACACCCGGTGTTACGAACGGTCCCCCATCCACAGACTGAACGCGGCAAGCGCAGCTTTACCTCACAAATCGTATGATCTGCGTGGTTGGTAAATAGCCACGAGCCCCTCAATTATTCCCCTAACATCATCCAATAATAGCAGGATATCTAATGTCCAGAGTTTGCAATAATTTCGAACTTTATCCACTGTTCTGGATAGAACTAGGTTTATCTGGATACACTACGTAGGTACCTACCGTCGACCATTGCTAGGTATTTTTCCTTATTAAATTCTACAGCATTTAAAAGCGCAGTAGGTGGCGAAAAAAGTACCTAGTATCTGTCCATCACAATACCACAAACGCATTTAATTTTGTAACCAAAAGACCAGATTTCTTTGGAATGCGGGTCCGAAGATTAACTATGTATCTAAATCAGTTTTAACTAATCTAGTGACCCTTACATTGGACATGTAAACAACGATTTGTATCCATCTTTCCTTCTATATAAGTATGGAAAGTAGTAAACGATCAGTTTAAGTGACGTAACATTTCTCAAGGTGAACGACGTCTTATTATGTCTATAGAACACTGAAAACAACTTTTTTGCGGTAAATTAAACTATCAAACAACAAAGTATGTAGGAAAACATTTTGCTTTGGTAATAAGTATTATAAACTTACTTGAAACAAAAGCGACGTCACCGCGGTCTTCCTGAAGGCACTTTAATGGACTGCTGTCGCTGGAACACTGCTTTTTAAGTTTAGATACGTCGTCACCTGAAATTAAACTATTGATTAGGGTACTAGAAAATATAGTACATATGACTCGGATTCTTCTAAGACCAACTTATAATTAGTCCATTACTGTTTCACTGCTGGGCACGGGCCTCTTCTCAGAATGAGAATGGTTTAGGCCTTAGTCCATCACGCTGGCCTGGTGCGGGTTGGCAGAATACACCATCGAGAACTTTATGGAGCCCTCAGGTGTACAGATTTCATCACGATGTTTTTCCTTCACCGTTAACGCAAGTGATAAACAAATTATGATCCGCACATGAATTCGCAAAAGTCAGAGGTACGGGCCGGGATCGAACTCAGACCCTCCTGCATAGAAGGCAAGAGTTCAACAGCTAGGCTATCATTGCTTGCAAGACCAACTCCATCCAAAAAATAACTGATGTTGCTCTGAAGACCGTCGAATGTCGCAATGTACCTACCCAAGCTAGTGACCACCGGCAGCGTCAGCAACGTGACTAGAGTAGTCTTCTGGTCAAACCAGATAACATAACCAGCCCATTATTGTCCCACTGCTGGGCACGGGCCTCTTTTCAGTATGGAAAAGGTTAGGGCCTTAGGCCACCACGCTGGCACGCCGGTTGGCAAACTACACAAAATATTGAGAACTTTATGGAGTCGTCTCAGGTGTGCAGGTTTCCTCATGATGTTTTCCTTCACTGTTACCGCAAGTGATAGTAAAATGATGATCCCGATCAAACTCGGACCCTACTGACTGTTTGGTGACGGATTTTAATGTGAGGGTGGTAGCTGGCCAGGCGGACTGTGTAGATCCTACCACCAAGCACGCTGGGTTAAACTCTGTTTCGTTGAATTTTACAACATACATTTATTCCAAGCGTGCGATGAGGAAGGTTTATATTCTAACCCGTCCCCGCACGGGATAAATCTTCTTTTCCTTTATCGCGGTCAGTATGTTGAACCTTGGTCACATTAGCTCAAAGACTGGCTTGTGAGGCGAAACGAAATTACGACATCCCACCTTTTAATCGCGCTAACACGTATGCTACCTTAAATAAGAAGGCAAGAACAGGACCAATTAGTTTATACAACGTGTAACAGAAGTCCTCAGAAGAAAAAAAATGCTGCTCCATACATTTATGTCCGCATAACTCGACAAAGTGTAGGCAACAGCTGATTTTTTTTCGCGATTTCTTGGTTGGTCCATAGTAAAAGTTGTTCCTAATGATGAGTACAATATGCCCTTAAAATATTATTTCCGAGTTTTATTACACGTTGTATACGTAAGTAATGTGTCGTGAAACCGTACCTCTGGGATTGTTTTCCGGCTTGTCGACTCCCGGCAAACACGACCCTCCCGAAAAGAAATCGCCAAAGTTTTTGATGCACTACAACAAGAAAATAAGTAAAGATTGTTGATGTCAAGGAAAATATTGTACAAATAAGTTTACTTGTTAGAAGCAAGGAAAATGGGTTACCTAGTACCATTATACTCGTATCTTGTACGAAGTGGCAATTAACGGAAGATAATAATAAAGAAAGCACAATGCCTCGGCTTTTAGTATCCTAGGACCAACTTCTAGGAATAGATTATATATTTTGTTATACCGTAGGTACCTAGAGATACTGTGTACCTACATACATATAATCACGCCTGTTTCTCATTGGGGTAGGCAGAGACTATTCAGATTTTCACCTGTTGCGATCCTGACACACCCTTTTCGTTTCATCTACATTCATTAAGCTTCTCATGTGCATGCTCGTCGGTTTAGGGTGCTACCAACCTGGCCTATTTTGAGAACGCCCGCGATTTGTTCGTGGTACGTTCGCCGAGGTCGGCCCCTTCCAAATGTTCCATCCACACTCGCCTTGTACACTTGTTTCGTTAAATATGATATATAATAATAATTTCATTTAATTCAGGTTCTCCCATATTACAATCACGTTACGAAACAAAATAAATACAAATCGCAATATAAAAATAAATACAATGTCATCAAATCAGAAATACAAGAAAATCAAATCAATGTCAAATAAAAATTAATCAATTAATATGAAATTAGTACTCAATATAAAATAAAACAGATCAGGACACAATTTTGGATAAAATTTAAAATTGGTAGTTATCATGCCCTGGCTATATGCCTACTGCAACACTTCCTAATATAAGGGCAGTCCAATCAGCCGGCGATTATCGCCAGGACAGCATTGGAGCTGGCCCGCACCCTGCGCACCAAGGACGCGCACCGCTTGCGCATTGTGGTGTGAAAACAGTCGCTGCGCGCTTCTGCAAACATGCCCGAGGCACTGCAGAAGTGGGGCAGCCCCAATATCCCTGAACACGTTGTTGTACCTACTGGACGCGGAGGGCACTGTAACTCGCCTGTAACATAGTCGCCTGTATAGCTAACCCACAGGCTGCACGTGTACAAAGATGTGCAGTATGCTTTATAAAGTGTGATCTTAACTTGATCAGAACAGCGCCCTCCGCTAAAAGTGACAAGGCCCTCCGCTCTCGTTCGATGTCAGCATGATCCCTGAGGTCAGCCGTGACCAAATGCCCCAAGTATTTAAATTGTTTCACCCAGTTTAGGGGAACACCATAAAGTAATACAGGTGGTATACCTACTTTGCGGGCATTTTGCACTACTCATCTCAAAGACTATGCACTGACTTTTGGTCACATTATATTTAAGGTCGTGTCCACTCACGTACTCCTCACAGATCTGTATAAGCTTCCTCAAGCCACAGACCGACGCGCTCAGCAGTACCATGTCGTCAGCATAACTAAGCTTATTGACGCAAACATCATCAATATGGCAGCCGACACGAGCACTGCCGAGCGCGACGATCAGTGCGTCCATGTAGAGGTTGAACAGGGTTGGCGAGGTCAATCCGCCCTGTCTCACGCCGCACTCCAATTTATATGTTATGCTGTTGATCTGGTGCGTATACCAATACTTGAAGATTCCCACAAGTTCAAGTGGTAAGTTAATGTCCTTCAGTTTTATCCATAGAACATCGTACGCGACCAGGTCGAAAGCCTTGGAAAGGTCGAGGAAACACGCATACACGGGTGTTTTACGATCCACGTAGTATCTGACGGTATGCTTAAGACACAGTATGGCACTCTCTATAGACTATTGGTGTCTAAATCCAACCTGATTATCCTGAAGTGCTACGAACTTATTTAACTGTGCATTAAGCAGACCGTCAAACACTTTAGCTACGATTGTGGCTAGTGGCCTATAGTTACTTTTATCTGCAAGGTCGCCGGTTTTATTTTTCACTATAGGCAGTACCACAGTCCTCATTAGATCGGATGGCAGGTAAGAGTGGCTTACGCACAGCGAATAGAATAAATATATAATAAAAACCATCTTAACATACCTTTGTCAATCCTTCTCACTACATCTTCTTTCACTCCACAACGTATCTGTTTACCTACAACCGTTTTGAATAAAATCATATCATCAGATCTTCAAAATGTAGTGCATTGAGTCTACAATTTCTTGGTGCTTTGTTCTAACTATGTTACTACGTTGAAAATTGTTAATGTGACTGACCTGATCGTGGTTAATAGTCTTCTTGTTGATGAGGTAGTACAACGGAGCATCCAGGCCACTGAAGGAGCCGTAACTGTTGTGGCAAGACCTGAAAGTACCAAACATATGATTTTTCTGCTCTAACAACATTCAAGTCTAAACGCCCATGTAATGTAACACGTTAGGTAATGTTAATGTTACATGGAAATTCAAAGGGTTTAGGGAGACGTGTAGGTGTAGTTTCGTGACTGGATTACCAGCTTTGTCTAATGACGACACGATTAGCGCAGTTCGATTCTCAAACGGACCAAGTATATGTTTGAGTCTGTAAACGCACTATACAGGGGAAATTGAAGAGGGGACAAAATTTTCTAAAAAACAAACTGTGGTACACTCTATTAGGTACCTATTCAACAAAGGGATGATGACATGGAAGAAAAAAAAACTAGGTGTTCTACTTAAGTCCAAAAATCTAGTTAAAAAGTTGAATCAAAAAGGAATATTATGTTCATTTAAACTTGCTTCATAAAGTTCTTAAAGAACCTAGATCAAATTCTTTGGTCCTGAAACTATACGGAGCCAGGAAATTCGATCCGAAGGTATTGTATTAGGTAGAACAGTGATTCTTTCAGATTGGATTGTCGCCAAGTACCTAGCTGATGTTTTGTTGAAGCAACTAAAATAACAGGAATTGCTTGGTGTAGTGAATCGGATATAGGTAGTCTGACAATATTTGCTCTAAGTTCTTTTGTGATTTTGTTCAATAGGGGTGTTTTGTTACGTGATGTTGTAGGGTATAGAGTAAGTTTGCGTTTTCTGTTAATTAACTTTCCCATTGGACCAAATCATATTTCATTGAAAAGATTGACTACACTATTAAAATATTGGCGTAGCCAAGGCTTCTTGGTATGACAGCTACGATCAATACAATAAAACAAGTGAAAATACAATACTTATTGGTAAAATTCTAAAAATTGATATTGCATCAGATGTAGTGACAAATTGATAAGACGAGATGACAAAAATGAAGACCAATTTTCGGTAACGGTGGTGATGATGATGATTCTGTACGTAGGTACAGAAAAAAAGGAAAAGGTAAGGAAAGGGTAGCCTTTTCTTACCTCTTCCCCGCAAGTCTTGAATCTTGCTGTACTGGCTTAGCTTCCTAACAACAGCAACAGCACAGTTGGCTTGCACCTCTAGGAACACGGGATGTAAATCCTATTTCTTGGAATGTTTTTCATCCTAACTGTAGTGTTTTACCTTTTCCCTCTCAAGTCTTCAATCTTGCTGTACTGAGTACCCTTCTTCACAACAGCGACAGCGTAGTTTGGAGTCTTAGCATCTCCATACACCTCGTGGAACACGGGATGTAAATTGTACTTCTTGGCCGCCGACGCTACTCGCATGTCGTCCACGCTTGCCAAGTCTGAGCCGTTGTCTTGTACCTGTGTAAATATAAACAAGTATGTATTTTGTATTACTCGACCACCTATATTTACTTTATTCAGCTTAGTGGATACAAATCTGTGGGGTTCATACCTACACCATACCATTTATTTATTCATGTTATAAACTTACACAACACAACACATTTATATACCTACAAACTACAAGGTTCACACGAAGTAGGAACTCTTTCCTCCACAAGACAGAACGAAAAGAAGAATACATAACGTCAGCTCCTTGTCATGACGTTTGACCGTCAAATATAATTAATTAATAATGTTACTAATTAATGTATTTTATAATATGTGACGCCTTGTTTATAAAGTGTTGTTATCGTTATTATTGTGTGTGCCTATTCACTCTACTCTTTCTGACTGTACCGTACTATAAATCTTTCAAAAGTTCGAAGGTGTGTAAAGCTAACTTTTTGGTCCTTCGAGACGCAATACTTGTTTTTGGGGATTCAATTCTCGTCTAATCTTTAGAGCAAAAATATAAGATAAAAAAACAGTATCATGACACATTGTTATTGTAGGTTTATAAGGGTCGTATTAGTTACAATAAGGGTAATGCGAAAGTTGCGTCAAAATGGATTAGCCTGGAATCTAACACCCATATTATATATAAGACGTTCTTCCAAAACTCTCGACTCAGGACAACCTCGAAAACTGCTTCAAAATTGTATTCTTAGTCGCAATTTCGAGTGAACTTTGAGGTTCCTCGAATGAGGGGTCCTCAAATGAGTCGAGGTAGAGTGGAGTCATTACGTCATAATTTGAATTATCTGCATCGCGCAAATAATGTCGTGATAAATAGTTGTAAGAATTATCATAAGCATATTCGATAAAGTCTTCAAAATTCATTTTTGTTACATACGAACTTTGACACTTCCTTTCTTAAGGTAGCTTCCCAGGTACCTTGAGTTTGACCGATGATAACTTACCTCGACAGAGGAAAAATCTCGAGTCGAGGACATTTATGTCAACTATAACTAGGTACCGATGGTAGTGAGAAAGACTGAGTCGAGGTGATACGGAACGTCTTAGAATATGGATGTATATGGTTATTTCTTTTCAAAAGTGAATGTTGGTTTTTTACAAATCTAATTCATCAGTTGATTCTTACAAAATACGTTTCATAATGCCTCTTTGTTTACTAAATATTATCATTAATTACGTAGTTTAAATTCAAAAATACAATTCAAAGATCCAGAGTTATTCCACGGAAAATTTTAACATAACTAAATAAACTTTTCAAGTAAAGGGAAATTAAAATCAATGGAGTTCAAATATTTTCAATCACAACAATCGTAATTGCTAAAATTTTCTGAGAAACATCCCAATTACAAATAGCTTGGAGTATGAATAAGACAAGCTAAAGAGCGCGCGAAATGCAAGGAGTATTCGTTCTCTCATTAGGGTTTACCACTTGTCAGTTTTGTAGCAAAAGAAATTGATTTGTGGCGGCAGTTCACGCAGGTACCTTAAAGTATCAAATATGCGCTTTATGGCTGGTCTTATTATTACTCTGAAGTCCACACTTTACTGGGCTTCGGCGAACAGTATCTTTGAGGATGGTATGCTGTATTTGACGAAAATGCTGGCCATACTATTCCAACCGAAAACCGGTAAAGCCGGTAATGGTACCTAGTAATACCTAACCTAACCTAGTAACCTCGTAGTAGTTTGTGTCGTTATTGGCCGTGGCATCACTATGGTCCTATCTGAAAACCAGCGTTGCGACATTGCTTTCTTAAATGTCGCAGCATTATTCTGACATAGGAGCCCTTTTTGGCCTCATGCAGGTAGTCTAAATTCTTATCCTTTCTTTTTTTGTAAGTATTGTTTTTGTTTCTGTAACTGCCTGTGTGAGTCCAGAATAAATAATTTTCTTTCTTTCTTTTTTCCTTAGTATACTTACGCTCTTCAGACAGTCGGTTTCAGAAGCCTCTTGCACACAGTCGAGGCGTGGACGAATATCTCGGCTGAACGCGAACACGGACATGGCCCGACACTTCGCGAGAGCCACGTTCGAAGTCACGCATAACCTACAGGGTGGATCATCATGTTAAATTATGAATGTCTTTCATACGCATTAGCTGAAAGTACGGCACATGGTCTACAGGCTTTAATTATACCTACGTGAGCGAAATTAAAAGGGGGTACTGCTAGAAGCTATAATTGTTGTTTAGAATAGTGTGATAGAGATGGAGAAAGATCGATGGATTGTGTGAGGGAGGAAATGAAAGATAAGTAAATGATAATGAGACGGCTGACAGGGAAGAATGGAAGAAGAAAACAAATCGCGCCGACCACAAGTAACTTGGGACCAGGGCAGGAAGATAATGATGAGAATAGTGTGATAACTACTGTGTGTACTGCCTCGTTGGTCTAGTGGTGGCAAGCGCGACTGTTGACCATGAGGTTCTGGGTTAGATCCCCAGGTTGGGCAGTGTTATTGGATTTTTCCGTGTGGGATTCCTCCGTAGCAACCAGGAGTTTGGATTTGTGCCCGGTTGATGGCAATAGGCTCGCCTCCTATTACACGGGACTTAAACATATCGGCGAAATGAGAGTGTTACTATACTTGCACCTCGGCCCAACCCTATGGGGAATACAGGCGTGATGTTATGTTGTTAATAGGTAGTATCAGGTAGTGTGATATTTTTGGAAGGAATACATTTCCTACGCGTTCATTATATGATTTTTTTTAAGTAGAGTAGAAATGTCATCATCTGCACTCCCTATTATCTGGCTCGGTAGTAAAAATGTTGAAATGGCGCGTTAGAAAATAAAATATGGCAGCGTATTAAAGGCATATTATATTATTTACCCACTTTGTTGCAGAATATATTTAAAAGCAACACTAAATGCGATAACAGCGACGCTGCCTGCGGGCCATATAAGATTGCGAGAGTGTAATAGTATTTCTTTTTTTTCTGAACGCGGTATGACATAACATCACTCCTGTATTCCCCGAAGGGTTGGGCAGAGCTATATAGTAACACCCTCATTTCGCCGTTATGTGTAAGTCCCATGTTATTAGGGAGTCGATTGCCATCAACCGGGCACAAATCCAAACTCCGGGCTGCTACCGAGGAATTCTACATGGAAAAACCCAGCAACACTGCCTGATGTGAGGATCAAACCTAGGACCTCACGATGAGCAACGCCCAGGACCAACGAGGCAGGAACGCGGTAATCGCGAAAAAAGTTTAGCGTTCATCTTTATATAGTATAAAACAAAGTCGCTCCCGCTGTCTGTACGCTCAGATCTTTTAAACTACGCAACGGATTTTAATGCAGTTTTCAGCAATAGATAGAGTGATTCAAGAGGAAGGTTTATATGTCCCACATTAGTATCTACATTGCACCGTGCGAAGCCGGGGCGAGTCGCTAGTAGTGCATAAATCTTTCAGTGTATGTGAGCGTGATTAAAAGGCGGATAGCTCTCGTAATTTTGCTTTGCCTCCCAAGCCAGGCTTTAGCTAGAGACCATTTTTGTTTCGGATATTGCGAGTGAGCAGTGATAGCCTAGCGGTTGAACGCTTACCTTCCATGCAGGAGTGTCTGAGTTCGATCCCGGCCCGAACCACAGACTTTTCGAATTCATATGCGGATCAGAATTTGATTATCACTTGCGTTAACGGTGAAGGAAAAACATCGTGAGGAAACCTGCACACCTGAGAGGGCTCCATAAAGTTCTCGATGGTGTGTGTTGTCTGCCAACCAGCACCAGGCCAGCGTGGTCGACTAAGGCCTAAACCTTTCTCATTTTGAGAAGAGGCCCGTGCCCAGCAGTGGGACAGTAATGGTCTAATTATGTATATTGTAAGTAGTTAGTGATGGTATATCGTGGTTTTATATCTACTATTTGGCAATAGTTTTTTTCTTTTTTGATAAAAACGTTGCCCCACACTAGGATCTCTCTTGTATCGTTGGTGCGTTTACAGACACAAATCTTCACATGCACAAACGCAAAGACCCGGTACAACTATTTGTAGGCCATACAAATATGTGATCCGTGTGGGAATCGTACCCACGACCCGTAGCGCAGAAGCCAATCGCTCAGCCACTACACCAAACGTGTCGTCTATTGAGTCTAGTTAGAGTATATCATTAATATAACATCACGCCTGTATTCCCCGAAGGGTTAGGTAGAGGTGTATAGTAACACCCTCATCTCACCGTTATGTTTAAGTCCCATGTATTAGGGGGCGAGCCTATTGCCATCAACCGGGCACAAATCCAAACTCCGGGCTGCTCCCGAGGAATTCCATTTTCTTTTTGCAAAAAAAATATTTAAAACCATATTTATGAATTACTACGTGAAAACTAGAGGGGGAGGGGGTAGGGGTGGGGTAGGCATATACTACGGATGGTCACCGAGGGGGGAAGGGGGGTAAAAATAGTAAAAAATGGGTCACGTAGTATGGGTACGTTCCCTAAGAAGATATGATAGAAAAATCAATTACGCGAATCAATTCGTAAGTTCTTGAAATGCGTCGTGGGAGCTCGCATATTTCTACGATGCGACGTCGCAACGCAGTTTTGTGTACGGAATTGAGGTCACACGCAGTCTGTAGGTCAGTGTGGCAAACGTCTTTCACATATGTAGGCCAGGCTTTCAGCTCATGAGAGCGAGATTAAAAGGTGGGGGAAGGTTTAGCTGAAGGCGGTTTTTTCTTGTTTGGATACAGCTATATTTGGAGGGAATTGTTTTATGTACTTTGATAGAATGAAAATAAAAACATCTACAGGGTGTAAACAAACGAAATCATGTAATTCCTTCAAACCTCTTGTTGTACTGCTGACATAGATTAATCCAGAAAGGGAAACTTTTGGATTCAATATAAAAAATATATGTATATAAGAAGTAAATATGTGTTCTTAACAGGAGGCATTTTAGCGCCCCGAGTTAAACCACCGCGCGGCGAAGGTTAGCCGTGCAATTCGCTGTAATTTTTTTTTATATTGAATCCAAAAGTTTCCCTTTCAGGGTTAATCTTTGTCACCAGTACATCCCGAGGTTAGAAGGAATTACGTGATTTCGTTTACACCTTGTATACCCTATTCACAGAACGAAAAAATTAAAATGTAAATAACATTTGACTACTCTTAATAGAGATATTTTCTGTAAAATATTTCATTAATTTGTAACAAAAAGAAATTGTGTGACGTTAATCTATTTGAAATACTTCTTATTCAAGTAAGTTTCGAATTTTTCATCGATTTTACAGAAAATATCTCTATTAAGAGTAGTCAAATGTTGTTTTCTTCGGAGAGCACTTTAAACCGTCGGTCCCGGGTGTCATAAGAATACCTATGACAGTCGTTACGGGTGGTCAGAAACCCGAAAGTTTGACAATCGGTCTAACCTTACGATATCGGCATTGTCCAGTAACTGGGTTGCGGAGGTCTGAAGGCAGTCCTTCCGTGTAAAATACTGGTATTCAGCCGTATCTGGTTAGACTGGAAGCTGACCTCAACATAGTTGGGAAAAGGCTAGGTAGAAATGTTTAAATTTTATTTTTTCGTTCTGTGAATAGGGAACCCTATAGAACAGGGGTGGCCAACCAGTCGATCGCGGCTCTTAATCCAGTCGATCATGGCAAGGCAAAGAAAAATATAAGTTTAATATAAGTTGAATGAAGAGGTACTGATTATGTAATTGGTAGATCGCACACAGTCTACTCAGTAAACAGTAGATCTTGGGTCGAATCAAGTTGACAACCCCTGTTATAGTAGATTATGCTATGAATGAACGAAGTTTTTCTGGTTAAGTTGTTTTAATAGTAAACTTTTAATAACAGTAAGATATACAGTTATTGAAACGATTGAAACTTTACACACTTAACTACGAGTCACAAACTTTTACCTCTTGAAGGAAAAGTTGGGGCAACGAATAGGTATTACTTAAGTAAGTACTTACGACAGACACAATTAACGCTATTTATGGAAACTTATTCTTCTTTTTGTTTGGTTAGTGACTAACCTGGTGTCAGAGTTTATGCCGCCCATGGGCCTCTGACTTGGCTTCACATGCCGTCGAGTAATATCTCTCAGGCATGCCGGTTACCTCGCGATGTTGTCCTTCACCGTTTTTAGCAAGTGATAATTATACAATACGCTCATGAATCCGAAAAGTCAGAGGTGCGTTAGGTTAGAACTCGAAACCTATGACTTGGGAGTTCGACGGTCACACCACTAGGCTATAACTGCTATATGATAACGGAGTAACAATAAATGAGAACTTATTCATTCATTATTGCCTATAGGTATCTCTATCAAAGAAGTACCGTAAACTGGGGTTACTTTGATCAATTTCAAAATTGAAATGTATTTTTCTATTGAAATATGAGAGCGAAAAAAAAAATGCAAATATTGATTTTGTTTACGATAACTACTTCTTGAATAAAATTATAATTGTTCTTATTACTTTTTGAGAAAAAAAAATGTTGGTAATGAATGTTATACTTTGATACCTCCCTTTTTTCTAAGGAATTCAAAAGTAATCCCAATAAGGAATAAATAATTACACAAAACTATTACTGACATATTTTTAATAATTTTTCATCAATCGGCAAGGATCCACCCACTGCGACTCACACGCTAACAGTGACGTTTAGTGCTGCCAATCGTAAAAAAATAATGGGAAGAATGCGTTCAGAATTCGTACAATTTTTTTTTTACGAAACGATTTTTCTATCATAGTTACGCCAGGATTCAAAATAACCCCGGTTTACCGGTACTCAACAATCTTGTATTCCCATACATAAATAACAAACACTACCCATAAAATCCCGCTTAAACTACAATCTGACAAGGTACGCTGACTTAAGTACTTACAATGTGCAAAACCTCGTAACACAAACATAGCTACGCATAACCAGTTACCAGGTACCAAATACCAGTTCAATAATATAATATTTACCTGACGACCAGTTCAGGTGGTCCATGGCCCCTCTCGATCACTTCAGTGTAGTTAGCCTTGTTCAAGTAATCCACTGGTCGGATGGGAATGTTGTCAGCGACATGGTGTATCTTTTCGGACAGCCCTAAGACCCCTGTGAACCAATCTGGTCGGCTGGCCGCGCCTAAGTAGGGTTGACACGAGTATTTAATTTGGATTTTTATGGAGTTGGGTCAAGGACTTGGTCACAAAATATTAGATCCCCACCTATGAAATTGGCGTTTTTTTCTCACAAATAGAGAACCTCGTCACTTGTATGATTTAAAATATTCATCAATTGCTTGATATTATATCGAATAATGACCATCATAGACAACTACCAATAGTAAAAAAACCTTATTACTTATAGTTTTCTAAACATAAAAACTACCTTAAAAATGACTCCTCTTTTTGTTAGCAGAAATGACCACTATTTTTGTTTTAACTTAGCCAAAATTTATTTTTGTCGCATAATCTAAGTGGCATACGTTATCTTAGTTTTTAAAAATTAGTGCATAAAAGTTTTAAAACATTAATGTTCATAGTTGTTAAATAAATTAAGAAAATGTTAGTATGAAAAATGCAACTTCTTTAAAATTCTCCATACAAAACGCTGATTTCATAGGTGGGGACCTAATAGATAGGTACAGAAGTCAATCTACATACAAGTGCGCTCGAGCAACGCACACATAGACGCTGCTCACGGACACGATATCTCGGACTGTTTGGGACTAGAGTGCGAGTGAGTGCGAGCGCGAATGCCATGCGCTTGAGAGATATACATATATATTAGATAGAGCGACCGCCGAGCGTAGGTATGAAAAGTGAAGTACATACATGTGATTGACTTCTGTACCTATCTGTTTTGTGACTTGGTGCTGTCAAATTGTCATACTGAGAGTAGCTTTGTACTTATACTGTCTTGAAAAATGTAGCCATCTTGAATGTAAAGCGAAATGAAGATAAAACTTTTTGTCTGTTAATCCGATTATAATTTTTTCCTCTTAATTTTATCGTTTGAAGAAAAACTTTTTTCCTTTTTTTGTCAGTTTTACAAATTAGAAATTCGAAGCGTTTTAGGGAAATAAATTGAAGTGGAAGGCTGTGTTTAATTACGTGGATAAGGAATTTGAAAATTGTACAAACCAATTTATTTACTGAATTTCCTTTTTGTACTCATTGTTTTACTATAAGCTTTTGCTGATCTACATTTGAGATACCCTAGATTCCTAAACGACTGGTCAATTTAATCCGTTGTTAAATCTCATGTTAAGGAATTTGATTAGTCGCCCAAAATACTAAGAACAATCACATTACTTGACGTGAGATTTGACAGTTCATTAGTAAGGCTTAGTTTTATTTTTTTCATCCTTGGAAGATACTCATGTGTCCCTCGCCCAGGGAAGGCGAGGGGGTCTGCCGGACTTTTACCGGCTAAAATCCAACGGTGTTGCTCCTCCTGCCCGTTCGGCCGGGGTCGCGAGATTCGCAAAAGCATGCACCGCAACCACCAACTAACTTTAACCGCAACCAGACCAACATTTCTATCAAATCCAATACAAATTTGACATAAATATGGTATGGTTATAGTTAGTTGGTGCAACTGACGAGGTGTCTTGCGTAAGCGACAAACGCACCGCGGTGCGACGCGGCGCGACACGATGTGGAACAAATACGCGTTACATCGCGTCTCGCTACATAGGCTGCTAGTAGGGAATGCTGTTGTCTTGATCGCGTTTGTTGCGTTCGTCGCGCCGCGTTCGTCGCTTACGCAGGACACCCCGTGAGTTTTCATATTTTGCGCTGATAAACCTATCAGAAACGGGGGGTTAGTCTATTTCAAGTTAAATACCTTGTAAAAGACTTACCAGCATCAGCCAACTGCTTTATCTTTTCCTTCAAGGGAGACAGCTTGGCGAGCACATCATTATGTGCCAACAGTCCTTGCCAAGGCCTGGCAGCCCAGGAACAGGCCTTATCTTTAACAGAGACCTTGGTCCCATCCACGCAGAGGTAGCTGAATCCATCAGGGTTTTGTTCTGCAGTTCCAGCCGGTATTGTTCCAACTGGGAGCTACGGAATAATGAAAAAGGTCTTAATATAAACCTTAATTGTTGACCAGACAAATGGCAGATATACAATAGATATTGGACAATGGGTAGTCTGATTGCAAACAGATGTTTCTTGTAGTAGAAAATCTTAGGTAACATTACATTGTCCAAAAAGGATTTCTAAATATAGCTAGGTACTTTATATATTGAGAAATTTCCAATCCATCATATAAGGATAAGCCAACATACTTTATCGAATATCAATCATATTTGCTAAAGTGTATTGTGGTATTCTTCGAAATGCTTTGCGCGGGAGATGGATGGTTACGTCATAAAAATGAACGTCATATACGATACAAATATGAACATCTTTCTAAATCATACAATCCAAAGAGTAGATGTAGAAATAAAAAATGCAACTCCAATCATCATTTCTAACGAACTTACTCTTGTACAGGCTGAGTTTTTGAAATAGGATTGCAGGGTAAAATCCGAAATTATATGGAATAGAGAAAAGTCGTGAAAGTAGTACCGAGTGAGCTCTCTCTTCCCCCTAGCCTTTTCCCAATTATGTTGGGGTCAACTTCCAGTCCAACCAGATGCGGCTGAATACCAGTATTTTACACAGAGCGACTGCTATCAGACCTTCACAACCCAGTAACTGGGCAATGCCCTAAGGTGAGCTAGAGAAAAAATCTAAACCTTGCTATCCTAGCTGTCTCCCTCGTGTACCTAGTGAAATCGATTTCTTAAAACAAAAACTGCATTTTTAGATATTTGTAAAAGCAGCAGGTTTCAGATTAGGCCGTGCAGTCCTATTTCAAAAACTCAGCCTGTAGTATATGCTACCTACTTTTAATTTAAACGAGGTGCAGAAATGTTTTGTTAACGCTCACACTTGTTTCATTTTCCATTTTAAGTTCGTGCAATCTTGATTTCCCCCGAGTAGGTACCTAATAGCAGTGTCGGTGCATAGACGAAGCTATAACATTTTTACTCCATTGGACATCAATTGAAATTTTATGAAGACAAAAGACTGGAATGTCTGAAGGCGAAATATTCTGTGGATTTTTTTGTGGTTTACTATACTTTGGTAAATGAGTTTCCTGATCTTTGGTAAAGAAAAGGTCTTCATGTGAACGTGGATGTCGTAAGAGGCGGCTTTGAGATAATATGACTAGTGTAGTAACAGTCTCGTTAGTCTAGTGCTGGCAAGCGTGACTGATCATGAGGTCCTGGGTTCGATCCCCAAGTCGGGCAAAGTGTTATAGGGTTTTTCCATTAGGAATTTCTCAGTAGCAGCCCGGAGTTTCGTTTTGTGCCCTGTTAATGGCAAAAAGCTCGCCCCCTATTACATGGGTAACATAAACATAACGGTGAAATGAGGGTGTTACTATACACCTCTGCCCAACCCTTTGGGGAATACGGGCATGATGTTATGTAGTAACACCTCTTTGCTTTTTTTTATTTATCTGCCTTTTTAGAGAGGCCTGTGATAGGTCGTGTGGTAGTATCATCAATACTCGCAAAATGAGTTCAGTGTCTCCATAAAGTCTTTAGATGGGATGGCCTATATTCAAAGGACTTAAAGCCTCAAATCTATACACAGACAGGGAAAATTCAGATCTAGCCTGTATTTGCATTTTCGGATTCAGATAATCCAATCAAAAAGGATTACAGGCGACCGGGTCGCTCCGAAATATGAAAGTCAGTCCATATAGAACGGGAGCAAAGTGATTTTAGAGAATCCGATTGCTGGATTCGTTCAGCGGGATATTTGGATATTTACGCAGCGAAAACTTTAACCTTTACGTACCTACAGTACGGCCAATTTATCTTGGCTGCTCTGAACACCGTGCAGGTGCTTGCGGAATACATTTTCTAGCAACAAAATAGATTTTGGTTAACATTTAATTACTACGATCTTAGGATTGGTCATTAGTTAAATAAAGTTTATTTAATAGTTTTTACAGTAACTGATTTCTTCACGAGTGTACGTGCGCGAAAGTTCGCAAAGCCTATGTTCAGAGTGTCGCTGTCGCCCGAACTGTACACGAGAGTGCACTAGAAAAACGTTTTTAGATTGGGACATATGGGAGTCGCTAACTTATTTAAAAATAAAATTACCACAACAGTTTTAAATGCTAAACACGAGAAACCAACGTTACTGACGAAATTGCTTCAGGCAATAATCCCACAGGACCCCACATTATTGTAGTCTACATAAAAGCCCCGAATTCTGTAGCGAACATAGCGAGCTTTAATAACGATCACAACCATTCAAAAACGTTGAGTTTCCTACAAAATAAAAGCTGTTTTATTCTATTTTACTTACACCAAAGAATTTCCGGACGTAAATGACTTTAGTGAAGGCGACTTGACCACCATTGCTTGCCAAGCATCTCAACGCCCCTTCGTAACCGCTGTAGTTGTCAGGATAGTCGCATTTGTCGGGATGCTCGCACATCGAACATAGCTGGCTGTACTGGCCCTCTGAAAATATAACCCTTATGAAAAAACATCCCTTTAAGGCCATTCCGGACGTAATGAAGGTAGGAATCCTTGTGGGGAAAATAATTCTGACAAGAAAAATGGTCCGTTGAATATGAAGTTTATGGGGGTTGCGAGTGTGTATATCTGCGTACTTTTTGGGGATGAAGAGAATTTAAGATTGATTGCTTTTGCTCACTATCTATATATATAATAATAAATTGCCGTGCGTTAGTCTCGCAAAAACTCGAAAATGGCTTGACCAATTTGTTTTTTTTTTGTTTTGTTCGCCTCATTAGGTACTGGAATGGTTTAGGAAAAGAAAAGATAAGGTAAAATAAAAAAGAATTTGGTGGTACGAAGTTCATAGTGTCATCTAGTCATCTATACTATTATTATAAAGAGGAAAGATTTGTATTTTTGTATGTAATGAATAAACTTAAAAACTACTGGACCGATTTCAAAAATTCTTTTGCCGTTAGCAAGCTAACTATAGTCTATGTCACTGAGTAACATAGACTATATTTATTACTGGAATAATATTCTTACGCGGGTGGAGCGGTGAGCACACAGCTAGTGATATATAAATTTAATTAACAGAAATATGTATAAAGCACAAGAGTTCAGAATTGGCACAGAAGCAACGGAAGGACTTAAACGATTTCACAAATCCTTAAAGATTTGTACGAATCATGTTTCTTTTGTTACGCAAATGTACGTGTTTTATGCCGAATACAGGTGCTTTTCAGCCTTGGGGCTTGAATAATCATAAGAAAGTTCAAAGAGCGCGATCATGGTTAACTGCTTTATATTTACTTATTGTTGACTAAACATTTTTTGTGCCACAAAAGGCTACGAGTGACTGACCAATTCTTGTTTCATAAAATATTTCGTTAGTAACTATTTATTTTACGCAACAATAACTTTGAAAACATTAATATTCTGTCTGCAATGTCAATATGATAATTTCATTCGTGTTTCGCAATCTCAATAAACATTACCGCATTAATAAAATTGGTATTGTAGGAACGGAGTTCTATAGTAAAGACTAACACCTATATTCCAAGACGTTCCTCCAAAACTTACTCGACTCATAATCGACTCAGGACGGCCTCGAAAACACTTTCAAAATTGTATTCTTAGTCGCAATTTCGAGTGAACTTTGAGGTTCTTCGACTGAGAGGTCTTTAAATGAGTCGAGGTAGAGTGGAGTCATTAAGTCATAATTTGAATTGTCTGCATCGCGCAAATAACGCCGTGATAAATACTTGTAAGGATTATCGTAAGTATATTCGATAGTCTTCAAAATTCATTTTTGTTCCATACGAAGTTTGACACTTCCTTCATTCTTCCTTGAGTTTGACAGATGATTCCTTACCTCGACTGAGGAAAAATCTCGAGTCGAGGACGATTATGTCAACTATAACTACCGATGGTAGTGACAAAGACTGAGTCGAGGTGGAGTCGAGTCGAGTAAGTTTTGGAGGAACGTCTTAGAATATGGGTGTATATTTATCTATATGAAGTTAATTATTGACAATCCAACTATTAGGTAAGTACGTGAAAAAAAAATCTATATTTAAAAAAATTACGGCTGCAAAGACCATATTCATAATATCTTAAGTATAGATAGAATAGGAATCAACTTACTCCAAGCGGAATTGGTCTTAGGATCTGGTGACCACTTGCCCACGATGCAGGACTTGGAGAAGAACGTGGAAAGTGCTTTCAGCTCATTTTCTTTCGGTGATATACTGTGGTCGTTCATCTTTGGGAACACTGCACGCTTCATCAGCATCGTTAGAGGTATCTGAGGGAAGATTTATTATACTAAAGGCTTGATACAGTTTATTTTCAACTAGCTGAAGACGCTGAAGTGGAAAATATAAGTCTTAGTTTTAATAAGTTTTTGCAGTCACGAAAACTAAGCCCTCCCTGTGCCATTATGAATTCAAATCATATCCAATTTCAGAACGAAATATCAAGGACATATTATATTTTAGACTATTTGTCTGCCGCGGAACTTAGGATCAGAAATATAAATAATAATTAAGCCGTCGTGTTACGCCTGGCAAATGTGAAACGTCGAAACTCATTTTCTTAAAAAAACTGGCCGAATCAAACCGAAGAGAGCCGACGAGTTTTAAGGTCTGCCATCGCGAGCGTCGCCACGCAACTGCCCCTTTCACACCCGTTTCGCCACATTAGATGTTTCACATCAAAAAGCTAACAAGATGGTATTTTTATCTGTATTTTTATCGGTATTTAAAGGGAATCCGTCGAATACGAGTTCACCCTGTATGCATGTAAAATTATTAGGCTAGCAAAATTTTGTAGTCGGTGCGGAATTTAGATAAAAAATAACAATTGCAATATTCTTTTGTATTTTCCTTCTTAGAATTAGTAGACCATCCACGTATACTAGTGGCGTATAACGTTTAAGGATCGCAATAGCGAGCTCCATAAAAATATATTTCTCACAGCTGACTCCTGCTATTTGAGCAGAATTATAAGCAGTTGCTACACGACGAATACTTTTATTTTTAGTAGGTGGAAACAAGGAGTCCACAAAGGCTTTCAAAATAATAGACTATTGTTTTTGGAATTGTTCATAATATTGTAATTACTTTTGAGTTATGAATTACAAATAGATTTTATTGATTATTTTTTCAGGAATCATAAGATCATCAGTTTTGTGGTGCTACTTATAATCAGCTCCGTACAGTACTATCCTACTGCTGGACAAGAACCATTTCTCAGAATGAGAAGGGTTTACGCTTTAATCCGTCTCCGGATATCACGATGCCAGCTGGCGGTTGGCTTGGCGGATTAGCGAACTACACATCATCCAGTTTGTTTTTTTTTTGGGACCTCCCCATTAATTTTACATGTTTTCTCCCGATGTTTTCCGTCACCGTTAAAGCAAATGTTAATACAATTCTGATTCGCACATAGATGTGAAAAGTCAGAGTTGTGGGTGTAACTTGGGACAGGTACAAACAGCGCTATTATATACTGCGCTCAAACAGAGCGCAGTATATAATAAATAAGTCTATGAAAGAGAGAGATCTATTTTCAGTTGTGAATTGTGATGAGCATGTTTATATTCTTTTTTCGTAGTGTTAATATCATACGTTGTAAAAGAAAAAAACTTTGAGGTATTAGTATAAGCTATGATTATATTTAGGTAAGTATATGAGACCCTTAGTGTTGGACCCTGTTGACATGGTTAATATTTTATTATCATCATTAAAAAACATGTTTTAAACTTTATATGCTAATTTAAACATAGCCCTGTCTGTAATGCTAATGGTTACCAGACTTTCGTCGACTCAATGTAATTCGTGGAACTGTGGAAGGTTCTATATTAGCATACTTTTTCATTTTGTTCAAATATTTGACTTAAAATTTGTGAGTCTGTTGTAAACACTAAAGTATTTTTTATTTATTTAACAAAGTTTGTGTGGTGTAAGAAAATATGTACAGTCGCTTAATGTATATTATGTTACCGGAAATATATGAAACCTAGGTATCTTTACATAGTATAAAACAAAGTCGCTCCCGCTGTCTATAGGCTTAGATCTTTTAAACTACGCAACGGATTTTAATGCAGTTTTCAGCAATAAATTCAAGAGGAAGGTTTATATGCTCCACATTAGTATCTACATTGCACCCGTGCGAAGCCGGGGCAGGTCGCTAGTTGTATATTATTCCAAGCCAATTTAGGAAATGTGTAAAATAATTTGCCGAAGATTCTTTAATACATACATTTCCTAGGCAATGTGTATGATAAAATTTATTTCACACATTTCCTGTCGATTTTAGGGCGGCTACATACAACAATGTAATTGACGGATTACATACATTGCCGATAACATAGAAGTACGCTCGTTTTTATTTTTCGTAAAATAAATCTATTCGATTTACGTGTTCAAATCTCCTTTGAAAGGCGAACCCTTCTATATTCCTTTGTTGTCTATTGTTCGTCGTACATTATTTTTTTAATAATCTCTTGTTCACATCGTCCTTCATGCATTGTATTGCCGATTGAATTACAAGTACCTATTGACAGGCACAGGAAAGACATATGAACATGGAATGTACATCTACAACACATATGCTCAACAAATGTAGCAGATACGTTCTTTTGTTTTTTTTTTATTTGTTACTAGGCCTGCGTTTGGTCGCCATCTCGCCTGATGTTAAGCGATGATACGGTCTACGATGGAGCACGCTTGCCCAGAAGAAACCGATTCACTCGTGACTTGAAGACACCCAGATTGTAAATGTCGGGGAACACCCACTCGGGCAGCGCATTCCACTGTTTGGCGGTTTTCACAGTGAAATCAAAACGCTTCGTTCGGGTTTTTGGTATATCAACCATGAACCGATGGCGCTTTTATTCTGCTGAATACTCCATAACTGCCTCGTTAGTCTAGTGGTGGCCAGTGCGACTGCTGATCGTGAGATCCTGGGTTCGATCCCCAGGTCGGGCAAAGTGTTATTGGGTTTTTTCGTGTGTAATTACTCAGTCGCAGCCCGGCGTTTGGATTTGTGCCCGGTTGATGGTAATAGGCTCGCCACCCATTACATGGGACTTAAACATTACACCTCTGCCCAACACTTTGGGGAATACGGGCGTGATATTATGTATGTATGTTACTCCGAAAACTTATTCATTTCGAGTTTGGTATACTTTGGACGTTCTGTTATTAGATAAATTACCTCTGCTCAAGTAAAAGTTTGAAACATAATTACCAATAATGTACCAGTTCGTTAGCCGTGCTAATTGCATTTTTGAGCCATCTTCCAATTAAGAAACTTTACGTGTCTACGTGTCTACGCCTCTTCAGAGCTAACGTTATTATTGAAACTCTTCAAATAATTTCGTTTGACGTACTTACTCGAACAACAGTGAGGACTTATAAGGGAAATTAATTCATACCTGTTGGGTAATTACTTACCCGCTCTAAGTCACTAATGTATTCGTTACATGGCCTCATTTCAGTTTAGGAAAGGGAAACAGAGCTTCTGTTCGGGATATTGGACCTTAGGGTTGAAATTAATTATTCTATCTGTTAGGTTTACGCAAGAACTAGCTAGGGAATTTGGATTTTAGAATTTGAAGACTGTTTTGTATCATCTGTTATTCTAGCTAGCAAGGCCGGTCATTGGAGGCCCATTTCACTCTCTGAACCGTTGGAACTGATTTTAATTATTAAATTTATTTATTTATTAAGTATGTAAATTACAAATCAAGACGAATTTTCAGCTTTGCCGCCAATTTTCTATTTATCATCTGTGCCGAAAGGCAAACGCATTTATAAAATTGTAGGTAGGATACTTTTATTACTACTTATCTCTGCTACTTATATCTAATATATTCTGCTTGAATTTCTCCGTTTTTGCAGAGAACATTTTCATTTTCGTATGTACTTATTTAATCAACGTTACTTTCGTTTATGTCTGTAATAAAAGGGAGGACTTGGCTTTACCGTAAGTAGCTAGAATTCAAATTAGTTTGTATCCTATAATTTTAGTGAAACACTAAAGGTTTTTTCAGGAGATTCTTATTTTGTTTCCTTGGCTACCCAAGAAATACCTACGTATTGGCTACGAAATACCTACGTATTTCGATCTAGGATAAGGGAGCTTTCCTTTGAATATAAGTTATTTTTCTCGGAATGCAATCACCAAGCAAAATCCTCAATCTTAACTTGTATAATAGATGTAAGTAGCTACAAATTAAGAAACTGTTATTAAGATTTTGACGTCAAAATTGAGGGACCAAGGATTTTATCAAACTATTGTGTAAGTATATATCGAGCTAGCTAAAATGATTGCATAGGTAGCAAATAGTCGGCGCGCTGTGTTCCGTGCGCGCTTCTCAGGAGGATGTGGGGCAAGGCCCCACAGAGGAGAGGTCCGCCATGGGTTGGTGGACCGGGACCTGCCGGAGTTGCGGTGCATGCTCTTACGAATCCCGCGACCCCGGCCAAACGGTCAGGAGAAGGAACACCGTTGGTTTTTAGCCGGTAAGAGTCCGGCAGATCCCCTCGCCTTCCCCAGGCGGGGGACACCCATGAGGATTTTCCAACGATAAAAAAAAGGTTGCAAATAGTAGATTAACAGTATTAAAGTTTTATCTATGTAATTTGGAAATCCAAGACTTCGTCCCTTCATTTTGACGATCACTATAATTCTCTTTGTCTTTACCTTCAGATTCAAAATACATTCACCTCATTCAAGTATTCATTTACGCCTTGAATATATTAGACTGTCCAGCACAACGAAACTGGTTAATGACAAGTTGTAATGCTAGTAAAACTCTTTAGAGATGTGACTCGTCTTCGCCTTGAACCCATGATGGCATTATCAGCATTCTGCAAGTGAATTCCTACCGGTTCTTGCATAAAAAAGCAAGATACATACGATTGATATGTGCATAATAAGTGCACAACATAAAAGGACGAACAAAGGCTTGTAGATAGTAAGATAAATAGCTTTGTTGTGTATCGGATTTTCCTGTTTTTTTTCAGGGTCGCAAAGATCTTATAGTTTAATTCAGTAAAATTGTCAAGAAAATAATATTTTGTACTTTACGTGAGTCAGTTTAGCGTCCTTTTGGGACGGCGAGGGGGTTTGCCGGACTCTTACTACCTAAGAGCCCACGGTGTCCCTCCTCCTGACCGTCGGCCGGGGTCACGGGATTCGCATAAGCATGCACTGCATTCCCTACAGGTCCCGATCCGTCAATCCCTGGCGGACCTCTCCTCTGTGGGACCTTGCCCCACGTCCTCCTGAGAGGCGCGCGCGATACACTGCGCGCCGCATTCGCGGGTCTGTTACTGGTCGGGCGGCGGGTCCCTTAACCCGTCGCCCGCAGGCCACACACTAGGGTGGACGGAGGGCGTCGCGCGCCTTCCGGCACCCGGTGCGTCTGGCGCGGGAAGGGAGAAGAGCAGACAGCTCCCTCTCCGCTCCCTACTTGGTCGCCATTACCTCCTCACAAAAGGAGGCGATGGCTACCCACGCACCCTCGCTCCCGAACATGGACAAAACCACAGCTGGAAGCGAGAGCTAACTGCATGAAGTGATATCGTCGTGCCCACCAGCTGTGTTTTCCCAATACTATTACAATTTTTTATTTTTTGCTTTCTTTTTCTTTTTCAGTTTGTTTACCACAATCGTAAGACATTTTTTTGTCAATGAAAATCCTATGCGTGTTTATTAGATCATGTGCTTTTAAGGAATTACACGAATTCGTTTAAACCCTGTATAGATAAACGTTATAGTACTGGAGTCACCGGAAAGCCAATACTACTTAACCGCCATTTTGGCCAAAATGAGTTATTATTATATCGTTACATTGGATTTTTTTTCTGCGTCGATTAGTTGGGATTTCGTATTTTATTCTATTATATTACGAAATCCCAACTAAACGATGCAGAAAAAATAATTCAATCCAACGATATACCTATAATATATAACTCATTTTGACCAAAATGACGCTTAAGTAGTATTGGCTTTCCGGTGACGATATATTATATCTAACGTTAGCAAAATCGGACTTTAATCATATTCAGTCTTCTCTTACCTTATATCCTACGTTTCTGTTGACTCCGGTATGGCATGACTTCAGCCCCTTCAGTTGATCCAGGTTGTTAATAGGCAAGTCATTGTGCACCACAATGACAGCTTCATATCTGAACGGCGCTAAACATACAAAAAAATGTTTAATACTGAGCGTTTTGTCATAATCACAAAACAATTGTTCATTTTGGGTTATAATAAAATTGTAAATTGCCTCGTTGGTCTGGTGGTGGCAAACTGATAGTGAGGTCCTGGGTTCGATCTCCAGGTTGGGCAAAGTGTTATTGGGTTTTTCTTGAGCTTGGATTTGTGCCCGGTTGATGGCAATAGGCTCGCCTCTATTACATGGGACTTTAACATAACAGCGAAATGAGGGGGTTACTAAACACCTCTGCCCAACCCTTCGGGGAATATAGGCTATGTAATAACATTATAATAATTATTATAATGTGTTATAATAATTCTCCACTTGCTCAGGTGGAGATTCATAGACGATTCCAGCTTGGAGTGTAAATGTGGTGCTGTTCCACAAACGATGGGACATCTGACATCATGCCCTGCGTGCCCTCATACATGCACGTTACAGGAACTAATGAACGCTAAACTCGTAGCCAATTTTAGGACCGACTCAATTAGATTGCCATCGACACGCTAAGAAGAAGAAGAATAACATTTATCTTCATCTCAATTTCGAAAACGTCCACTTTTAAACATGGACCCCCAACGACCACCACAATAACTGATCAGAAGACATAATGCCAACTGAATATCGAGAAACAGGATCCATTAGAAAATTTAATTGCACAAGTTATTACACGTGTAGGGGAACGAGATATTGTGTTCCGCCTACGAAAACGAGGATCCTCCTACCAGGCGGAGTCTTGTGCCTGGCGGGCCACTGCCCAACGGTTGATGTTGGGAACTTGTATATATACTATCTGCGTGTCAAACTCTGATATCGCGATGCAGGATAGTTCGCATGTGGCGTGATAGATGCCGCCACACACGCAAGTGTTCGCATAGTTCGTAAAACTTGCAGAAGTTGACTTGCTGCGGGTATGTCCACAGCAGGGACCCGAAAATTAAGATACCTTTTAAATACGGTATATCATACTTTCACGCACCATGCGACGAACAAATTCAACATGTTTAAATTAATGTTTGTATTGTTTGTTTATTGTCACTTATATTTATGATGCATGAGGATTTATGGTAGCCCGTGCACCATAGACTAAACAGTAACCATAGATTATTTTATTTTTGTGTGTTTGGGTTACCATGTTGTTATATATTATGTTTAAATTTAAGTAAGTTTTAGTTTAAGTTAATTTTAAGAAACATTATATTTTAATTTTAAGTATCCGTATGCATCCGCGTGGGCGGAAAATAAATACTTTTTCTTTCTCTCTTCTTCTTCTTTCTTACCCGTTAATTCCGGTTACCGGAAAATATCGCTACTCAAATATATTTCGGTACCGAAAAGTAGAGTTTGTAAATGCAAAACGGTATATTTCGGTATCGGTATCGGTACCTAAACTTTTATAAATAAGGGGTTTCTTTGATGAACGGCCGCGCCACCCTGTCTTTCGCTATGAGGTCCCAGATAACATCAATGTTTCAATAGTATGATTCATTCATCACTCGGCGGTTTTCGGTACCGAAATTGGAAAAAGATTAAATAAAGGCATAGCCTAACCTTTATAAGAAAACAGTATTTTTATTTTTTTAAAGTATTGTATCCTTGTACCGTAACCGTTTTCAGTCCCCGGTCCACAGTTTCAATCGGTTGCAGAAGTCAATTTGCGCCATAAAACTTGCTCGTGGATTTGGTTCTAGAAGGTTCACTATCGATTCGCATAAAATTTTATGTCATAATTTATCATGGCATACTTTCACTTATCCTAATGATCGTTACGCATAATATTAATTCTATATAAATGTATGGGCATATTTTTTTAAGGTTCCGTACCCAAAGGGTAAAACGGGATCCTATTACTAAGACTCCGCTGTCCGTCCGTCCGTCTGTCACCAGGCTGTATCTCATGAACCGTGATAGTTAGACAGATGAAATTTTCACAGATGATGTATTTCTGTTGCCGCTATAACAACAAATACTAAAAAGCAGAATAAAATAAATATTTAAGGGGGCTCCTATACAACGAATGTGATTTTTTTTTGCTCGTTTTTGCTTGATATTGATAACGTCAACAGGTAGACTCTTAAAATATTCACAGAATATTTAGTTATATATTCACTTTAAAATTAAATAATTAAATAAAAATAAAACAAATATTTAAAGGGGGCTCCCATACAACAGACATGATTTTTTTCCATTTTTATAGATAATGGTACGGAACCGTTCGTGCGCGAGTCCGAGTCGAACCTCGCCGGTTTTTTTATCATTATGACTGTTAGCGTAACGATATAAAAGTATATTAATCTAAAGCATAATATTATAAACGTATAACAATATTAAAACACAAAGTTCATCGACATATTAGTGCTGGGTGAAATAAGTTTCGTATATAGAATAAAATAATGTTTATTTTTACTTCACTAAGTTTATTTTTATGAGCGGTTTTGTTTAAGTTACTCTATACGTGATTATTTTTGCGTAGCCTTTTCCCAACTATGTTGGGGTCAGCCTCCAGTCTAACCAGATGCGACTAAATACCAGTATTGTACACGGAGTGACTGTCATCAGACTTCCACGACCCAGTATCAAGGCAATGCCGATATCTCAAGATTAGACCGGTTGTCATTCGGGCTTTTGACTTCCCGTAACGATTGTCATAGGTATTCGTATGACACCCAGGACTGACTGCTTAACGTGCTCTCCGAGGCATGGAGGGGTCTTGATGTGTAACGAACGGTCACACATCCACAAACTGACCGCGGCAAGGGCAGCTTCTTCTTCTTCCTGCCCTTATCCCACACTAGGTCGGCACAACATGTATTTCATAAATCCATGTTGTTAGAGGTTTTGACTTATTGTTTTATGACCGGCCGCCTGCCTGACATCAACCCTCCTTGGGAATACTCGTTACGCCTTAAGAGTGACCCAATGTGCTTGCTGATATTATGCACTGGCAAGCGCAGCTTAACCTCGCAAATCGTGTGATCCGCGTGGTTGGTAATTAGCTACGAGCCCATAGCCATAGCATTTGCCTTTGACGACACGTTTGGCGCAGTGGCTGAGCGATCGGCTTCTGCGCTATGGGTCGTGGGTTCGATTCCCGCACGGAACAAATATTTGTATGGCCTAAAGAAAGTTGTTCCGGGTCTGGATGTCCGTACGTGTGAAGATTTGTGTCTGTAAACGCACCCACGATACCGGAGAAATCCTAGAATGGGGCATCGTTTAAAAAAAAAGAAATTAAAATGCCTCCTGCCCTATCTATACTAATATTATAAAGAGGAAAGATTTGTATTTTTGTATGTAATGAATAAACTTAAAAACTACTGGACAGATTTCAAAAAATCTTTTGGCGTTAGAAAGCTACAATATCACTGAGTAACATAGGCTATATTTATTATTAATGGAATAAAACTTCTTACGCGGGCGGAGCCGCGAGGACACAGCTAGTACGTGATAAAGCAGGTAATTAATAACTCGGTCGGTTTGTTGTTTGGTTATCACGCTTACCTTTCCTAAGTTACACAATTTATGAGCAAGGTAGCCGTGACTATCTTTCATCTTTCGTGTAACGACTTCCAAACTCCACTAACATTTTGTTTACATTTAGTCTGTGATTAACATAACCCCCTTGGGCTTGTAGCTCATTACCAGCAGCGCAGATCATACGATTTGCGAGGTTAAGCTGCCCCTGCTGCGGTCAGTCCGTGATGAGTGACCGTTCATTACACATCGAGATCACTCTGTGCCTCGGAGAGCACATTAAAGTCGCGGCGCGGGTGTCATACGAACCACGCGACTATTTCCAGCGTCAGAGAGGAAATTTTGTATTGAAACCCGTCCCCACAATGCTTGCTTTAAATAGCAATTATTTTGATATCAGCATCTAACACGGAATAAGTTGTCTATCCAAATGAATCTACTATCTCCACTCTTATTGTAATGGCGCAGTAAATTGTTTCGATTGCCCAGAGACATATCATTTAAAACTTTCTCTCGATCAAAAGTTACGCAACCATCGATTGAAAGCTTTTGATAACATTTTATCTGTTCGAATAAATTGTCTCGTTTTAAAAGCTTCTATTATTTATTAAGATTAGGTACGTATTTCGTAATAATAATGTCTTGCTATTAGAGAAATGACTCGGAAGGTGGCTACAGAAATTTTATTATTGTACAGCTAGTTCACACAGAAACTGTTTACAGGACCCGCTTCTATTTTGGTGATGGCGCTTGTAGTTGTATGAGCGAGTTCATATACACGACAGTATGCCAAATCCAGTAAAAAATACTGGATCCGTTCTTTATATCGTATCCTGTCGTCTGCCAGATGCGACGCAGCTGTCATTTGTTTAACTGATCCGTCGGTACCGATGTGAACAACACATCCAGTACCGACGGATCTGTTAAAACGGATCCGTTGTGTGAACGGGCTCTTACGAGTATGATTAACTGCCTCGTTGGTTTAGTTACTACCACCACCACCACTACTACGACTACTACTACTACATGCTACCGCAATCGCGACTGCTGATCGTGAGGTCCTTTGTTCGATCCCCAAGACGGGCAAAATATTATTAGAATTATCCATGTGGAATTCCTCAGTAGCAGCCCGAAGTTTGGATTTATGCCCGGTTGATGGCAATAGGCTCGCCCCCTATTACATGGGACTTAAACATAACGGCGAAATGAGGGTGTTACTATACACCTCTGCCCAACCTTTCGGGGAATGCGTTCGTGATGTTATGTAATGTGTTATGAGTATGAATATTTTTTGGTTGTCAGCTCTGGTTATCTATTTCGTTTCGCTTCGGTCTACATATTTGCGAAATATACATTGTTATAGCATTTTTTATTTGAATTAGACAGCTGGGGTTTAGAAATAACTTTGAAGGACCGGCTAGACAGATGCGACATCTAAATTACACAGTTTTTACGCAATATTTAATGTCTGTCTAGCAAATTTACATAAAATAATAAAAATCTATACTAATATTATAAAGCTGAAGAGTTTGTTTGTTTGAACGCGCTAATCTCAGGAACTACTGGTTGGAATTGAAAAATTCTTCATGTGGTGGATAGTCCATTTATCGAGGAAGGTTATAGGCTATATGACATCACGCTATGACCAATAGGAGCGGAGCATAAATGAAAAATGTTGCAAAAACGGGAAAAATGTCCACACGTGCGAAGCCGGGACGAGCCGCTAGTAAAAAATATGATTTTACTAGTAGTGTATGTATCAGATAAACGCATCCAAGTGTAGTACCTAGTGTAGTTTCACATGTGTGTAGAATGAATAGTTCAGTTACATACATAACATAACATCACGCCTGTATTTTCCGAAGGGTTGGGCAGAGGTGTATAGTAACACCCTCATTTCGCCGTTATGTTTAAGTCATATGTAATAGGGGGCTAGCCTATTGCCATCGACCGGACTCAAATCCAAACTGCGGGCTGCTCCTGAGGAATTCCACACGGGAAAAGCCAATATCACTTTGCTCGACCTGGGGATCGAACCCACGACCTCACGATCAGCAGTCGCGCTTGCCACCACTAGACCAACGAGGTAGTTATAGTTCAGTTTTCTACGATAATACCTATGTTATATCGAATAAAGATCATCATCATCATCATCTCCCTGCCCTTATCCCACACTAGGTGTGGTCGGCACAACACGTATTCCTCTTCCATACTCCTCTATCAGCCGTCATCTCAGTACTCACACCTTTCTTACCCATATCATCCTTCACACAATCCATCCACCTTTTCTTTGGCCTACCTGTATTTGTATATCCATCCACATTCATATTTAACACTCTTCTAGTAACATGACTTTCGTCCCACCGCGTTTTTACATAGTATAAAAAAACAAAGTCGCTCCCGCTGTCTGTACGCTTAGATCTTTTAAACTACGCAACGGATTTAATGCAGTTTTCAGCAATAGATAGAGTGATTCAAGTGGAAGGTTTATATGCCCCACATTAGTATCTACATTGCGACCATGCGAAGCCGGGGCGGGTCGCTAGTAACGTATATAATACTTATTGAATCAAGAATTAATGAACTTGTAGTCTAAACAGACTTGTGTGTTCAAATACTATTTAACAAAAAAAGGAAAGCTACATAGATATTGGAATAATGTAATTTGGGCCGTGTTATGCAATAATGTGTCAACCCGCAAAAATATGAATTTTGTGTTAACGTCATTTGTTCTCGTGGTAGGTCTATACTCAACGCTTGAAAAATACCCAAAACTGTAGTAAATATGATAGAGCGTCTATCAAAAAATTCTTAATGCAGTTAGCTTTTTTTCTAGCGTTGGGTAGACCTACCACTATAACTAGATGGCGTTAACACAGAACTAATATTTTTGTGGGTTGACACATTATTGCATAACACAGCTCATTTATCGATTTGCAACCATTTAATATTATGTTGGTATTCTTATATAGGTACACGTACAGTTACAGTCATAAGCAAATGTCGATTAATATTTTGGTATGTACTTTGAAATTAAACCAAACGCTGTTCTAAATTTCAAATAATACTTTTTGACAGTTTTATCTACGTTGTTATTTAACGATATTGCTATTTTCAAGTTTTCATTAAAAAAAACCTTTTAAAACTTTTGAACCATCCTCCACTTATAGCGCGTTCACACGGTTCAATTTTAGTTGATCAAAGAAGTTGAAACGTTTTGATCCTTCAAATTGATTCAATTTGATTGAAAGTCTGTTCAGACGGTTAAAATCGCATGCGATTTCAGTTGATCAACTAAAATCGAATCGTGTGAATCTGGTATTACTTATGATGTTGACTGTAGGTACTCCTGAATAAGCCTAGGTATATAGGAAGGCGCAGGCTGGGCACAGCTTTACAATTCAAACAGTTGGGTAACACAATTGATGTCGGGCAATGTTACCGCCCGTGTAGACGTTGGCCAACTTGCCCGATTGTAAAACTGTGACTGAACTGTGTTGCCTGCGCGGCCTACGCCTCTGTATACGCGTAGGCTAAACGTTTATGAGGCGCCATAAAGTTATGTTTGTTTGCCTCTATACAGGGTGTAAACGAAATCATGTAATTCCTTTAAACCTCGTGATGTATTGTTGACATAGATTAACCCTGCACGGGATACATATGGATTCAATAAAAAAAAAATCAAGAAGTAAACATGTGTTCTTAACGTGAGGCATTTTAGCTCCCCGAGCGAATTGCTTGGCTATCCCTCACCGCGCGGTCATTTAACTAGGAGCGCTAAAATGCCTCACTTTATGAACACATGTTTACTTCTTGTAATATTTTTTTTATCGAATCCAACATTATGCCATTCAGGGTTAATCTATGTCAGCGGTACATCACGAGGTTTGAAGGAATTACATGATTTCGTTTACACACTGTATAGAGTGTATCCGAATTTGTGTATTTCCTTCAAATCTCGTTTTCTACTAGTGACACAAACTGACACAAAATAATAGGAATTTTCATATTCAACAAAAAAAAAACAAACAAAAAACATGGTAGGTAGGTACTCTTAACCAGAGTCATTTTAGCGGTACGAGGCAACTGACCGCGCGGGGCTATATCGCGCTTGTCACGCCGCCCACCAGCTGTGTCACCGTGCTTTCATTAATTTATGCGTGGCATATAAATGGTCTATCACATAAAAAAATAATTATGCAAAAAAAAATTTGCAAGCAAGTTTTTATAGTATCAAGTTGTTTCGATACGACCACTTACCACTTCGTAAGACAAAAAATAGTTTTTATTTTTTTATTTTTTATCACGCTAAATCCCGTGCCCGGATAATCTATACCAGTAATAGAGAATGTGGTTTTAAGGAATTACACGAATTCGATTACACCCTGTATATAAGGTCTAACATTATTAATCCGAAATATTTAAGGAGGTGAATCTATAGGTTAAAAACATGCCTTGTAGTAAATAATAATTAATATAATAATTAAAAAAATTAGACCTTTGCTAAATTTAATTTTAATAATGTTGGTTTCACTTGGCATGAAACGTTTCCTCAATGAATGAACGCGCGCGGGGGCGGGCTCTAGTGCTTGTCGTCCGAGTTCTGAGTCTCCCTCTCTCTCTCTTACTCTGTTGTCAAGTGGCGGGCGGCACTGGTGCATCCTCGTACCGCCGAAACTCCGGTTCCCGCGCAAAAATATCAAACGCTCTGCGTAGGTCATTAACTCAGATCAGCTGCGTCAGAGTACGTATCATTGATAGATCTTATCAGAAATCCTAATTCTAAAATTGCTAATTCGACTGCTTAATTAGTTACCTACTCACTCATTAGCCTACCTAAGTAAGTACATAGTGCCGCCCAAACTCCGGTTCCCGCGTAAAAAAACAAACGCTCTGCGTAGGTCATTGACTCAGATCAGCTGATTCGGAGTACGTACCATTGATAGATCTTATCAGAAATCCTAATTCTAAAATTGATAATCCGACTGATTAATTAGTTACCTACTCACTCATTAGCCTACCTAAGTACATAGTGCCGCCCAAACTCCGGTTCCCGCGCAAAAAAATCAAACACTGCGTAGGTAGGTCATTGACTCAGATCAGCTGATTCGGAGTACGTACCATTGATAGATCTTATCAGAAATCCTATTTTAAAATTGATAATTCGACTGATTAATTAGTTACCTACTCACTCATTAGCCTACCTAAGTAAGTACATAGGTACGTACTCAACATAATAGCGGCATAGTAGGTACAGTGGCTTGGCGCGACTAGGGCGGTCGCAATTGTCGAGTGAGGCCGCGTGCAAACGACGGTCTTTCTTAAAACCTATTTAATTATTATCTACTGTACCCCTGACTGTATCCCTTAGTACGTACTTATGATTTATCTACTAAACGTCCTACTGTCTGATTCAAATTCTCCATCACACTTTATCAGGCTTTGGACTGACAAATTATTGACACAATAATTTGATTTAGATACCTACCTACCTGTCGTGTTTATTTGTACCTACCTACTCTGCATAGGTACTTAGTTATAATTTTTTCACGAGCAGGATAAAGAGTTCACGGTAGCTTAGCGGTTAAATCGACTGGTGTTCTGAACCAAGTCGCAGGTTCAAGTCCGGCTCGTGAGAGATATTTTTTCCCCCAATTTAACTTGGAGAGTTCGCCTCGCTTGGGTTGTCCTAGGTAATGGAAAGAGACAAGTCGCGACGCGACACAATGCACAACTGACTGCCGCGATGTCAATAAGTAGGTAGTGCGTTTTTATTGTAACAATGGTTAAGAAGGTACTGTTTTCAAGCGTTGTTATTAGAACACAATAAAATTATACTTTACCACTTCGTGTACGCATATCGTTGCGTAAAAAACAATCCGCATTATTAATTAGACTACTCGACAACGTAGGCCACGTGTAGTAACATCTACTTTTTGATATTTCATTTGTTTCGCACTGTGTCGAGTCGCGTCGTATCGTTTCGCGTTGCCGCATTTGTCGCTCACTCACGTCGCGGCGTCGGACAATGCGTCAATGGGTTAAAATAATAATAAATAGGTACTTTGCGTTGTCACACATTTTTACGAAGTCGTAAAAAATTATAATTGTTATAGGTTTTTACTGCATTGTAGGTAGGTAGACAGGTTAAATAAGCTTACAAATTATTACAACAATGTTTTTGGCGTGTTTATAAATTTGAATCAGTCTTATTTACAATGATTTAAATGTACATACCTAACAACTATTTTATTTACACTAATTGCTGCACATATCCGCCTTGCTGTTGGACACAGAGGGCGGCACGCTTTATGACATGTTCTTGCACGCGCACTGAAGTGTCTCTGTCACTACTCATCACTGCGAAAGCATTCACAATCCGATTTCTTAGTTCCTCGGCACTAGATATTGTATGGCTATCGTTACCATAAACTAGGTCTTTAGCCCTACCTCACACGTGAAAATCTAATGGCGTTAGATCAGGCGAGCGAGCTGGCCAGGCAACAGGGCCGCCTCGACCTATCCAACGATCTCCGTACTCGTTTGTTAGGTAGTCCCTGACGCGCCTATCATAATGTGCCATCATTTTGGAAGTACTTTCGTTGCAGGCAGTCGTACGTCGCCGTGCCGTGCGTCGCGCTCGAAATCTAGAAACACGTGCGCTCGCGTGGGCGCCTGCGGGGGGACTACTGCCGCCGCGTCACTAGCGTTTGATTTTCGGCTACGATCAATCAAAATAGGTAAACAGCGCGCGCGCGCCGCCGGCCGCCTTCAATGGCGTGTAGGTACTACGTAGTAACTGGATGGATGGATGTAAAAAATAATAAAGAGCCAGTAAATTTATCGTTATTTAAGTCATGTAAAATGTATTTATTTATTAACAATTAAATGGATAAATAAGAAATTTGATATTTGATATGAGTTCCTTAGCATTCATAGATGTACGTCTTAAAATATTTCGGATTAATAATGTTAGACCTTATATACCGGGACAGGGTTAGGTTCATACATATTTCATAACATAAGGCTAAGGGTAGGTAAGTGCCCTAACTTAGAGATAGAAAAACAATCTTCTATGTATATATATTTCACGACTGTGTGATGGCATAGATTACAGACGAAGGAAAATCTCAACCTTTTTTTGTTACCAAAGACAATTTGTTAGTTTTACTGGCTAGGATTCTTTTTATAAACCCTTTTCTCTAACCTACAGGTATTTTAATAAAATAGTACCTGGATGACCGGTTTTTTTTTTGTGGTAAATCGACGTTTTCTAATAATGAAACCTAGCTAGATCGATTTATCGCCCCCAAAACCCCTGCATACTAAATTTCATGAAAATCGTTGGAGCCGTTTCCGAGATTCAGATTATATTATTTAGATAAGAATTGCTCGTTAAAAGGTATTAGATTATATTGGGGTGCATTGAAAGAGTCTCTAAGAGTGAAGATAATTCAGTACGTCCAATGGGCCGTCAGCCCCGCTACCAACCTTGCTGACTGATTCTCATTTATCTCGTGCGACACGAGAGAAGAAGAATAAAACATTCCTCGACGAATCTCTAATCTATATATAAAAGGAGAAGCTGACTGACTGGCTGATCTATCAACGCACAGCCTAAACGGCTGGCGTTAGAAACTTGAAATTTTGACAGTAGGTTCATTTTGTGACGTAAACATCCACTAAGAACGGATTTCTCGAAATTCAACCCCTAAGGGGGTGAAAAAAAATCACGCAAGCGAAGCTGCGGGCAAAAGCTAGTTTTGTATATAAAAGTACCCAAGTACTAAGACAGGTTCAAAGATAAGATACGATCCCATTTTCTTAAAAGACTCAAGTTTAAATAGAAGATTAAGCATCCTTGCATTAACCTTACTTGACGCTCGCTCTCCAAGTTACATTCAAAGTAAATCTACATCTTTAGTTCGCGAACTTTAATTCAAATTAAGTTTCTTAACTTTCCTGAGACATGAAACAGAGCAGTTTCAAAGTTTACAAATTATAAAGATCTTAAATAAGAAGTCTTTGTGATTCTCGACAAAAGCTGAAATAAGCGGGAAATGAGAAAACCGAAGATTTTGCTTAAGTCAGCTTAATTAGGGAATTTGTCCTTCAGAAGGAAATGTACTATCGACCAACCGGAATCATGACATACTCAGGTGATAATTTGCTTGAAATCGTCAAAACAGTAAAATTTTCTTCTTAGGGATGATTTCAACTAAACGGCTCGCATCGCATCGGATCGGAAAGGATACGAACGTATGCGGCGATAGTCGATCGCATCCGGCAGGATGTCGACGCACACGATCGGCTTCGTACCGTCGCTTGCGAACGTATCCGTTTCTACGCTTAGTCAAATAATTTCATTCCTACCGTGTTGACTTAACCGCTCTGGCGGCTAGCCGCTAGTGCGTATCAGGGCTGAGACTTCACATGTCAAGGTAGTGCCAAACGTGACATACTGCCATTGCCTAATAAAATAGATAACAAGTTTGTTGCCATGGATATACATGTTTAAGCGAAATTCGACCTAATTGTATTAGAATGTATGTAAAAAATAAGCTTAAGGTGGATCATGATTCCGACTGGTCGACTGTACTTAATGGACTTAAACTGCGGTAGTTTAACACCAAAGGTTTTAAGCGACTATACAGAGCGCCAAGCATAGACGTAGCCAGGATTTTATTCACCGTCAGGCTCAGTCAAACAGTAAATACCGGGGGGCACGGCAGTGCCCCCGCCAAGTCGAGCGCGAAGCAAACACTGCCGTACCATCCTTTACTGGAACCATTTCGCTGCATTTTCAGGCCCCTATTTGAGAACCTCTGGATAAGACCAGAACGCAGAAATTTTCGTCATCCAGTAAGCTATAATCACATACTTAAAATCCAAAATTTAAATTTCAAGTCTGTGGGTCATTTAGTTCCGAAGTTAAGCGAATGCAAAGTTTCGCATTTATGACACTCACTCACTCACTCACTCACTCATGATTATAAAAACTAGAATAATCGAAGATCTGGAGTACCTGGTGACCCTGATTAGGAAACACAAGAGCCCAACCAAACTATTAGAGATCGACATACCGTCTTTACAAAAAATATTCAACTTGGTAGGCCGCTTCATTTGATGTCAAAAATCGAAGGTCTGAAGTATCTGATGAAGAACCGTCAGCTGGTCTCAGCTGTATTAGAGATATGGTAATGCCCCCTTCTACTATTGGTACATAAAAAAATCGACTGTCATTGCAAAAATCCAGCGTAGTGGGACACATCTTCTAATCTAATTTAATTTAGCCTATAGCGTCCCACTGCTGGGCGAATGCCTCCCCTTCTGCTTTTAATACGCATATAAATAAAATTAAAGGAAAACTCTGGATAAGACTAGACTGGCTTTTATACTTATACTTACAAGTTTACAAGAAGAAATAGTCGAACGATTAACTTTATTCTACTCGAACATTACACAAATTAAATAAACAAAACTGTGTCAAATAAGAAAATCTAATAAAACAAATCAATATCACAATAGTCACACAACATTAACTATAATAATAAAGAAATCGCAGTAAGGAACCTTAGACTTGGCACGACTTTGTCTAGATTTCATTACTTTTTAGAGATAAACAAGCAGCTCCATCGAGACTTGGCTAGTTTTTTAGAGAATATTTTTGGTGGGATTTATCTTTTCGCTAAAGCCGAAAGTGCAAAATGGGGTTATGGTGCAATTTTGCACATTTTTGAGGCCCAAATAAGCATAACCCAGTATAACCCTTGGTCTGCCCATTTTAGTAGACATGGGTGTCGAGTTGACTGAATCTGGCTACATCCATGGCATCCAGTATAATTTCTTAGTCAAATGTCAACCGAAAACCGAACCGTTGGTTTCAGAGTCAAATGTCAACCGAAAATCAAATTAAGAATACCTAATTTAATTTCGGTCCTATTTCTCCGCTTACCACAATATACCGGGCACTTTGTAGTTCACAGAAGCCGAGACTACTTTTGGGCTTTGGCGTTCAAAAGCAAATAAGTTTGGAGCCAACTCAAACAGTAAAATGGCAGTAAACCGAGTACAATTTAGTGGTTTTCATTACAGTTTACTGTTGTGATCTTTTGAAGTGATAGCGAGGATTTCGAACTCAGAACGTTGTATTTTATGAAACAGATTTTTATTACAGTTTTAATAAAAACTCTTGTAAATTTTGTGGAGTCGGATGGAACAGTTGGAAGGGGCCGACCTCGGCGAACGTACCATGAACAAATCGCGGACGTTCTCAAAAAAGGCCAGGTTGGTAGCACCCTAAACCGACGAGCATGCATGAGAAGGTTAATGAATGTAGATGAAGCGAAAAGGGTGTGTTACGATCGTAGCACTGGAAATCTATAGTCTCTGCCTACCCCAATGGGAAACAGGCGTGATTGTTGTATGTTGAAAATTTTAATGAAGTTTCTAATTTAAGTTAAAAATAAAATATCTCGTTAGTTAAACGAATGTCCACATAACATGCACAAAGTCAGCAGTGCAATTTTAAGAGTTTTATAAAAGCTTACACATAAAGCAGTGGTTCTGGCTCAGAGTAGGTAGCCCACGTCGTTACTTTTCATATACCTATATGTATCGTTCTTCGATACGATTTGAGGTTAAGTTGCGCTTGCCGCGGTCAGTTTGTTGATAGGTGACCGTTCATTACACACCGAGACCCATCCTTGCCTCAGAGAGCACGTTTAATAACCGGTCCCGGGTGTCATACGAATATCTATGACAGTCGTTACGGGAAGTCAGAAGCCTGAAAGTCTGACAACTGGTCTAACCTTAGGATATCGGCATTGCCCTGTAACTGGGTTCCGGAGGTCTGATGACAGTCGCTCCGTGTAAAATACTGGTATCCAGTCGCATCTGGTTAGATTAGAAGCTGACCCCAACTAAGGGAAAAGGCAAGGCCGAACATTATGTATCGTTCTTTGTTGAACTGGAGTGGAACTCTTAAAGGAGTTAAGGTGGTGTGGTGCTAGGCAAAGAATTGGGTATTCGAAAATTAGGGTAGGAAAATTAGGGTAGGTTCTATTTGCCAAGCGTAGTGTTATCGTCATAATATCAAAACAGTTGTGTTAGGTTGAGCAGAGGTGTATAGTAACACTCTCATTTTGCTTTTTTTTTGTTATGTTTAAGTCCCATGTAATAGGGGGCGAGCCTATTGCCATCAATCGGATACAAATCCAAACTACGGGCTGCTGCTGAGGAATTCCACACGGAAAAACCCAATATCACTGCCCAATCTGGGGATCGAACCCAGGACCCAATGGCGTAGCTTGCCCTAGACGGGCCCTGTATCAAACTTTTTCTGGGGGCCGTTCTACCCGACTGCGGCGAAGCCCACATGGAGGAAACCAAACCATGGTCTACCACTAGACCAACGAGGCAGTTATTGATTTATTATAAACTAGCGACCCGTCCCGGCTTCGCACGGGTGCAATGTAGATAATAATGTGGGGTATATAAACCTTCCTCTTGAATCACTCTATCTATTGCTGAAAACTGCATTAAAATCCGTTGCGTAGTTTAAAAGATCTAAGCGTACAGACAGCGGGAGCGACTTTGTTTTATACTATGTAAAGATTAATATGTAATTAATTTTCGATTAGAATTGATTAATTAATTTATCTGTAAAAATATTTACTTTGTTATTATTGCAGTGCCCTGACAGGGTGCACTTTTCGGCCTATTACGGGTATGTAAGTCTTTGAACCACATACGTAATAATGAATTGAATTTAATAGACATTTGAGGACGCTATGCCCAGCAGTGGACGCGTCATTTACAGGCTAAATTGATGATGTAAGTAGAGATTAGAAGCTCCTCATAATTTTTGCACTTACCATCTGGTTCATCTTTGGTCCTATACTCTTGTATCACAACGAAGTCCTGGTTAGGTATTTTGGAGGCGACGTACATATCTTCAGGGTCAACAGGTACGATGTCGGCTTGGCGTTGCTGGACATAGTTCAAACAGTCCACTCTGAAAATAAAGTTGTATGTTTTTATTATTGAATATAGTGTAAGTCTTTGGCCCGCTCTTCACCTCGGTCTCGCCTGATGGAAAGCTATGGATCAGGTCTACAATAGTCGGTGTTCCGGCGACTAAGAACATCTCGTGTGATAGGAAGAGAGTCCTCAGAATTGTTCTGTCACAAGCAGTAAAAAATCTTGATCTGCCTAAGCTTTTCCCAACTATGTCAGCTTCCAGTCTAACCAGATGCGGCTGAATACCAATATATTACACGGAGCGACTGCCATCACACATCTGTAACCGAGTTACCGGGCAATGCCGATATTCTAAAGTTAGACCGGTTGTCAGACTTTTGTACGACGGCGACGGTTGTCAGACGGTTGTAACAACTATCATAGGTATTCGTATGACACCCGGGACCGACAGTTTAACGTGTTCTCCGAGGCACGGAGGAGTCTCGATGTGTAACGAACGGTCACCCATCCAAGGAATGACCGCGGCAAGCGCGGTTGGTAATTAGCCAGGAGCATTAATCTAATCATAACATAATCTATACATATATAATTACTTGTCCTGACTGACTGACTGATTCATCAACGCAGAGCCTAAACCACTGAAGCTGGAAACATGAAATTTGGACAGTAGGTTCCTTTTGTGACGAAGGCATCCACTAAGAAAAGACTTTTGGAAATTCTACCCCTAAGGGGGTAAAATAAGGGATGGAAGTTTGTATGAAAATTCACGCGGACGAAGTCGCGGGGTAAGTGCTAGTAAATTATAGGTACGTAAAACTACCCAGTACTGTACGTTAGAATGTATATGTATATGTATCTGCTCACGAAGCAACGTGCAATGTTTTTGTGTTAAAATTTAAAACAATGTGTCTCTGAACGTGTTGTATCCATACAGACATTTAAAATGACACTTACATTGTTGTTTTCCGTTAGTTTTTTGTTTAATATTTTAAAATCAGTAGGTATTGTTATCTAGAAATTCGTGTTATTGTAGCGGTAGCAAATATCGGTAATTTACATTATTTTTATGCAGGTTTATTTTTAGTTAAATACTTAGACAAATTGATGTCTGAAAATGTTTTTAATACCTAAACTTATTAAGCTAGGTACCATTGTATGTTTTATATTAATAATGATGAATCTTCTTCTTTCCGGGAGGTTAGTGACTAACCATGTTTCAGAGTTTTATGCCGCCCATGGGCCTCTGACTTGGCTTCACATGCCGTCGAGGACGACCTCTCAGGCATGGTTTCCGCACGATGTTTTCTTCATCGTATTTTAAGCAAGTGATAATCATACAATACACACATGAATCCGAAAAATCAGAGGTGCGTGCCTTGGGTTTGAACTCGAGACCAATGACTTGGTAGTCCGATGGTCACACCACTAGGCTATTACTGCAATTATTTTTATAACGATAAGTGAAAACTAATAATCAAAATCGATTATTTATTATGATTAGTTCTTATATTTTTTAGTCAAATATTGCTGGACTGAAATTAGGGTACTGTAAGCTAACAGTACACCTTTCCCTTCGCGGAATAAAGTAGGTACCCATTGTAATCATTGTAAATATTGTGTTAAACAGGAATTTCAAAATAAATAATATATGGCAGTTACTTTTAGTGAAAGAATATAAACTAAATTCCTCGAGATTTAAGAAGCTACCTTGACAGTTTTCATTTGACTAAACTAGGGATGTGAACCATACGAATCGGTAACCACAATAATCGACACTTAATTAAACGATTCAAAATTCTTAGAGTCTGTACTTAATCGTTTAAGACTATGAATAAACAATCAAAAGTTAGACAGAAGTATCGCGTAGAACAGCAAAAGTCTCATTGTCATTGCTGCCGATGTCAAGAAAGTTATCATCACAAAGTAAATAATGATAATGTACGTGTTGTCATTGTTATGCAACATAGGCTGTTTTTCAAATTATATATTTATTTAGGTTTAAAAGAAGTGTATTCTCAATAAAAACACAAAGTCACTTACTTGAGAACTAAATAAATTTATGCTATGATGTTAAGTTCGTCATTTTAACAATATATTATAGTGTTCCTATCCAATGCATTCACCTTATTGCAAGAGAGTTTGTAATTATATGCAATGCTAGCTGAAATTTGAATGCATTGAATGAGGTTACATTTTTTATATGTGCGGGTAATTTGTTATATAGTTGTGTTCCTTCAAATGTTAGCATTTTTTTGCCATAATTGGTTCTAATTTTCGGTACAACTAAGAAACTAGCTCGGCGAGTGCTACGTTGGGTAACATGTTTTAATTTGGTGAAAGAGATGTTAGTCTGGATACTATTGTTAAGGAACTTACGGACAAAAATACATGTGTTATTTATTTTAAAAAAAAATCTACATCTTTCATGTCTATGATTATAAAAATAATTTATTAATATTTATATTAAAACCAATTTATTTTATACTGATATTTCAACGATTCTTATGGTTACATCACTTTTTTAAAGTATTAATTGACGAAGAACTTTTTTTATATCATTCCGTGAATTCAAATCTGCATTTTATAACTATAATACAAAAACAATACGTAATAAATTACACACGATGTTATTGATTATCATAATATAATCTCGACAATTACCTACAATTAAAAATCGTGTCGACTTATGTTATTATTGTCAACTTCATATTCAAAATATTTTTTGTTGACAACTTATATTAACACTAGCTTTTGCCCGCAGCTTCGCTTGCGTGATTTTTTTTCACCCCCTTAGGGGTTGAATTTCGAGAAATCCCTTCTTAGTGGATATTTACGCCACAAAATGAACCTACTGTCAAAATTTCAAGTTTCTAACGCCAGCCGTTTAGGCTGTGCGTTGATAGATCAGTCAGTCAGTCAGCTTCTCCTTTTATATATATATAGATTAATAGATTATTATCAAGTAACATTCTATCGCCCTTCATGTGTCAAAGGTGGCTTCTTAACACTATTTTCAGTCAGGCGTATCAAATAAGTAGGTACAATAGGCAGTTAATTGAGAAAGGTTAGGTTTAAAAATTCTGCCATAATTAGCTAAATTGGCCAATTTGGCACGTGACATCACGTTTTTGAGAGGCAATTCAAAATACGGGTTAGGGGCTGTTTTCATTTATTTTTACTGCTATAGCTTTTTGTTACTTGGACCACATTACCTACTAATCTGTGAATTGGACAAACGAAACATGTGTGTTTTCTATAGAAAAGGAAAAAAAAAACGAATATAGTTTACCTAGGCACCTGCCATTTTATTAAATCACTAGATTTTTAATTGGATAAGGTTGGTATATTCGACAATGGTCGATTCTGTAGCACATTTTGACAGTGCTAAACTAGACTAAACGCAACTGTCACTTTCTTTTTCTATTGAAACAAAAAGAGACAAACACCCTTACTTTAGTTTAGTCCTGTCAAAGTGCGCAACAGAATCGACACCATTATCCGTGAATTCGTGGTATCACTAGGGATTTCGTGAAATCTCTTATATATTGCTGCGACAAATACAAAAATATTACTGACCTGTCTCTAGCTGAGATACATTCCAACTGGACCTTGGACTTCGTCGGCACATCCAGCATCTCCTGGCACGCTTTCTGATATTGTGATGGGACGCATATTTTGTCTACAAAATATAATTACATTTAGAATGGAAGTGGCATCTAAACATTTTTTTTATGCAACGAAAAGTTTCCTGTGAAATGTTTACACGTAAGTCAGAATCTGATTTTATTATCTGTATTGTAATGTAACATTTATGTTTTTAAATTTTGCGGCTACCAAAGACAAGGTATGTCAAAACATTATTTTTTATTTAATGTAAAAGTCTGATGATCACCAAAGGACTGTTGATGTGTTGCCAATTGCCGCGTTGAGTCTTACCCCGGTCACTCACATGCGCGCAAACAATCGTACATTGTACGAATGTTTTCCGTTTTGTATGGATTTCGTATAGTCATTGCGAATGTCAATCCCACACTTGTGGGTTCGCGTATTCGTGCGAATGTGAGTGACTCGGTTTAGAGAAAAAGTTTGAAAGACCCTGAAATTACCGGCATCTGGACCTTTCAAACCAGAACACAGCAGTACTGCTTGGCAACAGATATAGATATGGTGGTAGTGTTTCCCTAGACAATCTCATTCATAAGGAGCTACACTACTCATTTTTGAAAATATAGAATACCTAACTTCCCACAACAATATTGAATTTATTCTAAGTTTATTCAATGTCAACGAACTCTTGCTATTAATCTGATATTACCTAGACTTGTTTATCATGAGATAATTTAATAACATTATACATATATTTTAACCTTCGCGATATGAAAACATTAATGACCTTTGACATTATTCTTATATCGATTGAATTATATAAAATTGTGTAAGCTTCATTATAAATAAGTTATCTACTCAAAACAAATTGATGACGTACCTACGAAAGAATAGCAACAAATCAGTATTTTTAAATAATAAAATTAGGAAAGACAACAATCTATTCGATCCTAGACGATTCATCGAGATAGTAACTTACACACATAAATCGAACAATAATCGATTCACGAAATTCGGGATCCGAATCGAATAAACACATCAACAAAATGGATCTGAGTACAATTTATGGACCATTCTGAAAATAACATTCAAGACGCCACTTTCTTATAAATGTGGGTAGTTTGAATTTATTTTTGTGTTTACAACATTATCTAAATTCTATGCATACTTATAACATGTTTAGTATCTATCAGATTGGATGTTTCTCAAGAAATAGTTACGAAACGCAATGTAAATATGTGCCCATTTGTGTCGGGGTTAAATGTCAAAGTTTTCTCATCTTTACCTACATTACTAACACTTATAGTCGGTCTCAGATTGCTAAAGCTGTTTACATTATTATCACTTCGGATAGAGTTAACAATTTTTTCAAATTGTTCTTTAATTTGGGATATAAAAAATAAAAAAATGTTATAATTAAACACGGTCAGATAACACTGGAAACCTTTAATCACGACAACATGCATGCCACTTCGACATCTCAGTTTTATAATCCGTAAAAAAAAACAATTTATTAATTGTTTTCGGACGTTACGCTTGATGTCAAATAAATATTCAAAAACCGAATTACATTAGATGACACGCACTTAAAAATAAATAGAACACTATTTCAAAAATAGAACATACATGAAGATTTGCAGTGCACACAAACCCATGTCAGGGCTATCAGATAAATGTATTTGAATGCCATGGTCAAGGCGACTACGCGCGCTATCGACTCGGAACTACCGCGGACCGTCCAAGCAACTTCTTTTATATTCACACGTTATCTTTATTGTGATTGTTTCACCATGTATAAACGAACACAGAGGTAGACACTGGCTTTGTGGACGATTGACTTGAATGGTTCGCGCGGCACTGTGTCAATTGTGTTGCTAATAGGAAAACGGTGCGCGATGCAGACTTACATGGTGATAGATAAGTTTTTAAGATAATCGGCCAAAAGTGACCATAAAATTATGGACACTATTTATTATTATTTTGTGTCATAGATTATTCAACTTGAAAGGTCGCGTCATAATGAAACATAAGTAATCGTAACATCGATAGTCGCATTTAATAGACTTTCATTTTCAAAACAGGGGCGCGGTTTTGTAATGCGGCCAATTTATTAGTACGGCTGCGTCAATTTAATTGCGACGAAGCAAAAATTCCTTTCATTTTTCTTTAACTCGGGAAAACGTAACTTGTCTGATAATATAGGTACTCTGTCTTACATTTAACTTGTCTGCCTTGACTACATGTTCCAAACTTAATAATATAATCGCATAGCACCAAAAACGAGATTAAAATTATATTTATAGTAAGTATAATCACGTTGTTTTGCTTGATTTATACCTATACGTGGTAAAATAACTAATAATAATACCTACCTCGTTACTTTACTGATAAATTATATTGAAATTACATAAATATTTGTCATTGAAATATTAGCTGAAGAGGTTTTAAAATATGATAGATATTAGTAAATAAATTGAACATTTATAATATGAATATCGTTCGCTTTGTCTCTTTCTAATATTCGTATCGATCTTCATTGCCTACTTAGCTTGCAAGAGTCATCGCCGTCATCTCCGCTTGGAGTAATAGTGTTCTGTGGTCATCGCTCGCTTGGGACCCTGGCTTGATAAAATAATACTGTACAAAGCCGAACGTGTCTATTTTAGGATTTATATTCTGAAGTTAGAAGTCGGAAATATATAAGTACTTAATAAAATTTTTGCTCACAAAAAGTCCAATTTTCACTTGTTTGCCATTTTAAAATTGAAAACAAAACAAAACATAGATTTGATATTTCTAAAACAAATGCATAACCTAACATAACAGCAGCAGTCTGCGTTCTAATTTTAAATTCCGAAAAAAAAGAATCTTTCTTTTTAATAATATTTAGCACTTAATTCATTAGAATTAAATGCTAAATATTAAAGTATTAACTTTAATATGATGTCTTGTTCAAGCAAAGGCATTAAATATAAAAGCCATGTTTTCGTCATTTAGATTTTTGTTATTGTGTCGATCTGCCTAATATTTTTATTTTGTTATTGGGCAAGAAATGTAAAGTTGATATCGAAATTTTAAATGTCGCTAAATAAAGAATTTATGAAATCAAAGGTACCTTAGGTACTTATTTATTTATTAAATTATAAATCTAGTAAAATATCGAAATAATAATGAGTACTTACTGACATAAGTACATATATTGAAAGCTGTATTGAAATTATTTATTTTTTAAATGTCTCTATCCACTCGCCGAACGTTGACCGCGTTGAAACCGTTTTTGTAATTTCTGTACTTGCTTTAAGTATATCATAAACGTATTGTTTATGGTGTGTATGCCTCGTAATTTCGTCATTATCCACAGAACACCTTGGTCAGTAAAATATTCCCTTACACCGTACGTACAGGTTTATACATTGCACAACATTGAAACTAAATTTAAAAAAAAAGTGTTTATTAAACGTCATTTTAAAAATTATGGTTGTGAGTCAATCATACTATTTTATTGTTAAAAAGCGTTTATTTAATTTAAGTATGGACTGGATTCATTGCAATAATTGTTTTGCACAGTTAGAACCTGGAACCACTTTGCATTTAACATCATGTGGTCACATGTTTTGTAACAACTGCTTAGACAAAGGTTAGTTTTTAACTATTTACATTCAGTGTTATGAGAATGAGATAAATTCATTAATAATTAAGTAAATTCCTTGTAGGTGGTAAAGACAGTACATGTTTAATATGCCGAGCGCCGTGTTCCGTCATGAAACTTGTTCCAGACGTATGTAATTTCACAAAATATTATCTAATTTACTTCAAAACCTTGGAACGTAATTTTCTTATTAATAATTTAATTTTAAGATGAAACAAGAGATTCAAGATTACTTTACCGATCCAGAGGAATTAATTAAAAAGTCCTGTGAGGTGTTACAGTTTCAGAGGCAACACAGACGGCGATTGTTATCTTATTTATTGCAATCGGTAAGTAATTTTCTTGTTTTCAATCTTGCAGATACTTATATAGGCTTTTTTCTTTTTAGAATTTCCTCGCAACCTTTATTCTATACCGCCTGTCAAAATATACTTAGATAGAATAAAATAAGGGATTACAATGTGTCCCAGTATGTAGTATTCAAACTGTAAGGGCGGTATACTTATACACTCAATTTTATCAACAAAACCACCTGACACATGTGGTCGAAAACCCACTTACAAATTATCCCGAAATAGAAAACGGTACATTTATTTTTTTAAACGAAAGCGAATAGAATTTATTTATATCAGATCAAATGTTATATTTTATAGACAACTATAATTATTTTTTTTTACTTTTGCGTGTTTTTTACACTATATATATATTCCTGTATAATAACTGACTTGACTGCCTTTTTGGTCTAGTGGTCGCAAGCGCGACTGCTGAGCATGGGGTCCAGGGTTCGATGCACAGGTCGGGTAAAGTGTTATTGGGTTTTTGCATTAGGAATTTCTCAGTGGCAGCCTGGAGTCTAGATTTGTGCCCGGTTAATGGCAATAGGCTCGCCCCCTATTACATGGGACTTAAACATAACTGGCGAAACGAGGGTGTACCTACTAAAACACCTCTGCCGAACCCTTCGGGGAATGTAAGGCGTGATGTTAGGTTTATGTTAATAATGGTACCATATCTATCGCTTCTTAATTAAGACTCGCTTGCCCAACGACGCGGAAGAGCATTGTATTCTTAATCCACCCCCTCACGGACCAATCTACTACTAGAACCTAATCAACTTACAATCCTTTTTACTTCTCTATAACGTCATAACATCACGCCTTGTATTCCCAGAAGGGTTCGGCAGAGATGTTTTAAGTACACCCTCGTTCGCCAGTTATGTTTAAGTCTCATATAATAGGGGGCGAGCCATTAACCGGGCACAAATCCAGACTCCGGGCTGCTACTAGGAAATACTTAATGGAAAAACACAGTAAAACTTTGCCCGACCTGGGGATTGAATCCACGACCCCATGCTCAGCAGTAGCGCTTGTGACCACTCGACCAACAAGGCATTCACTTCTAGTCATAGAATAATTGCATTTGCGTCATCATCACTGAATTATTATAAAGCCATTAGTGTCCACTGCTGAATACAAGCCTTCTTATAATCCTGAACAATGCAGGATCATTAGAAAAGTGACGTAATCACCACAACTGTCAAATGGATTGGTTGGATTGGATTGGAAACAAACTGTGATAGCCCCAGTTTGTTTTAAGCACATAGAAGGACGCCTATACGTCATCTTGACACAGGCGCGGTCGCAGCCAAAGAATGGGGGGGGGGGGGGGGTCAAATAATGTCTTCTTCTTTTCGTGAGGTTACTGACTAACCTGGTGTCACAGTGGCGGCTTCTGACTTGGTTTCCCATGCCGTCGAGAAATATCTATCAGGCATGTCGGTTTCCTCACGATGTTTTCCTTCACCGTTTTTAAGCAAGTGATAATTATACAATACGCACATGAATCCGAAAAGTCAGAGGTGCGTCCCTTGGGTACGAACTCGAGACCTATACACCACTAGGCTATCACTGCTTATATAAAATAATTTGTCACATTAGAATTCATTGTACAATTTTTTTTGTGTGTAAATTATCATTTTAGGAGGATTGTTGATTTAGGGGTTTAGACCCCTACGACCCCCCCTCGGACCACCACTGTCTTGACATCATAGAGCTCGATCTTATGTGTCGTTTGGCATCCCTTGAGACAGTGAATTTATAAACTAAAAGTTATCAAATGTATGAAATTCTGATGACGTTTATATTTTGACAGCTCCTCTTGGGATGTTGCTCCCAGGCCACCGTGTTAAGAGAGGTTAACCCGTGGATGGCCTATTTTCTGGCATTGTTTTATGTTTACACAAATAATATAACGCCTGTATTCCCCGAAGGGTTGGGCAGAGGCGCATGTATATTGGGGGTGAGCCTATTGCCATCAACCGGACAAAAATCCAAACTCCGGGCTGCTACTGAGGAATTTCACAAGGAAAAACGCAAAAACACTGCCCGGCCTGGGGATCTAACCCAGGACCTTGTTTACATACATAAGTTATTGTGAAAGGATTTTTTTTCACAATAACTTAAGTATGATTACGTATTTCAGACGAAGAAATTCTATACCGCAAGAACCGAGCTGAAACGCATGACCGAGTTATGTCAAAAGCAGCACCACCAACTGAAGGAATATCAGAGAACTATTAGAAGTTTAGAAGCTCAGTTGGCGAACCAATCAAGTACCTAAAAGTTATCTTTCTTTCTAGTTCTACCTACCCTTTTCCCAAGTATATTGGGGTCAGCTTCCAGTCTAACCAGATGCGGCTGAATGCCGCTGAATGATGCGGTATTTTACACGGAGCGACTGCCATCAGACCTCCGCAACCCAGTAACAGGACAATGCCGATATCCTATGGTTAGACCAGCTGTCAGGCTTCTGACTTCCCGCAATGACAATCATAGGTATTCGTATGACACCCGGGACCGACTGTTTAACGTGCTCTCCGGGGCACGGGGGGGTCTCGATGTCTAACGATCGGTCACCCATCCACTGACTGACCGCAGCAAGCGTAGCATTAGCCACGAGCCCCTCTGTCTTTACTCTGTGATAACTAGGGTTGCCACCTTTTTCCTGAACAAATATAGTATTTTTCCCAAAAATGATGTAGAAATATAGTACCTACTTTTGAGAAATTCAGGAAAAAAAATGTACACATTTATTTTTTATCATTATGTATATTGCTCTTCGCTTTGGCCATCAATGATCTATTTATTACCTTTAAAATAATTATAGGAAACTGAGCAATTTGAATTCATATTAAAATAAATTAACAATTCATTTTTCATTAAATTAATAGATGCTCTATTTCTTTCTGTTTTTACAGTTAACATAAAAAAGCGCGACTGTTGAATTAGGAATAAAAATGTAGTATTTTTCGTACTATATTATTTTTCTATAATATACAAGGTTAGTCGGAAAGGGGGTACTAAGCCGCGGACCACGTAAAGTATCACTGATGACTATTTTAAAGCAAGTGTTAAAATTTCAAAATTCGATAATTTTTATTTGCATGCAGAAAGATTTTTATTTTAGTTTTTTTTTAATACATACCTGTTTTAGTTATGAATTCAGAAAGTTAATTTTCTAATCCGTGACCCCAAATATGACCTAAATAGTAAACACAGTAGATCATAGCTATATGGACAGATAGATTTTGGCATATTTTTTACGAAATCTTTGAAAAGCTATTTCTCTTAAACAATCGAGTTTTGGGGAAAGTTGTAGAATAAAAGTTATCCCTTATTATGGGTACTTTAACACCGTTTCGGCTTAGTACCCCCTTTCCGACTAATCTTGTATAGTACAATTGACTGAATTATAGTATGATACTATATATTATAGTACGGGTGGCAACCCTAGTGATAACAGTTATCTGTCTTAAGCATTTCATAATAGTTTCGTTAATGCTGATCATAGATCATGTACTTCGAATTCTTCTGCTTCTGTAGTGGGCACAAACTATACGAGAAAAGATCATGACGTGGTGAAAAGATTAGCGAGTCATCAAGGTTGACAGCCCAGGGTGGTCAGGCCATCGTCACTCGGCTGAATTACTGCTCACCAGGCTTGGAATATGGATTGATGATAGCAGTTAGCGTACCCATACTGCGTGACGCATTTTTTACAACTTTTTACCTCTTTCCCCCCTTCGGTGACCACTCGTAGTATATGCCAATACCCCATCTCCCCTCTAGTTTTCACGTAGTAATTCATAAATATGTTGCCACCTGTGAGTTTAAAAAGTGCTAAACGCTGCGCGCCATATTTGAATATAGCTCGAAAAAGCGCGAGATTTTCTATATTGACCACGTGACGAAAACCTAAGACCTCCCCGCCCCTGTGACCAAGCGTGGTATTTTGAAGACCCCCCCCCCCCCCCCTGAACGGGTCACGTAGTATGGGTACGTTCCCTTAGTCGTTATCAGTTCCATGTAGTTCATTTTAGATGCCTCACACAACGCTCACAGGAACTTTTGGGTTAACATCGTTTATTATCAATCAGGCTACGATTTGAGTAAAAGCCTTTTGAAATTTTGATAACACCGAAACAAAGCTGCAAACAGTAAAATCAAACACAAAAGTAAAAAAAAAAAACACCGAAAACCCATACAAACATCACATAAATATTTTTTTATCGTTCCATTTGCAAACAAAAATTAAACAAGCGAATGTTTTTTAATATCCCTTTAAGGGGTGATGGGGGTGTATTTGTATGTACGCAAGGGAATACGTTTTCAGAGCAAATATCGCCGTTCAACATCCCTATATCGCCGGGGAGCAACATATCGCCCAGCTTCGTTCAGACTACCCCGACTTATAAGCGAAATGCGAAAAGTACGCCGTTTACGGTAAATGACTTTATTGTTTTCAGAATTTGGTACTTTGTATTCGTAGTCGTTGTTTTCTTTCTATTGTACTTCTTGTAAATGGTCCTTGCGGGCCGTTTCTACGTAACCGGGCAGTTGTTGGCGAGACCTGAAGGGTCTCCAGCCAATGGGGATTAAGTAAACTACTTCTCTAACATCATGACTAATAACAACAGTACCAAGGGTGACCCCTAATGGGAGTCGGAGGCGTTGCTGGCGGGAGGACTGGGAGCGAGACAGCTTGATGAGGTCTGAAGTAATGGTGTAAGAGATTCGTTGTTATGAGAGCGGCGAAATTTTGAACAGTCTCGTGCCAGAGGGATAATACATAGACGCATAGCCTGACTATTTTAATTTGTATAAAAGGTAAACAAACCTTTGATCCTGAAACAATCTACATTAAGAAATAATCTTTTTCATTTTTGTTTTGACTTCATCTCGTTTGGCTCTAGTCTCACCTGATTGTAAGCGCAGACAGGATCTAAGATGGAGCATACGAATCCAAAGAACAGAGATATAGAGGGATTCCCCTATGCCCCTCTGGCTCTCACGTACACACGACGGAACACAGTAAACTGCTTGCTGACTTTAATGTGAGAGTGGTAGCTAGCCAGGCGGACCGTATAAATCCTAGTACCAAGCGTGCTGGGTTTTGTTGAATCTTACAACACGCGTCTATTCCCAGCGTGCGGTGAGGAAGTTTTATATTCTAACCCGTCCCCACACGGGGTAAAAAATCGTTTAAAATACACAATTTTGAAAGCGATTGAAGAATAAGTGTTAAGGATTTCTAAAAATATAGGTATGCAGAATAAATTGTTTCACGATCAAAGGTTTGTTTCTAAATGGTTTCCGACGTTGACTAAAGGCCTTTATATTAGGCTAGTTATATTATTTCAGTTCGCCTTCAGACCTTTCAGTAACTACGTGTCCTTTAATGTATGTTAATTTTCAGATGATTGCGTTTGTTTTGTTAGTTTAATTGTTTATGTTACATTATGTAATAACATGTAGGTATTTCCCAGTCTCTCGTGGTCTTATCAAATAATATTATTGATACAATTTTTTTTTGTTAATAAGGAAAATCTATATCTATACTAATATTATAAAGAGGAAAGATTTCTATTTTTGTATGTAACAAATAAACTTAAAAAGTACTGGACCGATTTCAAAAAATATTTTGCCGTTAGAAAGCTATATTATCACTGAGTTACATAAGTTAAATTTATTACTGGAATAAAACTTCTTACGCGAGCGGAGTCGTGAGGACACAGCTATTATATAAATACTGTTGCTAATGCCCCTCGGCTTCGATTTTTAATTAAAATTCCAATTTAATGCTTTTTAAACGAAACAAAAACAAAGGCATTTCTTTCGTCATAAACAATTATTTCAGCCTTGTCTAAAATAAGGGTAGGTTACTCGTGCTCATTCTTTAACTTTCTATGCGTACTAAAAGTCTTTATTCACATTACATCTTTAAAACATGTTAAAAAAAACCCACATTATTGATGTGAAACAACTAATGCGACGGTACGGATGTGAGAGCGCCTATTGCGTGGTGACGCTTGCGATGGCAGACACGACGTCAGACCATCGTAACTCGTCGGAACTCTTCGGTTTGACTCGGCCAGTTTTTTTTTACAAAATGTCTTTCGATGTTTCATATCTGCCAGGCGTCCTGCGACGGCTTCATTTTTTTTAATATGATGTTTGTGTGCTTGTTGTGATATTTCTGTGCTTGACAGACTCGTCGTGACACATCCGATCACGTAATACGACGGAAAGCTTTTGCGTGATCTGATGCAACTAGTAACAAATCACATGATTCGTTGAGAATAACTCTCTAAACTTTGGGCAAAGGGAAATCCCACAGACCCGATACAATAACATCTTTAAGAGATAACAATGACATTTATGACTTTAGGTACAGCAGTATCAGTCGAACCTCGTCACCCCGGCGCGGATAAGCAAACAGCGATCCGCGAATGTCAGCGTTCATAGTCAGGTAATTTTAATTCATAACATAATATCACGCCTGTACTCCCCGAAGGGTTGGGCAGAGATGTATAGCAACACCCTCATTTCTCGTTTAAGTCCCATGTAATTGGGGGCGTGCCTTTTGCCATCAACCGGGCACAAATCCAAGCTCCGAGCTGCTATTGAGGAATTCCACATGGAGAAATCCAATAACACTTTGCCCGACCTAGGGATCGCATCTAGGATCTCACGATCAGCAGTCGCGCTTACCACCACTAGACCAACAAGGCAGTTTTTATTCATGTTGTGAATAATACTATCGAAATGGTTTGCTAACTACAATTATTGTAGTTAGCATCGCATTTCGATAAGGGTTTTGACGTTTATTCAAACACTACTTAGCTAAGGGATACTGTTCTGCCTAGCCTTTTCCCAACTATGTTGGGGTCAGCTTCTAATATAACAAGATGCGACTGAATACCAGTATTTTACACGGAGCGCCTACCATCAGACCTTTGCAACACAGTTACTGGGCAATGCCGATATCCTAAGGTTAGACCAGTTGTCAGGCTTTCGGGCTTCTGACTACCCGTAACGCGACTGTCATAGGTATTCGTATGACACCCAGGACTGACTGTTTAACGTGCTCTCCGAGGCACGGAGCGGTCTCGATGTGTACCCTTAACTTTGCTAATCGAATGATTCGCGCGATTGTTAATTAGCTACCTACTAGCTCCTTGAGCTTTTCAGGGACAATGGATAGTAAATAGAAAGACAGTCTTTAAAAAAAGGAAGTTTTTAGGCACATATTTGTACAGACCGTGGTCTTGCTAGTTACACTGTCGAAGTTCGTTACTGTAATGAAGGATTTTTGTCGTCATGTAGTGCTTGTAGAAGCGCCAAATCCAATGGCAGGTTTTATTGCGTAATTGTATGCAAATGCTCGTTTAGTTCGTGAAACTTGCAAAAGTCGACATGCTGCGGGTGTGTCCACAATTTGAAAGTCGGTTGCAGAAGCCAACTTGCGCCATAAGATTTGCTAGTGGATTAACACTTTATGCTACTGTGGCGGCATCTATCACGCCACATGCGAACTACGCAGCACGACGAATGTCTAGCAGACTGCAGCGACAACAATGATAACAATCACAGCTGTCAAATGAAAAGTCACAAATCCTGTATCGCGATATCAAGATTTGACACGCAGATAAGTATATATGTATACAAGTTTCCGACATTGACCGTTGGGCAATAGCCCGCCAGGCATGAGGATCCACCCTTTTCGTAGGAAGAACACCATACCTCGTTCTCCTACACTGCTATTATGAAGTGCGTGTTGCTGACGATTCACAAGTTCCATTGTTCATTTACATTTAATACAAAAATAAATTTCTTTTTCAGCGTTCGAACACCTCTAACAAGATATCATCGACTGTCTTCACACCGCCAACTCCAGAGTCCGCTGGGTACTCCAACTTTTTAAAGAGTCTCTAATGGTATTCCGAACGCATCAAATCGCTTGCGTCTGCTAGTGCGAAATTCCATTAAAAATAAAACTAAAGCTAATAAAGCAAAGGAAATCGAATTATACAGCTTATTTTCTTTAAGCCTCTGTTACATTGTGTGGCGGCGTCTTGTATATTTGTCCCGCGATATTATATTTGTGTGAAGACTCGACATAAGAGGATGGAATGGTATGGGAAATGACATGTGGTTTATGATATATTGTGTGTAATATTACATAATTTTGCTTCATAAATAATATCTTTCAGCTAATACTGTTTGGGGTTGTTGCCGAGATATTGCATGTCAAATAAAATAAACCCTTGTACAGTATTACAATATTTTCCCTAAAATTGTGACCCCTGTTAAGCTATGAAAGTGATTTTGAAATTTTATCTAATACCAAGGGACTTAACTCTTAAGCTGCATATGAACTTGAAAAAAGCATAGATGGAACACGTGCACGTATTTTTTTTTTGTTTCTCTGCAGTGTATTATAATGTGTTCGAACCCTTAATTACGTCACATTTACCTCAAATTGAATTCAGATCGTGGCGCTGATTGAGTGAAATTGCGCGTTCCAAATCATAAATGATGCGGCATTTAAATTATATTCCATCGACATTATTTTTATATTTTTTAACAATTTTGTTTTTTAATTCGCTGCTGTTTTTTAGAGAGTGAACGATTAAGTTTTTCTTCACGGAGATAAATAATTGGTCAATTGAAATTATGATTACGATTAAAACCAAACCTTCACGGTTAATAAATCTGATTAAGTTTTTCTAAACACAGCATTGTCTTTGCCAAACGATAATAACAAATCGATTTTACCGTTTAATTAGTATTTCGTAAAAAAACTTTACCGGGTGATTTGTTTTATAGGTCTGTCAGTAGCAGTATTGAGTCGGGCTATATGTCAAACAGTCCATTGCGATCGCCGGGCGTCTATTGCAATGGCTACGGAAAATGTCCATTCAATAAAAGAACGAAGATTATGAAGTTCGATTAGAGTTTATTTCTTTTAAAAATAGATTTTTCTATAATACTAAGTCATTGATGTTTATTTTTTTAAAATCTTTTTTTATAAGAGGGTTTGAATCAATGATGGAATGTCATTGCGAGTTAAAAATTCAAATATACACAATTAATTTTAAACTATTGCTTTTTTAATTTTCTTTTTCTATCAGCCATATTTGTAATTCATTGGACAACGTTTTTAAAAATGGAACGTTTTCAAGGAATTAAATTAATGCGTGTATTTCTTGTTATGCTTAATAATTATTTGGCTGTGTCATTTTAAATATTATTTTATTTTGATATCTTAGTTGAAATTACAATTTTATGCAGTACTTAACTATGTATGTAGACGGTAAATGGACCGAAAGTATTGCTACAAATGGTAATGGGTAGGTTACCTACTTAGTAAATTACAACCGAACGAGCTTTGCATGCTTTTATCATTTCAATTTTGTATTTAATGCATGTTAATTCGAAAATTGAATACAATTTGTATGTTTTTGTTTAGAGTTTGTAAACTAATAAGATCCTATGTTGTTTACTTGGCTTTTTATTTTCTATAGCGGCCCATCCCGGTTTCGCACGAGTGGAAATTTTTCCCGTTTTTGCAATATTTTTCATTTATGCTCCGCTTCTATTGGTCGTAGCGTGATGTTATATAGCCTATAACTTTCCGCGATAAACGGACTATCCAATACAAAAATATTTTTTCAATTTCAAGCAGTAGTTCCTGAGATTAGCGCGTCCAAACAAACAAACTCTTCAGCTTTATAATATTAGTATAGATTGTAAATGTAAATCAGGGCCTGATCTGCTGAAACTACTCTGCAAGTCTGGGACTATTCAGTTGAATTTATGTACTTACCTACTTACCAAAGTTTGTTCTGCCTACCCATTTCCCAACTACGTTGGGGTCAGCTTTCACTCTAACCAGATACGGCTGAATACCAGTATTTTACACAGAGCGATTGTCATCCGACTTCTGCAAATCCAGTTACAGGGCAATGCCGATATCCTAAGGTTAGACTTTCACGTTTCTGACTACCCGTAACGACTGTCATAGGTGTTCTTATGACACCCGGGGCCGAATGTTTAATGTGCTCTCCGAGGCATGGATGGGTCTTGATGTATAACTAATGGTTAGCCATCCACAGACTGATCGCGGAAAGCGCAGCTTAACCTCGCAAATCGTATGCTCAGATCTTAACTTCAGATCATACAAAATACAGTGAGATTTTTTTACTGTACACTGTTATAAAATCATAGCGTTATTTAAAATGGTTTAAATAAAACATTAATTTAGAATCTTCAAAAAATCGCTTTATAATCGCCGTTTTTCAAAAGGAACAACTTTTAACGATGTATGGGCAGGATCCCCTTGTTCTGCTGATAGCCGCCGGTAGCCTCCTGGTGTCCATGTATAGAGTGGGCTCCGAGATTGTTGAACTTTTCCAAAACTTCGGCACCGCCCTTGTAGCCTTTCTGTAGGTACTCGCCCTGTTATAAGAAAGGAACAAATAAGAAAAAAAGTAATGAAATATCATGCTTTAGCGTAATTACGAAAATGGGAATATTCCGAAAATTACGAATTTCTATAGGCAATATTATTTACTCTGGCAACGTAATAATGCTAGCATGTGTAATGCAATGTAATGTAATGTTGCCAGAGCAAAATATATTGCCTGGTTTAGTAGTAATTCGTAATATTCGCAATATTCCCATGTTCGTATTTACCCTAACTGATTTAAACGAAATAATTATACTGATCATAAAGGCGTCATAAAAAACTATATTCTAAGGGCCAAGCCATATTTGACGGAAGATACGTCGCCGATCTTCCGCCGGTACACATAATTCCATTTTTTATTTATTTTTATTTGTCACTAGGCCTGCGTTTGGCCGCCATTTTGCCTGATGTTAAGCGATGATGCGGTCTACGATGGAGAACGCTTGCCCAGAAGAAACTGATTCACTCGTGACTTGAAGGCACCCAGATTGTAACTGTCGGGGAACACCCACTAGGGCAGCGCATTCCACTGTTTGGCGGTTTTCACAATGAAAGTGGAATCAAAACGCTTCGTTCGGGTTTTTGGTATATCAACCATGAACCGATAGCGCTTTTTCGTGCTTCTGGCCGTCCGCTAGAAAAAAGGGCAGGGGGGTATACGATCATGCAGATCTGAAACACACTTTCCGAAATGTGTCCGGTAAAAAACCGATAGACTAGCAACTTTGCGTCGATGCTCAATAATATAAACATCTCACACCGTACACATTTGACCGAAGATGCGTTACTAAAATTCCTCGAGTAAATTGCGCGACGGAAGAACGGCGACGTATCTTCCGTCAGATGTGGATCGGCCTTAAATGAATAGACGCCAAGTGTGTATGGAAACAGAGGAGCAGTACCTACGACCAAAATGCTGATTTAATTAGCATCATGGAAAATTATTTTCTGGTAGGTATTATTACGTGATTAACCTTTTTTGTCATAATCACAAAGGGATATAAAATGAAATCATTATTAAAGCGATTATTAAAAACAAAGCTTGGAGCATTATATTTTCAGAACGAACCATTTCGTTAATCCGAAGCGAGGTTAACGAAACTATTTTGTACAATTTTATTTCCTCCATTTTAGGCATACAGGGTGTAAACAAAATCATGTAATTCCTTCAAACCTCGTGATGTACTGCTGACATAGATTAACTCAGCAAGGGATAAATTAAGATTCTATAAAAAAATATTACAACAAGTCACATGTGTACTTAACGTGAGGCATTTTAGCGCCTCAAGCGAATTGTGCGGCTATCGCTCGCCGCGCGGTAATTTAACTCGGGACGCTAAAATGCCTCACGTTAAGAACACATGTTTACTTCTTGTTTTTTTTTTATAGACTCCAAAAGCATCCCGTTCACAGATAATGTATGTCAGCAATACATCATGAAATTTGAAGGAATTATATGATTTTGTTTACACCCTGCATAGGAGCGTTAAAAAGTAGCTTTAACGTTTGTGGTTTTATTCAATGCCTTTTATAGCGGACCTACACACAAACATTTGTATTTAACGAGCTTAGAGGCAGCTGTTTTCAATTTAAACATTGTACAAACTAAAGTAACATTTTATGTGCCATAAAAGTCGGCATTTGTTCTATAATAAACTAGCGGCCCGTCCCGGCTTCGTACGGGTGGACATTCTTCCCGTTTTTGCAACATTTTTCATTTATGCTCCGCTCCTATTGGTCGTACCGTGATGTTATATAGCCTATAACCTTCCTCGATAAATGGACTATACAACACAAAAGTAATTTTTCAATTCCAACCAGTAGTACCTGAGATTAGCGCGTTCAAATAAACAAACAAACAAACTCTTCAGCTTAATAATATTAGTATAGATAAGTTGTGTGTTTAATTTTATGTTTCACTTTCATGGACTTTGTTTGAGTCATACCTAAGGTTTCCGGAGTTAGAAATTTCTTAAGTGGTTTTGTCAACAGAACGTTATGTTGCTCTAGTTATTTACGTCACCAAGCTGTTATAAATCATTTAAAACGTTGTTTTTTTTAATCATAACATAACATTACGCCTGTATTCACCGATAGGTCGGGCAGAGGTGTATAGTAACACCCTGATTTCGCCGTTATGTTTAATGTAATAGAGGGCGAGCCTATTGCCATCAACCGGGCACAAATTTAAACTCCGGGCTGCTACTGAGGAATTCCACACGGAAAAACCCAATAACACTTTGTCCGACCTGGGGATCGAACCCATGATCAACAGTCGCACTTGCCACCACTAGACCAATGAGGCAGTCATCACCCTCCTGCCCTTAACGTAACATCACGCCTGTATTCCCCAAAGGATTGGACAGAGGTGTATAGTAACACCCTCATTTCGACGTTATGTTTAAGTGCCAACCTATTTGGGGTCGGCGCAATATATCTTCTTCCATACATCTCTATAAGCCGTCATCTCAGTAGTCAGCCTTCTAGTCATATCATCTTTCACACTATTCATCATGTTATTATTATTAATTAAAACGATGGACCTTAAACAGTTAAAACTAAAGTTTACCCCAATACCCTTTATTTTACCGCTAACCCTTATCCCGAGGTACATCCTAAATTAATAGTTGCTTCAGTATGTGTACCACTAGCTAAAAGCACAGATATAGGATAGGATGTTAATCTGTTTTTGGGTCATTGGACATGTACGCGTCCATTAGTCGCACAAATATTCATGTTCCATACAGACATGTGCAGAACTAACGCTGGGGAACGAACACCTCTTCGACGCCTTGTTGATTCCTACAACACGCATTATGTGGAACTAGATATACGAGTATTTTCTTTGTCTAAGCAATTATTTAAGAATATGGCTCTGGATATTTTGGATGGCGATTAATTTAAGCGTAATTTTAGTTAAATTAAGCTAAGCTAAGTAACATAGTATTATTGTGGCAGCTACTTTTGTTTTGTTTTTGCTTCTTTTTTTTCTCACTTATCTTCGCCACTTCTATTAACCTTTAGTTAAATCGTGGACAATGGTGTGGGTTACATGTTTGTTAAATGTTAGTTTAAGTATTTCTCTATATTTTTCAGCATGTAACTGTTTTTGGTCCCTAATAAATAAAATAAAATGCTAAAGTGAGACCGTCTGTCTGTTCGCTATCTTTTTAAGTATTAACTATCAAATCGATTTTGATGATTTTCGGCAGAGGGGTAACTTGGTATTCGGAGGAAAAATTTGCACGTGATCTCACCCGTGGGCACAGCTAGTAAGTAATAAATTTTGTTATGCTATCATAAAATTTTCTACTATACCTAGTAATTTTTTTATAATTTCGAACGACCATAATCTTTATAAGAACAAAAATGTTTCACGGGCGTTAGAGCGAGTGGTGTATAAACCGGCTAGTAAAAATCACTTACCTTGTTAGCCTTCGCGTCATCAATCTTCTGCTCCGACACGTGATGTCCTTCCTTGCCTTGAGCATTGGCATCCAAAATCTTTTCCTCATGAACGCCCTTGAATCCTTGCTGTGCATTCTCCCCGAAGGATCCAGCATTATGACCAGCAATCTTGTGATCCGCTTCATCATGAGCCTCATCGTAGAATGTTTCAGATTTCTCTTCCTCATTCTTGCTGCTTGAAGACTTGAAACCCTTGCTCACATGACCTTTCTTATGACTCTTCGCCTTTTTCACCTGCTCCTCGTTAGCTCCTACAATTTTATTGCAAAATTCAGTAACAGTAACAAAAAACTCGTCAGATATACTCGTATTAGGTAGCCGTTTACGTTTAGTAAATATTAATTTATTATAACGTTTTTTGCTCTTGCCGAAACTGGCGATAAAAACTTGCCGATTGACAAGTTAGCGTGAAACCGTAACGAAATAATGAGCTATTTGGAAAAAAAAGATTTATGCGTAAAGTATTGACTTATTTTGGGGAAAGTTTAGAATGTTAATAAGTACCTTTTTTGTCCAGTTTTTGATTGCCTTCGTAGAACTTCTCATCACCGGCAGCCTTTTTCTTAGCTTCTTCATCTTTGTAGAAACTGGATTCACCCTTTTCGGCTTTAGCGGCGGCAGCACCCTGCTCGTAACCTTCTTGACCGTGTTTGACTTCTTCTTCAGCCTTCTTCTCTAATTTCTCAACATTTTCTCCGGCGCCCTTCTTTTGAGCGGCATCATAAGCGTTTTTGTCAACGTATCCACCGCCAACTTGTTGTCCAATATACGGGTGATACAGTAATCCATTTCCGAGACCAATGCCGCCACCTCCCAATCCACCGATTCCAGGGTGGATAAGACCAACGCCGTTGCCGAAGCCAACACCACCGACGCCGCCAGCTCCACCGACACCAAGTCCGCCAACACCACCAACTGCTCCCAAACCGAGTCCCAATCCTTGGCCGAGGCCGATGCCTCCTTGGCCGAGGCCGATGCCTCCTTGGCCAAGGCCGATGCCTCCTAGGCCGACGCCGCCGTAGCCCAAACCTTGGCCTAACCCCTGGTTCAAGCCTATTCCACCAACGCCAATGCCACCAATTCCACCTACTCCACCAACACCAGTAACAGTATTCAGAACAGTAGACGCAGCTCCTTGTATTTGTTCAGGGTAATCCTCACTTTCTTCCACTTCATAACTATTTGACAAAGGCAATCCAGATTTCGCGTCAGTACCGATAGCGTCCAACCGTTCTTTCACATAATCGTAAGGAGTCTTCTCATCAGCCAGCTCAACTTTGTGGAACTGTGCTGCAGACAACGCAACAAGAGCAAGGGTGAAAACTTGTGTCAACATCATTGTCGATGTGATTGTTACCGACGTTTCGAGACTGATGTCATTTCAGTATTGCACTGTTATTTATACTGAGGTTAAATTCGGTGGAACGAAATAGTTTTTGTATTTGCCATGTGATAGTTTTCACAGAGCGTCAGGGGGCCCGTGTCCGGTCGTTTCCTTCCTGTGGTATTGTTTCGACTAGTCCTAATTAGAACGACACGACTAAAATAAAACAATGTAGTCTGGTCGAAGACCTTGCTTTCCAGTTCATTGGTGGCGTCAGTGGGGCATTGTTTTACGCAACCACCGGACCGCAGGTAACACGTTTTCTCGACAATTTCTTGTAAATTCTCTCGTGTTATCTCATTTCAGATAATCTTTTAGTTCAGTGATCTTTTTTAATCTGTCTATCGCAAGAACCAATGACCAGAGAATAGTAGATGACTTGCCCTAATAAGCCTATAACATCATTGTAATAAGCTATAAAAAATATAGTTGTAGAAAAATCATACAATTCTGTATCGAAAAAAACAAAATATTGTGTTTCTTTCTAACGTATGTAAATCTAAATATGATTATGGATAACGTGAACATCTCTAATTTCTGCTTTAAAGGCTGTCACTTGAAATACAACAATAAATCACCTCGTATATCGCTTCACTCGTATTGATTTCTTAGAAAAACATTGATTATTTCGTTTTCCTAGTTTAAATTAATGTCTTTTACTATAACGTGATAGATTATTGATAAATCTGAAACTTTCCGCAAGGGATTATTCATATTTCTACATAACATAACATCACGCCTGTATTCCTCTAAGGGTTGTGCAGAGGTCTATAGTAACATCCTCATTTCGCCGTTATGTTTAAGTCCCACGTAATAGGGGGCGAGCCTATTGCCCTCAACCGGGCACAAATCCAAATTCCGGGCTGCTACTGAGGAATTCCACACGGAAAAACCCAATAACACTTTGCCCGACCTGGGGCATATTTCTAATGTGTTAAAATTGTTTGTTTGTTGACATATTACGCTAATTTAGTGCTATGATTTTTTTGTTGCATACCTACTTGATATCTATATTAATAGAATATGAAAATACAATATGATATACAGAACTTGTACAATAAATTATGTAACTATCAATGAAAAATAATAATTTACAGGTTACCAAAATTAAAGGCTAAGAGAGAAGTGGTTGGAGTCGTTGGCCAGGAAAATATTACCCGTAGCCTTCTTCTTCTTCCTGCCCTTATCCCACATTAGGTAGGGTCGGCACAACATATAATTCGTAAATCCATGTTGTTAAAGGTTTTGGCTTATTGTTTTATGACCGGCCGCCTGCCTGACATCAACCTTCCTTGAGAATACTCGTTGCGCCGTCGCGCGTGTGACCCAATGTGCTTGATGATATTATGCACTGGGTCCCAAAATGATATGCTTGTCAATCTTATTACCGACAACTAAGCAGACTATGTTCTTCTTGGTGGAGTATGGTTATATTGATTTTTTCCTAATCTACTCTTGTAGATGGTCTTGCGGACCGTTTCTACGTAACCGGGCAACATGGTTATATTGACTATAGCCTAAAGGTTTTATATATATGCTCGTTACATCTTGAAGAGGTTTTTACACCTGTTACAACGGACGTGGTTGGCCAATCCGCAAAGTGATTTGGATAAACTATTGAGCATGCCGAATCGGTGCAATTGTGTGAAACGAGTTAACGGTATAGACTACTGATTGTTCATTTTATGCAATAAAAAACTTTAATAACTTTTATCGATTTATCACTTTTGAGTCTCATGCCATCTCTGTTTTCATCGTGGAGAAAGACAAAGACAGCACGAGTCTCGCTCCGAGGAACTATCCGCATGTAAATCAGTCATTATAAATTCAAACGTTTGTACATTTACCATCAATAATGAAACGCTCAAGGACAAGTGAAATTTGGACACAATATTAACGGGCAAATCAGAAATCTGTCGGTATCGATAAAGCTGGCTTTTGACTATGGGTGTAATATATATATTACATCTTGAGGTAGATATTACATGCCGCGGTTGCTGTTCACACTGTAAGATATATATTTTGGAACAATTCAGCTTCAAATTCAAAACACGTGATCAGTTGATACGTCTGCACACGAACGTCACCATGGCGTGGCAGGGGGAGGCGCGGTGTCCGGGGACGTGAGGTAAAATATACACCTTTAAATGAACTCTAAATATAGCTCAGTTGGTCGAAAAAATGTTTATAGTTGGGGATGTAATATATATTATAGCACAGTGTGAACGGTCTCGTACAAAATGTATGACGAGCGATAAAATGTTATATCTCAAGATGTAATATCTATTATATTATATCTCATAGTGAAAAGCCGGCTTAATAGTGTAATCATGCGAGTACGTTAAATATCAATATTGAGTAGTGAATCGGAACAGTATTATTTGACTATTACTGACTAATAGTTATAATAACATAATATCAGTTAAGCGATATATTATTTCATAATAATAGGCCCGAGAAGGCGGCGCGCAGTGTACCATGCGCGCTTCGCAGGAGGATGTGGGGCAAGGCCCCATAGAGGAGAGGTCCGCCAGGCGCTGGCGGACCGAGACTTGCCGGGGTTGCAGTGCATGCTTTTGCGAATCCCGTGACCCCGGCCAATGGTCAAGAGGAGGGACACCGTTGGTTTTTAGCCGGTAAGAGTCCGGCAGACCCCCTCGCTTTCCACGGGCGAGGGACATCTGCGGGGATTATCCAACAATAAAAAAAAAGCAATAGGATAATCAAAAAATTACCCGAACATTTCTACTAGTAACAAACTTTATGCGTCAGACATAAAGTTAAATTATAACATAACATACGCTAATATTCCCCCAAAATTTGGGCAGAGATGTATAATAGCAACACCCTCATTTGAACCTATTGTCATCAAACGGGCACAAATCCAAACTACGTGCTGCTACTGAGGAACTCCACACGGAAAAACCCAATAACACTACCTGACCTGGGGATCGAACCCAGGACCTCACGATTAGCAGTCACGCTTGTCGTCGCTTGTTGTTGCTAGTCGTTGGCCACTAGACCAACGAGGCAGTTAAATTATTAATTTAAATTTATTTTAAGGTCTTGTGTCTGTCTCGCACATATGGCCACTATTCATTAATTTACTGAATTAGTAGTATTCACAGTCCTTTTTGTACATTGTAAATTAGGAGATCGTCTAACTTTTTTTTTTTTTTTTCTCGTTGGAAAATCCTCATGGATGTCCCTCGCCCGGGGAAGGCGAGGGGGTCTGCCGGACTCTTACCGGCCAAAAACCAACAGTGTTCCTTCTTCTGACCGTGCGGCCGGGGTCGCGGGATTCGCAAAAGCATGCACCGCAACCCCGGCAGGTCCCGGTCCGCCAACCGAAATCGTCCTACCTACGACTACCAAAGTAAACACAATTTTTTATTTTCCTTCTTTTAATAAAATTTGATTCTTTATTTAGAATAAGAATTATTTATTGCGTAACTGTGTACAATTAGATCTTATAATATAGCAGATTTTAGGATCAACAGTCTACCCATGTTGGATATGCAATACTTAACAAAGAAAAGCAAATTGATTATTTATTTCCAAGTGTTAATTACATACCTACTACATCATTTTTTGCCAAAGAACTCATGCAAATTATAATAAACATTATTAAGTAACATTCTTTTTAGTTTGGTTTTAAACTTGTTTCCATTTAATTGTCTTATAGCTGCTTAAATAACATAGTATATAACATAATTCTTATACCTTTAAACGAGCAATTCTTGTATATATATAATCTGAATCTCGGAAACGGCTCCAACGATTTTCACGAAATTTAGTATGCAGGGGGTTTCGGGGGCGATAAATCGATCTAGCTAGGTTTCATTTTTAGAAAACGTCGTTTTATCCGTGTTTTCAGGCAATGAAAAACTGCTACAATATCATTAGAATATGAATGTAAATTTCGCCACCATCTTCAAGGTTGTAATAGCTCAGGTGGGAAATAGGGCGGTCCCGAAATCAGAAAATCTCGGTTCGAATCCAGACGACTATTTTTTTCCCTTTTTGTTTTCAAGTTCCTTCTTTTTCTATTTCCCCTTTTTTTTCTTACCAAAAAACACGATTTACCAAAAAAATAACCGAGCAAGGCTCGGTCATCCAGGTACTAATAGCTTTTAAATGTTGTAAATTAAAATTACCGATTATTATAATATTCGGACAACAGTAATTATTGAAGTTTGCGCGCGGGCAACACTAAATTACTATAATGAACAATTAAAAAAAATGTGGATTAAACGATTTTTATTTTATTTCTTCGAAATTTCGTGCAAAGAAGGTGAAGTCTTGTGTTAACGGGAATTTTATCCAGGTTGTGGAATATCTTTCCATTGGTATTTTCCTTTGAGTATTTTTTCGAAGTGTGACCATATATTTTTATTTTATGGGATGTAATTTCTCTAAGAATTCATTTTATAAATAAATACACAAGTAACACAAAACTATATTATTTAATCATGTGAAGTTGTGAATTTTAGATTACGTAAACCTAAGCTGTGAATCATAAAACATACTAACGGCCATATTCTTTCCATCTGTAATTTTCCTTATTACCGACAGGAAATAAACTTTCGACAAGTTTAAATAGGTATTGTATCTATCCGCGGTTTATATATTTCCCATTTACCTTTTTTTAAATCTCTACATTCCGTTAATAACGTAATATTTCAAGGAAAATCTATGGTCACCTTATTAGACAAGGACACCACTACTTAGAAGTCGGCATTTCAGTTTACATTAAATAATAATTCCATGGTATGAAGCATAAAGTGAAAAGGTTAATTAAAAACAAAAAAATGGCAACACTTATAAAAAAAGTGATTAATTTCCTCTCTGTATTATTGGCCTTGGTTCAGATCGGACGATTTCACGTCATCGTTTTCTTATGCTCAAAATATATGTCGAGGGCTCAACCAAAGGTTATCCGAGTATTATATTGGGTGACAATCGACTCGCCAAAGACAAGCTAAATAAGTCATGGTAAGACCTACTCGGTCTCGGAAAGAATTTATCAACATGATGTTTATTATTGTTAGGTTTCTGTTAGTTTGTCTAACTTTTTCTATGTAGAATTTCATTTTTAGTAGTAAATCGTGTCGGCCTTATATTTTGTTTTGCCTGTGAACAGTTTGGTTTTATTATCTATACTAATATTATAAAACTGAAGAGTTTGTTTGTTTGTTGGTTGGAATTGAAAAAATATTTTTGTGTTGGATAGTCCATTTATCGAGGAAGGTCCATTTATCGACCAATAGGAGCGGAGCATAAATGAAAAATGTTGCAAAAACGGGAAAAATGTCTACCCGTGCGAAGCCGGGACGGGCCGCTAGTTTTAAATATCTGTTCCAATACATTTTACCATTCTACCTCATAGGAGATGTGGCAAATATTAATAACATTACATGAAATTTCATACATTTAGAACATCTATTCTATACCTACGTAATTTTTACTCAATAATTATAATAAAATCATAACGAAGCAAAAACTGTACCTAAATTGAATGTTTTTGAAAAAAAAATGCTTAGTACTTGTACTAGGAACGGTACCTACTTATTGATGCCAAAACAGAAGTTTTTATAATTTATATCTGTTTGTATGTTTGAGCTTCACGCCATTGCTACTGAACAGATATAGTTGAAATCTGGCACAAATGTCCGTTAAAGACCGGGTCTGGTTATGGAATAAAAACTAGAACGCTATTCTGTATTGGTGATGAGTAGTAAACCATTACGCACATTGAGGTTATGTTCTACAATAAATAATTATAAAATGTTACAATTTTATAGATAAGTGGCCGGGTTTGGCGTTACTAGCACTCTAAATCAAGAACCAGCACGCTATATCATAAGGGAGCAAAACGACAAATTTTAACAATCCGTGTATTTTGAATCATTATTTTAATAACCGCGTGTCCTGGCTTACTTATAGGTGGACTGCGACTGATGCGTTCTGAGGTTCAACCTCAATCTTGACATTAGATACTTTTTGAAATTATTTTTGTGATTTCTATCTATAACATAACATCACGGCTGTATTCCCCGAAGGGTAGGGCAGAGGTGTACAGTAACACCCTCATTTTGCCGTTATATTTAAGTCCCATGTAATAGAGGGCGAGCCTATCCAGTCGGGCACAAATCCAAATTCCGGGCTGTTACTGAGGAATTCCACACGGAAAAACCCAATAACAGTTTGCCCGACTTGGGGATCGAACCCAAGACCTCACGATCAGCAGTCGCGCTTGCCACCACTTCGTTATGTGCAGTCGGCGTCTCCACGAACAAGGTAAGTGGATATTACCAAATAATAGCAGATACGTACGTAGATAACCTAGACTACAATATAGGTTTAGGCGTTCGCATCAATAAACCGACGACTCTCGTCAAAGCTATTGCGTTAGTCAGGCAGGAGGAATTTAGAATTACAGTGCGTGTCAAACAACAAGAACCAACATGGCGTCGACTACCAAACTTGAGGGGTTTACTAGTAGCCGCTGAAGAGTTCCACTATCTACCTCCTATCTCCATTATCAGACCCTGAACACCGAGTACAATCTATGGGACTCATCAAAACGAATCATGACTTGAACCTCACATAGATTACGCAGTCGACGCTATCTTGGTTTTAGTTACATACAAATACAAGTTATTTGACGTGCAGTGTAAAAGACTCGAACCAAAATTCAATAATCAGCCTCCGCAATAAGCGAAATCCCTAGTAAAGTGGAACCCACCTTATTGTTTGTTTGTTTTAAAAAAACATTGCCCCACATTAGGATTTCTCCTGTATCGTGGGTGCGTTTACAGACAAAAATCTTCACACGCACAAACATCCAGACCCGGAACAACTATCTGTAGGCCATACAAATATTTGTTCCGTGCGGGAATCGAACCCACGACCCGTAGCGCAGAAGCCGATCGCTCAGCCATTGCACCAAACGTGTCGTCACCTTATAACAATAGTAACTTCAATAGACCCAATCAGCGCTCATTAGATCAGCCCGGCCCCAGTAACAACAATAACAACCGCTATAACAATAATCAGTATCAACAATGTATAAAACAGAAGCCTAACCCAAAGACATTAAGTTCACATCGATAATTCAGCCCTCATCAAGCTGTCTCCCTCCCAGTCCTCCCGCCAGTAACTCCCTAAGCCGAGGTCTGAGTCCGATTAGGGGTCGCCCTTAGTGCTATTGTTGCTAGTAGTTAAGATGTTAGAGTATTAATAGTTAGCTTAGGTTAATTATTTTACTTCGTCCCCATTGGTTGGAGACCCTTCAGGTCTCGCTAATAACTGCACGGTTACGTAGAAACAGCGATCAAGACCATCTACAAGCAGTCGAAAAAAAAAGCATTTGTTCCGATAAACAAGCGGATTAGGCTGGACATCCACCAGAGCTGTGCGAGGAATGGGTAATGTGTAATGCGTAATGTGTTAATGTGTACAAATGAGCCGTGCAAGGATAGCACTCCTCGTAACACATTCCTCACAACACATTCCTCGCAACACATTCCTCGCAACACATTCCTCGCAACACATTCCTCGCAACACATTTCTCGCTTGTTTTGTATGAACAAAAACCTCGCACTGCTAGACCCATATCCACCAGAGCTGCGCAGAGCGAAGCTAGGTAAATGAATTGATTCTATTGGTGCTTACAAAACACATTCCTCGCTACGCAGCTTAGCACAGCTCTGGTGGATGCTCAGCCTTAATCAGTTGTCTAGCGAGGAGCGTAGCAACGTAGACGGCTACGAAGCCTACGCCGTAGAATCCGAATTAGACATACAGGACGAATTCCCTGAAATATTTCACATAGAGATGTTAGCAGAAAACGAAACTCGAGTTCGAGTTCAAGATTGTGAGTATATCGTAGACCAATTACCATTTTTATCAACCTACGCGAATTGGGTGGCACACTTATAGACACCGGAGCCATACACATTCTCTGATATGCTCGAATATAACATCGGGCGCTCGCTATAAATCATGCATAAAAAATTAACCGTACGTACTACATCCGCCTATCGTAAATCGTACCACGAACTAGTAGCTTACAGCTAGTTCACACAAACTGTTTATATTACCAGTAAAGACGTGTTTTTTTTTTAAATCAAAATCAATCGCACCAAAGTCAGAAGGCAATGCAGATCAGTTCATTATCGTCCATTCAGTTTTTTTACGTATCTTGCTTATGGGTAATTACGAACATAGGAATATTCCGAAAATTACGAATTTCTACTAATCCAGGCAATATTCTTTGCTCTGGCAAAATTGCATTACATATTGCATTACACATTCAAGAGGGGCTCATGGCTAATTGCCAACCGCGTGGATCATATGATTTGCGAAGTTAAGCTGTGCTTGCCGCGGTCAGTCTGGGTATGGGTGACCGTTCGTTACACATCGAGACCCCTCCGTGCCTCGGAGAACACGTTAAATAGTCGGTCCCGGGTGTCATACGAATTCCTATGACAGTCGTTACGGGAAGTCAGAAGCCCGAAAGTCTGACGGCCGGTCTAACCTTAGGATATCGGCGTTTTCCCAGTTACTGGGTTGCGGAGGTCTGATGGCAGTCGCTCCGTGTAAAATACTGGTGTTCAGCCGCATCTGGTTAGACTGGAAGCTGACCCCAATATAGTTGGGAAAAGGCTAGGCAGAATTATTCCATTTCACATTCTGGTATTATAACGTTGCAAAAAATATTGCCTAGTTTAGTAGAAATTCGTAATTTTCGGAATATTCCCATGTTCGTGATTACCAGAAAGCTAGATACGTAAAAAATCGTAATGGATTATGATGAACTAATCTGCATTGTCTTGTTGCTTTGGTGCGAAGCAGTGCCGGCCCGAGGCAAGTTTTAGGATGTAGTGAGATCCAATTATGGCGGCCCCCTTGCTTGCCCCTAATATTCACCAGCTGTGCGTGCACGTGCAAGCATGGAACTGGGAAGATCTCGACAACATCTTAAGTCTATGTCTAATTTGTCGATTGAAAACAGCTATGTTCATGGCACTGCACTCCTCACGGTATCTATAGGAACAGCTAATGTAGAATGAAAAATTGTTACCTATTCTGGTAGTGTTGACTCAGGCTGTCTGGCGCCCATGTGTTTGTTTGGTCCCCGGGGTGGTCACGGCGTGCCATGTGTTCTGGTGCGCCGGTAATGTGGGGTGCTCCCCGCGCCTCTCAGGAGGTCGTGGGGTGGGGCCCCACAGTGGAGAGGTCCACCAGCAGTTGATGTAGCAAGACATGACGACGGTCAAAAGGAGGAACACCGTGGGTTTTTAGCCGGTAAGAATCCGGCAGACCCCTCGCCTACCTCGGGTGAGGGACATCCATGAGAATTTTCCCACGATAAAAAAAGGGTTAACTCAGGCGGATAAGGTTAAATAAACTAAACTGTAAAAAAGTAACTATGCTATAATAAAATTTGACTGAGGCGCCTCCTGGGACATGGCGCCTGGAGCGGTCGCTCTGTTCGCCCTATGGTAGGGCTGGCTCTGGTGCAAAGAGCAAAAACAACTGCACAACTGCAGGCGTACTGAGGCAAAATCGCTGGTTGTAACCGGGCTCTGTGTGACGATCTACGAAGCTGGTACGTAAGCCACGTCTCTTTCTGACCGGGCAAAACGTTCTGATCGGCGATGCTAGCCGATTGCTTGCTGACCGGGCGTTCGTGCCGATTCAGGTCGGTAGGTGTGTGACGAGTGGTACATAGTGATATGGTACGCTTAACTCTGAAGTAGCCCCTAGACAAAAACTTTCAATAGTAGTAGCTATAAACAGGACAATACGACGAAATTAGTAGTTTTGAAGTAGACGCCAGTTGGCGTTTGCTCGTAGATCTCGCAGTCACCTCACAGAAAAGAGTAACTATTTGTATATTGGAGAAAGAGTGGTAACTCTGACTAATAAATGGCATGTATGGGCAGTGCTGCCACGCGGCGCTTGGCGAATGAACTAAAGCTCTAATGAAATAATGCACTCTGCAACAATAGGCAATAATGTTCTACGGTGACCAACTGTGATGCCTGGGCCGCACAGATCGCGATAATATTCTGTGATTAAAATTTCGCCTTTGGCCTACGGCGAATGTGCATGGCCACATTTCTGTGAAGTTTATCGCAGGCGGCGGCAAACTTGTGAAGTTTATCGCGACAACAAACGCAAAACATCAAAATGGATGCAGCGTTCGCTCTATATTTTATAGCACTGCATAATATTTTTAGCATAAGAAAATCAGTTGACACTGTAAATATCTTTCATCTCACCCAGCACCAGATTTAATAAAAAAAATCTTGTTTAAATGTTGCCTATAATACGCCATAAGCGAGACTCGTTTCTTTTTATTTAAATTACATTGTACAAGCCCAGCCCGGGTTATTCTTTATTCTCATTCAAGCATCAAGAATGAGATCCTTTCTTTTCTTGCCAGTTTCTTTCAGGTTCCATAATATCAGCTAAGACTCTGGCTAAAATCTATAACATTATAAAGCGGAAAGATTTGTATTTTTGTATGTAACGAATAAACTTAAAAACTACTGGACCGATTTAAAAAAATCTTGTGCTGTTAGAAAGCTACATTATCACTGAGTAACATAGGCTATATTTATTTCTGGAATAAAACTTCTAACGCGGGCGGAGCCGTGAGGACAAAGCTAGTTAGTAATAACTTCCAAAATCTTCTCGTTACTTCAATACTTGTCGAAAATACGTCGAAATTCGTTTATCTACTCCAGCGCATCCGCTACGCATGATGTCTGTGGGCCAACTGATGTGTGGCTGCGTAAGCGAAGTTTATCGCGATGAAACGCTTTAATGTTCAGTGTCAGTTTGAGTTTACCGACCGCGGAACGATGTGCCTGCGACTTCGCCCGAAGCGCCGAAGTATTCGCGAATATTTGGCTACACACATCGCGCCGAATATTCGCGTTATCGCGAAGAGTGTGGCCCAAGCGTAAGGAGTAATATATGGGTAGACTGTGCTACGACAGGTATTCTCGGTATTCTCTTTCCTTGACAGCTAGGTCACGTGTTTGGCCCAAGATTACGTCATTGAGTGTTGTGCGTATCTCAAAGTGAAAAAAGTAGGGAAAATGATTAAAAATAAAACAATATTGTAAAGATGCATTTTATAGGCAGACATATTTTAATACATCTTGCTATAAGACCCTTCAGGAGCTCATGTGTGGCAGCGATAATGGATATTTTACCCGACTGTGCGACGCAAAGGAGGGTAATGTGTTTATCAGCCTATGTATGTATGTATGTTTGTTCCTTTGTGGCGCTCTGGAGACCAAACGCGTAGGCCGATTTTGATGGTTCTTACGTCAACCGATTAGTCTTAATCTTGCGAATCAAAATACAACATGGCCATAACTAGACGCTATTGAAAAAGAAAAAAGTCTACGAACTATGTTAAGTGGGGTATCATTGAATAGGTATTTGAAAATAATCTTTAGGTACCTCTTATCATTTTTCATTCCGAATGACCATTTAAGATCTATAACGATTCAAAGTTGGTTAGCAACCATTCTCACTTAAATTTTAAATACTTATAATAAAGCAGTGATAAAGTTATAATTTGTGAAATTTACCGTCTTATAATCCTAACTAAAAAGCGTAAAAGAAAGTAAATTTAAAAAATCTAAATACCCGACTGCCTAAAAAGCGAACTTTAAATAAGAACTGTAAAGAAAAAACAAGTCCATTAGTCTAGTATTTTGTTAAGTAATATTGAATAACTACACCATTGAATTAGTTTCATGATCGATACACACATAAAATAAAAAATAATAATTTCTAATGCAGAACATAGCGAAACGTCACGTAACTAGAACGTCTGCAGAATTTGTGCATTCGCTTCATCTTTGGCCTACGGAAGTACGACCATGTGTCGGAATTTCGGAAGCGGCTGAAGTGGCTTCCTATTCGGCAACGTCGTGATACTCACATTCTTTCTTTTCTTTTTTCTGTTCTCCACAATCCTAATTCTCCTATGTATCTTCGAGAACGCTTTGAATTTCTTGTTCCTAGAGGGAAACCTTGTCGCTCATCCTCATCTCTTCTCCTTCGTATCCCTTCCCACACCTCAAGTCGTTATGATGGATCATTTACTGTTCGTGCTTCGCGCCTTTGGAATTCTCTTCCTCACTCCTTACGTTATAGCCCGTCGTTAGATGTTTTTAAGAAAAGAATTAGGGAACATTTCCTGTCTACATGACCTGTATGTATGTAGTTTTTTATATATTATATTGTATGTATTACGTTTATGTATTGTGTGCTATACACATATTTGTTTAGTTTATGTAGATGTGTATATTTATTATATATTTAATTTGTAATTTTATCAAACTTGTGCACTTAGGTAATTGTTCTCCTCAACATCAAATCTCTCTATAGCTCTAAGGTTTGCTGTTAGAAAACTCATTTGTGAGTTAAGCTCGCCTTTGTACATGAATTTACCAACGGAACTGTATTATATATTATTATTTTGTGTACAATAAAGAATAAGAATAGCGACTTTAATAGGGACCCATTATTGGGAAGATTTGAGCCGGTCTAGATTTTTAATGGGTCCTAACTGTTAAAGTCGCTATGTTCCGCTAGTCACTTTGATATAATGCCACTATGTGTAAATAAATTACCCGATCAAAATGCATTTCTTCACTTACTTGCTTATAAATAAATAAATTTGGTTATAAAGACGCAATTTTGAACTAGTAATTAACCTTCTTAACTAAGTCGATCAATAATACGAGATAGCAACTAGTATTTTATATTCATTATGAATTAAAAATTCTCCTTAATTGTATTGAAGATGTTAATCAATGGCAACACAAATCGTGACGTAATCTTGAGGCATCGTGGGAAGAGAATACCTGGCCACAGAGTACTTTGCATATTATCGTACCATGGACTAAAGTAATCATAGAATTCATATATCGCACCCTTAGTAATGTAAGGGCACAACTCGAAAATATCAACTTTTGGGAAAACGTGTTTAAAAATTCAGGAAACCCTATTTTTCACGGTATTTTGTACAGTATAATTACAGTATTTGTTTTAATATTGTCTTTTTTCTCTTTCTGTGAAAGCCAAGTGGTAGAACAGTATTGAGACCATCTAACACAGAAACTCAAAAACTCGGTATTTCGAGTTGTGCCCTTACATTACTAAGGGTGCGATATCATTAATCTGTGATAAAATTAAAATAAAAGAACAAACATGACGTGTGTTATATATTTTATATTTTATTTTATATTTATAATTAATTTACAATGGACAAGCAGCTCACTTTTATCGAGGTTCAGGTATCCAAACCAGTATGTCGCCTCGCCGGATACCTTTTTGCCGCCCGAAGATATCCCTGATGACTTGTACGGGAATCTGATAGACGAACGACCAGACCTAAAGCCAATTCTAGAACCTTTACGGAAGACAAAATTTCGACATCCTGAGATGCGCTATCTAAGGACAACCTTGTCGGTCGCCGTTACCAAATCGGGCACAGAAAGTGAATACGAGTACAGAAACGAGGGCTTGCCTAACAAGGAGGAGTATGACGACAGCGGTGACACTAGAAGTAGAAACGCACTTTTCACTTACGAACCAGAGAAGCTGGACGATAATAACACAAAGGAAACTGTAGTAGCGAACACCTCGCGTTTGCTGGCGTTTCTAGCTGGTCGACGAGCGGAAGATTCTTCTGGGTCTGACCCTTTTAGTGGCCGTCGTATGGGAAATTGCTTTTCCTGTGGCCATAAGTCGGGGACAGATGTATCATATAATTCATTATGTCACGACGCTTTCGAGTCACAAGACTGGAGAGCGAGGACTTTGCAAAGGTACTTTCGCCAGGAGTGTTATTGGAACAAGAACAGAGACGCTTATAGGAGAAAAAAATATTATTACGGTAAAACTGAATATTTCATAGAAAGTAATGGTAGGAAGACTCAGGCGGCTGGTAGATTTTTGAAAGGATGCTATAAGAGGTTTTTGGATGTCGGAACAGTGTACACTACACGAGGTTGTCGGAGGCAGTATCCGATAGATACCAATACCCTAGTGAACCATAGATTCGGGCGTCTCGAACTATTGTTGCAGAACAACAAAACAGATACGTGCATAGTCAGCCCACATGCGTCTTTGACTCCGTTCGCACGGGGCATCTCGATATACGCTCGCTATCACGTGTGTGTGTGTTTTTCAAGATATTGTAACAAAGCCAATACCAACAAAACTTACATGTCCTTATTATTTGTAGCTCTATTATTTGTAACTTTGTTTAATTCATAATTATTTTGTAGGGCGTAAACGAAATCATGTAATTCCTTCAAACCTCGTGATGTACTGCTAACGTAGATTAACCCTGTACATTTAGATCCATTTTTTTTTTACAAAACGTAAACATGACTGTGTTCTCTACGTGAGGCGTTTTAGCGCCCAAAGCGAATTGCGCGGCTAGCGGTAGCCGGGCGCTAAAATGCCTCACGTTAAGAACACATGTTCCTCTTGCAGGGTTAATCTTAGATGTCAGCAGTACATGACGAGGTTTTTTGTTTACAACCTGTATAGGTACTTTAATATAAATTATTGGATTAAATTGTTTTTTTTTTTAATCAATCAATTTCTCAACTTGCTTCATAACAGCCGGTTTTGCGCCTTCCGCATCTATTCTGCCCAATGTGCTAAGGGCTCGTGTAAGCGGTTTTTGGGCGCACATGATAGCCCGAATGGCAGGCAGGTCATCTGGGTTGCGGTGCATGCTTTTACGAATCCCGCGACCCCGGTCGAACGGTCAGGAGGAGGAACACCGCTGGTTTTTAGCCGGTAAGAGTCCGGCAGACCTTCTCGCCTTCCCCGAGCGAAGGAGATCCATGAGAATTTTGCAAATATAAAAAAAAGTGCAGGTCATCTGCAAAATTGTTTGACCATAAATTAGCCTGAGGAAGCGACAATGATTTTTCAAGATGCTCACGTGGAAGTCACGGTTCTCCTGAAACTTCGCATATAAATTCACTTACCATGACAATACAACATTATAATATGTAACTAGAAGATTGTTATTTTCTTAATTCCTTTTAAAATATAATAGTAAACAAGTCTCATGCAGAAATGTTTTGAGTTTCAAATGCAAAGCTTCACTGCCTGAAATAACGCAATTATATGCTGCGAAGCAGATGGTTCATATATTAAAACAAAACAACCCAAGTTAATATTATCATAATACTGTTTAATACCATTAATGCAGTGAAATAACGAGGCAGACTAAACTTTGACTGTAATTGTTCGAGCGCCTGATTAAAGTATACGGCAAAAAGTTTTAAATTAAGGTAAACGACAATACGGCAGGCGTTGATCAACTTGGTTATAACTTAATACGAACAATTAACAATTTCAACTGAGTTTCGGAAAGGAATATTATGTTCTTGTATGTGTAAATGCGAATTGTACAATGACAATGTATGGAAGACGTCACACAGAGACCGCAACGCGAAGCTTGGCGTGATGTGGCAGTCTTTGTGTGGACGAGTCTTTCCCTCGCAATTGTGAAACAAAAAAATAGCACAGACAGGACAGTTCGCAATCATATTTTACCTTATAATGTTTTGACTGCTTTGTTGGTCTAGTGGTCGCGCTTGCGACTGCTGAGCACGGGGTCCGGGGTTCGATCCCCAGGTCGGGCAAAGTGTTTTGGGGAAGTTGGCGGAGACGCCTTGTCTCCTGTTCTTTGATTACGCTGTGAGGCGGCTGTTTTAATGAAACTTCAGGTTGTAAGATAAATTGGGTGTATTTCGGACAATGTCGTACATAAAACAATCACTGATATCCGAGCACAATTTACACAACTTATGAAGTAGTATAGCAATAACAGTGTACATAATTTAGAACGCAACCGCTTCTTCTTATTTTCGTGTGGTTAGTGACTAACCTGGTGTCAGAGTTTATGCCGCACACAGGCCTCTGACTTGGCTTCACATGCGGTCGAGAAATATCTCTCAGGCATGCCGGTTTCCTCACGATGTTTTCCTTCACTGTTTTTAAGCAAGTGATAATTATACAATACGCACATGAATCCGAAAAGTCAGAGGTGCGTGCCTTGGGTTCGAACTCGAGACCTATGACTTGGCAGTCTGACGGTCACACCACTAGGCTATTACTGCTATATTAACGCAACCGCTGTGGACATTGTGAGCGATGAAGAGTTAATTATTATCTCGTCTTTTCTAGAACTTTTGAGCGGCGGGGAAAAAATGTCACTATCCGAGAATAAGTGTTGCCAATTCTGGAACTATATAATTTAAAGATGCGCTCATAAACGCCACAGTGTTATTGGATTTTTCCATTAGGAATTTCTTAGTAGCAGCCCGGAGTCTGGATTTGTGCCCGGTTAATGGCAATAGGCTCGCCCCCTATTACATGGGACTTAAACATAACTGGCGAAACGAGGGTGTACTAAAAACACCTCTGCCGAACTCTTCGGGGAATAAAAGGCGTGATGTTATGTTTTTAACGTTTTGCATCTTAGAGTATTTTACGTTAGTCTTTGTTAGATCAATATTTTATCAGCTTATTTTTATTGACAACTAGCGACCCGCCCCGGCTTCGCACGAGTGTAGTGTAGATACTAATGTGGGGCATATAAACCTTCCTCTTGAATCACTCTATCTATTGCTGAAAACTGCATTGTAATCCGTTGCGTAGTTTAAAAGATCTAAGCGTACAGACAGCGGGAGCGACTTTGTTTCATACTATGTAAAGATTAATTGACCTGAAATTTGAGTTCCCTGTACCTACCAACCTAGAATATCCGTAATAACAGGCAATAAAGAACCTTCAACTTGTCTATCAAAGACTTTGATCAGCACGTAATTCCAAACTCTATCCTACACTAAAAACTATCCTGATCAATCAGCAGTCTTGCAGTACAATAAGGAAGGTTTTATCACAAACAATCAGAATTACTGAAATGAAACATCAAAATTAGCCAATAAGCTTACCGTGCAATGTCGTTTCGGCAATATTAGCATAGCTCAGTAAAGGAGAGATTTTTCCTCAGTCGAGGTAAGGAATCATCTGTCAAACTCAAGGTACCTCGGAACCTACCTTAAGGAAGGAAGTGTCAAAGTTCGTATGTAATAAAAATTAATTTTAAAAACTTTATCGAATATGCTTACGATAATCCTTACAATTTTTTATCGCGGCGTTATTTGCGCGATGCAGATAATTCAAATTATGACGTAAAGACTCCGTCGAGGAACCTCAAAGTTCACTCGAAATTGCGACTAAGAATACAATTTTGAAGGTGTTTTCGAGGCCGTTCCGAGTCGAGTATGAGTCGAGTAAGTTTTGGAGGAACGTCTTAGAATATGGGTGTAAATGTTTATATAGTATAAAACAAAGTCGCTCCCGCTGTCTGTATACTTAGATCTTTTAAAATACGCAACGGATTTTAATGCAGTTTTCAGCAATAGATAGTGATTCAAGAGGAAAGTTTATATGCCCCACATTAGTATCTACATTGCACCCGTGCGAAGCCGGGGAGGGTCGCTAGTAATAAATAAATAGGCTTTCCTAATTCTATTAATAATTGACGACACGTTTGGTGCAGTGGCTGACCGATCGGCTTCTGCGCTACGGGTCGTGGGTTCGATTCCCACACGGATCAAATATTTGTATGGCCTACAGATAGTTGTTCCGGGTTTGGATGTTTATGCGTGTGAAGATTTGTGTCTGTAATTGGACTCACGATACAGGAGAAATCCTAGAGCGGGCCAAGATAAAAAAAGAAAGAAATTGAATGCTCAAAATAACGCCTATTCCGAGAATTATGTTTGTTATTTTGTAATTATTCATTAACATGTAGTTGAAAATGTAACTGCAAGATAAAATCCCTTTGCGCCCACACTTGTTTTAAGAGAATTATTTATTTATTTAAACTTCATGTACAATTGGTGGTACATAAGGCGGACTTAATGCCAATGGCATTCTCTACCAGTCAACCTTTGGGTCAAAAATTAAGCACTTCGAAAAAGGTACAAAAAAATAATTTAAAACAAATATTGAAAAGGTAAATAAAAATTATTATAAACAAAATAATACATAGTACTAACAAAATATATACTTTATATATATCTAGATATTACAATAAAAATACATATTAAACCTACCTATATATCTATACATACATATACATAAATATTTATAACTATGATGGACAGTTCATTCAGACTAAGGTTGCAGCGATTTTAGGTAATATTCCCGAACTTTACGTTTGGAATGAATTATATATTGGAATATAAAACAGAAACGCAGCATTAACATTTCCATCGACATTTCGAACTGGACCAAAATCTAGATAACTTTGAACACTACGTCCATACTTTGTAATGCAAATATGGACCTTTCTTATTTAATATTATAAATTCTTTTTGTTCACAACCATTTTGTACCTTTCGACGGAGTAGGTAACCAGAATAACTTTGCTGTCTCCAATTTAAGATAACGGAAGTAAATCTTTGAGGCTAAGTGTGAATTAAGTGAAAATTAAGTTCGTAAAAAGTTATGCACAATCATAAATCGTCAATCACTCATTTTTTCATAGTGCACTTTCTAGAGAACGCAATGAGTAACGAAAAATAAGCGATCGACAGCTTTCTCTAATATAAGCGATAGTAAGCAGTGATAGCCCCGTGGTGTGACCGTCGGACTGCCAAGTCATAGGTCTCGAGTTCGAACCCAAGGCACACAACGCTGACTTTTCAGATTCATATGCGTATTGTTTAATTATCACTTGCCTTAAAAAGGTGGGAAACACTTGGAGGAAAACATTGTGAGAAAACCGGCATCCCTGAGAGATATTTCTCGACGGCATGTGAGCCAAATCAGAGGCCCATGGGCGGCATAAACTCTGACACCAGGTTAGTCACTAACTACACGAAAAGAAAAGAAAGAAAGAAAGAGCGACTAACGAATAATAACGAAGTAGAAAGGAACTAATTATAAAAATAAACATTAAAACGCAATTTTGATTTTATTCAGAAAATAAATAAAAATAAACAGTTTCATTTGAACCTGTTAAATACTATCTCAATTTTGTTTAAACATTTATATTAATTGTAACAATTTAAGGCCGAGCGAAAAGTATGGAAATTCGATAAGAAATTAAAAGAACCAAGTGAAAGGAAAGTTAATTTACCTTCAGTAAAAAAAAAGAGCCATTCGCAATTAGGTAGCAAGCACCTAATTAGATACTTTTACACAAGGTACATACGATATTTTAATAGGAAAGGCAGTAGCATCTTCGTACCACTGCTCGGCAAGAAGGGTTTAGGCTTGAGTCTACCACGCTGGCCTAGTGCGGGTTGGTGGACTGCAGCCACGTGTTTTCAGGTTTTTCTTCACCGTTAACGCACGTGGTATTCAAATTCTGAACAAATTCCGCACATGAATCCGAAAACGGTGGAGGCAGATTTTTATGCAACTCAGACCTTCTTGCATGGAAGGCCAGAGTAGCATCCTACTGTGTTCATAACAACATTAAACATCGTGCCATCTGCACTAATCCATTTTAATATAAGTGGTGTTTTTTTAACTAGCGTCTAGAACTAGCCATGTACTTAAATTAGTTCGCTTATACAATATTGCCAAGATTTTGTTAACACACTTTTTAGTAAAAGGTTTTTGTATCTAAGTGACAGCAGAACACTGACTCCTAAGTCACAGGATCCCCTAGTTTGGGAGTCAGGGTTACTCTATCTGTATGACCTTTAATTCACCAAAATTCATGTGACCTAGTCTTCTGGCAATGTTGCAGGTTCTTGTATAAATAAAGATTTTTATTATTATTAATCTGTAAAAAAAAAACCAGTCCGACCCGAAAGCGGCACAAAAGTATCGCAATAAAATTACTAAAATAAATAAAAAACACATTATTAATCTTTACTAATACTAATAATCTATACTAATATTATAAAGAGGAAAGATTTGTATTTTTGTATGTAACGAATAAACTTGAAAAATACTGGACCGATTTCAAAAATTCTTTTGCCGTTATAAAGCTACATTATCACTGAATAACATAGGCTACGGGCGGAGCCGTGAGGACACAGCTAGTCTATACTAATATTATAAAGAGGAAAGATTTGTATTTTTAGATTTTTGTATGTAATGAATAAACTTAAAAACTAATGGACCAATTTCAAAAAATCTTTTGCTGTTAGAAAGCTACATTATCACTGAGTAACATAGGTTACGGGCGGAGCCGTGAAGACACAGCTAGTAATGTTATAAAGAGGAAAGATTAGTATTTTTGTATGTAACGAATAAACTTAAAAACTACTGGACCGATTTCAAAAATTGTTTCGCCGTTAGAAAGCTACCTTATCACTGAGTAACATAGGCTGTATTTATTACTGGAATAAAACTTATTACTGGAACACAGCTAGTGAATTATAAAAATGTTATTGAGATTTAAAATGCACGTTTTGAGTACTCAAATGACCCCAATTTCCTTTATCCTAATTAAGGACTAAGGCCTAACCTTCTCATTCTGAGAGGAGGCCCGCGCCTAGCAGTGGGACACTAATGGGCTAATTATGTTATGTGATTAAGATTATAAGACAATCAGCGGTTTATATAATTATTCAGCATTGTTAGTATATGGGTTATAGTTCAGTTCATGTTAGGTTACTGGATCATAAGGAGTAATTAGAAAGGTTAGCCTTTCTATAGCCTTCATTTGGAGCGAGAATTATGACGTGGCTTTATTTTCATTATATACTGGCTGTTCTCCCGCGGTTGTATCCGCGTAAATAATTTGACTACAGCGCCACCTATTGGATCTCAACTACGAACCATCCTCTTGACAAAACAAATAGATTGTGTAAATATGACTTCAATCGGTAAAGTCGTTCTCAAGTTATGGCGTGACCAAGGGAAATGGGGATTCATTTTTATAATATATTTTTAGAATAAGTGACTTAAATATTAAGTTCGTTCTGCTTAGCCTTTTCCCAACTATGTTAGGGTTAGCTTCCAGCTACCGGTATTTTACACGGAACGACAACCATCAGTCCTCCGCAACCCAGTTACTGGATAATGCCGATATCCTAAGGTTAGACCGGTTGTCAGACTTTCGGGCTTCTGACATTCCGTAACGAGCGTCATAGATATTCGCATGACATCCGGGACCGACTGTTTAACGTGCTCTCCGAGGCACGGAGGGGTCTCAATGTGTAACGAACGGTCATCCATCCACGGACTGACCGCGGCAAACGCAGCCTAACCTCGCAAATCGTATGACCCGCGCGGTTGTCATACTAATATTTATGACAGTCGTTACTGCAAGTCAGATGCCCGAAAGTCTTAAGTCCAACCTTAGGATATCGACATTACCCAGTAGATAACTGGGTTGTGGAGTTCTGAGTAAGTCGTCCCGTGTAAAATACTGGTATTCAGCCAATCTGGTTAGACTGGAAGCTGACCCCAATATAGTTCGGAAAAAGGCAAAACATATCGCTCTACAATAATTCGAAACATTTTTTCTTTTATACTAATATACTATCTATACTAATATTATAAACAGGAAAGATTTGTATTTTTATATTTTTGTATGTAACGAATAAACTTAAAAACTACTGGACCGATTTCAAAAAGTCTTTTGCTGTTAGAAAGCTACATTATCACTGAGTGACATAGGCTATATTTATTACTGGAATAAAACTTCTTACGCGGGCGGAGCCGTGAGGACACAGCTAGTATTTAATACTTAGGGGAAAACACAGTTGTAGCTAAGCAGTAAAAATATCTTGGAATTATAAGCGTGCAATTCTATTGGCGAGAGAATTCACGAGCGAGCGCCATGTTCTGCGCAAATGTTTGGAAACAAAGAAAGTGAGACGGTCTCAATGAATATTACATGAGAGTTGGGTTATCTAGACTTGTGGTTAAATACTGACCGTGTCGTGTCACGCCAGAAATCCTACGAGGCAGAGGTGAATTTGTACTTAGAACTTCGCCAAGTACAGCAGGGGAATGAAGTATGTTTGTTCTTTGAAATGTTCACACATTTCGGAGAGTGTGCTTCAGATCTGCATGATCTAATACCCCCTGCCCTTTTTTCTATCGAACGGCCAGAAGCACGAAAAAGCGCCATCGGTTCATGATTGATATACCAAAAACCCGAACGAAGCGTTTTGATTCCACTTTCATCGTGAAAACTGCCAAACAGTGGAATGCGCTGCCCGAGTGGGTGTTCCCCTATAGTTACAATCTGGGTGTCTTCAAGTCACGAGTAAATCGGTTTCTTCTGGGCAAGCGTGCTCCATCGTAGACCACATCATCGCTTAACATCAGGCGAGATGGCGGCCAAAAGCAGGGATAGTAACAAAAAAAAAGTAGTATGATTTGTCGGGTTTCGATACGCCAGATGAGTTTCGACTCGAAATGTTTGTATGTAGGATATACAGCGTAGCATTGTCAGAAATAAGAGGACTAACAACTGGTTTGACTAAGGTCAAACCAGTTGTTAGTCCTCTTATTTATATCGGCAATGCCCAGTAACTGGGTTGCGGAGGTCTGATTGCAGTCACTCCGTGTAAAGTATTGGTATTCAGCCGCATCTGGTTAGACGGGAAGCTGACCCCAACATAATTGGGAAAAGGCTAGGCAGAACATTAGGGTAATGAACAGATTCGTCAGTTTTCAAATTCATTCCTTTCCCACATCTAGGGCACAGTCATGTTACTTTTTAAACTATTGAACGAAACAGACCAATCCATGGAAAATCATGTTGTCTCCATATGACGCAGTAGTGCCATGTCGTGTCTTTGGTTTGATTTAAGGAGTTTTGCTGTAAAAACCATGATCCAATCGATGATTAAACAAATTGACATTACTTGTGTCTATCACCATAGTATCCTGTCAAAAAATACTTGTATTTTCATTTCTATAGTATTGGCAATATGAAGTCAGTAAAACAGTTCGTTTCTTGCATTGTGCAATCATAAATAGACCTTAAAGTGCATAATATTTTCATTCCCCTACTGTACAAGCTTTAATCATTTTCATTTATTCAAAATTCTTCTTGAACGTTTTTGATTTTTTGTAGGATCTACTTTGCTTGGATAAATTTTATAGCGATCGCGTTACCAAGTAAGATAATGGTTTTCTTATCAGATGTATGTTGAGGTTGTTGTCACATTGTTGTCATCTGAAATTCACAACTATAAAGGAAACCAGCATTACTGCTGTCTCTGTAACGCTATCTTCAAACTTCATAGATTTTTTTTCACCGGGAATAATGTCTAGTACGAGTATACAACGTGTTACATAATTCCCCATGAAAATGTAAATAATCAAGTAGTCTTTTATGGTTGTTATCATTTACGTCTCAGAGGAAATTAGGTAAGAATGTAAATAACTTTCAGGATAGTCTACTCTTTAGTTTTATGTTTTCAGGGTTGCGTTTCAATGGTGATTATTTTATGTTTTATTCAAATTTTTTTTTTTGGTCATACTACTGTTTACGAATATTGCCAATAGACTCTTTACAAGGGACCTTTTAACCCCCTTTCGGCTTTAGGGGTATTTTTGCAACACGTTCTATTATTAGTTTATGGCTGTTAAAAATCGACAAACATAACACAACATAACATAAAATCACGCCTTGTATGTTATTCTCCGAAGGGATCGGCAGAGGTGTTTTTAGTACACCCTCGATTCGCCAGTTATGTTTAAGTCCCATTTAATAAGGGGCGAGCCTATTGCCATTAACCGGGCACAAATCCAGACTCCGAGCTGCTACTGAGGAATTTCGAAATAAGTAAACAATAAAAAAACTGATTCAAAAAGCGGATACTCTTGGACACGGCGCGTATTCTTAGGAAGTTCCACCCCGTGGAGCCCTGACATTCGAATTCTTTTTGAACTCTCTCTCTCTTACTTTATGATAATCGATTTCAGTAATTATAAATCGTTGAGGTGTGTATTTTTATTATGACATGCCTCAGTCGAAGTATAACTTCAACACGCACCATTTTTTAAATTATTTGTCTAAATCTTACTATACTGAATTACAGTTTTCTTTATCTTCTATCGAACTTCTTGTAGATGGTCCTTGCGGACCGTTTCTACGTAACCGGGCAGTTATTGGCGAGACCTGAAGGGTCTCTAACCAATGGGGATGAAGTAAAATACTTAACTATCTACTACTCTAACATCATGACTACTAGCAACAACAGCATTAAGGGCGACCTCTAATGGAACTCGGACCTCGGCTTAGGGCGTTGCTGGCGGGAGGACTGGGAGTACGAACGAATAAATTATAGTCACGAAACCATGCATTCTAAGATAAGTTAACTTAGATATTACCTTCAACAGAGACAATTTAGGCAAATAAAAGAGTAAGGCTGGACATCCACCAGAGCTGTGCGAGGAAAATGGGTAGCGAGGATGTGAAACGGTGTTACCCTTTCCACCAGAGCTGCGCGAGGAATGGGTAATGTGTAATTCGTAATGTGTTAATGTGTACAAATGAGCGGTGCGAGGATAGGTAGCGGACTCTTTCCGAATATGAGGGTGGTGTGGCGGGAGCCGTACACATTCCTCGCAACACATCCCTCGCTCGCATTTCTCGCTTGTTTTGTATGAACAAAAACCTCGCTCCGCTAAGCCCATATCCACCAGAGCTGCGCGAAGCGAAGCTAAGTATATGAAATGATTCTATTGGCGCTTACAAAACACATTCCTCGCTACGTAGCACAGCTCTGGTGGATGCTCAGCCTAATGTCTCCTTTAAAAAAAAATACAATGTTATTGCCGTATGGCAAAAAGGTTGATATTCCCCATAGCAGGATATTACCAGACACATGTCTTTACCAGACGTACCAGCGCCTGCCTGTCACTCCGTGTTACACGGGGACTGACAGAACCGCAATATGGGAGTAAACTGGGTCACTTTTGGGAATGGAACAAAATTTTTGTTTAATTTATCAAAATAATTAAAGAGTTTACAAAGGCCGATTCCTACGATATACAGAGCGCTATTGGTTAAAATTACGACTTAATTTGTATAATATAAAATCACGCCTGCATTCCCCGAAGGGTTGGGCAGAGGTGGATAGTAACACCCTCATTTCGCTGTTATGTTTAAGTCCCATGTAAGCGAACCTATTACTATCAACCGGGCACAAATCCGAATTCCGGGCTGTAAAACCCAATTACACTTTGCCCGACCTAAGGATCGAATCAAGGACCTCACGATCAGCAGTCGCGCTAGCCACCACAAGACGAGCGAGGCATTTTACGACTCTTGTCGTGACCAATAATGAAGCAAAGATCCCATAGTTAGGGATGGTAGACTATCCATACGTTAGTCTGTAGTTAACACAGGTGTCCATATATTTTATACTTTGCTCTCAGTAGATCAAAAATAAAAGGTAGGTAATTTACATTGTAAAGAATCGTTTTATTGCAAAAAAATCTATCTTCCTAAATAATGATGTCATATAACACGCACGCATAATTATATGCGCACAGCCCTACACAGCTAGTTCAGACATAAACTGTTTACAGGACCCGTTTTAGCGGATCCGTTTTTATTTTGATGTTGGCGCCTGTAGTTGTATGAGCGAGTTCACATACACGACACTATTCTGAATCCAGTAAAAAATACTGGATCCGTTATTTTTATCGTATTCTGCCTGCCAGATGTGACGCAGCTGCCATTTGTTTAACTGATCCGTCGGTACAGATGTGAACAACACATCCAGTACCGACGGATCCGTTAAAATGGATCCGCTGTTCTCGTGTCTTATTGGTTACATCACTTTTACTTCAATATCTTTTTATGATCAAACGTGTTATAAAAGAACTGTATGTATGTCTATCTTTTGCCTCAATCTCATCACACGTTCTAAAAGAAACAAATAGAAGAGTTTCGTGACATCTAAATCTTAAGTTCCTTAAAATCTCAATTGAATCTTTAATACGATTTAACTATTTATTAGCAACCTTATAAAAACACGAAGAGAGTTCAAATTTAATTGGTCTGTGATTGTCTTAGAGAAAGCATTGCGTTTATGAGTAGTGTTGCGGATGCTTTAATTAGTTGATAGAAATGGCGTGCGCACGCGCACTTATGCTCAGGGTTGTCTCTAACTTGCACGCCGGTGAGCTTGTGTCATATATATGCAGGTATTTATTTCTAATAAATTTATCAATAAACTAAATTATGAAAACAGACACAACGACCGGAAATATGGTACAAAACATCAATAGTCAATAGTATCTTTATTTGGATGAAATGGTACAAATAAGATCTTACAAACATTATTGATCGCTTCGAGAGCGGGCGTAGGTGTGTGCGAGTAAATAGTTCCGCGATATTGTCCCCGGGACATTAACGTAGATATCCCGCGTCAAGTCCCGCGGCGTGTTAGGGATGATTTCCACCAAACGGCTCGCATCGTATCGGATCGGAACGGATTTTACAATCTTTAAACGATATGAAATCGTGTACACAGTACTTAAAGTCTATATTACGAAGCCACGCACAGCAGCTTGACCGCGGGCGTCTTCCGCGACACACGATCGTTGCCTAAAGTATGATGCGACGCGCGATCGGCTCCGTACGCCCGTAGTCGTATCCGATCGGATCCTTTCAAAAATTAGAACACGTCAACATGGTAGGAATGAAACTATTTGACTAGGCGCAGAAACGGGTACGTTCGCAAGCGACGGTACGGAGCCGATCGTATGCGTCGACATCCTGCCGGTCGCGTTCGGCTGTCGCCGCATCCATTCGTATCCTTTCCGTTCCGATGCGATGCGTGCCGTTTGGTGGAAATCATCCTTTACTCTATTTGTTCCTCAGTGAATCCAAGGCTTAGGTACATTGATTTTATTTCTTTCATTTCTTTCTAAAGTATCTATCTAATGGCTAGTGGTTGTTTAAAAATCTAGACGGGCTCAAATCTTCCCAATAATGGGTTCCGACAGTTAAAGTCGCTATGTTCAGCATTAGAATTTATTATTTGTTTTATGTGTGTATCGATCATGAAACTAATTCAATGGCTCCGCCTGCGTAAGAAATTTTATTCTACTAATAAATATAGCCTATGTTACTCAGTGATAATGTAGCTTTCGAACGGTAAAAGAATTTTTGAAATCGCTCCAGTAGTTTTTAAGTTTATTCGTTACATACAAAAATACAAATCTGTCCTCTTTATAATATTAGTATAGATTACTTAACAGAATTCTAGACTACTGGACTCGATTTTTTCTTTTCAGTTTTTATTTAAAGTTCACTCTTTATGCAGTCGGGTTTTTGTTTTTTTAATTTACGTTTTTTATTTACAGAAAGACTTGTTTGATATCCATTTTTATGTCACTAAACTAATACTTCCTAAAATAAAAAATACTTCTTCTCGTTGTGCATTTCTTTTGAACCGCAATATTTTATTAAATATCCACATTTTTAACAAAAATTAATAACGTTAAACGGTATGTACTAACCATATAATGCTCTGATGCTCTTGACATTGACTCAATTGCAATTCGATGATGGCAATCGATAGTTTATGGGACGACTGGCCCCCGATGATGGTCGAAAGCCATTTAAAATATAAATACCTATTAATCACGTTCAAGAAAAATAGGCACTTAATACATTTTGTTGCTATTTTCTTTTCACGGGTTAAATTGTATTCTTTTATTACTACAAGAAAAGGCAACCACGATCTCTTAATAAGACAACTTTCAAACTGTTTTTTTTTTGTTCCAAATCAAAAAAATACTCTTTAAGAAATATTAAACATATCGTCACCGGAAAGCCTACTACTTAAGCGCCATTTTTGGCCAAAATGAGTTATATATAGGTATATCGTTGGATTGAATTTAAAAATTTCAATCCAACGATTAGGTATGTATAACTCATTTTGGCCAAAAATAGCGCTTAAGTAGTAGGCTTTCCGATGACGATATATACATCACGCCTGTATTCCCCGAAGGGTAGGGCTGAGGTGTATAGTAACACCCTCATTTGGCCGTTATGTTTAAGTCCCATGTAATAGGAGGCGAGCCTATTGCCATCAACCGGGCACAAATCCAAACTCCGGGCTGTTCCTGAGGAATTCCACATGGGAAAACCCAATAGCAATTTGACCGACCTGGGGATCGAACCCAGGAGCTCACAATCAGCAGTCGGGCTTGCCACCACTGGACCAAAGAGGCAGAAATAATATAACTATCACATAAGGATAAATATCAAGAAATAATTTAAGGACTTGACACGTTATTATTAGGACTTGGCATAGACTGGCAGTCCTGTGCGGTGCCACTTTGTGATTTTTATTTCTTTCTGTGGCTTTGTTTTTATTTTATTTTTATTTACTAACTATAGCATTATAAGGTTTTTTGTGTTACTAACAGAATATGGACTATGTCTGAAATAAATATTATTATTTCCTTTATTCACTACTAGCTGTGTCCTCACGGCTCCGCCCGTAGCCTATGTTACTCAGTGATAATGTAGCTTTATAACGGCAAAAGAATTTTTGAAATCGGTCCAGTAGTTTTTAAGTTTATTCGTTACATAGAAAAATACAAATCTTTCCTCTTTATAACATTACTAGCTGTGTCTTCACTGCTCTAAATTACATATACTTACACATATAAATTACATTTTTTTAAATTTCTATAAAAATTATAAAAATCATTTAAGAATATAAAAAAATAGTAGCCCACCGGCATTGAGAACAGCACCAACAAGGCAACAAGCTACCGGTAGTCAGGGCCTCAGAGAGAGGAACTTCCTGACAATACGTGCCGTGTCCAGTAGTACGATTTTGTTATTAGTTTGTAACTGCAGTAGTGACGTTTTCGACCCGTGACGAGATAAGCAGCGTATCTCGAAAATATCATTCAATGAATAAAGATTGCCTTGTTAGTCTAGTGGTGGTAAGTGCGACAGCTGAGCATGGGGTCCTGGGTCAGATTCCCAGGTCGGGCAGTGTTATTGGGTTTTTCCATTACGAATTTCTCTAGTTGCAGCCCGGAGTTTGGATTTGTATCAGTTTAATGGCAATAGGCTCGTCTCCTATTACATGGAACTTAAAAATAACTGGCTAAACAAGGGTCTACTAAAAACACCTCTGCTGAACCCTTCGGGGAATACAAGGCATGATGTTATGTCTATGTTGTGTTATTTAAGACACCACTTTATCTTTAACTAGCGGCCCGTCCCGGCTTCGCACGGGTCAACATTTTTCATTTATGCTCCGCTCCTATTGGTCGTAGCGTGATGTTATATAGCCTATAACCTTCCTCGATAAATGGATTATACAACACAAAAAGGACTTTTCAATTCCAACCAGTAGTTCCTGAGATTAGCGCGTCCAAACAAACAAAAAACAAACTCTTCAGCTTTATAATATTAGTATAGATTTCATCATAAGTAAATTCTTCTCCTTAAAAGCTTAAATCCATCCAATGAGAAGTCATCTGCGCATCACATGAGCAGCAACGAGTGTATCAGCTTACAAGCGAGCTCCGCTTTCTGCGCTGCGCCGGCGCCGATGTGCCGATAGCGGGCACGCGCCGCTTACAAGCACACGCTGAACACGATAACTGGGGTCAAGATGTAGGGAGACTGGAAGAGGTAATTGAAATATAAATTAAATGTACAATTCAGACCACTGATATATAAAGATACTGTCAAAGAAAAATAAATAAGAAAGAAAAGTGAAGAAAAATAAATATTACTATATTTGCATAACATAATATCATGCCTTTTATTTCCCGAAGGGTTCGGCAGGTTTTTAGTGCACCCTTATTTCGCTAGTTATGTTTAAGTCCCATGTAATAGGGGGCGAGCCTATTGCCACTAACCGGGCACAAATCCAAATTCCGGGCTACTACTGAGAAATTCCTAATGGAAAAACCCAATAACACTTTACCCAACCTGGGGATCGAATCTAGAACCTCATGATTAACAGCAGTAATAATTCATCATAATCAGCCTATAGTAGTCCACTGCTGGACATAGGTCTCTCTAAGGGCACGCCACTGAGATCGATACTCAGTTTCTCTCACCCAGCTGCTACCAGCCGCCTTGCGAAGATCGTCACTCCACCTAGCCTGAGGGTGTCCCACACTACGTTTGCCGATTTGTGGTCTCCACTCAAGAACACGTCTATTAGATATGGCCGGCGCATTGCCATTTCAGCTTATTGAATTTGTTTATCCCGTGGTATATGTCGACTACTTTGAGTCTGTCGGATCACCTCGTTTCGAATTCTGTTTTTCAGAGATCATGAGCATAACCCTGTCCTTAGGCCGCTGAGCGACTTTAAACTTGTGGACCAGTTGTACCGTGAGTGTCTGCGCACTGATCGAAGACCACATATTACTTATAGGGTCAGTTTCTACCAGTTCAAGTATAAAATCCGATGCTTGGGTATGCTCGGGCATGTGCGAGGAATCGCTTGATGTCTGCGCCGGATTTTCTACTTAAAGTCAATACTGATATAGTTCTATATTCAGTGACATCAAAAAAGTGCGCGACGATTTTTCCACTTGGTGAAAACTGACCCATACTCGGCAATATTTTCTCTTATGAGGAGGTATTCGTATTGTCAGTACATAATCACTTTTTAACAAAAAAAACCGACTTCAAATGGTCTATCTCCGAAGTACTTCATCAGATCTTCACCAAATTTAAATGCGACCATTTCCACTTTCCACTTTTTCAAACAAAAAAGAATCATTAAAATCGGTTCACAATTAGCAAAGATATCGCGGAACAAACATACAAAAAAAAAAAAACATACAGGCGAATTGAGAACCTCCTCCTTTTTTGGAAGTCGGTTAAAAAAAAGGCTAGCCATTCGAAATGTGTTTTGGCAACACTCGGCCTTTTCACGCGAGCAATACAGACACTGAAATTAAGACGAAATAAAATATCTTGTTGAAACTGTATCCCCCACTTACGAGTCGTTTAGAAGAAACACAAAAACTATAAAAAATTGGCAGCAAGCCAAGTGTTGATTGCAATAAAGTGACTGTCTAATTCTACACCATTTGTGTTTGTTTTCTTTAAAGTTCAACAATTAGTTAAGAGAAGAAATAAACGCGGAATGAAGCTGAAATTGAGCAACAAGTTATCGAGGGAGTTACGTTGCAACATCTCTCTAAACAAATAAATAAAATTAAAGTGTCTGTTTGTAATGTCAAAATAATAGCTTTTTACTAAATACATTTGAAAGTAAATACGGTTTATATATAAAAAAAAAACAATTTTTAATATTTTTGTCTGTCTTTCTGTTTGTTCCGGCTAATCTCCGAAAGGGCTCGATCGATTTTGACGGGACTTTCATTGGCAGATGATGTTATAAGGAGTAATTTAGGCTACTTTTATTTTAGAAAAAGAAAAAGAATTAGGGTTCCGCGCAAATAAATTAATACCCACCTGACTTCTACGCAGACGAAGTCGCGGGCACAGCTAAAATACTATTCTAAGGGCATATGGACCACTCATCACTACCACAAGCTAATAATATATTATTTAGATTTCTGTGGCGTCGCCCGACATTTTTGATGTCTATTCGACGAAGCTAAGCTATCATGACGTGCTGATAAGTTCTACGTTAAAAAAATAACTTTGTAGTCACATCTAGTTCTCTTCTAATTCTTTGTAAATGATCATGGCCAATTAGCAATTCTCTTGAACTTTCATTGTTTCGCTAGATGTTAGATTGTAATTAAATATGTAATTTGTACCGTACCTACGAATAATTGCGCCGCTTTTCTATGGGGATATCATGGTATAGTAACTTAATGAAAGTACCATTTGCGGAACAGTCCTGTAACCTTAGTTCTGATTTAATTTATGATTGTGTGTGGTCTTGGCAATAAATATAGGTGTACTTACTGGTAGACTGATACGTTTTGTAGTGATACTCCACTACAGAACGTACTATACCAGTAGTACCGTAATATAGGTACTCTATTTTATATAACATAGCTTTGTCCTCACGGCTCCGCCCGCGTAAGAAGTTTTATTCCAGTAATAAATATAACTTACGTTACTCAGTGATAATGTAGCTTTCTAACGGTAAAAGAATTTTTGAAATCGGTCCAGGGTGAATATTCGATATTTTTTAACATTATTTTAACAAATCATTCTTCTCCCGGGTTGTTAACGTTATAGTATTGTCAGATTGTTTTTATTCTTGTCTTATTGCTTGACGGCAGCGGTATAGTTTCAGTTTTCATTATCATAGTTATAGTATTAAACATCTGCATTCTTAACTTTGGGATGATGCTAATGACGTTCTCAATTTTTCTTAATATTTTTCGAAGAATGCCCCTCCAGTAGTTTTTAAGTTTATTCGTTACATACCACAATACAAATCTTTCCTCTTTATAATATTAGTATAGATATAGATTAGACAAAACTAGGAAGGGCTCGTGACTTAGTACTGGTGCAACTATGTACAGGTGTAATACTATTAAGTTAGACTTACTTGCGTGAGGAGGTTTTATCAGTTATAATCAAACATTTCTTCAGCTTCTAATTACATGTCGTAGGATAATCGAAAAAAAAAACCGGATTTTTGCGATAATCTTAGGACTATTGCAAAAGACCGGATATTTGGAATCTAAGATAGATTTTTGTAATCGTTCGCGCTATTTTCAGGATCATTGCAAAAACCCCAGTGTGTTTAGGAGGATTGGAAACATGAACGCTGATTGGCTAACTAAGAGTCGATTTATATCATCTTTATTCTGGTTGGTCAGAACATGGCTTTTCACAAAGATCTATTGACATAGAAAAATGACAATGTTCATATCAGCCAATCAGCGCTCATAACGTCCGCTCACGTTTTGCGGCTTACCTAAGATAAGCCGGATTTTAGCAATGTTCCTGAAAATAGCTTGGAAGATTACAAAAATCTGTCTTAGATTCCAAATATCCGGTCCCTTACTTTCGTCCTAGGATTATCGCAAAGATCCGATTTTTCCGTTTATCCTACGATATAATAAACAACACGCTTATAAATAATAACCAAAACCTTTATGGAGAATCAATCTATCAAATGTTGAAAACCAGAACAAAATCCGTTCAGTAGTTACGGAGAAAATCGCGCACAGACAGACTGCGGGGGATCTTGTTTTATAATAATGTAGTTATAATATCCATTAATGCCGTTTTTATATTTCTAATTACCGTGCAGAACAAAAGACTGTGAATCTAAAACACAGCATCGAATTCAGGCCAACAAAACATTTAATATAGCTATTTCTCATGCAAATATAAATTATTGCGGTTCCGGTAAGCTGTTCAAACGGCGAGTTCTTTAAATAAATGGGATTCTAATTCCGTAAAATATGGGTCGTGGACACGGAGTAAGAAGAAATGGAATGCTAACGTTGGGTGAACGGTAACAGCCGACTTCAGCATTACCAGTGCACCGTTCGCCCGCCGGACGAGGGAGATAGAGACGAAGGACATCGGAGAAATTCTGGGGCGTTATAATGGAAAGAAAATATATCTTTTTCCGTGAAGATTTATAATAGGCACAGGACTGTTTATATTTTTCGCAATACTGATATTATTTGGCTGTAAATATTCCTTGCAATAAATAAATTAATAGAAATGACAAATTGAAAACGTAAAAATTCGACTTTTTACGTAATGCCAGCTTGCTAGCCATATCGCGTGTCACACATTAAACGATTGATTTTAATTTTTAACCGACTTCCAAAAAAGAGGAGTTTCTCAATTCAACTGTGTTTTTTTTTCTTTTTTTTATATGTTTGTTCCGCGATATCTTTGCTAATTGTGAACCGATTTTAATGATTATTTTTTTGTTTGAAAGAGTATTCTTTCGAAGTGGTCTCATTTAAATTTGGTGAAGATCTGATAAATAACTTCGGAGATAGACCATTTGAAGTCGGTTTTATTTTTGATAAAAAGTGATTATTGGGTACAAATTTATTGGCTCTCCATTCTTATTACTTCTATGGCCACATATTTTATATGAAAGAATGCCCCACAATAGCATGCGAGGCATGTAAGGATCGTTATCTATGGAGCCTTTTCTTAGAGACCACAATGAGGAGAAATTTATTGGTATACTGATATTTACCGGGAATTCTGGTAAATGTGCTGAATTTGGCATGAATGAAATGTCTTTATTTATTTATTTTGCGTGGTTTTTGTTTGTGTAAAATCGAAGGGCCACTTAGGTAATGCTTTTTCTATCCTTTAAGATACTTAATAATAACCATTTTTGTTTTTTTTAAACGTTGCCCAGCACTAATATTTCTCTAGCGTGACCGTGGGTACTAATTGTTTGTTAATTAAAATTTGTTTCTGTAAATAAACAAATTTTAATATAAATGTTTCCTACCTAATCAGCGAGATATTGGATACCACTGCTATAGAAGTGTTACTTTCAATCAAGTACACAACTGAAAACAAATTAATTTACGGAAAATTAAACTTAACATAATTAGCCCATTACTGTCCCACTGCTGGGCACAGGCCTCTTCTCAGAATGAAAAGGGTTTAGGCCTTAGTCCACCACGCTGGCATGGTGCGGGTTTGCAGACTACACACACCATCAAGAACTTTATAGAGCCCTCTCAAATGTACAGATTTCCTCACGATGTTTATCCTTCAATATTAACGCTAGTGATATTCAAATTCTGATCCGCACATGAATTCGAAAAGTCAGAGGTACTGGATCGAACTCAGACCCTCCTGCATAGAAGGCAAACGTACAACCGCTAAACTATTACTGCTTACGGAACACAAAAATTTAAAAATGGCATCAAGGTGAGCACTTTCACCACACGGTAACCAGAAAGCGTGGTTCTAAATTAACAAACTGTAACACAAGATAGGAGCTATATAAAAATTGTATTAGCTTATGTCGTCCAAGATAAGTCGCTCATTAAAATTGTTACCTAATTAATTTAATGCTAACTGAAAAGTTAACGTTGTTTGTGTTAGGACGCGTTCCCACTTTGTCGTGACGGCAGACAATCGTGTAGTTTTAAGTGTCGTGGCTTATACAAGGTTAGTCGGAAAGGGGGTACTAAGCCGAAAGGATGTTAAAGTACTCATAATAACGGATAACTTTTGTTCTACAACTTCCCCAAAACTCGATAGTTTAAGAGAAATAGCTTTTCAAAAATTTCGTAAAAAATATGCTAAAATCTATCCGTTCATAACTACGATCAGCTGTTTTTACAATTTAGGTCATATTTGGGGTCACGGATTAGAAAATTAATTTTCTGAATTCATAACTATAGCAGGTATGATTTTTATTGAAAAACTCAACATAAAAATCTTTTTGCATGCAAATAAAAATTATCGTATTTTGAAATTTTAACACTTGCTTTAAAATAGTCATCAGTGATACTTTAGGTGGCCCGCGGCTTAGTACCCCCTTTCCGACTAACCTTGTATATTTAAATGGAGGTGTTCACGACGACTATATAAGACTATACACACGATATGAGACGACACGATTAACTGTCGTTCACGACTTGTTTTTGCAGTGACGACAGATTGTCAAGTCAATGGGAACGGCTAGCACGACAGTCGTAAAACGATAAGAAAACGTCACGAGATCGTGACGGCAGATCATGTGTCGTTGTTACGACTATCTGTCGTGGCCATGATAAAAATATCGTCTCGTCTTGTAGCTTGCTACTGATGTGCAAACGACAAAGCGACTGCCGTGAAACGATAAAATGTCGTCGCGATCCAATGGGAACAGCTAGATACGATAGTCGCTAAACGATAGAAAAAAATGACGACAAACAGTCGTTATAATGGGAACAGCTAGAGACGACAGTTGTCCAACGATAAATTAATCGTCACGACATAGTGGGAACGCGCCCTTATGGTAGGCTGTTAGATTTAACTGAGGGGAACCGCTTATTATAGTAGCAGTTGGCAACACATCATTATCACTTTTGTGATCTTATTAGACCACCATGGTGGTATGGAACGTCGGTCGTCGGCTAGATAGATAAGCTGATGACGTCGCTATGATACTTTTTACACGCTTTATATTAGCTTCATTTGTAACTAACTAACTAACAATGTAATAAAATCTTGGAAGTCAATTTTAACCTACTTTTAAATGTCGTATCGAAATGAAACTTTGTATGTATATGTAGTTAGAAAGAAAGAAAAGAAAGAAAGAAAAGAAAGAAAATTTATTTATTCAGCCAAGAACACTGACAGCATAAATAAAATAAACAAAGAAAGAACAATACAATAAGAATTAAACACAAATTTTATGCTGTCGAGCATGTCCATGCCGAAAAGGTTACCAACTCAGCATATGCTAGGCGTCAAAACACCCAGCGCTGATTTTCAGCTGGCACCCCCGCAGTGACACACGGATGGGGGTAGTTAATTTTAAATATATATTCTATTATACTTGAATGGATAAAAGTGTTTTATAATGTGTCAATAAACTACAAAAATATAATAAAAAATAAAAACTACTTTTAATATAATTTGTGACAGCTAATCAAAAATATGGCAATTGAAATAGCAGGCGGCGCGGTACGCACTTCCTGTTAAGATGAGGCGTTGACATAATTATATCCATTTTATTTCACTCTTTGCTCGACCACAACCCCGGTAGTTAACATGGGTCTCATAAAATATAAGTTTGCACTTTTGGTTATTCAAAATTACTATTCCAATATCCAAAAATGCATAATCTTAAATAATAATGTGAAACAAAAATAAACTCAGCGTAAGGGTTAAGCATATCGAACATGATCTACAATGCTGGGGAATAAATTAATGATTATTTATTACAACATGTCCAATTTAACCGGTGAGTTATAGCAAATTCAATTTTAAAAATTAAGTATAAAATTTTTGAACAGTAATTAATTTAATTAAATTGATTAAATTAAATTAATTAAATAAAAGATTTGTCAACATTAATTGCATTGTATTCAATTTGAGAGGCAAGAATAAATAATTTTAGTTTAAGTCTAAACGTGCATAAATTTTTCAGGTCCCTAATCGGTGGGGGAATGTTGTTCCAACACTTGGATAGTTCGGATGACAATACTATAATTTGGTATCTTGGAGCTGATCTGATGATGGAGCTAAGAGGTGGATAGTAAAACTCTTCAGTTATAATTTCTAGTGCGTGATAAAAGCGTGTTTTTTGTTTTTTAAACTTCATATTTTGATTTAACACGCGTTTTTTAGTTTTTTGAAGGCGCATTTTCTGTCCTTGTTGCACGAAACGGATATGGTACGAAGTAATGTTAAGTTACTATGAACTTTACTATGACGTCATCGTTCATAATAAAGTTCGTGCTGTCTCTGTCTATTAACAATTTTAAATGGCTTTTAGCTTGAAAATTAATAAAAACAAAATTGTCAACTACTCAATTGGATCATTGGTGTTCAATTGGCATGGCTAGCTTGTGTCATTCTCGTCATTTGAGTTTCAGCACTCACTCACAGCCATACAGAACATAATACTTCGTCACTAGCCACTCATTAATTCCTTTCCTCTTAGCCGTTTTCCCACTTATGTTGGGGACAACTTCTAATCTAACCAGATGCGGCTGAATACCAGTATTTTACACGGAGCGACTGCCATCAGACCTTCGCAACTCAATTACTGGGAAATGCCGCTATCCTAAGATTAGACCGGTTGTCAGACTTTCGGGCTTCTGACTACCCGTAAAGACTGTCATAGGTATTCGTATGACACCTGGGACCGACGGTTTAACGCGCTCTTCGAGGCACGGAGGGGTCACGATGTATAACGAACGGTCATTCACGGACTGACCGCGGCAAGCGCAGCTTAACCTTGCAAATATTTGACGACACGTTTGGTACAGTGGCTAAGCGATTGGCTTATGCGCTGCGGGTCGTGGGTTCGATTCTCGCACGGAAAAAATATTTGTATGACCTACAGATAGTTGTTCCGGGTCTGGGTGTTTGTGCGTGTGAAGATTTGTGTCTGTAAACGCACCCACGATACAGGAGAAATCCTAGTGTGGGGCAAGGTTTTTATTTAAATAAAAAAAAAACAAAATGTCGTATGATCGGCGCGATTGTTTAGCCACGACGTCCTGTTGGCTGTACAACATTAATTAATTAATTACACATCGAATTACAAACAATTTATCCCAATTTATTTGCCACTTAAACGTTCTGCTCCAAATCAAAGTCGTTCCGGTCAAGAATAAAACTTAACCAACATACATTTTAAACTGCTATTAATTGCATTGGGTTCTTAGAAGTTGGTGTCACAGTCTTCGTGAAGCCAGTACTACTGTTACGTAATTAAATAAATCTCGATTTAATCTCGTGTTTCTAACGCTAACATGCGGAGAAAGAATCTAGATAGTGTTCTCGATTAGTGGCAATTAAAACTAAGTCTTCGGCTTGCTTTGTGCCCTCGTGACAAGCGAGCTCGAAAACGCATCGCCTGGTTCAATCCCCTACTATTTGTGTTGCCCGCTGATTCAAAACTTCAGTTGTCGAACTACACTGGCCTGCAAAATAAGTATCACACTTTTAAAATTGCAATAACTTTTTAAGTACACAAGATATATTTTCGACACAAAAAGGACTCAAAAAAGAGTTTAAGTTTGTTACTATACTTTCATAGAAAGCTGATAAAAATTGCTATAAAATGTTTTTTATTTTAAATCTCTAACTTCTATAGTTTAGAAAAAATTGAAATTTTAAAAGTGTGATACTTATTTTTGCAGGCCAGTGTATTCGATTTAATGTCTCGTTTTCTCTCGCTATCGAGAATCATAGATAACGCACTGAATCGCTCGACAATTGCCTTATTCGGGGGCTGATGAACGTCACGCCTGTATTCCCTGAAGGGTTGGACAGAGGTGTATAGTAACACCCTCATTTCGCCATTATGTTTAAGTCCCATGTAATAGGGGGTGAGCCTATTGTCATCAACCGATCACAAATCTAAACTTCGGGCTGCCACTGAGGAACTCCACACGGAATAACCCAATAACACTGTCTGACCTGGGGATCGGACCCAGGACCTCACGATCAGCAGTCGCGCTTACCACTATTAGACCGTAGCAGTTAAACAGTCGACCATTAAAATTAAAATTAATAAACTCATTCTCACATTCATCATACTAGTTATGATTAGCAATTTATTGATAAGAACTATTTAATAATGGGTTACATTTCAGTCTTTGTAATTAACATACTCTAAAATATCGTTTCTTATTTCTACCGAGAATTTTTAGTATTATCTCCGATTATATCGTCGAGACAGATTGCGAGTACCAACTCGTTACAGATAAGACGATTAATGTACAGCGTAGGGGATGCTCCGTAGTCCATAGTCTGTAGTCCGTACCTATGCAGTATTTATAGCTCTCATTATAATGGCTAGCCTGAGATATTATGCGGGAACCTTTATCAATATTATATGTGGCCAGGTTTATTAGAACTAAGTGTGTCAAGAAGATGTAGAATGTATGCTTTGCATTTTACATAAATATTAAATAATAACCGATGTTTTATTGCGGTCGTGTGTTTGCACGTTGACACATGGCATCGGTGTCGTGAAAATGCGACCGAGAAGACAAGAGAAGCCAGCAGCGTCCTTCTGTCTGCTTCTTCTTCTTTTCGTGTAACCTGGTATTAGAGTTTATGCCACCCATGGGCCTTAGACTTAGTTTCATATACCGTTGAGAAATTTCTGTTTTTAAGCAAGTGATAATTATTCAATGGTTGCCGTGGTAACCTAAATGTCAATATCATATTTTATATAATTTATTTTACACGTATTTTTTTACATTGAGAAATTGTGAAGTGAGTTCGGTGTGGGTGAATTCGGCATAATCCTAGCGTTCACAATGGGTGATTACAATTTATCATTCCCAGCTACGACCAGAGTTGGCTGCAAATGTAAAGTCATGGACGTGAATGGTGTTAAAATAAAGCTTGGTATTTGGGATACAACGGGACAGGAGCGATACAGAACATTGACATCAAGTTTTTACAGAGAAGCTGACGTATACTCTACCAAGAAGAATATAGTCTGCTAGTTGTCGGCAATAAGACTGACAGACAAGCATATCATTTTGGGACCTAGTGCATAATAAAATATCAGCAAGCATATTGGGTCACCCGCGCGACGGCGCTACGAGTATTCCCAAGGAGGGTTGATGTCAGGCAGGCGGCCGGTCATAAAACAATAAGCCAAAACCCCTAATAACATGGATTTATGAAATACATGTTGTGCCGACCCCACCTAGCGTGGGATAAGGGCAGGAAGAAGAAGATAATTATACAATACGCACATGAATCCGAAAAGTCAGAGGTGCGTGCCTTGGATTACATTCGAGACTTATGACTTGGCAGTCCTACGGTCACACTAATCATATCTATCATGCTAATAACAACAAACTATGTTCAGCAATCCGTCTGCCAAGCGTGATCATCACGGTAATCTTCTCTTTGACCTTTGGATATCATAAATAGAACACATTACAAATAAAAAATAAGGCTCGACTTGGCTTGGCTTGCGGAGGGGCTCGTGGCTAATTACCAACCGCGCGGATCATACGATGTGCGAGGTTAATCTGCTCTTCCCGCGTTCAGTCTGAGGATGGGTTACCATTCGTTACATATCGATTCCCCTCCGTGTCTCGGAGAGCACGCTAAACAGTCGGTCCTGGGTGTCATACCAATACATATGACAGTCGTTGCGGGAAGTCAAAAGCTCGAAAGTCTGACAACCGGTCTAACCTTCGGATATTGGCATTGCCCGGTGACTCTGTTGCGGAGGTCTGATGGCAGTCGCTCTGTTTAAAATACTGGTACTCAGCCGCATCTGGTTAGATAGGAAGCTGTCCTCAATATAGTTGGGAAAAGGTTAGGCAGAACAGAACAAATAAAAAATGAATATTCATGCTAGTTATTAGAATTGATATTTTGTCACTTACCACCGGACTAGGTAGTATGGTTGGTGTTGCGTTGCATGCTTTTGCGAATCCCGTGACCCCGACCGATTGGTCAGGAGGAGGAACACCGTTAGTTTTTAGCCGGTAAGAGTCCGGCAGATCCCCTCGCCTTCCCCGGGCGAGGGACATCCATGAGGATATTCCAAAGAAAAAAAAATAAGTAGTATGGTTGGTATGGTACGGTGGAGCAACCAGGTTTGGTGTTCCTCTAACGAAAAAGGAGGATCCTCCAACCAGACGGGTCTTATGCTTGGCGGGCTACTGCCCAACGGTTGATATTGGGAAGTTGATATACTATCTGCGTGTCAAATCTTGATATCGCGATGCAGGATTTGTGACGTCGTTTTGAGAGTTGATATTATTTGTCGCTGTAGACTGCTAGATCATCGTTGTTCGCGTAGTTCACGTGTGGCGTGGTAGATGTCGCCACAGTACAATGTTTTGTTTTTTAGGGTTCCGTACCCAAGGGTAAACGGGACCCTATTACTAAGACTCCGCTGTCCGTCCATCCGTCCGTCCGTCCATCCCTCCGTCCATTCGTCCGTCTTGTCACCAGGCTGTATCTCATAAATCGTCATAGTTAGACAGTTGAAATTTTCACAGATTATGTGTTTCTGTTGCCGCTATAACAACAAATACTAAAAAACAGAATAAAATAAATATTTAAGGGGGCTCCCATACAACAAACGTGATTTTTTTGCTCGTTTTTGCTCGATATTGATAACGGCAACAGGTAGACGCTAGAAATATTCACAGAATGTTAGTTATATATTCACTTTTGCCGTTTTTATAGATAATGGTACGAAACCCTTCGTGCGCGAGTCCGACGCGCACTTGGCCGGTTTTTCTTTTTTATGTCCAACCAACACGTGTAATTATACAAATTTATTCGTAGTAACCTTCGACGTCGACTAAGACGACTAATAAAATGCTAACGCTTCAGCTTATACCCCGTACCACAAATCAGTTAGTGATCTATTAAGAACTATTACACTGTCCGCTAGCAAATGAGCTAGTGATTACTATCCCTTAGCGCAGTTTTACGGTGTAGTACGAGTTTAAAACAGGTACCTACATTTTGATTAGAAGGATATTAATACTAGTTATAGATTATTTCCTTCCTGCAATGATATTAAGGATAATTAAGATGGTATCTTAATTTTGTGCTGTAGGAAATTTATCCACGAGGTAAGGAAGCCTAAGTATGTTTTATACATATATTATTATACAAGGTTAGTCAGAAAGGGGGTCCTAAGCCGAAAGGGTGTGAAAGTACCCATAATAAGGGATAACTTTTATTCTACAACTTTCCCCAAAACTCGATAGTTTAAGAGAAACAGCTTTTCAAAGATTTCGTAAAAAATATGCTAAAATCTATTTGTCCATAGCTATGATCAGCTGTGTTTACAATTTAGGTCATATTTGGGGTCACGGATTAGAAACTTTATATTCTGAATTCATAACTAAAGCAGGTTTGTTTTTTTTTGAAAATACTAAAATAATAATCTTTTTGCATGCAAATAAAAATTATCGAATTTTGAAATTTTAACACTTGCTTTTAAACAGTCAACAGTGATACTTTAAGAGGCCCGCGGCTTAGTACCCCCTTTCCGTCTAATCTTGTATAGTATTAGCATTAATTAATTAATTAATGAACAAGCTGCGCGCGTGTATGACAAGATGTATGAACGTGGACAGATCTGATGCCTGTTTAATCGAAAGTAGTAATCATATTTGTCTGATTATTGAAACGGACTGCATCGGTGCGTGGAGTTTTTATTTATTTTACTATTTAAAAGCAATATTACTTCCATCATTTTTTACTTAATAAATCAATAAAAAGTTATATTAGGTAGCAATCCAAATCAATAAATGTAGGAACTACATTTATCACTGAATTATTGTTCCCTTTTTTCCTGTTTTCCGAGGTTCACCCGGGGCTTTGACATTTTTGGGAGTAATATATATTTTTCTACATATTAAGAGCTTTCAATTGAGGCATTTTGTAACTGCGTTCCAAAATGTTAATAACTAGTTGTGTCCTCACGGCTCCGCCCGCGTAACAAGTTTTATTTCAGTAATAAATATAGCATAGGTTACTCAGTGATAATGTAGCTTACTAACGATCCCCCCCGGTTGGGTTCCCGCATTGTCGTTACGGGGGGGCTTAGTAGCCGTGGCATTGAACCCCACGGTGAAGCGAAGAGGAACCCAAAGAGGGGCCGCTCGTCGGGGCTTGGGTCTGGTAGCCCTCGATGTAGCGGCCAAGTAGGTTGCGGTGTCGCTTCGGCGACATCGCAACTGAGGCGGGCCGCGATGTCGTTTGGAACGCATCGCGGCTGAGTGCGGGAGGCCGCGGCGGGAGAGGAGTGCCGGTATTACGGTGCGCCGTTCTCCCTACCTTCCGCGGCCTTGACGGGGCCGCCACCGTCAGATGGCGGACGCGGTGGGGCCGCAGGGGAAGAGGAGTGGCGGTGTGTGCCTGGCCGCCCTTTCTATCCTCTGCGGCCGAAAAGTGGTAGGCGGCGGGGCCACTAATCTGACCCGTCGCAGGGGGACCAGGGGTGCCCAGACACAGGGTAGTCTGGCACCCATGTACTTGTTTGGTCCCCGGGGTGGTCACGGCGTACCATGTGTTCTGGTGCGCCGGTGATGTGGGGTGCCCCCCGCGCCTCTCAGGAGGTCGTGGGGTGGGGCCCTACAGTGGAGAGGTCCACCAGCAATTGGTGGACCAAGACCTGCCGGGGTTGCGGTGCATGCAATAGCGAATCCCGCGACCCCGGCCTTAGGTCAGAAGGAGGGATACCGTGGTGGTTTTAGCCGGTAAAAGTCCGGCACACCCCCCCGTCTGCCCCAGACGGGGGATAGTCCATGAGGACTTCCCCACGTAAAAAAAAAAAAAGCTTACTAACGGTAAAAGAATTTTTGAAATCGGTCCAGTAGTTTTCATGTTTATTAATTACATACAAAAATACAAATCTTTCCTCTTTATAATATTAGTATAGATTTAGGACGCTATTACGCATTGTCCTTTGTGGTAAAATTAATTACTAATAAACCGATTTTATAGTACGCTATAAAAATACCCCAGCTTAGGTTACCAAGTTAATGGGAGGTCATTTCGTGAGACTCGAGGCCTTAATTTGTAATTAGAGTGAACTTACCTTGACAATGAACGTCTCAAATAGTAATTACTGAATCTAACCGCTTAACAGTAGGCAGATACCGGTACCCATTTGTTTTAAATTTTATTTGGGTCTAAACGTTTCTTGGTCAGACCAATTAGTTGAAGGGGTAAATAGACAACGACAATATAGTAGTGGACAATTTCTTTTTATTAATTTTCTCGAGACTTTTACAAAAAACACAGGCAACAATGAAAAACTCAATGAAATATATAATACAATGCTCAAATTATAAACGATTTAAAATAGTTTATAGACAGAGACCGCACTATCGAACGATGACGTCATTGTTCTAAAACTTCATAGTAACTTGACATTACTCCGTACAACGTCTGTTTCGTGCGACAGGGATAGTAAATGCGCCATTCAAATACTTGAATCTCTTCCATTTTTAGATTGCTTTTATTTATTTCTTCAACGATCGTTTTCTTTCTAGAACTGCCTCGGTTAAAAATCAAATGATTGTTTTTCTTTTGTTCAAATTGTTTGTGAAAAAAAGTGCAAGAAGGCGCGGGCCTGACAGACTGAACTGTGTTTCCTGCGCAAAAATTTGGATCTGCCCTGCTTTTGATGCAAATCAAAACGTCACACCACTATCCAGCATACGCGTAACCCAACGTTTAACCTGTAATAATATTTAGGTGCCCTTCATACCTCTCGTATTGTTAGACAAATACCCTTCATACCTTCATAATGTTTACCTTTATCAAAGCTGGGGAACGTAGGGCCCGCAATGATTCCTGGCTCTATTAATAATTCAGTTGTAATTCCCGCTTTCCAATCCTAAGTCGAATCGTGGTATTAACGTGTTGATAGGACAGGTGTTATTGCAAGCGGGTAACGTTGAGCGGCAGCGGTAGCGGGGGGGGATGTTTGGCAACAAAAACTGAGATTATTTTATTTGACTGCTTTGTTGGTCTAGTAGTCACAAGCGCGACTGCTGAGCGTGAGGTCTTGGGTTCGATCCCCAGGTCGGGCAAAGTGTTATTGGGTTTTCCCATTAGGAATTTCTCAGTAGCAGCCCGGAGTCTGGATTTGTTCCCGGTTGATGGCAATAGGCTCACCACCTATTACATGGGGCTTAAACACGACTGGTGAGACGATGTACTAAATGCCGAACCTTTCGGGAATACAAGGCGGGATGATATGTTATTATTTTATTTTGAAGAATGTATTTTAATTTTCTTTAAAAGAACCTTGCTTGGATTTTTCTTGGGTGCTTTTAGAGACACAAAACTTCACACGCACAAACATCCAGACCCGGAACAACTATATGTAGGCCATACAAATATTTGTTCCGTACGGGAATCGAACCCACGACCCGTTGCGCAGAAGCTGATCGCTCAGCGAATGCACCAAACGTGTCGTGTTTGAGGCCAGCCCGCAGAGGGCGAGTCGAACCACGAATAAAATAGTCTGCATGCGCTATTCAAAACGTTTTTATTGATGCCACTATAATATCCTATAACTAACTTAAATCTAGCAGTTTATAAAGTAACCTAACCTATAAGAAGCAATGCGGGCGCCGGAGTCTTGAGTCTCCTACACACACTGCAAGCCGCGGTGCGCTCGGTGGCTTATAAAACCGCACGAAGAAGACGCCAGCATGGCCGCCCGGGTGACGCCGCGCAGGAACAAAAGATGTAGAACAACCTAAGTGATTTGCTTACAAGGCCTTGGATTTGCAAAAGTCGGCGGTTCGTGCCGTCGATGTTGTATGTAGCCTTTGGAAGCTCGGTAAGCGCGCGGCCGCGCCGTGCGCTCTTCCAGACGACTGGCTAATTAATTAATAATCACAATATTAGCCTCACCAACGCGCGACGTCGTGCCCTACCGGCTGAGAACACGCTTGGTACATTTTTTTTCTATTGTTCTATTTGTAGATGGTCCTTGCGGACCGTTTCTACGTAACCGGGCAATTATTAGCGAGACCTGAAGGATCTCCAGCCGATGGGGACGAAGTAAAATACTTAACCTAAGCTAACTACTACTCTAACATCATGACTACTAGCAACAACAGCACTAAGGGCGACCCCTAATGGGACTAGGACCTCGGCTTAAGGCATTGCTGGCGGGAGGTCTGGGAGGGAGACAGCTTGATGAGGGCTGAATTAACGGTGTGGCTACGGCGTCTGAGAGACGACCGGGTCCGCGGCGGCGGGTGATCACGGTGGATCATGAAGCTTGGCACAAAGGCGGTGCATTGTTACAAAGGGCGATCCGCCACAAATTTACCTATCTAACTGTCAAGGGTGGATTACAGATAGATGCGTGTTAACTCAAGTGAAATGTTTGTCACTTTATTAATGAAGGAGATACCTATATTGGAAATATGAACATTGGCAATCTGATACCATCTGTTCGCCTACCCAGCATGATTATTTAGGAAATATTTCAACAACACTTTGAGGTGGTGGTGTACCGAGAAAGACCAGTTTCAGTAGTGGATTTATAGGGGTTAATTAACTGCCTTGTTGGTCTAGTGGTTGCAAGTGCGACTGCTGAGCATGGGGTCTTGGGTTCGATCCCGAGGTCGGGAAAAGTGTTATTGGGTTTTTTCATTAGGAATTTCTCAGTAGCAGCCTAAAGTCTGGATTTGTGACCGGTTAATGGTAATAGGCTCGCCCCCTATTACATGGGACTTAAATATAACTGGCGAAACGAGGGTGTACTAAAACACTTCTGCCGAACCCTTCGGGGAATATAAGGCGTGATGTTATGATGTTTCTGGTTCTTTCAGAAGTTGTTGTGAATGGAAATGTTGTTTTAACGTTACAATAACTTACAAGGTAAAAGAAAAGTACATGAAAATAAAGAAAATCGCTTACAGTGTTACCTAAGCCGACAGCTTTTAAAGTATTCAGGGAACGCGCCACATCTGGGTTGGTCATACTTTACCGCCGTCTTCTGCATCAACCACCGTCATAGCTCAGCTAGTTACCGCTGAAATATTTAGTTAACAACCTAATTACCTTAATTACTTTGATAAAACGTATAACACAGTAACAGCTAGTTCACATAGAAACTGTTTACAGGATCCGTTTTTATTTTGGTGATGGCGCCTGTAGTTGTATGAGCTAGTTCACATACACGACAGTATTCCGAATCCAGTAAAAAATACTGGATCCGTTATTTTTATCGTATCCTGTCTGACAGATTCGACGCAGCTGCCATTTGTTTAAATGATCCGTCGGTACAGATGTGATCAACACACCCAGTACCAACGGATCCGCTGCACAACAGATAGGTACAGAAGTCAATCACATGTATGTACTTCACTTTTCATACCTACGCTCGGCGGTCGCTCTATCTACCTATATACATCTATCTCTCTCAAGCGCATGGCACTCGCGCTCGTACTCACTCGCACTCTAGTCCTAAACAATCCGAGATATCGTGTCCGTGAGCAGTGTCTATGTGTGCGTTGGTCGAGCGCACTTGTATGTAGATTGACTTCTGTATCTATCTGTTTTGTGTCCGCTGTGTGAACGGGCGGTAAAATTGTTAATTCTCAGAACGTTATTTCATTCTACGTAATTTTCTTGATATAATTTCGTCTAAAGAGATAATTTATGGTTAAATAATTTGAGGTAATTTAATTTTGTATTAGGTATGTTTTTGTTCTGTGGTTTTTGTAATCTAAAGCCAGGTTAACATCAAAGGTTACAGAAAATATTAATTTGGTGGGTCTTGATTAATTTAATATTTGTAAAGCACTTTCAGTCGACTGCGTAATTTCAGATATTACAATAATTTAACATTATACAGGGTGCAAATGAAATCATGTAATTCCTTCAAACCTCTTGATGTACTGCTGACATAATTTAACCCAGCAAGGAATAAATTAGGGAACAAGCAAAAAAAAATTACAAGAAGTAAACATGTGTCCTTAACGTGAGGCGTTTTAGGGCTTCGAGCGAATTGCGCAGCTATCGCTCGCCGCGCGGTCCTTTAACTTGGGGCGCTAAAATGCCTCACGTTAAGAACACATGTTTACTTCATGTAATATTGTTTTTATGGAATCTGCAAGTATCCCGTGCAGGGTTAATCTATGTCAGTAGTACATTACGAGGTTTGAAGTAATTACATGTTTTTTTTTACATCCTATTGATCTTCTCTCGTATAGCTACGAGGTATCCGAATTCTCGTATACCTCGTAGCTATTCAGCTAATGCCAGTCAGTGGGGCTGACTGACTATTTGGACCAGTGTGTACAGAAACTGCTTTATTTTATACTAGCTGTGTCCTCACGACACCGCCCATAGCCTGTGTTACTAAGTGATAATAAAGCTTCCTAACGGCAAAATAATTTTTGAAATCGGTCCTGTAGTTTTTAAGTTTATTCGTTACATAAAAAATCTTTCCTTTTTATATTATTAGTATAGAAGTATAAATATATGTATATCTGCCTAGCCTTTTCCTAACTATGTCGGGGTCAGGTTCCAGTCTAACCAGATGCGGCTGAATGCCAGTATTTTACACGGAGCGACTGCAACCTCTGCAACCTAGTTACTGGGCAATGCCGATATACAAGGTTAGACCGGTTGTCAGACTTTCGGGCTTCTTACTACCCGTAACGACTCTCATAGGTATTCGTAAAAAATCCGGGACCGACTGTTTAACGTGCTCTCCGAGGCACGGAGGGGTCTCGATGTGTAACGAACGGTCACCCATCTATGGACTGACCGCGGCAAGATTCTGTTGTATGTATTTTACAATGGAATACACAGTTTCGTATTTTCAGACTGTACATTTCGGTACCGAAATATATTGAAGTATCGTAATATTCAGGTAACCAGAATTTAGGGGTATGACGTCATACCATTTTTTAAAGGTATCTTAATTTTCGGGTTATTTAATCACTGGTTCAAACAGCATCCTTGTCCTTGGTTTTCATGCTTGGATCCACCTTCTTCGTAAATAAACTAGCATCATAAAATACATACAACATGTCTATGTATGGTGTGTAGTATATATTTTGCAGCAGTACACCATGGACTACCCCCTCTATCTTATTCATTGACTTCCTGTTCATCCAAAGGTTGTCTGGTAGATATCGCTATCAGCGATAAGACCGCCATTGTACCCTTTAATGTTTGTTATTGTATAAGAGCTGTGTTACAATTTTGGTGTACAATAAAGTATATTCTATTCTATTCTATACAACAGAATCTTGTATGGGTGGTATGGAGTGATAGCCTAGTGGTGTGACCGTCGGACTGCCAAGTCATAGGTCCCGAGTTCGAACCCAAGGCACGCACCTCTGACTTTTCGGATTCATGAGCGAATTGTATAATTATCACTTGCTTAAAAATGGTGAAGGAAAACATCGTGAGGAAACCGGCATGCCTGAGAGATATTTCTCGACGGCATGTGAAGCCAAGTCAGAGGCCCATGGGCGGCATAAACTCTGACACCAGGTTAGTCACTAACCAAACGAAAAGAAAGAAGATGGATTGGGAGCATGGTAAATAAAGTAAATTAAATCAACATAGACTCTCCACCACTGAGAGTACTTTTAATTAGGTTAGTGATTAGTTACAGAAGCTAGTTCACAATATATCACAGTATAATAATTTACACAAGATCAGAAAATGAGGACATGCAAACCAGATATAAAAGGTCAGACTTCTTCAGCTGTTCGATATGGATTCCTCTGCTCCGTCGAATGACCACTGTTTTTATAACTTTGTGTACGTTGATTCATCTTGACGGTTACCCTCCTATGTCAACATTGTCCAGTGTTACCAGCTACCGATAACATAAATAAACCAGCACGAGATTTTTGCGGCCAATACAGCGATAGGAATGCGTCATCCCATGCAACGGGAAAAGTCAGCGGTTTTGTGGGTAGGTATAATTAAACCGCCGCATAATTAGGTTACATGCCGGTCTGTGGTAAGCAGTATGTGTACATGTAAGTACACGTATGTATGTAGGTATATGAACAAGCATGTATACCCCGAGGGGATAGGCAAAAGTTTCTGCATTTACCTCATGGTAGATTCTCTAAAACTTACGAGCATCATACATTTTTTTAACCGACTTCCAAAAAGGAGGAGGTTCTCAATTCGATTGTATGTTTTTTTTTTTGTTTTTTGTATGTTTGTTCCGCCTTATCTTTGCTAATTGTGAACCGATTTTAATGATTATTTTTTTGTTTGAAAGAGTATTCTTTCAAAATGATCCCATTTAAATTTAGTGAAGATCTGATGAAGAACTTCGGAGATAGACCATTTGAAGTCGGTTTTATTTTAGTTAAAAAGTGATTATTTGTTTTTAATATATTCCTTGCCCCACTCAAGGATTTCCCTTGTATGGTGCGTTTACAGACACAAATCTCCACATGCACAAACACCTAAACCTGGAACAACTCTCTGTAGGCCATCCAAATATTTGATCCGTGCGGGAATTGAACCCACGACCCGTAGCGCAGAAACTTATCGCTCAGCCACTGCACCAAACGTGTCGTCTGCTGCAGGTTGGCAAACTACACACACCATCACGGACTTTATGGCTCCCTTAGGTGTGCAGGTTTCCTCGCGATGTTTTTCCTCCACGTTAACGCAAGTGATAATCAAATTAAATGTTGAATTTGAATATATAATCTTTATGTAAAATTATAACTGCTACGTTGGTCTAGTGGTGGCAAGTACGACTGCTGATCGTGAGGTTCTGGGTTCGATCACCAGGTCGGGCAGTGTTGTTGTGTTTTTCCGTGTGGAATTCCCGCGTGGCTCGCACCCTATTAGATGGGACTTAAACATGACGGCGAAATGAGGTTGTTACTATACACCTCTGCCCAACCCTTCGGGGAACACAGGCGTGAAATTATGTTATGTAAAATCTGTAGAGTTTGCGGACATTATTTATTAATTAAACCACTGTTTAATTAGGCGGCCTGTCATTGCCAGTAACATGATACGCTACAACACGCGTGTATTATTCCATACTCATGTTACTCGTGTTCATGTATGTACAACATAGTTGGCGGTTAGCAAACAACAGAGAATGACAAATTAGTTCGGTTTGTGTGTATTAGATTGATTGGCACAATTGTTTGGAGATAATATTTAGTTAGTGAAACATTGTTGCGGATTGATAATTAAATGCCTGTTTTACGGGATGGAATTATAATTATTACATGACAAAAATTTAAAGGAGTATGCTTAGGTGGTTTGGTCATGTTGAGATAATGAGTGAACGGCGATTAACAAAAGGAATTTATAAGGCGGATGTTAATGGGAACGCCGGTAGAGGACGTCCTAGAAGGACATACATCGATGTTATTGGTGATGTTCTTCACAAAGGTCAGGTGCGTAGTACTCTCGACCGGCGTGCGTGTATGACAAGATGTATGAATGTGGATGAAGCGAAAGGGGTATGTAAGAGTCGTAGCATGTGGCGTTCTATAGTTTCTGCCTACCCCCATGGGAAAAAGGCGTGAGTTTATGTATGTATGAATATAATTATAGTTCTGATTTATCAAAGAGTACTTTTTATTTATTGTTATTGACACTGTATTTTATATAAAATCCTTACTAATATTATAAACGCGAAAGTTTGCATGGATGTATGGATGTTTGTTACTCTTTTACGCAAAAAAAGGCTGAATAGATTTGGATGAGATTCGGCACACAGATAGACTATGCCCTGGATTAATACATAGGTTACTTTTTATCTGGGTACATCAAGTAGTTCCTATAGGATGCGGGTGAAACCGCGGGTAATAGTCTAGTATTTCATATGGATCACTATAATTCACTCGGGAGCAATGAATCCGGGTCACCAATTTAAACCATAATATCTCGGAAAACAGTGTTAAACATTGTTTAACACTAGTCTTCCTCTTAGCCTTTTCCCAATTATCTTGGGGTCAGCTTCCAGTCTAACCAGATGCGGCTGAATACCAGTATTTTACACGGAGCGACTGCCATCAGACCTCCGCAACCCAGTAACTGGGCAATGCCGATATCCTAAGGTTAAACCGTTTGTCAGACTTTCGGGCTTCTGACTACCCGTAACGACTGTCATAGGTATTCGTATGACACCCGGGACCGACGGCTTAACGTGCTCTCCGAGGCACGGAGGGGTCTCGATGTGTAACAAATGGTCACCCATCCACGGACAGACCGCGGCAAGCGCAGCTTAACTTCGCAAATCTTACGATCGGCGAGGTTGTTATTTAGCCACGAGCCCCTCCATTGTTTAACACTACAACATTGTTTTTTTATGTTGGTGACCCGGATTCATTGCTCCCGAGTGTACCTATACATATATGAAAGAACTGAAGCATTTATTTTTGTGAGATATAGCATTATATTGTTACTCCATCAGCAGTTCGAAGATCGTGATTATCTAACTAGTTACAACTAGTTCACACAGAAACCGTTTACAGGACCCATTTTAGCGGATCCGTCCGCCTGCCAGATGTGACGCAGCTGCCATTTGTTTAACTAATTCGTCGGCACAGATGTGAACAACACATCCAGTACCGTCGGATCCGTTGAAACGGATCCGCTGTGTGAACGGGCTCTTAGTTGCAACACGCTAAAAGAAAATACAGAATGATAAGGGTCTTGTGATCTTTTCTAGCCATTCACGGTGTCCTCTTAAGCTGGAACTAAATGACCCTAGCCCGGGGGGGGGGGGGATTCTACTAACAGAAACGTAGATCAAGCGCAACCGAACAGAAGTTGAACTGTTTATTCAGATAGTTTTCGTTAAGAAAAAAATACGTGACGATTTTGACTGCCTTGTTGGTCTAGTAGTCGCAAGCGCGACTGCTGAGCATGGGGTCCTGAGTTCGATCCCCAGGTCGGGTAAACTGTTATTGGGATTTTCCATTACGAATTTTTCAGTAGCAGCCTGGAGTCTGGATTTGTGCCCGGTTAGCCCCCTATTATAGGGGACTTATGGCGAAACGAGGGTGTACTAAAACACCTCTGCCGAACCCTTCGGGGAATGTAAGGCGTGATTGTAATGCTATGTTAAAAAACGAACTGGCTTCCAGCTTCAGTTCCTTTATATTTTCGAGTCGAAGTTATGATTAGGGCTTGAAATTTTCAAGATAGCAGCTCACTGTAGTCCCTGCTTTATAGGTAATCCTACTCTCAGTAAAGCCGCACAGTCTAACTTAAAACAACCAGACTCTTAACTTATACCTTACATTTCCTTAATCTAAGTTAACAACGGAGTTCTCATGGTAAAACTAATGTAACACTTTAGGGTGGCTTCAGGAGTCAACCCTCGACTAGCATGTGCACATAAAATTTAGCAGGCGTGTACTTACGGGAGGATAAAGAATTACACTTGTAACCGTACACTATATATATTTAATTAAGAATTACAAAGAGATCAACAGGGCGTGGTTCGTAGTAATGCGAGGAGTCCAGGGTCTTCTCGAGCAGGTGTAGCACTTAACTTGGCAACTGCAGCGGCGCGAAAGGTCGATCTGCAGCATGCCCGACCCTTTATAGTCTCGGACCATCGCCAGTCTACCACCACCCGTCACACTAGTTAAACTTAACATCATACATAACATCACGTCTGTATTCCCCGAAGGGTTGTGCAGAGGTGTATAGTAACACCCTCATTTCGCCGTTATGTTTAAGTCCCATGTTCAGTCTAACCTTAGGACATCGGTATTGTCCAGTTATTGGGTTGCGGAGGTCTGATAGCAGTCGCTCCGTGTAAAATACTGGTATTCAGCCGCATTTGGTTAGACTGGAAGCTGATTTCAAGATAATTGGGAAAAGGCTAGGCAGAATATCAAGCTTTTGAAGTTAAACATAACATCACGCCTATATTCCCCGAAGGGTTGGCAGAGGTGTACAGCAACACCCTCGTTTTGCCGTTATGTTTAAGTCCCATGTAATAGAGGGCGAGCCTATTGCCATCAACCGGGCATAAATCCAAACTCCAGGCTGCTACTGAGGAATTTCACACAGAAAAACCCCATAAACCCTTTGCCCGACCTGGGGATCGAACTCAGGACCTTAAGATCAGCAGTCGTACTTGCCACCACTAGACCAACGAGGTAGTTAATAAAACTAGTTAAAGTCTAGCAAAAAAGGGCCGACATACACTGGGTATAATTTCACACGACATCTGTTCCCTCATCACTTGGTTAACACATCAACACGCTATAAAGGGTGACCAGAGGTGGTTGACATAAAACTGGACGGATTTACGATAGACTCCGGCGCGAATTACACTTTTTGTTGTATACGGTAAAATGGCTGCGTGTTACACCGACGCGTAATGTCTTTAGACGATATTTTTTTTATTTGTTTTTATATTTTTATTTGTGTTTTTATTTTTTTATTGCCTCGTTGGTCTAGTGATGGCAAGCGCGACTGTTGGTCGGTGAGGTCCTGGATTCGATCCCAAGGTCGGGAAAAGTTTTACCGTGTGGAATTCCTCAGTAGCAGCCCAGAGTTAGGATTTGTGCCCGGTTGATGGCAATAGGCATGCCTCGTATTAAATGTGACTTTAACATAACGGCGAAATGAGGGTGTTACTATACATCTCTGTCCAACCCTTCGAGGAATACAGATGTTATGTTATGAAATTACATAGTGTTTAGTAAAAAAATCAAATATATAAATTACCAGCGGCCCGTCTTGGCTTCGCACGGGTGGACATTTTACCCGTTTTTGCAACATATTTCATTTAGGTATGCTCCGCTCCTATTTGTTGTAGCGTGATGTTATATAGCTCATAACCTTCCTCGATAAACGAACTATCCAACACAAAAATAATTTTTCAATTCGAACCAGTAGTTACTGAGATTAGCGCGTTCAAACAAACAAATTCTTCAGCTTTATAATATTAGTATAGATGAGCGCAATTTTACGTTTTAGTTTGAAGAAAGGTGTACCTAATAGCCAATTCTTACGGTTTACCGAGTGTCATAGGTCTAAATTAGGACTCTTGTATCTTTACCAATAATGAAGCAAAAATCCCATAGCTTTGCATCCTTCCACACGTTACAGCTAGTTCACACAGAAACTGTTTACAGGATCCGTTTTAGCGGATTCGTTTTTATTTTATGGATGACGCCTGTAGTTGTATGAGCGAGTTCTTATACACGACAGTATTCCGAATCCAGTAAAATATACTGGATCCGTTACTTTTATCGTATCCTGCCTGCCAGATGCGACGCAGCTCCATTTGTTTAACTGATCCGTCGGTACAGATGTGAACAACACGTCCAGTACCGACGGATCCGCTGTGTGAACGGGCTCTTAGTTACTATCAAGGTAAAATTAGCTTACGAGTAGTTATATGCTCAGTTTGGTAATAAAAAATGCTACTGTTGGTAAGCAAAACGATGGGGCTCGTGGCTAAATAACAACCGCGCCGATCGTAAGATTTGCGAGGTTAAGCTGCGCTTGCCGCGGTCAGTACGTGGATGGGTGACCATTTGTTACACATCGAGACCCCTCCGTGCCTCGGAGAGCACGTTAAGCCGTCGGTCCCGGGTGTCATACGAATACCTATGACTGTCGTTACGGGTAGTCAGAAGCCCGAAAGTCTGACAAACGGTTTAACCTTAGGATATCGGCATTGCCCAGTTACTGGGTTGCGGAGGTCTGACGGCAGTCGCTCCGTGTAAAATACTGGTATTCAGCCGCATCTGGTTAGACTGGAAGCTGACCCCAAGATAATTGGGAAAAGGCTAAGAGGAAGGTAAGCAAAACGATTCGTTTTGGCTATAGGAGCCTGGCATTAGTGACTTATCGGCCATAGGCGCATTCAGGGTGGGGCAGATGGGGCGCTTACCCCACCCTGGCACAGGAAAGAATAGGTAAATAGTCTAGATTCAGCCAATTCGCAACCCACATCTACAGAACAATTACCTAAAATAGGCAGACCAATGCCCGACTCCGTCTATACTTATTTGGACCTCAAAAATAAGGTTATGGGGCAAAATTGGCCCATAATTTGCACTTCCAGATTTATTGAAAATATCAAATATTTACTGTCTAACTGACTTTGCCTAACCCTCGACAAAATCCCGCCTACATCCATATGGCCACGAAAACGCTAGTACCTATTCAAAGCCGACTACTTAATTTAAATGTGTTGGGATGACACATGGTTCACAATCAGAGAATTCTCCACATTAGAATTCCCTCTGTGGTAGGTAGGTACCATGTCGTGGGTGTCATTACAAAAACTAATTACAGGTACATGTCTAGACTTGCAACTCAATAGACTGATAGACTCTGGGAATAATCGTGTTCTTTCTTGCTTGCTAAACTTATTACCAAAGATCAGCAATAAACCATTTTTAGGGTTCCGTACCCAAAGGGTAAAACGTGACCCTATTATTAAGACTCCGCTGTCCGTCCGTCCGTGCGTCTGTCACCAGGCTGTATCTCATGAACCGTGACAGTAAGATAGTTGAAATTTTCACAAATGATGTATTTTTGTTGCCGCTATAACAACAAATAATAAAAAACAGAATAAAATATTTTTTAAGGGGGCTCCCATACAACAAACGTGATTTTTCTGGTTGTTTTTGCTCGATATTGATAACGGCAACAGGAAGACGCTTGAAATATTCACAGAATATTGAGTGATATTATTCAATTTAAAAATAAACAATTAAATTAAAATAAAATTAATATTTAAGTGGGGCTCAGATACGACATTATTTTTTTGCCGTTTTATAGATAATGGCACGGAACCCTTCGTGCGCGAGTCCGACTCGCACTTGACCGGTATTTCTTATTATGTACATACTTTTTCGTGTAGCAGTGATAGCCTAGCGGTTGAACGCTTGCCTTCCATGCAAGAGGGTCTGAGTTCGATCCCGGCCCGAACCTCTGACTTTTCGTATTCATGTGCGGATCAGAATTTGATTATCACTTTCGGTAACGGCGAAGGAAAAACATCGTGAGGATATTTGCACACCTGAGAGGGCTCCATAAAGTTCTCGATGATGTGTGTAGTCTGCCAACCGGCACCAGGCCAGCGTGGCGAACTAAGGCCTAAACCCTTCTCATTCTGAGAATAGGACCGTGCCGTGGAATAGTAATGGGCTAATTATGTTATGTCATGTACCTTCCCGCGTTCTCTTTCCAAATTCACCATTATTCTAATCTTATCTCTTGTCGGATGAGCTTATGCAGTGGTGAAAAGATTATCCAGTCAGCAAACTGACTGGCTGACTGTCCAGGGTGCGTCGGATGAACCTCGTGGACACACTATTAATGCACCCCATTCAAATAAAATGTCAAAAAGGAATATTTTTTATTATTAAGTAAAAGAAAGAAAGAAAACGTATTTATTTTTTCGCCCAAGTAGACGCACACGCATACTTAAAATTAAAAATATAATATTTCTTAAAAATTAAATACTTATTACTACAACAAAATTTTGCACTTAAATTTAAACATGTAACCTGGTAACACAAACAAAAGTTAAAAATAAAAAATATTTTAAAATACAACAATCCACACAATCTATGGCTACTATTTATAGTCTATGGTGCACGGGTTACCTAGGTACCATACATCTACTAACAATACAAACATTTAAACATGTCGAATTTGCGCGTCGCATGGTGCGTAAAAATTTGGGTCGAGGTGTATATTATTTATAACAATAACATCACGTCTGTATTCCCCGAAGGGTTGGGCAGAGGTGTATAGTAACCCCCCTAATTTTTCCGTTATGTTTAAGTCCCACGTACGGGCCTATTGCCATCAACCGCGCACAAATCTAAACTCCGGGCTGCTACTGAGGAATTCCACACGGAATAACCCAATAACACTTTGCCCGACCTGGGGACCAAAACTAGGACCTCGCACGGTTAGCAGTTATATTATTTAGGTATAAAAATATTAACAAATTAATTCGCGAATTAATATTTGAAGCTACCACAAAACGCACCTATCAAAAGTTCCAGTCCTGCGCTGTTCAGTCTTAAAGACACCTCACTATATTTTCTCTTATAACTAAAAATACACCACAGCAACACTTCATTCATGTCACCATACATTACGTTTGCAACACTTCTGTGTAACAACACTTGACAAGTAAATTTGACAGCCGCCGGCTTTCCCGGTGCGGCGCGGGCGCAGCAGAGATGCGGCTAATCGTTATAGCGTTGCTATCACTTTCACTCATATCTAGGGTTGCCATGGGAATTAAATGGCTGAGATTTAGTGTTAGTGACGAGAAATAAAGTGGGTTTCAATAAGGAAGAAAGGTCTGCCGTCGGGTCAAGTAAGGTGGGTACTCTTATAGTTTCTAGGAACGCGTAGGTAGATCTTTGATGTTAGGGTGTCACAGCAGTGATAGCCTAGTGGTGTGACCGTCGGACTGCCAATTTATAGTTCTCAAGTTCGAACCTGTGACTTTACGGATTCATGTGCGTATTGTATAATTATCATTTGTTTAAAAACGGTGAAGGAAAACATCGTGAAGAAACCTAGCTTGAGAGATATTTCTCGACGGCATATGAAGCCAAGTCAGAGGCCCATGGGCGGCATAAACTCTGACACCAGGTTAGACATTAACCACACGAATAGGAGAAGGGTGTCACAGTGGTTTAATTTTATACAGCTACTGTTATGTAGTGTGTGGCGATTATATTCGATGTTTTGCATTTGATGATCTAAATTTTGTCGCCCACCGAGATATTATGTTTTCGGTACATTCAAATCTGAAATGGATGGAACTTCCTCTATTATTGTTTCTGATTTTCCGTTAATCCAATTATCTAATTGAGTACCAAATTATATTTTTTTGACTGTCTTGTTGGCTTAGTTGTCGCAAGCGTGACTGCTGAGCATGAGGTCCTGGGTTCGATCCTCAGGTCGGGCAAAGTGTTACTGAGTTTTTCCATTAGGAATTTCTCAGCCCGGAGTCTGGATTTGTGCCCGGTTAATGGCAATAGGCTCGGCCCTTATTATATGGGATTTAACTGGCGAAACGAGGGTATACTAAAAGCACATCTGCTGTACCCTTCGGGGAATATAAGGCGTGATGTTATTTTATTATATTTTTTTTAACTAGCAACATTTCACTTTCAAATCAAAATAAAAAAATACTTTTATTATTAGACTAGCTGTGTCCTCACGGCTCCACCCGCGTAAGAAATTTTATTACAGTAATAAATATAGCCTATGTAACTCAGTGATAATGTAGCTTTCAAACGGCAAAAGAATTTTTGAAATCGGTCCAGTAGATTTTAAGTTTATTCGTTACATACAAAATACAAATCTTTCCTCTTTATAATATTAGTATAGATATAGATTACCGTATGTCGTTGACGTCCATAATTATACAAGACGTTACATCCGAAGAGATTATTAAAAAACACCAACACGTAAGTGGCAACCCTGCACATCTAACAGGCAAGTCCTCGTCGTTCGTGATTTGTGACTTACGATCTAAGAAAGTTACGGGATTGATTTATTGTTTTATAACTACACCACATTCGAAATCTTAAACTGGTTCACTATAATTTACTGGCTTTGTACACTTGAATGATAGCTGAAGTTTACTTTCGTATCTTCTTGGTTTTAACTCGGAACAGACATATAAAATACATACAACAGAATCTTGTAGGGGTGAATCTATCGTTGCAGTTATAGCTAATATCGGTATGTCAGGATTGCGAGCATGGTAAATAAAGTAAATGAAACCAACAGACTCTCCACCACTTAGATAGACTTATATTTGGGTTAGGGGTTAGCTACAGAAGCTAGTTCACAATATACATAATAATTAACACAATTTATACAAGGTCAGAAAATAAGGACAAGCTAATCTATACTAATATTATAAAGAGGAAAGATTTGTATTTTTGTATGTAACGAATAAACTTAAAAACTATTGGACCGATTTCAATTTTTTTTTGCCGTTAGAAACCTACATTATCACTGAGTAACATAGGCTATGGGCGGAGCCGTGAGGACACAGCTAGTCAGATATAAAAGGTCAGACTTCTTCGGCTGTTCGACATGGAATCCCTGGCTCCGTCGAAATACCAGTGTTTTTATAACTTCGGGTACATTGATTCATCTTGACGATTACCCTCGATTACCCTCTATATGTGTCAACATTGTCCAGTGTTACCAGCTACCGATAACAGACATGTATTTTTTATACTATACTTCCATAGAGCGTTCTCTCCGTCACCCAGACACTCTTCCGACTACTGAGAAACGCTTTTGTTCTATTCTGCCTACTATGTTTTCGTCAGCTTCCACTTTTACCAGCTGCTGCTGAATTTTACACGGAGCGACTGCCATCAGACCTCCGCAACCCAGTAATGGGTATAGGGCAATGCCGATAACATAAGGTTAGATAGTAAAAAAAAAAGTCTTTGTTTTGATGAATTTAATATTGTTTTGCTTGGTGTTAGGATCTATACGGTCCGCCCGGCTAGCTACCACCCTCACAGTAAACTCCGGAAGCAGTTTTTTTATTATTTTTTATTTGAAATGGGATTGCTCTTGACTCTAGTTTAGGTCAGAGGAGACAGAGACAAAGTCTACGATGGAGTGAGCTTACCCAGAAGAAGCCCGTTAACTCTAATTTTGAAGAGATTCAGGTTGAATGCGTTCGGGAACACAGACGCAGATAGTGAGTACCACTCTTTTGCAGTGCGCATTATGAAGGATGTTTGGAAGCGCTTAGTGCGAATTGGTGGAATGGCAACTAAGTATGGATGGTAACTTGCAGTGCGTCTACATGTCCGATGGTAGAAGGGGGCCGGTGGGATAAGGTTGTGGAGTTCTTGAGCACACTCTCCGAAGTACAGTTTACTGTATTCCGTTGTGTGTAGATGAGAGCTAGAAGGGTATAGGGGAATTCCTTTATATCTCAGTGCCTTGGATTCGTGTGCTCCATCTTAGGCTCTGTCTGCGCTTACCACCAGGTGAGACTAGGGCCAAACGCGACCTAAACAAGAATCTTTTATTTTTTTGTATATGTTTGGAAGTAATACAGTGAGAGCATTTGTACTATGAATACCGCACCAATAAATCCGAAAAACCCAATAAGAATAAAATAGCAAAAGCATAACATCACGCCTGTATTCCCCGAAAGGTTGGGCAGAGGCGTATAGTAAAGCCCTCATTTCGCCGTTATGTTCAAGTCCCATGTAATAGGGGGCGAGCCTATTGCCATCATTCGGGCACAAATCCAAACTCCGGGCTGCTACTGAGGAATTTCACATGGAAAAACCCAATAACACTTTTGCTCGACCTGGGGATCGAACCTCACGAACAGCAGTCGCGCTTGCCACTACTAGATCAACGAGGCAGTTAACAATCAAATCTCATCTATACTAATATTATAAAGCTGAAGAGTTTGTTTGTTTGAACGCGCTAATCTCAGAAAATACTGGTTGGAATTGAAAAAAAAAATCATGTTAGATAGTCCATTTATCGAGAAAGGTTATAAGCTATATAATATCACGCTAAGACCAATAGGAGCGGAGCATAAATAAAAAATGTTGCAAAAACGGGAAAAATGTCCACCCGTGTGAAGCCGGGACGGGCCGCTAGTACAAATATACAAATACAATGTTAAATTTAGCGTGCTTGATAGTACAAATGCTCTCACTATATTGCTTCTAAGGATATTAACTAGAAGCAAGGACAAGCAAATATTAGAGCGGTATAGAACCTATTGTCACTTAATGGTCACATAACGCTGTTTCCAACAATAAAGTGAATTGAGCCTAATGCTTAGTACTAGGATGTAAATCTATCGGCGTATAATACCGGAACTGTTAAAGGAGAATTTTCAGTCGAGAGGACCAAGAGTAGTTGATTTGTACGATTGTGCGGGACAATAGTGACTGATACGATTTATAATTGAGCTGTGTTATGCAATAATGTATCAACCCACAAAAATATGAATACTGTGTTAATACCATCTAGTTATTGTGGTAGTTGTAGGTACTCAACGCTTGAAAATGCAAACTGCATTAAGAAGTTTTTGGTAGACGGCGCTCTGTTAAATTTACTACACTTCTGGGAATTTTTTCAAGCGCTTCATTTTTTTTTTCGTTGGAAGATCCTCATGGATGTCCCTCGCCCGAGGAAGGCGAGGGGGTCTGCCAGACTCTTTCCGGCTAAAAGCCAACGGTGTTTCTCCTCCTGACCGTTCGGCCGGGGTCGCGGGATTCGCAAAAGCATGCACAGCAACCCCGGCAGGAAGCGTTGAGTAGACCTACCAGAAGAACTAGATGACTTTAACAAAAAAAACATATTTTTGTGGGTTGACACATTATTACATAACACGGCCCAATTGTTCTATTCATGCCTTGCTGTTTTTTCAAGTGCTGAATCCACAAGTAAAGTAAATTGCGCAAGTAATCTAAGCAAGTGCTTGATTACCTGTTCACAAAGCAGGTTTGACGAGACCTGAAGGGTCTCCAGCGAAGACGAAGTAAAATAGTTAAACTAAGCTAACTAGTACTCTTCATGACTACTAGCAAGAACATCACCAAGAGTGGCCCCTAATGGGACTCGGACCTCAGTTAGGGCGTTTACCGTAAACCGGGGTTACTTTGATCAATTTCAAAATTAAAATGTATTTATCTCTTGAAATACGAGAACAAAAAAAAAACAAAAAAAATGAAAATATCGATTTAGTTTATCATAACTACTTCTTGAATAAAATTATAATTTTTGTTAATACTTTTTGAGAAAAAAATAAAATGTTGGGGATAAATGTTAAACTATGATTGATACTGATACTTTGATACCTCTCTTTTTTTCTAAGGAATTTGAAAGTAACCCCAATAAGGAATAAATAATTACACAAAACTACTACTGACATATTTTTCATAATTTTTCATCAACCGGCAAGGATCCACCAACTGCGACTAATCACACGCTAATTCAATGCTGCGAATCGTAAAAAAATAATCGGAAGAATGTGTTCAGTATTCGTACAATTTGAGTTATATTACGAAACTAATTTTTTATCAAAGTTACCCCACCGGTATGTACCAAATTATAAATTATAACAAAAAAATAGTATAGTATTTCCGAAACCTCTATGTTGTGTCAAATAAAACCATTAGATGTGAAGATACAACTCGCATCACAATCCAAATAAATTAACATTAAAAATTGTTTGTGTTGATCAAAACTCTAAAATTGATTTAAGCATGCGCACGCGCCGGTACGCGCGTTGATGTCTTTAATACGCGTAACAGCCTGAGGACAAAATATTTTTTGCAAAGCTTATTTTGATCTCTTATGTCGGTTTATATGGAGTAAAATTGTAGAATAGGTCATAATTGCCACTTATAAAAGACATAATCATAAAAGGATAACTGTTAGTTCATTAGATTGACTTAAAGATACTAATTTAAGCATCATAAAAAAATAATAAATGCTAATTATGTGCCATTTGTGTGTAAGCTTTGGTTGTCAATAATTACTTAAACATTCACCAAGCAACGTATACTAAAGTAAGTGTGTTTTCGCAAAATGCAAATTTAATGGGAATATTGTGATTAATGTTTAACCCATTATAATATCACAGCTTCGGTATTAGCCATTAATTTTATTTATCTCATTTATCTTAAGCCCACAGATTAAATAGATAATATTTATTCTATTTTTTCTTTCATAAATTACTTACTAGCATTAATAACAGAGGCAATCCATTCAGAGAACACAGCAAGGTTTTAAAACTTTACGATATGTATTGAGGCTAACCGTATCTCATACCGATTACTCTTTGAAAAATCCTTATTTATTACTTAAGCTGCTGACTTAACAAGACTAACTAGTATACCGTGCGATTTATTACGTCGCTCCGCATAATCCGTGCGGTGTAATTATTTACACACGATTAGTACCACTTTTACGTTTACAACAACCTGTCCTTAATAAAACTGCAACAATTTTACTTATGCGATTTCGAGTCGCGTCCGATCATTTCACCGGCGTCGCACAAGCACAAACGCTCAGTCGCGCCCGCGCAGCCGCATCGCACGTACGCGTCGCCACGCTCTCGCGCAACACATCGCGAACACTCGTCGCGCATCAAGTGCTACCGTAAACTAAATACATCTGTGACAGTGACATGGTTTTGTGCTATAATTGGATTCTGTGACGGTGTCATTAGAACCGTAAGTTTCCCATTCAACTTTTACTTAAAATTATAAGATGCTGATCGATTCAATCGAGTTCGTGCAGCACACGTCATAAATAAAACTAAGCAACGAATTAGCACGCGACTCAGTACACACAAACCCAATTCATTGAATAGCAATTAATACGCGATCTGCGTTAGTGCGCTTCTGACTTCGTGCACGTATTTAAATTATTTAGAAATCCAAGTCGTCACTTGCAAAAAAATGCACGAAATCGGCGGAGCGGCGCGCGCCGCCGGCGCCGGCGACGAACACGATATGTGGCCGAGCCAACACACTGCTCTGATCCGTATTTTAAGATACTGCTGGTATTTCTGTTATTTTTCCATTAAAAAGTAAATTCTGCGGAAAATGTGAAAGATGCGGATAGTGCAGTTACGTCGCTGTGTTTACCGGGCATGATTTTATGCGAAGATTTTATCAGCTGCCATATACTTTTGGACGTGCGCTGAAATTTGTACGAAGGACTTTTACCGTATTGTTATATTCTGTATTCGAAAATGGATTTTTATAAGAGGGATGACAGAAATTACCGTAAAAAACACCCAAGATTAATGTGTCAGTTGCGGATGATACTGCGGATGCGTTCTTATACGCGGCCTTATTTTATTCGTTCATCGAAATCAGCTGTCGAATTGTTTTTTGTCTTGAGTTTAAATATGTATTTAAATCTAAAAACAGAATACGTGTTCTAAAACTGCATCTTACTTAGCAATACCTAATAATGCTCGTAGTATATTTACAATCACAATTATTTTTTATAATCTAGTTGATCTTTTCCAGACTTTGTGTAGCCAGAAAAGATCACATAATAAATGGTACCTATTTAATAACTTATTTATACGTTTATGAGTTCATATTAATAAATTGGCCAAAAAGATCATTACATATGTGATGAAAAATTGCACGCAAAATAGATGCAGATAAAATATAATTATTTTGGGCGTAATATCACGCTGTACATGGCAAAAATAATGAGTTCCAAATATTATTTTGTTTAAAAAAATCACTACACACGAACTATAAGAATCGAGTTTTTTTGGCAATTGGCGTAAGTGAGTCATGCCTTTTACACGAACGATTTCAAAATTGAGCACTAACTCTCACATGGTTCTTCTAACTGAACTAGATTAACTAGATTGTCTTTGCAAGAATCGATGTGTGACTAAAGGTGCCAATAGACTGACCTATATTATTAATTTATTTCTTTATTGAAAATGCAATTCTATCGTACAGTACATAAATTCATATTCGTGTTCTACGAATGATTCCGATATGTGTTTTTACGTTGCGCGTGATTTTATGCATTGGAATATTCATTCAGCTGTCAAATTGTTTGCAATATATGGGTCTGTGGAACAAACGCGTTACCTATTGTAGTAAACTCAATTCATGCATTACTACTTGGTATACTTATAAAGTGTTAATTCAGTATATCTAATACCTTTAAACGAGCAATTCTTGTATTATAATTATATATATATATATATAACATAATAATCTGAATCTCGGAAACGGCTTCAACGATTTTGATGAAATTTAGTATGCAGGGGTTTATATTTGTCTAGATTATAAGAAACTCTGTCTTGAATTATCCATAGCCTTAGAATTTTATTACTTGGAGCTTTCTTATGAGTGGTTTTTATAAAATATACCATACAATGTAACTGTTGATACTCTTTTAAGATATAAGATAGGTACTTTGTGTTAATTGCGCATAAAATAGGAAAATGCAGTTACGTCTTTTTACCTGTCCAATAATAAATGATGAAAATTTTTGTTAGCTAAGAGCCCGTTGACACAGCGGATCCGTTTCAACGGATCCGTCGGTACTGGATGTCTTGTTCACATCTGTACCGACGGATCAGTTAAAGAAATGGCAGCTGCGTCGCATCTGACAGACAGGATACGATAAAAATAACGGATCCAGTATTTTTTACTGGATTCGGAATACTGTCGTGTATGTGAACTTGCTCATACAACTACAGGCGCCATCACCAAAATAAAAACGGATCCACTAAAACAGGTCCTGTAAACGGTTTCTGTATTCTCTTAGCCTTTTCCCAATTATCTTGGGGTCAGCTTCCAGTCTAACCAGATGCGGCTGAATACCAGTATTTTACACGGAGCGACTGCCATCAGACCTCCGCATACCAGTAACTGGGCAATGCCGATATCCTAAGGTTAAACCGTTTGCCAGACTTTCGGGCTTCTGACTACCCGTAACGACTGTCATAGGTATTCGTATGACACCCGGGACCGACGGCTTAACGTGCTCTCCGAGGCACGGAGGGGTCCCGATGTGTAACAAATGGTCACCCATCCACGGACTGACCGCGGCAAGCGCAGCTTAACCTCGCAAGTCTTACGATCGGCGCGGTTGTTATTTAGCCACGAGCCCCTGTTCTGTAACGGTTTCTGTATGAACTAGCTATAAAATGTGCATAATTTTTTTTTTAAATTAAATTTTATTTAACGAACTATTATTTTGCGTGTGCTTCTAACTATGAGTGCTAAAGTTAAATAACTTAGTTATCACTAACGAGCATCAGACGTGCCAAATTCCGCTCAAGTGATAACTTGTTAACCACCTAAGTTACCCGTTTACAATAAAGTTAAGATTGCAGATACGGTAGTTATATCGCTTGTAACGAGGCAATCAAGTTTGAACATAATATCCTGACCTATTTGGTCTAACTTGTTTTGTGTCTGATAATTATCTTAACACTAGCGGCCCGTCCCGGCTTCGCACGGGTGGACATTTTTCCCGTTTTTGCAACATTTTTCATTTATGCTCCGCTGCTATTGGTCGTAGCGTGATGTTATATAGCCTATAACCTTCCTCGATAAATGGACTATCCAACACACAATTTTTTTCCAATTCCAACCAGTAGTTCCTGAGATTATTAGCACGTTCAAACAAACAAACTCTTCAGCTTTATAATATTAGTATAGATGGTATTCGTCTCGTGAGGGGCTCGTGGCTAAATAACAACCGCGCCGATCGTACGATTTGCGAGGTTAAGCTGCGCTTGCCGCGGTCAGTCCGTGGATGGGTGACTATTTGTTACACATCGAGACCCCTCTGTGCCTCGGAGAGCACGTTAAGCATTCGGTCCCGGGTGTCATACGAATACCTATGACAGTCGTTACGGGTAGTCAGAAGCCCGAAAGTCTGACAAACGGTTTAACCTTAGGATATCGGCATTGCCCAGTTACTGGGTTGCGGAGGTCTGATGGCAGTCGCTCCGTGTAAAATACTGGTATTCAGCCGCATCTGGTTAGACTGGAAGCTGACCCCAAGATAATTGGGAAAAAGGCTAAGAGGAAGATGGTATTCGTCTCTTAATCCTACTCTTCCTCCTAGCCTTTTCCCAATTATGTTGAGTCAGCTTCCAGTCTAACCAAATGTGCCTGAATACCAGTGTTTTACACGAAGCGACTGCCATCAGACCTCCGCAGCCTTACTGGGCAATGTCGATATCTTAAGGTTAGACCAATGGTCAGACTGTCGGGCTTCTGACTACCCGTACCGAGTGTCATAGGTATTCGTATAACACCCGGGATCGATGGTTTAACGTGCTTTCCGAGGCACGGAGGGGTCTCGATGTGTAAAGAACTGTCACCCATCCACAGACTGACCGCGGCAAGCGCTGCTTAACCTTGCAAATAGTATCGTACTCACCACCAGTGCCACCAGCTAATGAGGCGTTGATATTTTTTATTAACGAAATTATTTATCATTAATTATTTGTCTCCGAATCTTTTAGACACAGAGCAGGTCATTGACCCGTAATCACTGTACATTGTAGGTACCTATGCAGTTTTAATAGATTCTTCTAAATAGTCGTATTATTTGGTCGTGAGAACATAGGATTCGTTGAACTCGGGTGTTATTCGTATTAACTGTTAGAATAGTGAATACTCTGTTGGTAATGCGTTTAGTCGTTAATATGAGGCAAAAAACGCGCTGCAGCAAGCCCGTCATGCGCACCGCGAGATAATGCGACGGCAAAATTATGTCGCACCGCTCATTTTAGCCCGGCAGGCCAGCTTAGTGGATTAAGGCCTAAACCATTCTCATTCTGAGAAGTATACCATGCCCAGCAGTGGGACAGCAATGGGCTGATTATGCTTATGATTCAGCGATATCCTTGAGCGGATAGGAAATGCGGTTCTGTGATGATGATGATGGAAATTAAATCCTGGGTAGAGACGTAGTATTAATTGGTTTTTCTGAGTAAAGGCGGGTACAGACTGCTGTAACGTAACATGCAATGTAACGTGAAAGGTACGTAGTACGCACGCGTAGTGTGCACGGTTCGTGCGCGCAAGGCGTCCACACTATGGGAATTCTGTTGCATTGCATGATACATTGCGAAAATGTGGATAGCAAATACTTTCATTGCGTGTTAAATTGCATGTTACATTTCGTAAGTCTGTACCCGGCTTAATGTTAGTGGCTTCTATAGATCAATGAGATGTTCTTAATTGATGTTTAAAATTACGCAAAAACAAAAGAAATTATGAATTGTGAAAACATTTGGAAAAACCCAAATGTTTATATTAATAAATTCTTTATAAACTTTCTCGTTTAAAATGCAGAAGTTTCCTCATTAGTGTAAAATTGTAGATAGGACTTGATTTTTTTGGGGATCGAAATGACGTCACACCACTTCGCGTTCATTAGTGTTTACGTAAGATGACAGCTGACTCATAGGTTTTCCATAATCAACTTAGCCAACCACAGTCCATTGCTGAACATGTACCTCTACTAGAGATAGCTCGCGGCTTCACTCACGTGGATGTCCTCTGGTTTCCAGACTATCTCTGTACCAAGTTTCATCGTAAACAGTTCAGTAGTTTAGTCGAGATGAGGAAGAAACAGACAAATAGAGTTACTTTCGATTTTATGATAGAAAGGGTTATACCAAGTTTGATGACTTCATCCTCTTCTCTGACTGGCTGGTTATTCGATCCATGTAGCAGGAAGCGTCCCTCATTACATTAGTCTATCGGTGGTATTACTACCATAATTAAAGCAGTCGCCACATCAAACACAGGCTGTGTCGTCGGCGGGCCCACGTGTGTTGTATTCAGGAATTATTATGAAGGATGTACCATCTCGCGTCCGCTTTTTTTCGAATCCTCTTGGATGTCTCCCGCCCGGGGAAGGCAAGGGGGACTCTTACCGGCTAGATATCTACGGTGTTCCTCCTCCTGATCGTCGGTCGGGGTCGCGGGATTTGCATAAGCATGCACCGCAACCCCGGCAGAACCACTCGAGCCCCTTGGTTGGTGTGGCGAACGCTTAAGTACTATGATGTAATTTAGTATGGAAATAATCATACCATAAAAAGTTATTAGCTTGTTATTAGGAAATTGTACGGGAAATAGCAACCGTCCAACAGTGCAATGCTTCCTCTATTAAAACTTCTTCATTAAATCTACAGTAACTTGCTTCTGTTGACAGAATCCGCTTTCAGAGTCTTTACCTTTCTTCGGTCTTGTAACCTAATGGTGTGACCGTTGGACTGCCAAGTCATAGGTCTCGAGTTCGAACCCAAGGCACGCACCTCTGACTTTCAGATTCATGTGCGTATTGTATAATTATCACTTGCTTAAAAACAGTGAAGGAAAACATCGTGAGGAAACCGGCATGCCTGAGAGATATTTCTCGACGGCATGTGAAGCCAAGTCAGAGGCCCATAGGTGGCATAAACTCTGACATTAGGGTAGTCACTAAACACACGAAAAAAAAAGCATAAGCAGTCAGCGTATTACTGTCCCACTGCTAGGTACAGGCCTCTTCTTAAAATGAGAAGAGTTTAGGCCTTAGTCTACCACGCTGGCCTGGTGCCGGTTGGCGGTTTACACACACCATTGAGATCTTTATGGATCCCTCTAAGTAAGCCTGGTATGCGCAGCGCGACATTTCTTTCTTGTCGCATTTGCTCGCGCTGCGCATGGCCCGGCTAGTGTGTAGATTTTACTCACAATGACCTTCGCCGTTAACGCAAGTGACAATCAAATTCTGACCCGGACATGAATTGGAAAAGTCAGAGGTGCAGGCCAGGATAGAACTCAGTTCCATCTGCTTGGAAGGCAAGCTTTCAACCGTTAGAGCCTATGTACACGACGTCTTTTCTACGCGCCAATGATGCGCGTTTACTTTAAACTCCATACATAAAAAACTTTACACTTGTTTTTTAAGTACGAGGGCGCTTTCAATTTAGACGTTTCGTGTCGGACCGCTGCGGTGCGGCAGCAGTGCGACGTCGGTACCGCGAACGCTCGACAACACGCACTGTTACCGCACCGCGTTCTCTGTATGAAAACAAACGACCGTCCTTGCGCATTACGACAAATGCACCTTTTCGGCACCGCAACGGTCCGACACGAAACGTCTAAATTGAAAGCACCCTGAAGTTTGACGTTACAACGTGCGTCGTCTGCGCGTAAGAAAAGTGTCGTGTGTGTACGCCCTTAGGCTATCACTGCTGTTCAATAGCACTGTTAGTCAGGTCATTGGCAAACAAATACATGCCAGAAATTTGTTTGAGCTTTGCACAATCAATCTTAGCAATATTAAAATATTCAGTTTTATTATACAACGGTAATGTAACAGTATTTTTGTTTCTTTGTAGGTAATAAAATACAAACGGTGAAGGGTATTGTGAGGAAATTCACGTGGTTGTCGTAATTATTTAACTAGTGTTATATTCAGAGAACAGTGATGTTAGATATATTTTATACGAAAAAATCAACTGATATGGAACAGCATGGTATTTGTCACCTATAAGCGTGAATATCGTAACAAACTTCAACCACCAAATTTACCCCTTTAGGGATAGAATTTCCAAAAAAATATTTCTTAGTGGATGCCTACGTCACAAAAGGAACCTACTGTCCAAATTTCATGTTTATAGCTTCAGTGGTTTCGGCTCTGCGTCGAGGATCGGGACATATCGCTTTATAAGTATTTGAACAGTAGTTTCCTTTTGTGACCTAGGCATCTAATAAGAAATATTTTTTGGTAATTCTATCTCGTAAAATAGGCGGTATAAGTTTGTTATGATATTCATGTGGACGAAGTCGAGGCCAAAGTGCTAGTTAAAAATAAAAAGAACTACTTTAATTATTATTAGGTATTTATGTGAGGTTACAGGTATTCACTGGCACTCTGCTCTGATGATATAAACATAATACTTTGAAAATGTAAGTTTCTCTGAGGGCTACAGTGCAGTGGTCAAACGGTAGCCGAACGGCGTAAAATAAAAAAATTGACGAAGCCACTCAGAGTATAATAACGAAATTGGCGAAGTCACTCCGCGTAAAATAATGAAAGTCATGTAGCCACTCTGCGTAAAATAACGAAATTGATGAAGCCACTTCGCGTAAAATAAAGAAACCGATCGAAATGCTTGTACGCACAGTCATTCAAAATTCAAATCCGCAAGAATTATTGAAGTTATATTTTACATCGAAAAGGTAAAGTTCATAACTATTGACGATGTTTAAAGAAAAAATAAACCTATTATTATGTGGAAAAAATTGAGGTGTATTTTTTTTCGCAATCAATTTATAAATCGATAAATCATATCTATAAATGGGCACATCGCCCTGAACTTACGGTTACGGGGTATCGTAATTGTGTAGATTGTACATCGTCCACAGACATGTGATAATTTATTTTGAACACCGTTATTTTATGGGTTACGAACTTATTACCGTCATCGTAAGGATATTTCTTTTTAATATTTTTAGGGTTCATCTTATTTTTTTTGCATACAAAATTATAAAGTTAAAGTCTCTCTTTAAAAATAGACGTATCAATATAACATTACACAAATAAAACCTATTTTATCTAAAGAAATAAGCAACAAGTTTGCTTCCAGCAGGATTCAACACACTATTATGCTTTTATGCACCTTAAAGGTCAATCAAAATGAGCTGAAACTTTACTTGATGAAATGGTTCAAAAGATGTTAGTGCCTTGATGGGTTAGTTTTGTCTATTGCTATATTAAATGTGTATACGTCAAAGTTAGTTTTTAACTGACTTCCAAAAAAGGAGGAGGTTATCAATACGGCTGTATTTTTTTAAAATGTTTGTTACCTTACTAAAGCGTCATTTATAAACCGATTTGGAAAATTATTTTTTTATATGAAAGAGTATTTCGAGACTGTAACACTGTGAAACTGTTAATTTTATAATATTATGGTAATTATTTTATTCTTTTTTTAGTTTTTTTGAAGTCGGTTTTATTTTTGTTAAAATGTTTTTCGATCAGTTTACTGTTAATGTTATTTTTTTATTGCGATACTGTTGACGCTATTTTAGTGTGGATCCATCGTTTTTAAATGTCAGCTTATACTGTCTCATTGCGGGGCAAAGGCCTCCCCCAAGTTCTTCCATGTATTCTTTTTCCTGCGCCATCTCAAACCAGCCCTCGCGGTACGCGTGCAGGTCATCTCGGTACTTCTTGTTGGGCCGACCTCGGCTGCGCCGCCCATTTTCAGACACCTCTTGTGTGGCGACTTGCCCAGTCACTAGGCAATGTCATTATTGCATGTGGCTGACGTGACCCGCCCAATTCCAATCGTTCGATCTGCCTAGCTTGTTCCCAACTTTGTTGTGGTCAACTTCCAGTCTAACCAGATGCGGTTGAATACCAGTATGTTACAAGGAGCGACTGCAATCAGACCTCAGATCAGACTTGCAGTTAGACCGGTTGTCAGACATTCGGGCTTCTGACTTCCCGTAACAACTGTCATAGGTGTTCGTATGACACCCGCGACCGACTGTGTAACATGCTCTCTCTCTCTCCCTTCTCCGAGGCACGGAGGGGTCTCGATGTACCCATCCACAGACTGACCGCAGCAAGCGCAGTTTTACTTCACAAATCGTATGATCCGCGCGGTTGGTAATTAGCCACGAGCTCCTCAATAGAAATAATAAGTTCGTGTTAATATGCAAGATTGTATTAAAGATTATCCTTACTTGATATCGTCATAGATGTGAAACTTTCATTATTATCTAATAACTTTGCATGGTAATAAGTTAATGCCATTATATTAATCGCTTTAATGATCATTTTAATGTATGTAATCCACGTTTCCATATAATTCAAACATGATAAAGTTTGTTGTAATGGATTCTAGATGTATTTATAAATTACATAATATAAATATTTTCTACCAATGTCGTTTTGTGAATTTATTATAATTGTATCTAACTTACCTTTGATATTGAAATTATTTATTTACATACCTACTATTAATTTTTCTAACAACATCGTTTCGTGAACAGATTATAATTATACTAGCAACCCGCCCCGGCTTCGCACGGGTGCAATGTATATACTAATGTGGGACATATAAACCTTCCTTTCGAATCACTCTATCTATTGCTGAAAACTGCATTAAAATCCGTTGCGTAGTTTAAAAGATCTAAGCGTACAGACAGCGGGAGCGACTTTGTTTTATGCTATGTAAAGATGTAGCACTTAGCTTATTAGGTACTTTCAATAAATGATTTAATTAAAAAATAGATTGTTATCTAAATTATTACACTAGACGAAATTAAATTATATTACTATTTTACTTTTTTTCATACGACACTCCGAGTTACCGGTCCAAAATAAACTTATGTAAACGCTATTTATACAAGGTTAGTCGGAAAGGGGTACTAAGCCGAAAGTAGGCAAAGTAAGTAAGCGCCTTAAAGTACCCACAATAAGGGATAAATTTTGTTCTACAACTTTCCCCAAAACTCGATAGTTTAAGAGAAATAGCTTTTCAAAGATTTCGTAAAAAATAATTATGCTAACATCTATCTGTCCATAGCTACGATCAGCTATTTTTACAATGTAGGTTATATTTGGGGTCACGGATTAGAAAATTAATTTTCTGAATTCATAACTATAGCAGGTACCTATGTTCTTTAAAAAAAAAACAAAATTAAAAATCTTTTTGCAAGCAAATAAAAATTACCGAATTTTGAAATTTTAACACTTGCTTTAAAATAGTCATCAGTGATACTTTAGGTGGCCCGCGGCTTAGTATCCCCTTTCTGACTAACCTTGTATAGTTAAAATGTAATTCTCCTTTTTTTTATAAATAACTTAAACATTTAAACACAGACAAATATAGATCATAATTCATGAAAGTGTTGCGCTTCGGTATTTGCCTCTATACATTAATTAGCGTAGATTTTCACGCATAGTAATGCGCTCATGCAAATCTCTGGTCATATCTAGGCGGCTGCGCGTGCGACTGTGTTAGTAGCCCGCTCAGTGAGAGTTAGAATGTGTAGCGGCGACCCAGTGCTGGCGGTAGGAAATCAAATGCTTTTTTGTATTGAGAATTGTTAGGTGTTCTGGATTGTGGAAATAGAGTTTGCACTGCTCCATATTGTATTTCAATATGAGCATGCTTTCTTACATTTATCGTTTTATAGAATAAAAAGTAAGTTCATAAACTTCTTCTTCTTTTCGTGTGGTTAGCGACTAACCTGGTGTCAGAGTTTATGCCGCCCATGGGCCTCTGACTTGGCTTTACGCGCCGTCGAGAAATATTACCGAGTATGTATTACATACACATTATAGAAATGAAAATACAAGTATTTTTCGACAGGATATTAAATGGTGACAGGTGACAGACAAAAGTAATGTCAATTTATTTAATCATCGATTTGATTGACGTCATGGTTTTTAACCGACTTCCAAAAAGGAGGAGGTTCTCAATTCGACTGTATGTTTTTTTTTTTTTGTATGTATGTTCCGCGATATCTTTGCTAATTGTGAACCGATTTTGATGATTCTTTTTTTGTCTGAAAGAGTATTCTTTCGAAGTGGTCGTATTTAAATTTGGTGAAGATCTGATAAAGAACTTCGGAGATACACAATTTGAAGTCGGTTTTTTTTTGTTAAAAGTTAATTATTACAACAATACTCCTTAAATCAAACCAAAGACATGGCACTACTACTTACGTCATATGGAGGCAAAACTGCTGTTGCGGTAAATTCGTAGGTATCAAAGTTTATTTTGACACTGTGAAATTGTATTCGTCTATTATGCAAATATTTCTTTATCTTAAGTTCATAGCTGTTTTAAATATTGGAAGAATATTAAAATAAAATGCTAAATGTTAATTTGCATACATATTAAATATGCAAATTGATAAATGTTTGCAAACAGAAATTGATAACGAATAGAACAGATTATCGTTCAGATTTAGTAATATTTTTTATAGCAGTGATAGTTAGTGGTGTGACCGTCGGACTGCCAAGTCATAGGTCTCGAGTTCGAACCCAAGGCACGCACTTCTGGCGTATTAATTGTATAATTATCACTTGCTTAAAAACGGTGAAGGAAAACATCGTGAGGAAACGGCATGCCTGAGAGATATTTCTCGACGGCATGTGAAGCCAAGTCAGAGGCCTATGGGTGGCATAAACTCTGACACCAGGTTAGTCACTAACTACACGGGTCGCGGGTTTGATTTACACATGGATCAAATATTAGCATGGTCTACAAATAGTTGTTCCAGTTCTGGGTGTTTGTGCATGTGAAGATTTGTGTCTGTAAACGCACCCACGTATTTTAAAACAACAACGTTTGGTGGTAGGATCTATACGGTCCGCCTGGCTAGCTACCATTCTCACATTAAAGTCCGGCGACAAGCAGTTTACTGTGTTCCGTCATGTGTATGTGAGAGCCAGAGGGCTATAGAGGAATCCCTCTATATGTCTATTACTTGGATTCGTGTGCCGTTCTGAAACCGAGGCGTCATATTTAAACAAATATAATTATTACGATTAACCACTTAATTAGTATAATCAGCTTTCTACTTATTAAAATTGTTAATGCAATTTAAAAAGTCAAAACCAAGTAAGTAGGTAGGTATAGTACGAGATAACTTAGATGTCGCATCGGCAAACTTCGTAAAACCGATCACTTTGAGCTGAGTGCGACTTCATGACCACGAATATTTATTAGTACTGCAGTAAAAAATGATCTTTACGATGACGTAATAAGTTTGAATGGCGCGATAATGAACGGCTGCCATTGGTTGTTCCATCAAGTTTGCGAATGCGACTTCTAAGTTGTGTTGTACTTTTTCTTCTTCTTCCTGCCCTTATTCCAGACTAAGTGGGGATGGCACAACATGTATTTCATAAATCCATGTTGTTAGAGGTTTTGGCTTATTGTTTTATGATCGGCCGTCATGCTGACATCAACCCTCTTTGGGAATAATCGCGATAATGAGCGCCTGCCATTGGTTGTTCGATCAAGTTTGCCAATGCGACTTCTATGTTGTGTCATCATGTGTGTATAGATCCGTTTCGATAATTTCTTTCCAAATTTATCTGCTCCCAAGACAGTGAAAAATGTAACAGATAAGTGGCCTTAACGAAAGTATTTAATTTCTTTTAAAAATAGAAAGTTATTGTGTAGGCTTTTATAATTATTCATTGTTAATTTTATTAGGTGGTCCGTTAATTTTCATTAAAATTCATTATGAAAATTTTGTTTAAACGTATTTTGCTTAAATACGGGTAGGTTAATTAAATATGGCGACGGCCATTGTGGAAAGAGAGAGTTATAATATTTTTTGAGATATATTTTATTAAAGTATTTTAATGCCTACTAAGTAGAATTTTAATTTAACATAACATCATGCCTGTGTTCCCCGAAGGGTGGGGCAGCGGTGTATAGTAACACCCTCATTTCGCCGTTATGTTTAAGTCCTATGTAAGGGCGAGTCTATTGCCATCAATCGGGCACAAATCTAAACGCCGCTGTTACTGAGGAATTCCACACAGAAAAACCCAATAACACTTTGCCCGACCTGGAGATCGAACCCAGGACCTAACAATCAGCAGTCGCGCTTGCCACCACTAGACCAACGAGACAGGAATTTTAATTTAATAAAAACGAAGTTGCCCCTTTTATGACAACAAATTGTTGTATGCTAATAACTCTAATTACTATTTTCTTGCTTAATGAGTTTTTAATTAAGATTAACTGATCGGTGGATGACAGTTATGTCAATCACAAATGGTCGATTCCTATAAGTTTCGGAGCGTTATTGATTTAAATTACGACTATTGTATCTTTACCAATAATGAAGCAAAGACCTCATAGCTTAGTATAGTAGACCCTCCCACATGGAAGTAGCTATCACTGGTAAAATTAGCTTACGAGTCTAGGACCAGTTTCGCAATAAAAAACGCGACCATTGGTAAGCAAAACGATTCGTTTTTGTTAATAGGAACTGTAAAAGTCAAACAACAGAATCTTGTAGGGGTGAATCTATCATTACAGTTATAGCTAATATCGGTATGTCAGGATTGGGAGCATGGTAAATAAAGTAAATGAAACTAACAGACCCTCCACCATTGAGAGTACTTATATTTAGGTTAGGGGTAAGTTACAGAAGCTAGTTCACAATACAATAATTTACACAAGATTAGAAAATAAGGACAAGCTAATCTATATATATATATATATAAAAGGAGAAGCTGACTGACTGACTGATCTATCAACGCACAGCCTAAAAGGCTGGGGTTAGTAACTTGAAATTTTGACAGTAGGTTCATTTTGTGACGTAAACATCCACTAAGAAGGGATTTCTCGAAATTCAACCCCTAAGGAGGTGAAAAAAAATCACGCAAGCGAAGCTGCGGGCAAAAGCTATCAGATATAAAAGGTCAGACTTCTTCGGCTGTTGGACATAGAATCCTCTGCTCCGTCGAATGACCACTATTTTTATAACGTCGTGTACGTTGGTTCATCTTGATGACTACACTCCTTTATCAACATTGTCCAGTGTTACCAGTTACCGACAACAGAACCGGGCTTAAATCGTACTTCACGATGTGGTTTTTATTATGACCAAAATTGAGCTGTCATTAAAAATGTTATCGATCATCTGTGCAAGCAAATTAACGAGAATTTTGTTCATCGAAAGTTAAAATACTTTCACTGCAGACCTCAGACCACCGAGTGAGTTTATTGAGATATAATTAATTAACCTGTTTAAAGCCTTGAATTCACTGAGAGACAAATGGGGCAACATGCCTCGGGTCTGCACGCGGGACATCCACGTGAATCTCTTGGGGACAATGTCGTGGCACATTCGCTCGCACCCGCGCCCGCTCTAGAACCTGAGATAACACACTTTGGTGTGTCACTGCCACTTTTCCTTAAAAGTCAATACCATAACGTATCAATTTATATGGAAAAAAGCAAAATATTTTTTTGGGCCGCCCTATTTGTATCCGCCATTTTGAATTTTTATAAACAGACAATAAATTCATGAGCAGGGACCTCAAAAACCCCTGAAAACTGATTTTTGTTAAAATATTTTTTTAGAAATTGTTTTTGCTTCATTTCCCGATTTTTTTGAGGTTATGGTATTGACTTTTAAGGAAAAGTGGCAGTGACACACCAAAGTGTGCTATCTCAGGAGTGTATAAAAAAAATGGCAGCGATACGTCAAAAATTGTGGTGTAGGCAGATTTTTGAACAAAAAGAGTCATTTTTTTCCCACTGTGCGGCGGCTTAAAACATGGCCCGCATCATGTAGAAATGCCGCACAACGTTGCGGGGTAGTGTGCAACGTGTAGTGTCATGTAGAATCAATGTTGAGCGTCATGTTGGGGAACATTATGTCCCCTAGTGATTCCAACGCTTAAAGTTAACAAGTTTCTTATTGTATTAGAATATTACCAAAAAATTAATAATACTATCAGACAAAGAAGCAAACTTCGCAAGTAAGACGTAGATAGAATATGGTGATTTAGAAAATAAAACCGTGTTGCTTTTTGGGATTTTTGAAATTCTTTCAGTTATTTTATTAAAAAGATAATTATAGACGTATTTATAATACCATTATTTCCCATACCATTATTTGTCGTATAGTTACAATGGTTTTACAGTTTGTTTTTGTTGGTAAAATTAGTTCTGTTAGAGTGAATCTAAAAAGATTTAGACATATGGTTTGCTATCTTTATCTTTACATAGTATAAAACAAAGTCGCTCCCGCTGTCTGTACGCTTAGATCTTTTAAACTACTAGTTTTCAGCAATAGATACAGTGATTCAAGAGGAAGATTTATATGCCCTACATTAGTATCTACATTGCACCCGTGCGAAGCCGGGGCGGGTCGCTAGTTATTATATAAAAGGAGAAACTGACTGATCTATCAACGCACTGCCTAAACCATTGTGGTTAGAAACTTGAAATTTTTAATTTTTTTTTTTTTTTTTTACCTTTTATAACGTAATCATCCACTGAGGAAGGATTTTTCAAAATCCCTCTCTTAAGGGGGTGAAAAAAAAATACGCAAGCGAAGCTGCAAACAAAAGCTAGTAAGATAAATATATTTCTTTGTTACCTTTAATTAAATACGGGGAAACCCGTGTCGAATAAACAAATTTCACAGGAAAGAACATGTTACAATTATTTTACCTTCTTTTTAACATTAGATTAGCATAGAAACAATCCAGAGAACTTTTTAAATAAATGTTAAACAAGCAATTGTTGTCCAATGTCTGATTATCTCACATTTAAGAATGCATAATAATTTAATTAGAAAGTTCATCGACCCGTCTCGACGAAGTTCAAGGGTTATTCATTCATTCATTCATTCTGTGTGTGTTTTTTTTTCTTTTTTTGCTCGCCAACTTAATGAGGCAAATGCGTTAGCTGTAATGTGTTCTTTTTTTAAATCGTTTGCAGATTCATTATAATGTATGACGTGTTCAAATGCAGGTAGCCGTCTCGACTTTCGACTGTTTGAAGTTTTTGTTGTCGAGATGAAAGTAAATAACAGTAACGTTATGAAGTTTGTTTTTAGGCGTTCGTTGATCTGATTGTTTTAGCTTTGGTTAGACGTTTTTGTGGAGATTTTAATTAATATACACTTGGGAGCAATGAATCCGGGTCACTAAAGTAAACCTTAATATCTCGGAAAACATTGTTTTGTTTATGTTGGTGACCCGGATTCATTGCTCCACAGTGTACTAGTAATAAAAGGAAAGGGAGAATGTGTCATGTCCATATTCGACATTGTTTTTTTTTTGCTCCGGCTATGCGCTTACGCATCACGTTAGATTAAAGATCGAGAAAGGTAAAGAAAGAAGTAGATTACTGAAGTTGAAGGAGAAGGTTTGTATATTCAGCAGTGGACGTTTATGGGCTGATAAGGTGATGATGATGATGACGGAAGTATTAGGCATTAAGGTTGTGTAGCTCGCTTCTCTTGTCACTGTTGGCTGTCTAGTACCTACGTCGTATTATTCACATAAAAAGCTATTATCATTCATATTATCTTAAGATAGTTTTACTAGGTATCATTAATAGAACACATTCAAATAAAGTACTTAAACTTTCGTTAATTAAATAATAATATAACTTAGGTACTCATATAGTAGCGAAGAGTGCGCACATAGTATTTTGTTTATCCCGGTTCTTATAAACAAAAACGAATCGTTTTGCTGACCAATTGCGAAACTGGGCATATAAATTTACTCGTAAGTTAATTTTGGGTACCTGTAATAGCTGTTTCCCGATGGGAGGGTAGCTGGGTGAATATTCGAAATTTTTTAACATTATTTTAACAAATCATTCTTTTCCCGGGTTGTTAACGTTATAGTATTGTCAGATTGTTTTTATTCTTGTCTTATTGCTTGACGGCAGCGGTATAGTTTGAGTTTTCATTATCATAGTTATAGTATTAAACATCTGCATTCTTAACTTTGGGATGATGCTAATGACGTTGTCAATTGGACGTAGTTATGCGAAAAGGATCCAACCCACACAGTTATGAGATATTCAATTCTTAAGTTTAGACTATATTTCTTCATTGGTTCTTTGATTTAAATTTCTTGATTTTATTGCAATTAAAGGACAAATGTATAATATTTAACTTGTTAAAGTGTTATTATGTGTAGTTTGGCTTAATAAGTTTAAGCGAGTATTTTGATATGAATAACTCTCTTTCGATAATTTTGTGGGTTGGATCCTTTTCGCTTAACTACGTCCAATTTTTGTTAATATTTTTCGAAGAATGCCCCGTCTACTATACAAATCCATGAGGTCTTTGCTTAACTAATATGTTCTGCCTATATTTCTCCCAACTATGTTGGGGACAAATTTCACTCTAACCAGATGCGGGTAAATACCAATATTTTACAAGGAGCGACGGCCATCAGACCTCAGCAACCCAGTCACTGGGCAATGCCGATATTCTAAGGTTAGACCGGTTGGCAGACTTTCGGGCTTCTGACTACCCGTAACGACTGTCATAGATATCCTTAAGACACCCGGGACCGACGGTTTAATGTGCTCTCCGAGGAAGAGAGGTTTCGATGTGTAACGAACGGTCACCCATCCACGAACTGAACGTGGCAAGCGCAGCTTAACCTCACAAATCGTATGTTGCGCGCGGCTGTTAATTAGCTACGAGCCAGTAATTTTAACCAATAACGCTGCGTAAATTATAGGAATCGGCAAATTCTCTCTCGGCAAATCTGCGAAATTACGCCAGTTAATTTGAAGTTAAGCTATACAATCCATCATTAGAATTACAATAATTTCACTTATCTTTTTATTCAAGACTCATTAATTACGCCTATAATTTAATAATGACTGCCAAATTATTATGATAATATACAACCGAATTTAAATCAACCACAAACGAAGTAATATATTCCTTATACATAAACAATCAGATTGTTGTCAATATTTTTTACTCAGATAATAATCGTATTCGCGATTCAATTATTCGATTCACATGAATTTTAAATGACGATATCGTTAATTGACGGATATAATGAACGGATAAAATAAAATCTGTCTCAGTTTGTACTTCATTCGGTAAATAATCGATACGTTTCATCGTTTTTTTTAAGTAAAAGTGTTTTTGGTTTTTGTGAATTTAAATAAGTCTTCTACGATTTGATATAATTAGTATGAATATGTATGATTTTCGCCTTCTTTTATAGAATACTAGCTGTGTCCTCACGGCTCCGCCCGTAGCCTATATTACTCAGTGATAATGTAGCTTTCTAACGGCAAAATAATTTTTGAAATCGGTCCAGTAGTTTATTATTAAGTTTATTCGTTACAAACAAAAATACCATTCTATCCTCTTTATAATATTAGTATAGATTACATAGCCTATATTGTAGTATAATATAGAGGTTGCACTAAAAGAACCTTCATGAGTGACGATAGGTAGTTAATTACGTTTGGCGCACCCTGGGCAGTCAGCCTTGCTACCAACCTCACTGGCTGACTGATCTTTCAAGACAGAAAACTATGTCTCCAGACAGACACACAGTGTCCCGTGTGCGGAGACAAAATGTCCCATGTGCGGAAACAAAGTGTACCGAGTGCGGAGACAAAGTGTCCTGTATGCGGAGACAAAGTGTCCCGTGTGCGGAGACAAAGTGTCCCATGTGCGGAGACAAATTGTTCCGTGTGCGAAAACAGTGTCCCGTGTGTGGAGACAAAGCATCCCGTATGCGGCGACTAAGTGTCCCGTGTGCAGAGACAAAGTATCCCGTGTGGGGAGACAAAGTGTCCCGTATGCGGACATAAAGTTTCCCGTGTGCGTAGACAAAGTATCCCGTGTGCGGAGATAAAGTGTCCCATGTGTAGTCTGCCTTAACGAGTCTCTTGTTTCCAATCCAAGAAAGAATACGCAGAAAAGATTTCTGGGTACCGATACTACGGCGAAACTGGTTTTCTTTTTTGCATAAACACTGCCACTATACATCTTAGAGGCTTAGCAGAACTGATCCTCCATTCCCACGCCTTCAGCACCCGTTAAGTCTTATTAAGAGGCTTATTAAGCGACTCAGACGTTGCGTGTTCCATTGATTTATATCTTAATGTCATCTCGCAAGGTGAAGCTGGCCACGTATTGCGTTTTCTATATCAAGTATTTGATTGGCATTAATGTACTTGTTGAGCTTTTGAATTATTGAATGTATTTCTATCTTGGTGTGTTGGTTTTGTAGCGTTTTATTGATTTTGTTAGGGAGCGTTCAAGTATTACGTAACGCAATTTTTGGAGATTTTTGACCCCCCTCCCCCCATGTAACGCGTCGTAACGTTTTTATTTACCCCCCCTCCCCTTAATAAAACGTTACGTAACCTCCACCAAGTGACCATTTTACCTGAAAGTCACAATTAGTGACGTATCCTGTGAGGCAAGCAAGAAATTTTGTGAAGGTAAAAAAAAATTTCAAGTGGTCATTCCATTTGAAATTTTGAGAAAAACAAAGTTTTAAATATGCGCGAGGAAAAAAAATTCTATGCGACCGTCCTGAAGGGTTAAAACAATGTTACTTAACGAGTAGTTCAAACCCCTCCTCCCGCCCCTGTAACGCATCCTAACGTTTCAGAAGACCCCGCCTTACGTAATACTTGAACGCTCCCTTAGTTGGATGTAGTTAAGCAAAAAGGACTCAACCCACACAGAGTCACTTTTGAGTTATTGACGTTTTAAGTTCAGAGTGGTTTTCTTCAGTGATGCTGTATTCAAATTTTGTTACGTAATTACACATCCTTGGTAAAATCGGTGGTTGATGGTTATATTGTGTATTTCTGGACTTATTTAAGAAAATATAGGGTTGTATGATTTAAGCAGGTTGGGTCTTTATAGGTAATAAAAAGAAAGTACCTGCCTAATATGTGGTTTGATTCCCTGTCACAAAAAACGTATTTCCTTTGTTTATTTCTGGGATCTTTTTTACCGAATGAAAGGCAAAATTGACAAAAATGAGTTATTAGTACCAAAATGGTCTATAAGGTAGGTTATAGACCATTTTGGTACTAATAACTCCTTTTTGTCAATTTTGGGGATTGAGTCCTTTCTGCTAAACTACGTCCAGTTTGTTGTATTTTTTTTAATTCTTTGATTTGGTGCGCGTGACCTTAGTCGCACCTGATGGAAAGCGCAGACAAGGTCTAGGATGAAGCACATCTTTCTTCCTGTCTAGCCTTTTCTCAACTATGTTGGGGTCAGCTTCCAGTCTAACCAGATGCTGGTGAATACCAGTATTTTATTTGAAGCGACTGCCAGCAGACCTCCGCAATCCAGTTACTGGGCAATGCCGACATCCTAATGTTAGACCGGTCGTCAGACTTTCGGGCTTCTGACTACCCGTAACGACTGTCATAGGTATTTGTATGACATCCAGGACCGACGGTTTAACATGCTCTCTGAGACACGGAGGGGTCTTCATATGTAAGGAATAGTCACCCATCCGCAGACTGACCGTGGCAAGCGCAGCTTATGAAGGAGGGCTTCAAAAATATGAGCGTAACTTACCAAAATCCTCACAGCCCAAAACTGAACCATTTATTTTATTACCGTTACTTTATTGCACCCGAAAGTGGTTACTTCATTAACCGTAAGTGTCACCAACATATTGCGGTTATGCCCAAACAATGGTTTACGAGCAGCCATATTGGCCTAACTGACCGTAAACCGCTCCTATTTCTAAGTAACATAACAATAAATATCTAAAACCGTAAAAACAGACTAGTAATAAATATGGCCGGTGATTAATGTTTCATAGTACGTGATTTCTAAGCTACCTATACATTCACAGTAAGCAGAATTTGAGGCGATAAGACAGATCTGAGAATAACGATAAAATTTCAATTTATCTTTCAGTGGATGCCTCAGAGTCGATTTTCCTGCTATCAACCGTGAGATTGATAGAAAATTCTGAGCTGGAAATATCATTTCACAGTGTACGGTTAGCAATTTATTGGACGATTGAAAATTTATATCCAGGCAGGTGTGGTTAGCTCAGTGAGGGTATTAAACATTGGATTTACTAGGAGACAAAATGTTCTCCAACATGATGCGCAAAATTGAGTCCATGTGACGCTGCAACGTTCTGCGGCATTTCTACGTGACGCGTGACATGTTGCAAGCCGCCGCGCCGCTTCGAGAGCGTTCGCACGTGTGTGCGAGCGAATTGTTCCGCGACATTGTCCACGGGACATTTACGTATACGTCCCACGTCAAGTCCCACGTCATGTTGCCCCATTTGTCTCTAAGTGAATTCAAGACTTAAGGCTCCATGTTACAAGAGGCGAACTCTTTGTTGTTCTACGAGCAGTATCACCTAATATAACTTGATAATTATAATTATGTAATTCAGAATCGCACACTTGCCATTTCTAGATCAATTAAAAGGTGTTATTAACTTATGAATTACTAGCTAAAACTTGTGGCTTCGCTCGCATGGTATGTCGATAAAAAGTATCCGTTGTCTTTCTTCAGGTTTCAGGCTATTTCTATGCCAAGTTACATCATAATTGGTTTAGTAATTTAGTTGTTCAGAAATGAAAAACAGAAAGACACTTTCACATTTAAAATACACCCGGGAGCAATGAATCCGGGTCACCAACATAATCCTTAATATTCCGAAAAACATTGTTAAACATTGTTTTGTTTATGTTAGTGATCTAGATTCATTACTCCGATACCGAGTGTATTGCAATAATCTACGTACCTATGTAGGATAGATTTAAAAAGCGTGAACTTTGATCATTGCTAATGTAGTAGGAACCTATTGTAATACATTTGGGGTTAGATCAAGCTATATTCTCGGAGCAATTCAACAGTTTTAGTATCAAATGTGGAAAGATTAGCTGTTCGCCTCACACGGTGATCAGTTCGCATGCAATATTAGCGCAAACATACGTTTGTTAATGTGGGGTGTTATTCTGACAATCTCTTCTACTTACGAGAATATTGAATTGTTTGATGAAATATAAGAAATAAGTACCTAGGTAATTCGATTGGCATGACATTTTGATTGTCTTGAAATAGGGATTTTGAGAAATCGCTTTTGTAAGTATCTACTACATACAATAGGATAGTTTTTTTTCAAAATTCAATAAAAACAGCGAAATGACAGTATAATTTTTTGTTGTTTACCTATTTTTTTTAAATCTGGCTTTGATGTCGTATACTGGAACCTTCTCTACAGTTTACCTGCATGGAACAAGACAAAATAAACCTAATATGGTAGTGCCTTTGTACTCTTCATTCCTATGCAATCTAAATCTATACACTAATAAAATCGTAACAATGTTACTAAAACTGTACATTAAATATTTTTGGAAAAAGTAAGTGCAACGTTACGCGAGCTGTGGTGGCCCAGCGGTAACGGCCTCGACTTACGAGTTGTATGTCGTAGGTTCGAACCCAGCCAGGTGCATTACTTTGTGTAATTTATTTTCATCACCACTGAAGGAAAACATCGTGAGGAAACCGGCATGTCCTAGAACCAAAAATTCGACGACATGTGACATCTACCAACCCGCACTGGACCCGCGTGGTGGATTACGGCCCATTCCTTCTCACAGATAGGAGGCAACGTTTCCTAAGAACCAAACTGAGCCCAAAAATGTCGTTTTTAGAATTTTTGTCTGTTTGTCCGTTTGTATGTTTGAGCTTCACGCCAGTGCTCCTGGACAGATTTAGTTAAAATTTGGCAGCCACATCCGTTAGAGAGCGGGTCAGGTTATAGGGTACAAATGATCACGCTATTGAGTGTGGTGATGAGCAGTAACCTTATGTTTCCGTAGGCATGCAGCTAGTAATAAATAAATAAGTAAATGATATGCTCCGCGGCGATCATTATTTGTTGTATAATAATGAAAACGCAAAAATATGTTCCAGTAAAAAATCTATGTAACGGTATTTTTAGAATATAAGATAGTAAATTATTCCTACTAGGTATGATTCTAATTCAAACGAGCCGTACAAAAGAAAAATAATCTTTCACGTAAGTAATCATTTAACGTAACCACTGAAAATTAACATAACATTTGAAATTCAAATTCTAAATCTGAAATCAGCAAAATAACCGTTACATTTATTACTCGACTGCGACGGTAAACGGAATGGTTATGAGTTTGGCGTGTTTGTATGTTTGTGTTAATGTTTTATTTATTTAATCTCTTTACGTTATTTCTTGTGATTTTGGTGAATAAGCTGTCTATGTATATAGTGTCCTGTGGAATAGCTTTCAGAGGTGCTAATTACTTCTGGTGTTAATTGTTACCTTGGTTTTAAACGCCATATCATTTTGTGTATTTAAATATTTTTTAGAAGAAAATAATTTATAATTTTCCATTACGATTTGTTATAAATCAGAATAGTGTATCTGGCCGAGAGCGGGAGCAAGAATCCAGCTAATGGTTGCACTGATGCGTTATTGATACACGACGCGACTCGCAACGGTACCGGCATGCAGAGCGCATCACGCCGCGCGCATGCCGTATTCAGGGCTTTCGCATCAAACAATAATATTTTATGTAAATTGTACAGAATTAGATGTGCCACGATCGTCTAGTGGTGGCAAGAACGACTGCTGATCGTGAGGTCCTGGGTTCGATCCCCAGGTCGGGCAAAATGTTATTGGGTTTTTCTGTGTGGAATTCCTCAGTAGCAGCCCGGCGTTTGAATTTGTGCCTTATTGATGGCGATAGGCTCGTCCTCTATTACATGGGACTTAAAAATAACGGCGAAATGAGGGTGTTACTATACACCTCTGTCAAACCCTTCGAGGAATATAGCCGTGATGTTTTTAGGTTATAAAAGAAAATTACATTGCAGTTACATAACATATGCCTATCGTTATTATATCGTTATTGACAGTTGACAGCCCTGCTCGTATCAAAAGCTATTCGTAACCGGCATATTATTTCACTGCGCATATTCATCACTGGATTTTGCAGATACCACGTTATGATCGATTGTAATGGTGGATTTTTGTTTGTTTTCCTTTTACAGTTACTTCGATGAGATGCTGATTTTATTTCGATAGGTACTTAACTATTGCTATTATCTAGCATTAAATAATACTAAGCCGGATACAGATTGTAGATTTCTGAGAACTAGGGTGCCTTAGATTTAAAATTGGAGCGAATTATTGCTTCAGCCGAATTTTGTTAAAATAAAAACTAAAATGTGCACTATCGTTACTGTGCTAAATTTTTAAAACGTCATGGAATGTAATCGTTGAATAAACTATATCGATGGATATTTTCCGTATTTTTTAAGTATACCTACTCCATTTCACATAACATTAGACAAAAGTGGCGTGATATTTTGAACCATTTCTTCAAATAGATTTCCATCTCATTAAATCTTAAGGTACATAAAAGCATTATACTTTATTGAATCTCTACTGGAAGCAAACACGTTGTTTATTTCTATACATTTCTCTGCTAAAATGGGTCTTAATTTTTTCTAATCTTTATCATAAAAATCAATTGCCGTGCATTAGTCTCGCAAAATCTCGGAAATGGCTCAATCGACTTTTGTTTTTTTTTTCGCCTCACTACTGGCTTGGTTTAGGAAAAAAGAACATTAGGAAAAACAAAAAAATAATATGTTTTATTGGTACTTAGTTCACCGGGTCATCTAGTGTTATATAAAATAGAGCATAGAGATATGACTAAAACAATCCGAATTAAGATATCGATTAGGCATATACTCCCAGTAATTACTTACAAGATAGTCAAATAGTATACACTCGGGAGCAATGAATCTGGGTCACCAACATAAATAAAACAATGTTTTTTTTTGAGATATTACGGTTTATGTTGGTGACACGGATTCATTGCTCCCGAGTGTAATTAAAAAAGGAATAATATGTCACCACATAGGTAATCGAAAAAAAAACGGCGTCATATAGTATCGTTGAAATATTCATGTCGCAGTTACAAGAATGTCTCGAAAGTGCTTTATTTCATATTGAATACAAAGTCTTTGCAATAAGAACAAAAATGATTGTGTGTCAGTGTGCCTGTGTGATGCACCGGACGAAATTGCTAGTCGCCTACATTCGCAAATTGCGAGCTGTTGAATACTTTGCGACAATTAGATTTGTTTGAGATTTTGAGACACACAGTCTAGTTAAAATAACAGATTCCACCAGCAATTTTTGAAGCGATCTAACCCAGGTAATGTTTAGATATTTGTTTAATTAAAACTTGTGTGAGAGAGATTATTTTTTGTGATCGTTGGCGTGGAGATCATATTATAATTATTGATCTAGGTCAGGAGTGATAAACTCACTTTAAGTAACTATGAGCTTTTGAAGTGAAACATCTAATGCGGGCGGTACGGGTGTGAGAGTGGCTGTTGCGTGGCGACGCTCGCGATGGCAAACCACTGAAGCTGGAAACATGACATTTGGGCAGTAGGTTCCTTTTGTGACGTAGGCATCCACTAAGAAATATTTTTTGGAAATTCTACCACTAAGGGAGTAAACTAGGGGATGGAAGTTTGTATGAAAATGCACGGGGACGAAGTCGCGGGCTAAGTGCTATTTTTTTTTAAATGAGTTTATTCACCGCAGACATTTCGTCCGCGCTCTTTTTTGCTGTTATTTAATTGTTTACTTTTTATTTTATTTTACTTAAGGCTAAGTGCTATTAGTGCATAAGGCTTCTAGTACCTAGATACATCACCTCTTTGTTTCAACAACGTGACAAGTCCGAACGATCCTTACTTGCTTTTATTTAGTAATCAAAACCGCCGCGTCCGATATTTTTTTTAGTAGCCTTGTTTTATTTGACCAAAAGATACCACGTTTTATGAAAAAATAAATTCAGTCGCGGCGGTTTTAATCTATATAAATAAAAATTAAACGCCAAATGTGTTGCTAAGCGAAAAACGGCTTGACCAATTCAGCTATTTTTTTTATTGTTTAAGGCATACGGAAGGTTCTTATGGAGAGAAAAAACATAAAAATTGCGTGGAAAATAGTAAAAACAACACTTTTCTTTCCCCACTACAGGCCAATAACTTTTGACAGAACGAAGTCTGTCCGAGCAGCTAGTTATTAAATAAAAACAAATGAGGATCGTTCGAACTTGTCACGTTATAGAAGCAAAGTGGCGACATTTGTCCGTATATAGAACGAAAATAGGCGTAATTTGCACACCGCAACTGGCTTATTACTGCTATAAGTATTCTATAAGGCCTCTGGTAGATACATTGTCCATGATCCACAGTGCTCACCCGCCGCAGCCGCGGAGCCGGTCGTCTTTTCTGACTCCGCACACCGTTAATTCAGCCCTCATCAAGCTGTCTCCCTCCCAGTCCTCTCACAAGCTACGCCCTAAGCCGAAGTCCGAGTCCCTTTAGGGGTCGCCCTTAGTGCTGTTGTTGCTAGCTAGTCATGATGTTAGTAGTAGTGATAGTAGTTAGCTTACGTTAAGTATTATACTCTCGTCCTCATTGGTTGGAGACCCTTCAGGTCTTGCCAATAAATGTTCAGTTACGTAGAAACGATTCGCAAGACCATCTACAAGCACACGAATAGAAAAAAAATTGTAGATACATTCGTCCGTATGACGTGGAGCGAAAATAGGCGTAATTTGCACACCGCAACTGGCCTATTACTGCTAAGTGGCCACGTATTGTTTCTTGAGACAGTGAGTCCGTGATTCTGGCCACACTTTTTCTTTGCGCCAACGATTTGGCGGTCCGCAAATTGACTCGTACCGCATTGTCATCGATTATGCGTCATTTTTCGGTATTTTTTGTGCATTTCTATTCTACTTTCTAATTTGTAAAGATTGTTGGGTTAAGTTTTAACTATTGTGTTTATTATTTTAAGTTTTTAACGTAATTTCTAATGCTTTCAAGAAGTTCTTAGGATAGGCTTTGATGATAATAATTATAACATAACATCACGCCTTGTTTTCCCCGAAGGGTTGTGCAGAGGTGTATAGTAACACCCTCAGTTTGCCGTTATGTTTAAGTCCCATACAATAGGGGGCGAGCGAGTTAATTGAATGAGTGGGTCGAGGAACTTCAGGTATACTCCACCATAAAGAACATAGTCTGCTTAGTTGTCGGCAATAATATTGACAAGCATATCATTTTGGGACTCGGTGCATAATATCAGCAAGCACATTCGATCACCCGCGCGAGCGCTCAACGTGTATTCCCAAGGAGGGTTGATGTCAGGCAGGCGGCCGGTCATAAAACAATAAGCCAAAACCTCTAACAACATGGATTCATGAAATACATGTTGTGCCGACCCCACCTAGTGTGTGACAAGGTCAGGAAGAAGAATAGGGGGCGAGCTTATTGCCATTAACCGGGCACAAATCCACACTCCGGGCTGCTACTCAGGAATTCCACGTGGACAAATCCAATAACATTTTGCCCGACCCAGGGATCGAACCCAGGATCTCACGATCAGCAGTCGCGCTTGCCACCACTAGACCAACGAGGCAGTTGATAGTTATAATTACGGTAAAACAGTCTTAAGGTGGGATTACTTATGATTTTGCAGAGACCAAGAGATGAATACCGGTTCAGAAATGTAAGTTGTTAGATGCTCATAGAAAGCTAAAGATTCTGGTAATCAATTGGAAGGTCAGGAGAGGCCAAATATGGCATACAATTGTGAGGTTGCATGTAAGTGTCAATTAAACAGAAATAGACAATTAGGTCCAAAAAGGCTCTAACATTTATTCAAGACTAGCTGCCCGGACAGACTTCGTTCTTTCAAAAGTTATTGGCCTGTAGTGGGAAAAGAAAAGTGTTGTTTTTACTATTTTCCACGTAATTTTTATGTTTTTTCTCTCCATAAGAAACTTCCTTGTGCCTCAAGGAATATACATAAAAAAAAATAACCGAGTTGGTCGAGCCGTTCTCAAGTTTTGCGCTTAGCAACACATTTGGCGATTCATTTTTATATATATATATATATAGACTAGCTGTTGCCAGCGGTTTCACTCGCATCTTAGAAGAACTATTTCATGTACCCGGATAAAAAGTATCCTATGTGTTAATCCAGGTCATTATCTATCTGTGTGCCAAATTTCATCCAAATCCGTTTAGCCGTTTATGCGTTATTGGGTAACAAACATCCATACATACATACATACAAACTTTCACGTTTATAATATTAGTAAGGATTACTTTTTAACATAACATCACGCCTGTATTCCCCGAAGGGTTGGGCAGTGGTGTACAGTAACACCCTCATTTCGCCGTTATGTTTAAGTCTTAGTAATAGGGGGCGAGTCTATTGCCATCACGGCACAAATCCAAATTTCGGAGTGCTACTGAGGAATTCCAATAACACTTTGCCCGACCTGGGTATCGAACCTAAGATCTAACGATTAGCAGTCGCGCTTGCCACCGCTAGATTAACGAGGCACTTTTTAAATCCGTTTGTAATCTGATGATATACCTCAATGAATGTTTTATTTTCTTTAATTCCAAGAATAGTGAGAATTAAATGTTTAATTTCATGCTGATTTTGGAATAATAGGAAGTTAACTGGTTGATTGATGTTTCGGGTTTTAAAAGTTAATGATGGGAGATCGATAATGCTATAAACGGTGTACATAGACCCTTAACGAAGCCGAAAGGCACTTATACTTCACGTCATTGCGATATTTTTTTTGTTCTGGACTATGCCTGTGAAACCTTCTAGTTACGGAGATATTGGAGGTCAAAGTTCCATCTTTTTCACAACTTTTTTTTTAAATACTAATTTTGAAGGTTGCAAATGTACTTGAAATACCTCCATTACCCGTTTACTACTCATTGCATCTATCAGCACTGTTTTGAGTGCGTTTCATTGAGCTTTACCGTAAAACGAGATATTTCAACCAAAAAAAAAAGTCGTTTCCCAGCGGCAATTTTTGCGTAGGGTTACTTAGTTTGATGTACTGAATGCATGGTTGACGGCTTAGTGAAGGGTCTTTTTACATTTGTATAATTACGTATAGAACCTGAGCTAACATTATTTAGTTGTGAAGTTCTGGTGTTCCTTTGATATAGAGGAAAAATCTTGTAAGTAGGTGTACGCTTGAGCGCGCGGGAAGACTTTGAAATCACGATCGGGATATGTGACGTCATGACCATCATCGATGTGTTTGAAGCAATTTTTTGCAGCATTTGAAAATTCCTTTATTTTGGGGTGTTCAAATTAAATGTAGGGGTTTGATTTGGTTGTTTACGGGTTGGTTTAATTGGTAAGTGGTAACAAGAAAGAAAGAAGAAGGACGTACATCGATGTTATTGGTGATGTTCTTCACAAAGGACAGGTGCGTAGTACACTCAACCGGCGTGCGTGTATGACACGATGTATGAATGTGGATGAAGTGAAAGGAGTTTGTAAGTATCGTAGCATGTGGCGTTCTATAGTTTCTGTCTACCCTCATGGTAAAAAGGCGTGAGTTTATGTATGTATGTGGAAAATAATGCAACTATTACTGTGAAAGATAATTACGTAGTTTTTATTTCAATAAAACTGGAACTCAAAAAATCGCAACACAAATTGAATTACAAAAACGAATTCCTTACAAACCAATTCTATATACTAACAACAGTAACAACCGTAACAACTAACAACCTGTAAACAGCTGATTCATTCCGTTTTTTATTCGCGGCAAATATTTTCAAATATTTAGCGTTCGATTATAATCGCGTCGTAATAGCTGCGTGTGACCGCTAGCCTAATGAGTGGCACGTACAGTTAGGCGCACGCGCCACTGTTTGTAAACCAGGGTTAAGGAGAAAAAAGCGTTTGTATGGTAGAAGGCATGATTTTTTTTAAACGATGACGCAATCATTTCTTCTGTATCTTGAGTGACTTTACAGACCATACATAACACCCAGACCTGGAACTACCATTAGACCATACAAATATTTTTTTCCGTTAGCGCTGAAAGCCTATTTCGCAGCAACTGCGCGAAACGTCAAAGTCGGTAGGATTTCTCATGCAAGGAGGATCAGATAACACTCTGTTTGATAGACTGGGGCCCAAAATATACTAAAAATATTGTTGCTAAATCGTGAACGAACCATAGCCATTATCCATAGATGACTCCGTCGAACAAATGAGTCCATCGGCTTGTGTCTAACTCTACAACTTTAATTCAAAGTAGTTTTCTTTCACGAAAACTGACAACAACAATTTGACAATGTTTTTTTTAGTAGAATTAGCTTCCCTATTTTGAATTATAGTTGTAGAAACCAGCCGACGGAGTCATTTGTTTAATCTATGGATTTTCATAGATTGGCCCATGTTGAACAATACTTTATGATAAATTGGCTATGAAAGAATTGCCGAAAGACATTTTAAGACTGCTAACAATAACGGATCTAACTCTGCTTTTACGGAGTGTAAAAGTTCTTAATAATTATGGAAAGTAAAGTGAAATTCTGGGTAGTTGTTATATAATTAAACTTTTTAACAAAAAAAAACCGACTTCAAACTGTCTATCTCCGAAGTTCTTCATCAGATCTTCACCAAATTTAAATGGGACCACTTCGAAAGAATACTCTTTCAAACAAAAAAATAACCATTAAAATCGGTTCACAATTAGCAAAGATATCGCGGAACAAACATACAAAAAAAAAGAAAAAAGAAACAGTCGAATTGAGAACCTCCTCCTTTTTTTGGAAGTCGGTTAAAAATAATGACTTATTACTTCGATGTAATAGATTCATAATAAGAGCCTTCACGAGTAAGTGAGCTCGCACCGTGGGCAGTCAGCCCTGTTACCAAACTGGTTAATCTTTCCACCACAGCACGAGCTATTCTCATATAGTTCGTGTCTACAGAAGAGAAGACTTCGATGGATGTAATTCTTGGACTCGCATTGCCTTCTCCTTTTCCCCGTCACGTACGCCGATCGTCTGGGACATCTGCACGAAACCACACGCTTATTACCTACATAAAAAAACAACAATCGGAACAGTTTTTATAACAACGATTACGGTGTTTAACACGAATGAATAATATCAACCGGTAATATCTGGGTTATTATGGCCAATCATGATGGATTGGTCCATTTTATTGTGATCTTTTTTCATCTCTAAGCGTCCGTTCACGCAGCGGATCCGTTTTAACGGGTCCGTCGGTACTGGGTGTGTTGTTCATATCTGTACCGACGGGTCAGTTAAATAAATGTCAGATGCGTCGCATCTGTCAGGTAGGATATGATAAAAATAACGGATCCAGTATTTTTTAAAGGTGGCCATTGTGGCGTCAGGTCAGAGTCATCAGATAACTGTATTGTCATCGGGACTACATAGGGACTTATTTATGCAAAATTTAAAGTCAATGGGTCAAGTGGAAGTTATTCAAAATAGAATTGCAAGATTGATGATTATAGAAAGACGTTTTTTTTTAACATGTTTGCAATCAACACAAGAGGGTTGGTGGCGGCAAATTTAGGGTTGGGGGTCGTCAAATTTAGGGTTGCCTCGAGTGGAAGAAATACACGCTGCGCACAGTTGGACGTAGTTTAGCAGACAGGACTCAATCCACAAAATTGACAAAAATGAGTTACTGTTACCAAAATGGTCTATAAGGTAGGGCCTTTCATTCAGCAAAAAAGATCCAAGACATAACCATAGGAAATACGTTTTATGAGACAGGGAACCAAACCACATATTAGGCAGGTATTTTCTTTTTATTACCTATAAAGACCCAACCTGCTTCAATCATCCAACCCTATATTTTCTTATATAAGTCCAGAAATACACAATTAACCATCAACCACCGATTTTACCAAGGATGTGTAATTACGTAACAAAATCTGAATACAGCATCACTGAAGAAAACCACTCTGAACTTAAAACGTCAATAACTCTAAAGTGACTCTGTGTGGAATGAGTCCTTTCTGTTTAACTACGTCCAGTTATTATTGATTTCGTAAATTAAATAACTTTCCCTGCCAAAATGTTATTGTCTACAAATAATCAGCAAATAATACAGCTGTCACACGCACCATGCTACATCGCACGGAGTATAAAAGTTTTTGATTGCGAAAGCTCCGAAACATTGTTTCTAGAAACATTTACATGGTGTTACAGAAACTATTAGCCGCAACCTGTATCTGTAACACCGGCTTCACACTCTCGTCGAGACAGCCCGGGACCAAGCCTAGGCGAATACGGGGGCGCGGCCCGCGCAGTCCACGTAGTTCAGTCACAGTTTTACAATCCATTCAGTTAGGCAACGTGTTTGATGTCGGCCGATGCCATCGCCCGTGTAGGCTTTGCCCAACTGCATGGATTGTAAAATTGTGACTAAACCGTATTGACTGCGCGGCCTGCGCTTCCATATACGTCTGCAGTTACGATGCTGTCTTTCGCTATTAATTTGATGTGTAAAGTAAAGGATAGATGGTGTTTAGGGCTGTCTCGGCGAGAGTGTGTAGCTGGCATTACATTGTTTGCAAGTGAATACATCCTTACTTAATATTATAAACGCGAAAGTTTGTATGTATTTATAGATATTTGTTACTCTTTCACGCAAAAAGGGTTGAACGGATTTGGATGAGATTTGGCACAGAGATAGACTATGCCCTGGATTAACACATAGAATACTTTTTATCCGGGTACAACAAGTAGTTCCCCTAGGTTGCGGGTGAAACCGCGGGTAATAGCTAGTAGCTTTATAGTTATTATTGTAAAGAAAGTATAAAACAAATATATCGTTAAAAAAACTAAACTGCTTCGTTGGTCTAGTGATGGCAAGTACAACTGCTGATCGTGAGGTTCCGGGTTCGATCCCAAGGTCGGGCAGTGTTATAGGGTTTTTCCGTGTATCTTCAGTAGTAGCCCGGAGTTTGGATTTGTGCCCGGTTGATGGCAATAGGCTCGCCCCCTATTACATGGGACTTAAAAATAACGGCGAAATGAGGGTATTATACTATACACCTCTGCCCAATACTTCGGAGGAATAAATGCGAACATCACGCCTTTATTCGTACATAACATACATAACAATGTATGTTATGTACAAACAAAAAAAACACGCAAAAGTAAAAATAAATGGTTAAATAAATAAATTCTGCTCACTTTCATTTAAAAAAATTAAACATACATTTAGTATATTATAGTAATCCTTCGCTTCGATTTTACACGTCGTTTAACAAAAAATATTAAACTAAAAATTAAAACCATTTAACGTTCCTCGCTTTTTCCTCAACTAAGCTTGCATGAAACAAGAAAAACCAAGAGTTTATTACTCCGTAATTATGAATCGCTTGCTCGAAATTGTTTGAACCGTAAAACACAGTAAGGTACCAAGCACTAACCCAGTAACTTTAGCACATAAAAACTTTAATAACGTGCACTTAGCCCACCGGTGGGCCTTAATTAACGTTCATATAAGATCATTTTCTTTATGTGTCGGCTTTTATGGTCTAGGGTTAGTTCTGCTAAATATGTACTTATTTCAGGCTGGCTTGTGAAGAAGGTTATTTTATTTTATCAAAGAAAATGGGAAGGAAAGTCTTTCTTTTATTACGTAATTGGCCATTTTAACGAACTGCATAATATGTGAGTTTCATCTGGATTCGTGTGTATTTAAATAAAACATAACCCTGCCTTTGCTGTCGCGCAGTCGGGTAAAAAAGCAACTACGGGACCATGTGAACAACGTTCTCTTGAGTGCTAAATTATCATAACTGCGATTATAAATCCATCTGCCAATTGTGTTAATTACTCAAAGTCAAAACCCATTTATTCAAAACTAATTAGAATTACTTGGAAGAACTAAGTAATTCCGTTTAGGTAATTAAAACGTCGTAAAGTGTTATTGGGTTTTTCCGTGTGGAATTCCTCAGTAGCAGCCCGGAGTTAGTATTTGTTCCCGGTTGATAGCAATAGGCTCGCCCCCTATTACATGGGACTTAAACATAACGGCGAAATGAGGGTGTTACTATTCTTACTATACACCTCTGCCCAACCCTTCGGGGAATACAGGCGTCATGTTATATGTGTAAAACGTTGAGGTTACAAAAGACAGCCCTCAAAAACGTCCAAATAGACTAAAGCGGTGTTCTGCCTAGCCTTTCCCTAAATATGTTGAGGTCACCTTCCAGTCTAACCAGAAACTGGAACCTGACCCCAACATAGTTGGCGGTATGACAGAAAATTCCTTCTCACTCACTTCAGTATCTTCTGTATAATAATTTGTTTACAAAATTGTTTTTTATTTTCAGAGTGTGTGTGTAGCAGCAGCTGCAGGTGCGGTGATGCGCCGCGAGCGCCGGCGATCGACACATGCATGCCGCCCGCGCACCCGGTAAGAGACTATTTTCCATTGAGAATTGCCGTAGAATGTCGCTTTTCAGGGATGATACGTTTTCAATGTGCTGATTCACTATACATTCTAAGTTTGTACCAAATTTTATCTAAATCTGTAATGCCGTTATTACTGCGTTATAAAAAAATGTTTATTGAACACTAGGACTAATTACAAAACAGTACCTAATCAGTGAGGCGACGCCCCAATTTTGTTAGAAAAACGTGTTTAGAACTATTTCTATCAGAAATATGGTCACAGGAGAGTGAAAGTTTACACTTCTCTTCAATAGATGGCGTTGTTCCTTCTCATTGAATCGCGCTACGGTTTCGTTACAAGAATCTCAAGTAGCTTTGAGATAACTATAGTAAAATGTATATCTATATACGTCAAAGGATTATATATAGCTACCCGTAATTTATCCTATATGTATAGTAAAATAAGAAAGGCTTGCATTGTTCTGCCTAGTTTCTTCTCAATTGTGTTGGGGTCAGCTTCCAGTCTAACCAGAAGCGGCTGAATACTAGTATTCTACACGGAGTGACTGCTATCACTCCGCAACCCAGTTATTGGGTAATGCCGATATCCTAAAATTAGACCGAATGTCAGACTTTCGGGCTTCTAACTACCCGTAATGACTGTCATAGGTATTCGTATGACACCCGGGACTGACTGTTTAACGTGCTCTCCGAGGCATGGAGGTATCTCGATGTGTAACCAACGGTCACCCATCCACAGACCGACTGCAGCAAGAGAAGCTTAACCTCACAAAACGTATGATTTGCGCTGTTGGTAATTAGCCACGAGCTCCTCTTAAGATAAACAAATTATACCCCAATTAATTAACAATAATTACATAAATATAATTAATAAAAGCAAAACATAATTAGTTCGGTCACGTTGATATATCATAATTATACAATGTGTTGTAATAGTACAGTATAATTACAGTTGTTTGAATTTACTCTCGCGAGCACCGATTGGATGGGGGTAAACTGGGTTAGATACATAGTGTGTGGTGACTACGCGTTTACGTTTACGGGGACATTTGGGTAAATGTATTCTGATTTACATTTTGTTGGATTTGTTCATTATTGCCCGGTTCCAATAAAAACCAATCGTTTTGTTTACCAATGATATCATTTTTTATTGCCAAAGTGGGTATATAAATAGACTCGTAAGCTAATTTTACTTGTGATAGCTACTTCCACATGGGAAGGTCTACTTTGCAAAGTCATGAAGTCTTTGCTTAATTGTTGGTAAATATACAAGAGTCTCATTTTTAACTAATAACGCTCCGTAAATTATAGGAATCTGCCATTAATCAGTGTTTTCATGTTTTTATGAAAGATGTTAATATTGTATTAAATTATGATATGTTTAAGCTCGTGACTAATTAACAACAGCGCGAATCATATGATTTGAAAGGTTAAGCTGCGCTTGATGCGGTCAGTCCGTGAATGGGTGACTGTTTCTTACGCATCGAGACCTCTCCGTGCCTCAGAGAGCACGTTAATCAAGCGGTCGCGGGTGTCAGATGAATACCTATGACAGTTTTTACGGGAAGTCAGAAGCCCGAAAGTCTGACATCCGGTCTAACCTTAGGGTATTGGCATTGCCCAGTAACTAATGGCAGTCGTTCCGTGTAAAATACTGGTAGAATAGAATAGAATATACTTTATTGTACACCAAAATTGTAACACAGCTCTTATACAATAACAAACATTAAAGGGTACAATGGCGGTCTTATCGCTGATAGCGATATCTACCAGACAACCTTTGGATGAACAGGAAGTCAATGAATAAGATAGAGGGGGTAGTCCATGGTGTACTGCTGCAAAATATATACTACACACCATACATAGACATAATACTTACATATAGGTATATATATATATATATATATATATATGGTATTCAGCCGCATCTGGTTAGACTGGAAGCTGACCCCAACATAGTTGGGAAAAGGCTAGACAGAACATAGTAAGACGCATAATCATTGATTATTCACTACCTTATTGTTCCTGGTCACTGACTTTGCTTACAACCTTGTAACACATCTATAAATGAAAGTTATTATGCAATAAAAACACAGGACCTGAAATGTAAACACAGTCTGACTCACTCAACAAACCACAGGCATGACTAAAGGTTGAATAACGTACACGAAATCCGGCTGTTGCAATGTTACTCTGAGTAATCCTGTGTTGCTTATGAAACCTAAAATAAAAATAAAACTGACAAATCCTCAGTGATGTATACGAAATATAAAATAAATAAAAAATTGTCGTCCCGGGACGCCTGGCAGAATTGAAACAAAGAAATTCGTTTTGTAATAAAAAAAATATAAACATAACATCACGCCTTGTATTCCCCGAAGGGTTCGGCAGAGGTGTTTTTAGTACACCCTCGTCTCGCCAGTTATGTTTAAGTCCCATGTAATAGTGGGCGAGCCCATTGCCACCAACTGGGCACAAATCCAGACTCCGGGCTACTACTGAGGAATTCCACACGGAAAAACCCAATCCTATTATTATTATTTCTTATTTATCCGCCTATAAATATTGGTCACACTGTTCTCTTTCATTCTTGTAACCGAACTTCGCTCGCTCAAGCTTCGTAATTTGCTGACTCAGTCATATGTCAAGTACAGGAATATTTCTACCGGGTTCAACACTATTTGAGAATTGTGTTGTGGGGCTTATGTTATTTTTATACTAGCTGATGCCCGCGGCTCTGCTCCCGTGGTATGTTGATAAAAAGTATCAAGAGTCATATTTCAGGATTCAGGCTGCCTCGTTACGTAGTTTTCTCGAAATTGGTCCAGTAATTCAGTCGTGGAAGACAATCTCACTTTTGCATAATTATGTGATAAATATTTACACACATGCATATACTAGTGGTGGCAAGCGCGACTGCTGATCGTGAGATCCTGGTTTCGATCCCCAGGTCGGGCAAGTGTTATTGAGTTTTTCCTCATGGCATTCCTCAGTAGCAGCCCGGAGTTTGGATTTGTGCCCGGTGATGGCAATAGGCTCGCCTCCTATAACAAGGGACTTTAACATAACGGTCAAATGAGGGTGTTACTATACACCTCTGCATAACCCTTCGGGGAATACTGGCATCTTGTTATGTTGCCAAAGAAAAACTCACCGTGAAATAAAAAAGTCTGTGGAAAATGAATCGCATGGGCATAACACAATGAAATGAATGTTCCAAAGAAAAACGCGTCGTTGGATGCACACAGCGCTCGATCGGAATCCAATACAGTCATTAATTGCCGCCGCCTCTGAAAGATATCGTTTTCGGTACAATTGTCTGTTTTTACTTGAATTGGTTCTGGTATTTCCACGAATTGAGTCTGGTATTTTTATGGAAATTTAAGCGTAACAATGAGTAAAATAAATAGAAGCGTCACGCTCTATTCTGCGAAGTGGGCAGATGTGTACGTCCACATTTTACGAAAACTTTATTCAGGAGTTTAGAATTGTGACCGATAAATGGTTTTAGGCTCGCCCAAAGGCCTCTTTTATGGAGACGTGGCGCGTGTTGCGCGGTTGCGCCGTAAAGCGGACAATTCAAACATATGACGATGTGTTAGAGCGTTTCTGAAGACGCGGCACCCGCCGCTCACTACGCCGCGTTTGCCGCCACGTACCAACTATTATTACATACAACTATAACACAAATAATACGCGCGGAAAAATGTATCTCAACCACGCTAAGCTCCGCGTCTCTTAAACAGGGTCTTAGGGCCAGCCTATTACCATTTATCGGCCACATTTCCGAACTTCGGACTGCTACTGAGAATTTTCAATAGAAAAATCCAATATCACTTTATCCGACTCAGGAATTGAACCCAAATCCTGATAGGTTCTTACTACACTAATCAAGAAAATACATTAAACTTAATTATTGTGGGGCTATTAATGTATTATTTCAGTTAACCGCGAACATAAACCACATTGCATAGCGTGCTGATTTTATATAGGACCCATTCTGCATAAACTGAGAGGCTCGTGGCTCACCAACCGCGCGAGTCATATAATTTGCAAGGTTAAGCTGCGCTTTCCACGATCAGTCTGTTGATGGGTTACCGTTCGTTACACATCGAGACTCCTCCGTGCCTTGGAGAGCACGTTATGCTAGGCAAAACGAACGATTCTGTATAAAATATTGCGCTTAATCATCTAGAATTTTCAGAGAGAAATTGGCGTGAGTTTTGGCATACAAAGATAGGATCCCTTGGATTCCCTTGCCGAACAGTTAAATCCATCTTCTTCTAAAAAAAAATCTTATAAAAATTATTAGATGATGGCCTACAATAGGCCAAAGTGTGGGCACTAACAAAAAATTAAAAAAAATGGTTTTACACAATCTTACTTCAAATTAATAATGCAAAAAAAAGACATGAGCTGAGAGCTAATTTTCAGAAACGAAACAGTTTCCATTTAGATATACAAGATAAAAAAGACGGGTTTACACAAGTAACTGACATACTCCACTTTCATTCCTAATAACCTAGAAACTGAAACATCAAACATTTTGCTAAAACTCAATTACTGTCAAGAGTACATAGACATTGTATTCTCAAGTCAATGATGAATTAAAAAACATGGGAACATAATAATTCTGGGCATCCATTAGCGATGTTCTCAGAGTACAATACAGTAATAAAAGTTGCATTAAAAAGCTAACCTTTTAGGGCTCCGTAGTGAAACAAGGAAGACTACCGGCGTGTCCATCTGTCTGGCACAGGATTGGGTCACGTCGACTTTCCAACCGTAAATATAAAAAAAAGAAAAAAAAAGAACTGCCTCGTTGGTCTAGTGGTGGCGAGCGTGAATGATGATCCCAGGTCGGGCAAAGTGTCATTGAGATTTTCCATGTGGAATTCCTCAGTAGCAGCCCGGAGTTTGTGCCTGGTTGATGGCAATAGGCTCGCCGTATTACATGGGACTTAAACATAACGGCGAAATGAGGGTGTTCCTATACACCTCTGCCCAACCTATCGAGGAATACAGGCGTGATGCTATGTTATGAAAATAAAAAAACAGAATTAGTATTATATACATGAATATCGAAAATCGTAGTACTTTTTTTAGTAAGTATTTATTATAAAAGGAAATGAAAGTTATATCATTCGTAACAAAGAGTGTCATAAATTGGCACAAAAAAAACATGTGTGTATGTTGCCGTTAAGGAAATGGTCGAATTTCGACCACAAGCAATACTAGTTTAAATGCTTTTGTCAGATTTGTAATGATAAGTTTTAGAGATATACCTACTGTACTAAGTTATCTATACTAATATTATAAAGCTGAAGAGTTTGTTTGTTTGTTTGAACGCGCTAATCTCAGGAACTGCTGGTTGGAATTAAAAAAAATATTTTTGTGTTGGATAGTCCATTTATCGAGGAAGATTTTAGGCTATATAACATCACGCTACAACCAATAGGAGCGGAGCATAAATGAACAATGTTGCAAAAACGGGAAAAATGTCCACCCGTGCGAAGCCGGGACGGGTCGCTAGTTAACTATATCTTCGAATGAAGCGACTCATATAATAATGATCAAACTTCACTTCAGGAAGTTCGTTTGATCATCTATTATAAGCAGTTGGCTCGGTTCAAAATGTTTCTCAATTTCCGAACCAATGACAATCTGGGTCACATTTTATTTACAAAAATAATATTTGCTAAATAAATATAATATTCGAATTCCTTTTATTCTCTGTGTATTCAAACAACAATCATGACTACGGAACCCGTTCACACGTGTTTAAATAGACACTTGGCAGTTATGGTTAGATTGCTGTTACTACCCTAATTGCTCAAACAAAAACACTTTCTCTATATTAATATTAATGTTGGAGTCATTATACAAACATTTTTATGTCTGACCTGGCTTTGTTGTGGAAATACGTACAAAAGTGACGGTCAAGGTAATTGTTAATTTTTTATTTTTTATTAAAGTGGTATACATAGTTACCCAACTAATTATACCAACCGCGCAGATCATAAGATTTGCAAGGTTAAGCTGCGCTTGCCCCGGTCATTCTGCGGATGGGTGACCATTTCGTTACACACCGAGACATCTCCGTGCCTTGAAGAAAATGTTAAACAGTCGCTTCTGGGTATCATACGAATACCTTTTTTTTTTATCGTGGGGAAATCCTCATGGACTATCCCCCGTCTGGGTAAGACGGGGGGGGTGTGCCGGACTCTTACCGGCCAAAACCACCACGGTGTCCCTCCTTCTGACCTAAGGCCGGGGTCGCGGGATTCGCTATTGCATGCACCGCAACCCCGGCAGGTCTTGGTCCACCAATTGCTGGTGGACCTCTCCACTGTAGGGCCCCACCCCACGACCTCCTGAGAGGCGCGGGGGGCACCCCACATCACCGGCGCACCAGAACACATGGTACGCCGTGACCACCCCGGGGACCAAACAAGTACATGGGCGCCAGACTACCCCGTGTCTGGGCACCCCTGGTCCCCCTGCGACGGGTCAGGTTAGTGGCCCCGCCGCCTACCACTTTTCGGCCGCAGAGGATAGGGAGAGCGGCCAACTAAACACCGACACTCCTCTCCCCCTGCGGCCCCACCGCGTCCGCCATCTGACGGTGGCGGCCCCGTCAGGCCGCGGAAGGTAGGGAGAACGGCGCACCGTAATACCGGCACTCCTCTCCCGCCGCGGCCTTCACCCTTCAGCCGCAATGCCTCCCATAAGACATCGCGGCCCTCCTCAGTTGCGATGTCGCTCAGGCGACACCGCAACCTACTTGGCCGCTACGTCGAGGGCTTCCAGGCCCAAGCCCCGACGAGCAGCCCCTCCTCGGGTTCCTCTTCGCTTCACCGTGGGGCTCCAAGCCACGGCTACTAAGCCCCCCCGCAACGACAATGCGGGAACCCACCGGGGGGGATCATACGAATACCTATGACAACTTTGTCTAATCTCTTCATTTCTCAATCTATCATTCAAAGTTACACCGCACATACTTCGCAAGGAACGCATTTCCACTGCATTTATTTTACTTTCATGCCTCTTCTGCCACGACCAACATTCACTTCCATACATAAGCGTAGGTACCAACACACCATTATGGACAGCCAGTCGTGCCTTTTTGGACATCGACCGGCTAGCCACAACCGCATGCAAAGCACTATTTACTTTATTTCCCGCATTTGCTCTCCTTTCCACATCTTCGTCAATCTTACCATCTCTTGTAAACATGCTTCCCAAATAAACAAACTCATTCACCTGTTCAATACTTTCATCTCCTATCTTTACTTTACACTCAGATACATCTGCATCTCTTTCAAAAACCATTACTTTCGTCTTGCTTACATTAATTTTCATCCCTTTCATATTATATGCTCCATTCATCATAGTTACCATGTCTTGCAACTCTTCCGCCGACGATGCAAGCAAAACTTGATCATCTGCGTAGAGAAGACATTTGACAGGCAACTCATTCATTTTCAATCCACACTCACTCCCTTTTAAATCTGTCAAACAACTATCCATGTATAGGTTGAACAGCCATGGAGACGCTACACAACCCTGTCTAACACCTCTGGAGATGCCAAACCAGTCTGTGAACGCCCCATTTATCCTAATACAAGCACTGGAATCCCTGTACAGCGATTTCAGTGCCCGTATCAAGCGCCAGTCCACCCCGTTCAAAGATAGTGTCGACCACAATTCTTCCCTCCACACACTATCATAGGCCTTCTCCAAATCAATGAAAGCGCAGTACACTTTCTTGTGCTTTGCCAGATGTTTTTCGGCTATGCACCTCAAGGAGAAGATCTGATCCATACAGCCCATCCCCTCTCTGAATCCTGCCTGAACATCCCATACTTTCTCATCTGTTATTCTTATCACTCTGTAAATTAAAACTTTCGCATATAGTTTGCTGACCACACTCAAAAGACTAATGCCGCGATAGTTTTTACACTCCTGCTGTGAACCTTTTCCCTTATATAGTGGTACGATTACAGATTTGCACCAGTCGCCCGGCACTTGGCCGAATCTCCAACACATATTAAAGATCCGGTACAGCAGGCTTGCTACCACCCCGTCACCGCCCTTAAGCATTTCGACAGACACTCTGTCACATCCAGCAGCTTTTTTTAAAAGATGATGTAGTGACAAAAATTGAAAGGAGTATGCTTAGGTGGTTTGGCCATGTTGAGAGAATGAGTGAACGGCGATTAACAAAAGAAATTTATAAGGCGGATGTTAATGGGAACGCCGGTAGAGGACGTCCTAGAAGGATATACATCAATGTTATTGGTGATGTTCTTTACAAAGGTCAGGTGCGTAGTACTCTCGACCGGCGTGCGTGTATGACAAGATGTATGAATGTGGATGAAGCGAAAGGGGTATGTAAGAGTCGTAGCATGTGGCGTTCTATAGTTTCTGCCTACCCCCATGGGAAAAAGGCGTGAGTTTATGTATGTATGTATGTACCTATGACAATCGTTACGGGTAGTCAGAAGCCCGAAGATATCGGCATTGGCCAGTAACTGGGTTGCGGTGGTCTTATGGCAGTCGCTTCGTATAAAATACTGGTATTCACCCGCATCTGGTTAGACTGGAAGCTGACCCCAACATAGTTGGGAAAAGGCTAGGCAGAACAAGAACATAGTTACCCGGCTAATTTAACTTTTCTGAGAGAAAATTAGTGTTAGAGCAATATTAAAAACACATTTGGTGCAACAATGGCATAATTACACTTTCAGAAATTTATCAGAAGGATGTTTCTCCCGATGTAAACGGTCTTTCCGCACATTTTGACATATTTAACTGGTTTAAAAAAAAAACGTAATTACGTCTTTGTTGCACTAAACGAGCGATTTGGCATAAACGTTAGTAAGTTAAAACTACACATATCAACTACTACTACTACTACTATCAACTACTACTACTACTACTATCAACTACTACTCCCTAAAAATATCCAGGGACCTTGTGTATTGTTTGCAGATGACATTTCCCTCTTAGTTACCTGTAAAAATAACATTAACTTAAATAAAAAATTAGAAAACTTATTAGATAAAACAATAGCCTGGATGAATGAACATAACTTAGAAATAAACTACACAAAAACTAAATTAATGACATTTCACCCACCACAAAAATCACCACTCACTTTAAACTTTGTATATAAAAACAAAACAATAGAAAGGGTACAAGAGTTCACTCTGCTCGGCCTAAATATAGATACCCATGTCAACTGTAAAACCCACATACAGAAAATTAAAACTAAATTATCAAAATTCTCATATGCCCTCCGAGAAATAATAAAGACCACTAATTTACAAACCGCGCTTACAACATATTACGCTTACGCCTCCGCATGGCTAAATTATGTTGTCATCCTATGGGGAAACAGCACAGACGCACCGACTCTGTTTACTCTGCAAAAAAAGTTGATAAGAATTTTAGTTAATATAGAAAGTACTGAAACATGCAAGCCCCATTTCCAAAAGCTAAAAATATTAACCCTCCCTAGTATATACATCCTAGAAACTTGTAAATTTGTAAGAAAGCATAAAGATTTTTACACAACAAGAGAAGAAATACAAACTAGCTACAGTCTAAGACATAAAAACAGATTAAACCTACCTAGCTCAAAAATAAAAATGCATTCATCTAGCCCTTATGTTATGTCTATAAAAGTATATAACAAGCTACCAAAAAAAAAAAAAAACGAAGACAAAGATAATATATTTATAAACAAATTAAAGAAATTATTACTACAAAATAGCTATTACCACATAAAAGAATACTTAAATGATAAATTTTAAGAATACTTAAATGATAAGTTTTACTATTCCTAACATAACATTATGATAATAATAAATAATGATAACATAAATAAGTAGTATATTTTAAATGCTTAGTAAATTCAATACCTTAATATAATAAATAAGTAAATTAATATCCACAATGTAAGACAACAATAATAAAGCTTGCAAATATCACTGTTATCTATGCTACATATGCTATAATAATAAACACTTACATAACTAGATAGGTACCCACATAAACTCATATATAAAAACTAAAACTACAGATAAGTACATTATAATTATAGGTAATTAAAAACTAATAAATATAAATAGTCAAAACAATACTTACAATCAATATTAAATTAAGAATACTAAAATCTACCTAGATACTTCAATAAATAAATAAAAATATATACGGTCGAATTGAGAAACCTCCTTCTTTTTTGAATTCGGTTAAAAATTACTTACCAATTCCTTCCTCTCTCCTAATATTTTTGCGTGCCCAACGGGGTTCACGATGTACTATATATTATTACTCACCATCTATTAATACCATTGTGGAAAGCAAATAAAAGTTTGAGTTTGAGTACTTTTTATTAGAATAATCTGTAGGCCTGTATCTGTAGTACAAATGTTGTCAAGATAAAGTGAATTTTGTATTAGAAATACTCGTTTCGCACATACTATTTAATTTAATTGAAAACTTTATTCATATCTATGTATGATACAAATTGTGCATGTCGAAAAAAAATAAACCATAATGTTATAGGACAGTTGTATTTTCGATTCAAAGTTCTCTTACATTAGCGATATGTTTACGACGTATCGACAAATGTTCTTGCTAGGCCTATACAAGGTTAGTCGGAAAGGGGGTACTAAGCCGTGGGCCACTTAATGTATCACTGATGACTGTTTTAAAGAAAGTGTTAAAATTTCAAAATTCGACAAAAAAAATTCAATGCGAAATGATTTTTATTTTAGTTTTTTTCAAAAAATGTTCATCCCTGCTTTAGTTACTAATTCAGAAAATGGAGCTTCTAATCCATGACCCCAAATATGACCTAAAATGTAAACACAGCTGATCATAGCTGAGGATAGATAGAATTTAGCATATTTTTATGAAATCTTTGAACAGCTATTCCTCTTAAATTATTGACTTTTGGGGAAAGTTGCAGAACAAAAGTTATTCATTATTATGGGTACTTTAACACCCTTTCGGCTTAGTACCCCCTTTACGACTAACCTTGTATAGCTCTTCACTATCCCACTGCTGGGCACTGGCCTCATCTCATAATGATAAGGGTTTATGCTTTAATCCACAACGCTGGTCTGGTGCGGATTGGCAGACAGCACACGTCATGGTTTCTTTTGTGGATGCACTTACTGACACAAGCACCGATATTCGGAACAAATATCTGTAAGCTATACAAATATTTGTTCTGCTCGGGTATCGAACTCACAACCCGTAGCGCAGCAGCCGATCGCTTAGCCACTGCACCAAACCTGTCGTCCAATGTTTTGTTTGTCCTTCCTCAAATCAGTAAATTTTCTTTATTTCGATAATGTTCAAACTGAATTTAGTATTCGACCATAATGTCCTCTGGAGCGGAGAGGAGCGGAGTTTACCAATAGAATTGCACAAAAACCACGTCACCGCTCCGCGAATTTTGTGCATTTCTATTGGGTAGCTCCTCGCCGCTCCGCTCCACTCCGCTCCACTCCGCTCTAGTAGACAGGCAGCCTGATATTCTAAAACCCAGCGTATTGGTTGCGTCTTCCCACGCATTAGTCATAGAACAGGTCACTGGGCTAGTCGTAAACTATATTGCTACCTGCTAGTAATTAATTATTATGCCCAATTGAGATTTATGCGATCCCACGGCCGCAGCCGGTTGTTAGTCAAGATGACGTGTTTATGGTATGTCGAGGACCATGGTATGCATGTAGTAGCTTCGTGAGTAGTATATTGGAGTACGGAAAGAGATCCGGATGGGTGACGGATGGTTACATATAGCAACTCATGGCAGATTCCTATGATTAACCGAGCGTTATTGGTTAAAATAAATAAAGAGGCGCTCGTGGCTTATTAGCAACCGCGTGGATCATACGATTTGTGAGATTAAGCTGCGCTTGCCGCGGTCAGTCCGTGGATAGGTGACCGTTCGTTACACATCGAGACCCCTCCGTGCCTCGGAGTCACTCGGAGCTCCACAGTCGGTTCCGGGTGTCATACGAATACCTATGACAGTCGTTACGGGAAGTGAGAAGCCCGAAAGTCTGACAACCGGTCTAACCTTAGGATATCGGTATTGCCGAGTAACTGGATTGCGGAGGTCTGATGGCAGTCGCTCCGTGTAAACTACATGCAGCCGCATCTGCTTAGACTGTAACCTGATCCCAACATAGGAAAAAGCTGGGCGGAACAATGAATAACCAAGTTCAAATTCATTAAGAATTTAGTTTTAGACGTTTTTGTCTTAAGGTTTACTGATAGCATTATGTTTTTCAAAATGCACTTTAGTTCCTTCTACCATATTTCAGGGGTGGTCCAATAGTGTTTAAGACCACCGCCACGCATTATAAATCAAGTTGTTGAACATCAAACACTGTCAAAGGTTCCTAAAGAGAAAAAGAGGTAGAATAATAAATCGTTCTGTCAAAATGGCGGCGTTCAATAATTAAACTGACCGTTTAATTATCGTTTAAACATGTCCAGTATATCTTGGGACTTCACGGTGGCGGCGTTGCTTGTAAAGGTTAATGTCAACATGGTCTAGTGGTCACTAGCGCGACTGCCGAGTATGGGGTCCTGGGTTCGATCCCCAGGTTGGGCAAAGTGTTATTGGAATTCATTAGGAATTTCTCAGTAGCAGCCCGGAGTCTGGATATGTGCCCGCTTAATGGCAATAGGCTCGCCTCCTATTACATGGGACTTAAACATAACTGGCGAAACGAGGGTGTACTAAAACACCTCTGCCGAACCCTTCGGGGAATATAAGGCGTGATGTTATGTTATTTATGTCAAATTTAGTATGTTTAGTCAGACGGTCACACCACTGTGATAGCCTAATGGTGTGACCGTCGGACTGCTAAGTCATAGGTCTTGAGTTCTAACCCAAGGCACGCACCTCTGACTTTTCGGATTCATGTGCGTATTGTATAATTATCACTTGCCTAAAAACGGTGAAGGAAAACATCGTGAGGAAACCGGCATGCCTGAGAGATATTTCTCGAAGGCATGTGAAGCCAAGTCAGAGGCCCATGGACGGCATAAACTCTGACACCAGGTGCGTCACTAACCAGACGAAAAGAAGAAGTATCTAATTAAAGTTCCTTGTTTCGCCGCCAGCCAACATATGCTGGGCGCTATATAATTAACGAGTGAGGTGATAAATTATTGTAGAGTGTCAACATAGTGTCGATGTACATACATAAGTTTTTCCGTGTGGAGAACTTTATTGATGAGATAAGTAGTGTTGATCAGGTTTCTTTTTAGAAGTTGGATTGCAAAAGTTGTGTTTGTATTTGAGTAATTGAATAAGTATGTTGCAATGAGGTTATCCCTATACAAGGTTAATCGGAATGGGGGTACTAAGCCGAAAGTGTGTTAAAGTACCCATAATAAGGGATAACTTTTGTTCTACAACTTTTTCCAAAACTCAATAGTTTAAGAGAAATAGCTTTTCAAAGATTTCGTAAAAAATATGCTAAAATCTATTTGTCCATAGATATGATCGGCTGTGTTTACAATTTAGGTGATACATATTTGGGGTCACGGATTAGAAACTTAATTTTCTGAATTCATAACTAAAGCAGGTATGAATTGTTTTTTGAAAAAACTAAAATAAAAATCTTTTTGCATGCAAATAAAAATTATCGAATTTTGAAATTTTAACACTTGCTTTAAAATAGTCACCAGTGATACTTTAAGTGGCCCGCGGCTTAGTACCCCCTTTCCGACTAACCTTGTATATTCGAATTCATGTGCGGATCAGAATTTGATTATCACTTGCATTAACGGTGAAGGAGAAACATAGTGAGGAAACCTGCACACCTGAGAGGGCTCCATAAAGTTCTCGATGGTGTGTGTAGTCTGCCAACCCGCACCAGGCCAGCGTCGTTAAGTAAGGCCTAAACCCTTCTCATTCTGAGAAGAAGCCCGTGCCTAGCAGTGGGACAGTAATGGGCTAATTATGTATCTATACTAATATTATAAAACTGAAGAGTTTGTTTGTTTGAACACGCTAATCTCAGGAACTACTGGTTGGAATTAAAAAAATCTTCTTGTGTTGGATAGTCCATTTATCGAGGAAGGTTATAAGTTATATAATATCACGCTACGACCAATAGGAGCGGAGCATAAATTAAAAATGTTGCAAAAACGGGCAAATGTCCACCCGTGCGAAGCCGGGACGGGCCGCTAGTGTATGTATATTACTGCAAGTACCTACAATCATTTCTTTTAGAAAAATAAATATTAAATGTGAACGTTTTACTACTCTTTGTAACTGTCGGTACAAGAAGGGAACAAATATTAACTTTCCACGACTGTGCCTTTTCTGATTTCTCCCGGGAAAATTAAGTAGCAAGAAGGTTGTATTTACTAATTCAGAAAAATGTTTTAAGAAATGAAATGTCCCATTTTTGTACAGGAAAAGGCTTTTTTTTTTTTTTTTTCTTAGAATTTTTCCTTTTGATGTTCTCGAGATTCGACAGCATCGGCATTTGGCCCACCTAGAAACAGAAACTCAGTACATCGAAGAACTAGGAGATCGTTCTCTAATGATGCAGCTAACCAGCTTCTTCTGACCAGCTCCAAATATGCCGCAAAACCGTTAAGATAACCAAACAACAAATCAAAAGTAAACCTCTATACTAATATTATAAAGCTGAAGAGTTTGTTTATTTGTTTGAACGCGCTAATCTCAGGAACTACTGGTTGGAATTGAAAAAATATTTTTGTGTTTGTGTCCATTTATCGAGGAAGGTTATAGGCTATATACAACATCACGCTACGACCAATAGGAGCGGAGCATAAATGAAAAATGTTGCAAAAACGGAAACAAAATTCCACCCGTGCGAAGCCGGGACGGGCCGCTAGTGTAATATAATATTAAACTTAGTACAATTCATTACAAAATATAGAAGTAGTTGTAGTAGGTTGAGTAATATGTGTACTGTGTGCGTTTGCGTGTGTGTACATGCGCGTGCATGTGTACATGTGTGTGTGCGCGTGTGTAGTGTACTATTTGTGTTTATTTTTTACTACTTATGTAATAAAAAAATAATTAGTCACACCTACTTAGCAAATCTTATCCACAACATTCCCCATTTTATTATAATAGCTCTATATAAACTACCTAGTTTATTAGTCATTATGTTATAAACGTGTGCTTTCATTTTTATGTAGGTTCTCATTAGGAAAATGATAAAAAAATATTCGCACGAGTGTAATAACATGCGAATTCAGGTGACCTTGTTCGTGTCGCAAATTTTGTAAGTGCTAACTATAGGATTTCTAGGTATTTAGGTTTAGTTACCAAGTAGCTGGTATGTTTGGCCCAATTTAGAGACAGATTGGTACCTTCTCTTACCTGTGGGTACCTAGGTTCTAAATTCAATTATCCGTAGAAAAAGCTTTAACATGATTGATACCACTCTAAACTATTTCGCCAGAAAGAGGTAAATAAAAAAAAAAAGTAAAAAAAAAATGATGCTTGGTGGTAGGATCTATAGGTTTACGGTCCGCCTGGCTAGCTACTACCCTCACATTAAAGTCCGGCGTCAAGCAGTAAACTGTGTGACGTCGTGTGATGTGAGAGCTAGAGGTATCCCTCTGGCTCTCACATTTAGGGATTTTTTTTATATCTCTGTTCCTTGGATGCGTGTGCTCCATCTTAGATCCTATTTGCGCTTACCATCTGGTGAAACTAGGGTTAAAAGTGACGATGTCAAGATTAAAAAAATGTGTTCAAAAACTATAAAAACCTTACTCAATGATAAAATTTAAATGTGTAAAAATATGTATGACTTAAATTGAATTATAGTTTGGGTTTCTCCGTTCGAATGTTTTTTAACAAACAGAAAACATCAATTGAACTCTTTTAACAACTACCTATCCTACTATAATTTTCACAGAAATCTGTAGGTATAATTCGTACATATTCCTAGCAATAAAATAGTTGGCCAACTCAAACTGCTTTTGACTTTAACAATTGAATTAGGGATCCTAATGATAGATAATGGATTGGAACAAGTTCACGGGCCCACTTCAAACAAGCGAGCGTAATTAAACAAAATCTCCGAGTGGAAATTCTGTCTTTGAACCCTTACAAACTTAACTAATTATCCTAACTTCACACAGACTAGGTTTGGTTGAATTAAGAAGGCTAATAGTATAGTGGTAGCGGTCTGTCTTCTGTGGTCAGGGCACTGCCTTTGAATAACTGTGCCGAACACTGGCCTCTTCTCAGTACGAGAAGGGTTTTTATTTTATACTAGCTGTGTCCTCACGGCTCCACCCGCGTAACAAGTTTTATTCCAGTAATAAATATAGTCTATGTTACTCAGTGATAATGTAGCTTTCTAACGGCAAAAGAATTTTTGAAATCGGTCCAATAGTTTTTAAGTTTGTTCGTTACATACAAAAATACAAATCTTTCCTCTTTATAATATTAGTACCTATAGAAAACGTTGCCCCACACTATGATTTCTCCCGTATCGTGGATGCGTTCACGGACACAAATCTTCACATGCCCAGACCCGGAACAATTATTTGTAGGCCATACAAATATTTGATCCATGCAGGAATCGAACCCACCCGTAACGCAGAAGCCAATCCCTCAGCCGCTACATCAAACGTGTCGTCAAACGACGTGTCGTGTGGTTTAGGCCCACCACGTCGACTGCACGTGCGGGTTGGTGCGGTTGGTGGACTACACACACCATCGAGAACTATTTATAGCCCTCTCAGGTGTTCTGGTTTCCTCATGAAGATTTGCTTCACCGTTAACGTAAGAAATAATTAAATGATCTGCATATTCACTTGGAACTGGAGTATGTTTACCTAGGGCAAACGCTCCAAATAGGTAAAAACAACTTTGAGAGGGAAGCCAACAGAAGGATTCAGCTTGGCTGGGCAACATTTGGAAAACTTCGTCGAGTTTTCTCGTCGCCTATAACTCAATGTCTTAAGACGAAAGTTTACAATCAGTGCGTTCTACCAGTTATGACATACGGAGCCGAGACGTGGACACTTACGGTACGACTAGTCCACAAAATGAAAGTCGCTCAGCGAGCTACGGAAAGAGCTATGCTTGGTATTTCTCTGAGGGATCGAATCCGAAACGAAGTCATTCGCCAGAGAACGAAAGTTACCGACATAGCTCAGCGGATTAGCAAACTGAAGTGGCAGTGGGCTGGTCATATTTTCCGCAGAACCGATAACCGTTGGGATAGACGAGTTCTAGAGTGGAGACCGCGAATCGGCAAACGTAGTGTAGGGTGTCCTGCGACTAGGTGGAGCGACGATATACGTAGGGTAGCTGGCAGCGACTGGAGAAGGAGAGCCGAAGATCGGGCTCAGTGGCGTGCTTTGGGAGAGGCCTATGTCCAGCAGTGGACTGATGTAGGTTGATGATGATGAACTTGGAACTCGAAAAGTCTGAACAAATAAATACCTTCAAATATTTTCAGCTCAGATGGCTATCTATGAATCTTTTGGCGAAATACTTAAACGGTACTCAATTTTAAGTTGCCGTAAAATCTCGTGTTGACACTGTCACTCCGCCGTTAATTTCGTGCTGTCACTGTCTCTTCGCCTTAGTGAAGAGACAGTGACAGCACGAAATTAACGGCTACTTAATAACTGAGTAGCGTTTAGGTATTTATCAATTTGTAATGGTGTAATAGATGATCTAACAAGCTTCTTGAAGTAAAATTCAATCGTTATGAGTCGTAACTACCTTAATATAATACGAGACACGTCTTTGTTTTCACTATACTTTTAAAATTTAATTAATAAGAAAGAAAGAAAAAGTATTTATTTTTCGCCCATGCGGACGCACACGCATACTTAAAATTAAAAATATAATATTTCTTAATAACGGAGATAGTATTTCTTTATTAAAATTTTACGGTCGAAAAGTTTAGAAAACCATCTCAAGTTTGATTAAGTTTCAAAGTTAATGACACAAGTTTCTAATTTTCTTTCGTGGCATGTCTTTGGTAATTCTTTGAATTTTTTTGGGCTCGTAATGTGACTATCATTAAGATGGCTAGCCATAAAATAGATTGAATAGAGACGCTCCGGGTTTTATGGTTTTCAAATCATTAAAACCGCCATAAGTGTTATTCCTCCAATCAGGAACACAGCAATGCTTGGCGGCAGAAATACGCTTGGTGGTAGTACTTCTCCAGACGAAGTCTTTTACAAGGAATTCTTGTGAAAGAGAAATTACTATCCCACTGCTGGGCACGGGCCTCTTCTCAGAGTGAGAAAGGTTAAGGCCTTAGTCCATCATGCTGGCCTGATGCGGGTTGGACGACTACCATCAAGAAATTTTTGTAGCCCTCTCCCAAGTTTCTTCACGATTTTTTTCTTCACCGTTAACGCAAGTGATAATCAAATTATAATTTGCATATGAATTCTAAAAGTTAGAGGTGCGGGCAGGGGTCAAACTCAGACCCTCCTGCTAAAAGGCAAGCATTCAGCCTCTAGGCTACCACTGCTTTTTGTAGTCTTATTATTTTTAATTCTATTTTTTTTAGCCTATTCTATGTCACACTGCTGAGCAAAGGCTCCCCCCTTTGCCTTCCAAATCTCTCTATTTTGTGCAGTTTCTAACCATGCCAGCCCCGCAAACACGTCTAGATCGTCACACCACCTACGCCGCGGACGACCACGACGACGATGTCCTCCTTCAGGCGTCCAGTGAGTGACGATCTTTGTCCATCTGACCGGGTGAATACTATTACTATAAAAAAAAAGATTTCGTCCTGTGTAACTTTGTTAGTAGCTTGATTAGGAATAATTTCAAACCAAACGGCTCGCATCGCATCGGATCGGAAAGGATACGAAAGGACGCGGCGACTGCCGATCGCGTCCGGCTGGATGTCGACGCATACGATCGGCTCCGTACCGTCACTTGCGAACGTATCCGTTTCTGCGCCTAGTCAAATAATTTCATTCCTACCGTGTTGACAGCCGAAAGGATCCGATCGGATACAACGACAGGCGAACGGAGCCGTACGCGCGTCGCAGTATACTTTCGGCTACGATCGCGTGTCGCGGAAGACGCCCGCGATCAAGCTGCTGTGCGCGGCTTGGTAATATAGGCTTTAAATACTGTGTACACGATTTAATATCGTTTAAAGATAGTCAAATCCGTTCCGATCCGATGCGATGCGAGCCGTTTGGTAGCAATCATCCTTTAGATTGATCTTTGCTTACAACCTTCTTATAGTAAAAAATATAGAAGCAATCCCAAGTAATCAATACCAATATCTTTAACAAATTGCTGTTATTAGCACACGTTCATGTCAATAAACAATATCGTCTGTCTCATCGTTGAGTTCACCAGTAATGAGTAATCAGACCGGTTCCCATTTATAGTCTGTGGATAGATCGCCAGACGTGTTGAGAGATCGATTTGTACAATGTCAATTTCTCGGCTTTCATGATAGTTGATTTTGAGATAACATCACGCCTGTATTCCCCGAAGGGTTGGGCAGAGGTGTATAGTAACACCCTCATTTCGCTGTTATGTTTAAAGTTCCGTGTAATAGGGGCGAGCCTATTGTTATCAACCGGGCACAAATCCAAACGCCGGGCTGCTACTGAGGACCTCCGCAACCCAGTTACTGGGCAATGCCGATATCCTAACTTCTGACGACCTGTAACGACCGTCATAGGTATTCGTATGACACCCGGGACCGACTGTTTAAAGGTTTTTCCGAGGTGCGATGGCGTCTTGATGTGTAACGAACGGTCACCCATCCACAGACTGACCGCGTTAAGCGCTGCTTAACCTTGCAAATCGTATGATCCGCGCGGTTGTTAATTTGCCACGAGCCCCAACTATTATTCTATTATTATAAAGTTGAGTTTAACTATCTCGCTGGTTTAGTGGTGGCAAGCGACCCGATCGTGGGTTCGATCCCCAGGTCGGGTAGTGTTATTGGGTTTTTTCGTGTGGAATTCCTCAGTAGCAGCCCAGAGTTTGGATTTGTGTCCGGTTGATGGCAGTAGGCTCACCACCTATTAAATGAGACTTAAACATAACGGCGAAATGAGGTTGTTACCCTACACCTCTGCCCAACCCTTCGGGAAATACAGGCGTGATGTTATGTTATAAAGTTGCTCCAGTTCAATTTTATATAACCCATCACTCATTTCCAACAATGTCGTAACGATTCTCCAAAAAGACATATAATACACGTCCCGCATACAAAACATACGCCAAGAATACATTACTACAGTTTTTGAACCGTCTCCATACATTTTAAAGTGAAAGTGATCGTACTCGCTAAGTGGGCTGTAACAAATTTGAATATGACATCGAGATATTACGAATGTAAGGCTCAATGCATATGTACGATTAGTCTTTTATGGCTTGCGGGTTTTGAATAATAAAAGTTAGTTATTACACTAAAAAGATTACTAAAGAAGGTGCATTGGTTATAGCTTTATATACAAGGTTAGTCGGAAAGGTGGTACTAAGCCGCGGGCCACTTAATATATATCACTGATGATTGTTTTAAAAAAAGTGTTAAAATTTCAAACTTCGATAAAAAAACCATGCGAAATGTTTTTTTTATTTTTGTTTTTTCAAAAATGCTTCATCCATGCTTTAGTTATGAATCCAGAAAATGGAGCTTGTAATCTGTGACCCTAAATATGACCTAAAATGTAAACACAGCTGATGATAGCTGAGGATAGCGTATTTTATATGAAATCTTTGAACAGAAATTTCTCTTAAACTAATAATTTTTGGGGAAAGTTGTAGAACAAAAGTTATCCATTATTATGGGTATTTTAACATCTTTTCAGCTTAGTGTCCCCTTTCCGACTATCCTTGTATATTTTTGTGCAATTGACGTCTATACTATATACTGAGTTATCTTAATACTAGCGTTTTTACAAAGAAATCTGTACGGAAAAATGGGCGGGGCTTAGACGAAACACACACTCCCCCGCGCTACGCTGCGGGTTGCGTGGCGATGGAGCCACAACACTGCGCGTGAATGCGTTTTCTGTGTGTTGCACTACGCGTGTTTTCTATACAAACACAGATACTTGCAAACAACGTAAGAACACTTTCTCTCGCGCTACGCTGCGTGATGCGGTGCAGTGTGCGAATCGCCTTACATCCCGAGGGGTACTACTGTAGCTCGGGACGTAACATTCTGGTTTGCGCGTTCTAATTATATGATTGTAGTCAATTTGCCTATCAAGGAGCACGTCGCTAATTAACAAGCGCGCCGATCATATCGTCAGTGGAAAGGTAAAAAGACTAAAGCGCCAATATACCTACTTTACAGTAGAGAGATTCAAAGTATTTTTTTAAGAAAATAAACATAGTTATAAATATATAAGTATACATTTTAAATAGATAATTAAATTATCTATTTAATATCATATTATAATTTGCTAGGGTAAGCTGCGCAGCTGTACTGCCAAGAGTTTGTGTTTGTGTCCGGCTGATGGCAATAGGCTCGCCTATTACATGGGACTTAAACATAACGGCGAAATGAGGATGTTACTATACACCTCTGCCCAACCCTTCGGGGAATACAGGCGTGATGCTATGTTATGAAGTGTATCGAACGGAGTTGGTTTACTGTACGTATATTTTATAGTTATAGGCTCTTTAAATGATTTATTATTCTACATTCTAAAGCCAAGGATTGCGAGATTAAAATATTATTAAAATATGCGAGTAGTTATTTAGCGTCGCAATTTTTCGAAGTAATTAAAGTCCTTTTCAATTTGCAGTATAACAATGTACGATCAGCAACGAAAGTTGGTTAACCCTGTTACTTTTACATAACATCTAAAAGACACAAAATTATTCGATACACTGCTTTTCAGAAATTCATATAATAGTCAAGAGTTTGTGTTGTTTTATCGTTACATGTGTTCCGATTAAATTTGAATATTATTGTGTTCAGTTATGATTTAAAAAACTGAAGTGTTAACATACTTTTGTTGCTGACTGTACGAGTAGATTAGCTTTATAATTAGTGTGAAATGATAACATGTCTGTACGTTGTTTTTTTTTTTTTTTTTTTTTCCTAATCGACTATTGTAGATGGTCTTGCGGACCTTTTCTACGTAACCTGGCTATTATTGGCGAGACCAGAAGGGTCTCCGAACCAATACCTACTATTCTAACTACCTAGCTAACTACGCAAAGCTAACTACTGTAACATCATGACTATGACTATAGCAGCGACACCTCTGAGAGTGTCCCCAAGGGGGGACTCGAACTCTTAGGGTGTCGATGCAAGAGGACTGGGAGGGATACGACAGCTTGATGAGGGCTGTATTCTCGCGTCATGGTGACTGCGCGGAGTCAGAAGGGACGACCGGCTCCGCGGCTGCGGCGGGTGAGCACGGTGGATCGGGGGCGGGCTGTACGTTGTGCTACGTATTTTTATTTACACACTAGCTTTACCCGACCCGGCTTCGCACGGGTAGCACTGAGTATCTGATCTACGGCGCTCCTACCTAACTGCCTTCAATTTACGAAGCGTTATTGGTTAAAATTGAAACTTTTGTAGCATTACCAATAATGAAGCAAAGTCCTCATAGCTTTGCATAGTAGACCATCCCAAACGGAAGTAGTTATAACAGGTAAAATTAGTTTACGAGTCTTTTTATATGCCCAGTGTTGCTATAAAAAATACTATCATTGGGAAGCAAGACGATTCGTTTTTGTTAATAGGTACCGGGTATTATATCGATATTTTATTCGTTTTCTTCATCATCGTCACCATACTCCTGCCCCTATCCCAACTTATTTGTGGTCGGCGCATTATGTCTTCTTCTTCCATACATCTCTATTAGCCGCCATCTCAGTATTCACCCCTTTTCTAGCCATATCATCTTTCACACTATCCATCCATCGTTCCTTTAGTCTTGCTCTACTCTTATTGTTTTGTGTTTTTCTTTAAGCTAAGCGTTTTTAATACTCTTTCGTAGTGCTCGTTTTAGCTGTCATGCACTTCTTTTACGATAGCTGTAATTCTGGTTTTGAGTACGCGGAGCGGCTTCCAGTTTACCTACTAGAAGCACAGAATAATAAATAGTATTATGTACCTCACTCCTTAACTAATGCATCTAATATTCCTCCACATATTAATACCTAAACTGTGAGTTACATAGGCCTGTTAGCAGTTAAAGAAACAAGATTTCTGCAATAGTTATCCATATACAGATGGATATACCATTCACCTGATACATTTTATTTTTCTAAGAGACTAGTTACTTATTCAAATGTCTGCACGACTAAAATCAATATGTGTATCAGTCCTTACAAGACCTTGTCGCAATGTTACTTTAGAAAGGTTATCTAGATGTATTGCTCGGAGAAATTTTTGCTTCTTCACTACATTTAAATCTGTCAATGTATTTGAAAGTTGAGACACTCGATATTGAAGCGAAATCTATCTCATTAATATTCTGAGTGATTGATTTATTTTTTTGTTGTTATCAATTTATAATCCAGATACTTCTAGACACCTGTTTTATATCCGTTCTCTAATTACGTAAATCTATAGGTACTAATATTATAAAGAGGAAAGATTTGTATTTTTTTGTATGTAATGATTAAACTTAAAAACTACGGGACCGATTTCAAAAATTATTTTGCCGTTAGAAAGCTGCATTATCACTGAGTAACATAAGCTATATTTATTATTGGAATAAAACTTCTTACGCGGGCGGAGCCGTGAGGACACAGTTAGTGTAAATATAAAGAAGTTGTAGCTAACTTATAAGGGCACCAGAACGTGGTCCAGTCGCCAGCCACAAGTGGCCGACCACAGCTGTTTGCACACCGCCACCGGTAACAGCTCGTCCACACAGCGGATCCGTTTAAACTGATCCGTCGGTATTGGATGCGTTGTTCACATCTGTACCGACGGATTAGTTAAACAAATGGCAGCTGTATCGCATCTGACAGGCAGGATACGATAAAAGTAACGGATCAAGTATTTTTTACTGGATTCGGAATACTGTCGTGTATGTAAACTCGCTCATACAACTACAGGTGCCATCACCAAAATAAAAAAGGATCCGGTAAAACGGGTCCTGTAAACAGTTTCTGTGTGAACTAGCGGTAACACGTGTGTGGCGACACCTTGCGGAATGTGTGGATAAGTTAGTACGCAGCTTGTGGCCGGCCACTCGTGGCTGTGGCGAGTGATAGGCGGGCACCCGAACTAAAGGCTCTTTAACAAGACTCCAGTAGTTGTTTTGCACTTTTCGAGGATTTTTAGTAGAAAGTTTCAAATATTCAGTTGTATTTTCAGCACATTTGCCAAAATACAGAGATTTTAGTAGAGCGCGTCGAAATATTCAGCCGTGAAATATTACATTATTACAGAGAGATGAATAACTTTGTACAGTAGGTATATGGAATGTCGTTTATAGTCGGTATGCGAATAATTTAGAATATTTGCCGTTCATTGTCCCACATAATTTGAATTCTGAAGGCTTACTATTATGGTCTCTGTGTTATAAATATATATAACTAGCTTTTGCCCGCGACTTCGTCCGCGTAGAATTATATTATTATCCAGTTCCGGGAAATCACCATTTCCTATTTTAAGGAACAGATCTGAGAACTGTAACATCTCCCCTCAGATGGACTCTCATATTTTTGGTAAGGCTCTGTTTTGTCACTGAAGGCCACAACAACACACAAAAGAGACCGCTTCACGCACACTTTAACTTCGTCTGCTCGCGTTCCTTTGGGCACTACGGGTAAAGTCTGCCGGAAATCGCCTGCTAACGATACAGTAACTCCTCCCATTTGACAATTATTATTCCTAACATCTTGTAAATAACTATTTAGGGCTTCGAAACTCCCTTTATGAGCCATAGTACTCTCATCCCAAACAATTAATTTCGTTTTGCGGAGTACTTCTGCCATATTACTTTGTTTGGGTATATTGCAGAGTGGGGTTTGGGGTTGTATCAAATCGAGAGGAAGTTTAAACGCGGAGTGTGCAGTTTTATCTCCTTCCAGCAGCGTGGCAGCAATTCCGGACGATGCGACCGCTAAGGCGATATCACGATTGCTTCTCACTTTGGCCAACAGTTAATTTAATAGAAAAGTCTTGCCTGTTCCACCAGGAGCATCCAAAAAAAGATATCACCTACACCTGCATCGATACTGGAAAGTATTTTATAATAAATACGTCTTTGTTCATTGGTTACAGAGCCTTCACTACTTGACACCACTTCTGCTAAGGAATTGACATCGTTACTTGTTTCCTTCAGGTAGTCCCGGTTATTGTGTAAGCCTTCAGACCTTTGAGGCTGAGACAACCCGTACTGCTGTAGGCTTTGTCCTCCTAATGCTAATACAGCTTCTCATATTGTGACCAGACATTTATTGTAGATTTCATCTGCTAGATGTTCATCTATAATGCTAGAAAACTTTTCCACTTGTCGTTTGTAGTCTTCTGATAGGCTATCCCTGTATTTTACCCAAAGACTTAGTGCGTCTGTAATCTGACAGAATGCCACGCACGCACTGTAAACGCATTCACGCATTTTAAATGGCGACTCGCATAGGGCTGCTTCCTCTAGGGCAGAATCTCAATGTTTGTCGTCCTCTAGCAAGCCAAGTTTCATGCAATCTAATTGAAAAGTTGGTTGGAGGACACCGTTGACAGTCTTCAAGTCATCGAAGGACGATGGACCCCTAACCAGGGGGTAACCTCGTGCAAAAGTAAACGAAGATGGTAACACTCGGTGTTATTCGGGTGAACCGTGTACACTCTACCTAGAGCGTGTTCTTTCATTATTCCTGGCCAGCCATCTACGGGTTTTCCTCTTTTCCTTCTCACAAATTTATTTTTTTGCCTTACAAAATATGAAGGCACTTCCGCATATAGAAGGGTTTTAGCAAAATCATCTGTTTGACATAAATCAAAAAATGCTAACAGTGTCGTTTTTGGTGGGCTATTAATTATGTCGGCGAGGTTGTCGGAATTAAAATAGACTCGTTGGCCATTTTCAAGGTGGACAGCTAAATGTATGACTGCGGGAAACCTTTCATGTATGGGAAACCCTAAAATACTTCAAACTGCCTTCGAACTACTCAAATAACGCCCACTCTCATATAATTTGAATCATCATCGTCATCAGCAGCCTATAATGTTCCCACTGCTGGGACACAGGCCTCCTCTCTGTGAGAGGGAATGGGCCGTAATCCACCACGCGGGCCCAGTGCGGGTTGGTAGATGTCACATGTCTTCGAATGTTTGGTTCTAGGACATGCCGGTTTCCTCACGATGTTTTCCTTCACCGTTTTGAGAGCAGTGGTGATGAAATAAATTACACAAAGTAATGCGCCTGGCGGGGTTCGAACCCACGACATACAACTCGTAAGTCGGGGCCGTTACCACTGGGCCACCACTGCTCTAATGCTTTTTTTAATGATTATTTGTCAATCTAATTTCATTTTGAACTGACTCTTGGGTAGTGAATGTTGGAAATGCTATGCAATTATTAGTGGACAAAGAAGAAATTAAATCTGACTCACATTCAGATTCAATAATTGTATAAGTAGGCGAATGAAAGTCTTGCACAACATTAGAAATTAGTGAAGATTGAGTAAACGTCGGAGATACAGCAATTTCAATGCGCCGTTTTTTGGCTATTGGACGCTCATCAGTGTTATTATCACTATCCGCATCAGCGTAGGCATCAAAGTGACTATTAGAAAGATCTTGGGGAAAACGTAACCTTTTGATAGGTTGGTCCTCTGTACCAAATTTGGCATACAGGTTGTCATTTCAATACACTTCAAATACAAATGGGTATATTTGACCGACTGCAACTAACTCGCAAAAACTGCCATATGTAGAGTTTTGTAACATATCTAAAGTATACTCTTCTTTTGTCCTATGATTGCTACCATGACGGTCATGATACATAACAGCAAATTCATCCCAATTGTTCGTCACATGACACACAATTTCTTTATGAATATCCATTGAGCGTTCTTGTGTGCCGTACAACAAATAAGAAAGCGTACGGAAAAGGCTTACGCCATCCCCCACTATTGGTACAATAGTAATGTTTATTAATTTCCCATTGAAGTTAACCAACTCTGCACCCATTTTTAAAATGGACACAGACAAATTTATAAATGTAAATAAATTGCGAAAAACAATACACACAAAATTAAACTTCTAAAACAAACTAAAAGAAAACTATAACTATTATTATACACAACAAATCAAACACAGATATTTTTACTATTAAAACTAAAAACCTATATTATACACTAACAAATTAAACACAAAGAATCCTTTTTAATTATTATAACAACAAATTGAAAAGAAATTAAATTAACTACACTGAAAATATTCTAATGAAATAATGAAAATGAACTTCCAAACAAATTATACAGCAATCGCAAATATTTGCTAAGTAGGTAATTTATGAGATTTCCAAGGAATTTTTGAAGGAAAATCAAGGTATAAGGTAAGTTTTTCATTCAAATATCCAAGAACAAATAAAATTGAAATTTCAAATTCTAATCCGATTTAAATATTCTTTTATATTTGTATTTTACATTTTTTTTTTAAATATGGAATGATTCGTATAATTTATAACCAATATGTTCTAATCCTTACCATCTATCGATATCAACTTCGAAGCAAATCACCGCCAAAATAAATTTCTACCCCTTTTTAATACCATTAGAGGATGAATTTCAATAAAATACGAAACACGTCTTCCATCAATTCTGTTAAAAAAGGTTTATGCAAAATTTGAAGTAGATTGGACCAAGGAATCACGTTGTCCCATACAAACTTTGCCCCCCTTTTTCACCCCCTTAGGAGTAGAATTTCGGAAAATCCTTTCTTATCGGATGCCTACGTCATACAAAGAACACGCCCTCCAAGTTTCAGGTCTCTACGATCAGCGGTTTAGGCTGTGCGTTGATCCGTCAGTCAGTCATTCAGGACAAAGCATTTTAGACTATTACCCGCGGTTTCACCCGCATCCTAGGGGAACCACTTGATGTACCCGGATAAAAATTATCCTATGTGTTAATCCAGGGCATAGTCTATCTGTGTGCCAAATCTCATTCAAATCCGTTCAGCCGTTTTTGCGTGAAAGAGTAACAAACATCCATACATCCATACATCCACACATCCATACATACAAACTTTCGCATTTATAATATTAGTAAGGATATTAAATGCTGGTAAATCATTAGTTACATAATATTAGAAAATCATTAAAATTGCCTCGTTGGTCTAGTGGTGGCAAGCGTGACTGCTGATCGTGAGATCCTGGGTTCGATCCTCAAGTCGGGCAGTGTTATTCCGCAAAGAGTTTGCCTGTTTGGAATTCCTCAGTAGCAGCCCGGAGTTTGGATTTGTGTCCGGTTGATGGCAATAGGCTCGCTCCCTATTACATGGGACTTAAATATAACGGCGAAACGAAGGTGTTGCTGTACACCTCTGCCACCCCTTCGGGGAATATAGGCGTGATGTTATGTTTAACTTCAAAAGCTTGATGTTCTGCCTAGCATTATCCCAACTATATTGACGTCAGCTTCCAATCTAACCAGATGCGGCTGAATACCAGTATTTTACACGGAACAACTGCCATCAGACCTCCACAAACCAGTTTCTGGGCAATGCCGATATCCTAAGGTAACGACTGTCATAGGTATTCGTATGAAACTCGGGACCGACTGTTTTACGTGCTCTCCGAAGCACGGAGGGGTCTCGATGTGTAACGAATGGTCACCCATTCACGGACTGAACGCGTTAAACGCAAACGACCTCACGATCAACAGTTGCGCTTGCCACCAAAAGACCAACGAGGCTTTTGAAGTTATACCGCTATAGTTGTATAATAAAGAAATTCCTAAGCATTCAGCTCCAACATAACTAAATTGAAACGCCTCTCATTTCCTCTAAGAATGAGATCTAACCAATCACATGGATTTCATAAATTTTATCAACCGTTACCTTGTCATGGGTATTCTTTGAAATAACCTTAACACCAGTCTTATTTTAATCATTTCTTATAAGATAGTACCGGCCAATTTGCATGCCATTAAAAATTTTCAGAGAATTTCTTTTCGTAGAACAATCGCTTCACTATTTCTGCCCACTCGGGACTTTCAGTCAATTCAATTTAGCCATCTAATTTTCTTTTCTTAGTAATTTCATTCTTGGAACTAGGTTTTCCCTGCGGCGACGCCTGTTCAAATTGTTTTTGACTTCATGGAAAGGATTTAGTATTCTTTTATAAATTAATTTATTCTGCTTTGTTGGTCTAGTGGTGGCAAGTGCGACTGGCTGATCGTGATGTCCTAGATTCAATCCCCAGGTCGGGCAGTTATTGGGTTTTTTCGTGCGGAATTCCTCAGCAGCTCGCAGTTTGTATTTGTGTCCGGTTGATGACAATAGGCTCGCTGATCATTACATGGGACTTAAACATAACGGCGAAATGAGGGTGTTACTATACACCTCTACCGAACCCTTCGGGGAATACAGGCGTGATGTTATGTTATAGTATGCGGCTGATTTATATAGTCTATTTAATTGGCGGCAATAAGATTGACAAGCATATCATTTTGGGACCCGGTGCATAATATAAACACATTGGGTCACCCACGCGACGGCGCGACGAGTATTCCCAAGGAGGGTCATCCCTCCTTGTCAGGCAGGCAGCCGGTCATAAAACAATAAGCCAAAACCTCTAACAACATGGATTTATGAAATACATGTTGTGCCGACCGCACCTAGTGTAGGATTAGGGCAAGAAGAAGAAGAAAACAAATATTACTCTTAATATAAAAAGGTTAATCGTTTACTAATTAACTTCTTAATTAAAACGTAGGTATCACAAGCCTCGTTACGCAGAAATACATATATTAGTGTTATCGTTGTTAATAAGTTAATGAGTTTTTCCATGAGGCTTCTTCTGGGTAAGCTCACTCCATCGTAGACTTTGTCTCTGTCTCCTCTGACTTAGACTAGAGCCAAGAGCAAACCCATCTATACTAATATTATAAAGAGGAAAGATTTGTATGTTTGGATTTTTGTATATTTGTATTTTTGTATGTAACGAATAAACTTAAAAACTACTGGACCGATTTCAAAAAATCTTTTGCCGTTAGAAAGCTTCATTATTACTGAGTAACATAGGCTACGGGCGGAGTCGTGAGGACACAGATAGTTTAAAAAAAAATAGACTGTGTTGCTATACACCTCTGCCCAATCCTTTGGGGAATACAGGCGCGATGTTATGTTATATTGCTCAAAACTCGTCTCCAACATACATAACCTTACATCCTTTTTGCATTCCAAATACTAAAACTACCGTAACATTCATAAAACGCGGAATGAACTTTCTTACGACTGAATCATACGCTCTAATGAGTCAACGAATTATAAAATTTACATAAGACATGCCGCTGTGGGTCAGATGCACCATCTTGGTTGTTGTGAATGAACATTGGGAATTCCGTACGACATTATGTTTGTTAGTATGGGGTCAGTGCTAAACTTGGGATGTTTTAACCATTAAGGCGATTCGCACACTGCACCGCATCACGCAGCGTAGCGCGGGAGTGCGTTTTCTTATGTTGTTTGCAAGTATCTGTGTTTGTATAGAAAACACGCGTAGTGCAACACACAGAAAACGCATTCACGCGCAGTGTTGTGGCTCCGTCGTCACGCAGCGTAGCGCAGGGCAGTGTGTGTTTCGCCTAAATATCTTTGATTGCAGAGGATATAGGAACTTTATGTCGCAATGTTTTGGGATTTAGCGATATACCATCCTGCCGTAACTGCTTTGTTCGTCTGATGGTCGCAAGCGCGACTGCTGAGTATAGGGTCCTGGGTTCGATACCCAGAATGGGCAAAGTGTTATTGTGTTTTTCCATTACGATTTTTTCAGTAGCAGCCTGGAGTCACGATTTGTGCCCGGTTAATGGTAATAGGCTCGCCCCCCGAAGTATTTGAAAAATCTGTCACAAGATTTGAGTCAAACAAACCATCCCATTTGTCCCACCTGCTGAAAATCTCCCACCTGGACATGAGTTGTCTTGACTAACCTGGAAGTTTTCAAGACAGGTCAACTCAAACCTGCTATGACACTTTCCTCAAAAGGCCTTTCCAGATGTTACCCTACATCGTTTCACTCGCATAGTTTTTATAGCACAATGTCTGGACTTTAAGAGAGACGTTGATCTCTGAGATTGTTTCCGCTTTTTTTCTTAGAGGTAGTCAGATAGGAAATGCCGGCGTCATCTAGTCTTAAAAAAAACATTACATTGACTTGTAAAAATGTCTGTAACAGATTTATTTCTAAATATCATTTATTAAAATTTCAAGAATAGAATATTTTTCCATGCGGATATTAAGTAATTTTCGATTCATTGGCGACCTAAGTCGTCTTTTTCTCTTTCCACTAAACCCAGCTTATCATAAAATTAGAATTTAATATTAATACGGGTCCGTTTAACCAGAATAATCCCTATTCTAACGAGACCCGCGATTATATCTATGTAATTACTGTATAATAATATAATGGACGAAAGATTGTTAAGTTAAACGAGAAATCGTTTAGACATCCAACGGGTTTATTTTCTACAAATGAACAGATTTAAATGAAAATTGTTTGAAAATATGGGTATATTAACTGCCTCGTCGGTCCTGAGTTAGATCCCCAGGTCGGGCAAAGGGTTATTGGGTTTTTTGGACTAGAATTTCTCAGTAGCAGCCTGGAGTTTGGATTCGTGGCCGATTGATGGCAATATGCTCGCCCCCTATTCCATGGGACTTTAATATAACGGCCAGATGAAGGTGTTACTACACACATCTGCCCAACCCTTCGGCGAATACAGGCGTGATGTTATGTTATGGGTATATTATCCTATAACGATGGCGAAACTTTCGGGCTTCTGACTACCCAACGACTGCCATAGGTCATAGGTATTGTCATGATGTCCCTTTTTAGACAGATGTAAATAATAGATTCGTATGTAGATATTACATTATAAATTCTTAACGAAATAACAGTAGTCCAATAAATGACACGCAGCATCGCGTGCCATCTCAGTCTACCGTTACTAATATCATGAAACTCAAATTATGTACTCATATATGTAAACCATCTATATACATATCTATATCTATACCTACTAATATATAAATCTGAAGAGTTTGTTTGTTTGTTTGAACGCGCTAATCCCAGGAATTACTGGTTGGAATTGAAAAAATATTTTTGTGTTGGATAGTCCATTTATCAAGGAAGGTTATAGGCTATATAACATCACGCTACGGCCAATAGGAGCGGAGCATACATGTAAAATGTTGCAAAAACGGGAAAAATGTCCACCCGTGCGAAGCCGGGACGGGCCACTAGTGTATAATAAAATCGTAACGATGCTAAAACTACATTTAATATATTTGGAAAAAAACTTTGTGCAACGCATCCCAGGAACGATACTGATGCCAAAAATGAAATTTTTAGAACTTTTGTCTGTTTGTATGTTTGAGCTTCACGCCAGTGCTACTGGACAGAATATTCATCTCCCTGCCCTTATCCCACACTAGGTGTGGTCGGCACAACATGTAATTCGTAAATCCATGTTGATAAAGGTTCTGGCTTATTGTTTTATGACCGGCCGCCTGCCTGACATCAACCCTCCTTGGGAACACTCGTAGCGCCGTAGCGCGGGTGACCCAATGTGCTTGCTGATATTATGCACTGGGTCCCAAAATGATATGCTTGTTAATCTTATTTCCGACAACTACTGGACAAATCCAGTTAAAATTTGGCAGCCACATCTGTTAAAGAGTGGGTCAGGTACAAATTATCACGCTATTAAGTGTGGGTGATGAGCAGAAACCTTATGTTTCCGTAGGCAAAACCGCGGGTAAAGCTAGTGCTTTATAAATTGTGTAGTCCATTCAGTTTACAACGACATTCTCCCACATTCGCAGCGGTTATTATGGTTGACAAGACCCCTACCATGAATCAAAGTTGGATGATAATAGGCTTAACTTATTTGATGTGATGGGACATTTTTGCCTGATAATCTGGCAAGCGTGATTTGAGTGTAAAATACTGAAATAGTATTTTTTTTTGTCAGTTTAATAATGTCATATATTTTTTTGAGGTTTTTCCGATAGAAAAATACTTGAGCCTAACAGGGAAAGATTTTATTTATTTAGGATTTATGTGACGTCACGCCGTTTGTATTAAAACCCCTGTAAAAATTTGAACCTGCAAGATTTATTTCTTTGTAAAACCGCGTAAACACAGTCGATACAATACTGTGTTCGCGTACACATTAAAATGTATGGAAAATGATGCTTTGGACGTTGTCTTGCATTTTGTGTTGCATATAATCTGTACCCGGCTTTAGAGATGGGTTCACCTCGGGCACAAAACAGATAGGTACAGAAGTCAATCTACATACAAGTGCGCTCGAGCAACGCACACATAGACACTGCTCACGCACACGATTACTTGGACTGTTTGGGACTAGAGTGCGAGTGAGTGCGAGCGCGAGTGCCATGCGCTTGAGAGAGATAGATATATAGATAGGGCGAGCGCCGAGCGTAGGTATGAAAAGTGAAGTACATACATGTACCTATTTGTTTTGTGCCTCGGGTTTGTTGTAGAAACGTAAATAGTAATATTGTTGGCATGATTGTTTTACCACTATGTGATATTTCGTAGCTGAACTAAAGCCGTGATTTCACTAAGGGACAATATGTTCCCCAACATGACGTGCAAAATTGAGTCTACGTGGCGCTGCAACGATGCACAATGCCATTGCAAGCCACCGCTTCGAGAGCGGGCGCAGGTTTGTACGAGAGAATTGTACCGCGATATTGTCCCCACGACATTCACGTACATGTCCCGCGTCATGTTGCTACAGTTGTCCCTCAGTGAATCTAAAGCCATATCCTTCAAAAAATCTGTTCATCATAATGTTATCGGTAGCTGGTAAAACTGGACAATGTTGACATAGGAGGGTAACCGTCAAGATTAATCAACGTACCCGAAGTTATAAAAATACTGGTCATTCGACAAAGCAGAGGATTCCATGTCGAACAGCCGAAGAAGACTGACCTTTTATATCTGGTTTGCTTGTCCTCATTTTCTGATCTTGTGTTGATTATTATATTGTGATATATTGTGAACTAGCTTCTGTTACTAATCACTAACCTAATTAAAAGTACTCTCAGTGGTGGAGAGTCTATGTTGGTTTCCTTTACTTTACTTACCATGCTCCCAATCCTGACATACCGATATTATCTATAACTGTAATGATAGATGCACCCCTATAAGATTCTGTTCTATGTCTCCTATAATAATTTTATCTCCTTTCTCCAAACACCAATGGTAAGGCTACATGCCTACCCTCCACACAGGAGCCCTGACCCACATTGTATACATTTTTGAGCGCGCACAAAACCGCAGTAACGCTGTTGTCGCTTAATTAACCCGGCACAATGCGTTATAGAAATATGTCCTATTAATAATAATAATGTGCCCTATTAATTATACGTGTATCGTTCATTGTTTATCTTTTGTTTGGACTTTGAAGGGTTGCTTTTGTGTTTAGAACAAAAGGTTCTGTGTAATTATTTTAGTACGATCATTTTGTGATCACGTATTTGAATATGTATCAAGTGAAGCTGGTTAATAAATAATAAATGTTTATTTATTTAACGCACGCATGGACTCGCACATACACACACACACACACAGACACGCACACACGCACACAGGATCACGCGCACACACTCTCGAACACTCGCACCTGCGTACACGCTTATTTTAGATCCAAACTAATATATTATCATAAGTATTGTTTAAATCGTAACTTCTTGAGTGTTTAATGTGCTACGCTGGCAGATCACAACAAATAATTTGCTTATATTCTGCAATGATTGGGCCACCAAGATACAGGCTGTGCCTAGTTTGGGACCCATCGCTACTTCCAAAATTGTTTTCTGTATATTTCTTGATGTAATCTCTTTTTGTGATTTATGCTAGACTGTGATTTTTAAACAAATAAATAAATAAATAAAATTTGCACCTTCAAAATTAACATAAAGAAACAGGTGTACAATAAAGGCCAAAAGGTAGTTACATTATTTTACATATTATAGTTGCTGCTAAAACCTAAGCTAAGATAACTTAATATCTTGTGATATAGGTTTCAGCGCCCATCCTCATTTGCATTCACGTAATATTAAATGCACATTAGAGCCAGAAAGCTTAATATTATAGTTATAATTTTATAATTTAAATTCCTGTTTTATAATTTGGCAAGAAAAAGGAGCATTCTAGGTACAAAATATGTTGTTATAATTTATGTTGTAGGTATGCAATAAGTTGTTTTATAATGCATTTTATGTACTTTTATGACGCTTTTCCAGTTTCATAGCCGTCTCACTCTAACTTAAGGTCTTTTATAATATAAAGATTTAAAGAGATTTTAGGCGATATTGAAAAACGAATTCTGCAAGGTGTAAACGAAATCATGTAATTCCTTCAAACCTCGTACTGCTGACATAGATTAAAGAGTTAAATGACCGCGCGGCGAGTGATAACCGCACTATTCGCTCTCGACGCTAAAATGCCTCATGTTAAAAACACATGTTTACTTTATGTATTTTTTTTATCGAATCTTAATGTATCTCTTGCAGGTTAGTCTATGTCAGCAGTACATCACGAGGTTTGAAAGAATTACATGATTTCACCCTCTATAAACATCGTTCAGGATAACGTTATAAATATATCAAACATATTCTCGTCTTGATTTATTGCCTAGAAAGAGGAGGAAAAAGAAAATCTATGTCTCTTGTTTTTTTCTATATAAATCATGTACAGAAATAAAACTATTGTTCAAATATTTATGATGACACTCAGAAGGTGGATACACTGAACTTCGATAGATCGCATTTGGCAGTATCACCTAAAATCTCTTTAAATCTTTAAAAAAGGGTTAAAATTAGAGCCAGACGGCTGTGAAACTGGAAAGGCCTTTAAGTATTATTTTGTAGCATCATACATAGTAATGATGGAGAGATAGATATTACTTTATTTTTCCCTAAAAGAAAATACAGATGTGATACCTATACATAAAAAGGGTAGTGTGGCGTCCCACCTTGGCTCAGTTTTTTTTGTATTCTCATTCAGATTGTATTGTGTACCTACAATAAAACCTTGGCGGATAGCCAGCCTATTTCGCGGATCGTTTTACGATATGGCAACATAAAAGTTAGTTGTCATTTCGCTAATGTCAACGGCTCCCGCCTTTAGCTGTCAGTTGTTACAACTAATGTCATTCCTTCGCGCGTTTTCTCTCTTGATTCTTTGTTTATGCTGGCACCATCGCTTTTTCCTATGTTACACACAAATATGGGTTTTATTCTTTACTCCCATCGTCTACAAAAATACATAGAAATAGCATAAGTAGCTTAAATTAATTTTATTAATATTTTAGGCACGGTATTTATTCGAACTGCTTAACAAGCAATAAATATCATAAAACATAAAATAAAGAATAAATATCTGCATAAAGTATCAAATTACATTAATAATTCCAATAAATTATTTATTATTCAGGAAAGTTATATGAATAATAAAATATTATTGATTCAACGACAACTTGTTCCGAATTCATTAAAATAACGACTTACAATGCCAAAGGTGAATTATTTCAACATTTTATTCGATACTTAACCTATTATTTTTGAGTTGGTCTATCAATAAAAGAAATCGGTTGTAGGTACTGATTTTTATAAATGGACCATGAACCAAAAGTTATTAAGTAGAACTACATACATACGTGACAAGAAATTAGACATCAGAAATTGCAAGATGATTTGAAGAAAAAAAAAATGCTAATGTGACAGGTAACTCGACGTAAAACCCAAAACTCGAAAAACCCAACTCTTTTTAAAATTCTTGTCTTTGTCGCGTTCGACCCTAGTCTCAACTGGTGGTAAGCGCAGACAAAGTCTAAGATGGAGCACAGTAATCCAAGGAACAGAGATATAGAGGGATTCCCCTATACGCCTCTGGCTCTCATATACACACGACGGAACACAGTATACTGCTTGGCTTGCTGACTTAGTGTGAGGGTAGCTATCCAGGCGGATCGTAGATTCTACCACCAAGCGTGCTGGGTTTTGTTGAATGCGTGCGGTGAGGAAATTTTATATTCTAACCCGTCCCAGACGAGATGAAAGTCTTGTTTAATAATTTCTAGAATGGTTGAAATCATAGGTGCCACGTTAAGCCCATGATCCAATATACCATTACAAATCTAAAGTATTTCCCACGATTACAATCGATTCTCAAAACTATCTCTGTCACTACCGATACCGAGAACTGATGTATTGATAACATACAATTAATAAACGTACAAAGCCTCTATCTATAATATAATTCTATTGTCGCTGTTCATTCTTATGTAATGACTACGTGTAATAACTACGTAATAATATTATAGAAGTATTGTGGTGATCAGAATTTGATTATCGCTTGCGTTAACGGTGAAGGAAAACATCGTGAGGAAAGCAGCACACCTGAGAGGGCTCCATAAAGGTGTCGATGGTGTGTGTAGTCCGCCAACCCGCATTAGGCCAGCGAGGTGGACTAAGGCCTAAAACTCATTCTGAGAAGAGGCCTAGCAGTGAGACAGTAATGGGCTGATTATGATATGCCTCTTACGACATAAGAGACGAGAACAGAGGCGGTTAAAAGTACCGTGAAGCTACTTATTTACTTTAAAAATAAAAAGGCTATTATCATCGGTTCATTTAAGGGCAAATCAAATATTAAAACATAATAGTCGATTTACTTCGCCCGTTTTTCTGGGACACGGTACAGTCGGCGACGAATTCGGTTTAATTTTTTTTAAGAGTAGTAATTTCTTAGAAGACTAGTTTAATTTCTTCAGTAGAATATATTTTTCATTGTTGTTCACGATTAAGATAATGAATTTGAAATTTATTTGGCATTAATCACATTTTGAAATGATATTGCACAATGTATTAAATATCTCTTTAATAGTATAGTGGCTCTCCATGCCTTTGTTTCACGTTCGGTTAAATAATGTAAACGTTGAGAGGCATACAGTGAAAATTTTCATATCAATCACAAAACGCGTTTTTACGCCAACTTTTACAACAAACATCCGCGGGAACCACAAACATACATATTTATTTCTTTTTACTCAGCACGTTGGCATATAATACAAAAAACACGAAAATCCTTCTGTGAGTTTGAGTGCCACGCATTAATAAAATGTACAATATCCCTCAAAATCCGACTGAAATCCACCGAAACAAAATCCCCACCGCTCGCAGTGCCATCAACACATTTAAATTGTAAATACTTGTGCGCCCGACGACACTCGCCCACAATACAGACGAAAGTGAAAATGACCTTAAAACGTGTACAAACATTCGTAGGTACCGTCTGGTTTTAGTTGACAAAAAACAAACAGCATCCAGGCACAATAAGACTATAGAAAGTGGACTGACAAATAAAGAATAAATACCTTTTTTCCTACCACTCTTTCTTTCGTAATTTGGTTTATAGGCGAGCGGGAAAATTGGCTGATAATGGGCAAGCCGCAGAAGAGAATGGGGCTTGTGATGAATTTAGGTTTAAGTAGCGCGATCGTTTGAGTTGTCGATCGGCGATCTGCATAAATATTCAGTTGCGACGGTTTTTTCACGAGCGTAAAAAACGCACCTAACTTAGATTGGAATTTCGTAGTATCACATTTTATTCTTGGACAGGCAGGGACTGAAATACCGAATAATTACGGTACTTTTATTTAACTATGTGACGTCATACCAATTTAAAACAGGCTACCGAAAATTCTGGTATCCTAAAATTTCAGTATCGTAAAATTTTAATACTTAAATTAAATAAGAAAAGAAAAAGAAAGAAAGAAAAAACATTTATTTGTCACAGATACACTGTAACACAAAACATGATAGTATATAAATAATATTAAAATAAAAGACAACTGTGACAAAAAGGTGACCACTCAGCATAATGCTGTGCTATGGCGTGGGCCACAGACACAGCGCTGATTTTCAGTGATCACCTAAAACACGTGCGGACATTCAGCTAGTTACAAAACAGACAAATTATAATATAAATAAAATAAAATAAAACAACAAAAAAAAGAAATTTAACAACATACAAAAAAAATATTATATATATAAATATAAAAAATAAATAAAAAAATATAAATGATACCAAGTTATAATGATTAATCGATATTATTGGTAAAATAACGGTATCGATATTTAACACTAAATACAGTAAATTTTACAATGGCGGAAAATATTACATTAAAATTTATGGGTAGACTTGTCGACAGTAGACACTGCCACGTCCCGCGCACCCCGGGCTACCAACCCGCGCAGCTAATTCAAGGGATATCGGTACCAAAATGAAATATATCTTAAACTAGCGGCCCGTCCCGGCTTCGCACGGGTAGACATTTTTGCCGTTTATGCAACATTTTTCATTTATACTCCGCTCCTATTGGTCGTAGCGTGATGTTATATAGCCTATAACCTTCCTCAATAAATGGACTATCAAAGACAAAAATATTTTTTTCAATTCCAACCAGTAGTTCCTGAGATTAGCGCGTTCAAACAAACAAACAAACTCTTCAGCTTTATAATATTAGTATAGATAAAGGTATACACGAAAACGGTGCCTCGGAGAGCACGTCAAACCGTCGGTCCCAGGTGTCATAAGAATACCAATGACAATCGTTACGGGTAGCCAGAAGCCCGAAAGTCTGACAACCGGTCTAACCTTATGATATCGGCATTGACGGAGGTCTGATGGCAGTCGCTCCGTGTAAAATACCGGTATTCACCCGCATCTGGTTAGACTGGAAGCTGACCCCAACATAATTGGGAAAAGGGTAGGAGGAAGACACGAAGAGTTATACAAGTAATTAAACAACCGTTTTCAGTCTCTGAGGACAGGTTGGTTTTACCGAGATTATGGATAGCATAACTGATGTCCCTTGTTGATTGCTTTCGTTCACGTCTGGGTACTTAGCGTTTCTAGTTGCGGCGAAGTCGATGTATTTTATTGCTATTTGTCTATTTTTTCCGTTTCTGACCGATTATGTAAATTGTTCTCATCGCATTCAAGTATCACAGTGACCGCAGTATACGTTACTGATGACTTTGGTTGAGACTTACAATTCGCACAAAGCTAGAAAATATAAGTGCCTGTAAGTAGTGTTTTTTTCATTCTCGGAATAAAAACTATCAATTTGTAGATCTAGGTTTCAATGAGTGATATCGTCGCTGCGCCTACAAAATCCGCTGTGTTTTTTTTTTTTAATCTGTCTTTGTGGTATTTTATAATAGTTCTCAAGCCACGTGCAATTGTAAAATCTGTTTTTTAATCATTTATTTGGTTAAGAAGATAGCAAAATAAATTATTAGAAAACGTATTTTACAGGTGCACGTGGCTTGAGAACTACCTATTATAAAATAGCATCAAAGTCGGATTTAAAAAGAAACACAGCGGATTTTGCAGGCGCAACGACGATATGTTTTTACTGACATGTTATTCTGACAAGCCTTTTCCCAAGCATGTTGGAGTCACCTTCCAGTCTAACCAGATACGGCTGAATACCAGTACTTTACACGGAGCGACTGTCATCAAACCTCTGCAACCCAGTTGCCGGGCGATGCCGATATCCTAAGGTTGGACCGGTTGTCAGACTTTCGGGCTTCTGAATCCCGTAACGACTGTCATAGGTATTCGTATAACAAACGGGACCGACGGTTTAACATGCTCTCTGAGCCACGGAGGGGTCTCTATGTGTAACAAATGATCACCCGTCCACGGATTGACCGCGGTAAGCGTAGCTTAATCTTGAAAATCATATGATCTGCGTGGTCGTTATTTAGCCGAGAGCCCCTTCTCCCTCCTTTTTACTGACAGGTGACAGGATAAGATATAAATAAAATAAAAAACTACGTTTGTAAATTAATTTGCAAAGTCGAATTGATTAATTTCTTTGAAAAGAACTATTTTATAATGTGTGTCAACAAAATCACTTTTTTTAAATTCATTTCGGAAATTGATTTATGTATTCTAACTCTAAAATGTCACATAAATCATATAATAGTTCTAAAATGAGACGTTTATTGCAAAAATGTTGATGTATGTTGATTAAAATAATTATTAATTATATCGAAGTAGATCTCGTATCCGCTAACGGTAGTGATTATTGCATCGTTTATCAACACATCAATTATTAGGGTACCGTGTTAGAATACGTGAATACCGTGTTAGGATGTTTGTGCGTGTGAAGATTTGTGTCTGTAAACGCACCCACGACACAGGAGAAATCCTAGTGTGGGGCAACTTTTTTTTAAAAAAAAAAAAAAGAAAAAATACAATATTTCTAGGCCATTTCTCGGCCTTAAGCATAATCAGTCTATTACTGTCCCACTGCTGGACACAGGCCTCTGCTCAGAATGGGACGGGTTTAGGCCGAAGTCCACCACGCTGGCCTGGTTGGCGGACTACACACACCATCGTGAATTTTTCATGGAGCCCTCTTAGGTGTGGAGGCTTGCTCACGATGTTTTTCACTGCACGCAAGTGATAATCAGATATTAAGGGGCTCGTGGCTAATTACCAACCGCGCGGGTCATACGATTTTCGAAGTTAAGCTACTGGATGGGTGACCGCTCTTTACACATTGAAACCCCTCCGTGACTTGAAGAGCACGTTAAATAGTCGGTCCCGGGTGTGATACAAATACCTTACCAAATATTTAAGATGGCAGGTTGGTGAGGGACCAAGATGACGTCATACAAAACTGAATTTAACCAAACATCGTTTTTATCCCCAACGTGCCAAGTTAAACGCCGACTACTGTACGGAATTATAAAACAAATGTCATTCACACATATCGCAAAAAAAAGTTACCGTAACTTTAGTAACCAAAAAGTATCACGATAAACTCGTAATAATAAAAAAGCGATCGTAATCGGATTGTGAGAAAACAATTGATACGAGGGTGATACAAATCGGATCGAATCGATTTTTTATTGCGATCATCTCCGCTGTTACCGAATGTAACAATCGTAACTTTTGCAAGTTATACAATGGTAGTTATCAATTATATTTTTGGGTGCTGACATTTCTTTGTTCGAGGACCGTTAAAGCTGTTTTTCGCTAACTTATGAAGAGTTCATTAGAGTTCAGTTTTATAATGAAGTTTGTAATGGATAGATATAATATATGTATGTGGAAAAGTGATAACTTCAGACTGATTTGGGCTAAAATAATTGCCTTGTTGGTCTAGTGGTGGCAAGCGCGACTGCTGATCGTGAGGTCCTGGGTTCGATCCCCAGGTCGGGCAAAGTGTTATTTGGTTTTTCCGTGTGGAATTCCTCAGTTGCAGCCAGAATAGGATTTGTGCCCAGTTGATGGCAATAGTCTCGCCCCATGGGACTTAAACATAACGGCGAAATGAGGGTGTTACTATACACTTCTGCCCAACCCTTCGGGGAATACAGGCGTGATGTTATATTTATAATTTATGTAACTAGTGGTGTTAACTCCGGACTTGTATCTTTTATTCTGAAGAAAGCCACTGGACCACCAAGGCAGTTGATTCAATAGATTTAAAAATAAGCGAACATCGTCCCGGAATCTCTCAATTATACCAGGTTCACACGATTCGATTCTAGTTTATCAACTGCTAAATCGCATGCGATTTGAACCGTCTGAACAGACTTTCAATCAAATTGAAGCAACAAAAACGTTTAAACTTTTGTTGATCAAGTCATTTGTTGAAAGCGATTCGACCCGTCTGAACCTGTCTTTACATAATCAGCGAATTCTCTTTCGTTTCCAAAATTAAAACAAAAAAAATAACAACAAAACGGTATTAACACTTTTAATTTCTCTAAGCAACGAGTCACGTAAATCCAAGTCAGGTCCATCAGCATTGCTGTCACGGACGACGAACATTAGAGATTCTGTAAGCGATCGATTTACGTAACAGGCGACGGAAGAACGACTCTATTTAGAAGTTGTATATCCATTGCTGTTACAGTATAAAAATCATTAACATAACGTGATAGCGAGCTGTCAATGTACGTTGGACATTGTCATGATTTAAAAATCTCTAGTGCTGTGTCATCTATTGCTTCATTAGTGAGAGAATCATTAGAGAAATTGATTACTGCTCTGTCTATGTACAGTAGGGAAATGAAAAGGTTTATGCATCTTAAGGACTATTTTTGCTTGAATGGTGCAAGAAACAACCTTTTTTACCGACTACGTATTGCCAACATTATAGAAATGAAAATACAAGCATTTTTTGACAGGATATTGTGGTGACATGGTGACAGACACAAGTAATGTCATTTTATTTAATCATCGATTTGATTGATGTCATGTTTTTTACAACAAAACTCTTTAGATCAAATCTAAGACTGTGGCTTTGCTGCGTCATATAGAGGCAAACGGCAATTTTGATCTATGCTGCCAAATAATTAAACATAATTTTCCATGAATTGGTCTATTCCGTTCAATTGTTTGAGAAGGTGAAATGTGCCCGCGATGAGCGAAAGGAATGAATTTGAAAACTGACGAACCTTTTCATTTCTCTACTGTACCTACGTCAAAAATACACCATTGTTCAACAGCTATTAGATTTTGAAATGCTTTTTTCTAAAAACCGATGTTTAACACTTTCACTAGCTTTTAGATAATTGTTCGCAGTAATTATAGTGGGTGGTTACGCATCAACGGTTCGACGATCGATGCTGTTTTAAGTTCGCTTTTTTCGTATTTTTTTAAATGTTCACGATCTCTGTTTTTCTGGTAGGCAGAACTCGAAGAGAAGTTTCTTTTTGAGGAGATAGTTTTGTGAATTTATTAAAGATTTTTCCTCGTCTGGTAGAAAATAAACTTCAAGTCACTAATGGCCAAATACTTTAAAAAAAAAAGAAAGTGACAGCACGAAATTAACGGCAACTTAAAATTGAGTAGCGTTTGAGTATTCTGCCAAAAATGAATTAGAAATTGAGTTTTAGAAACGGATATTGAAATCTCCGAGTGCTGTTAAAGAAGTCCAATTACGTTTCACCAAGGCCCGATATCAAAAGACAAATAATAGAAGATTCTATTATCAGAAAAAATAAACATAATTAAAAGTTACTTGAGTTACTTCGAGAAAAGGATTTACGGCCATGCCTCTTGATAAATTAAGAATTTTTGATAGGTATAACCCAACCCTTTCTTCCTGATTGACTAATTCAACTTATTTACTGTCAATAACTACAGTACATGAAGAGTTATATATATTATTATATCATTTTATTATATTTTCAACCAAGTATAAAAATTTTAAACTACGCAAAGATACATACGACACGATTCTACGGATGAGATCAATGTAAAAAATCGTACCAAAATAAGTACATCATTAGATAATTAGACCAAATCTAATCAGATTATTCCACTTCCACTTGTAAATCTGGTTGTCGCCCTCATTTACATTACAACCGTCCTATCAAAACGCACAAACTTGTCGTGCGACAGTCGGCGATCTGATAACGCGTTGTCGCGTTCCAAAAACGCGTTCGATCTATAAACAAATCGACTTGTCGCCCACGTGAAGCACGCCTAAGATCGATTCAGTGCTGCGACTTATTGATACGATTTGAGCTTTGAATTATCAGTGTCTTGATGTTTTAAATTGTCTGTGATTATAGTAAGTACCGACATTTGTATACGATTTGTTCTTGTTTTGTTTGACTGAAAATTGACAATTTATCAGGCTAGTATTATTTATCAGTTATTAGGTCCCCACTTATGAAATTGGCGATTATTCTCACAAATAGAGAACCTCGTCACTTTTATGATTTAAAATATTCATCAATTGCTTGATATTATATCGAATAATGACCACCATAGACAACTACCAATAGTAAAAAAACCTTATTACTTATAGTTTGTTAAACATAAACAATACCTTAAAAATGACTCCTCTTTTTGTTAGCAGAAATGACCACTATTTTTGTTGTAACTTAGCCAAAACTTATTTTTGTCGCATAATCTAAGTGGCATACGTTATCTTAGTTTTTAAACATTAGTGCATAAAAGTTTTAAAACATTAGTGTTCATAGTTGTTAAATAAATTAAGAAAATGTTAGTATGAAAAATGCACTTCTTTAAAATTCTCCATACAAAACGCTGATTTCATAGGTGGGGACCTAATATTTACAATAAAATCAACGAGGCAATCAGTTGTTTGCTTCGTTGGTCTAGTGGTGGTAAGCGCGACTCCCGATCATGAGGTCCTGGGCTCGATCCCCAGGTTGGGCAAAGTGTTATTGGGTTTTCCGTGTGGAATTTCTCAGTATCAGCCCGGAGTTTGGACGTCTACCCGCTTGATGACAATAGGCTTACTCCCTATTACATGAGACTTTAACATAAGGGCGAAATGAGGGTGTCGCTAAATACCTCTGCCCAATCCTTCGGGTAATGCAGGCGTGATGTTATGTTATGTATTCTTTCTACTATCTTAGAAAATCATTGGGGATAAAGTTTAAGTATACAGTGGCCTTTAGAATAATAGGGAGTCTTATCTATCACGTTTGTTAAGATCGATCGGTGCGAAGGAGATAAATGGAGTGTCCAGTATTAAAGTACCTACTATAATTAGATAGGTACTGAATTTAGAATGCTTTGACAGGATAGTTAGGTATTTATTACCTTATAAGATCTTGTATGTTTATCTTATTTTATGTGTGTGTGTGTGTGTGTGTCATCATAGACAAGTCACACAAAAACGAATCGACAGGCAGTCGGTGTTATTTTCATTCAAACAAAATTATATAATTTTCAAAACAACATAAGAACAATTACCTTTTCTACAAAAACAAAACAAAGTAACATACACAAATACTTAACCATAACTGGTAGGATAAATCGTGCCGTGAATAATCGCACCGACAAGTCGCCCACGTGCGTCAAGCCTAAACAACGGGGCGTGTACACCAGACACGTGTTGAGGCGCGTTTTCACTTTTTATTAGGGCTATTTTGGACTGAACGATTAACGTGAACGCTGTTACTGCGACCGGTCGCACATAATTGCTTACATGTATTATTATTTATAGGTATTCATTACAAAGATTGGGTGGATCGTATGAAAGTGAAATGGAGCTATAACTTTCGTAAGCAAGAACGATTTACTTAATAGCTATGGGTGCGAGATTGTTCATATTCCGAAGGAACATAATATGTGTTTTTACCCCACTGTGTTTCGAAAGAGAAAAAGCTTGGGATAATAGTGCGGTGTCGATATTTTTTGAGTAAGAATATCTCTGTACCTACATTTATGGCTGCATACTCAAATGCCATACAATTTTAAATTGCCGCTAAGTCTCGTGCTGTCGCAGTCACTTGAAAGCGAAGTGACAGTGACAGCACGAAATTAACGGCAACTTAGAGTTGAATAATTGGGTTGCGGATAGGTCTGATGGCAGTCGCACCGTGTAAAATACTGGTTTTCAGCCACATCTGGTTAGACTGGAAGCTGACCCCAACATAGTTGGGAAAAGGCTAGGCAGAACTTTGAGTCACACATTGATCAACCTATTGCTTGCAATATGCTAGCAATAAATCCAACTGGAACACAGCATAGCTGCTCAGCGGTAGAAATAGGTAGTAGTACTTCTTCGGACGAACTCTTTAGGAGCTCTATTAAGATTGTTTTAAAGAAAGGAATAAAATTTCAAAATTCGATGAAAAAGAAAACCATGCAATATGATTTTATATTTTAGTTTTTTCAAAATTCTTCATCCCTGTTTTAGTTACGAATTCAGAAAATTGAGTTTCTAATCCGTGACCCCAAATATGACCTAAACAGTAAACACAGCTGACCATAGCTATGGACAGATAGATTTTAGCATATTTTTTACGGAATCTCTGAAAAGCTATTTCTCTTAAACTATCAAGTTTTGGGGAAAGTTGTAGAACAAAAGTTATCCCTTATTATAGGTACTTAAACACCCTTTCGGCTTAGTACCCCCTTTCCGACTAACCTTGTATAGGTAGCTAGCTAAGTATGCTTTTATAAAGCTTCTAGTACATCACTGTACATACTTTATCTCGTTTTAAAGGTTATTGTTATACTCAATCTCAGGTTATATCGCATCCTATATTGAGGCCGTTCAGCCTACCTTGCCGCGCAGAAACGTGTGAGTAACCCTTTATGACGTACTAACATCACGCTTATGAGGTAAACAGGAGTAAACTGGGTTACTTGAAGCAGGGTTTGTTATAGATATGATGTGTTAAGAGGTAATAATTTTGCACTTAGCAGGGAAATGGCCTACTCTGGCGTAATGCCTAGGTACAATAAATTAGTTATTGCTCGCGACTTTGCGTGCGTGTTATTTGGGTATAAACTTTGTTTGATTTCTGCACGGTTCCTATAAACAAAAACGAATGGTCTTACTTACCAATTGTAGATTTTTTATTGCCATACATACATACATAAACTCCCGCCTTTTTCCCATGGGGTAGGCAGAAACTATAGAACGCCACATGCTACGACTCTTACATACCCCTTTCGCTTCATCCACATTCATACATCTTGTCATACATGCACGCCGGTTGAGAGTACTACGCACTTGACCTTTGTGAAGAACATCACCAATAACATCGATGTATGTCCTTCTAGGACGTCCTCTACCGGCGTTCCCATTATTGCCATGTTAGGCATATAAATAGATTCGTAAGCTAAATTTACCTGTGGTAGCTAATTCCACATGGGAGGGGCTATTATTCAAAGCTATGAGGTCTTTGCTTCATTATTGGTAAAGATACAAGATTATCAACTTTAACTAATAACGGAATCGGCCATTAGAGAGTCGACAAAAAAAGGGAATCTGATTTCCCCATACAAACTTCAATACCTCGTCGCACCCCTTATTAGGTAGCAGCACGCCTGTATTCCCCGAAGGGTTGGGCAGAGGTGTATAGTAACACCTTCATTTCACCGTTATGTTTAAGTCCCATGTAATAGGGGCTGAACCTATTATCATCAACCGGGCACAAATTCAAACTCCGGGCTGCTACTAAGGAATTCCACACGGAAAATCCCAATAACACTTTGCTCGACCTCGGGATCGAACCCAGGACCTCGCGATCAGCAGTCGCGCTTACCACCACTAGACCAACGAGGCAGTTATCATAATTATTATTGTATTTTTATTACAAACTAGTGGCCCGTCCCGGCTTCGCATGGGTGGATATTTTTCCCGTTTTTGCAACATTTTTCATTTATGCTCCGCTCCTATTGGTCGTAGCGTGATGTTATATAGCCTATAACCTTCCTCGATAAATGGACTATCCAACACAAAAATATTTTTTCAATTCCAATCAGTAGGTATAGTTCCTGAGATTAGCGCGTTCAAACAAACAAACAAACTCTTCAGCTTTATAATATTAGTACCTAATGTGTAAATTTCACTTTCTCAGTTGAGAACAGCGATAATTATTTACAAATTCAATAGTACATTGTGAGAGAAATTACTTCTAGTTACCCACAAACATAAACTTCATATTGTGGTGTCATTACTATGAATTTTCTGTCTGATGCATCTGAGTTCACGACCTTTTAATTAAACAAATAAATACTTGTACGGAATCCAATATACAGGGTGTAAACGAAATCATGTAATTCCTTCAAAGTTTATGATGTACTGCTGACAGATTATCCCCGCAAGAGATACATTTAAATTCAACAAATAAAAATTACAAGAAGTAAACATGTGTTCTTAACGTAATTCATTTTAGAGCCCCGAGTTAAATAACCGCGCGGCAAGCGATAGCCGTGCAAGTCGCTCGAGGCGCTAAAATGCCTTACGTTAAGAATACATGTTTACTTCTTGTAATTTTTTTTTATTGAATCCAAATATGTCCCGTGCAAGTTTAATCTACGTCAGCAGTACATCACGACTTATGAAGGAATTACATGATTTCGTTTACACCCTGTATAAGCACCAAGTAATTGCTTTGACTACAGGTATTTATTGAATTACAAACAACATTCTAATATCCAATAGTTACTGTGCAAATAATTCATGGAAATTATTGAAAACCTCGTTGCTGGGAGGTTTATAAGTTACCATAAACATGGAAGGAATTTTAAACGAATATTATAGGGATATGCTGGTGTAAACCAACCTTAACTCTCTGCTTAAACGACTGTTTACTAAAAATTCAAGTACTTTTTTTCATTAAACGGTTGTTTAACCAGACAATTAATTTTGGTCAAATATTTACTTTATTGAAATTCATCGAGGAGATCGTGGCTAATTACCAACCGCGCGGATTATAAGAATAGGTGACCGTTCGTTAACCCTCCGTGCCTCGTACAGCACGTTAAACAGTCGGTCCCCGGTGTCATACGAATACCTATGACAGTCGTTCGGGAAATCAGAAGCCCGAAAGCCTGACAACTGGTCTAACCGTAGGATATCGGCATTACCCAGTAACCGGGTTGCGGAGATCTGATAGGAGTCGCTCGCTCATCTGGTTAGACTGGAAGCTGACCCCAAAGTAATTGGGAAAAGGCTAGGCAATGCAATTCACCTAATTCTTTAACTTCCCTCGACTTTTTGAGATGGAGTATGAGCTATTTACGATTATTTACTATTTATTGAGGGGCTCGTGGCTAAATAACAACCGCGCCGATCGTACGATTTGCGAGGTTAAGCTGCGCTTGCCGCGGTCAGTCCGTGGATGGGTGACCATTTGTTACACATCGAGACCTCTCCGTGCCTCGGAGAGCACGTTAAGCCGCCGGTGCAAGGTGTCATACGAATACCTATGACAGTTGTTACGGGTAGTCAGAAGCCCGAAAGTCTGACAAACGGTTTAACCTTAGCATATCGGCATTGCCCAGTTACTGGGTTGCGGAGGTCTGATGGCAGTCGCTCCGTGTAAAATACTGGTATTCAGCCGCATCTGGTTAGACTGGATACTTGGGAAAAGGCTAAGAGGAAGAAGAGTATGGACTATTTACAGTACTATTTCAGTACTGAAAATTACGAACTTTGATGGGTGAAACAACGGTCCAATAAGAAAAATTCCAAGGAAAGAATATTATAAAGCTTTCAAGATATATTTTTTAACACTTACAAAAAGAATAAAACCACGCAACCTTTTTCATTACATTTAAATGCTAATGGAAGTCTATTTAAAACAGCAACCGACGTTCACCGCCTCGAATAAAAATTAAAAAAGCAAAACGAAAGAAAAAGATACGGTCGTTAAGATGACAACGGCGATTGAACACAATGTAATATTAATGTCACAAAAAATACAGATGTGCTCTCTGTACACCGAGTAATCACATGCCACAGGCCATAAAATCTATCTGAATAATGAATAGACACATTAAATATATTTCATGTACAAAAATATCTAGACCACGGACCAGAATTTATTGAAATCTCGAGAAATGCCCTGAATACTAGATGTTATCATAACACGAATGAATTTACCCATCCATTTCTTAAGTCGCACGATTGACCGCCATGTTTTAGCAATATAGAAACATTTTTTGATTAAAATCGATTCGTGACATACCATTGTAATACTTTCTCTGTATAATTTTGAAAGTGTCAAAGTATTGACAATTAAAATAGATGAGAAAACGACCTGAATGGTGGACAATGATTATAATCAGCACAACCGTGAAGCAGCTTTTACTAATAACAATAGATAAAATAAACAAATAAGATCAATCAGGCATCACGGTTCGCGCGAAAGAGAAAGATTTGGCGTTAATGAATCTGAACGAGATGGGTGCTAGAAAAAAGATAGGCGATCGCCAATGGTTGCGGAAACAATATTTTCACTTGATTTCAATAATATTTCTTTGTGTGGCCGTCATAAATATCGGGAACGCGGTGTAATGTCTGATTTCTCTGTTTGCTAGTCACATTTCTAATGCGTGTGATTAAGGTCAATAGATCGCAATGGCGGTGCGTTATAAACATTGTAATAGTTTTTATGTATGCGGAGATCGGATAAACGATGCTCAATGGTGAAGGAAAGGATTGTCATTGCTATGCATGTCATTAAATACTTTGTACGTCGTTATGTTTGTATTAGTTGAGATGAGAAGATGTGTAATCTTGCGTCAATCTACGGAGAGAATGACACTTGGTATTAACATGACACGCTTGTGTATGGGTCTACTTTATTACTTAATCTACCAGACTGTCTTCAAATATTCTCTAAAGATTAAGAATTCGTAAAAATTTTGGAAGGGTTTTGGACCGGCCGGTCGAAATACACTAGACCGGAGATGGTTGGCATATTCTATAGTTTAAAAAGACCGGACAAGACCTAGGAGACTTATTTGCTCGCAGAGCTTGGTAATCAAAAATAAAGTCCGTAGAGATTTTTTGTGTATATTATCATACATCTGGCAAAATTGATTCAATGATCTGATAGAAACACAGTTCGTCCTGTGAAACATTTTACTTCACCTTTCCATTTCTATCATAGTTAAAACAATTAATCTGGATAAAAGAGGCCAAGCCATGTGGCTCGTAAAACTAGTACTACATCCTCAAACTTCAGTGAAAGTAGCCAAAACAATTGAACCTAAACTAACCTGTTTTGCAACACACCCCAAAACAATAGTTATACAAGAAATCCCAGATCAAACAAACCCATCTACTTTCTAAGCTGAATCTCACCAGACGGTATGTCTTTAGATGAAGATAGCTGCCATTATTCATTTTGCATGTTGATGTCATGAGGTGTCGCGATTGTGATCTATGACGGCTTAGAAGATGGTGCTATCTGATTTGCGCTCGTCAGAAGTTGTGGATGACTGCAGTAGATAGTGGTGGCAAGGTTGGAGAGTATGTTGGGACCGACATGTTGTTTTTAGCGGAATGAGGATTTTTTTGGATATTTTGTGAAGATCAGCTCAAATTTTTTAAAATTAATTTCTTTGTTACTGTCTAGACTAGATGCGATCAGCGCAGACCAGAGAGGATTGGCACAAGGGAGAGGAGGCTCTTGTCCAGCAGTGGGTCGATAAGGGCTAAGTTGATGATGATGATCTAGGACACCGCTTTGAACACTAATATGTCTGAACTGATTAAAGGTTGCTTCGCTTCTTACTTCCTGGTGTTAAAATAATGAGTATTTTTACCGTCGATGTTATAGAACAAAACTTTTTCTACTTCATTTAATTTTGTGTCATAGGTACATGTCTTCAGTGATCAAATTATTGGCTTACCTGCTATCGAAAGACCAATCAAAAGTTTTTAGGTGTGTGTTATATCCTCTATCCTTCTCATCCGTGTGTAAACTACACGTCAGTAGCGAGGTGCGCCCGCGCCGGCACATTTGCTTACTTACAGCGCAAGCGCACACTACGACGGATAACAACCACACGATATAAACTTGCTACTAGAATTATTACTACAATTTCTTTTTTATGTTTTTGTTTTTGCAACGTTGTTATCATTAATAAAAAGTTTTATGGTGAGCGATAAAAATAAAGACTTCCTTTGTAGCGAATCTTTTATAGCCTCCTCACCTAAAAGTTATTACGAAGAGTTAATAATTAAGCCTATAGTCATAATAACCATAAGGTAAGACCAGTTGTCAGACTTTCGGACTTCTGACTTCCCGTAACGACTGTCCTAAGTAGTCGTATGACACCCGTGACCGACTGTTTAACGTGCTCTCCGAGGCACGGAAAGGTCTCGATATGTAAAGAACGGTCACCCGCTGACAGACCGCGGCAAGCGCAGCTTAACCTCGCAAATCGTATGATCCGCTCGGTTGGTAATTAGCCACAAGTTCTTCCTCCTCGAGAGATTCAATCAAACTTAATAATTAATTTGAGTCCCATAAATGTTTTATAAGATACTATAACTTGAAAGCTCTTTAACAGTTTTGCTTGGTAGATAAAGACAGAATCAAAGAAGAAAGTAAAGGGCAATGTGAACTCAGAAATAGTAATGAAATAATATGCAATGGTGAAATGTGTGAAAGATTATATGACTAGGAAGGAAGTAAAGACTGAGATGACGGTTGTTAGAGATGATTAGAAGAAAATAACACAAAGCGTTGAACCAAGTAAATTGGGATAAAAGCAGGAGAATGTAGTACTATAGTAGGAGTAAGTAAATTGTCTATGTATGAACGATTCCTATAATGAATGAAGCAAGGACCCCATAGCTTTGCATAGTAGATCCATCCATATGTTAATAGATTTCAAAGGTAGAATTAGCTTACGAGTATATTTATATGTCCAGTTTGAAAAAAAAAACAAGTAAAACCATTCGTTTCTAAACTGGGCAAAAATCAATTAACCTCATTCCTCCAAAACATTTTAAAATTATTTGCAGCATTAATATTTCATGTTTACCTTTGATTCTCAAACAGACACGAACTTCCTTTTCAGCATGCAAACACGAAAATAACTTCTATAAATCTTTGAAAAGTTTGCTTTTGCGTTCAACGGTTTTCAATTCATGTTTATACTTTTTGGCGTCTCACCAAGAACATTTTTATTGTAAAATGCATCGCCACTTCCGTCTTCTGCCAAGTTTTCAAATTTAATAAGAATTTTCCATTCATTGTTGCAGTAGTAGTAGTATCTCCTGCCCTGGTCCCAAGTTACTTGGGGTCGGCGCAATATGTTTTTCTCTTCCACTCTTCCCTGTCAGCCGTCTCATTATCATTTACTCCCTTATCTTTCATATCCTCCCTCACACAATCCATCCATCTTTTCTTAGGTCTCCCTCTCCCCCTCCATCCATCAGCAGTATCGAGTTAAATGATACTTGGCTTGTACACGTAGTTGTATTTTAAAGTTGTCTGGTATAATGTAGAAGACGAGTATTTTAAAATATGGATTTGTTATGAAGAATCTAGGTTACCAGAGTTCATTATCTGCGTCCCCCAGCTCTTAACCCATTTTTGTTCCATCGGCCGTCATCTTAGTGTTGATTTTCTTCATAGCCATATTATTTTTCTCACGATTGTAATATGATAATTAATGACTACGTATTTAGATTTATTAATACATTCTTCTTTGATCTGCCTCTTCTCTTATAACGTGATCTAATGTAGGCAACAGATTCGCACTACACTTTGTGGAGTTAAATATTTAGACCTCAGCCATTACAAGTGCAGTCAATACAATTCTAGACAACGACCAAATAATTGTAGACCTTACAAATATTTGATCCAATGCGGAATTATTATAGTATCTTTGGGTGATGTTACAGAAATCTGACATCAATCAGTGTCGTATAAAACATGTTTTCGGTTTTCTTTTTCTTTACGCCGCAATCTCAATCTTTCCCACACGGTTCCCTAGTTATCAGTATCATGAACAAGGTTATCGTCACAATAATTGGATTAGCCTCGATCATAGTTCATTATAACTGTATAAGAGTGGACCATTTCGACGATAAGTATTGAATGTCAAATGTTTGAGTCACTGTGACGATTTAAAAATGGCTTACACACTTGTATGAAGAAGTAAAAAAATAATTTTGTTTTTGCCCGTGTTTTATAATATAAATTAATATGATAAAATCTTCCATTGGCTTGTATTATTGGAAGCTGTAACAAAATCACAATTAAAAACATTGAAATGTATCGATGTTTTAATGTCATTGTTATTAAAAGCATAATATTGCACTCAGGTAGACCTGGCTTCCTAAGTATACCCCCTTCAGTGTCTTTTGGACTCAACCGTAATTTAAACATGAAAATGGGCCTCGTATACTTCCCAATATCTACCATAATTTAGTTTGTGAAGTCACAGGCAATATTTGGAAGTGAATAGTGTCGAACCGATTCTGTGGTCGAGCTTTCGGATACGAATCTACGAGCAAAATCGAGAGAAGGTTTACTGAATTCTCGTTAATATTCTTAAGCAGCTAATCATAGTTACCATAGAGTAATATCTTAATGAAAGCAGCTAGTTACTGTAAGCTCGTATCACACAACTCAATCCGCGTTTATGGAAAATTAATATCTAATTAAAATGTGCGGTTAAACTTGGTTTAAATGCGTTATTAATATATTTATTGCGTATTAGAAACCAATGAGGAAACCCTCATTGGCTTCTAACAAAAGCAAAAGAAAGTTAAAATTAAGTGCTAAACTGTATAGTTTAGCACTTAATTTTAACTTTCTTTTGCTTTTATACGATTTATTTTATGTATGATAGGTTTTAGCCTTTTTGGGAAGTAAAGAGATTAACATTGAAATGGGTCCAATAAAAGAGCGCCTATGAGTGAAGACGAGTTTTTAAATAAAGTTTTGTCAAGTGTTTTTGAATCATCATTTTCGAAATTCTGCATTATGGCATTCTAAAGTGTCATTGGTGCCAATTATGGTGTCGATTCTGTAGCACATTTTGACGGTACTAAACTAGACTAAACGCAACTGTCACTTTCTTTTTCTATTGAAACAGAAAGAGACAAACACCCTTAGCTTAGTTTAGTCTTGTCAAAGTGCGCACCAGAATCGACACCATTGTTGTGCACAAACTTATCTTGAGTTATTGCCATCTTTTTCACTCTGATAAAGTAAGAAAGAGACAGGAGTAAATAAGAGCTGTCTTTAGTTGAACTAAAATTTACATATTTTAGACGACACATCAGAATGTGTCGACTAAAAACACGATGAAGTTCAAGGCGTAAACTAGTTAGAAATCTCTAACTTAGTTCTTATCTATCACCGTCCTTTTCTCGCGCTGTCTCTTAGTAAAAGATAGCAATACTATAATTTTAGTATACTCTAATCGGCGCCATTATTGACCATTATAATTACAATTTAAATAATCTTATTCTCATTATAGGGGGTCCTTCCAATCATCCATAACTTGAACGACTGTATACAAACTGCTGTGTAGAAGGTTCTTTATATCTGTAATATAGTGAGTGACTGATCCAAAGAGATTGATAACATGCAAGTCTCGAGATTCAGATCACATCGTCATTGTAGTCGTTATCCCGCTACTCTGTCTCAAGATTACACCCGCGACTTCAATCTGACTTCGAAAACATTGTTGGTTAAATTACGTGTAGATCTGGGAACTAAATTATGTTTTAGGTGCAGTTTTAATAACGACTGCCTCGTTGGTCTAGCGGTGGCAAGCACGACTGCTGATCGTGAGGTCCTGGGTTCGATCCCCAGGTCGGGCAAAGTGTTATTGGGTTCTTCCGTGTGAAATTCCTCAGTAGCCTGGAGTATGGATTTGTGCCCGGTTGATGACAATCGGCTCGCTCCTTATTCTATGGGACTTAAACATAACGGCGAAATGAGGGTATTACTATACATCTCTGCCAAACCCTTCGGGAATTACAGGCGTTATGTTATGTTTTAATATCGACTGTCTTACCACAAAGTGTTTAACAGCTGTTTCGACTAAACCGAACACCTTTCTATATATGGCGTTTGACATTCGACAAGGTTTTAACTTTGTAGTACAGCCCAAAGAATTTTGTTTACTTGTGCAAATATCGTTATTCCAACCGATTGGTGTATGTTGCTATACAGTAGTGAGTATCAACAGAAAATATTGAAATTCGGCCTGTGCGTCACAATTTCATTTTCTGAACATGGTTTGACGCAATGCCGTGTGTTCAGATCATTCAAAGGAAGAGAATTGTCGATTATGAAAAGGGGACCTCTAAGGTCATAAAAAACATCAGGGTGGACTATTCGACGTATTCTCTTTAAGGTGCGATAGTGTGTCCTATATGCAACAAATTAGCACCCCATTTACCCTAGCCGAAAGTCAGTAGATTTCGAGCTTGTAGCTGATACTTTACTAGCTCGACTTTCAGTTAGGATACATGGGGTGCTAATTTGTTGCATATAGGACACACTATCACGCCTAGAGAAGAAGATTCGACGTATAATCTTCTTCTTTTCGTGTGGTTTGTGACGAACCTGGTGTCAGAGTTTATGCCGCCCATGGGCCTCTGACTTGGCTTCACATGCCGTCGAGAAATATCTCTCAGGCATACCGGTTTCTTCACGATGTTTTCCTTCACCGTTTTTAAGCAAGTGATAATTATACAATACGCACATGAATCCGAATAGTCAGAGATGCCTGCCTTGGGTTCGAACTCGAGACCTTTGACTTGGCAGTCCGACGGTCACAACACTAGGCTATCACTACTACGTCGAATATGAGTTCACCCTGTATATGCTTCTTTTTTCATTTACAGATTACACGGAAACATGATATTTCCTAAAGTTCCTTCTTCTTTTGCCATAAATCCTAATTCCATCCCCAGAGATAAGACCAATTTATTTCCTAAAGGAAACGTCATTGACTACGCACAATTTATCTTAATTAAGCGGATTTCCTTCTCTATATACATTTTTATTTAGCTTCTATATTAGGACGAATCGTATATTCTCATGATACGGTGTCGGTAATTTATTTACTCCACATCCTAGCTTTTGCATCTTTATTCCGTATATATTATCTTGGCTGAACCGTATCAATCTTTTAAAGGGAATTTCATCTCAGAGTAACCGTGTCCTTGACTCTGCGGGTCGTTCAGCATGAATATTTTATGGGGAATCGTAAATGATATTCCAGCTTTCTACCAATGCTCTGTACCTTCATCCAAATCTGTTCTGTCGTTACGGCGTGATTTTGAGCATTATATTTTGAGCATTATATTTTGAGCATTATATTTTTTTCCCCAATAATAATGAGGGGCTCATAGCTAATTAAAAACCACGCGGATCATACGATTTGCGAAGTTCGGGGTGTCCTGTGTCAGCGACGAACGCGACGCGGTGCGACGCGATGCTACACGACGTGCAACAAATACGCGTTACGTCGCGTCTCGCTACATAGGCCGCTAGTAGGGAATGTCGTTGTCTTGATCGCGTTTGTCGCGTTCGTCGCTTACGCAGGGCACCCCATAAGCTGCACTGTATATAGGTGATCGTTAGTCACACGGTGAGACTCCTCCTTCCCCCGGAGAGCACGTCAAACAGTCGGTCCCGGGTGTCATACGAATACCTACGACAATCGTTACGGGAAGTCAGAAGCTCGAAAGTCTGACAACCGGTCTAACCTTAAGATATCGGCATTGCCCTGTAACTGGGTTGAGGAGGTCTGATGGCAGTCACTCCGTGTAAACTACTGGTGTTCAGCCACATCTGGTTAGACTGGAAGCTGACCCTAACATAGTTGGGAAAAGGCTAGGTAGAACGAATAATATTCATGATTGTTTTTGAATCAAGTGTATTTTGTGCGATTGCCGGACTAGTTAGATCGGAGCCTTAGAGGTCAACAAGCGACAAGGTCACTAGTGGAACTGCATGACAGTGCGCGTGAGTGAACCACAAACAGTCATAATTATAAATGTGTATAACGAAAGTTATAATGCAAAAATAATAAATATTAGTAAGCATTTTGTACTTAAATTAAGAAAGTGATGTTATTTTAACTTTTGCTTCACTCTCGGTTTCGATATTAGATAATATGTTCTGTGCAATGCTGTGGCCTTTCTATTAGATCTATGGTCATTGAAGTGACATTATGAAGTGGCACCGAGTGCTGATGCTTAGAGCATTGATACAACTTGAAGCTAGACCCACCTTATATTGAATTAAAGTATTTGATGAACATCATAAAGGCGACGTAACTTTACTTAACTTTTTAACGTTGTATATTTTGACGTGTGTCAAAATTCGAAAGTCGATACGTCAAATCATTGTCACTCTTACTTTAACCACTTCAGTAAGAACACACTATAAAGCTTTTGGATACAATAGGGGACAAAATGTTCCCTAACGTGACGCGCAACATTAAACCTACGTGATGCTGCAACGTTGCACACTGCCAACATTGTGCGGTATTTCTATGTGACGCGGGACATGTTGCAAGCCGCCGCTTCGTGAGCAGGCGCAGGTGTGTACGAGCGAATTGTTCCATGACATTGTTCCCGGGACATTCACGTGTCCCGCGTCAAGTCTCGCTGCATGTTGCTCCATTTGACCCTTAGGGAATCCAAGGCTGTATCACTATACTAAGAATACACTTATTCTTAATGAAGTATTTTATATAAGAGTGATAGTGTTTAGACACATCGACTTTCGTATTTTGACACATCAAAATATCAAACGTTAAAGCTTATAAAAACACCCAACCGCCATCTTTCATCCATATCGTCCGTAAACACTAACGTAACTGCAAATTACCGCAATCTCAGTAATTAAACAGGAAAAAACCAGATTGTAAAAAGAAAACTGATTTGTAAGCGTCTTCGAAACTTTATGGACCGTATGTAAGCGAGCTGGGACATAAATTCCGCTTAGCAAGTGTAGGACCACTACCATGAAAGCACGCAAAATGATCACTCCGCATCGACATATTTTCATTTCGAGCGAACGATGTATGAGATGGTAACTACAATACTAAGAAGTTCTATATACAGGGTGTAAACGAATTTGTGTAATTATTCAAAACCACATGATCTATAATTACTGTTAAAGATTAACCCTGCACGGGATTTTGCTTGATTAAAAATAAAATATTTACTTTTTTTTGTTTTACAATAGTGATAAGCGATCGTATAAATCGTATAAACCATCTGATAAGGTGTTAATAAAAACAGTTTTTTTTTTGTATTTATAAATTGTGTTGGTACTTTTCGGCGCATAAATGAAATAAAGTACGACGACACAGCTGGAGGGCATGACTAGCGCGATATAGCTCCGCGCAGTCAGTTAACTCGGGGCGCTAAACTGACTCACGTTAAGAACAATATGTGTTATTTTTTTAAAAAATTTTTGTTGATTTTCAATAAATCCCATGCAGGATCAACCTCGCCACTAGTAGACCACGAGATTTGAAGGAATTACATGAATTTGGATACACCCTGTATATATGAAAATGAATGGACGTGTTGAAGTTTACGAAGATTAGAATATTGACAAATAGTTGTTAGAATTGGATATATGGAAAGTAAAATGAAAGTAGGAATTATTGCGCTCGTGGTTATTGGTAGACTGAGATAAAACCCGTGTCTGTGAGGTCTGAAGACCTAGTAGAATATGCAATTATGTTTTACAACAGAATCTAGATACAAAATAATTTTACAATTGTTGAAAGGTTAGCAGCTCTTTGAAGATACCGATATTATTTTACTTTAATTAAGTTCAGAATAAGATTTAAAACATAACCTGTATTGCCCGAAGGAATGGGCAGAGGTGTATCATAACACAGTCGTTTAAGTCCCATGTAATAGGGGGCGAACCTACGGCCACCAACCGGGCACAAATCTAAACTCCGGGCTGCTACTGAGGAATTACACACGGAAATATCCAATAACACTTTGTTCGACCTGGGGATCGAACCCAGAACCTCACGATCAGCATTCGCGCTTGCTACCATTAGACCAAGCCGAAGCAGTAGAATTAGATTTAATCGTATAACATTTCGTTCTTATGTCATTCAATTTTAATCTTCATAGTATGTGCAATTTTTAAAGCTAATCTGTTAACAGATTATCGTTTACCATGGGAGTCTATAATGCCCGGTTTCTATAAACAAAAACGAATCGTTTTGCTATGCTAGCATTTTTTATTGCTAAACTATAAAAATATAAATATGAATAGGACTCGTTAGCTAATTGTACCTGTGATAGCTACTTACATATATTATGGGAGGGTCTACTATGCAAAGCTTTGTTTGTACCTTTATACAAGAGTCTCAATTTTCACCAATAACGCTCCGTATATTATAGGAATCAGCTATTCTTCTTCTTTTCGTGTGATTTGTGACTAACCTGGTGTTATAGTTTATGCCGCCCATGGGCCTAGGACTTCGCTTCACATGTCGTTGAGAAATATCACTCAGGCATTTTTTTCAGGTTTCCTCACGATGTTTTTCTTTATCGTTTTCAAGCAAGTGATAATTCTACAATACACACATGAATTCGAAAAGTCAGAGGTCTTGAGTTCGAACTCGAGACCTATGATTTGGCAGTCCGACAGTCACACCACTAGGCTATCACTGCTGTACTAGGCTATCATTTCTGCTATTAATGGAGAATATTAGATACAATTTCCAATCACCAGATCTTCAGCATCATACCGCAAGCTTTGAATACTTGATAATTGAAATCTGAAGGAATAAATCCACGTTTATGACGTCATTTATCAGAGTTTACTCTAACTTGAATACGTTAACTGCGCAAGTGCGCAGTCACAGCAATGACACTATAAAATCTTTCACTTGATTAGACGCTGTAAATCTAACTCGTTGGTGCTTGTAGTCCATCGTCCTAGGTAGTATCGGATGCGATGGGACGCAACACCAAGCTACGTGAAGGGACATTATTAGTCTAAAACGAAGATGTCGCATCTCGTTGCGCCGACCAGTAACCCAACTATTAGGAGCACCTTCTGTGAGATATTCTCACATCGCATCGCTTCGCACGTATCGTTCACGTAGGACGTTGGATACTCGTGGTAAGGGTTCCTAGTAAGTTGTAAAGAGATCTCGATTTACGACAGAAAGTTGCGGTTTCCATAAATTCGGTAATAAAGTGGGATTCGCGGAACCATCGGTCTCCAGGTTACGACCCAGCAATCGTTACATAAAATTTCGGCAGAAACGGGCTGGCGAGGCCGAGAATTGGATATGACATTCTCGTAAACGCGGCCACAAAAAATATGTGGCGGAATTTTAATTAAAATGCGTCTAGACTGTGTGCTGGGTGAGATTAAAACACGCAAAGTTTTGGGTATTTCGTTGTGTTTAAAGAATCTATATTGACCTAGAGTAGTACCTATACTTCAAGTATACTCTACCAAGAAGAACATAGTCTGCTTAGTTGTCGGCAATAAGATTGACAAGCATATCATTTTGGGACCCGGTGCACAATATCAGCAAGCACATTGGTCACCCGTGCGACGGCGCAACGAGTATTCCCAAGGAGGTTTGATGTCAGGCAGGCGGCCGGTCATAAAACAATAAGCCCAAATCTTTAACAACATAGATTTACGAAATACATGTTGTGCCGACCCCACCTAATGTAGGATAAGGACAGGAAGAAGAAGAAGAAGTACCTATGCGTTAGCCCTAATGTTCTGTCTAGACTTTTCCCAACGACATACGTTGAGGTCAGCTTCCAGTCTAACCAGTTGCGGCTGAACACCAGAATTTTACACGGAGCGACTGCCATCACAACTCCGCAACTCAGTTACGGGGCAATGCCGATATCCTAAAGTTAGACCGGTCATAAGTATTCGTATGACACCCGGGACCGACGGTTTAACAAATGTCCTCTAGCCTTTTCCCAATTATCTTGGGGTCAGCTTCCAGTCTAACCAGATGCGGCTGAATACCAGTATTTGACACGGAGCGACTGCCATCAGACCTCCGCAACCCAGTAACTGGGCAATGCTGATATCCTAAGGTTAAACCGTTTGTCAGACTTTCGGGCTTCTGACTACCCGTAACGACTGTCATAGGTATTCGTATGACACCCGGGACCGACAGCTTAACGTGCTCTCCGAGGCTCGGAGGGGTCTCGATGTGTAACAAATGGTCACCCATCCACGGACTGACCGCGGCAAGCGCAGCTTAACCTCGCAAATCGTACGATCGGCGCGGTTGTTATTTAGCCAGGAGCCCCTCGACGGTTTAACAAATGTGTTAGCACTAAAAAATAATTATTTAAACCTCTGTGTTAGGTTATGCCCTTAATCAAAACTTTTATACTCATATTTATAATTTAATTACATAAACATAACATCACGCCTGTATTCCCTGAAGAGTTGAGCAGAGGTGTAAAGTAACACCCTCATTTACCCGTTTTTTCTTTCTTTATTTATTTATAGGGGCTTTTATGCACGTGTGTCAGTCCCATCATATCCTAAATAATTGTACTTTCACAAGACATGACATGAGCCATGAATTTGGACAGACCCTTCGTATCGACGCCACTTGGTTGGGATAGAATTGTATGGTACACGCCTACATCAGTTCTGTTCAAATTCAGGGATCTTACTAAATGATTTCTACTAGACTCATATTGGACACATTCCATCAATAGATGTTGTAGGTCCTCAACAACTCCACATTCCTAACAATTGGCTTTCGCCGTTATGTTTAAGTCCCATGTAATACGGGGCGAGCCTATTGTCATCAACCGGGCACAAATCCAAAATTTGGGCTGTTACTGAGGAATTCCACACGTAAAAACCCAATAACATTTTGCCCGACCTGAGAATCGAACCCAGGACCTCATGATCAGTAGTCGCGCTTGCCATCACTAGACCAACGAGCGTATTACAATACATGTCGTCTCGCTCATTCAACCTATGGTACTTCGGATTGACTGCCAAGTCTATTAGCTACCTAATAGGAAGTCAGAACTTTTATTATCTCAAAGTGCTTCGTTTCGATTTTTAAATCAAAATAGCACAGTAAGTTAAACGATCCAATCGTTGCAATGACCATTTGACTTCTGACACTGTAATATAAACACGGATTACATACAAATCGTATACTTTGACAGCGTAGTCTACGGTAACTGCCCCCGGTGACAATAAATTCAGATTTTATTGAAACATCTAACAGTTTTATGTCCGTCACCCGTTTACTTGCTGGGAGGTTTGGATTTCCTTCTGGGGAATTATGTAGTACGTTTAATATAGGATAATATATATATTATAGCTTTATACTCGCTTAGCGCGGAACGTGTTTAATAAAACTAAATGGTATAGTTTCGTAGACTTCGCTCTGTATATGAATTTATACATCTATCTACGAGTAATATAATAAAATCATAACGAAGATAAAATAGTACATTAAAGATTTTTAGAAAAAAGTAAGTGCGTCGTATAAGGAACGATTAGATTAGGCAATTAATAAATTTATATATATTTTTCCATTAAATTATGGCTTATTAAAATGAAAATCACGTTTTCTGATAGTATTTGTTTTTGATTTAGCCATAATCATCCCATTGCAGGGTAAAACCTCCATACCCTCCTTCCACTCCTCTCGGTTTAAGGTTTTCTGCGGCCAGTCCTTCCAATAATTGTCTAGTTAGTCCCGCCATCTCCTTCTGGGCCTGCCGCGATTTCGTCTGAAGTTGTGTGGGCTCCACTTAGTGATGAGTTTTGTTTAATTTTTTATAAAAGCGTTTTTTTCTTTAATAAATTATTAATTAATGTATACCTACTTAGAAATTGTTCAGTTTTATTCATTGCATGTAAAAAGTTCATATGGAGTTATCAATTTAACACTTTTAGCCGTCGATGTAGATCAGCCAATATCATTCCAAATACGTCGTGAAGTCAGTTAGGTTACTATTGAATTGTACTAATGTTCCTAGTAGAAACGCAACGGACCAAAAACGGTATAGACGATAAATTGGGGTCCCAACTACCTTCATGTGAAGATTATGGCTCTAATTGTAGCTCTACTTAACCCGTTGCGGATTATAAATCCTCTCAGCAACGTTTACGAGTTTACCGAGATGACAAGCAGTAGATAGGTAGGAACATTTTATCGTTTTAATTTACTTCCTGGTTTGCGTGTAAATGCGACAGGTCAAGTGCGGTGCGGAGTCGGAACGTAAAATTGCGTTGCCGCATCGCACCGCAGTAAAATGTATTAGCGATACAACGCATGAGTAGCTACGGGTTTGCCTTACGACATGGCTGCGTCTATGAAGCAGGGTATAATTAAACAAGGTAGTCTCTACGTAGAATGTACGTTACAACGTCATAGCTACTGATGAACTAATAAGCTTTGGCTTCTGTTGTTAAAATATCACTAATTGTGACGTAGAAGCGTACATCGCGGGAGATCACCTTGTTTTACTATACCACTAGAGGTCGTCCGCGGCTTCGCCCGTTTAGATGTCGTTTATCGCGTATTTTAGAATAAAAGTAGCTTATGTCTTTTTGTGGGTTCCATCCAGACTATCTCTGTACCAGGTTTCATTAAAATCGATTCAGTAGTGTAAAATACATATAACAGAATCTTCTAGGGGTGAATCTAATCATTACAGTTATAGTTAATATCGGTATGTCAGGATTGCGAGCATGGTAAATAAAGTAAATGAAATCAACATAGACTCTCCACCACTGAGAGTACTTTTAATTGGGTTAGTGATTAGTTACAGAAGCTAGTTCACAATATAATACAACATAATAATTTACACAAAATCAGAAAATAAGGACAAGCAAATCAGATATAAAAGGGCAGACTTCTTCGGCTGTTCGACATGGAATCCTCTGCTCCGTCGAATGACCACTGTTTTTATAACTTCGGGTACGTTGATTGATCTTGACGATTACCCGCCTAAGTCAACATTGTCCAGTGTTACCAGTTACCGATAACAGTAGTTTAATCGTAAAGAAGTAATAAACGGACAGACAGAGTTACCTAGAATAGAATAGAATATACTTTATTGTACACCAAAATTGTAACACAGCTCTTATACAATAACAAACATTAAAGGGTACAATGGCGGTCTTATCGCTGATAGCGATATCTACCAGACAACCTTTGGATGAACAGGAAGTCAATGAATAAGATAGAGGGGGTAGTCCATGGTGTACTGCTGCAAAATACCTATTTTCGCATTTAAGGATAAGGATGCTATGAAATAACATTTGAGTTCGGAAGCCACATCAAACAGTTTCGATTTCGCCCTTTGCCAAGTTGGTCGTGTTTGATTTGCAAATAAGGATTGCTTTAAATAAAAGATGGCGAATAGAATAATTCCTATTCTAAACATATTTAAAAGCGATTCTCTCGTGAGATCTCACTCTGTATGGTAATAACAAATAATATGAGCAATAAAACCAATAATAACTACGGTGATGGAGTTTAATACTACGTATCGTATCATTTTATTATTATTGTATTCTATAATATTATTATTATTGGATTAGGCTGTGGCTTGGAAGGCGGCGAAAATAGCGTCGTTGGTCTAGTGGTAGCAAGCGCGACTGCTGATCGGGAGGTCCTGGGTTCGATTCCCAGGTCGGGCAAAATGTTACTGGGTTTCTTCCTGTGGAATTCCTCAGTAGCAGCTTGGATTATGTATTTGGACCCGGTTAGATGGGACTTAAACATAACGGCGAAACGAGAGTGTTACTATACACCTCTGCCCAACCCTTCGGGGAATACAGACGTGATGTTATGTATATTTGTTGAAGGTTTTGTTAGTGATTATTTATCTGGTGTGAAGTCAACGTTCGCCACATTAAATGCAAGCCGCGACCTGTTCGTGACGTCGGCGGGCCCGCGTGAGTTGTATTCACAGTGTGGCGAATGCTTTATTTGCATAAATAGCATTGGAAAAATCGCGAATATTCAAATGGTCGATGGGCGACTGCTAAAGATTAAGCATATAATGAGAAAAAAATATAAAATAGTAATTGTTACATCATTAGGTATATTTTTTCAAAACAAGTTTTATAATAAGTCAGATAGGTGTTTTATTGAAACACCCAAGTATTTCTCCTATAGTAGGGGTGCGTTTTCAAACACAAATCTTAACATGCACAAACGCCCATACCCGGAACAACTATCTGTAGGCCATACAAATATTTGTTCCCTGAGCGACTCTAATCCACGACCCATGATGCAGAAGCTAATCGTAAAGCCACTGAACCAAACTTGTCTATGTTTAATCTTGAACTTTTTAGTACAATTGGGAACGGGACGCGATTCTCTGAATTTGAGGCGTAAAATTCGCGACATCTCACCGCTCTCGCTCTCCTCGAGGCCAAAGCTACTAGCATTCTAATGCACACATTCACGGCCCTTATTCGATTTATATGTTAATTTATTTAAGGTTTTCCGTGTTCGGAATTATATTAGAGCCATATAAGTACGCTTTTTGTATATTTAGATAGGCGTAATGGGTTATCGATTGGAATTGTTGTAACGATCGGGAGTTATAAATGTTTGAATTTAATTTTACGGTCTTTCATAAAATCGTTTCGTTTTGGCTTGAGACGGGTTAAGTAACGATATAACAGAAATTAAGATGTTGTATATATTTTTACGTGTTTCATACATAACGTCTTTTTGCTTAATAGTACGTACACACCAAGTCAACGAACGCCAATGAACTGGTTTCGTTACAGCTTACATCCGAATGTAAACGATTTGTTGTAAACCAAGTTTGGTTAAATTAACTAATGACGAACGTTCGTTAGCTTGTGTACGTACCATTATACATCTATTAATCGTCACAAGCCTTTCCCACTTACTTCATACATACACTTTCAAATCGTCACTAAAAGAGAACATTCATGGTAAAATAAAGTAGTTTTTCTGGTGCCTGTGATACAATATTTTTTCATTAGTACAGGTACCAACGTTACCCCATTTAAAGTAGAATTCTTTTTAGTTGTAAAATAATTTATAAGTACTTTTTTTTAATTTTTAATCAAATATTAAGTCACAAAGTCACAAATAAATAAAATAACGCACAAATAAATAAAATAACGCACAAATAAATAAAATAACTCGCAAATAAATAAAATTACTAACAAATAAATAAAATTACTCACAAATAAATGAAAAAAATGCACAAACAAATAAAACAAGTCACAAAATAGTTCCCACAATTACATACTTATATCATGTTACATCTCTAAAATCTCAATCTTCGTGTGTTTCAATTCAATTTCAACCTCAATATCTAATATCTTGAATGACCCACACTCGAAAACACGAAATCGCTAGCGCTAAATTGAAAAGTGCACCCTAGACTTACACTCTTATATCGGGTCTCTACACACAACAAATAGGTACTATTGCTAGCTCTCGCCCGCAGCTACGCTCGAGGTTTCAATATAAGTTGGTTATGTGGTGTTCGTTCTCGATTTATTTCTTCGAGTGGTATTTTTATTTAAGTTTATTTGATGTATGATGTATTGAAATCTAAGCTGTTAGATTGAAGTAGGTACGAGGGTGAAACATTTTCTAACTTTGAATCTTCTACTGGCTTTCCATCGATATCACTCCGAGTACAATAATAATTGTCCATAGTTTAATTTAGTAATTTATAACTGACAATTCTGATATTGTCATGATATTGTAACTATCAACAACTTATAATCTGACAATTCTGAAATTGTCATGAATCATGACGATCAACTACTTATAATCTGACAATTCTGACATTGTCAATGTTATCATGACGATCAATTGGTGTGATTATCAAAATTCTAGCTTTTCCCAACTCTGAAAAGGGGGATCTCATTTGTGGCATTTCAGTTTAGCCAAATATACAAGATGTAACATAATTAACGCACACACAAAAAGTAGTTTGTTCAGAATCGTTTACTGAAACGATTTGTATCATTTTCAATATAGGTAATTTTTTATCCCAAAAATAATTAATAGGTACTACAGAAATTAGTCACATTACCCCTGTACAGTCAAAACAAACTGAAATGGACCGTAAATCAAGGCAAAAAGACTTAAAAGTGCATTTTTATTTGTATTCATATAAATTCCTTCATTCAATACAAAATAAAGAGAAATAAACCTTATTTCAATAACGTTAATTTAGTAAATAACAATGCATACACATGTTAAACCAAAATTTCAGTGTATGTATTATGATTATAACATAATATTCTAATTGGGGTGTTTGAGGGTGTGCGTTAATTACGTTACATATTGTATATCATTATTTTATACTGTGATTACTACCTAGTATTATGATTAGTACTATTGATTTATGGATGTAAGTATATGGCGAAGACCAGTTGTCTCTGTAAGCTCAAAAATTATATAAAATAGCGGGATTTCGTGGTAACGTCATGATATGACAAAGTTTCGATTCCACACTATCAAATCCGCTTATCCCTTATATCCTGCACCCCGTTAAACCCAAAACAGCGTGAAGATAAGAGATAACGTTCATTACCTTGGCAACATTGTAACGTTTACGCTTCGACGTCAGTGTTACCATAAAATTTCATGAGAGTCCACTAGACTGGATTAAACCACTAACCGTATCTGGTAAAGATCCAGAATTATTTTAATATGGTATATTTAGCAAATGGGAACATACGATAACAATAAGTTGCTGTAGCCAGTAAGGACAGTAGCAATGTTGCCAGTCATTGTTTTAAACAAAGGAGTTGCTTTGTTTAAAACAAGATTGTTGTCGCGACCATTTCATTAGCAATGAATTAGGATATAATTCCTTAAAAAAACTTTTAAGTTAATCGGCTGTATCTTGCAGTACCCCTGCAGCATCAGGATTTGAAGATTTAAGCTTAAAATTATTATAATGTTGTATTGTCATGGGAATTGAATTTCTGTGCGAAGTTTCAGGAGAATCGGTTAAGCAGAAGTAGTTGAAAAATCTGTCGCAAGATTTCAATAAAACCAACATACACGATGTTTAAAAATGACGAGATAGAAAAAACAGACTATGGTGGCAGGATAAAAACTGGGACAGGTTACAGCGCTGTTGTCTGGTAAAAAAATATACCGTATATTGTGCGTCTTATCTATATAAATAAAAATGAATCGCCAAATGTGTTGCTAAGCGCAAAACTTGAGAACGGCTCGACCAGTTCGGCAATTTTTTTTTTATATATTAATTATTCCTTAAGGCACAAGGAAGGTTCTTATGGAGAGAAAAAACAAAAATTGCCTGGAAAATAATAAAAACAACACTTTTCTTTTCCCCTACAAACAATTCATACCTGTCAAACATTAAATGTCACAAAATAATAGGTATGTAGGATAAGTAGGTAAGTAGGTGCGCCGTAGATACTTAGTGCTACCCGTGCGAAGCCGGGTCGGGTAAAGCTAGTGTGTAAATAAATGTTTTTCAAGCTGTCACATTACTAGAAGAGTGTTAAATATGAACGTGGATGGATATAAAAGTAGAGGTAGACCAAAGAAAAGATGAACGGATTGGGTGAAGGATGATATGGATAAGAAAGGAGTGAGTACTGAGATGACGGCTGATAGAGGAAAATGGAACAAGAATACGTGTTGTGCCGACCACACCTAGTGCGGGATAAGGGCAGGGAGATGGTGATGAAATGTTTTTCAGGCAGTGTTAGCCTTGCGGTTGAAATTTGCCTTCCATGCAGAAAGGTTTGAGTTCAACCCCAACACTCCCCTCTGAATTTTCGAATTCATGTGCGCATCAGTTTGATTATCACATGCGTTAAGAGGAAACACGGGCTGCAAAATATTAATCATTTGAATAGGTTTTTGCGATCTATTTCCGTACCACTCTTCCCGCAAACCTTCCCAATTGAGCGCGAAAGAGACACCTGCATCTCGGACTGATTTCTCCTGTGCAATATTAGCGAAATCGTGCTTTCGTATTTTCATGTTTCCTTCTTCAAATCTGGACTGATTTTAATAAATTTTTTCTGTAATAATTTAAGAAAGACTTTGGTTATGTCTGTATGTTTTTCTTTTATTTTTTATATTCGTCAAATTTGTTTGCCAGATGTTTGAAAACGGTGGTAAAACCGGTCGATTTTTGTAATGTTTAAACGTATCTAGTTCTTTTAATAATGAATTTATTGACAAAAACAAAACATAGGGACATAATGGTGGTAAATATATATCATATGATAAAAAAGATTTGCTCTAGTGTGATTATCCAAGGAGGAAACTGAGGAATACGTTTGTATGGACTAAATGCCGACCTCATTTCCTCTTAAAGACGAATGAAAAACATCGTGAGGAAACTTGCACACCTGACAAGGCGCCATAGAGACGATGACGTGGACTAAGATCTTAACGCTTCTCTCGATTTCGCTTTAATTGCGTATGACTGTTACTTTTACCGCCAAAACAACCAACCACTTAAATAATATTTACCACTAGCTTCTCAAAACCGTTTGAATGGGAAAGCTAGTGATGGTCACACTGTGCGTCGTTGCTATAATAAGCTATCTCAAGGCGCGTTTACATTGGTCGAGTAAGAAGTCAAGTACGGTACGGTGCTGAACACATTATTACTTGCCTAATGCAAAAATCTTGTTCGAATTGGTCACTGTCTATGTAAACTGTCTATAAAACTAATTCAGAGCCTACTTCTTTCGTGTGGCACGAGCTATATGAGTGTGGCGGCATCTATCACACCACGTGAGAACTACGCAGCACGACGATCGTCTAGCAGACTACAATGACAGCTGTCAAATGAAATGTCACAAATCTTGCATCGCGATATCAAGATTTGACACGCAGATAGTATCAAAAGTTCCCAACATTAACCGTTGGACAGTGGCCCGCCAGGCATAAGACTCGCCTGCTAGGCGGATCCTCCCTTTTTGTTGGAGGAACACCTTACCTCGTTCTTTCACATGATAATATCTCAAGTCGCGGTGAAAAGATTAGCCAGTCAGCATGGTTGGTATTAGGGCTGCCCAGGGAACGCTAGATGGAGTTAAATATACTCGTGGAGGCTTTTTTCGTGCACTCCAGTATTCTACTGCCAGAAGCAGACTACTTTAGAAGATTACTTATAGAAAATGTGTATGTACTTCCATACGATGTTACGTGCGTCACTGTCGCGTTTACTCGACCAAATGTAAACGCGCCTTCATACAAGCCCAGTAGGGCTACCTAACTGGGACACTGGCCGATGAAAGATTTTAATCTAGTGCGCAATCTTAGGCTTAAACGCCAATTTATGCGGTTCTGGACATAAACAAGTTTATGACGCGAATTGTACCGATTTTCTGGTCATTCTGCGGCTTATTAGAAAACCTGGTGCAAGCTAAATTATTATTGTTATTATAAACCTATTTTCCACAAAGTTTCGAGTCCGTATTTGAACTTGGACGAGGACGCTGTTTCATTTCAACACCTGTTTCATGTAATAAATACAGACAATATAATTGGATATATTTAAATAATCCCTCTATATCTCTGTTGTCTCTCGCGCCGATTTTATGATTTGCGTGGTTAAGTTGCGTTTGCCGCGGTCAGTCCGTGGATGTGTGACCGTTCATTACACATCAAGACCCCTTCGTGCCTCGTGTGCGTTAAACTGTCGGTCCCGGGTGTCATAAGAATACCTATGACAGTCTTTACTAGTCAGAAGCCCGAAAATCTGACAAGCGGTCTAACATGAGGATATCGGCCCAGTTACTGGGTTGCGGAGGTCTGATGGCAGTCGCTCTGTTTAGAATACTGGTATTCAGCCGCATCTAGTTAGACTGGAAGCTGAGCCCAATATAATTGCGAAAGGGCTAGGAGGAAGATCTCTGTTTCTTGGATTCGTAAGCTCCATCTTAAACCCTGTCTGCGATTACCATCAAGTCGAAGTCGACCAAGTCGAAGAATAAAAATAAGGTGGTAGGTATAATTAATGAAGGATACATCACGTGTACGGTCACGTGTAATAAATGAATACACATAGCATAATTCAAAAGCGATTTCTTTCTAAAATATCTATTAGAGTTATGAAATATTCATAATTTAAATTCAAATAATTTATTTCAGACATGTAGTGTCAGTATTAACAAAATAACTTAATAACTAGTGTTAGTAATAAGGGAGTAACGTATACATTTTATAACCGGTATCGACCTTTACCCAGTGGCGCAGCAGAGGGGAGTCCCACCGATCAGAGAAAACGCTTAGGAGACTGTGAGTGGCGGTGCGCAGCCGGCCGGCTATGGAGGCAGTCCTCTTTCTTATATACCTAGTCTGGCCATAAATACTGTTACAATTAAAAATAAGTAAGATATTAATTTGAATTTGGAATCTGTAATTTTTATACGATTGTTCATTGAGTTTTCTAATTTTGGCGCCAATACATTGTACAATATTTTGCGATATTAAAATGGAGTGGGGTGATAAAGAGAACCGAATCGCTGTGATTGCATTACAAAAAGTTGGTATGGAGCCAAATGCAATTTTTAAAACTCTCCATACGCTTGGTATTAGTCAAATGTTTGTGTACCGGGCTATTAATAGGTACAATGAGACCTCCTCTGTTTGTGACAGAAAAAGATCTGGCCGTCCACGTAGTGTTCGTACGAAAAAGGTGGTCAAAGCAGTAAGGGAAAGAATTCGAAGAAATCCTGTCCGAAAGCAAAAGATTTTATCTCGGGTGATGAAGATAGCACCATGTCGCGTATTTTAAAAGATAACTTAGGACTTGCAGCCTACAAGAGACGCACTGGTCATTTTTTAACTGATAATTTAAAAAAGAATAGGGTGGTAAAATCGAAACAACTACTGAAGCGGTACGCAAAGGGAGGTCACAGAACAATTTTGTTTACGGATGAGAAAATCTTTACAATTGAGCACATTTTAACAAACAATATGACCGTATTTATGCTCAAAGCTCTAAGGAAGCTTCCCAATTACTCGACAGAGTGCAACGTGGGCATTATCCGACTTCCGTGATGGTTTGGTGGGGTATGAAGCCATATTTTTGTGAAAAATCAATCAATCAATCATAATATTTATTGTGGATCATATGTACATTACAAAATACAGATTTTTCATGGAATTAAGTTCAGCTATGTCCCGCCCTGTAGGCATACAATATTACATACAAAATATAATTTTAAGTACATTTTCAATAAGTCATTGTATCGTAAGTCATAAGGTAATTGTCAATTTAGTTATTATAGAAATGTCAGATAAATTAAATTAAAATCATAAATTAAAAGGTATCAAAATATCGGCACAAGTGTATCAAGATACCAATCTTGAAAAGGTAGTAAAGCCCCTTAACAACACCATGTTCAATAACCAAGTATGGTCCTTCCAACAAGACTCGGCGCCGGGTCATAAAACTCGGTCCACGCAGTCTTGGTTGGAAGTGAACGTTTCGGACTTCATCAGAGCTGAAGACTGGCCGTCGTCTAGTCTCGATCTTAATCCGCTGGATTATGATTTATGGTCAGTTTTAGAGACTACGGCTTGCTCTAAACGCCATGATAATTTGGAGTTCCTAAAACAATCCATACGATTGCAGTGAAAAAATTTCCCATGGAAAGAGTGCGTGCTTCTATTGATAACTGGCCTCAACGTTTAAAGGACTGTATTGCAGCCAATGGAGACCACTTCGAATAAGCTTTTTATATTTTAAATTGTTTTATATTTATGTATTAAACTAACACACTGTAAAAGTAATAAATATTATTTGCAATAAAAACAATTTTTTTTCTTCGTGACAATATTTATGGCATGACTAGGTACATATTTTTATTATACACATAGTTTCTACAAATACTTAAAAATGTTGGTTTTAAATATTTCTTAATTACAAAATATTCTTTAAAAGAAATTCGCTTTAGTTCGCTATGTGTATACATTTTATTACACGTGAATGTACACTACTGTTCATATTATAAGGTCTCACGTGGAATAGCTATTTATAATTCATGTTCTATATAAAAACTTTCTCGTAAACCCCGTCAGTGTAAACAGTTTGGTGACGGCGTTGTTTGTGACGTATTTACGGGTCACCCGTCACCGTGTTGTGTTTTACTGTTCCCAGAACATCTCTTCACATAAATCGCAGGGGACTCGTTACGATCTCAATCGGTGTTCCGTGTTCTGTCATGTTATTTCTTTTTGCTTCCTTGTTTACGAACTACAGTTAAAACTGGGCAAAATATTGCCCACTCTTTTTTTGTTTTAGTATTAATTAATTAATATTGTTATTAATTATTATTTATTTAATATTGTAGTATTGGATGTCCCACTGCTGAGCAAAGGCCTCCCCTTTTGAAGGCAAACCTCTCTATTTGTTTGGAAGGCCAAACCTCTCTATTTTGTATCGTTTCTAACCAAGTGAACCCGACCCATTCTTGCAGCATAGAGAGTTTGCCCATTTTTGCAGCTTTGTAGCATATAACACGACGATTGAAAAGGTTATTGTAATGATATCAAATTGAATAAACCGGATTGTCTACCAGATAGAGAAAAGTCAAGAAAGTGCACGCTGAGCGAAATAGATTTCCGGTTATAACAAAGTTCCAGCTTCCTGAAATATTAACAGAGAAAGTGGTTTCTTATTGTGTTCTGCCTAGCCGTTTCCCAACGATGTTGGGGTCACCTTCCAGTCTAACCAGATGCGGCTGAATACTAGTATTTAACATTTAGCGACTGCCATCAGACCTCCGCAACCCAGTAACTGGGCAATGCCGATATACGGTTAGACCGGTTATCAATCATAATGGAAATGGTGTTATATTATTATAAATTCTGCCTAACAAAAAATACAATTCCCTCATGACATTGAAGTAACTTAAAATAATTATTAAACAGGTTTGATCTAACGGGAAACCCTTTTCATACTTAAATATTTTTCATAAAGAGGGCCACAACCATACGGCCTATATCAGGGATGGCGAACCTTTATACAGATACGTGCCATTTTTTTACAAAAACATGTTTAATGTGGTCATCACATGACATGCCAAAAGAATTGGAGGCATTCCGGTAATTGTTCTGGTAATTAATAATAGTAATTTTATTTACTACATCTACCAAATTTTAAATTATTTCAATTAAGTACCTACATCAATTAATATCGTGCCTACAATTTCTTATCGCGTGCCATCTACTCGTATAGTCCACGTGCCAATGGTTCGCCAACCTTGGTCTAGGTTGACTAGACTAGAGCATAATCCTCACATGAAGTTTCACACAAACACATACAAAAACCGCTTGTAATTACACCCTTACACACACAGCCAAACAAGGTACTTCCTATATGTAGCCCGCCTTGATTTATAAGAACTATAAGACCTCACGTTAAGTCGGCGACTAGAAAATTCATGTAGCAATTACGCAGATCAAATGAAATTCCACATGAACCACTAATTCAGCTCTCCTTACATACATTTTACGGCCATTTTAGCATCTAGTTTAGTATTTTGATCAGTTACCGGCCGTCCTACCTTACAGTGCTTGGGCGGGGCGCAAGATAAAATATTAGAAGCGATACTTGTAATTTATATCGCTCATAAGTTAATGAATGCTGTATGATTCATTGGTTGCAGTGTAGAGGAAATGTAATCTTTTATGAGTATAATTATTACTCGTTATGATTACATTTCCTTCGCTTCCAGTGTAGACGTGAATGTGAGTTGGAAATTGTGTTGTTTTATAATGTTTTATTAATTTAAACTTAATGAAGATTTTTGTTATATCTGAGTACACACATCTGAGTAATATACACATCTTAGATTAAATAGATGTAGCCATGATTACAGTAGGAAGTGTGGAAGTGAGAAGGATATATACAAAATTAGTAAGAAAACTGAGACAGAGTATCGTATCTTTTGTTTCATATGACGTGCCGTTTTTTCGCTTTGCGAACTTTTTAAGCTAGAATTCCATAGCCGACCACAGACAGCAGCAGCAGGCGACGTGTCGCTAGCTACGGAAGGTATTTCATAGTAATACATAGAAACCAGTAGCTTTGCGGCGACACGTCGCCTGCTGCTGCCTGCAGTCGGCTACGGAATTCTACCTTTAATGTTAGCCAACTCACTCTCACAGAACGGCTTCGCCGTATTCTTGTTTTTATGAGAAATAGACTCCATTAGTTGTGTTTAGTATATATTGTATGCTCTACGTTGGGAGGATGCAGTAATTTAGTCTTATATTTGTCTCATGAGCGACCATACAGTGGCTCTATCTATGTATACAGCGAGTATCAGAAATTCGTGGTCGTATTTAAGGGGGTTGATTGGACTCTTATTCAGAGCAACATTTGATAGGTCAAACAAAAATATTCGGACATTATTTTTCAACTTTATACAAAAGACATCAGCTGATCGGGGGTCACTTCGTATGGAGAGTCGAAAAATATTTGGTCAATTTTTTTATTAGACGTATCAAATGTTGCTCAGAACAAGATTCCAAAGAGCCTTCTTAAATATGACCACGCACTTCTGTTACACGTTGTATAATCGAAGACTGCCTTGTTGGTCCTGGGTTCGATCCCCAGGACGGATAAAGTGTTATTGGTTTTTTCCATTAGGAATTTCAGCCTGGAAGTAGCAGCCTGGAGTCTGGATTTGTGCCCGGTTAATGGCAATAGGCTCGCCCCCTATTACATGGAACTTAAACATAACTGGCGAAACGAGGGTGTACTAAAACACCTCTGCCGAATCCTTTGGGCATCTTTTATCTTTTTAAAAACTGTGCCCTATCTAGGATGTGTCCTATATAATGGTGGACATCCTTCTGTAGTGGTTAGCACTCTCTATTGTCTTGCACAACAAATTATTAAACACTCTCCACAATAACGAACCTCATATTTATTTTTAATTTGGCATTTCACCACAGACATAGAATACACATAGATAAAATATAGACAACAAACTTACAAACGTTTTTATGAGTCCTATTAGATTCTAACTAAAGTACATTCGATTCCGCGCTTCATCCCTAACTAAAAGTTCCATTACGCCAATTTAAACTAAAGGATAAGAAAATACAGTCACAGTTCCTAGTTAGTTTCCAATAACTGCTTCGAACGGCAAGAAAGTTAAGGAAGTTGTTAAAAAGTTAAACAAGACGAACGAAGGAACTCTTTCACTGAATTCTAGTTAAAGGTGGTGTATTTCTGTTCCTGTTTTATACCCCAATAAAACTACACATTAAAAGGATACTAATTTACCCCTAATAAGGGGTACAATGGGGTATTGAAGTTTGTTGTTTTGGCTCCTGTGCATGGTAAAAATACTTTTTATTAAACCCCAATAAATCTACGCATTAAAAAAATACCTTTATTTACCCCCAATAAGGGGTGCAACGGGGAATTGAAGTTTATTGGGGAATATCAGATTGCTTGTGTTTATAGAAACTTGGTATAATCCGAAATTTTTGCGGACGAAGTCGCAGGCATAAGTTTACTATGAGTAAAAACAAATAATTATCGTTTAAAAGTTTAAATAAAGGTAAAGGTTATGAATAAAATTGAAATAAAAATTTCTCAATAAATTGCGTTTATTTAAATAAATGATATTAGTAATAACCTTTAATTAAATTTTTCGCAAACCATAACATCTTTTATTTCTATGAATGTTTGTAAAATCTTTCTTAAATCGTAAATAAAATCTGTTTGGTGAGATTCAACGATAAGTATTATTTTGTTTGACATAAGAAATAAGAACATCCCCCTTAACATAAATAGGAAAGTTATAAGAGCCTTTGATAACGGATTTGATAAAAGCACAAGGAAAAAGAAATTCCTAACTTAATTTTTATTTCAGCGACGTTGGGTTATTATTTTATGTGACACGCATTTGTAATGTTGCCCTTTTAGAAAAGTTTTTTTGTATTTGTTTATTTTTGGCTGTCTATCTGTTTGTGATTTGTCGGAAGCTTGGAATTGGTCACGTATAACAGTGGCTGCTACTCTAGATAGAGACTAACACTGATTGTGGATACAAAAATAATAATATTAGTTTGCTTATTGCTAATGTACAATGCGTAAAAACCAATGATGGGAAACTAAAGGTCACTGGTCGGTAGGTGATAGCTTCTTATTAAGATAGTACCTATTCATTAATATAATTATAATAATACTATATAAAATTACTACACTTTCTTCTTCCTAGCCTTTTCTCAACTATGTTGGGGTCATCTTCCAGTCTAACCAGATGCGGCTGAATACCAGTATTTTACACGGAGCGACTGCCATCAGATCTCCGCAATTCAGTAACTGGGTAATCCCGATATCCTAAGGTTAGACCGGTTATCAGACTTTCGGGCTTTTGACTACCCGTAACGACTGTCATATATATTCTTGTCACCCGGGAAGGACGGTTTAAAACCGACGGTTTGCTCTTCGGACCACGGAGAGGTCTCGATGTGTAACGAAGAGTCACCAATCTACGGACTGACCGCGGCAAGCGCAACTTAACCTCGCAAATCGTATGATCGGTGCGGTTATTAACCACGAGCCCCGTCTCATAATTATTACACTTTATTTATTCGTAAAGTGATTTGTGTTAGTGTCCGACATTTTGGATTTACATACGTCTTTTTGGATCATGAGCGTGATTTTGCTACCCCTTAAAATCAAGAAGCATTTAAACACATAAAAATAATCAACCCATTACTGTCCCACTTAAGGGCATGGGCTTTTTCTCAGAATGAGAAGAGTTTAGGCCTTAGTCCACCACGCTGCAGCTCAGGCTTGGTGCGGGTTGGCGGACTACACACACCATCAAGAACTTTATGTAGCCCTCTCAGGGGTGCTGGTTTCCTCACGATGTTTTCCTTCACCATAAACGCAAGTGATAATCAAATTACGAATAAGAAACACTACTAAACAAAAGTCCATTCGCCACTCCAAACTACATACCAGCAAATCTAGAAATCCAGAGTCCACTAACATCGAACAATAATTCTTTACACGATTTCCAACGGGTACATACCCACGGCGTTTTCACTTAACAAGACGACCGGTAACTCACATACCTGTACGTTGATTACGCTACCAATGGATCTTATACACTGACCTATATGGAACACCCACTTGTATAAGGTAAAACCTTGTAAGTGGCAGACAGTCGTTTCTTCGCTGATATGGGAACGGATTGAATGGGAATTGTGGGAGCGGAACATTTCTTCGTGAATTGTAGGACTAAATATGGGTGATTATTTTGTAGTCTTATGGCCGATTCCTATAATTTACGGAGCGTTATTGGTTAAAATTGAAACTCTTGTATTTTTACTAATAATGAAGCAACGACCTGACAGCTTTTCATAGTAGACCACATGGAAGTAGCTATGACAGGTAAAATTAGATTATGAGTCTATTTCTTATACATTTATAAAAATGCTACCAATGGTAAGCAAAACGATTCGTTTTTGTTTATAGGAACTGGGCATTTGTGATGTATGGTTAATATAGGTGCTAGAAAGGACTAGAAATATATTTCTTGCAGTTATTGCTTTCTTGCACGTTAAAACGTTGGTCCCGGGTGTCAAAACTACCTATGACAGTGGTTACGGGTAGTCAAAAGCCCGAAAGTCTGACAACCGATCTAACCGTAGAATACCGGCATTGCCCAGTTATTATAAAATGACATTCAGCCGCATCTGGTTAGACTGGAAGCTGACCCCGAGATAATTGCGAAAAGGCTAATACAAAGAGTAATTGCTTTCTTGATTGTTTCGTCATATCAAATTCTTAAAGTCAAGAGGAGTTTAGGTTCCTTGGCATTCGTTTTCGGCTAATTAACAATCACCATATCGTTTTGCAGTCAGTAACTCTTTTCTGTATAAGGCATTGCCACTGGTGAATGCCCAGCAACAGTCACCTGTCGACTGATAACACGAAACCAACCTGTTTTCCTTAAAGCCCTGGTCAGACAGAGAGCGTTCCTGGGTATGCTACTCACGTCGCGTGTTAATCGCGTGCGATTAACTATGACAATGTATGGAAGACGCCACACAGAGACTGCCACGCGAAGCTTAGCGTGGTACGCCAAGAGCACGCGACGTGAATATCACTCCCAGTCACGCTTTCTGTCTGACCATGCCTTAAAGGTCACAGAGTTGAGACAGATAGCCGGACAGACCCATTTCTGAAGCAACATACTCTACTTGTAAAAGATAAAGTAACCAGAAAATGAAACAACAATATAACGAAACAAGAAACTTACATACCCGATCCCTCATTCAATTTGACGGCGCCGATACGGAATGACGAATGGCCTAACTTCTGATAGCTTGCCAAACTTCTGACGAGTAAAAGTGTAAATGGTTTAGCCGATGTAGGTCGCCCCTAACTATTTGATTCTCTGTTTACATATTCTCCCAAAACTGGAGCCAATGTGTAAGGGTATGGACACATATTCGGTTCGTTATTTGCTTTATGTGAAAGGCGAATTGGGGACCCATTTTCGGTTTCGGTTGGGTCGTGTTCTGTGGAAGTTTTTGGTCAAATTTATAGGGTCGTTTTTAGCACGCGTGTGGTTCTCGGTTATGATTTGGACCTTCCCCGCCAATAGCTGTCGTAAGGGTAAAATGTATGACATGCTGTTACTACTATTATTATCATTGCAACCTTTTCTCAAGTAGATACCTATGTTTGTTTTTCCTAAGTACTTGTTTGGGTCGCCTTTTCATCTAACAAGATGTGGCAGAACGTTATCTTTAACAGTTTCAAAACAATATTTCATTATAAAATTGCATTTGAACTGGCGTATCCAAGTGCAAATGTAATGTAACATAATCAGAATTAGGGCCGATTTTACCAAAGTCGGATAATTTCTGTCTGAGATATAAATTGTACGTTATGACAGGTTTTGTATAGAAATACTGTCAAAATGTCTAATTCCTCGGGTGAAAGTTATCTGCGTTGGTAAAATGGGCCCTTAGGGAAAGAAATATCCACAGGAGTCTGGATTTGTGCCCGGTTAATGGCAATAGAATCTGGTGATACGAGGGTGTACTAAAAACACCTCTGCCGAACCTTACGGGAATACAAGGCGTGATGTTATGTATGTATGTATTAAGATGAAAAAAGCACGTATCTTGGTATCTTTATGTCGGTAAAAATTCAGGCAATTTTCATCTTTTGGGACTACGTAACCCATCCGACGCCACTTTCCTCTACTTTTCACGATTTTTATTTGCACTATCGCCGATTACTGTCACCCCGATTGTGTATACAGTACCTTTACGAATAAAATGTAGGTACAAACGTTCGGAATGTGCATCTGGGGCCTACTGGCTACACGCTCCGTCGCTATCAATCTCTTTAAGCCCTTAGCTTTTCCTTTTTCTACCGTTTCCTTTTTTTCTTTGTCTTTATTTAATTATTGGAGCAACCCTATTTTTTATTTGAGTGTGGGAGTAACGCTTTTTTATTAGAGTAGTTTCGGAAGCTAAATTTGTTAATACTCCATCTGTGTGAGGGTCTAACAATTGATGGGATGTTTAAAGAAAATAGGATCGATTTTTTATCTCCTATGACAAATTTTCATAAGCATTTCTCAATATCTGATTTACTTAACAAAAACAGTCGCGAAGGAAAATAAAAACTTTGTTTTCTTCCTTTCATTGACCTTTTAAAATGTGAAACCATTATTATAACCTATAAACGTAGTAATAAGTAAAAGGTCCGCTCTTTATTGCTACTTATATTTAGAGAGCGAATTTCAATGTAACATGCAAATTGAATAATAGCCCAGTAACAGCAGGTTAAAAGCCCTACGTAGGGGCGTCATTAAATAATCTTGTTCTCCTCAGGTAAAGTCAGAGTCGTGCGTGGCACAACAGTAGGTCAAGTAACTTATATGACATAGAGTAAAAAATTATAATGAATATAGAATGGACTTCATCCTTTATTGAACTGAGATAGTAGACTATACTTTATTCGACTAGGCTTGAGACTAAGTATGAACAATCTTACTGTGTCCTTTTGTGATGAAATACGAAACAAGGTAATGAAAAATTCGAAACTTAAATCAATAAGATTTTTTTCTAGTATATTCTTTTTGTTACACAAGAAGATCACACAATTTTTTTTTTCTTTTTTTTTTTAATAGTAGTCAAATGTTGTTTACTTGTTGTCTCAAGCCAAGCTGAATAGGGTTAGGTCATTCAAGTTCGTATTTGGAACGATGTTTTGTTTATCTAGTGATAACTAATTAGATCCGTTTCATACAATTGGACTAGACTATCTGTGTCCATTTTCAAATCACATGTCATAAATAGAAAAAATATAATTTTACATTCAATTGACTGCAAACCAATTCACTAACAGAGACGGAAGATACAATATCAAATAAACGACAATCGCGTTACAAAAGGAATCAATCATCGCCAAATTAATTTAATACTCACACCATTCACTGATGAAGCGCGAGATAAGCTGTCAGTTTGTCCGTACGTCAGTGCGTCAAGCGAAAGTGACAGGTCGTGAGCCATTGATACATCGCTGTCAATCACCCGAGAAAGCTTGGCTAAGTACGCCGGCAAATTTACTTGTCAAAACATTATAATGAATTTGAAGAAAGTGCGCCGTGTTGCGTACCCTTAGGTCGTTCGTGAGTCGGCAATTTTGGTTGCTGTTGCTTGATGGTATGTGGTGGGCAGATGTGTGGAGGAAATATAAAAGATATGAACATTAATATTATAACAACAACTTATATCATTCGTTTCAATTCGAGCTTCAGCGTGCATAGTTATTTATCTCAAGAGTTTGAATTGACACTAATTCAAACTCTAATACAATGGAAGCATTTTTTGAGTACTTCTAAAATCGACACTAGATGGCGATACTGCGTATGTAGACCTGTTAAATTTTGGTTTTGTAAAGTCAGCAACAGGGGTCGCTGAATTAATACAATTAAATTGCAATATTAGTTATGTGGCTTTACAACATACCATTAATGTATTAGACATTGACATTTCGATTGAGTATTTGACATTGATTAAGTAAGGGTAATCCGGAGTAAGGCCACAGTTCTTTTTCGTTTTTTTTTTGTTTTTTTATGTCTATCGTATGGGAATGATTACATCACGTAATTTGCGATAGAAACTAATAAGCATCAGAAGCAAAAACAGCATATTGATAACTATTTATAATGGCCAGAAATACAGATTCAACAGCGACCAGTTTAAAGTTGAAATATCCCTGCTGTGACTGCCTTGTTGGTCTAGTGGTGAGGTGGGTAAATTGTTATTGGGAATTCTATTAGGAATATCTCAGTAGCAGTCCGAAGTCTGGATTTGTGCCCAGTTAATGGCAATAGGCTCGCCCCCTATTACATGGGATTTAAACATAATTGGCGAAACGATGGTATACTAAAAAGACCTCTGCCGAACCCTTCGGGGAATACAAGGTGTGATGTCACGAGGTCGTCATGTTATATCCCTGTCAATAAATGCTTCTTCAGTAAGCATCTATATCTTCACACAGATGTTCAAGAATCCATTCTCACCAAAAGAGCGTCCGCATCGACATGAATATTTACCTATTCAAATGTCTGCATTCGAATTTTAAATTCGCATCTGCATGGAACGTCTTAAAATGACATTTTCATCTGCGCTAGAGTTTCTGGAGACACCGACTGAAATAAAAATATTGTTATCCTGTTTTAAAAATACGATGGTGATGGAAGAAGATTAGAGCTGTCAAGTAATGTTGAACTAAAAGGAGTAAAAGGACAATCGCCATTTTGGACTAGGTAAAAAAAATATAGTGCTTTCGGGTAATTACGAACATGGGAATATTCCGAAAATTACGAATTACTACTAAACTAAGCTATACGTTTTGCTCTGGCAACGTAATAATGCTAGAATTTGTAACAATGCAATGAAATGTAACGCTGCCAGAGCAAAAAATAGAGCCTCGTTTAGTAGTCGTAATTCGTAATTTTCGGAATAATCCCATGTTCATAATTACTCTTATTATGTTAGCGAGATGACGGTAACATAAAAATGAGGTAGGTACAGTACTTATCAATGTAATTATTGAACATCACAAAATTATTTTTAAATCCATGAGGAATACAATCGACTATAATGTAATAAGATTTACTATTGTCTAAGTATGGAGAATCGCCATTGTTCTTTCCAAACATATTTTTGCTCAGTTCCTATAAACAAAATAGAATCATTTTGCTTACGAATGGTAACGTTTTTTATTACCAAATTGGGCATATTAAAAGACTGGTAAGCTAATTTTACCGGTGATAGCTACTTCCATATGGTAGGGTCTACTATGCAAAGCCATGATTCCTATAATTTACGGAGCGTTATTGGTTAAAATTGAGATTCTTGTATATTTACCGATAATGCAGCATAGACCTCATGGATTTGCATAGTAGACCTTCCCATGTGGAAGTAGCTATCACAAGTAATTACCTTACCTTATGCCCAGTTTGGCAATAAAATTGCTACCGTTGGTAAGTAAAACGAATCGTTTTTGGTTATACGAACCGGGCATTAGACGTCACCTCAGAATATTTATTTATTTATACTTCTATGCACTATGGTGGTACATAAGGCGGACTTAATGCCATAAGGCATTCTCTACCAGTCAACCTTAGGGTTAAAAAGAAAAGCTTCGAAATAGGTACAGGGAAAAGATGAGTTGACAATTTTGGACTGAATATACTAGGAATTCAAAAGATAAATATAAATTACATAAAATACATATATACACATAATAAAATATATAGATATTACAATATATATTAATTACTGTCTACATGACCTGTATGTATGTATGTATGTAGTATTTTATATATTATATTGTATGTATTACGTTTATGTAGATGTGTATATTTATTGTGTATTTAATTTGTAATTTTATCAAACTTGTGCACTTAGGTAATTGTTCTCCTCAACATCAAATCTCTCTATCGCTCTAAGGTTTTCTGTTAGAAAACTCATTTGTGAGTTAAGCTCGCCTTTGTACATGAATTTACCAACGGCACTGTATTATATATTATTATTTTGTGTACAATAAAGAATAAGAATAAGAATTACAAAACGTTATGAAAATCTTAATGTAATTATGACGAAGACTAAATTAGATGATTAGGAGTGCAGCGACTTCAAGTAGTGTTTCTTAACTTTGCGTTTGAACGAGAATTTACTAGGAGCTTTTTTAATATGAAGGGGGAGCACGTTCCAAAGTTTAATTGCTGAGACAGCGAATATGCTGTTTATAAGCATACTGTAGTCACAACTAAATTAATTTGAGAGCTCTAAATTTCTTCCATCTCTTTATTGTTTATTTTTGTGTGGAAAGGACAACAATATTCTTATTCTAGTTTAGTTCCCAACATATTCGACGTCATTGCTGAATATGTAGAAATTTATATTGATAGTTGTGTCTCTTTGAAGCTCGATACACACTTTTCAATCCGTCTCACGATATCGTGACCATTTCGAAATCGTCGGATAAGTTTCTACGTGTATGTTAATACAAGTAGGAAAGTATGCAATTTGGATCAGAGATTTTTCTTTGCTGCTATCTCGCAATACCGTTGACTATATTGGATTTATTGACTGCCTGTCCTGGGTTCGATCCCCAGGTCCGGCAAAGAGTTGTTGGGTTTTTCCGTGTGGAATTCCTCGGTAGCAGCCCGGAGTTTGGATTTGTGCCCGGTTGATGGCAATAGGCTCGCCCTCTATTACGTGGAACTTAAACATAATGGCGAAATGAGGGTGTTACTATACACCTCTGCCCAACCCTTTGGGGAATACAATGCGTGATGTTATGTTATATTATTTTTAAGTAATAATATAGGACGTATGTATGAGGTTTGCATAGTCGTGTAAAACTGAAATAATGGCTCGATTTTTTTTTAATAAACAAAAACTGTATCTATTCCTCCATAGTTGTATTGCAGTAATAAAACGCTTTACTTATCAAATGGTAGGTAGATTGGTAGGAGTTTTTATTTCAACCTTTACGTATAAAGACGGCTAAGTGCATAATTTATTATTTTGATAACAGCATTATTATAGTCCTCTAGCAGTCGTAAGTGCAGCTACTAAGTATGAGATTCTCGGAGCCTACTCCAAAAATCGATATACAAAGTTTCGGCTGACGGATCGCGCTTTTTCCAACCACAAAAGTGTTTCGGATCCGATGATCGATTCGATTTTCGCGATTTGACATTTTATCTTTCGTTCACCTTACTCCCAAATGATTATTGACATTTAATAGTTCGTTGTTTGACAATACTTTGATCGTATATTTCGTCGTTGTTTTGTTTCGATCTGAAACTTTTAACGTTCGGTTTTCGGAGCAGGCCTCCTAGGTTCGAACCACAGGTCGGACGAATTGTTATTATACATATAGCAGCCCAGACTTTAGGTAATTACCTCTATTAAAACCAAAATGCTCATGGTATTATAATTAACTTTTATTTTTGAGAATTTTTTTCGTTGTAAATAAAATTGTACTGCTCATAAAACAATGTAAAAGCGAAGGAGAAATGTTGCCACACATTAAAACAATAAATAAGAAAACACAATGTTGCCACTTTATAACCTATTTATTACAAGCTCGCCCCCTATTACATGCTATCAGCAAACTGTCAATGTTAAGACTACCTACACATTTGCTTGCTCCTTCCAGAATAACAGGTGACATATTAATCGTCATCATCGTCATATCAGCTGAAGGACGTCCACGTCCACTGGTAAGCAAATGCTTTCTCCATAGATTTCCACAACGGCCAGTTATATTCCGCCTGCATCCAATGACTCCCAGTGACCTTCACCAGGTCCTCTGTCCATCTAGCTGAAGGCCGCCCCACGCTGCGTCATCCAGTGCGTGGTCCCAACTCGACAACCTAGATGAGATGTTAATAAATTTAAAATAAGCAATATAGATTCATAGCATCACGCTTGTATTCCCCGAAGGGTTGGGCAGACGAGTATAGTAACACTCTCATTTCGCCGTTATGTTTAAGTCCCATTTTATAGGGGGCGAGCCTATTGTCATTAACCGGGCACAAATCCAAACTCAGCGCTGCCACTAAGGAAAATTACGGAAAAACCCAATAACACTGCCCGATCTCGGGATCGAACCTAGGACCTCACGATCAGCAGTCGCGTTTGCCACCACTAGACCAACGGGGCAGTTCTGAGAGATTTGTAACACTTAAGGTTAACTCTATTATTCTTTTATGTGTACCTACCTACCCACTGATATTTAAATCCAAACAGCTCCATGTATTAATATCCTCATTTTAAGCCATTTATAATAAAACAAAAACCTTTTTTCATCAGCCCCAAGCTGGCACAAAACACATTCTTTTTTCAAAAAAACAAAATCTTAAACATTGTCTCTGCCTCCATCAGAAAGCTCGTAAAATATGTCTGACCCACCAAGTGACGTAACACGTGTATGTTGGGTGCAAAGATATTACGGTAATGGATGTCGGCGAACATTGTAAACTTGGAGACCGAGAGGTATTATGTAACGCTAATATTCGGTAAGAGGGTAGGCAGAAGAGGGTAGTAGTACAAATTGGAACTGGCTTTGACATGTTGTGGTTTAAGTAAATGACAGCCGACCGTGCATAGTAAGTTTTGTTTTTAATTTACATAGGTAACATAATATCACGCCACAAATTCCCCAAAGGGTTCGGCAGCGGTGTTTTAGGAAACCCACGTTCCACCAGTTATGTTTAAGTCCCTTGAGGGCGTGTCTATTGCCATTAATTGGGCACAAATCCAGACTCCAGGCTGCTACTGCGAAATTCCTAATGGAAAACCCAATAGTACTTTGCCCGACCTGGGGATCGAACCCAGACCTTGTGGGTTTGCGACCACTAGACTAACAAGGCAGCAATGTTTTATCAGAGTCAAGCACGTTGTCAGTATTTTAAACCAACTCATTAGGGGACAAAATGTTCCTGAACATGACGTGCAACATTGAGTCTACGTGACGCTGCAACGTTGCATACTGTCCTGCAATGATGCGCAATATTGTGCGGTATTTCTACGTGACGCGGGACATGTTACAAACCGCCGCTTCGAGAGGTGTGCGAGCGAATTGTCACCGGGAGATTCACGTAAATGTCCCACGTCAAGTCCCGCGGCATGTTCCTTCATTTGTCCCTTAGTGAATTCAAGGGTTCCATGTTGCTTCCAAACATCCTTCATAATGCGCACGGCAAAAGAGTGGAACTCACTACCTGCGTCTGTGTTCCCGAACGCATACAACCCGAATCTCTTCAAAGTTTTGAACAGGCTTCTTCTGGGTAAGCTCACTCCATCGTAGACCTTGTCTTTGCCACCTCTACCTTAGAGTAAAGAGCAAACCCACCTCAAATAAAAAAAACTGGCCAAGTGCGAGTCAGACTCGCGCACGAAAGGTTCCGTACCATTATCTATAAAACGGCAAAAAAATCACGTTTGTTGTATGGCAGCCCCCTTAAATATTTATTTTATTCTGTTTTTTAGTATTTGTTGTTATAGCAGCAACAGAAATACATCGTCTGTGAAAATTTCAACTGTCTAACTATCACGGTTCGTGAGATACAGCTTGGTGACAGACGGACGGACAGACGGACAGCGGAGTCTTAGTAATAAATAGGGTCCCGTTGACTACAAGGTCGCCACAATTTAGATACTATTTTCTTTTGCGATATGATACCCAAGCATATTTAATTTCTTTGTACCCAAGTAGCTGTCAGACCCATGTTAAAGTCTAGCCTAAATATATCTCCTTCAAAATCTCATATCTTGTTACGTTACTTTTTCAAAACCACGTATACTCTAGAGAATAAACTAAATACGAAAGCTGAAAGACTAACTTTCATAAAACTTCAAAACCACTCTCAGAGCTTAATACTTGTAGTACTACAGATTACTTAAGTAATATGGTTTAAGTACTAAGCTATTCATTTCCAACTTTGTTACTTCAGTTTAGAACACGATGTTAAAATGATACGTACTCTTTAGCTAACTCGTGATGTCTCTATCATACATTTACTTTCGTTTCTAAATCGCTTAAGATTATTGGAACGAAGTGTGCAGGGATTGTATAGAAGGTCCGATAAAAGCGAAGCGAAGCTGTTAATATTTATAACAGGGAAATATGTCAAATACTGCCTCGTTGGTCTAGTGGTGGCAAGTGCGACTGCTGATCGTGAGGTCCTGGGTTCAATCCCCAGGCCGGGCAAAGTGTTAATGGGATTTTCTGTGTGGAATTCCTCAGTAGTAGCTCGGAGTTTGGATTTGTGTCCGGTTAATAGAAATATGCCTGCGTCCTGTTATATGGGACTTAAATAAAACTGGCGGAACGAGAGTGTACTACACCTCCACCGTACCCTTCAGGGAATAAAAGGCGTGATGTTATGTTACCTGCCTACATACAATTTGATATTTGATTTGAATGTTTAAAAGCGTATTTAAGCTTGTTGGGTTATCAGCGCTTTATTGCACGGGGTATTGCTTTCCCGAGAGAGATTTGGGAGACTATTATGTTCAGCTTTGTACAACGATAAATGATGATGCAAAAGTTTCAATAGCTTAAATTATTATTCAGCAATTCCCGAACCTCTGACTTTACGAATTCATGTGCGGATCAGAATTTTTATTAGCATTTGCGTTAACGGTGAAGGAAAAACATCGTGAGGAAACCTGCACACCAGAGAGGGCTCTATGAAGTTCTTGATAATGTGTGTAGTCAGTCAAGCCGACTAAGGCCTAAAGCCTTCTCATTCTGAGAAGAGGCCTTTGCCCAGCAGTGGGACAGTAATGGGCTGATTATGTCTGAGCAATTTCGTAAAACAAACATCAATGGCAAAATTACTCAAAGGCTACTAAATTTTAAATTGCCGTTAAGTCTCGTGCTGTCACTGTCACTCTAAGGCGAAGTGAAAGAGACAGCACAAAATTAACGCATCTTAAAATTGAGTAGCGTTTCTAGGCCAATAGACAGTCATCTAGTTCACATGATACAGTGAAATACGGAACAATACTTCAAATTGACCTATTATTCATTTTACTAAGCTGTCATACGATAAAATAAAACGTAGAAAGTTGCTAGCGAAGCGGAACGAACTAAACGAGTTAAGATAATTTAATTTAATTGAGCCGCAATGTTCCGTAGAAATTGCAAATCAGGTCCCTTATAGTGACAGTTTTCCATGATACTGGGAAATGGGGAAAGAGTTGGATTTATTAGGGGACAAAATGTTCCCCGACATGACGCGCAACATTGTGCGGCATTTCTACGTGACACTGGACATGTTGCAAGCCGTCGCTTCGACAGCGGGCGCAGGTGTGTGCAAGCGAATTGTTACGCGAAATTCTCCCCGGGACATTCAAGTAACTGTCCCGCGTGAAGTACCGCGGCGTGTTGCTCCACTTGTTCCTTAGTGAATCCTAGATTATTTATTGTGTTAATGGCTTGGAATCCTGTCAAAGTAAACTTTTACAGGATTCCAAGCCATTAACACAATAAATAATCTAGGATTCACTAACCCTCAAGGAAGAGAGGAGGCTATGGTGGTTTAAAGAAATAGAAGGATTATAGATTAAAGGTTAGTACAGCTTATGCTCTATGCCAGTGTTCCGCAAAGTGTGTGCCGCGGTACACTGGTGTACCGTGGTCATTAATTGGTGTGCCGCGGGAAAAATCTATTTCTTATAAAATTATAAAGGCGGACGGAAATAATGTATTCTTTGCTATCTTTATATGATTAAAATATATTTTTTTATTTATGGTGTACCTCTGAAATTCCCCGATTTCGTAGGTGTAACTTGAATACAAAAAGTTTGCGGAACACTGCTCTATGCTATGTGCTCTTATCTACAGTAACTAATAACAAACTGCGAACACCAATCCGTCTGTCCAGTGTGGTGATTCTAACAATTTCCCTTATGACTGTTCAATGTAGTGGTCATTTGTAGGTCCATGTTCAGTAGTGAACGTTTACGGGCTGATATAATTACTGCTTGGTTAAACTGAGTGAACAAAGGATTCATAAAAAAAGTTACTTGTAAGCCTACAATTACCTATTAACCGTCTTTCTGACCGTATGAGACAGTACGATGACATCGGAAGGCTCTCAATAGCCTTTGTTCCAATACATTTTTTAAGTTTAGTTAACCTTTTGGACGCCATTGTCACATATATGTGACAAACGAAAGCTTACCCTGTACGCCAACGTCACAAATATGTGACAAAAACGATGCGATTACAGTTACCTTGGCGTGGGGGGTACGCCAATGCGTTTATGCTCTGGCGTTCAAAAGGTTAAAATAATCTAAATTTCTGTGTCTCTTAAAGCTCATTCCTTGGTGAAAAAATTTGCTAGTTAGCAAGGTTGGTCGCAAGGCTGACTGCCCAGGTTGCGCCGAACATAATTTCAGGCTTTCAACGTTCCGTTCCTCGCTTCAGAGGGGCAAAGTTATTTTATTAGTACTGTAATCGTCACTCGTGAAGGCTCTTTTCATGCACCCCAATATCTGAATTAATCTACGATAGAAACCACCCGTTATTGTACCGGTTAATTGAATCAAATTCACGCTATAGTCCCTACCGTATAATTTTGCAGCTGTCAATACAAAAGCGCGTATATTTTCGCCTTCGCCTAGCTATTATAGTGCAGCTATACCACTAATGAGCTATAAGTATGGTCAATTTAGCGCTGTAACGGTCGATGTATGACATCTAATTTGTGTCTAAACGTTTGATTCGCTTCCCATTTTCCACTTTGTTTTCCAATGAAAGTACCATTTCACTTGATTAGTGGCCTATAATGTTATAATGATATGCTAGCACGGCTTTGTTAGCAAGTCTCCGGTTCTGGGTGTTTCGTGTTTCTAATTTTGTTACGGATTCCTTTTTTCTTACTTGATTTTTTATTATTATTGATCGGTTTTAATTAGCTTCACATCGTATATTTGTTGGTTTGTTTAATTCAAATCTTGCGTCAGATTTTTCAACTTGAAACTTCGCACACAAATTCAATTCCCATGATAATACAACTTTATAATTGCAACCTTCAATCTTCAAATCCTGAAGCTGCAGGGGTACTGCAAGACAAAACCGTTTAATTTTAAAGTTTATTTAAGAGATTATTATTTGTATTACGCCTATGCTTTCGGTATCTGTTTACTTACAAATTACAAAATACATTACAAGTAACGGAGGATGACTCTCATAATTTACACAATAAATCTTCATCACAAAATCCTCTGAACTACTGCTACCAAAGGATACTTCGTTCCTTCGCATGAAAAGTGTATAATCTCGAAAATTTTGCAAAACCGAGTTAAGTATACAGAAACGATCAGTATCTGATACTAAGTATACAGAAACGATCAGTATCTGATACTGATCGTTTCTGTATACTTAACTCGATTTTGCAAAAATTTCGAGATTATACACTTTTCATGCGAAGGAGCGACTTGTTCTGGTCGCTACTAACAATACCTTACTCATTAGAAAAATAAGACTTATTTAAGCGTGAAAATGCAGAGAAATAAACAACGTATTTGCTTCCAGCAGACATTCAACACCGTAAGCTTTTATAATCAAGATAAGTTGATACTTGAAGAAATAATCCAAAAGATTATTCGTGGCTTGGTGGGCCACTTTTGTCTAATATTATATGAAATAGAGTATAGTAAACTATGCCAAATTCAGTGTAATTTACGAACGAGTTTTTAAACAAAATATTACATCCATTGAATTGAAAAATTAAAAAAAAAACTTTATTGTTTGTTGAAAGTGTTATTGGGTTTTTCTGTTTGGAATTCTTCAGTAGCAGCCCGGAATGTAGATTTGTGCCAGGTCTATGGCAATAGGCTCGCCCCCTATTACATGGGACTTAAACATAACTGGCGAAATAAAGGTGTACTAAAACACCTCTATCCAACCTTTCGGGGAATACAGACGTGGTGCTATGATATATTACATCAAACAAAGTGTCAATCTCCAGACACCAATAACTTCCATACTATACGCTACAACAGTAAACAGTATAAAAAAAATATTAGCATCGGTTTACGTTCAGCCTCACAGTGTTCCCTGTAGCTCCGTGATTAGTTCGCACGCCTGTCTACACTCGTGTAGCTGATGAAACTGACAAAGAACTAGGGGACTAGAAGTGTTTATTTCTGTTACGTGCTTACTTGTGCGGGAGTAAATGATAATGAGACGGCTGACAGGGAAGAGTGGAAGAGAAAAACATATTGCGCCAACTCCAAGTGACTTGGAACCAGGGCAGGAAGATGATGATGATGCTTACTTGTGAGGGAGGGGCTTGTGGCTTACCGACCGCGTGGATCATACGATTTGCGAGGTTAAGCTTCGCTTGGATGGGTGACCGTTCGTTACACATCAAGACCCCTCCGTGCTTCGGCGAACACGTTAAACCGTTAGTCTCGAGGGTCATACGAATATCTATGACAGTCGTTACGGGTAGTCAGAATTCTGAAAGTCTGACAACTGCTCTAACCTTGGGATATCGGCATTGCCCAGTAATTTGGTAAAGGAGGTCTGATGGCAGTCACTCCGTGTAAAATACTGGTATTCAGCCGCATCTGGTTAGACTGGGTGCTAACCTTAATATAGTTGGGAAAAGGCAAAGCAGAACATTGTATTACTATTTACTAAATAATACATAAATATATAGCTTGTTTACATTCAGACATTACATATGTATTGTGTCCGCTTAAAAGGAAACGGTTACATAAATAGTTATTAAAATTACAATTTATATTTTGTAAAAACATTTTTTAAATCAAATTGTAATAAAGACTCTTCCACACTATGCACCTTATCTTCGTACACTAGACTATCAGCTTTTTACCGGAGCGCTTCTATTTAAGAGCTTCAAGCTGTATTAACTCAGGTGGCGTCCGATAATGACGGTGCTCGAGCTCGACTGGTTGACACAACCCAGTTTTCTCTGACGTTGGTTTTTAGAAAAGACTAGAAAAAACTTTTTTATTTTGACAAATACTGCTAACATAAACGTTGATTCAGACAGTTTACGTTTACAAAATTATACTGCCAAATTGTTTGACAATTAAACAAAACTAAAAATGTTGACTGAAGGTTGTGGTTCTTTTGCGTTTTGGCAACAATTGAGTTAGTTTAGTTTTCAGATGTAGGTTTAATTTTTAGGAACCTCCAATTGTTATCATTTCTGTAGATTACACTATTTATTTTGGGAGCTTTTGATATAATAGAGAATTTCACGTTTTCAGTATCAGTATAGATATTTTGTGGTAGTATGGTTTTCAGAGACCAAGAGAACAATAAATCCCTTATATTAGCACAAAAGGATGCAGAAGGCCGCAATTAAGGATAGTCCTATTTCCAGCACTATACTGCGACAAGCTGAGTTGATTGAAACCTTTGTATTATGTTTTATATACCGCATAATTATTATCATAACCTCTGAAAATCTTTAACCTACATAAACGCCTACACAATTTAAAGGTAAACGCCTTACCAAGGTTCCTCAATAATAATTCAACAAGATCGCATTACAAAGGCAGTTTTTTTTTAATAAAAATTCCGTCCATGTACGGAGAATATTTATGTCTTTGGCGTAGGTAGGAGGGGTTTCCTCTTCCGACCCGTTCAACTCTCTCTTCCAATAAAAGTCGTATTGACAGATAGATCAGTACACGAGATATGTTGGAAGGTTGGGCTTTGAAAACCGCGATTTGTTAGCGTTTACGGCAAAAAAACAGTCCACCCTTGCTCTTGCTGTGGGCATAGTAAATATGCAAGGTTAGTCGGAAAGGGGGTACTAAGCTCTTACAGTATCACTGATGGCTATTTTAAAGCAAGTGTTAATATTTCAAAATTCGATAATTTTTATTTGAATGCAAAAAGATTTTTCTTTTAGTTTTTACAAAAAAGAAACATACCTGCTTTAGTTATGAATTCAGAAAATTAATTTTCTAATCCGTGACCCCAAATATGACCTAAGTAGTAAACACAGCTGATCATAACTATGGACAGATAGATTTTAGTTTATTTTTTACGAAATCTTTGAAAAGTTATTTCTATTAAACTATCGAGTTTTGGGGAAAGTTGTAGAACAAAAGTTATCTCTTATTATGGGTACCTTAACACCCTTTCGGCTTAGTACCCCCTTTCTGACTAACCTTGTATAAGCTAAAGCAGTATGTAAACTACGAACAAACGTTCGAACGACGAGATCCCAAAGCGACGGTCATCGTACTGAGAACTGCGACCGCCCCGTTTTGGGGTCTGGTCGATGTTCGTGTCTATGTGTGTGCCGTTTCGAACGTTTGTACGTAGTTACCACACTGCTTTAGTTTATACAAGGTGTAAATGAAATCATGTATTTCCTTCAAACCTCGTGATGTACTGCTGACATAGATTAACACTGAACGGGATACTTTAGGAATCAATAAAAACATACAAGAAGTAAACATGTGTTCTTGACGTGAGACATTTTAGCGCCCCGTGTTAAATGACCGCGTGGCGAGCGATACCGCGCAATTCGCTTGGGGCGCTAAAATTCCTCAAGTACACGTGTTTATTTCTTGTAATTATTTTTTTATTTAATTCACAAATATCCCGTTCAGGGTTAATCTATGTCAGCAGTACATCATGAGGTTTAAAGGAATTACATGATTTCGTTTACACCCTGTATATTTACTGTACTGTGGGTGACGTCGAAAGTCAGCGAAAATATTATGTTAGGGAGAGGTAGATAGCAGTATTATTTTGTATGATAAGAAAAACACAAATCTGTTAGACAGGCGAGGAGCTAATGGCGAGATTCCATCACAACTGTATAGTCTGGCCATTTAAATTTTGCATAAAAGGTAAACAAACCTTTCATCGTGAAATATTCATTTCGCTTTAAAAATGTGTATTTTTAAAAGAAGAATAAGTGTTAATATTCTCTAAAAATGTGTATGTGTAATGAATTCTTAAAGCAATATGAATGTTTTATGATAAAAGGTTTGTTTAATTTATATTTTTTTAAATGTGGCCTGACTATAAAATTAAGTTGTCTTGTAAGGATTATAATTTGTAACTGCCTCGTTGTTCGGGAAGTGGCAAGCGCGACTGCTGATCGTGAGGTCCTGGGTTCGGTTCCCAGGTCGGGCAAAGTGTTATTGGGTATTTCCGTGTGACATTCCTCAGTATAGCAGCCCGAAGTTCGGACTTGTGCCCGGTTGATGGCAATAGGCTCGCCACCTATTACATGGGACTTAAACATAACGGTGATATGAGGGTGTTACTATACACTTCTGCCCAATCCTTCGGGGAATACAGTCGTGATGTTATGTATGTATAACTTGTATGTAATAGCATTAGCAAGAACCTCATGTTATGACCGAGTTCAGGTATTGCCAGAACCCGTGGCAATTTAACGTCGAAGTTGTTTTTTTAAAACGTTGCCCCACACTTTGATTTCTCCTGTATCGTGGGTGCTTTTACAGGCACAAATCATCTCATGCAAAAACACCCAGACTCGGAAAACTATCTGTAGGCCATACAAATATTTGTTCCGTGCGGGAATCGAACCCACGACCCGCAGTGCAGAAGCCAATCGCTTAGCCACTGCACCAAACGTGTCGTCGTCAGCTTTACTCACGAAGCTTATCAGAAAATGCGATAGAACGTAAACTCGGGACCCGTAATTATTTACAAGCAAAAGCTTTCAATTTCAATAATTAATTTATTTCTCCGTTCCAATTTCGAACAAAGGCCATCAATGGAAGATTTACATCACAGCTTTTACTTTCCATTTTTTAATGGCCCTCTCGTTTTATGGCCCCAAACTTAAGTGCCGATGAATCTAGTTACGTAAGAAGAAAATGTTCGAGTAATACCTTTGGGAATCATAAAATTTGATTATTTTTTTCACTTTTACCTTCATCCTGGAGCTTGAGTGCATTTACTAGACAAGAGAAGATTCCCACTATCTGAAATAGTCCAATAATCATAAATGTTGAAATGTTTATTTCAAATTATTTCTGAATGGAACTATTTTGATAAGTGATTTGTAATGCTGCGTCTAGACCTGCCGAATGCGCCGCTCGCGAGCCGCTTGCGATCTGCTCGCGAGCTGCGTGCGTGCATTTCATGTTCGTACGAAGCTCGCGCGCCGTCCGCGCGCAAGCTACGCGCCGTACGCGAGCGGCGCAGGTGGTGCGCGCGTGCTGCTCGTGGAATCTGCCACCAACGTCTTCTGTTTTTCCTTTTAGTTTTTGTCAGTAATAAAATAGCCGATGCTGCAGCAATTATGCTAACGGCAGTCGTATGGTCCGACATCTTTGGAAACAAACTCACAACTGAGGCTCATAGTTCAAACGCGAAAGAAGCTATTTACGCACGAGCGGCGCGCGAGCCGCGCGCGCGCTGCACGTGCGCCCCACTCCAGCCTTGCCAGAGTTGCACTAGAGCGGCGCACCAAACGTACGCTGTAACTGCACGCGAGCAGCACGCGCGCAGTTCGCAAGCGGCTCGCGAGCGGCGCATTCGCGGCACGTTCGTCAGGTCTGGACGCACCATAATGTTTCAACAAAATTGTTTGTCAGAGATTTATTAACATACAACATTATTTGGGGCAATAATAAAAATATTCTGTGATTCGGGCAAAAGTCATGCTCAATTTTAAATTAAAGCACTTTGTAAGCTTTTGCAATTTCACTGAAACTGTCTACAATTTAAGTAATTTTGTACATTCGATGGATTTTTTTGGTAATGTATCAATTTTCCAGCGATACTTGGACTATTGTCCACCAACAAATATTTTGACAGTTACGCCATTGTTCTTCATTCAAAGATTTCCGTTCATTTTCAAATTTTTGTGTTTTGTTTTTTTTTTGCTTGGTGGTAGGATCTATACAGTCCGCCGGGCCAGCTTCCACTCCCACATTAAATTCCGGCGTCAAGCAGTTTACTGTGTTTCGTCGTGTGTATATGAGAGCCAGAGGGGTTCAGGGGAATCCCTCTATATCTCTGTTTTTTGGATTCGAGTGCTCCATCTTAAACCCGGTCTGCTCTTACCATCAGGTGAGACAAGGCTCAAACGAGATTAAGTCAAGAACAAAAAAAAAAGTAGTCCGCCAATCTTCACCAGACCAGTGCTGTGGACTCCGGCCTAAACCCTTCTTATACTGAGAAGAAGCCCGTGTCCAGCAGTGGGGCAAGTTAATGGGTTATTTCAAAATTATATGTTAACTGACAAACATGCCCTATCTATATAATTATTTTAGAGGGGCTTATTGCTAATCGTGCGGATCATACGATTTGCGAGGTTAAGTTGCGCTTGCCGCGGGCAATCCGTGGATGGGTGACCGTTCGTTACACATCGACACCCCTCCGTGCCTTGGAGAGCACGTTAAACAGTCGGTCGCGGGTGTCATACGATCACCTATGACAGTCGTTACGACCTACGGGACGTCAGAAGCCCGAAAGTCTGACAATTGGTCTTACCTTAGGATATCGGCATTGCCCAGTAACTGGGTTGCGGAGGTCTGATGGCAGTTGCTTCGTGTAAAATACTGGTATACAGCCGCATCTGGTTAGACTGGAAGCTGAGCCCAATATAGTTGGGAAAAAGCTAGACAGAACTATATAATTATTTTATTATTGGACCAATGCGTGTATCGGTCACGAACATTTAATGATCAAACCACAACACGTCCGCTAGATATCATGGACAGGAAACCCATATCTACTCGTAGTTATACCAGCTGAGACGATAATTAAACGAGAATATTTTATCGCAAATATTTTAACGACAGCTCAACGAATTAGTAGTTACAGACAGGTATGATAAGAACTCTCAAACGATATTTTGATGACCACGTTTGATTGGCGGGAACGTAGAATTGGAGTGAGATGTCTTTAACGATCTGCTGATTAATCTGTTTCATTTATAGCTAGTTTTATACAGGTTGTAAACAAAATCATGTAATTCCTTCAAATCTCGTGTGCTGACATAGATTAACCCTGCACGGGATACGTAAGGATTTAATAAAAAAAATTACAGGAACGTATCTTAGCAAGGTTTTGGCGTAGTGGGAGTAAGTTTGTGCATGTACACTTAGTGCAACAAAAAAATGACACTTTTATTGCTCGTCATTATTCTATGGTTATTGCCATAATTTATTTTTATTCATGTCTGTTTTGAAGAAAGAAAGAAAGGAGAGGAATGCTCTTCTCTACTCTTGCCAAGTTACGTGCCGGCGACTATAACAGTGACAGTACGAGACTTAACGACAACTTAAAATTGAATAACGTTTGACAATTTGGCATTAAAATTTAGAAACAAAAGGGAGTTAAATTTTGGTATTATTATGTTTTTGTGTTTAAAAAGTTTTCGACCTTGCTATACTGTATACATTGTTTTCAATTTTGATGTAAATATTTCGGTTCATTATCAACGCGGTAACCCTTTATTGATTCTGTTGGGGACTGCTGCCAGTCTAATGCCAGACGCTGACTGCGTTTTGACTTCCTTAGAGATACCAATATGCTGAGTAAATAACCATATAGGATTCCTACCGGTGGCCATATTTCTAATTTCTTCGTATAAAACCATCCTTACTATTATAAATGCGAAAGTAATTGTCTGTCTGTCTGTTACATCATTACGACTAAACTAATGAATCAATTTTGATAAAATTTGGTACAGAGATAGTCTGGAACCCGGAACAGGATATAGGCCACTTTTATTCCGAAAAACCCAGAATACGCAATAAACACCATCAACGCGGGCGAAGCCGAGGGCGACATTTAGTTACAAATAATTATGCTAATGTATTATAACCTAAACGACGTGTTTGTTTGAATATCAAAACCCTGGAGTTACCAGCGGATAGAAAACCCATATCAACATGAACAATACCACACTACACAAGTTTAGGAAAATAACCAAAGTTTTAATGTAAATATTTTCATCCATCCTTCATCTCCATAGTTCGTACAACTTTTTAAACTTGCTCGCTTCGTGATGAGGGATAAAATGGGGGGACGGTTATATGATTACAGAAGCAATTTTTGAAGTTTGACACTTCTCGCCTGTCGTGTTCCGAACGATGTATTGTTGGAATTTCGTTCGGAAATTCCTCTGGTGTTTTCGATGAAGTGACAAAATTGAGTTTGGTGTTTTCGTGTTTCTTTTTATAGTGAAAATTGTGTGGTTTGTGTTAAATGCGGTTTATAAAAATACTTTATTTTGATGGGTGACGTCAACGGTAGATAAACGATTGGGTTGCATTAAAAGAGCCACCGCGAGATATACAGACACCCATATTCTAAGACGTTCCTCCAAAACTAACTCCACTCGACTCCACCTCGACTCAGCGTTTTTCACTACCATCGATAGTTATAGTTGACATAAACGTCCTCGACTCGAGATTTTTCGTCGGTCCATTCTCTTTGGCATATCGACGCCACTGACTGACTTTTTATTGGATCAGGGGGATTTTTAAATTAAAATTCAGTGGTGCTAATATAGCGCCAAAAGAAATTATTTCATGACGAAAACGAAACGCATATTCAAAGCCTAAGGACACAAATTGTTAAAGAACTATTAGGTGCGTTGTTAAAAGAGTTCTGATTTTGGCATTCAGACGCCTGAAATCAACTTTTAGAATCTCGCTCTCGTTGAAGCTCGTAATTCACTAATAATATAAATTTATTATTGTTACCGTACGTCATAAATATTAACGACGTCTGCTTTCTCGTGTTATCGCACTGACTTTAATAGTCGACCGTATCAAAAGTGGGCCAGAAAATGTACCACTGCTGGGCATAAAGTTTTAAATGCTTTGTGGCCTTATTGTGATGTTATGGTGATAAAAATAGTACTACTTGGTTATCTTTTGTTTTATGGGCAGATTTTTAGAGACCGGCAAAGAAACAGTTTATTGATGGTATCGTTGTGAATTTAATACTCATATTCGAAGCTTAGGATGAAATATGTCATATAAAGCTGCGTATTCATTAGGGGACAAATGTCCCACGGCACGTGTCGACGACATTGCCGGACATTGCGTAACATCAGATCTTCTCTCGTGTAGGCACGAGCTGTACAAGAATAGCTCATGCTGTGGGGAAAATATTACTCAATCAGCGAGGGTAGTAGCGAGGCTGACTGCCTAGGGTGTGCTGAACGTACTTTTTTTTTTTTTTAATCTTTATTTATACAACGGGCTTTTATCCAGTAAGGAAATGTAAGCCCCATCATACCTTATTACATTGTTCTTAAACTGAAAAGGTAAACAAATAAACTTATACCTACACATACATTAACTAATATTAAAAATTAAAACATAGATCACTACTGAATCACTGTAACCAATTGACATAATTTTTTGGCGGTGTCTGATTTTGGACTTGATAAAACACTTTGTATCAAACCCACATCCAGTCTATTTAATTTTAATTCATGCAGCAGTGAGTCACGTTCAGCTTTATTCCTGACACACTCCATCAGCAAATGTTGTACATCTTCAAGTTTATCGCAAGTGTGACAGTTGGGCGAGTCAGTTTTTTTCATTAAGTAAGTAAACTTTGCTGATGGATAGTGTCCCGATCTAAGTCTAAGTACCAATTTGACATAATTCCTACTTAGCGTCATCAGCTGGACGTACTTAAGAATCGTTAAATGCGCTCCAATGTTTCGCGTAGTCATAGCACGAAAATATCACGGAAACAGCCATCTGGCGATGTTGAGCGATGTTGGCGGGCCTCGCTGGCGGGACATTGTCGCGGGACATTTGTCCCCTAATGAAAAAAAAAAGCTTTATACTGTATTATTCCCTATATTATAATATACCGTTTGTATAGTATAATTCGTCCTTAAATTTAATGAAAAATCATTCGTGTGCTTAAATAGGCCACCTCATTGCCATCAGAGAACAACAAGAACAACTTATTACATCGACTGATTAATAATTTTAATAATTGCTGCAAACACCGTGTTTCTTATCAACACCTTAAGGTATTGATTCCATTTCTTTCGTGACCTTTTGAATTGGGCAAGAGTCAATATTTATTTTTCTCCAGACGTCTCTACTTAGCTAAGTACTAATTTAACTTTTTTGCTCGCTTTATTTCACTGTAATTTATAGCAGTTACTTATTGGTTTTAACTCTAAATTGGTATATAATCCATTTTTAGTGAATAAATATGTTTCCAATTTATTTTCCTGCGCAGATGTTTGAGTGAAATAAATTTTCAAGTGTTTTATTTTATTTCGATGTTTTTATTCATTTAATTAAAATTAACGTGTTTAGTTTTTAGAATAACGTTATTTTTCCAGGTCTTGTGAACTAATAACGATTTAGTGGTCAATGGTGCCAAAAACGGTATCCAGTTGGATAATATAATACAGCTGAAAGATAGCCAAATGGAGTCCCATAAACTCAATTCAAAAATATCATAAACTAGCGGCCCGTCCTGGCTTCGCACGGGTGGACATATTTCCCGTTTTTGCAACATTTTTCATTTATAATCCGCTCTTAATGGTTGTAGCGTGATGTTATATAGCTTATATAAAACCTTCCTCGATAAATGGACTATCCAACTGAAAAGTATTTTTTTCAATTCCAACCAGTAGTTCTCGAGATTAGCGCGTTCAAACAAACAAACTCTTCAGCTTTATAATATTAGTATAGGTATAGATGATCTGTTTAACGATGGCACATTTTGGCTCACTGCATCGGTTTAAGGGAGAATACGGTTATGAGATTAGTCTAGCCAATCAATCACCTCTGTCTATCTATCTATGTGCAAGACCTTCTTCCCCCAAATTGCGCCGTAACAACAACTGATTCTCCTTTCCAACCTACCAAAATTAAATAAAAATACTAATTGATATTTCTCTTCTTTCCAGGTGTGGTTGTGATGACATGGTGGTGGGCGCTGGCGCTGCTAGCGCTGTCAGCGCCCGCCCGCCCCGCGCCCCGGGCGGGGAACGGTGAGCAATTTTACAGTAAGCATCACTTTGTGCACTATTTCCCGCGTGATTGCGCTCCTGCTGGCTCCCGATAGTGTCGCGCGTCAAGTTTATGTCATCGGCGTCTTGTTAACCGACACTAAGTTAACACTCCTTATTTCGTTAATCAATTATTTAGGGTATGTTTAGTGTATCTAATAGTGTCATAGAAGTTATCTCCTGAAAGGAGAACGGGCGGATGCGGTCCAAACCCCATCGGTGAATGAGATCTATGTCTTCTTAAAGCTTATTTGAAGCCCATATTTTCTATTATGGGCACAAAAAAATTCACTCCCGTGGAAAAAAACTTATGGATCATTTTATAAAGTCAATATTATGATAGAAGTGTAATTGGTTTTGGAGATTGAGACCGATGTATTTCTGAAGCCCGTTTGGTCTACATCATTCTTTATCCAGTAACTGAAAAAATAATCCAAAAAAAATGGCTCATAGTAATTAACTTACAGTAGTATCTATTAAACTTCTTGGACCAGGGTCTATACAAAAGTGCCCATTCTCCTTTGCAACTGTTTTTTTTAAAACCATACTCACTTTTGAACACTCTTCATATTAGCTTGATTTTGACCTCTGAATATATCAAATTAAACCCAATACTTAAGCTTCAACTATTACTAATGCATTAATAGTTAATATCACTCTTATTTGCCTTAGGAAATGCATAAAGATAGACGCTATCGGTTGCTCCAGTTAAGGTGTAAACGCACAAACGCGGTGACGTAGTAATCACAGTGTTTGTATGGTGCGTGTGCGCAATCAGGCGACTGTTCACTCACTTATCAGCAAAGTGACGTAAGTAAGCACTAACTTACTTTCGATCTTCTTTAGCATATTGCACTTGGTCTATGTATAGATAACTTTATAATATAAAGAAAATTCAGACATTTCTGTTTTTAAAAAAATTTGTAAGGAAATCTCTATTGTATCTTATTGTCTTTCTTGTTTATGGAAATACTGGTTCGTTCTGCATAGCTTTTTTCCCAACTATGTTGGGGTCAGCTTCCAGTCTAACTCGATTCCACCATCAGCCAAAATACGAAAATCAATTACTTACTACGAACAGATTTTTATTACAATATTCTCAAAAACTTCGATTATTCTCTTTTCAACCGAATAAAAGAAACGTCATGAGTTCTAAACTGTTGGAATGAGCGAAATTACAGCGCCGATATTTCAACGCTTCAAAAGTTTTTTTTTCTTTTCTTTTGTACTCACAAAAGGGACTTAAGACACTTTGATTACTCGGAGATAATAGGACTTTTATCTTTAATTCAAGATTGCCTTAGCTTAGAACTTTTTTTATTTTGTCTACGGATAAGATATGGCTAGTTTTATAAAGTAATAAAAGATGGGATAAAGAGATTTAAAGTTTCGTCTTGACAAAAGAAAATATATTTTCTTTTCAGTTACTTTTTTTATTACACAGAATATAAAAGAAATTAAATACGGTTTCTTATTTACAGAATAATAAATCTACCTAACATTTACTAGCTTGTTTTATAAAAAAACTAGTAACCGCCCCGGCTTCGCACGGGTGCAATGTAGATACTAATGTGGGGCATACAAACCTTTCTCTTGAATCACTCTATCTATTACTGAAAACTGCATAAAATCCGTTGCGTAGTTTAAAAGATCTAAGCGTACAGACAGCGGGAGTGACTTTGTTTATATTATGTAAAGATAGTTTACTTTAAAAAAAACCGGTATTTGGGTCGTGCTGTCGTACTCCATATTTTTTTATCCATTTATGATAACACAAAGCTAGTATATTTTTACAATTGTACGAGTACACTTTGCTAGAATAAATTGACTTTGCGGTCATAATGACCAATTAAACGGTAAAGCTACATTGTTAGGCAAAGTGCTGACAGACAATTTAGCAATTGTCGTCCATAGTAGACTAGGAATTGTCTAGGATGGTTTTATGAATAGGACGGTATAAAAATGGTACTCCTTATCTATACATCTGTCTAGCCTTTTCTCTCTTGTTGGGTTCAGCTTCCAGTCTAACCAGTATTTTACACGGAGTGACTGCAATAAGACCTCTGCAACCCAGTTACTGGGCAATGCCGATACTCTAAGGTTAGACCGGTTGCCAAACTTTCGGGCTTCTAACTACGGATCATATGATTTGCAAGGTGGCTTGCACTTATCGAGGTCAGTCTGTGGATACCCGTCCACAGACCACCCGACCCCTCGTTACACATCGAGACCCCTCCGTGCCTCGGAGACCACGTTAAACTGTCGGTCCCGGGTGACATACGAATACCTATGACAGTCGTTACGGGAAGTCAGAAGCTCGAAAGTCTGATAACCGGTCCAACCTTAGGATATCGGCAGTGCCCAGTAACTGGATTGCGGAGGCCTGATGCCAGTCGTTCCATGTAAAATACTGGTATTCAGCAGCATCTGGTTAGACTGGAAGCTGACCTCAACATAGTTGGGAAAAGGCTAGGCAGAACGTCGTATGTGTTAGGATAAAATAATTTTTCATGCAGAATTTCTTTAAATTCAAACCTACATGAATAAGTCTAGGTACCCGAGCCAATAATGTGGCAATCTCACAGTCCTTTCTAAATAGCTTCGAAAGATGTCTCTAAACTTCGGGTCAGATACAAAGACGGCGGTTTTTTATACATTTTATACGCGGTCACTCAAACCTATCGCCGCGCCGCCGTTCGCCGTAAACCGCGGATTATCTCCGCGTGTTTTATGGATGCTGTAAAATTACGCACGCAGTGGTTGATGGGATTTTTATCCGGTTCGTACAATTTAAAGGCCTTGTTTTGGTTTTCGTTCATGGCTAAGAGTTTTGTCTAGGATTTTTTTTAAACTAGTAAAATATAACTTGGCAAAATAAAATATAGTAAGCTAATATTTCTAAACTGAAGAGCCATAAAAACGATCTTATTACACTTCTGGTCAAAACATTTTTGATTTGAAAAAGGCGGTACGGGTGTGAGACCGACTGATGCGTGGCGACGCTCGCGATGGCAGACACAAAACGGCAGATCTTCGTAACTCGTCGGCTTTCTTCGGTTTAATTCGGTTAGTTCTTTGTTACAAAATGAATTTCGATGTATCACATACGCCAGGCGCCCCGCGACGGCTTCATTTTTTAAAATTACCGATCTTGGACCCATAAATGATTTCGGACAAAACAGAGGATACAATTTGTAAAGTATGCCATACTTCTCTTGCAACTAATCTTTTCCTCCCCTTGTTAAAAAATATTTTGTGTAATTAGGGTCTTTTGTTCGCTGACTTTATACGGCTAAATGCTCAAACGCTACTCAATTTTAATTTGTTGCTAAGTCTCGTGCTGTCACTGTCACTTTACTCAATTTTAAGTTGCCGTTAAGTGTCCATACGCACTAGCGGTTAACCGCTAGAGCGGGTAGCCGCCGCGGCTAAATTTTCTTTGCCATTTAGTGCGGCTTAGTGCGTACTTAAAGCGTGGTTTCATATTAAAAATAAACCGCGCGGTTAACCGCCCTGGCGGCTAGCCTCTAGTGCGTATGAGGGCTAAGTCTCGGGGTGTCACTGTCACTTCGACTTAAAATGACAGTGACAGCACGAGACTTAACGGCAACTTAAAGTTGAGTAGCGAATGAGTATTTGGCCAATAGATTCCGATTTCTTCAAAATTACTCTTAAATGTAATAAACATACCATTGATGAAAAAATTATGTTCAAGAACACATCAAAACAAGCAGTTTATGACAAAGTTTTCGCAGTAAAACATTTATTAATTTATTTCAATTGGCTTATAAAGCATAATAGATTGTATTCAAATATTAACATATAAATGGTAGGGCAACACTGTAACCACATTATTTGTAGGCATTAACGCCAACTTCTTTGTGTTGGCATATTTATGTAACTAGATTCTATTCAGAAATTCACACAAATCGTGGTCACTGCGTATTATTTTAAAGTTATTAGTTTGTATATTGTAACGAGGAATGTTAATGGAGTAGAACTTCTGGATATGGGTAGGATTTGATTTTATATTCAATATTCTGTTTACGATCATTTTGAGTGTGACTGTTATGGCCAAATACTCAAATGTTACTCAAATTTAAGTTGCCGTTAATTTCGTGCTGTCACTGTCACTTTTGCTTAAAGTGACAGTGACAGCGCGAGACGTACACCCATATTCTAAGACGTTCCCCCAAAACTTACTCGACTCATACTCGACTCAGGACGGCCTCGAAAACGGCTTCAAAATTGTATTCTTAGTCGCAATTTCGAGTGAGCTTTGAGGTTCCTCGACGGAGTCATTACGTCATAATTTGAATTATCTGCATCGCGCAATTATAACGCCGCGATAAATAGTTGTAAGGATTATCGTAAGCATATTCGATAGTCTTCAAAATTAATTTTTGTTACATACGAACTTTGACACTTCCTTTCTTAAGGTAGGTTCCGAGATACCTTGGGTTTGACAGATGATTCCTTACCTCGAGGACGTTTATGTCAACTATAACTACCGAAAGGCTGAGTCGAGGTGGAGTCGAGTAAGTTTTGGAGGAACGTCTTAGAATATGGATGTTAACGGCAACTTAATATTGAGTAGCGTTTGAGTATTTGACCATTAGTGTTCTTATAATGTTCATTGCTTGCTTCTTACCTATTAATTATGAATTAGAGTTTATAGATTTTCTTTACATGGATGAAGTACACACTATATCAGTAGCCTAAATGTTTGACAACTAAACTGTCAAAATGTTTGACAACAAAAAAAAACCAAACATTAGACAGTTGTTGTAAACGACAACTGACCATCGGTTGTGTTTCATTTGCGGTTTCGCAACAATTTTGATACAAACTTAAATTTTGATACAACAATTTTATTGGTCTCTAGGATAGAATGGCGGTGGGCAAGAGAACGTGGGTAGTGTTTGCACTGCACTCATTTTGCTGGAAAAAGTTGATTTCCCCAAGGGTAGTTAGCGCAACGAACGCTTAAGGTTATGGCCCTATAAGCCAATAGGTACAAAATGGGAAATTTTTAAAATCTTGTAACAATTAATTTACTTTAGTAATATTTTATTACATTGTGAGGAAACCTGTACACTTGAAAGGCTTGATGCTGTGTGTAGTCCGCCAACCCGCACCAGGTCAGCATGGTGAACTAAGGCCTACACCCGTCTCATTCTGAGAACAGGCCCGTGCCCTGCAGTGGGACAGAAATGGGCTGATTATGTTATGTAATATTTCATTACACCGAAAAAGACAATGCCAAGATTCGTCTGAAAAAAAAAATGTATTGTGGAGTTTTTATCATTATTTAACGTTATTTTCCTCCCTTGTTGGCTTGTACGTTGTTTAACATATTATTACACATCTCAGCACATAATTTCACATAAAGAATGTGGATTGTATGAAAAGAATAAGATTTGTGGTATTTACGTCCATTTGCCGTATTTTTTTGCGTAATAATGGTGAGTTACGTATAATGGTAGAGAGATTTTGTGATTTACGTATATTTTTGTTCGAAGTTTTTGAAGACAGACTTTTACGTGTTCTTTTTTTAATTACATTAGTTATTGATGAATTACATTGGAAGATATACTTATCACATTTTTAAGAACAAGCGAAGCGAGCTCCTTTCTTGGATCACCCTTACTAAGGCCAGATTTTATCAATCTCGGATAGTTTTTATCCAAGGAATAAGTTAGACGTTTTGACAGTATTTCTGTACAAAAGCTGTCAAAACGTCAAATTTATTCCTGAGATAAAAGTTATTCGACGTTGGTGAAATCGGCAGTTAGTTGGTTTAGGTTCGCTTGGTTTGCTCGCTCACCAGCCCCCGTCAGCCAGACTTTTCTAGTGATCATGCAAATCAGAAATAAGAACCCGCTCAGCGGAGCTCTCATCAAAACTGACTTAACCTTGGTTTTCTTTTGACCTTTACTGCTCTGTCAGGTGGAAAAATAAATAATCTGACTTATATTACCGTTTTGAGAAGATAGAAAATCGTACAGCTTTTAATATCCTCATCTTTATAAGGACATTGAGAGCTGACATATTTGTAACAAGCAAAATGCTTAAATACATAGGTGATTATTTTCTAATAAATAACTGCTATGCTTCACTTCAAAAGAACGTATCCGATAGCTCTCCTTATCGCTGATTTCCGATCAATTCCGATTTTCCAAAAACCTTTATACAACGATAAACGCAAATAAACATGGCCGTTTCTGAGAGATTTTCTTTACATATTTCATTTATTTATATAATCAAATTATCAGCCTGCGAAGTACTTGACACTTGTCCGGAAACGATGTTCCGATGTTTATTTCCGTGTCCCAAACTCTAGGCGAGCGAGCTTCGTAAAGAAAGCGAAGTGGTTTCACTTTCATACAAATTATCGTGTGATGGGATCCAACACACGCCTTTATTTGTTTGACGTGGCCCTTACGTAGGGACGCCATGCTGTCTGGGAGAATTTTGGGATAAATATCTGATGGTTTTTGTGATTGTAAAATTATGTTTCTTGTTTGGGTTGTATTCAGTTTTGTGCATTGATTTTTTCCACTATGATTATGGAAAAGTCTAGGGAATTTAAAATAATGTGTTGAATGGTTATTAAATCTCAAAGGAAAATTATATGCTTAAAAACAATATAGTCACGAAGTTAAACCTGAAAGTGTTTCATGAATGTATTTACGTAGGTACCTACTTTCTATGCAAATAAATTAATATCTATGACAGCAAAAACTCACGAAAAAATTGAATCTACTTAATAAGAGTGAAGTACACTTCGCTCTGGATTTATAGATCATTGTTCGTTCATGTGCGGATTTTAATTTGATTATCAGTATCGTAAACGGTGAAGGAAAACATCGTGAGGAAACCTGCACACCTGAGAAAGCTCCAATTAGTTCTCTAGGGTGTGTGTAGTACGCTAACCCACACCAAGTCAGCGTGTTGGTCGAAAGTTTCAACCTTTCTCATTCTGAGCCCGTGCCCAACGGTGGGACGATAATGGGCCGATTATGTATGTGTAGATCGTGATAATAACATAATTACCTTATGAATTATGTCTGAATATTTATTCTTGATGAATTAAATTGACAGTCTCACATTTTACAAATAGTGGACACCCTACTGCTATAGTAAAAGCTTTCAAGTTATTTAGTAAGTACACTCTTCACTTTCGATCGTGCTCCCATCTGCTTGAATACTCGACTGTACCGATCTTGTACTAGTACCTACTCGACTTGTCGACAGTACTGATAATCTTGTGCGAGTATAAACTTCTGATTTAATAGAAGGTAAGGTAAAGATATTTCAGTATTTCTTTAATATGGAAATCACAAATTGAGTGTGAGTAGATTAGTAAATGAACTAAGTAACTTTAGGAGATCCGATACCTGCCGGGGTTGCGGTGCATGCTTTTGCGGATCCCGCGACCCCGGCCGAACGGTCAGAAGGAGGAACACCGTTGGTTTTTAGCCGGTAAAAGTCCGGCAGACCCCCCCGCCTTCCCTAGGCGAGGGACAACCATAAGGATTTTTCCAACGAGAAAAAAAAGTGATCTGATACCTCTTCGATATCTCTGACTGATTTGCCTTTTGTGAGCCTAAAAAAACAACATCAAGCCTGTGTTCCCGGAAGGATTGGGCAAATGGGTATAATAACACCCTCCTTTAAGTCCCATTTAATAGGGGGCAAGCCTATTGCCATCAAACCGGGCACAAATCCAAACTCCAGGCTGCTGCTGAATTCCACACGGAAAAACTTAATAACACTTTGACCGACCTGGGGATCGAACCCAGGACCTCGCAATCAGCAGTCGCGCTTGCCACCACAAGACTAGGCAGTTGAGCGTTAATAAAAATATTATTATTATTTAGACGTACATACTCGTTTTATGTTCGTTTGTCGAAAGGTTTCACAGGCTTTTGTCAAATCCCATAGTGGTACATGGGGATATAAGATTGAGGAAGCTTGTTCTAGAAAATAAGAATAGTTCTAATTCCGAATGGTAAGAAGAGCAACATTTATAGGTAAGATGGACTGGATTGCGAGTGAAATCTTGGCTGGACAGTTGTCTTACAAGAGTAAAGGGAATGGACTAACGTCGATGTATTTGTTATGGAAGCGACAAATTTTATAATAAAGACAAATTTTTCAATGATCAGATGACTTTTATCTATAGAAAATTATGTCAAAACATCAAAAATATACATTAGATAAAAGTACTCTAATTCCGAATGGTAAGAAGAGCAACATTTAAGATGGACTGGATTGCGAGTGAAATCTTGGCTGGACAGTTGTCTTACAAGAGTAAAGGGAATGGACTAACCTCGATGTATTTAGAAGAAAGAAGAAGAAGAAAGAAAAACCGTTTATTCACGTGAGAGTGACGCACATAACATAGCTTTTTTTTTTACTTATGCCCAAGAAATCAAATACAAAAAAGTACACGCATTTGTTATGGAAGCGACAAATTTTATAATAAAGACTAATTTTTCAATGATCAGATAACTTTTATCTATAGAAAATTATGTCAAAACATCAAACATATACATTAGATAAAAGTAATCTGGGTAGTCAAAAATCGACCCTAACATAAATAAGGTATAAGTATCTAGTGGCGTTAAAATTCAATGCAATCAGTACCTATTTATTAGATTCATCGAAAGCGAAGAGAAAAATTTCAGAATCACTAATATTTTCATTGAGTTAAATTTTCCCAAACATCAACCTGGATGTTTAAGCCATTTCTGAACGAATACAAATGTGTCGGCGAGGAGCGCGGGCGCGCGGGGGGCGTGCTTTCGCGCGCCATTGCGTTGACAGCCGCTTCACGAGTTTACACCTATATTTATTATTTCTAATATTGTACGTCCACGTTTAACTTCTATTATATTGAATAACTACTATCAAACTGGCATTTTCATTGAGTGGAGTGGCCCTTATGAGAAAACGAAGCAATCACTGGCTATTCTTTGTACTATAGCAGTACCCAACTGCCACCAACCAATAAGAATTAGACTTGAATGGTCTAGAAAACAATCACCTGACTAATACATGATCGAATTAAATAAATGAGCTTGTCTTGACCTTAAGGAAGCTCGCCCACGACCGATAATCGCTGAGCGATTAATTTGTCACCGAATAAAAAACATTGAGAGGTCAATACTGAAAGTTGTGATAGAGATGGACAAGTGGATAAATACTCGATAAACAATAATAATCGCTCAGCGATTGTCGCTTGTGGGCGAGGTCCATTAAGCTGATCACACATGAGCCGCAAAGTCTCTGGAGACACACATGATCGCTATTTGTTTGTAGCTGCAGTATGGCTTGAAGCAAAAAACTAATGGCGATTAACTGTGTCTCAAGCAACTTGGTGGCCCATGTGAAGTCAGCCTAACTCTTTGTACTACATACAGTAGCTACTCAATCACTGGAACTAACCAACAAGGTTCAAAATCAGGACTTTCAATACACAAGAGCGGACTACTGTAGTCTATACTAATATTATCTATACATTTAATATTATAAAGAGGAAAGATTTGTATTTTTTAACCGACTTCCAAAAAAGGAGGAGATTCTCAATTCGACTGTATGTATATTTTTTTTGTATCTTTGTTCCGCGAAATCTTTGCTAATTGTGAACCGACTTTAATGATTCTTTTTTTGTTTGAAAGACTATGCTTTCGAAGTGGGCCCATTTAAATTTGGTAAAGATCTGATGAAGAACTTCGGAGATAGACCATTTGAAGTCGGTTTTATTTTTGTTAAAAATTGATTATGTATGTAACGAATAAACCTAAAAACGCTGGACCGATTTCAAAAAACCTTTTACCGTTAGAAAGCTACATTATCACTGAGTAATATAGGCTATATTTATTACTGGAATAAAACTTCTTACGCGGGCGGAGCCGTGAGGATACAGCTAGTATTGAATAAAATAAGTGACACTGTTTTGACCTTAATCTATCTTACTATTTGCGCTTGTACTTAACCAAATTTCTCGAACAATAAAATAACTATTAAACTACTTGAACCAGATAGCTTCAGGGAGCGGACTCCGTTGTTGCAAATATTTACATTTCAACAAAATACTCTAACTCACGAACAATAGAATTTTCGCCAATATTGTTCCAACGATGTTGTGCCTAAGATCCAAGATTATGTTTCAAGTAGAATGTTGTCTTGCTATCAGCGTTCAATGGTAACAAACGTAGCTGCTGATCTAAATACCTTGGGTTGTACTATAAAACTTTAGATAACGTTGAAACCGTTTCTAACGTCAAAATCCAGACATAAAAAGGTATTTACATACATACATACATAAACTCACGCCTTTTTCCCATAGGGGTAGGCAGAAACTACAGAACGCCACATGCTACGACTCTTACATACCCCTTTCGCTTCATCCACATTCATACATCTTGTCATACACGCACACCGGTTGAGAGTACTACGCACCTGACCTTTGTGAAGAACATCACCAATAACATCGATGTATGTCCTTCTAGGACGTCCTCTACCGGCGTTCCCATTAACATCCGCCTTATAAATTTCTTTTGTTAATCGCCGTTCACTCATTCTCTCAACATGGCCAAACCACCTAAGCATACTCCTTTCAATTTTTGTCACTACATCATCTTTTAAACCAAAAAGGTATTTATGAGCCCTGTTTAGTCTTAATAGCTACTAAACACGAATTCGTGGCAAGACAGCTTGGATTTGATGTTCAGATCAGGCTGTAATTAGACTTTTTGGGAAACACCTTAGTTTTATCAGAATCATATCTTCTTCTTCCTCCTAACCTTTTCAACATAGTTGGGGTCAGCTTCCAGTCTAACCAGATGCGGCTGAATACCAGTATTTTCCATGGAGTGACTGCCATCAGACCTTCGCAACCCAGTTACAGGGCAATGCCGATATTCTAAGGTTAGACCGGTTGTCAGACTTTTGGGCTTCTGACTACCCGTAACTTCGACTGTCATGCGTATTTTTATGACACCCGGGAGCGACGGTTTAACGTGCTTTCCGAGGCACGGAGGCGTCTCAATGTGTAACGAACGGCTCCTTCAACGGACTTTTATCAAATACATATTTATCATCTATACTGATATTGTAAAGCTGAAGAGTTTGTTTGTTTGTTTGAACGCGCTAATCTCAGAAACTACTGGTTGGAATTGTAAAATTCTTTTTGTGTTGGATAGTCCATTTATCGAGAAAGGTCATAGGCTATATAACATCACGCTACGACCAATAGGAGCGGAGCATAAATGAAAAATGTTGCAAAAACGGGAAAAAATTCCACCCGTGCGAAGCCGGGACGGGCCGCTAGTACTAAATAAATGACGCGACTGTGAGTCTGCAAATGCACATAAATTGTACCTGTGTCGGGGCAAAACCTTGGTATAAATCTTGACACGGGTTGTCAGAAGGCCGAAAGTCATATTTAACCTAAGATATCGATGTCCCTAATACCTGGATGGCGAAAATCCGGATTGGACCAAACGGAACGGGTCTCAGATTAGGCCAGGGTAATGACGACACGGCAATCTAAGTCTCATGTCACGCACATAAGACCGTCTGCTTGTCTTTTTCGTGACAGCGCACTTACCTCAACCAAACCATTATGTTATGATATTATTATAAAGTGAAACTTTGCCTTATCTAGCAGCCATCAGTGATAAGTCAGAGATAGTAGACGTAATTGTAGGATTTCCGTGAGATGGGCAAACATTTCACTGCGTGTGGAAAGTGGCGGAAACTGAGCCGTGGACGAAACTTTACGGCCCCTTAGATGGAAGAAAAGTGTGGATAAGACTGAGATCTTTATTACATAATATTAATAATCCCTTAAAAAAACATTTGAGTTGATCGGTTTTATCTTACAGTACGCCTGCAGCATCAAGATTTGAAGATTGAAGTTTGAAATTATTATAATATTGTATTGTCATGGGAATTGAATTTGTGTGCGAAGTTTCAAAAGAATCGGTTAAGCAGAAGTAGTTGAAAAATCTGTCGCAAGATTTGAAACAAACAAATATACGTAGTGAAGCTAATTAAAATCGTTTTAAAATCATAAAACATGCGTACTTGGTGATGGGGTAATAATAAACCAATATAAACATGGCGGCCAGAGAAGCATTTCAAGTGGAGCTGTCGAAATGTAAAATGTCATTGGAATTTCATACATTTGACAAAATTTTATTTTTTTCAAGTCAGATTATCAAGTTACGATATTAAATGAGTGCTATTTATTTACTGGCCTAGCTTTAATAAGTGAATAGAGAACCCACTTACCCATGTATGTATTATCACTGTATCATTGCTAGAAAAAACTAGGACTAACCATTGAAGGGGCTTGTCACTAATGATCCATTGCGCGGATCATACGATTTGACAGGTTAAGCTGCGCTAGCCAGTCAGTCCTTGAATGGGTGACCGTTCGTTACACCTCGAGACCCTCCCTCCCGTGCCTCGGAGAGCACGTTAAATTGACGGTCCCGGGTGTCATACGAATACCTATGAAAGTCGTTACAGGTATTCAGAAGCCCGAAAGTCTGACAACAGGCCGAACCTTGGGATATTGGCATTTTCCAGTAGCTGGTTTGCGGAGCTCTGATGGCTGTCACTCTGTGTAAAATACTGGTATTCAGCCGCATCTGGTTAGACTGGAAGCTGACCCTAACATATTCGGGAAAAGGCAATGCAAAACAAATATTAAAAATTTATAGGTACCATTCTCTTTGTTACTATTTAGTTTAATATGATACACGACCGGGACCAAACTAGTCCGACACTCGCTTTCCTCCATTACCTCCATTGTAGGGCGTAATTGTAGGATTTCCGCGAGATGTGCAAATAGTTTCACCGACACGTCGAAAGTAGTCGCAATGGAAGTGTAGACGAAATGACCGACTGACACGAACGTGGGTCGTGTTTGTGTATTTGTAGGTACGTAGGGCTCGGATACATGATGTAGGTATTTGCTGTTAAATTGTTTGGTGGGTATTAAGGAGCTACACACACTAAGGCTTAGGCCGCAGTACTGCTAAACCGCCACGGGTTTTAACCGCCTGATTCTGTGAGTAAAGGAAACTAATGGAAGCGGCCACACTGACGGTTTTTTCCCGCGACTGATTTTAAAACCGCGACTTGTTACAGAATGGCTAGCGGGAAAAAACCGCGCCAAAATTAGTAGTTCATAGAACTTATATACCGCGGGCGGTTCTGTCATTATTCGGCACACCGCCATAAAGAGTCGTTGTGTTGTTGTCGTGTTGTCACTATGTCGTCGACTGAATCGGAGTCTGTTTCAAATGAACCAGATTATGAAAGTTTATCCTCAAAAATCATAGTGGAGGTACAGAAAAGACCAGCGTTATATGACACTACTATGCGTCAGTATAGTGACAGAAATGGGAAAAACTCTGCTTCTTAGTATTAGAGCAACAACACATACAGCTCTCTTGAAATCCATCTTCAAACTGTGAAAATCGTGGCCAGTTTCGCGGTTTTTAACTGTAGTGTGTGCGTCTCGTGCGGTTTGGCGGTTTACCGCTTGCGGGAAAAAACCGTAGTGCGGCCTAAGCCTAAACGCGGTGCGGCTGTCAAATTATGTATGCATTTATATGAGACAATGCTCACCGAACACGGTGCGGTGCGGCGAATATGGAATTGACGTATAGTATAGTAAACGTAAGTGAATTTTAATTAAAGGTACAACGACCCTTTAACATTTTGGTTCATTTGTATTGCGACATGCACAATTTGTATTATAGGTACATATATACGAATAAAGTTTTCAATTTAATTAAATAGTATGTGCGAAACGAGTATTTCCGATTCAAAATTCACTTACATCAACGTCACGTTTACGTTAGTAACTGGACAGCATTCGTATTAGGCCTACTGTACTTTAAAAGCGGCAGCCGCTGACCGCGTTTGGTGTGTGGAGCTCCTAAATGTTTCAAAAACACAATAGTTAGTAACCACAACCAATACATTACATCAAAGGTTCTTAAGACTTAGTATATTGATATTTTTTTGTTGACACGTTTGGTGCAGTGGCTAAGCGATTGGCTTCTGCGCTGCGGGTCGTGGGTTCGATTCCCGCACGGAACAAATATTTTGTATGGCCTACAGATAGTTGTTCCGGGTCTGGGTGTTTGTGCATGTGAAGATTTGTGTCTGTAAACGCACCCACCATACAGGAGAAATCCTAGTGTGGGGCAACGTTTTTTTAAAAAAAAGAATAAAAAAAAAAAAGAAAATTTAAAACACTTCGTAGCTTAAAACTCTAACCACATCTGACCCTGATTCATAACTTTTGGATATGTCGGTTGTCAAACGATTCGGATTGCTATCTCGTTTCATCTACGGTTCTCGTAACGAGATAAAGAACGATTATAGAAACTTTCTGAGTCAGAGAACTGCCAGTGAAAAAACAAAACGAGAATTCGCGCCCCTATTTCGATGAACGCTTACTTAAACTCGCGTTGCGTTTAGTTTTTCCTTACAAAGTGTGAGTATGTGATATTTCAAACGTTTTCACTCTTTTGTGGCGATACAAGGTATAAACTACTTGCAACTGAGTAATGGAGTTGTCTTGCAACAGTCGGTAATGCCTACGAGTTTCAAAGAAAAGTTGTTAGAAATTTTCAAAAGTTTTTCTTGGAGTTCACATTGACGATTTGTTTATCTTTACGCTTTTATTCTGGTACATTAAAAGAGCCTTCGTCGGTCCCAGGTGTCATAAGAATACCTATGACAGTCGTTACGGGTAGTCAGAAGCCCGAAAGTCTGACAACTGATCTAACTTTAGGATATCGGCATTGCCCAGTAGCTGGGTTGCGGAGGTCTGATGGCAGTCGTTCCGTGTAAAATACTGGTATTCAGTCGCATTTGGTTAGACTGGAAGCTGACACCAACATAGTTGGGAAAAGGCTAGGCAGAACATAAGAGAACTTGCTTAAAAATGGCGAAGGAAAACATCGTGAAGAAACCGGCATGCCTGAAAGATATTTCTCGACGGCATGTGAAGCCAAGTCAGAGGCCGATGGGCGCCATAAACTCTGACATCAGGTTAGTCACTAACCACACGAAAATAAGAAGACCGCCATTAATTTTCAATGTCGCTGATATTTTATAAGCTACGTGAATTCAATAGGGATAATGGTATACCCAGATAATATAATTTGTCTGAAAAGCTTAACAATTTAACAATGAGGTTAAGCTGATTGAAACAAATGAGGCATATTAGGATTACAATAATATTTAATGACATCGTTTAGTCAACCTGCAACTAAAGTGGCCTATGTTACGTTTTTAACGAAAACCATCTATGAGCAATTTTGAACTTAGAAATAAAAATTATATCCGTGCGAACGTGTATATACAAGGTTAGTCGGAAAGGGGGTACTAAGCCGCGGACCACCTATAGTATCACTGATGACTATTTTAAAGCAAGTGTTAAAATTTGCAAATTCGATAATTTTTATTTGCATGCAAAAAGATTTATATTTTAGATTTTTCAAAAAAAAATCATACCTGCTTTAGTGATGAATTCAGAACATTATTTTTCTAATCTGTGGCCCCAAATATGAACTAAATTGTAAAAACAGCTGATCATAGCTATGGACAGATAGATTTTAGCATATTTTTTACGAAATGTTTGAAAAGCTATTTTTCAACTATCGAGATTTGGGAAAAGTTGTAGAACAGAAGTTGTCCCTTATTATGGCTACTTTAACACCCTTTCGGCTTAGTACCCCCTTTTCAACTAACCTTGTATATTTTATTATTTTTGTTAATTTTATAAGAGAGCGACTTTATCGTAAAGCGACAATGCCCATAAAAAAGAGAAAAAAATATATATAAGAATCCTTTTTTAATATTTTTTAACCAGAATTATACTCAACATGTTATGTTAAAATATTTGTACGCTGATTAAGCCAGACATAGCGTTCACTAAAATAATATCACCTGTAACTACCTTTTTTTTTTTTTTTTTTTCTCACGTGGGGAAATCCTCATGGACTATCCCCCGTCTGGGGAAGACGGGGGGGTGTGCCAGACTCTTACTGGCTAAAACCCCACGGTGTCCCTCCTTCTAACCTAAGGCCGGGGTCACGGGATTCGCTGTTGCATGCACCGCGACAACACCTGTAACTACCTACCTATGTTCTACAAATAAAATATTTTGATTTTGTGTCATGTCATCACCAAAATAACTTAATCTCAAAATATCAGTTTGGAATACATTCATAAGCAGTACTGGGGGCCAATTCTACTATAGTCCGCGCGCAAGTACTAGTCACCTCCTGAGGTATGGGAGCGGCAGGAGGGGGGTGCGCAAGACA